>CM040123.1:367222081-368717391 GCA_022559845.1 Amorphophallus konjac
TCAAGTACTTCGTTCTATTTGAAGCCATTCAGGCTGATTCCTTGAAAGTGTTCCTTTTGTTGGATCTTTATCCCAATTCTCTTTACTTTTCTGCAAAATTTACCTTGGTTGCAGCACGTCCACATTGGCTGGTAATCGCTCTCCAATGGTCTTTCCCTGCCGTGCCCACGCGCACACCCTTTATTACTTAGTTTAACCTCCTTTTATCCAACAAATCGATTGTTTCCTTGGAACCACTCAGAGTTGTTTCATTCAGAATCTTGGAAAGATTTCAAATGCTTAGTGTCTGAGGCGTGTCACATCACACCTTGGCGTCTCCTTATCAGTTCGTTCCACTTCATTCCTTTCATTACACTTCGCTCCATTTCCGTCTCACTCCCTTGCAAAGCAGACGCCAAGGCGGGGTAGCTGTAGACACGCCAAAATTGACGTTTTGTTGATCAAATCTCATGTTATTATATAAATGCCCCAAGTGGACTTCAATATTCCTATAACATAAAGTTTTTCTATTTTTGTGAGTTTTTCTGCATTTTTCCTGTATTTTTGTGAGTCACGACTTGATTAAGGGCGTTAATTTCAAAAGTAACGACCTGTTGTAGGGCGTTTTAAAAGAAAGGACGACCGTATGTGAGGGCGTCAATTCCTGGTGTTATCCCTTAATTTCTGGAATTATCTATTTTCAAAATAAAAGGCATTTTGTGAGTAACGCCTTTCCTCAGGGCGTGATTTTAATTAACGCCGTTATATCAGGCGTGTTATCTCAGTTTTCAAACAAGGCAATGTTTCATTTCCAAAACTTAATCTAGGAAGAAACGCCCTTTCCTAGGTCGTGTTTCAAGAAAACGTCTTTGAGAAGGTCGTCAATTCATAAAAGACGCCCTGTATTAAGGCGTGTTTCACTCCAGAGTCCTTCCTTTTTCCATCTTTCCCTCACAGTTCCCTGCTGTCTTTGGACTCTTGCCCGATCATGATCCTTCCCTGGATGCCTCATTGCCTGTTCTTATCATTCCTTGGTTTGATCACATCCGCTTGAGGCATTATAAATTGAAGCCTTGACCGATCGTGCAGAAGGTTAAGCACCTTAAACGTTCAGCGGGTTAAGCGCTCAGAAGCTGAATATTCATCACGAGCAGAGCTCCTTCATCCTTTGCTGCCTCCCCTCTGCATCCTTCGATTGGACTGCATCCGGTGCTTCGTCCATCTACATACATCAACACATTCATTTGGTTTTTCCCTTTACTGTCGCCAGGGACAGCAGGGTTCTCATCTTCTCATTTTTTTTTTTTACTTCATTCATATCATCACCCCTCCGTCCTTTATATCTCTATTCACTCTTCACATCTGTTCACGTCTTGTTGCATTTCTTTTTATCATCAAACTCCCCTTCCCTTAAGTCTTCTTAAGGGGTTTAAAAAGAAAACAAAAAAGAAGGTGCGCATGTTGATGTCTTTTCATCATTTTTATGTTGGTTTTTGACTGATACTACTGCACTTTGGCTGATCCCCTTTCTTTTGCTTGTCTTTCATTGTCTTTCTTACAAGGTAATCAATCAAGAAAACCCACTTCGTCGGCCGGCCGATTGGAGTTGGAGGAAGAGATCCACATTCATCCCGCATCACATCTTTCACCAGGTACATGCGATCTTATTTTTTTATTGAGGTAAACCCTCTGGCGATCACACACTCCCCTTGTGCACCTCGTGCATTGTTTCATCTCCACCATTATTTAATGTTTCCCTTTTCCCTTCCTTTTTAACCTCACACCAAAAAGTGTGGATTTTAAAGGGATCCACAACTCTCTGGGAACGAAACTCAACTTCAGCACTGCTTTCCATCCCCAGACAGATGGACAGACCAAAAGGACAAATCAAGTTGTGGAAGATATGTGAAGAGCATGTATTATAGACTTTGACAGAAGCTGGCATGACCACTTACCCCTAGCCGAGTTTGCATATAATAATAGCTATCAAGCCAGTATCCAAATGGAACATTTTGAGGCACTGTATGGCAGGAGTTGCCGATCTCCAATATGTTGGGATGAAGTCGGTGAAAAGCAACTATTAGGCGCAGATATGGTAAGAGATTCAACCGAGAAGATACGCCTTATTCGAGAAAGACTCAAGATAGCACCATCCAGGCAGAAATCATATGCTGACAATAGAGAAGAGATCTGGAATTTCAAGTTGGAGATCATGTTTTTCTCAAGGTATCTCTCGACCGAGATATTAGAAGATTCGGTGTTAAGGGCAAGCTAACACCAAGGTTTATTGGTCCATTCGAAGTGTTGGAAAGAGTAGGTGAGGTGGCTTACCGTATTACCTTTCCTCCACAATTATCGGAAGTGCACAACGTATTCCATGTTTCTATGCTGAAGAAGTACATGCACGATCCTTTACATGTCATTGGCCATGCGGATTTGGTAATACAGAAGGACCTTACCTACGAGTAAAAGCCAATGAAGATCCTCGACCGTGAAGTCCAAGTTCTGAGGAACAAGACAATCCCTATGGTGAAAATCCAATGGAATCGATGCTTAGAACAAGAAGCTACATGGGAAACTGAAGAGTCAATGCGAAGGAGATTTTTGGAGCTATTCTAGTCTGTAAGCTCTCCGCACCCTTCCTATCTCCGTATATGTAGTTGAATTTGAGGACCAAATTCTTTTAAGTGGGGGATGAAGGGTAACGGATCTAGAGGGGGGGGTGAATAGATCCAACCCCAAATAGAAGGCAACAATGGCAGTTAAAAATAACCAGTGTGAAAATAGACTAAAGTGCAATGGACTCACCCACCGATTCAGAAGAAGGAAGATCCAAGAGCAAGTGAAATCAACCAGCAGTAGAAACTCGATTAAGAACGCAAGATGAAACCAATCAGAAGATAACAGCAGATGAACGATTAACTAATCAAACCATGGTAAACCGTTTAGGCGAGCCTAAGTATTCATCTACCGAGGAGAAGACGCACAAGCAATCACATAGGAAACAAATGTTTTTATGGTGGTTCGATCTCTGTCCAGAGATCTACGTCCACCCCTTACTCAACTGAGTAAGGCTTCTTGCTGCCACATAGCTTGAATACCGCTGATCCACAGCTTTGGGGATGGAAATCCCTACAACCGCTGAGCCTCACAGCTTGCTGTCCGAGGAACACCTTCGCCCGCTGAGCAATACAGCTTAGCTCTGCTGATTCACAGCTTCTAAAGGTTTCAAAAAGAAAAACTGAAGAAACGTAAAAACACACCAATGAAAGAAAATAATGTAGCTCTTAAGATAGAGCAAGGTGACCCTGGATTTGATCCAGAGGTCAGAAAGAGACTGCAGCTCACACTTCTTCTCCTTCTCACTCTATTTCTTACTCTCTCTTATCTTCTCCTTCTGGGCTCTCCACTTCTCTTCTTCTCTCATGCTTCTCTTCTCTTCTTCTCTCTGGCGGCACTCCTTTTTCTCTTCTCTCAGTTCTGTTCAGCACCAGCCACCAGCAGCTTTCTTCGAAGGGTAATGTAGCTTTATATAGGAACAGGGGCTTCGTATGGATCAAGCAACAAAACCCTATTGAAATTCCATTCGTCCACGTGCTAGGGAATAGAGTGTTCTTTTAAACCTTTTCCTTGGATCACGTGCCAATGATTAAGTCCGTTATCCCCACGCGCTCATACTTCAGGCGTGATGTGAGGAAGACCACGTGCATTTCAGATGCTCAATCATGTGCAAGTCTGCAAGACATAAGTGTCAGAGTGAAAACATGCACAACATATAAGACACTGCACGGACCTTTAATATAAATGCACAAGGCAAAAACTTGCACCGACCAAGTCTTGCCTAGACTAAATGAAGCAGATACGTTGATATGCACTGACCTTCGTATGAACACCAGAAGACATGCACCAAGGTAAACAATGCACTGAGCTTTATATGCGTGCATGTAAAACAAGCACCGAGTTAGAGAATGCACTGACCTCCTATATGACTTAGAAAAATATTGAGGCGTAGGCATGCATTGAGACGCAGAATGAGATATAGTGCACAGACTAGACAACATATGAACAGATGTGTACTGACTTTAAGTGCCAACAAAACAACCATGCACAGACTCACTTTATGCATAGGATCACGTATGTATAGAGTCAAGTTAGACACACATCAAGTGTTGCACGGATGTGGACGCACTTTTCATTCGCTCATTATGCTGTTCGTCGATTCGGATGGTCGATTCATCTATTAAGTGCGTGGGTGTGCCAGTCACAAAGTGACGATTTATTCGGCGCTCGATCTGACTAATCAGACGATTGTGTGGTTCGTGTCGGGACCGAAACCCGCCGCGCCATAAAGGTCACGACGTCATTTACATCCCCTCTGAGAGGGGAACACCCTTGATTAATCGCCGGGAAAAAGGGGCCTCATGGCCAGAGAATTAATTGCATGGAAGGTCTATTAGTAAGATTTGAAATCCCCGTATGAGGGTGAAAAGAAAACGTTCAAGATCATGTCGGTCATGTGCTGACCATTTAATGTTCAGACGAATGTCCGGCTCAAGAAAAGTGCAATCGTCACGGGAAAACTGAAACATATGTATGTCGGGGTACGGTAAATTTATTATTTTGAGGAACGAGAAATATTCAATTAAATCCCAGTTAAAGCGGTCAAAAACCAACAAGTTTGTCAGCTCGGTGCAAGATCAAGCCGTGACCATACTGCGGTGGGCCCCCCGCGGTCGAAACAAGACTTGCGTGAGCGTCATTAATATTTCTGGTGCCAAGGGACAATGGGGGAGTGTCCCGGGATCAGATCCCAGAACCAAAGACGTGTTCAAAGGGAGCGGGCTATAAGCCGATGATATGGGTAAGACAATGACCATAATTGGGACAGACCCGAGGTCTAAGCGTGACCCATGAAGGCCTTATTGATATTCCCATGCGTAGGGTTCGGGGATGACGGGAGCCTTCTCGTTCCATTCGAATTTTGTCGGTCATGCATAGACCACTTTATGTTCGGACAAAGGTCCGTATCGAAGGTACGACATAAACAGAAATAAATCCGTGCGAATGTATGCCGAGTTTACGGCAATTTCAATGGAAGAGCGGAGATGAATCCTAATGGGAAAGAGTCTAGTTTGATGAACTATCAGCCCATAGCAATGTCGGATTACGGCCATATTGGGATGTCTCCCAAGGTCAGAACCCGACTTGGACGGGAGGCG
Organism: Amorphophallus konjac; assembly: GCA_022559845.1. Taxonomy (NCBI): domain Eukaryota; kingdom Viridiplantae; phylum Streptophyta; class Magnoliopsida; order Alismatales; family Araceae; genus Amorphophallus; species Amorphophallus konjac. The sequence continues at coordinate 367,227,280 of CM040123.1, forward strand.
TTAATGTTCCCTTTATACCGGGTCTTGAGGAGAATGAGGCTGCGGGGCGGATCTCATCATTTTATTATTATTTGAATTTTTATCATTATTAACTCTCATTTCATATGTTTTTGGGTGAATTTGTTATTATTATTACTTATTCATTTTATCATTATTTATTTATTATACATATTTTTTACTTATTATCATCATCATTATTATTGTTTATTACCATCATTCATTTCTTATTATTATCATTATCATTATTATTTATTTCTTTTATTGTTACATTTTCTATCATTATTGTTATATAAATTCCCCCCCCTTTTTGATTATCGGGTGGATTTCCCTTTTTTATTATCATTATTATGTTTTCCCTTTTTTCTTCTATTATACCCCTTTTGGTGTGATGTCCTGAGCACAAGGTGTGCCGAAATGGGTGTAAGGGAGAGTGAGGAATGAGTGTGCCGCTGGGAGGTTGGGGAGTGAGGAATGAGTGTGCCGCTGGGAGGCTGGGGAATGAGGAATGAGTGGAGGGTGTACCGCTGAGGAGGATGGTTCAGGGGTGCACCGCTGGGGGTAAGAGTGCACCGGGCTAGAGGCTGAAGGGTGTACCGCTGGGTGTGGTTAGGAGGGTGGAAGGGTGTACCACTGAAGGAAGGTGCAAGTGTACTGGGCGAAGCAGTTGGGGGGACAGGGGGCACGAGTGTGCCGGGATATGTAGGCTGAAGAGTGTGCCGGGCTGAGGCCAATTGGGGAGTGTCGCTGGGGTAGGCCAAGGGAAGTTAGAGGCAATGCCATTGGGGCAAAACCCACATGAACGGGGTGAGGTTTGAAGGGAGGTTCCGGGCTTGAGGTGTTCAGGTGGAGGGCTCCAAACGGCAAGCTTTCCAAATTATGTCATGTGATTGAGTTCCAAGCCTGTGTTCTATAGTCCATTTCTCTGGGTCTTGTTCAGTTCAATTCCTTGAGCCCTGCATAGTTCCTTTCTTCAGATTAGAATGTTTTACTATTGCTCATCCCATTTGTTTGTTGCTTCCTTTTGTTTTTTATCTTATTGTTATTTCTGACAAAAATTCGGCAGCATCTCCCCTTGACCCAAGATGGAAGGGGATAACAAGGGACATGCCCACAAGGAGTGGCATGAACAAACAATTTGAGGTGTGTGCCTAGGCAGCCACCTTTGAGAAAACTTCGGAAAACTCGGAGAAAACACCAAACGAGAGACACTAGGCTGACATAGACTGGGGATGCACCGGGTGAATGTATCTAAGGGAAGCTGTGGTACTCAGAGACAGACAATGGGGAGCCATGAAGAAAGTAAAACAGCGAGAAATGCAGACATAGAAGAAATATTTATAGGAAGATATAGAAAACGTTTGCAAGCTTTTCTTCTATTCCTCATAAAAAGGGGAGAAATACATGGGCTAGTACATTGCAGGGGGGAGAGAATGAAAACAGAAATACAGTGGGGGGAAATAATGGAGCATCTGCTCCTTCCTCTCTCTTTTCTCTTCTTCTTCTTCTCTTCCTTCTTTGCACACAGTCGGTGGTGGACGGAGCAGCAAGGGGGAGCAGGAGCATCTCCTTTTCCTCTCTCTTTTCACTTCTTCTTCTTCTCTTCCTTCTTCACACGGGATCCTCCCCCTCTCACCTTTTTTCTTCAGCCCTCTGGGAGGCCTCATTTATACAGACGGACGTGAAATCGTTTCTTCACTGTATTAGAAGTCCAGGTCTCCATCATACCGGATGGCTTCTTGCAGTGCAAGGCAATGAGCTGTCGGCCGAAAAGGTAAGACTACTGGTCAAAAGTAGTCCTTTTGTCAGACATGAGGACTGCTACAGTGCTCGGCCTGCTACAGTGCTCAGACTTCTTTTCCTTCAGTAGCTCGGACTGCTACAGTGCTCGGTCTGCTGCAGTGCTCGGTCTGCTATAGTGTTCGAACTGCTACAGTGCTCGACTCTGCTACAGTGCTCGGTCTTGCTACAGTGCTCGGCCCTACTACAGTGCTCGGCCATGCTGTATTGCTCTCTTCAGGCTCAGTTGCTACAGTAGCACGGCCTTCTCCAACTTTAGCTCGGTCTGCTTCAGAAGCTTGGACTGCTACAGTGCTTGGTCTGCTATAGTGCTCAGACTGCTACAGTTCTCGGCTCTGCTACACTGCTCGGTACACTACGATGCTCGGCCTTGCTACAGTGCTCGGCACGCTACAGTGCTCGGCCGTGCTGCAATGCTCGGCACGCTATAATGTTCGGCCATGCTACAGTGCTCGGTCTTGCGACAGTGCTCGGCCCTGCTACAGTGCTTAGTTTTACTACAGAAGCTCGGACTGCTACAGTGCTCGGCACGCTGCAGTGCTCGGTCTTGCTACAGTGCTCGGCCCTACTAAAGTGCTCGGTCTTGCTACAGTGCTCGGACTGCTATAGTGCTCGGCACGCTCCAGTGCCCAGTCTTGCTACAGTGCTCGGTCTTGCTACAGTGCTCGGTCATGCTACAGTGCTCGGCCACGCACTGTAGTGGAGAAGCCAATGAGGTGCGCCGTTGGAGAGGCCAATATGTGTGTCGTTGGAGAAGGCGCCTGGGTGTGTCGTTGGAGGAGCTGAAGAAGTGTGCCGCTAGTGGGCTTGAAAAGGGGTGTGCCACTAAAGGGGTATAGGGAATGTGCCGTTGAAGGGGCACAAAGGGTGTGCCACTGGAGGGCATGAACTAGTGTGCCGTTGAAGAGGCACAAGGGTGTGCCGCTGGAGAACCCTTAGGGGCGTGCCGTTGGAGACCACCTTAGGCGCACCGCTGGAGGGCTTGGGATTTTCCTTAAAAACTTCAGCAACAAGTGCGAGGACTTGCTGGACGGTAGTATTCCCCGGGGTCTTGGGCATTCAGTCCCTCTGGGATCTTCTTTCTTTAGCTCTGTCCCTGATGCAGAAGCCGGGGAATGTGCTGACATGAATTTTTACATGTCCACAAATGCCCCCCACCCGCGGGTAGCGAGGGTGAAGTATGAGACAAGCAGTGCCCGTGGGTGCACTTGTCCTTACAGGGTATACCCTTTATTTTCTTTTCTCTCTTCCCCCTTCTTCCTTTTCTTTTTCTTTTTCGTTTCTTTTTTTTATTTTTTTTTCTTTTTTTTTTCTCTTTTCCCCCTTTTCCCTCTTTTCCTTTTTCTTCTTCTTCTCTTTTTTTTATATATTCTTTTCTCCTCTCTTTCTCTCTTCTCTTCTTTTTCTCTTCTTCTTTTTTTCTTCTTTTTTTCTCTTTTCTTTTCTTCTCTCTTCTTTATAACAACTTTGGATAGCTGGTGTCATGGGTGCCAATGGTGGAGAGTCGTTGGCTCGAGTGCCAATAACTGGGAAGCTGTCGGCATAGGAGGCCGATGGTTGAAAAGCCGGGCCACGTGGGGCCGGGACCCGGGAAGCAGGCTAGAAAAGTCGAAGGATGTTGGGAGGTGGGCTATAGAAGCCAAAGTTGGGGAGGTGGGCCGTAAAGACGGCAGACGTTGGAGAGTGGGCCGTGAAAGCCAAAGTTGTTGGAAGGCAAACCGCAAGGGCGGAGAGAAGGGTTTGTTTAGTCAATGGTCTGGACGGGAGGTCCAAATCAAAAGGGATATTCGTCACTCGAAGGGACGGAGAGAAGATTTCATTTATTCAATGACCCGGACAGGAGGTCCGAATCAATGGAGTATTCGTCGCCCGAAGGGACGGAGAGAAGAGTTTGTTTATTCAATGATCTGGATGAAAGGTCCAAATCAAAGGGACATTCGTCACTCGAAGGGACGGAGAGATGGTCAAGTCGTTGACACGGGTTAGTGCCAGTGCAAGGAAAGGGGGTTGATTCATCACCCGAACGGCAGGCTCGGGCCAGGGTGAAAGGATATCTCGTTCTTCAATGCGCCGGGGGTACCGGATGTATGAAAGGTTCCTTAATCTTCTGGCTGGACAGAAGGTCCGAACCAGAGTGGAGAGAATCTTTTAGTTCTCAAGCCTGACAGCAGGTCCGATCTAGAGTGGGAAGAATCTTTTGTTCTCTAACCGGATGGAAGGTCCGATCCAGAGGGGAGAGTTACCAATCTATTTATCAACACTGACTAGTTATCGGGAGCTGACGCGGTTCATTCATGGACACGGGGTGAGTGTCCAAGCAAGGGTCTTTCTTGTTCTCTAGCTAGACGAAAGGTCCGAACCAGAGTGAAAGAATTACAAATTTATTCATCAACGCCGGCGGGCTGCCGAGAGCTGACGCGGTTCATTCATGGACACGGGGTGAGTGTCCAAGCAAGGGTCTTTTTGTTCTCTGGCTAGACGAAAGGTCCAAACCAGAGTGAAAAGAGTGACAAATTTATTCATCAACGCCGACGGACTGTCGAGAGCTGACGTGGTTCATTCATGGACACGGGGTGGGTGTCAAAGCAGGGGGTTTTTGTTGTTGTTCTCTGGCTAGATGAAAGGTCCAAACCAGAGTGAAAGGGGTTACAAATTTATTAATCAACGCCGACGGACTGTCGGGAGCTGACGTGGTTCATTCATGGACACGAGGTGAGTGTCCAAGCAAGGGTCCTTTTTTGTTCTCTGGCTAGACAAAAGGTCCAAACCGGAGTGAAAGGAGTTGCAAATTTATTCATCAACGTCGACGGACTGTCGGGAGCTGACGTGGTTCATTCATGGACACGGGGTGAGTGTCCAAACAAGAGTCTTTTTTGTTCTCTGGCTAGATGAAACGTCCAAACCAGAGTGAAAGGAGTTTTTTATTCTTTAGTAGGATAGAAGGTCTGATCTAGAGTGTAGAGAAATTTCTGTTCTCTAGCCGGACGAAATATCCGATCTAGAGTGGAGAGAATCTTTTTGTTCTTCTGACTGGGCGACAGGCTCGGACCAAAGTAAAAGAATTTTTTTTCTTCAATGCGCCAGGAGTACCAGCTGTGAAATCCGAACCCGTGAAAGTGGACCGCAAGGGCCAGAATCGGTGTTGTGGAAGTAGGCCGTGAAGGCTGAAATTGGGGAAGCAGACTACGAGAGCCGCAATTGGGAAGCTGGCTACAAAAGCCGAAATTGGGGAGCAAGCTACGAGAGCCCAAATTGAGGAAGCGGGCTACGGAAGTCGAGGCTGGGAGATTAGCGAGCCGCAAGGGCAGGAAGTAGGCCGTGAGGGCTAAGATTGGGCTGTACGAGCTAGAATTGGGAAAGCAGGCTACGATAGCCGAAATTGAGAAGCAGACTACGAAAGGCAAAATTGGGAAGTAGGCTGCAAGGAGCCGAAGTTGGGAAGCAGGCTGCAAAGAGCCGAAGTCAGGAAAGCGGGCTGCGAAAGCTGAAACCGAGAAGGTAGGCTGCGGTAGCCATTTTTATGCTATTATTATTAATAGTAATTTCTTCATCCAAGCATGCAGGCATTCGTCAGCAGACATAACATAAGTATAAATAAGGTAGCTCCCTCTATAGGGGAAGGGATAGGGACATCGCCCATAATTCGCAGACACGGTGCGGGCCAGAAGGCACAGCTAAGGGGTGGTGCATCCGTCAAGAGGATATCGCATGTCTTGCATGCATAGTTTAAATTCACGCATTTCACCCAAGATAACTCTATGTGGAGTGGAGGTGCAAACGTGTGAGCAAAAGGCCCTAAACATAGGGATATGCAGGTTTTCTAAGTAACACTCGAGGATTACTCTAGCGCCTACATGTGGGTTTCAGGCTCTCGATTTCGGTAGCTTCGCACAGCCCCCATCTGTTTATTTTGGTAGCGGATTTCACCGTTCGGCGCGAGTCTCCTCATGTGTCTCAATGGGGATTCCCGGCTACTTGGATTCATCTTGTTATAATTCTATTACGGACTCCGCCGTTTGACGCGAGTTTCCTCATGTGTCTCAATGGGGATTCTCGGCTACTAGGTTTCGCCCTTATTATAATTCGCTTCACCATTTCACGCGAGTCTCCTCATTTGTCTCAATGGGGATTCCCGGCTACTCGGTTCCGCTTCCCTCTCCTTTTTTTTGCATCATTTTTTTTAAGTGGGGTTGGGCAGCTTTTTCCTCATGATTACCCTTCACGCGAGTGCAGAAATTCGAGCATCTGTAGAGTGCTAAGAAGAAAGTCGGGCAATCCCTATGGTTGAAGATAATTGAACACATTAAGTGCGAAGTGGGGGAGCGTTGCCTCAGGTTTATTTTGTGAGTTGGGCTTAGCAATTTAGCCATGACTCTTCCCCTTGACGTGTGCACCCGCCATAATTGGGTTCCCTTCGAGTGCGTGCCGCGACCCACGTGCATCCCGAATCGGGGCAGCATTATTTAGCAAGGAAACAAGGTCCTAGGAAACTTCAAGGAAGTGTGTTATTCTATATTATAAGCAAGAATGTAAGTAGGACAGCCAAACATTTCATGTTTTGTTTCTTTTTTTTCTTTTATTTTCTTTTTTTTTATGTAAGAACATACTATCGTTACGTATAAGTGTAGTGGTAGTAAAAGTATTAGGGAAGCACACCACGGAGGGCCGAAAGGACATCAGGGAAGCGGGCTATAGAAGCCGAGGGACATTGGGGAAGCAGGCCATAAAGGCCAAAAGAAAGCAGGCTACGAGAGCCCAAGTTGGGAAGCGGGCTGTGAGAGCCAAAGTTGGGAAGCGAGCTGTAAAAGCCAGAATTGGGGAGTAGGCCACGGAGGCCAAAGGGGAAGCAGGCTACGGGAGCCAGAATTGGGAAGCAGGCCACGAAGGCCAAAGGGGAAGCAGGCCATGAGAGCCAAAGGGAAGCAGGCTACGAGAGCCAGGGGGAAGCAGGCCACGAAGGCCAAAGGGAAGCGGGCTACAAGAGCCAGAGGGAAGCAGGCTACGGGAGCCAGAATTTGGAAGCAGGCCGCGAAGCCAAAGGTTGGAAGCAGGCCGCGAAGGCCAAAGGTTGGGAAGCAGGCCACGAAGGCCAAAGGGAAGCGGGCTACAAGAGCCAAAGTTGGGATATTAAAAAGTAGGCTGAAAAGCCAAGAGATATTGGGAGCACGATGGGCCGGATGGATTAATCATGGTAGTGGGCCTTGACCGAAATGGCTGAGCCAAAAGGAGTTGGGTAGCGAGCCGTGTGAGGCTGAAGAGAAGGGTCTCTTTTTTGATTCTCTGGACGGAGAAGGATCTGAACCAAAGTGAGAGGTTGATTCTTTAATTCTCTGGCCGGAAAAGGATCCGAACCAAAGTGAAAGGTTGATTCTTTAATTCTCTGGTCGGGAAAGGATCCGAGCCAAAGTGAAAGGTTGATTCTTTAATTCTCTGGCCGGGAAAGGATCCGAACCAAAGTGGAAGGGTTTATTCTTTTGATTCTCTGGCCGGGGAAGGACCCGAACCAGAGTGAAAGGTTGATTCTTTGATTCTCTAGCCGGGGAAGGACCCGAACCGGAGTGAAAGGTTGATTCTTTGATTCTCTGGTTGGGAAAGGATCCGAACTAAAGTGAATGGTTGATTCTGTTTGGTGGCCAAAGGCCGCAGGTGGAGTTGCTTGTTGGCTTGACATCGGTCGGCTTAACGCCCCGTCGGCGGAAGGTTTAGTCGGTTTAACGCCCCGATGGCGGAAGGTTTAGTTGGTTTAACGCCCCATCGGCGGAAGGTTTAGTCGGTTTAACGCCCCGATGGTGGAAGGTTTAGTCGATTTAACGCCCCGTCGGCGAAAGGTTTGGTCGGTTTAACGCCCCGTCGGCGGAAGGTTTAGTCAGTTTAACGCCCCGATGGCTAAATATCTTTCGGTGTAACGCCCCGATGGTGGAGTATCTGTCGGTTTGAAGCCCCAATGGCTGAACATCTTTCGGTTGAAGCCCCGATGGCTAAATATCTTTCGGTGCAACGGCCCAATGGCGGAGTATCTGTTGGTTTGAAGCCCCGATGGTTGAATATCTTTCGGTTGAAGCCCCGATGGCTAAATATCTTTCGGTGCAATGTCCCGATGGCGGAGTATCTGTCGGTTTGAAGCCCCGATGGCTGGACATCTTTCGGTTGAAGCTCCGATGGCTAAATATCTTTCGGTTTAATGCCCCGATAGCGGAGTATATGTCGGTTTGAAGCCCCGACGGCTGAACATCTTTCGGTTGAAGCCCCGATGGCTGAATATCCTCGATTCGGATGAAAGGTCGTGACGCCGATCATGTGAGAGGTTTATTGGGTGGATGGCCAAAGACCGTAGGTAATAGACTATGTATGGCTCGGGACATTCTTTCCTTTCTTCTCTTCTTCCTTTGTGTGAAGAGGCGGGTGCGAAGACCACGTCTATCTCGTAACTCTTCTTTCTTTTCTTCTCTTCCTTTTTTGTGTGGAGAGGCGGGTTTGAAGACCACGTCTGTCTCATGTCTCTCTCTTTTTTCCTTCTCTTCTTCTTTTGTGTAACGAGGCGGGCTCGAGGACCACATCTACTTCACGTCTCTCTTTTTCTTTATTCTGCTCTTCTTTTCTCATTAATGCCTCTGTGCTGGAGTGTATTTCTCTTAATGTGCCCCCAGGTTGGGGTGTAGATTTATTTCATATGTGCCCCCTGAGGGGTGTGTTTTGCCTCATCGCTTCTGTTCCCCCAGGCGGGGTGTATTTTTCATGGCTTCTGTGCCCCCAGGTGGGGCATGTTTCTTCTTCAAATGCCCCTAAGATGGGGTGGACTCTTTTCTTCTTATGCTCCTAAGGTGGGATATACCTCTCTTTAAATGCCCCCAAGCTGGGGTATACTCTTCACAGCTTCTATGCCCCCAGGTGGGGTATGTTTGTTCTTCAAATACCCCTAAGCCAGGGTGAGTTCTTCTGCTTTTTATGCCCCCATGGCAGGATGAGTTTCTCTATATATGCCCCTGGCACGGGGTGTGCCTTTTGTTTCTTATACCCCCCCATGGCGGGGGTGAATTCCGCTTTGTCTACCCCTGAAGGCGGAGGAGTGCTTCTCTTTATATGTCCCCAGAGCGGGGTGTATCTTTGTTGCTTGTTGTGCCCCAGGTCGGGGTAGATTCTTCTGCTACTTCTGCCCCCAGAGTAGGGTATATTTCTCTTTGTATGCCCCCGGCTGGGGTGCATTCTTTTCGCTTCATATGCCCCCAGGGTGGAGTGGGTCTTCTGCTCCTTATGCCCCCAGGATGGAGTGTACTCTCTTCATATGCCCCCGGCACGAGGTGTATCTTTTGCTTCTTATGCCTCCAAAGGGAGGTGTCTTTCTCTTCATATGCCCCAGGCACTGGGTGTATCTTTGCTTTTTATGCCCCCAAAGGGAGGTGTCTTTCTCTTCGTATGCCCTTGGCACGGGGTGTATCTTTGCTTTTTGTGCCCCTAAGGGGGATGGGGATTCTTTCTTCTTCTGCCCCGACACGCTGGGGGATGTTTGCTTCTTGTGCACCCAAAGTGTGGTGTGTTCTCGATGGCTTCTTTGCCCCCGTGGCGGGGTGTATGTTTCTTCTTCAGATTCCCTTAAGCCGGGGTGTATTCTTTTGCCTTATGTGCCCCCGAGTCGGGGTGGATTCTCTTCATGTGCCCCCCCCATGGCGAGGTGCGTTCTCTTTATGTGCCCCCAGGAGCGGGGTGTGGTTTGCTTCTTGTGCCCCCAGGTGGGGTGTATCGCTGCTTGCAATGTCCCCTGAGGCGGGGTATCTTTCTTCTTTAAATACCCCTAAGCATATTCTTTATGACCTCTATGCCCCCAGGTGGGGTATGTTTCTTCTTCAAATACCCCTAAGATGGGACAGACTCTTTTCTTCTTATGCTGCCAAGATGGGATGTAGCTTCTCCAAATGCCCCTGAACCCGGGGGGTGTTCTTTATGGCTTTTATGCCCCCAGGCGGGGTGTATTTTCCTTCAAATACCCCTAAGTCGGGGTGGACTTCTCTTCATCTACCTCTGAGCCGGGGTGCAGCTATTGCTTCTTGTGCCCCCATGGCGGAGTATGTTTCCTTCTGCTTCTTATGCCCCCAGGCCGGGGTGGATTCTGCTTCTTTGCTTCTATGCCCCCAGGCGGGGTGTATTTGCTGCTTGTGCACCTTTCTTTGTGTACCCCCAGGCTGGGGTGAATTCCTTTCTTCTTATGCCCCCGTGACGGGGTATGTCTTTTGCTTCTTATGCCCCCACGGCGGGGTACCTTTCTTCTTCAAAGGCCCCTAAGTCGGGGAATGTTGTTTCTTCTTATGCCCCCAGGCTGGGGTAGATTCTTTTCGCGTGCCCCCGAAGCCGGGGTGTAACTTTTGCCTTATGTGCCCCCGAGTCGGGGGTGTAATTCTTCTTCTTCTACCCCTCAAGGCGGGGCGTATTTATCTTCATATGCCCCCAGAGCGGGGGTATATTTTGCTTCTTGTGCACTCAAAGTGGGGTGTATTCTGCTTCTGGTGCCCCCAAGATGGGGTGTATTGTTGCTTCTGATGCCCCCGGGGTGGGGGGTGTAATTCTGCTTCTTATGCCCCCAGGCCGGGGTGTACTCTGCTGCTTCTTATGCCCCTATATCGGGTAGACTTTTCTGCTCCTTCTGCCCCAGGGTGGGGTACATTTCTCTTCGTATTCCCCTAAGTCGGGGTGTGCTTCTTTTGTTTCATGTGACCCCATAAGGGGTAGAGTCTTGGCTTCTTCCGCCCTCATGGCGAGGTGGAGTCTACTGCTTATGCCCCTGTGGCGGGTTATATCTTTTGCTTCTCATGCCCCCGCGCGGGGTGTATGTTTCTTCTTCAAAGTCTCCTAAGTCTGGGCTGTATTCTTTATTTCTTATGCCCCCAGGCCGGGGTGAATTCTTTGTTGCTTCCTATGCCCCCATGGCGGGGGTACACTTCTTCGTGAAATGCCCCCGAGTCGGGGTATAATTTTTGTTTCGTATGCCCCCAGACCAGGGTAGATTCTCTCTTCATGTACCCCTAGGTCAGGGCGTACCTTCTTGCTTCTTGTGCCCCCAAGGCGGGGTGTAGCTTTTCTTGCATCTTATGCCCCCATGGCGGGGTATATTTCTTCTTCATATGCTCCCAGGTCGGGATGTATGTCTCTTTGCTTCTGTGCCCCAAGGCGGAGGCGTATTCTGTCTCTTCTTCAGATACCCCTAAGTCGAAGTGTATTCTTTGTCTCATATGTCCCCCGAGTCGGGGTGTAGCTCTGTTTCTTCTTATGCCCCCAGGAAGGGGTAGATTCTTCTCACGTGCCCCCAGAGCGGGGGTGTAGCTTTGTTGTCTGTTGTGCCCCCGAGTCGGGGTGGATTCTCTTCATGTTCCCCCGGGAGCGGAGTGTGTCTTTTGTTGCTTGTTGTGCTCCCACCCTATGGCTAGGTAGATTCTTCATCAAATGCCCCTAAGCCGGGGTGTAACTTTTACTTTATGTGCCCCCGAGTCGGGGTGGATTCCCTTCACGTGCCCCCGGGCCGGGGTGTAGTTCTTCTTCAAGTGTGCCTGGACCGGGGTAAAAATTTTGAATACCCCTAAGCCGGGGTGAATTCTTTTTTTTTAATAGGAAACCCTGCCTAGGGATGAGTGGGAGAATGCGCCCTTTGCCAGAGGTAAAGGACTGAGCCATTCCACCACCGAATCACTAGGAGGTAAATTTTTATTGCAAAATTGAAGGAAAGATTACATCAGTCTTAAGCTGGGCATTACCAGTTTATCCATACGGGCCTCTCCCTTTATAATTGAGGGGAGCTCATTGGAAAAGAAAAAAGCATTACATTTAGATGAGCAAGCAAAGGAGGCCAAAGAATCCGCAACTTTATTTCCTTCTCTGTATATGTGATCAAATTTAAGAATAATAATGTCCTTCATCAAATTCTCACTCATGTGAAGCAAATGTGTTCTGCTGGAAATTTTAAGGAAACTAATTTCAGATACAAGATGACTCTGGACAGCTTGGGCATTTCACTTCCTACCTTTAATGGTGCTCAACTGAAAATCATCAAATGGAAAAGCCCTCCGTGTCCCTTTCTTAAGCTAAACTTGGATGGAGCTTGCAAATCAAACGGAGAAACTGGAGGAGGAGGTGTTATCAGAGATCATAGAGGGAATGTCATTTTAGCCTACTCTCATTATTATGGCAGGGTACATGAGTGAGAATTTGCTTCACATTAGTTTCCTTAAAATGCCCAAGCCGGGGTGAATTCTTCATAGCTTCTATCCCCCTCCGTGGTGGGGTATGTTGCTTCTTATGTCCCCATGGCGTGAGTGGATCCTGCTACTTCTTATGCCCCAGAGCGGGGTATACTTCTCTTCATATGCCCCTAAGCCTGCGTGTATTCTCTTCATGTGCCCCCATGAGCGGGGTGTATTCTTTCTTGCCTCTTATCCCCCCATGGCGGGGTATATTTCTTCTTCTTATCCCTCATGGCGGAGTACATGCATGCTCTCTTCGGGAGTCGTGGCCGTGCTTGGCCGTATAGCTACAAAGCATTCTCCATAGCGGGCAGAAATTCATCAAGCTACAGTTGCGGCTTGTTGGATCTTCGAACAGTCACTCGAGGGACCATCTTGTGCCGGATAGGGGCAGAAGGGAGGTGGAACGGACCGGGACATTGCACCACGGATTTGGACCCTCCTAGAGTCGGGCGGGATGTTGGCCTCCTTCTTGTTCTCTTCGTCGGCGATGCTGGCCAACGTTTCTTTTTTTTGTCCTTTCTTTTCTTCCGTTTTTTTTGGTATGATAGACCATGGTGGGTGTGCAGGAGAGCGCTCACCCCCTCAAGGAGGGGATGAGTGGTTCGCTCCACCGCATCAATCCCATAGTGATAATCATTATTCAGCACGGGTTTCGACGTCTGTGGTCGTACAACCCTCTCTCGCCAATTATTTCTCTTCTCTTTCTTCTTTTTTCTCCTCTTTTTATTTTCTTTCTTCTCCCTTTTTTTAGCGGCTTCCATGATTCCGGGCAGCTGCAGGTGCCTCGGAGTAACATCTTCGAGGCCACAAGGACAATTGAGCCTAGACCGGCTTTTCTCCCCATAGAGCTGGCGAAGACAGCACCTGTAATTCACCAAAGCAGGCAAACATCGTTTATTAGGAGGCCACGAGGCCCTGAATCCCGCCGAAGAGATGAAGGGTGGTTTCGGTCCCACCGGGCGTGCCAGACTTGTTGACGCACTTTTCGTTCGCTCATTATGCTGTTCATCTATTCGGATGGTCAATTCGTCTATTAAGTGCGTGGGCGTGCCAGTCACAAAGTGACGATTTATTCTGCGCTCGATCTGACTAATCAGACGATTGTGTGATTCGTGTCAGGACCGAAACCCACCGTGCCATAAAGGTCACGACGTCATTTACATCCCCTCTGAGAGGGGAACACCCTTGATTAATCGCCGGGAAAAAGGGGCCTCATGCTAGAGAATTAATTGCATGGAAGGTCTATTAGTAAGTATTGAAATCCCCGTATGAGGGTGAAAAGAAAACGTTCGAGATCATGTCGGTCATGTGCTGACCATTTAATGTTCAGACGAATGTCCGGCTCGAGAAAAGTGCAATCATCACGGGAAAACCGAAACATATGTATGCCGGGGTACGGTAAATTTATTATTTAGAGGAACGAGAAATATTCAATTAAATCCCAGTTAAAGCGGTCAAAAACTAACAAGTTTGTCGGCTCGGTGCAAGATCAAGCCGTGACCATACTGCGGTGGGCCCCCCGCGGTCGAAACAAGACTTGCATGAGCGTCATTAATATTTCCGGTGCCAAGGGACAACGGGGGAGTGTCCCGGGATCAGATCCCAGAACCAAAGACGTGTTCAAAGGGAGCGGGCTATAGGTCTATGATATGGGTCAGACAATGACCATAATTGGGACGGACCCGAGGTCTAAGCGTGACCCATGAAGGCCTTATTGATATTCCCATGCGTAGGGTTCGGGGATGACGAGAGCCTTCTCGTTCTATTCGGATTTTGTCGGTCATGCATAGACCACTTTATGTTCGGACAAAGGTCCGTATCGAAGGTACGACATAAACAGAAATAAATCCGTGCGAATGTATGCCGAGTTTACGGTAATTTCAATGGAAGAGCGGAGATGAATCCTAATGGAAAAGAGTCTAGTTTGATGAACTATCAGCCCATAGCAATGTCGGATTACGGCCATATTGGGATGTCTCCCAAGGTCAGAACCCGACTTGGACGGGCGGCGTTAATGTTCCCTTTATACCGGATCTTGAGGAGAATGAGGCTGCGGGGCGGATCTCATCATTTTATTATTATTTGAATTTTTATCATTATTAACTCTCATTTCATATGTTTTTGAGTGAATTTGTTATTATTATTACTTATTCATTTTATCATTATTTATTTATTATACATATTTTGTGCTTATTATCATCATCATTATTATTATTTATTACCATCATTGATTTCTTATTATTATCATTATCATTATTATTTATTTCTTTTATTGTTACATTTTCTATCATTATTGTTATATAAATCCCCCCTTTTTGATTATCGGGTGGATTTCCCTTTTTTATTAGCATTATTATGTTTCCCCTTTTTTCTTCTATTATACCCCTTTTGGTGTGATGTCCTGAGCATAAGGTGTGTCGAAATGGGTGTAAGGGAGAGTGAGGAATGAGTGTGCCGCTGGGAGGCTGGGGAGTGAGGAATGAGTGTGCCGCTGGGAGGCTGGGGAATGAGGAATGAGTGGAGGGTGTACCGCTGAGGAGGATGGTTCAGAGGTGCACCACTGGGATTAAGAGTGCACCGGGCTAGAGGCTGAAGGGTGTACCGCTGGGGGTAAGAGTGCACTGGGCTAGAGGCTGAAGGGTGTACCGCTGGGGTGTGGTTAGGAGGGTGGAAGGGTGTACCGCTGAAGGAAGGTGCATGTCACGCCCCGAACAAGGTGGAAATATCGGGACGTACAGTTAGAGACACGCTGGCAAGAGAGAGAACTAATCTAAAATAATACACAAGTGCTACAAGATGGGAATACTAAATGATCATTAACAAACCACAACTGATACAATAACCTCATGTTCAACTTAATACAACTGGAATAATCAATCACTAAAGCTCAATAACATGACTGAGACTAAATGCTCTCCAAAACACAACTAAAAGTAAGATAACACACTACTAACACACTAGAACTGATACACTCAAGACATCACTCCTGCCCTTCCCCATCGGTAAGTGCGTCACCTGAACAACCTGGAAAAGGGGGAAACACAACTATGAGCTGACGCTCAGTAGGAAATAACAGACAGGTATAAGTGATTAACAGTTTAATTACATTTTAAAATGTTATGCTACAAATGATAAAAATAATAAAAAGATAACGATGATATCACGAAACAAAATTCAAAGATTTTGCAAGGTCAAGAAATATCATGAATATAATGATAAGACAAGAATTTACTACAGGAGATAACGATAAAAAGTTGGCCATATCAAGACAATTCAAGTCATGTCAAGCACGTATGTAATTTCATTTCCACGTCCAAGTAATCAACAAGTAAAGTAACAACAAGTAGAGTATAGAACAGTGAAGAGTGGAAAGTGAAAAGTAGTAGAAAGTAATGTAGAGAGTAGTGGATAGTCCTAGATTTAACACATGTCAAGTACTGGTGCCAAATGCCACACCTAGTCATTCACCTCCCCGGGGGTACACGTAGTGTTCGGGCGCTCTTCCCAGGACTAGACCGAGCCCTTAATTGTTTGCCAGGCATTGATTTCTTTGGATCAAAGATCCCACGAATCTAGACTTCCACAGTTTATGGCCAGAATTCCAAGGTTTAAACTAAGTAGCAATAACAACTTCAAGTAGAAAAGAGATTTATTTTCAGAATTTCAAGGTAAGTATAATCATCAAGGAGATCGAAACCAAGTCACAACAAGAGTTAATCGTGCTGCGCTACTGTAAAACAGCAGCAATCAAACAAGCTAATCAACATATTAATCCTAATCACCAAGTTAAGATATCATGATTAACCATTATCATTTGTATTAGCCAAGGTGCCAACAAGCTAGAACAAGTTGTCAAGGTAAAGAACAAGCTCTCACAGCGGTGAAATAGAATGCATTATCAGGGGTTTTAGTTACACCATTAATCATTAATTATGTGAGTTTCTATTTAACCAATGTAAGTGTTGTAATGGAGATGGTAAACATCGTGTTTTGTACTATGTTTGCAAGAAAGGACCAATGCAAATTTGAAATCAAGGGGGGTACATGAATAGGTCAATTGTTCTTCAAAAATATAATTTCAGTGGGTCTAAGTTAAATGGGTTGATTCCCCACTGATTCGGATCCATCTTCGGGTCGAAAAATGATGAAAATCATGTTTCTGGTGTACGGGTCGACCCCTGGGGTCGACCCCTGAAAAACTGGGGTCTGGAAGCTGAATGGGTCGACCCCTGGGGTCGACCCCCATGCAGGGAGCTGGATGGGTCAACCCTTGGGGTCGACCCCCATGCAGGAACAGGAGGGGACGACCCCTGGGGTCGACCCTCGGGCCTGCAGGGTTGCCTAGAAAACGGGTCGACCCCTGCAAGAACAGCAGCGGTCTGCACTTCCGGAAAACGTGAAATCTCACCCAATTGAGTTGAAATCAAAACCACATGATCTGGGAATGTTAATAGACAATCTAGGGTCATAAAACTACAATTTTGAAACACGAATTGTTACAGAAATTGATTGAATCTCAAATTATATATGATAAATTCATGAAAACCCTAGTTCTTGACCTACTTCTACTAAATCATGCAATTCTCTTAACATACACAACTGAATTTAGGGCTTTTGGTGTCAAAAGAAAGCTGACTCGATTATGAATCCAACCATGTATGGTATGCTACATGAAGATTAAGTTACAGGGCTCAAAATTAGCCCGAAATCAAGCTCTGACTTAAAGGAACACTATATGAAACATGTTCTAGATATGCTCTTACAAAAATTTGAAATTCACGAGGCATGCTCAATGGAATTTGGGGCTTTCTACGTTAAATGAAAGATAATAACATGCTGATTATATCATGTAAGTTAATTAGAGTTTGGTTGTTAGATCCTACCTCAAATCGGAGAGAGAAAACTCAAACCCTAGGATGAAGAACACTTGGACAGCACCTTAGAAGACCTGTGATAACTCACTCCACACCTGATGAAAATTGGGGCTTTCAGTCCCAATGGATAGATCTCGACAAGATGCACAACTTGCTATACTCATGATCAAAATTTGGTTGAGAATTCCTACCTCAATCGATGGATCAAAGAAGGATGAAGGGAAGCCAACGGCCTGCTGACCCACCTCCACAAATCGAGCTAGATCTCCCCAGATCTAAAACTTCAGTGAACCCCACAGCAGCCAAATGAAAGAAGACTCGTAGGGCTTCATTTTGATAGCTCATAGAGCTTCTGGAGCCTTCGGAGTTGGGAGTATTCGCTGCTGCAAGCTATGTGTTTAGAAACGGCGCCGAAATCCTTGACTTGACCAAACTATGTCGGCAGCACGTTTTGGGGCTAGGTTTACCTCAAATTGATTAAGGGTAAATGTTCCTTACATTGTGGCCTTCCATTTGTCACTGATTTCAGATCATTTGGTTGAGTATTGAGGTCGAATTTCGTGTTTTAATCTAAGGGTTAGGTATGGGTCAAAAGTGTGCACTTTCAGGTTTAAACTCTAAATAGATCTTACCACGGATTTACAATGGCTTAATGCCAGAAGGAAAAGTTGTTATCTACCCCGACCTTAACATATTTACTATTTTTACAGATTTTTCTAAGGTAGTCGAATTTTCACTCATACTATTTCTAACAAATTAAATATTAATAAATCTGAAATTCAATTATTAATTCAATAAAATTCTATTCTCAATTAATAAAAGCTTAATAAGAAAATATTGGGCTCAATTAAATAATTTGGGGTCTTACACCCTCCCCTACTTAAAGGAATTTGGTCCTCCAAATTCACTGCACTAAAACTGAGAGTAGAGAAAGATCGCTCACGTAGAATAGATCGGGATACCGCTTTCGCATAGTCTCTTCAGACTCCCATGTAGCTTCTTCGGTCCCACGCCGACTCCACTGAATCTTGACCATCGGTATCGAACGATTCTGGAGTTGCTGTTGCTTCCGGTCCAGAATCTTGACAGGTCTTTCCTCATAGGTCAAATCTTCCTTCAGTTCAAAATCAACCTGCTGAATGATATGAGTGGGATCGTACACATATTTCCGCAACATAGACACATGGAAAACGTTGTGTACACCAGACAAATGCGGTGGTAAAGCCAGTCTATATGCCACCTCTCCCACTCTATCTAGAATCTCAAATGGACCAATGTACCTCGGACTCAGCTTGCCATGAATGCCAAATCTTCGGATCCCTCTCGTCGGAGAGACCTTTAAGAACACATGCTCGCCAACCTGAAATTCCAATGCTCTTCTTCTGTTGTCGGCATAACTCTTCTGTCTTGACTAGGCTACTTGTAACCGGTCTCGGATAACACGGATGTTCTGTGATGATTCCGAAACAAGATCTGGTCCAAGCCACTGTTTCTCACCTACCTCGTCCCAACACAACGGGGAACGACAACTTCTACCATATAGTGCTTCAAAAGGAGCCATCTGAATACTAGACTGATAGCTGTTATTGTAGGCAAATTCAATTAATGCCAAATGCTCACTCCAATTACCACCGAAATCAATCATGCAAGCTCGCAACATATCTTCCACTATCTGATTGGTTCTTTCAGTCTGTCCATCTGTCTGTGGATGAAAAGCAGTACTGAAATTCAGACGAGTACCCAAAGACTCTTGCAGTCCCTTCCAGAAATGTGAAGTAAATCTGGGGTCTCGATCAGATACTATATTCACTGGGATACCATGCAATCTCACCACTTCCTTTATATACAAAGCAGCCAATACATCAATCGTCCACTTGGACTTAATTGGTAAGAAATGAGCCGACTTTGTCAATCGATCGACAATCACCCATATCGCATCAAATCCACCACGAGTCCTAGGTAGACCCATAATGAAATCCATGCCAATGCTTTCCCACTTCCATTGGGGTATGTCGAGTGGTTTCAATTTCCCTGCTGGTCTAAAATGTTCGGCCTTAACTTGCTGACATACCAAACATCTACTCACAAAATCTACAACTTCTCTTTTCATATTCGGCCACCAAAAGGACCTTTTCAAATCTCGGTACATCTTAGTGCCTCCAGGAAGAATGGTATATCTGGATCTATGAGCTTCCTCAAGAATTTTGTTCTTTATTGTAGCCTCATCCGGAACACAAGTTCTGCCTTTAAATAATAATCTACCATCATCGGCCAACATGAAGTCAGGTCTGTTGCTCAAGCTTCCCTTGATCTCTACCAACTCGGGATCATTATCTTGCAAGGACATGATCTCTATCAATAATTCAGGTTTAAGTTGAATCTGAGCAATCAAGACCCGATCATTGTCGATATTAAGATCCAGACTGGATAATTGTTCCAACAATCTCCATTCTTGTAATCATGAGACTTGACAATCTAGCTACCGGCTTCCGGCTTAATGCATCTGCCACAACATTACCTTTGCCAGGATGATACTCAATCGAGAAGTCGAAGTCTTTCAAGTACTCCAACCATCTCCGCTGTCTCATGTTGAGTTCCTTCTGAGAAAATAAATACTTCAAACTCTTATGATCTGAAAACACTGTGAAGGTTTCTCCATATAAGTAATGCTTCCATATCTTCAAAGCAAACACGACTGCAGCAAGTTCCAAATCATGAACAGGATAATTATCTTCGTGCTTCCTCAACTGCCTAGAGGAATAGGCAATCACCTTCCCATGCTGCATGAGTACACAGCCTAAGCCAATACCTGAAGCATTAGTATAAACAACAAATCCTCCTTCACCAGAAGGTAAAGCCAAAACAGGTGCAATAGTCAAACACTCCTTCAGAGTCTGAAAGCTTCGATGACAATCATCTGACCAATCAAACTTATTCTCCTTGCGGGTTAATCTTGTCATAGGTACTGCAATCTTAGAGAATTCTTGAATAAATCTTCGATAATAACCTGCCAGGCCTAGAAAACTTCTAACTTCTGTCACACTGGTAGGTTGTTCACAATTCTTCACTGCCTCGACCTTCGAAGGATCAACAGAAATACCGTTCTTCGTAATGATATGTCCTAGAAAGGACACCTCTTGCAACCAGAATTCACACTTACTAAACTTAGCATATAGTTGATGATCTCTCAACAGTTGCAATGCCATTCTCAGATGTTCAGCATGTTCCTCCTCATTCTTAGAATAAATCAGGATGTCATCAATAAAGACCACGACCCATTGATCAAGATAGGGTCGAAATGCATTGTTCATCAACTGCATGAAAGCTGCTGGAGCATTCGTTAGACCAAAAGGCATAACGACAAATTCAAAATGACCATACCTGCTGCGGAAAGCTGATTTATAGATATCCTCCTCCTTAATCCGCAATTGGTGATATCCAGATCGAAGATCGATCTTAGAGAAATATTGAGCTCCCGCTATCTGGTCAAATAACTCGTCAATCCTCGGCAAGGGATATTTATTCTTGACAGTCTGCTGGTTTATTTGCCGATAATCAATGCACAACCTCATCGAACCATCTTTCTTCCTGACGAATAACACAGGGGCTCCCCACGGAGAAGTACTAGGATGAATAAAACCCTTCTCAAGCAATTCCATCAGTTGCTGCTTCAGTTCCCTCAGTTCCGCAGGAGACATACGATAAGGAGCCTTAGAAATAAGAGATGTGCTAGGAATAAGATCAATAGAAAAGATAACTTCCCGCTCAGGCGGAAGTCCTGGTAGTTCTTCTGGAAAGACATCAGGAAAATCTCGGACAACAGGAATGTCCTTGATCTCAATCTACTGCTCAGGGGTTGCACAAACAAAGGCTAGAAAAGCCTCACATCCATGTCTCATCAGCTTATCAGCTCGGAGAGCCGAAATAAGTGACAACGAGTTGTGATGCTTAACACCCACAAAAGAAAGTCTCGAGTGCCTAGTTAAAGACACGGAGATAGAACTGCAGTGAACGCTAACCTCATATCGAGCCAACCAATCTGCTCCTAGGATTACATCATAATCCTTCATGTCCATGCAGACCAAATCTGCTGGTAAGTTCTGCTCACCAATCATCACCTTACTAGAAGGATAGAAATACTGGATTGTTGATCTAGTGCCAATAGGGGTTGAAATCTCTAACGGAGTATTCATCAAAACAGGTTCCACAGCTAATGACTTAGCAAATCTCCGTGAAATAAAAGAATGTGTTGCACCAGTATCAAAGAGAGCAAATGCGGGCTTATCGATTATAGTAAGGGTACCTTCGACGAGTCCGCCATCATCAAAAATCCCAGTTTCATCTGCATGTAAAGCTTGAAGCTTGCCTTGTGGTTTCTTGAAGACTAGAGATTTTGCCGGTGTAGCTTGCTCCGATATGAGAGGACAATTGGGGATACGGTGCTCCTTGCTTCCACATCGTAAACAGGCGCCTAGCTTGTGCCAGCACTCCTCTATCTTGTGACCCAGATGATCACAATAGTTGCACACGCCCTTGAATGGAACAATAGGGCCATGCTTCTTGTCTTCATGCCTCGGCATCTTGTCCTTCCACGATCCGGACCCGCTCCACGAACCAGGTCCACTAACAGGCCTCTTCTTGGTATACCCGGGTTTGACACTCCCGGAACCCGTAGGTAATTCTTTCTTGGTGCCTTTCCCACGGATTCACTCCGTCATTTCAAGAGTATCCTCCAGAACTTGCGCTTTCCTTACCATCTCGGAATAAGTGGAAATCTCCATCGGTGCCAATTGGTTGATATAATGAAGCTTCAATCCATTGAGAAAGCGCTTCGCCGGTGGAAATGAGATGAGTAGCATAACGAGAAAGCCGTGCAAATTGAGCCTCATACTCTGCCACGGACAAACCTCGCTGTTTCAAGGCCGCGAACTCTGCCGCTTTCTTCTCTTGCACTCTATCAGAAAAATACTTGCTGTTGAAGAATTCTTCGAATTCTTCCCACATAACTTGCCGATCACCGAGAGTTGCCTTGATAGAATCCCACCAAGTACGTGCATCATGTTCCAGTTGAAATGTGGACAAAAGGACACGCTCCTGGTTGGTGCATTGCATAACTTCAAAGATCCTCCCCATCTCATCTAGCCAGTGCTCGGCTTGGCCAGGGTCGGTCGAACCCGCAAACCTTGGCGGATTCATCCCTCGGAAGTTCCGGTATAGATCACCGGTGCCATGCTGTGCCGCTCCTGCCTGAGCTACTTGCTGAAGCGCCTGAGTAAGTCCTTGAACCGTACGCTGCAGGTTCCTCCATTCAGCACGATCAGCTGCCATCTACACGAGAAATAGGTTACTTAGGTCCAATAAGATAGATAAAGCACGATTAAGGAACGAACTTAACCCAAGTTCTACCCAATCTCACAGGTCAGGTCTTAAACTTTCACAAGGTTAGGGATCTAGTGCACCTAGACACGACCAAAACTCTGTACCTGACGGAGGTAATCGGTCCGAAGACCACTCGCGCAAGTGTGCGACCTTTCCGATAGGCGTAGCCTAACGTTCGGACAACACCTTTTGATATACCGATTATTGGGATGCAATGCAAGAAAACCTAAAACTTAGGGAACCTAGGAATGTGAAACCTAGGGCTCTGATACCAACTAAACTGTCACGCCCCGAACAAGGCAAAAATATCGGGACGTACAGTTAGAGACACGCTGGCAAGAGAGAGAACTAATCTAAAATAATACACAAGTGCTACAAGATGGGAATACTAAATGATCATTAACAAACCACAACTGATACAATAACCTCATGTTCAACTTAATACAACTGGAATAATCAATCACTAAAGCTCAATAACATAACTGAGACTAAATGCTCTCCAAAACACAACTAAAAGTAAGATAACACACTACTAACACACTAGAACTGATACACTCAAGACATCACTCCTGCCCTTCCCCATCGGTAAGTGCGTCACCTGAACAGCCTGGAAAAGGGGGAAACACAACTATGAGCTGACGCTCAGTAGGAAATAACAGACATGTATAAGTGATTAATAGTTTAATTACATTTTAAAATTTCATGCTACAAATGATAAAAACAATAAAAAGATAACGATGATATCACGAAACAAAATTCAAAGATCTTGCAAGGTCAAGAAATATCATGAATAGAATGGTAAGACAAGAATTTACTACAGGAGATAACGATAAAAAGTTGGCCATATCAAGACAATTCAAGTCATGTCAAGCACGTATGTAATTTCATTTCCACGTCCAAGTAATCAACAAGTAAAGTAACAACAAGTAGAGTATAGAACAGTGAAGAGTGGAAAGTGAAAAGTAGTAGAAAGTAATGTAGAGAGTAGTGGATAGTCCTAGATTTAACACATGTCAAGTACTGGTGCCAAATGCCACACCTAGTCATTCACCTCCCCGGGGGTACACGTAGTGTTCGGGCGCTCTTCCCAGGACTAGACCGAGCCCTTAATTGTTTGCCAGGCATTGATTTCTTTGGATCAAAGATCCCACGAATCTAGACTTCCACAGTTTATGGCCAGAATTCCAAGGTTTAAACTAAGTAGCAATAACAACTTCAAGTAGGAAAGAGATTTATTTCCAGAATTTCAAGGTAAGTATAATCATCAAGGAGATCGAAACCAAGTCACAACAAGAGTTAATCGTGCTGCGCTACTGTAAAACAGCAGCAATCAAACAAGCTAATCAACATATTAATCCTAATCACCAAGTTAAGATATCATGATTAACCATTATCATTTGTATTAGCCAAGGTGCCAACAAGCTAGAACAAGTTGTCGAGGTAAAGAACAAGCTCTCACAGCGGTGAAATAGAATGCATTATCAGGGGTTTTAGTTACACCATTAATCATTAATTATGTGAGTTTCTATTTAACCAATGTAAGTGTTGTAATGGAGATGGTAAACATCGTGTTTTGTACTATGTTTGCAAGAAAGGACCAATGCAAATTTGAAATCAAGGGGGGTACATGAATAGGTCAATTGTTCTTTAAAAATATAATTTCAGTGGGTCTAAGTTAAATGGGTTGATTCCCCACTGATTCGGATCCATCTTCGGGTCGAAAAATGATGAAAATCGGGTTTCTGGTGTACGGGTCGACCCCTGGGGTCGACCCCTGAAAAACTTGGGTCTGGAAGCTGAATGGGTCGACCCCTGGGGTCGACCCCAGCAATTTCTGAAGATGGGTCGACCCCTGGGGTCGACCCCCACCATTTCCTTCAGATGGGTCGACCCCTGTGGTCGACCCCTACATTCCTGTGCAATGGGTCGACCCCTGGGGTCGACCCCCATGCAGGGAGCTGGATGGGTCGACCCTTGGGGTCGACCCCCATGCAGGAACAGGAGGGGACGACCCCTGGGGTCGACCCTCGGGCCTGCAGGGTTGCCCAGAAAACGGGTCGACCCCTGGGGTCGACCCCTGCAAGAACAGCAGCGGTCTGCACTTCCGGAAAAGGTGAAATCTCACCCAATTGAGTTGAAATCAAAACCACATGATCTGGGAATGTTAATAGACAATCTAGGGTCATAAAACTACAATTTTGAAACACGAATTGTTACAGAAATTGATTGAATCTCAAATTATATATGATAAATTCATGAAAACCCTAGTTCTTGACCTACTTCTACTAAATCATGCAATTCTCTTAACATACACAACGGAATTTAGAGCTTTTGGTGTCAAAAGAAAGCTGACTCGATTATGAATCCAACCATGTATGGTATGCTACATGAAGATCAAGTTACAGGGCTCAAAATTAGCCCGAAATCAAGCTCTGACTTAAAGGAACACTATATGAAACATGTTCTAGATATGCTCTTACAAAAATTCGAAATTCACGAGGCATGCTCAATGAAATTTGGGGCTTTCTACGTTAAATGAAAGATAATAACATGCTGATTATATTATGTAAGTTAATTAGAGTTTGGTTGTTAGATCCTACCTCAAATCGGAGAGAGAAAACTCAAACCCTAGGATGAAGAATACTTGGACAGCACCTTAGAAGACCCGTGATAACTCACTCCACACCTGATGAAAATTGGGGCTTTCAGTCCCAATGGATAGATCTCGACAAGATGCACAACTTGCTATACTCATGATCAAAATTTGGTTGAGAATTCCTACCTCAATCGATGGATCAAAGAAGGATGAAGGGAAGCCAACGGCCTGCTGACCCACCTCCACAAATCGAGCTAGATCTCCCCAGATCTGAAACTTCAGCGAACCCCACAGCAGCCAAATGAAAGAAGACTCGTAGGGCTTCATTTTGATAGCTCATAGAGCTTCTGGAGCCTTCAGAGTTGGGAGTATTCGCTGCTGCAAGCTACGTGTTTAGAAACGGCGCCGAAATCCTTGACTTGACCAAACTATGTCGGCAGCACGTTTTGGGGCTAGATTTATCTCAAATTGATTAAGGGTAAATGTTCCTTACATTGTGGCCTACCATTTGCCACTGATTTCAGATCATTTGGTTGAGTATTGAGGTCGAATTTCGTATTTTAATCTAAGGGTTAGGTATGGGTCAAAAGTGTGCACTTTTAGGTTTAAACTCTAAATAGATCTTACCACGGATTTACAATGGCTTAAAGCCAGAAGGAAAAGTTGTTATCTACCTCGACCTTAACATATTTACTATTTTTACAGATTTTTCTAAGGTAGTCGAATTTTCACTCATACTATTTCTAACGAATTAAATATTAATAAATCTGAAATTCAATTATTAATTCAATAAAATTCTATTCTCAATTAATAAAAGCTTAATAAGAAAATATTGGGCTCAATTAAATAATTTGGGGTCTTACAGTGCAAGTGTATCGGGCGAAGCAGTTGGGGGGACAGGGGGCACGAGTGTGCCGGGATATGTAGGCTGAAGAGTGTGCCGGGCTGAGGCTAATTGGGGTGTGTTGCTGGGGTAGGCCAATGGAAGTTAGAGGCAATGCCATTGGGGCAAAACCCACATGAACGGGGTGAGGTTTGAAGGGAGGTTTCTGGCTTGAGGTGTTCAGGTGGAGGGCTCTAAACGGCAAGCTTTCCAAATTATGTCATGTGATTGAGTTCCAAGCTTGTGTTCGATAGTCCATTTCTCTGGGTCTTGTTCAGTCCAATTCCTTGAGCCCTGCATAGTTCCTTTCTTCTGATTAGAATGTTTTACTATTGCTCATCCCATTTGTTTGTTGCTTCCTTTTGTTTTTTATCTTATTGTTATTTCTGACAAAAATTCGGCAGCATCTCCCCTTGACCCGAGATGGAAGGGGATAACAAGGGACATGCCCACAAGGAGTGGCATGAACAAACAATTTGAGGTGTGTGCCTAGGCAGCCACCTTTGGGAAAACTTCGGAAAACTCGGAGAAAACACCAAACGAGAGACACTAGGTTGACATAGACTGGGGATGCACCGGGTGAATGTATCTAAGGGAAGCTGTGGTACTCAGAGACAGACAATGGGGAGCCATGAAGAAAGTAAAATAGCGAGAAATGCAGACATAGAAGAAATATTTATAGGAAGATATAGAAAACGTTTGCAAGCTTTTCTTCTCTTCCTCATAAAAAGGGGAGAAATACATGGGCTAGTACATTGCTGGGGGGAGAGAATGAAAACAGAAATACAGTGGGGGGAAATAATGGAGCATCTGCTCCTTCCTCTCTCTTTTCTCTTTTTCTTCTTCTCTTCCTTCTTTGCACAGAGTCGGTGGTGGACGGAGTAGCAAGGGGGAGCAGGAGCATCTCCTTTTCCTCTCTCTTTTCACTTCTTCTTCTTCTCTTCCTTCTTCACACGGGATCCTCCCCCTCTCACCATTTTTTCTTCAGCCCTCTGGGAGGCCTCATTTATACAGACGGACGTGAAATCGTTTCTTCACTGTATTAGAAGTCCAGGTCTCCATCATACCGGATGGCTTCTTGCAGTGCAAGGCAATGAGCTGTCGGCCGAAAAGGTAAGACTACTGGTCAAAAGCAGTCCTTGTGTCAGACAGGAGGACTGCTACAGTGCTCGGCCTGCTACAGTGCTCAGACTTCTTTTCCTTCAGTAGCTCGGACCGCTACAGTGCTCGGTCTGCTACAGTGCTTGGTCTGCTATAGTGTTCGAACTGCTACAGTGCTCGACTCTGCTACAGTGCTCGGTCTTGCTACAGTGCTCGGGCCTACTACAGTGCTCGGCCATGTTGTATTGCTCTCTTCAGGCTCGGTTGCTACAGTAGCACGGCCTTCTCCAACTTTAGCTCGGTCTGCTTCAGAAGCTTGTACTGCTACAGTGCTTGGTCTGCTATAGTGCTCGGATTGCTACAGTTCTCGGCTCTGCTACGCTGCTCGGTACACTACGATGCTCGGCCTTGCTACAGTGCTCGGCACGCTACAGTGCTCGGCCGTGCTGCAATGCTCAGCACGCTATAATGTTCGGCCATGCTACAGTGCTCGGTCTTGCTACAGTGCTCGGCCCTGCTACAGTGCTCAGTTTTGCTACAGAAGCTCGGACTGCTACAGTGCTCGGCACGCTGCAGTGCTCGGTCTTGCTACAGTGCTCGGCCCTACTAAAGTGCTCGGTCTTGCTACAGTGCTCGATCATGCTACAGTGCTCGGCCACGCACTGTAGTGGAGAAGCCAATGAGGTGCGCCGTTGGAGAGGCCAATAAGTGTGTCGTTGGAGAAGGCACTTGGGTGTGTCGTTGGAGGAGCTGAAGAAGTGTGCCGCTAGTGGGCTTGAAAAGGGGTGTGCCACAAAAGGGGTATAGGGAATGTGCTGTTGAAGGGGCACAAAGGGTGTGCCGCTGGAGGGCATGAACTAGTGTGCCGTTGAAGAGGCACAAGGGTGTGCCGCTGGAGAACCCTTAGGGGCGTGCCGTTGGAGACCACCTTAGGCGCACCGCTGGAGGGCTTGGGATTTTCCTTAGGAACTTCAGCAACAAGTGCGAGGACTTGCTGGACGGTAGTATTCCCCGGGGTCTTGGGCATTCAGTCCCTCCGGGATCTTCTTTCTTTAGCTCTGTCCCTGATGCAGAAGCCGGGGAATGTGCTGACATGAATTTTTACGTGTCCACAACAGACTGCATGTGTGCGGGATGCAAATATTATATTGACAGCATGCGTGCAAGACATGAGGAATGCACAGACTCAATCGTGCCAAAAATATCTTGCACAAACTCTAGCAGATGCGGAGCTAAGTGATGCACGGCCCTATATATGCAAGAGAACAGATGTGCATCGAGTTGAATGTTGCACGGACCTTGTGAATGCTAAATACAGATATGCACGGACCTTGTATATACAAGGCAAAGCTTGCACAGACTTCATTTATGCACAATACACATTGCACAGACTTAATATGCACGGAAGAGAACATGCACGGACCGGTCTTGGTTATGCATATGCGGGACTTGAATAGACTATGAGTATGCAGAAGTGGATATATGCACTGACCACGGATAAGCAAGCTACAGGAGCTTGCACCGACTTCAATAGCGTAGCTACTGGGATATGCACAAACTTGGATAGTTTAGAGCTGAAAGGTGCACCGATGTTAGATATGCAAAGTGGCCTAAATGCATAGACCTTCTACTAGATGAACAGTGACATGCACCGACTCTAGATGTGCGATGCAAAGACTTGCATTGACATTATATGTGTTAGCTCAAAACAACGTGCATGCAGCCAAAACCCTACACAGACTTGCTCACAGTAAGAGTTGCACAGACCTTCCATGCAGCTATGATCGTGTGAAAACTTGCATCGACTATATGAATGCATTGAGCTAATCCCCATGAACAGTGATATGCATGAAGTTGAGCAGTGTATGCATATGACGAAATGCACAGACTTGGTCTTGCAGCAAAAGCTGCACCGACCCTCAGGCATGCATGCTACAACCAACTATGCACCGACCTAGCATGCTGACAGACGAACATGCAATGACCTTGCATATAGACAAGGCGAAAACATGCATCAACCTGCATTCCCAAAACTTGCACCGACCCTGCAGCATGCAAGGGTCAAAAGGTGCACCGACCTGGTATACTGACCAGCTAACTATGCACGGACTTCATATGCATTACGCTAGATGTGCACAGACCGTGGATGTGCCTTAGACAAAAGCATGCACCGACTTTGCAAATGCCTTAGACATATATATGCACGGACTAGTCTAGCATCGACCTTGTGTGTGAAGGACTGCACGCACTGACTTTAGAATGAGTGCACATGACTAATCAATCTGAAAATGCAATGACCCAAAAAATGAAACTGGGAGAGATTCTGACCTATAAAAAGTTGATGTTGCCAATGAGCAAACCATTGTTGCCAATCATTAAAACATGACAAGGATAGCACCAATCCATAGGAGATACAACATTCTCCCCCTTTTTGATGATGGCAACAATTTATACTTTGATCGCAACATAAATGCAATAAGAGTCAGAAACTGCAAAGGAAGCTTAAAATCTCTCCCCCTTTAGACACTCCCCCTTTCTCTCCCCTTTTTGCTAAAGAATTGATAAGGCTTAAACTGCTCATCGAGTTAAAACTCATCAAATTCTTTCCCCCTTTGCCATCAGCAAACAAGGAACAGGAGAGAGACAAGTGAATGGAGGCAGTGAGGACATACAAAGATGTGAAGGGTTGCAGAGTATGGAATCCATGAGATCTGGTGACAAACTGAAGTAAAGTTTCATTAAATAAGCATACTTAGATCAGAATCTATTAGAATAAGAGTTCACGTAAGGCAACCTTGGTAAAAATCTGATTTAAGTGTAATGAAAGTTAGAGTTTAGCAACTTGACTCGTTGTAGAGGGTTGCATGAGATGTTAATAGCAATAAACCAGGCATACAACATCAGGCCAGAACAATCAATCTTCAACTTACTTGAGTATAAAATCAGAGAAGTTCATAGAAGCAACTAGAGTAGGTATTGAGGTTAAGCAAAAACTGATATATTTCTTCAGGGTTATAGCTGGATTTAACTTGTTAACCATAAATGTGTGAACATGCAGGTATGATCCAGACCTTTGTACATGGAGGTACACGTTGATCAGACACCAGCACCCCCAGTTTACTCAGTAGGATTTACCATTCTGTTTCAATCTTTTGAACAGAGGTAACTGAAGCACTTCATGACATAGGTGCACTCTATTTCATAGATAGAGAGCCCAGTTTCTCTGTGCAGTCAGCCATTGCTCTGCCAATTAGTTTTTGAATCAAAATTTTATCCTTTTTAAATAGAGGTAACTAAAGCACTTCATGACATGGGTACATCCTCTTTCTTTGATGGAGGACCCAGTTTCTTAGTGACTTCAGTCATTGCTCTGCAAAATTATTATTGACCCAAAAGATTTATATAGCTGCCCCTTAGTTTTGCTTTAAAACAATACTTATATCTAAGTTTCTCAACTATGATGTCTTGAGTTTATAGACTTTCAGTTTCAGAATGACAGAATCAGACATAACATGTAAAGAATGGTCGAGAGCTATTAACTGAACAACTCTTTTTCATTTTTTTTTGATAAGTAACCTACGAGGTGACCAAGAGAGCGTACCCCGCTCAAGAAGAGCGGAGCGTACCCGCTCCACCGGACATCGCAAGGGTTGAAGAATATATTAAAATAAATGAATGAACAAAGTCACAGAACCAAGCCCCTGAACAAGCTTGGAAGGCACAAAGAAACAGCAGAAAAAGGAAAGAAAAGCCTATCCTATCTTTCTTATGCTGCCTAGCGGGATGCGATCTAACCTAAGAAGGCCCATAGCATACTTCGGCACCTCCGTCTCAGTTCTGAAAAATTGTGGGGTGCTAGAATCACATGGGAGATTGGAGAAGAAGTCCGCCACTTGATTCCCCTCTCGGAAAGTATGTTGAATGGAGGGGCTGAAGTGGTCCAGAAGTCGCCATAATTCCTCACAGAGCTCCAGGTATTTCCATGGGATTTTAGATCTGTTGTTTAGCATCATCCACAGCACCCTGGAGTCGACCTCAATGTAGTGAACCCATAACCCGAGTGTATGACACATGCGCAACCCATCAAGGACTGCAAGGGTCTCTACGTCTAAACTGCTGGTGAAGCCATATGGGAAAGATCCAGCTAAAATTAACCTGCCCCTGTGATCCCTCAAAATAGCGCCTCCACCAGCAATACCTGGGTTACCCCGTGAAGCTCCATCTGTATTTAGTTTAAAGCTATGCACAGGAGGGGGTGCCATATAACAACCTGAAGCTGGAGCCTTGAGACGGCAGGTGTAAGGTTGAGGTGAGAAAGGAGCCCAATGTCAGCGTGAGCGTCTGGTGGATGTCTATCATTGCAGAGGACATGATGCAGCTGTTGAGTCACTCGCTGGATAACCATTTGTGGCCATGGGCGTGCATTATCAAAACAAGCCCGGTTGCGCATTAACCAGAGCTCCCAACAAACGTAGACAGGGAGCGGCCTCCGCAGGATATGAGCACGCCTGTTCCCGACGTTACATCAGAACCAACCAGAAAGGTAGGAAGCCATAGATGAGAGAGCCAAAAATATATCAAAGATCGACTCAAAGTGGTTCCAAACCGCCGAAGCCATAGAACTATCAAGAAAGATGTGTTTGACCGTCTCCACCTCCGGTTGAGGGCAATAGCTACATGCCGAGGCAATATGAATTCCTAGAGCTTGAATTGATGCATCCACAGGGAGTCTTTTACGAATGAGACGCAGGGTGAGGAATGAGAATTTGGGGGGTATTGATTTATGCCACAGCAAATTCAGAAAGGAAATATTATTGCTGCCTTCATGTGGCAGAGGTTCCGCGGCCTGCTCCAGAACCTTGTATGCCGATGAAATGGTGAACTTGCCATGAGTGTCAGGTGTCCAAAGATACCTACTACTTGTATTTTCAACAATAGGAGAAAGTGTAGTAATATAAGCATACAAGATCTCCGGGGGATCATGCTGGCCAGCCTATGAAGAAGGTCAGTGTGGGGACTCAGAGCATCAGCAACGAATATGTTCTTGTGCGGATATGTGGCCCAAGTCCCCAGATCAATATGCTGAATGAGCGCTCCCATACCGGACCAATTCTGAAGGAAGAATTTCACAGCCCCATTGCCAATATTGCATTTGCAAAAGTTCTGATAGGAGTGCCTTGAGCGGCAAAGACTGCGCCACAGTTTGGACCCAGCTTCCTTAGACGCAGAGTCGAAATGGCCATCAGGATAGTATTTACCTCTCATGTAAGAGCAACACAGTGAATCGTCAGAGACGTGCTTCCAGCATCGTTTGAAAGAAAAGGCTTCCGCCAGTAGAAGGAGGGATCTAAATCCAACTCCTCCCTTCTCCGGGCGCTGACAGAGGGCTTTCCAAGAGATCCAGTGGTGTTTGTGAGCAGAGTCCTCAAAGCACCACAGAAATCTTGACAGAATAGCTTCAATGCTATGCAAGACAGAGATCGGGGGAGTGGACGCAGCAATCATATGGATGGGCATCGATAAGAGGACATGTCTGATAAAAGTCAGTTTCCCCCCATAAGATAGCAGACGGGGGGGAAAGATAGCATTCAGTTTCCACGATGACACCCGGGCTTGAATCTTCGAAATGATGAAGTCGAAATAGGAAGCCTTGCTTCGTCCTATGAAGATGGGGGTACCCAAGTATGTGAGTTTAGTATTACTATGGTGTAGGCCAGTAAGTCGAACCACTTTGGCAATATAAGCCGGAGGGGTAGAAGAGGCCATGATAAAGCTGCTCTTGGTGAAGTTTATTTTCTGTCCAGACGCCTCTTCATATTTGTGCAGGAAAGATAGCAATATCTTGAGGGCCACGGAAGAGGCATTAGTGAAGATAAGAGTGTCATCCGCAAATAATAGATCAGATATTGTAGGGCATGTAGACGACACCTTAAACCTGCACATTGGTTAAGCCTTTAGACTCTAAAGTTCATTAAACCTAAATCATCAGTTCAAACAAGGTGCACTCAGATTCTTATAGGAGTAGATATCTGATTTTAGAAGCTTAGTATAGTGAAATGATCACCAGTTTGTCTTAATTTCAGAATCTCAAGGATATCAGGGATTTCAAGGATGAGAGTGAATCAATTTTCTGAAGTAAAGGTAGGTCAGATGCCAAGTGTGTTACCATGAGAATGAATCAGAACAGACAGACAGATTTCTAAACTTCCTCTAACACATGCATGTCAAGGTAGACAATCAACAAGAATGGAGAACACATGCTCCCCCTGTCTATGTGTATCATGATTGGTCGAAACAAGGTGACATATGAATGTATAATGAAAATGCTTGACACAAAGGCATGACACAACTATGACTGTATTAACGGACAGAGTGCAATGCATGCAGTTAAACTACTGACAAAGTTACTTAATTGATGGTCTGTGACATGTGCAGTTGAAACATTTATGAAGAGCATTTATTCACAACAGATAGGAATGAAACATTAATCATCATGCTGAAATTTACATAAGCCTAGTTCTCTTCTTAAAAATTTAAATCTATCATTTCCAAGGGGCTTAGTAAATATATCAGTAATTTGTTTTTCAGTTTCAACAAAGTGAAATTCAATTTCATTCTTACTTACTTCATCTCTCAAGAAGTGATGTTTAATTTCTATGTGCTTTGTCCTAGAGTGATGAACATGATTTTTGGTTAATGAAATAGCACTGGTGTTATCACACAAAATAGGTGTGCATCCTAGATTGATGTGATAATCAGCAAGTTGGTGCTTTATCCATAAGACTTGGGCTGCACAATTCCCTGCTGCAACATAATCAACTTTAGCAGTGGAAAGAGCAACAATGTGTTTATTCTTAGATGCCCAAGACACAAGACAACCTCCTAGGTATTGACAATACCCACTAGTGCTCTTTCTATCTATTCTGCACCAAGTATAATCTGCATCAGTGTAAGCTACAAGGTCGAGCTCACACTTAGCAGGAAACCATAGACCTAAGTTAGGGGTGCCTGAGAGATACCTAAAAATCCTCTTCACTGCACTCATGTGAGATTCTCTAGGACTAGCCTGAAATCTAGCACATAAACATACTGAGAATTGAATATCAGGTCGAGATGTAGTAAGGTACAAAAGGGATCCGATCATACCTCTATAAAGCTTGGTGTTAACCAATTTACCTTTTGGGTCACCATCAAGACTGGTTGCGGTTCCCATAGGTGCTGTTATTGTTTTGAGATTTTCCATTTGATATTTCTTCAGCAGGTCCCTTAGGTACTTGGACTGTGTGATGAAGCTTCCCTCCAATGTTTGATTGACCTACAGACCAAGGAAAAACTTCAATTCTCTCATAGAACTCATTTCAAATTCATCTATCATTAATTTAAAAAAATTCCTCAAACATTTCAGATTTTGTTGACCCAAACACTATATCATCTACATAAATCCGAACAATAAGAATGTCATTATTACTGACCTTAGTGAATAGGGTCTGGTCAACTTCTCCTCTTGAAAAACCCTTACCGGTGAGGAAGGAGCTCATCCTGTCGTACCAGGCCCTCGGAGCTTGCTTCAGTCCATATAATGCCTTATCTAATTTATAAACATAATCAGGAAAATCAAGGCATTCAAAACCTGGAGGTTGTTTAACAAACACATCCTGCTTTATCAATCCATTCAAAAAGGTAGATTTTACATCCATCTGCAGCAATTTTATTCCTAGGCTACATGCAAAAGCTAAAAGTATTCTAATAGCCTCTAACCTGGCGACAGGTGCAAAAGATTCTTCAAAATCTACCCCATATTCCTGGTTGTAACCCTATGCCACTAGCCTAGCTTTATTTCTAACTACCTTACCTTGCTCATATGTCTTATTCCTGAAAACCCATTTAGTGCCTATAACCGAGCCATGTGAGGGATTAGGAACTAGGTGACATACCTTGTTCCTTTTAAATTGGTTCAGCTCATCATGCATGGCATTTATCTAATGCACATCTTCTAAGGCACTATCTATATTTTTTGGTTCTATTTGAGAGACTAGTGCAAAAGAATTCAACTCATTTTCAATCCTAAAGTATGATCTAGTCCTAAGGGGTTCATTCAGATTACCAATTATATTCTCTAAAGGATGATCTTTAAAAACTCTAACATTGGTAGGCTGATTACCTGGTTCTGCATTTTCCTCCCCCTGAGTTCTAGACACACTAGTCTCACCATCTTCTGTAGGTTCAGGATTTGGTTCTTCTTTACTCTCAAGGATATCACCATCAGCCTCGTCTATGCAAAAACAAATTTTAGATTTATTAGAATGTTCATCAAAGACAACATGAGGTGATTCCTCAACAGTTTTTGAGTTTAGGTTATAAACCCTATAGACTATGGACACTTCAGAATATCTTAGAAAAATTCCAGGTTCACTTTTAGGTTCAAACCTATCAAGGTCTCTTTTAGAATTTATATGAATGAAACACCTACATCCAAAGACCTTGAAATGTGCTAGTGAGGGTTTCTTACCTTTAAGTATCTCATAAGGAGTCTTTTGTGTGGAAGGTCTTACCAGAGCTCTGTTAATTATATAACATGATGTGCTCACAGCCTCGGCCCAGAACTTCCTTGGTAGATTCCCTTCAACCAGCATTGTCCCAGCCATTTCCACCAAGGTTCTATTCCTCCTTTCAACTACTCCATTCTGCTCTGGAGTTCTTGGAGATGAGAACATGTGGTTGATTCCATTATCCCTACAGAAATCATCAAATTGTGAGTTTTCAAACTCACCTCCATGATCAGACAAAATGTTTAAAATTGAGTGCTCATTGGTCTGAGTTATTTTATGGTAGAATTCCTGAAATTCCTTAAAAGCATCATTTTTATGTGTCAGGAAATATACCCAGGTAAATCTAGAGAAGTCATCTACTAAAACATAACCATATCTCCTACCAGATAAGCTGGCTGATCTAGATGGTTCAAATAAATCCATATGTATCAGCTCAAACGGTTTAGAAGATAAGCTATCAGTTCTAGACTTAAATGACTTTCTTGTTTGCTTGCATTGAGTACAGGCCTAACAAATTTTATAATTTATTTTGAATGAAATTTCAGGGAGACCTTTTACAATGCTGTGTTTTGTCAGTTTGTGCAACACATGATAGCTAGCATGACCAAACCTACGGTGCCACAGACAGGCTAAGTCAACCTTATTAACAGTTAAGCATAAATCTGTATGTGCTGCATCATCTAAATCTACCATGTAGATATTATTGACTCTCTTACCAGAAAATTTGACACATTCAGAATTTGGTTCAAATATGGTGCATGCAAGAGAATCAAAAACTACCTTATGACCTTTATCACACAGCTGACTGATACTAAGCAAATTGTAAGCAAGTCCTTCTACCAATAACACTTCATCAATGTAGCATGAAGAACACTTACCTACTTTACCTGATCCAACTATTTTCCCTTTGGTATTACCTCCGAAGGTAACATGACCTGCATCCATCTTTACCAGCATGCAAAATTTGTCTTTATCCCCGGTCATGTGCCTGGAGTAGCCACTATCAAGGTACCATCTGTTCTGGTTGGCTGCCAGGCATACCTGCAAGGAGAATCAAGTAGAAATGTTTGGAACCCAAAACTGTTTGGGCCCCATAAAAGCATTTATTTCATGCAGACTGGAAACTAAATGTTTTGGTATCCACATCTGATTTGGTTTCTTCATGGTGGATTTTTTGTTATTCGGTTCAGTCTGCCTTTTCTTGCCACTTTTAGTTTTTGGAAGTTGTTTCTGTACTGTGGCTTGGTTCTTCCTTTTAAAATCATTTTGAAACTTTCTTTGCCAGTGCTTAGTGCGATAGGCTTTGGAAGTAGTGGGTGCACCGAAGACCCTAGGCTGACTGAGCATCGAATGGTAAAGCCCATAGGGGTTCTGACTTATGATTTCGTTGTGCATAGGTTGCATATAGGAGTTCTAAGGTTGAGGTTGATGCATCTGAGTAGTGTAAGGGTTCAGAAAATGATACTGCGTCGGCCTCATATAGAAGCTACCTTGACCTCTCTCATGGGAATTATAGTGAGAAAAGTTATGACATGAAGAGTAGGTTGGAGCAGTGTTGAAGTAGCCTCATCCTGAGGTACTTCTGCTCGGCCCAGAGTTCCTAGGGGACTTGTACCCAGAAGTAGTAGAAGTCAAAGCACCTGCATGGTTGCCTAGACCTTTCTGTGGAGACTGGGTAGTTTTGGCCTTGGGGTTTTCTTGAGTTCTAACATTAGAAAACTGACCCCTAGCCTGTCCCTTGAATTTAGGTGTGGGAGTATGTGAGCATGATCCCCTAGACACCTCTATCTTCCCTTTGCCTTTGTCCTTGGCACTGGGCTTAGTTTTCTGAATGTTTTTCATTGTGCTCTTATTTTGACCTTCTCTAGAAGTCATGTTTATCAGGGGTTAAAATGTCCCATTTTCTGCCACAAAGGAGATGGTTCTCATGTTAAACCTCTCCTTATTAGTTGGGTTGAAACCCAAACCACCCTTTCTGAAATTATTTTTGTTCCCAAGATGGCATTCAGATTTTCTGTACCTTATGTCATGCCTTCAAGGGAGTGTTGTTTGTCTGCATTTTCTTTTTCTAATTTTTCTATTGTCTTTTTCAATTCAACATTCACACCATTGATAGCCTCATATTTTTCAGTGGCTATCCTAGTTTCTTCCTGAAATTCGTGTATTCTAAGTTTGACTTCATCAAGGGTGTTCATCAGATTTTCATTTTCAGATCTTAAGTCAATCAAGATGACTTTATCACACTCAGCTTCATCAAGAGAATTTTTTAAATTGACATTTTCAATTTCCAGACATGTAATTTTATCATTCAAAGATGTATCATGAATCACAGAATTAGTTTTCCTTTTCAAATGTTTGTATTCTTTTTTCATATCATTATATTTATCGAGTAACTCAGCAGATGCTTCTTTCCAATCATCATGAGTGAAATTTTCAAAAATTGAAGTTACCTCATCACTGTCTTCTTTGTCTTCACCACTTTTGGCCATCAAGCATAGCTTGTCTTCCTTCTCACTGTTAGAGGAGCTGCACTGACTTCCTTCATCTTCGTCGCTCCAGGTGCTAACCATAGCCTTTCCTTTCCTATTCTTCCGCATGGGCTTAGCTTTCTCAACATTTTTCAACTCCGGACAATCTACCTTGAGATGTCCTGCCTTTCTGCAATTATAATAGACATTGCTACCAGTTTTCTTGGCACTATCAAATTTATGCTTTGACTATCTTTTTTCAGAGAAATATTTTTTCTTAAAGCTCTTTCCTTCTTTTCTCAGAAACCTCTTTAGATTCCTAGTAAACATAGCAAAATCATCACTGTCTTCACCTGAACTGGACGAGCTGTGTTCACTATCAGACCCTTTGTTACTAGCTGAGACTTTAAGCGCCAGGGGTTTCTTTCTTTTCTCAGACTCATCTACACTCTTAATGTTTAGCTCGTAAGTCATAAGAGAGCCAATGAGCTCATCAACGGTCGTGGTAGCAAGGTTCCTTGACTCCTCTACAACGGTGTCCTTGGTATGCCAAATAGGTGTCAGAGACCTCAGGATTTTCCTAACCAGCTCGTACTCAGTGTATACTTTACCCAAGTTTCTCAAGCCATTAGTGAGCACCAGCAGACGGGCATACATTTCAGGCACCGACTCATCAGGCTTCATTCTGAATGCTTCATACTCGGAGACCAACATGTTGGCCCTGGTTTCCCTAACCTCTATAGTCCCTTCATAGATAACCTTCAGCTTCTCCCACATCTCCTTGGCTGTGCTACAGGAGGAAATCCCGGAAAACTCGGTGGGATGAAGTGCACATTGTATGGCATTAATGGCCGCCCAATTCAAGGTGGACCTATGTATGTGCTCCTTGGTCCAGAATGTTTCATCTGGGGGTAAATCGAAAGGACCAATACTGACTACCTTCCAAATCTCATAGTCCTTAGCCCGAAGGAATACCTCCATGCGATTCTTCCAGTAAGAGTAATTAGACCCATCGAAGAAAGGCGGCTTACTAATGGACTGACCCTCAGCAGTTAACCCTCTAACATTCATTCTAAACTCTCCGGGATGTAAGGCCCTAAGAGAGAGGTTGGCTCTGATACCAAGTGAAGGGTGTGATGAACGGATCTAGAGGGGGGGGTGAATAGATCCAACCCCAAATAGAAGGCAACAACGGCAGTTAAAAATAACCAGTGCAGAAATAGACTGAACTGTAATGGACTCACCCACAGATTCAGAAGAAGGATGATCCAAGAGCAAGTGAAATCAACCAGCAGTAGAAACTTGATTAAGAACGCAAGATGAAACCAATCAGAAGATAACAGTAGATGAACGATTAACTAATCAAACCATGCTAAACCATTTAGGCGAGCCTAAGCATTCATCTACAGAGGAGAAGACGCACAAGCAATCACACAGGAAACAAATGTTTTTAAGGTGGTTCGATCTCTATCCAGAGATCTACGTCCACCCCTTACTCAATTGAGTAAGGCTTCTTGCTGCCACATAGCTTGAATACCGCTGATCCACAGCTTTGGGGATGGAAATCCCTACAACCGCTGAGCCTCACAGCTTGCTGTCCGAGGAACACCCTCGCACGCTGAGCAATACAGCTTAGCTCTGCTGATTCACAGCTTCTAAAGGTTTCAAAAAGAAAAACTGAAGAAACATAAAAACACACCGATGAAATAAAATAATGTAGCTCTTAAGATAGAGCAAGGTGACCCTGGATTTGATCCAGAGGTCAAAAAGAGACTGTAGCTCACACTTCTTCTCCTTCTCACTCTGTTTCTTGCTCTCTCTTCTCTTCTCCTTCTGGGCTCTCCACTTCTCTTCTTCTCTCGTGCTTCTCTTCTCTTCTTCTCTCTGGCGACACTCCTTTTTCTTTTCTCTCAGTTCTGTTCAGCACCAGCCACCAGCAGCTTTCTTCGAAGGGTAATGTAGCTTTATATAGGAACAAGGGCTTCGTATGGATCAAGCAACAGAACCCTACTAAAATTCCATTGGTCCATGTGCTAGAGAATAGAATGTTCTTCTAAACCTTGTCCTTGGATCATGTGACAATGATTAAGTCCGTTATCCCCACGTGCTCATACTTCAGGCGTGATGTGAGGAAGACCACGTGCATTTCAGAGGCTCGATCATGTGCAAGTCTGCAAGACATAAGTGTCAGAGTGAAAACATGCACAACATATAAGACACTGCACAGACCTTTAATATAAACGCACAAGGCAAAAACTTGCACCGACCAAGTCTTGCCTAGACTAAATCAAGCAGATACGTTGATATGCACTGACCTTCGTATGAACACCTGAAGACATGCACCAAGGTAAACAATGCACTGAGCTTTATATGCGTGCATGTAAAACATGCACCGAGTTAGAGAATGCACTAACCTGTTATATGCCTTAGAAAAATATTGAGGCATAGGCATGCATTGAGATGTAGAATGAGATATTGTGCACAGACTAGACATCATATGAATAGATGTGCACTGAATTTAAGTGCCAACAAAACAACCATGCACAGACTCACTTTATGCATAGGATCACGTATGTACAGAGTCAAGTTAGACACACATCAAGTGTTGCATGGACTGCATGCGTGCAGGATGCAAAGATTATATTGACAGCATGCGTGCAAGACATGAGGAATGCACAGACTCAATCGTGCCAAAAATCTCTTGCACAAACTCTAGCAGATGCGGAGCTAAGTGATGCACAGACCGATATATGCAAGAGAACAGATGTGCATCGAGTTGAATGTTGCACGGACCTTGTGAATGCTAAATACAGATATGCACGGACCTTTTATATACAAAGCAAAACTTGCACAGACTTCATTTATGCACAATACACATTGCACAGACTTAATATGCACGGAAGAGAACATGCACGGACCAGTCTTGGTTATGCATATGCGGGACTTGCACAGACTATGAGTATGCAGAAGTGGATATATGCACTGACCAAGGATAAGCAAGCTACAGGAGCTTGCACCAACTTTAATAGTGTAGCTACAGGGATATACACAGACTTGAATAGTTTAGAGCTGAAAGGTGCACCGATGTTAGATATGCAGAGTGACCTAAATGCACAGACCTTCTACTAGATGAACAGTGACATGCACCGACTCTAGACGTGCGATGCAAAGACTTGCACCGACCTTATATGTGTTAGCTCAAAAGAACGTGCATGCAGCCAAAACCCTGCACAGACTTGCTCATAGTAAGAGTTGCACAGACCTTCCATGCAGCTATGATCATGTAAAAACATGCATCGACTATAGTAATGCATTGAGCTAATCCCCATGAACAGTGATGTGCACGGAGTTGAGCAGTGTATGCATATGACAAAATGCATAGACTTGGTCTCGCAGCAAAAGCTGCACCGACCCTCAGGCGTGCGTGCTACAACCAACTATGCACTGACCTAGCATGCTGACAGACGAACATGCAATGACCTTGCATATAGACAAGGTGAAAACATGCACCAACCTGCATTCCCAAAACTTGCACCGACCCTGCAGCATGTAGGGGTCAAAAGGTGCACCGACCTGGTATACTGACCAGCCAACTATGAAAAGGTAGGTGTTCTCAAGATCTTGAGATCTAGCCCAACTCGTAGCTATAATTGGGTAACATAAGAACACCACGTAAAGCACTCCGAAAAGGTAAGTGTTCACAGGATCTAGCCCAACTCATAGCTATAATTGGGTAACATAACATGCTAGTATAATCCATCTGTCATGCCATGCAGCCTGTTCCTATAGCATGTTACACGGGTTTTAAGTAGAACGACTATAGCTTGTTACACCAATTTTTACATAGTCTGTTACATAGTCTGTTATACTGATTTCACGGGATTCAAATATATCTCATTAAACTAGTTTTTATAGCCTTAAATATCACGTTTTGCCCTAGTATATAACATGTATTACAATAGATACACATAAGTTTTAAAAACTCAGAAAGTCCAGCCCTCAGGTAAAGGGCGCCCCTGACCAGGGCGCCATTTCCTGAAGGGGCACCCTAGGCCAGGGCGCCATTTAATTGAAGACACTTTAAAGTGTCATCAATTCATTTTCCAGCCAATAATGATCAACGCATTCAAAAATCTATATCTATTGAACTAAACCATAAAATTCTTACATGAATATATTTCTATGATCCTGATATTTTTTCTCTACCTGTCCATATCCTTATTTCTTGATTTTGAGAACTTTAGAATTCATGAATAGTGACTTGTGTCTAAAACGTACATGCCCGGTGCATATGAGAGCCTGCAGAAAAGGGCGCCCCTGTCTGGGGCGCCATTCAAAGAAATGAGGACCCTCTGCAGGGTCGCCATTTTCATATGGTTAACAAAAAGAATATATATATATATATATATTACGTGAGAAATGGCAGCCCTTAGGGCGCCATTTACTGAAAAGAAGGCAGCCCCTGGGGCGCCAATTGATGTGAACAGTGACCCCCAGAGGGTCTTCATTTAAATGAAGACTCTCTGTAGGGACACCACTTCTTGAAGGCCAGTAAATTGATCAATGTTCAAAAATTAATATCTATAAAACTAGACCATAGTAATTTTTCATGAACATGTTTTTGAGATAGCGATAATTTTCTCTGCCCATCCATATCCCTGGTTCCTGATTTCATGAAACTTCTACATTATGAATAGTGTCATGATTCCTAAACGTATCTGCCTGGTGTAAATAGGGGCCAAATGAATTGGCGCCCTAGCCAGGGGCGCCAATTTCATGAATAGTGACCCTCCAGAGAGTCGTACTTCAAATAGAGACTCTCTGCAGGGGCGCCATTTTCTATCTATATATATATATAATTTCTGAAAGACTGGGCAACCCCTAGGCGCCAATTCCCCGAGAGACTGCCTAACCCCCATGCGCCATTTCCTGAAAGCCTGAAAGACTGGGTAACCCCAGGCGCCAATTCAGTGAGGCAGCCTGTTAGCTGCCAATTCTGTTCAGATTTCCTGATTTGTCTCGTGGTTTATACCGACATAACCCTAGTTCATTCCTTGCATGATATATGCCATCGAACTCCATTCCATGACAATCTATCTTGTGTTCTTAAAATGGTCAACCCTTGAAATTCCATATTGGCTATAAATGAGAGTGAATGTCAAAAGAAATACATAGAAATGTTGTGCATATAGGGCCCGGTCTGGTCCTGGGAGGAGCGCCCCAAGGTACTTGTGCCCATGGGAGTTTATTGACCACGGTGGTTAAGCATTGCACTGAAGTACTTGCTTGACTTGAGACATTCCACACGTACTCTCTCTACTTGCTTGACTTGACTTGCGTGGCCCAGAATGGGTAATACTTGACTTGCGTGACCTGAAAAAGGGCAAGGTACTTGCTTGATTGAAATAGCCAATTCTATTGACACTACTTGATATTACTTGCTAGAACACGAATATTACTTGCTTGAACATGATTGTTACTTTCTTGTACATGAGTTCTTACTTGCCTGAAAAGTGGCATCAGCATCTATAAGTTCTTGATATCTTGCTTGTCAAATACTTGAAATCATGCGATACACTCTCTATACAGTTCTTGATCTCTTACTTGTTCATCATGCATAGATATACCTGTATACCTGATTTTCTTACTTGTACATCATACATAGCTATACCGGCATTACATGTAACATGTAAACCACTTAAAGATTGCTCGAACTTGAGATGTAACTCCTACTGAGCGATTCGCTTATCTAGTTGCGTCCTAACCTTTTTCAGGTAATTCGGATAGCGACATCCACATGAATGGGAATGAGACCGAGTGAAGAGTGCTAGAGTCACCGATCCTCTATTGTCAGCTAGTCGTGTCTTTCAATTTTCGTGAGTCCCCTTTTGTATTTCCAAATTATGTTAGTCTAGTTGATTGAAGCTTGTTAAGCCTAGTATTGGATTTGAATAAGAAATGTTATGGATTAGAATTATCACCATTTGGTTAATTGGAAAATTGTCACCTTGAACATTGGTATTATTTTGGGAATTTAATCTTCGTTATGATTTAGATAAATTGCGCACTTTGTCTTTTGTCAAAAAAAAGATTTATGTATACTGCTCTGATTGAATGGTTCTATATAAGCTGGCCACGACCTTGAGTATCTTCCGCGCTCGGGGCGTGACAGCCTTCGTGGTATCAGAGCCTAGGATTTCCATTTCCTAGGGAATAAGAGGTTAGGAAAATTAGAAGTCATGATCGAAATCTAGGAAAAACCCACGTCTAAGGATCGGTTTACACCTTATACCTGGTGAGACGAATAGAGCCATGGGTTAAGTTCTATAATGACATTCGACCTTATAAATTAAACATGATACTTAGAACACTTAAATTCTCTTGTAGGATAATGGCCGCTGAAAGAGCACAATGGCGCGAGATGCAGCGCACCGTGCAAGGTCTTACACAGGAGCTACAGCAAGTGGCACAAGGCAGAGCTAACCGTGGAGCTGGTGATCTCCACAGAGGTTTTCGCAACATGAACCCACCAAGATTCGCGGGCTCATCTGACCCCGAACATGCTGAAAACTGGTTGAAGGAAATTGACAGAATTTTTCGTGTAATGCAATGCACGGATGAGGAAAGGGT
This sequence comes from Amorphophallus konjac, assembly GCA_022559845.1. NCBI lineage: Eukaryota > Viridiplantae > Streptophyta > Magnoliopsida > Alismatales > Araceae > Amorphophallus > Amorphophallus konjac. The sequence continues at coordinate 367,271,786 of CM040123.1, forward strand.
TCTACTAGCTATATTCCAACTGGAGTGGGACACTCGAGGTTGGTGGGAATCCGTAGAAGTAACATTGCCTGATGACCATATCACATGGGATGACTTTGTTGAACATTTCAACAACAAGTACTTCTCCGACCGTATTCAGGAGAAGAAAGCTACGGAATTTGTCGCACTGAAACAACGGACCCTGAAAGTGGCCGAGTATGAGGCCCAATTCTCAAGATTGTCCAGGTATGCACCCCACTTGGTGTGTACGGAAAAGATGAAGGCGAGAAGGTTCCTTAACGGGCTTCGGCCCCACTATATTATACAACTTGCACCGATGGACATCCAAGTCTATTCGGAAATGGTTCGGCGTGCCCAATTGTTAGAAGATGCCACCGAATTATCTGTAAGGATTGGAGGAAAGGACAAGAAGGAACCTGTCATAGGCCCGGGAAAATTCAAATCATCATTCAACAAGAAGCGGTTCTTCAATGGTGGGGAGCCCTCCAAGGGAAAGAGGTTTCAAAGGAATGAAAAGCCATTCTCCACCACAACACCTTCTAAGGAGATTTGTAAGTACTGTGACAAAGCTGGCCACAAGACAGAAGAATGCTGGAGGAAGCTAGGAGCCTGTCTCCAGCGTGGAAGCCGAGAACATCGAATCCCTGATTGCCCATTGATGAAGGGGCAAGCCACTAAGGACTAGAAGTGACCGTCAAGGAAACAAGGCCGCCTGCAAGCTCTCCACGAGACAGAACCCATAGAAGGTGGAATTGTGGAAGGTACTCTAACTATTTGTTCTAAAACTGCACAAGTTTCATTCGATACTGGAGCAACTCATTCATTCGTTTTCAAGAAATTTGCTGCTTCATTTTCTAAGAAACCTGAACTGTTAGATTTGGTCATATCTACACCTCTTGGGAACGAGTCCGATATCATGCATCACTACCCAAGTTGTGAGGTTATGGTTAAAGGAAACAATCTACATGTCGACTTGATATGCCTAGATATGAAGGGCTATGATGTCATACTAGGTGCCGACTGGTTATCCACATACCAAGTAACTGTAGATTTCCGACATGGCAAGGTAACTTTCAAGGATTTCTCAGAGCTGGTTTATAATAGCCCTCGGAATAGATCAGCTCTTATCTCAGCTCTCCGAGCTAGTAAACTTATAAGTAAGGGATGTGTGGCTTTCATAGCATTCGTGACTGCCCCGAAAGTCGAGGAGATTAAACTTGAAGACATCCGTGTACTTCGGGATTTTCCTGATATTTTTCCTGAAGAATTTCCTGGCTTACACCCGGAAAGGGAAGTGTTGTTTACAATCGACCTTATCCCTGGTGCTGGTCCTATTTCCAAGGCACCTTACAGAATGTCCCCTGCTAAGCTGACAGAGCTAAGAGTAGCTGATTGAGTTATTGAAAAGGGGTTTCATCAGGCCAAGTACTTCCCTATGGGGAGCACCCATGTTATTCATCAAGAAGAAGGACGGAACAATGAGACTTTGCATCGATTATCGGTAGCTAAATCACCATACAATTAAGAACAAGTACCCGCTGTCGAGAATTGATGAGCTGTTCGATCAATTATCTGGAGCTACATACTTCTCCAAGATTGATCTTCGTTCTGGTTACCACCAATTGAAGATCAAAGAAGGAGACATTCATAAAACTGCATTCCGAAGCAGGTATGGGCATTACGAATTTACCGTTTTGCCTTCGGACTAACGAATGCCCCCGCAGCTTTTATGTTGTTAATGAACAGCATATTTAGGCCCTACTTAGACCAATTTATTGTGGTCTTCATTGATGATATTCTGATCTATTCAAAGATCGAAGAAGATCATGAAGTACATCTGAAGAAGGCATTGCAAATATTGAAAGAAAACAAATTACATGCCAAATTTAGTAAGTGCAAGTTCTGGCTCGAGGAAGTATCCTTCTTGGGCCATGTAGTCTTGAAAAATAGAATTTCCGTTGACCCTGGAAAGGTCGAGGCCATGAAGAATTGGGAATGACCCATAAATGCAACGGAGATTTGAAGTTTCTTGGGTCTAGCTGGTTACTATCGACGTTTCATCAAGGACTTCTCCAAGATTGCTGTTCCTCTCACCAGGTTAACCCGCAAGGAAGTGCCTTATGAGTGGAATGAAGACTGTGAGAAGAGTTTCCAAGCTTTGAAGGATCTCTCGACCACTGCTCCAGTTTTATCATTACCAATTGAAGGAGAGAAATATGAGGTATATACCGATGCTTCTGGTATTGACCTCGGATGTGTATTGATGCAAAATGGAAGGGTCATTGCGTACTCTTCCCGATAATTAAAGAAACATGAAGAGAACTACCCGGTGCATGACTTAGAGCTGGCCGCGGTGGTATTTGCCTTAAAGATCTGGAGACACTACCTCTATGGAGAATAATTCACAGTATACTCATATCACAAAAGCCTCAAGTATTTATTCTCCCAAAAGGAGCTAAACATGCGGCAAAGGCGATGGCTCGAATATCTCAAGGATTTCGACTTCACTGTACAGTACCATCCTGGTAAGGGTAATTCCGTAGCTGATGCCCTCAGTCGAAAGCCGAGAGTAATATTGGCCAACTGTATGATTCAGGAATGGAAGTTGCTGGAGAAATTCTGTGAACTCAACATCAATACGGATGAGAAGAAGGGGTGTATTATTTTATCCCATATGAGTCTACATCCAGATTTGCTACCTAAAATTAAGAAGCTACAAGAAGAAGATCCCGCACTAGTAGAGATAAAAGGCAAGCTGGACGAGAGACTTGATTTCAAGCTAGCACTCGATGGTAGATTGCTATTCCATGAACGGACATGTGAACCCGACTATCCTGAGTTGAAGAAGAAGGTTCTTGAAGAAGCTCATCGATCGAGATACACGATCCACCCTGGATCTACCAAGATGTACCAAGACTTGAAAAGAACTTTCTGGTGCCCTAATGTGAAAAGGGAGGTAGCAGACTTCGTGTCTCGCTGCCTGACTTGCCAACAAGTGAAGGGGAAACGTCAAAAACCCGCCGGAAAGCTGCACCCGCTGGATATTCCCAAGTGGAAGTGGGAAGATATCGGCATGGATTTTATCATGGGCTTGCCCAAGTCTAGGGGTGGACATGATGGAATTTGGGTAATCATCGATCGCCTCACTAAATCGGCTCATTTCTTGCCCATCAAAAGCTGATGGTCGGTTGATGTACTTGTTGCCCTGTATATTAAGGAGATGGTTAGATTGCATGGAGTCCTTGTGTCAATTGTATCTGACCGAGACCCACGCTTTACCTCTCATTTCTGAAAGAGTCTACAATAATCTTTGGGAACGAAACTTAACTTCAGCACTGCTTTCCATCCCCAGACAGATGGATACACCGAAAGGACAAATCAAGTTGTGGAAGATATGTGAAGAGCATGTATTATAGACTTCGGCGGAAGTTGGCTTGACCACTTACCCCTAGCCGAGTTTGCATATAATAATAGCTATCAAGCATGTTGGGTCTCGTAGTGCAGGAACACGGTTCTAGAGGGGGGTGAATAGAACCCTCTACTAAAAACTTTGTCCAATTAAAAACTTAAACCTACTCGCACAGCAGAATTATCAAGATTAACAAGATTGAGGAATTTAAGCTAAACAAGCAGGATAAACTAAATTCACACAATCTCACCATGCTCACACGATTGCATAAATAGATTAAACGGAGATGCACACAATCACACAAATCAAACCATGAGACACGGGGATTTTTAAGGTGGTTCGGGACCACGACGGGCTCCCTATGTCCACCCCTCACCAAACCGGTGAGGCTTTTTCCACACGTTGCGAATGCAGCAAACACGGAGATTTCTCCCTACACACGCGGGGTAAAAACCCCAAACCACACGCTGTAAATGCAACAACACACGGGGATTTCTCCCCACACACACCGGGAAAAGAATCCCAACACACACGCGGATATGCTCCGCACCACACGACGCACAAGCGTCAACACAAACCACTCGGAGAAACCATTCTCCAAACCCACACACAGAATAATCGTTCAGAGAAAGATGAAGTGTCCACGGATGTATACAATAGACTCCAAACAAACTCTATGGACTAAATCAGAGAAGATATAGCATGTATGAAACTCCCCCTTCAAGGAATACTCCGGCTCTTCTTGGCTCGTTGTCGGATGGCCGTGATTTTGGCGTCCTCGTGTTCCTCTCTTCGAGATGCTTCTTTTCTTCTTCTACCAAGAGCTCTAAATCCTCAGATATGGAGATGAGAACCACCTTGCAATAGCTCCTCTTCCTTTTTCCCTTTTTTCTTCTCCTACAAGACAACGCAAACAAGCATTAGAGTTCATTTCTTATCAAATTTGGAGGTCACGTGTAAGTATATATAGAAGGCACCAAAAGACCCATATACCCATGCAAAACCCTTGCAAAACCACCCTAATATGTTTATTAGTAACCTAGGGGCATTGGTGTAAAATTTCACCCCAATCGGAGGTCATTTGGATGGGCTACGGTGGCCCACGGAAAAGTCACGCTTTACTGCAAAACCAGATGGGACGTCCCATCTAGCAAGTGGTGTAAGACCCCAAATTCTTTAGAAATTTATTTAGAAAGTTATTTGTAATTATTTGGAATTTATTTGAAGTTATTCGAATTAATGAGAATTATCCAAATTAATTAGATTAATTAATTAATTAATAGAATAAGTCATTTTTCTACTATTTTTTAAAAATCCCCAAAAATCACATCTTGTAGAACTAATTTTGTTTAGCAACTTTGTCTTCTTCATTTAAGCCTAAGAAAATCATTTATTATGCCGGAATTAGTGAACTTAGTCTTCCGAACTTAACATTTAATTAATTACGGAATAGTATAAGTAATAATTCGACTACCTCAGAAAAATCTGTAAAAATAGTAAACATGTTAATATTGATGTAGATAACAACTTTTCCTTTTGGCTTTAAGCCATGGTAAATCCGTGTTAAGATCTATTTAGAATTCAAACCCAAATGTGCGCACTTTTGACCCATACCTAACCCTTAGATTAAAACGCGAAATTCGACCTGATTACTCAACCAAATAATCTGAAATCAGGGGCAAATGGAAGGCCACAATGTAAAGAACATTTACCCTCAATCAATTTGAGGTGAACTTAGCCCCAAAACGTGCTGCCGACATAGTTTGGTCAAGTCAAGGATTTCGGCGCCGTTTCTAAACACGTAGCTTGCAGCAGCGAATACTCCCAATTCCGAAGGCTCCAGAAGCTCTATGAGCTATCGAAATGAAGCCCTACGAGTCTTCTTTCATTTGGCTACTGTGGGGTTCGCTGAAATTTTGGATCTGGAGAGATCTAGCTCAATTTGTGGAGGTGGGTCAGCAGGCCGTTGGCTTCCCTTCATCCTTTTTTGATCCATCGATTGAGGTAGGAATTCTCAACCAAATCTTGATCATGAGTATAGCAAATTGTTCCTCTCATCGAGCTCTATCCATTGGTGGCAAAAGCCCCAATTTTCATTAGGTATCCGTGGAGAAATCGAGCTTTTTGTAAGGTGCTGTCCAAGTGTTCTTCATCCTAGGGTTTGAGTTTTCTCTCTCCGATTTGAGGTAGGATCTAACAACCAAACTTTAATTAATTCACATGAAGTAATCAGCATGTTATTATCTTTCATTTAACTTAGAAAGCCCCAAATTCCATTGAGCATGCATCGTGAATTTCAAATTTTTGTAAGAGCATATCTAGAACATGTTTCATATAGTTTCCTTTAGGCCAGAGCTTGATTTCGGGCTAATTTTGAGCCCTGTAACTTGATCTTCATGTTGCATATCATATATGGTTGGATTCATGATCGAGTTAGCTTTCTTTTGACACCAAAATCCCTAAATTCCGTTGAGTATGTTAAGAGAACTGCATGATTTAGTAGAAGTAGGTCAAGAACTAGGGTTTTCATGAATTTATCATATATAAGTTAAGATTCAATCAATTTCTGTAACAATTCGTGGTTCAAAATTGTAGTTTTATGACCCTAGAATGTCCATTAACATTCCTAGATCATATGGCTTTAATTTCAACTCAATTGGACTTCAATTGGGTGAGATTTCACGTTTTCCGGAAGCAACAGCCGTTGCTGTTCTTGCAAGGGTCGACCCCAGGGGTCGACCCATCATCTGGCAGCCCAGGCAGGCCCGAGGGTCGACCCCTGGGGTCGTAGGGGTCGACCCCAGGGGTCGACCCATACAGCCAGAAAGGTGGGGGTCGACCCCAGGGGTCGACCCATCCAACTGGCAGACCCCATTTCTGAAGGGGTCGACCCCAAGGGTCGACCCATACACCAGAAAACCAGTTTTTCATCGTTTTGCGACCCGAGATGGATCCGAGTCAGTGGGGAATCAACCCATTTAATTTAGACCCACTGAAATTATATTTTTGAAGAACAATTGACCTAATCTTGTACCCCTCTTGATTTCAAATTTTGCATTGGTCTTTTCTTGCAAACATAGTACAAAAACACACCGTTTATCATCTTCATTGCAATGCATACAAGATTAAATAGAAACCCACATAATTAGTGGTTAATGGTGTAACTAAATCTCTGTTAATACATGCTATTTCATTCCTGTGAGCTTGTTCTTTACTTATCATCTTGAATCAGCTTCTTGGCAATTGTCTTAATGCAAATGATAATGGTTAATCATGATATCTTAACTTGGTGATTAGGATTAATATGTTGATTAGCTTGTTTGATTGCTGCTGTTTTACAGTAGCGCAGCACGATTAACTCTTGTTATGACTTGGTTTCGATCTCCTTGATGATTATACTTACCTTGAAATTCCAGAAATGAATCTCTTTCCTACTTGAAGTTGTTATTGCTACTTAGTTTAAACCTTGGAATTCTGGCCATAAACTGTGGAAGTCTAGATTCGTGGGATCTTTGATCCAAAGAAATCAATGCCTGGCAAACAATTAAGGGCTCGGTCTGGTCCTGGGAAGAGCGCCCGAACACTACGTGTACCCCCGGGGAGGTGAATGACTAGGTGTGGCATTTGGCACCAGTACTTGACATGTGTTAAATCTAGGACTGTCCACTACTCTCTCCACTACTCTCTACATTACTTTCTACTACTTTTCACTTTCCACTCTTCACTGTTCTATACTCTACTTGTGGTTACTTTACTTGCTTATTACTTGGACGTGGAAATGAAATTACATGCGTGCTTGACATGACTTGAATTGACTTGATATGGCCAACTTCTTATCGTTATCTCCTGTAGTAAATTCTTGTCTTACCATTCTATTCAGTATATTTCTTGACCTTGCAAGATCTTCGAATTTTGTTTCATTTTATCATCGTTATCTTTTTAGTGTTTTATCATTCGTAGCATGACATTTTAAAATGTAATTAAACTGTTAATCACTTATACCTGTCTGTTATTTCCTACTGAGCGTCAGCTCATAGTTGTGTTTTCCCCCTTTTCCAGGCTTTTCAGGTGACGCGCTTACCGATGGGGAAGGGCAGGAGTGATGTCTTGAGTGTATCAGTTCTAGTTGTGTTTTGGAGAGCATTTAGTTTCAGTTATGTTATTGAGTTTTAGTGGTTGATTATTCCAGTTGTATTAAGTTGCCTTTGAGATCATTGTATCAGTTTGGTTGTTTAATGATCATTTAGTATTTCCTTTCCATCTTGTAGCACTTGTGTATCATTTTAGATTTAGTTCCCTCTCTTGCCAGCTTGTCCCTAACTGTACGTCCCGATATTTCCGCCTTGTTCGGGGCGTGACAGTTTAGTTGGTATCAGAGCCTAGGTTTCACATTCCTAGGTTTTCTAAGTTGTAGGTTTTCTTGCATTGCATCCCAATAATCGGTATATCAAAAGGTGTTGTCCGAACGTTAGGCTATGCCTATCGGGAAGGTCGCACACTTGCGCGAGTGGTCTTCGGACCGATTACCTCCGCCAGGTACCGAGTTTTTGGTCGTGTCTAGGTGCATTAGATCCCTAACCTTGTAAAAGTCTAAGACCTGACCTGTGAGATTGGGTAGAACTTGGGTTAAGTTCGTTTCTTAATCGTGTAATTATTTATCTTGATTAAACCTAAGTAATCTATTTCTCGTGTAGATGGCACCTGATCATGCTGAATGGAGGAACCTGCAGCGTACAATTCAAGGCCTTACTCAGGCCCTTCAGCAAGTAGCTCAGGCAGGAGCAGCACCACATGGCACCGGTGATCTATACCGGAACTTCCGCGGAATGAATCCGCCTAGATTCGCTGGTTCGACTGATCCCGACCAAGCCGAACACTGGCTAGACGAGATGGGGAGAATCTTTGAAGTTATGCAATGCACCAACCAGGAGCGTGTCCTTTTGTCCACATTTCAACTGGAACATGATGCACGTACTTGGTGGGATTCTATCAAGGCAACTCTCGGTGATCGGCAAGTTATGTGGGAAGAGTTCGAGGAATTCTTCAACAGCAAGTATTTTTCTGATAGAGTGCAAGAGAAGAAAGCGGCAGAGTTCGCGGCCTTGAAACAGCGAGGTTTGTCCGTGGCAGAGTATGAGGCTCAATTTGCACGGCTTTCTCGATATGCTACACATCTCATTTCCACCGAGAAGATGAAGGTGAAGCGCTTTCTCAATGGATTGAAGCTTCATTATATCAACCAATTGGCACCGATGGAGATTTCCACTTATTCTGAGATGGTAAGGAAAGCGCAAGTTCTGGAGGATACTCTTGAAATGACGGAGAGAATCCGTGGGAAAGGCACCAAGAAAGAATTACCTACGGGTTCCGGGAGTGTCAAACCCGGGTATACCAAGAAGAGACCTGTTAGTGGACCTGGTTCGTGGAGCGGGTCCGGATCATGGAAGGGCAAGATGCCGAGGCATGAAGACAAGAAGCCTGGCCCTATTGTTCCATTCAAGGGCGTGTGCAACTATTGTGATCGTCCGGGTCACAAGATAGAGGAGTGCTGGCGCAAGCAAGGCGCATGTTTGCGATGTGGAAGCAAGGAGCACCGTATCCCCAATTGTCCTCTCATATCGGAGCAAGCTACACCGGCAAAACCTCTAGTCTTCAAGAAACCACAAGGCAAGCTTCAAGCTTTACATGCAGAGGAAACTGGGATTTCTGATGATGGCGGACTCGTCGAAGGTACCCTTACTATAATCGATAAGCCCGCATTTGATCTCTTTGATACTGGTGCAACACATTCTTTTATTTCACGGAGATTTGCTAAGTTATTAGCTGTGGAACCTGTTTTGATGAATACTCCGTTAGAAATTTCAACCCCTATTGGCACTAGATCAACAATCCAGTATTTCTATCCTTCTAGTAAGGTTATGATTGGTGAACAGAACTTACCAGCAGATTTAGTCTGCATAGATATGAAGGATTATGATGTAATCCTAGGAGCAGATTGGTTGGCCAAGTATGAGGCCAATGTTCATTGTAGTTCTAGCTCAGTGACTTTTACTGGACATTCTGGTTTATCTTTTACGGGAGTCAAGCACCATAACTCTGTACCGCTCATCTCGGCTCTTCGAGCTGATAAGCTTTTGAGGCATGGGTGTGAGGCTTTTCTAGCCTTTGTTTGTGCAACTCCTGAGCAGCAGATGGAGATCAAGGACATTCCTGTTGTCCGAGATTTTCCTGATGTCTTTCCAGAAGAACTACCAGGACTTCCGCCTGAGCGGGAAGTTATCTTTTCTATTGATCTTATTCCTGGCACAGCTCCTATTTCTAAGGCTCCTTATCGTATGTCTCCAGCGGAACTGAGGGAACTGAAGCAGCAACTGATGGAATTACTTGAGAAGGGTTTTATTCGTCCTAGTACTTCTCCGTGGGGAGCCCTTGTGTTATTCGTCAGGAAGAAAGATGGTTCGATGAGGTTGTGCATTGACTATCGGCAAATAAACCAGCAGACTGTCAAGAACAAATATCCCTTGCCGAGGATTGACGAGTTATTTGACCAGATAGCAGGAGCTCAATATTTTTCTAAGATCGATCTTCGATCTGGATATCACCAGTTGCGGATTAAGGAAGAGGATATTTATAAAACGGCTTTCCGCAGCAGGTATGGTCATTTTGAATTTGTCGTTATGCCTTTCGGTCTAACGAATGCTCCAGCAGCTTTCATGCAGTTGATGAACAAGGCATTTCGGCCCTATCTTGACCAATGGGTCGTAGTCTTTATTGATGACATCCTAATTTATTCTAAGAATGAGGAGGAGCATGCTGAGCATCTGAGAATGGCATTGCAATTGTTGAGAGATCATCAACTATATGCTAAGTTCAGTAAGTGTGAATTCTGGTTGCAAGAAGTGTCCTTTCTAGGACATATTATTACGAAGAACAGTATTTCTGTTGATCCCTCGAAGGTCGAGGCAGTGAAGAATTGGGAACAGCCTACCAGTGTGACAGAAGTTAGAAGTTTTCTAGGCCTGGCAGGTTATTATCGAAGATTTATTCAAGACTTCTCTAAGATTGCAGTACCTATGACAAGATTAACCCGCAAGGAGAATAAGTTTGATTGGTCAGATGATTGTCAGCGAAGCTTTCAGACTCTGAAGGAGTGTTTGACTACTGCACCTGTTTTGGCCTTACCTTCTAGTGAAGGAGGATTTGTTGTTTATACTGATGCTTCAGGTATTGGCTTAGGCTGTGTACTCATGCAACATGGGAAGATGATTGCCTATTCCTCTAGGCAGTTGAGGAAGCACGAAGATAATTATCCTGTTCATGATTTGGAAGTTGCTGCAGTCGTGTTTGCTTTGAAGATATGGAGGCATTACTTGTATGGAGAAACCTTTACAGTGTTTTCAGATCATAAGAGTTTGAAGTATTTATTTTCTCAGAAGGAACTCAACATGAGGCAGCGGAGATGGTTGGAATACTTGAAAGACTTCGACTTCTCGATTGAGTATCATCCTGGCAAAGGTAATGTTGTGGCAGATGCTTTAAGCCGGAAGCCGGTAGCGAGATTGTCAAGTCTCATGTTACAAGAATGGAGATTGTTGGAACAATTATCTAGTCTGGATCTCAATATTGACAATGATCGGGTCATGATTGCTCAGATCCAACTTAAACTTGAATTATTGATAGAGATCAAGTCCTTGCAAGATAATGATCCCGAGTTAGTAGAGATCAAGGGAAACTTGAGCAGCAGACCTGACTTCATGTTGGCCGATGATGGTAGATTATTATTTAAAGGCAGAACTTGTGTTCCGGATGAGGCTACAATAAAGAACAAGATTCTTGAGGAAGCTCATAGATCCAGATATACCATTCATCCTGGAGGCACTAAGATGTACCGAGATTTGAAAAGGTCCTTTTGGTGGCCAAATATGAAAAGAGAAGTTGCAGATTTTGTGAGCAGATGTTTGGTATGTCAGCAAGTTAAGGCCGAACATTTCAGACCAGTAGGGAAATTGAAGCCACTCGACATACCCCAATGGAAGTGGGAAAGCATTGGCATGGATTTCATTATGGGTCTACCTAGGACTCGTGGTGGATTTGATGCGATATGGGTGATTGTCGATCGTTTGACAAAGTCGGCTCATTTCTTACCAATTAAGTCCAAGTGGACGATTGATGTATTGGCTGCTTTGTATATAAAGGAAGTGGTGAGATTGCATGGTATTCCAGTGAATATAGTATCTGATCGAGACCCCAGATTTACTTCACATTTCTGGAAGGGACTGCAAGAGTCTTTGGGTACTCGTCTAAATTTCAGTACTGCTTTTCATCCACAGACAGATGGACAGACTGAAAGAACCAATCAGATAGTGGAAGATATGTTGCGAGCTTGCATGATTGATTTCGGTGGTAATTGGAGTGAGCATTTGGCATTAATTGAATTTACCTACAATAACAGCTATCAATCTAGTATTCAGATGGCTCCTTTTGAAGCACTATATGGTAGAAGTTGTCGTTCCCCGTTGTGTTGGGACGAGGTAGGTGAGAAACAGTGGCTTGGACCAGATCTTGTTTCGGAATCATCACAGAACATCCGTGTTATTCGAGACCGGTTACTAGTAGCCCAGTCAAGATAGAAGAGTTATGCCGACAACAGAAGGAGAGCATTGGAATTTCAGGTTGGCGAGCATGTGTTCTTAAAGGTCTCTCCGACGAGAGGGATCCGAAGATTTGGCATCCATGGCAAGCTGAGTCCGAGGTACATTGGTCCATTCGAGATTCTAGATAGAGTGGGAGAGGTGGCATACAGACTGGCTTTACCACCGCAATTGTCTGGCGTACATAATGTTTTCCATGTGTCTATGTTACGAAAATATGTGTACGATCCCACTCATATCATTCAGCAGGTGGATTTTGAACTGAAGGAAGATTTGACCTATGAGGAAAGACCTGTCAAGATTCTAGACCGGAAGCATCAGCAACTCCGGAATCGTTCGATACCAATGGTCAAGATTCAGTGGAGTCGGCGTGGGACTGAAGAGACTACATGGGAGTCTGAAGAGACTATGCGAAAGTGGTATCCCGATCTATTCTAGGTGAGTGATCTTTTTCTACTCTCAGTTTTAGTGCAGTGAATTTGAAGGACCAAATTCCTTTAAGTAGGGGAGGGTGTAAGATCCCAAATTCTTTAGAAATTTATTTAGAAAGTTATTTGTAATTATTTGGAATTTATTTGAAGTTATTCGAATTAATGAGAATTATCCAAATTAATTAGATTAATTAATTAATTAATAGAATAAGTCATTTTACTACTATTTTCTAAAAATCCCCAAAAATCACATCTTGTAGAACTAATTTTGTTTAGCAACTTTGTCTTCTTCATTTAAGCCTAAGAAAATCATTTATTATGCCGGAATTAGTGAACTTAGTCTTCCGAACTTAACATTTAATTAATTACGGAATAGTATAAGTAATAATTCGACTACCTCAGAAAAATCTGTAAAAATAGTAAACATGTTAATATTGATGTAGATAACAACTTTTCCTTTTGGCTTTAAGCCATGGTAAATCCGTGTTAAGATCTATTTAGAATTCAAACCCAAATGTGCACACTTTTGACCCATACCTAACCCTTAGATTAAAACGCGAAATTCGACCTGATTACTCAACCAAATGATCTAAAATCAGGGGCAAATGGAAGGCCACAATGTAAAGAACATTTACCCTCAATCAATTTGAGGTGAACTTAGCCCCAAAATGTGCTGCCGACATAGTTTGGTCAAGTCAAGGATTTCGGCGCCGTTTCTAAACACGTAGCTTGCAGCAGCGAATACTCCCAATTCCGAAAGCTCCAGAAGCTCTATGAGCTATCAAAATGAAGCCCTACGAGTCTTCTTTCATTTGGCTGCTGTGGGGTTCGCTGAAATTCCGGATCTGGAGAGATCTAGCTCGATTTATGGAGGTGGGTCAGCAGGCCGTTGGCTTCCCTTCATCCTTTTTTGATCCATCGATTGAGGTAGGAATTCTCAACCAAATCTTGATCATGAGTATAGCAAATTGTTCCTCTCATCGAGCTCTATCCATTGGTGGCAAAAGCCCCAATTTTCATTAGGTATCCGTGGAGAAATCGAGCTTTTTGTAAGGTGCTGTCCAAGTGTTCTTCATCCTAGGGTTTGAGTTTTCTCTCTCCAATTTGAGGTAGGATCTAACAACCAAACTTTAATTAATTCACATGAAGTAATCAGCATGTTATTATCTTTCATTTAACTTAGAAAGCCCCAAATTCCATTGAGCATACATCGTGAATTTCGAATTTTTGTAAGAGCATATCTAGAACATGTTTCATATAGTTTCCTTTAGGCCAAAGCTTGATTTCGGGCTAATTTTTAGCCCTGTAACTTGATCTTCATGTTGCATATCATATATGGTTGGATTCATGATCGAGTTAGCTTTCTTTTGACACCAAAATCCCTAAATTCCGTTGAGTATGTTAAGAGAATTGCATGATTTAGTAGAAGTAGGTCAAGAACTAGGGTTTTCATGAATTTATCATATATAAGTTAAGATTCAATCAATTTCTGTAACAATTCGTGGTTCAAAATTGTAGTTTTATGACCCTAGAATGTCCATTAACATTCCTAGATCATATGGCTTTAATTTCAACTCAATTGGACTTCAATTGGGTGAGATTTCACGTTTTCCGGAAGCAACAGCCGTTGCTGTTCTTGCAGGGGTCGACCCCAGGGGTCGACCCATCATCTGGCAGCCCAGGCAGGCCCGAGGGTCGACCCCTGGGGTCGACCCATTTGGCCCAGGCGCGAGGGTCGACCCCAGGGGTCGACCCATGCAGCCAGAGTTTGGCCCAGGCACGAGGGTCGACCCCAGGGGTCGACCCATGCAGCCAGAGTGTAGGGGTCGACCCCAGGGGTCGACCCATACAGCCAGAAAGGTGGGGGTCGACCCCAGGGGTCGACCCATCCAACTGGCAGACCCCATTTCTGAAGGGGTCGACCCCAAGGGTTGACCCATACACCAGAAAACCAGTTTTTCATCGTTTTGCGACCCGAGATGGATCCGAGTCAGTGGGGAATCAACCCATTTAATTTAGACCCACTGAAATTATATTTTTGAAGAACAATTGACCTAATCTTGTACCCCTCTTGATTTCAAATTTTGCATTGGCCTTTTCTTGCAAACATAGTATAAAAACACACCGTTTATCATCTTCATTGCAATGCATACAAGATTAAATAGAAACCCACATAATTAGTGGTTAATGGTGTAACTAAATCTCTGTTAATACATGCTATTTCATTCCTGTGAGCTTGTTCTTTACTTATCATCTTGAATCAGCTTCTTGGCAATTGTCTTAATGCAAATGATAATGGTTAATCATGATATCTTAACTTGGTGATTAGGATTAATATGTTGATTAGCTTGTTTGATTGCTGCTGTTTTACAGTAGCGCAGCACGATTAACTCTTGTTATGACTTGGTTTCGATCTCCTTGATGATTATACTTACCTTGAAATTCCAGAAATGAATCTCTTTCCTACTTGAAGTTGTTATTGCTACTTAGTTTAAACCTTGGAATTCTGGCCATAAACTGTGGAAGTCTAGATTCGTGGGATCTTTGATCCAAAGAAATCAATGCCTGGCAAACAATTAAGGGCTCGGTCTGGTCCTGGGAAGAGCGCCCGAACACTACGTGTACCCCCGGGGAGGTGAATGACTAGGTGTGGCATTTGGCACCAGTACTTGACATGTGTTAAATCTAGGACTGTCCACTACTCTCTACATTACTTTCTACTACTTTTCACTTTCCACTCTTCACTGTTCTATACTCTACTTGTGGTTACTTTACTTGCTTATTACTTGGACGTGGAAATGAAATTACATGCGTGCTTGACATGACTTGAATTGACTTGATATGGCCAACTTCTTATCGTTATCTCCTGTAGTAAATTCTTGTCTTACCATTCTATTCAGTATATTTCTTGACCTTGCAAGATCTTCGAAATTTGTTTCGTGTTATCATCGTTATCTTTTTAGTGTTTTATCATTCGTAGCATGACATTTTAAAATGTAATTAAACTGTTAATCACTTATACCTGTCTGTTATTTCCTACTGAGCGTCAGCTCATAGTTGTGTTTTCCGCCCTTTCCAGGCTTTTCAGGTGACGCGCTTACCGATGGGGAAGGGCAGGAGTGATGTCTTGAGTGTATCAGTTCTAGTTGTGTTTTGGAGAGCATTTAGTTTCAGTTATGTTATTGAGTTTTAGTGGTTGATTATTCCAGTTGTATTAAGTTGCCTTTGAGATCATTGTATCAGTTTGGTTGTTTAATAATCATTTAGTATTTCCTTTCCATCTTGTAGCACTTGTGTATCATTTTAGATTTAGTTCCCTCTCTTGCCAGCTTGTCCCTAACTGTACGTCCCGATATTTCCGCCTTGTTCGGGACGTGACAAGTGGGTTGTCCCATCTACAAGCAAAGTTCTGGTTTTTGCCCAGAACAGGGAATGGGTCGACCCATCTCCGCAAGTGGGTCGACCCACTTGCAGACAGAACACTATTTGGCCATTTTTTGGCCCAGGGGTCGACCCATTGAGGGGGGGGGGGGTCGACCCATTCACTTAGTAACATTAAAAAAAGATTTCTAAACCATTCCCAATGATCTAAACATGCAACCCAATGAATTCTAACATCCATTCATGAATTTTAATGATGAAAAATAAATTGTTTCAAATGGAGTGCATGTAATTCAACATCATGAAGGTTTTCGCATGAAAGCACATCCTAAACCCGGATTTCATCAATCCAAGCTCAATGAAAAACTGTTCTTCTCATTCAACATATAAATCAAATAACCATGCATTGAGACAAGATGTTGACATATTTTTAGACCTCATTCAACAAATGGTCATTTCAATGGCTTAAGCATTTTGCAACCTCAAAGGAAAAGTCATTTAGACAATGCATGAAACACTTTGAAAACTACAACACCAGATGAAGTGAATGCATGAAGGAGTTTCCAAACCACCAAAACCTCAAGTGGAAACAAAGTACTTCAAACCACTTAAACTAATTATATGGGCACCATGAAACCAATTTCACTTTGATGAGTGTGAACGTATTAAGCACATAACAACCCTCAAGAACCATAAGGTACAATCATGAATCATGCTACGGGCTTTTCTAGCCTACTAAAAGGTCATTTTTCACAGGTAAAAAATAGAGGGATATTACCATGCATCCAAGTGATATCAAACTGATTTCCATCAATGTCCATCCTGCAAAAATAAGATAAATCATTATATCTACATGAAAATCAAGATCAAGGAGTTCCACTCTTAAGACATGCATTCAACCATGAGTGCTATAAAAGAGTCAAACATATTATGAGCCTCAAGGATCATGAAGAAACCATGAACTACAAACAAGGATATTGCAACCTATACACACTATCACATGAGCACACTAGCATTCAAATGAGCATTATGCCATTTCACCAATACAAGATTTTGTTATGATGAACTTGAATCTATCACTCATCCAAATATAAAGATATGAAAGCTCAACCTCAACCTCCTCCAATTCAAGCACACAAGGTGGTTAGATATTACCATGATCCCATGACTATCAACCATGAATTTTTCTCCTGAAAAGCATGATAAAGTACGAGGTTAGATGAGAATCAAAATCCTTGCATCAAGCATCAATTCTATGAACATGTTCACAATAAAATACATCAATGAACCTGTTCAAACAT
This sequence comes from Amorphophallus konjac, assembly GCA_022559845.1. Lineage (NCBI taxonomy): Eukaryota > Viridiplantae > Streptophyta > Magnoliopsida > Alismatales > Araceae > Amorphophallus > Amorphophallus konjac. The sequence continues at coordinate 367,288,959 of CM040123.1, forward strand.
GTATTTTGCTTCTTATATCAATCAACAAAAATATATTTGACCAAATGACAAGGTTTTGAAATGATAAGCATGAATCTATCATTCAATCAAATATACTGACATGGGAGCTCAAACATTCAAATAGTTTACATGTATCTTTCATAATTTCAACATCAAAATACTTCAATACCCAAATGTTAACAATCATGCCAAATGCAAAGCATGTAGGAAAGCATGGGAACACATTCATTCAAATGGCATTCTTGTTGACAAAAACTAACATTCATGAAGCATTGTTTTCCATAAAAACTTTCTCATCAATACAGAGCCATGAAAATATGAATAACCATTCAAGCACAAGGCCAAGCAAGTCCAGGCAACAAAGTCATTTTGTAATCATCAAAATCACATACACAATAATCTCCCCCATTTTGATGATGACAAAATGTTATGCATTAATACTCATTAATGCTCTCTCCCCCTTTGACATAATCATAAATGGGGATCAACATGGAGAATTCGCGATAGCATCAAGACCAAACCAACATGTCTTCTCCCCTTATGGCAAAATGAGAACGGACAAGCAAAACATATGATATTCCTGAAAGAAGCACAAGGAACAGTCTCTCCCCCTTTGTCATTGACAATGAATCGACAGACAACGGGGTTATTAAGAGAACCATATGCACACTATGTTCAAGAAGATGCAATTCAAAATATGCATGTGTGAATGCACTAAATGCCAAATATGCATGAACTAATTTGCACATGTTTGAAATGCAAGTTTTGGGCAATATGAAGATGCAGAATGCAAGTAAAATGATCAAGTATGATTGACTTCCAAGCAAGTAAATTTATATACATGCAATATAGCTCCCCCATTTTATTTATAATGAGAGGATAGGTGTACGAAAGGTGCAGGTGAGTCAATAAAACCATGGTGCTCATGTGTATACCTAGGAGAGTGTGCAGATAGATAGCAAAAGACATACACCAATCATGCAGTCAATCAAATTTTCAAAACACATTAAATCAAATTACCATGTGTATAAGTGAATAACATGAAAATAGGCATTAGCCATATGGATATCAAAATTTTTAATTGAACACAAGAGTAATTACACAGACTGTATTTAAATCTAGAGAACATCGTATTGGAGGCTACGCTCTGTCCCATTAATTTTTCATCAGAATTTTTCTCAAAAATTTCACATTGATAATCTGAATTTTTCTTAGAGTGATCAGGTTCAAAGAATTCATTTTTACGCGAGGAGACACATGGAGCTCATGCCAGAATCCCCGGTTACTCAGAATACTGAACCATTTCACTTCATTTTGAACAGAGGTACTTTAGTCAACACTTTTCAGAAATGAACCACATCACGTCTCAGGTGACGTGTATCCAATTTATTCAGTGAGACTAAGTATTGCTCTGCCTTTCATTTCATCCAAATTTTTTCAGCTGAGGCAGGCAGCTTTTTCCTCAACTTCCTCTTTATCATAAATGCAGCAAGTTTAATTACTTTAGAGTGTTGAAATAAAATTCTTATATCCTTATGAATAACACTCTTTTTCACATTAAAGTGCATGAAGTGTGAGAATTTGATTTAACATGTATGAAGAAAATTTAACTCAACACAAGATAGTGCAGCTCCCCCTATGTGAATGCACTAAACAGGAAATGTTCCCCCTGAGTGTTTAACATTAAGCACAATAGTTAAGACTCAGATGCAACATTATTTATGAAGAGATATGAGGTCTTAGAAGTTTCAAAGAAGAGATTTTAGCATATATTAACATGTAAGCATACAACGGAAACATGCAAATATACAATGTAGAGTGCATCATGAATGTAGAATTTCATATTTTATATGAATGTTCCAAATGCACCTAATCCACAAACTCTTATGCGTGCAACCTATAACAACATGAGAATGCAATGCAAGATGCAAATTAAAGGCCCAATGTTATGAAGTTTCAGTTCATGAAGGTTAGCGGTGTTCAAAATGATGCATCTCAAAGTATGCACTATATGCATGCTGAAAATGTCAAATATGCACATAGGCACACAATGAGCTTCATCTTTCAAATGAAATGAGTATGCACTATATGAGTGATAAGTATGCAATATCTGCAACCATGCACACTATGACTTTCATCTTTCAAATCCAAAGTTTATGTTTAAAATTAGACAAAGGGGGAATGTATGAACAAGCAAGGTTTTAACAAACTATTCATGCAAGCACTCATGATTCAAGATATGCAATTATCATGAAATATATGCATATGCCCTATATGCATGAATATGCAATATGTATTTTTTTTATTTTGTGTGCCCATAAATCATGGCTTTCAAGCATAAATAAGTCAACGTATGCAAGAGACTCAAATTCACAAAGCATGCATGATATGTGAATAATATGTAAAAATGCCAATGCGATATTTTTATGGAGATTTCAATTTATTTTTTTTGTGCATTCTTGAATACTCAAGTGAGCATGAAATCAGTAAATGCATGAGTTGAGTTTTCAATGAATTTAACATAGAACCATAAGCATTTCATTTCAGGCTTTATCATGAGCAGCTATTTTCCTTACAACCCAAATATTCGACCATGATCATTCAAAATGGTATTGCATGAGATAAATCTTCAGATTAAACAAATCAAGTAATTTGTTGATCATGCAGAGCAACCACACACATGGTCAACAAGCTTTAAACTAAGCCATGATCATCATCCAATGCCAATTGTTGCATTAAAGAACAAATAATTCCACAGTTCAAAAATTTTGTCTTCTTGAAACATGAAAGGTTTTCAAGTTGTACCAATTGTAAATTTAAGATCACTGTAAATCAAGGCAAATTGATTTCATTCCAACAGACATGTTTCCTCATAAGTCAAACATGTTGAATTTTTAAATTTTGGTACTAGGCGGAGAACTTCGATCCTAAGATCGACTCACACATAGTGATAGCTTCTTGACAGACTTAATCTGTCATTTCACATATCACCATTTGATATATCAAAATATTCATTCAATGAAGGCCTGTATGACTTGTGAAGAATTCAGAACATGATTCTAACAACATAACAAAGTAACTGAAGTGAAAACATCAAAATCACCAAGTTTGACAATAAGAAAAAGTAAAGTCAGGGTTTTACCAAATGAGTGTGCCTTGTTCCTTTTTATTGGAACCCCTTTCAATTTATTTCCTCAAGGCACACCTGCATCAAATTCAACTCATTTGACAAATTTGGGAACTCAAGCCTTCTTAGGTCCCTTGGAGTTAGTGGAATTACCACCCACCGAATTCTTCCACATTTTCATTGCTTCCATGTCGTCATTTCTCATGATCTTGCAGTCCTCAATCACATGACCATGATTTCCACAATAAAAATATTGAGGAGAAGAATTTCTAGCAAAAGATGTTCTTTCATGAGCAAAAGTATTTTCAAAAGTATTCCATCTCCTATTTCCAAAAGATCTAGGTCTAATAAAATCAAACCTAGCATTCGTTCTAGAAGTATGAAAATTATCACTTTTCAAAAACCAACAGTTTTTCATTACATGACCGTATTTCCCACAACGAAGACAACAAAGAGATGTGGGTCTACGGAAAGCTTTTTCATTGTTTGCATGAGTTTTTGGAAAGAAGTTTCTCTTGTAAGATGAAAATTTTTGAGCATGAATTGCATGGTTATCATTGAATTTTCTTTGAACATTGAACTTAGCATTGTTAGCATGAAGTTCATCTTTTTGCTTCACAAAGTAATTTTTCATCACGTGGCCTAGTTTATGACAATAAAAATATGAAACATTTCTTTGTCTTTTGCATGCAAATTTTTCTTTGCATGTATGTTGGTAATCTTTTTTCATGATATCACAATCATCCATAACATGACCATGCATGCCACAGTAAAAACAACTCGACTTTGAACTTTTAGGAACATGAGCATGCTTTTCATGATTTTGGTGAGAATAAAATTTTCTATTATGACTCTTAGGACCATTTTGGCAGTTGGGTGATGGAGCAAATTTCTTGGTCCTAGGTTGGGCATGAGTTTTAATCTGGGGTTTCTCAACAAAGGATGCATTAGAAGAACATGAAGCATGCATGAATGACGTTTGGGTTTTCAGACCAAAGACTTTCTTTTTAGTGGGTTCATACCCAAAACCTTTCCTTTGAAAATTCACCTTGGTCCCAAATATTTTATCCAAGTTATCTTTCCCCTTGACAAATTTGGACAACGATGCATTCAAATCAATGATTTCATTTTCAAGGGATGCAATGTGCAACTCATAGTTATCAATTTCTTATTTACTGCAAAAATTACATTCATTCAACACTTTATTTACAGTTTTATAGCTTTCAAGTTCTTGTTCTAGCATAAGTAGTTTTTCAGATTCAACATTGACATCTACAGCTTTCCCTTTTTCAAAAGTTAACAGTTTTTTAGACATAGCGTTGTTTAAATGTTTCAGTTTTTCATTTTCAGATTTTAACAACGTATTCTCTTTTTCAAATTTTTCAAGACATTTCAAGCTGCCCTCAAGAAGAGAAATTTCAATTAGCATGGCACTATTTTTCTTTTTAAGTTCTTCATTTTCATCTAAGATGCCATTGCTATCAATTTCATTATCAAGAAGTTTTTCAAACAATTTCTCATCATCAGATAAAGAAGCAAGCTTATTCTTAAGGCATTCTTCATTCTTCTTTATTTGATTGAATTCATCCTTGAGAGCTTCATTTTCACTCCTTAAACATGCAATTGTATCTTTGTATTCTTTAATGTCAATCATGCATATCTCATTTAATTCCTCATTCTCAGTACAATTTTCATAGAGGGAGTCATGAACATTGTCTTCAACTTCCTTTTTCAATTTTTTATTTTCTGACTTAATTTTCTTATATCTACTCGACAACTCCTCATAAGCATCAAGTAGTTCTTCAAATGACATTTCATCTTCATCAGAGTCAGAGTTAGAATTTACCTCATTTGAATTTTTATCTCCATGAGCCATTAAGCATGGATCCATCACTTCTTCTTCATACTTTCGTGCCAACTCGTCCCAAAGGTCTCTTGTCGACCTGCACAAGGGAATTTGTGAAAGTATATTAGATTCAATGGCATTCATGAGGAAATTTAATGCTCTAACATTCATTGCATTTTTCTTGACATGCATATCATCCCATTGGTTATGTTCAGTAGGAAGCTTGTATGAACCTTCACATATGACCTTCCAAACATTAGGCTCATGCAAACCAAGATAAACACACATAGCATTTCTCCAAGAAATATAATCATGACCATCAAAAGTAGGAATGCAATTCATGGAGATTTGATCAATAGAAAAATTCATGATTGTAGAATGCACTGGGATCACTTTGTAGATCGTGAGATCTAGGGACAACAGAGCCTCGCTCTGATACCAATTGTTGGGTCCCGTAGTGCAGGAATACGGTTCTAGAGGGGGGGTGAATAGAACCCTCTACTAAAAACTATGTCCAATTAAAAACTTAAACCTACTCGCACAGCAGAATTATCAAGATTAACAAGATTGAGGAACTAAATTCACTCAATCTCACCGTGCTCACACGATTGCATAAATAGATTAAACAGAGATGCACACAATCACACAAATCAAACCATGAGACACAGGGATTTTTAAGGTGGTTCGGGACCACAGCGGGCTCCCTACGTCCACCCCTCACAAAACCGGTGAGACTTTTTCCACACGCTGCGAATGCAGCAAACACGGAGATTTCTCCCCACACACACGGGGTAAAAACCCCAAACCACACGCTGCGAATGCAGCAACACACGGAGATTTCTCCCCACACACACCGGAAAAAGAATCCCAACACATACGCGGATATGCTCCGCACCACACGACGCACAAGCGTCAGCACAAACCACTCGGAGAAACCATTCTCCGAACCCACACACAGAATAATCGTTCAGAGAAAGATGAAGTGTCCACGGATGTATACAATAGACTCCAAACAAACTCTATGGACTAAATCAGAGAAGATATAGCATGTATGAAACTCCCCCTTCAAGGAATACTCCGGCTCTTCTTGGCTCGTTGTCGGATGGCCGTGATTTTGGCATCCTTGTGTTCCTCTCTTCGAGATGCTTCTTTTCTTCTTCTACCACGAGCTTTAAATCCTCAGATATGGAGATGAGAACCACCTTGCAATAGCTCCTCTTCCTTTTTCCCTTTTTTCTTCTCTTACAAGACAACACAAATAAGCATTAGAGTTCATTTCTTATCAAATTCGGAGGTCACATGTAAGTATATATAGAAGGCACCAAAAGACCCATATACCCATGCAAAACCCTTGCAAAACCACCCTAATATGTTCATTAGTAACCTAGGGGCATTGGTGTAAAATTTCATCCCAATCGGAGGTCATTTGGATGGGCTACGGTGGCCCACGGAAAAGTCGCGCGGAGCTGCGAAACCAGATGGGACGTCCCATCTACAAGCAGAGTTCTGGTTTTTACCCAGAACAGGGAATAGGTCGACCCATCTATGTAAGTGGGTCGACCCACTTGCAGACATAACACTATTTGGACATTTTTTGACCCAGGGGTCGACCCATTGAGTGGGGGGGGTCGACCCATTCACTTAGAAACATTAAAAAAACATTTCTAAACCATTCCCAATGATCTAAACATGCAACCTAATGAATTCTAACATCCATTCATGAATTTTAATGATGAAAAATAAATTGTTTCAAATGGAGTGCATGTAATTCAACATCATGAAGGTTTTCGCATGAAAGCACATCCTAAACCCAGATTTCATCAATTCAAGCTCAATGAAAAACTATTCTTCTCATTCAACATATAAATCAAATAACCATGCATTGAGATAAGATGTTGGCATATTTTTAGACCTCATTCAACAAATGGTCATTTCAATGGCTTAAGCATTTTGCAACCTCAAAGGAAAAGTCATTTAGACAATGCATGAAACACTTTGAAAACTGCAACACCATATGAAGTGAATGCATGAAGGAGTTTCCAAACCACCAAAACCTCAAGTGGAAACAAAGTCATTCAAACCACTTAAACTCATTATATGGGCACCATGAAACCAATTTCACTTTGATGAGTGTGAACGTATTAAGCACATAACAACCCTCAAGAACCATAAGGTACAATCATGAATCATGCTAAGGGCTTTTCTAGCCTACTAAAAGGCCATTTTTCACAGGTAAAAAATAGAGGGATATTACCATGCATCCAAGTGATATCAAACTGATTTCCATCAATGTCCATCCTGCAAAAACAAGATAAATCATTAGATCTACATGGAAATCAAGATCAATGAGTTCCACTCTTAAGACATGCATTCAACCATGAGTGCTATAAAAGAGTCAAACATATTATGAGCCTCAAGGATCATGAAGAAACCATGAACCACAAACAAGGGTATTGCAACCTATACACACTATGCATGAAAACTCATGACTACACAAGATTGTTTCTATCACATGAGCACACTAGCATTCAAATGAGCATTATGCCATTTCACCAATACAAGATTTTGTTATGATGAACTTGAATCTATCACTCATCCAAATATAAAGATATGAAAGCTCAACCTCAACCTCCTCCAATTCAAGCACACAAGGTGGTTAGATATTACCATGATCCCATGAGTATCAACCATGAATTTTCCTCCTGAAAAGTATGATAAAGTACGAGGTTAGATGAGAATCAAAATCCTTACATCAAGCATCAATTCTATGAACATGTTCACAATAAAATACATCAATGAACATGTTCAAACATGTATTTTACTTCTCATATCAATCAACAAAAATATATTTGACCAAATGACAAGGTTTTAAAATGATAAGCATGAATCTATCATTCAATCAAATATATTGACATGGGATCTCAAACATTCAAATAGTTTACATGTATCTTTCATAATTTCAACATCAAAATGCTTAAATACGCAAATGTTAACAATCATGCCAAATGTAAAGCACGTAGGAAAGCATGGGAACACATTCATTCAAATGGCATTCTTGTTGACAAAAACTAACATTCATGAAGTATTATTTTCCACAAAAACTTTCTTATCAATACAGAGCCATGAAAACATGAATAACCATTCAAGCACAAGGCCAAGCAAGTCCAGGCAACCAAGTCATTTTGTAATCATCAAAATCACATACACAACAAAGCAAGTATCCAAATGGCACCCTTTTGAGGCACTGTATGACAGGAGTTGCCGATCTCTAATATGTTGGGATGAAGTCGGTGAAAAGTAACTATTAGGCCCAGATATGGTAAGAGATTCAACTGAGAAGATACGCCTTATTCGAGTAAGACTCAAGAAAGCACAATCCAGGCAGAAGTCACATGCTGACAATAGAAGAAGAGATCTGGAATTTCAAGTTGGAGATCATATTTTTCTCAAGGTATCTCCCGACCGAGGTATTAGAAGATTCGGTGTTAAGGGCAAGCTAACACCAATGTTTATTGGTCCATTCGAAGTGTTGGAAAGAGTAGGCGAGGTGGCTTACCGTATTGCCTTTCCTCCACAACTATCAGAAGTGCACAACGTATTCCATGTTTCTATGTTGAAGTGTTGTGTAGTGGACAGCGGATCTAGATGGGAGGGGTGAATAGATCTGCCCCTCTTTTCGCAATGCAACCCTCTATATAGCTAGATAATGATAATAGCAGCGGAATATAACTAGCTAAACGAAGAACACAGTGATTTGCTTAACAAGATGATTATGCAATATAGATATTGAACCTAAGCATGCATCTAACATAAAGTAATCACACAAGCAAACCACAACACACGAGATTTTAAGGTGGTTCGGACTGAATCTCCAGTCCTACGTCCACCCCTCACCAAATCCGGTGAGGCTCCACTAGTGCCACGCACTGAACCGCAAATCGGAAAGACCACCGATTGCCTTCCTACTAACCGCCGGTAGGGACGTCAACACCGCAGATCGGACAGCTTCCGATTACCTTCCTACTAACCACCGGTAGGGACGATCTTCAGTTCCAAATGTTTGAATGAAATGGAAAAGAACAAGATATGAAAACACTCAAACAAGATATGAAATATGTTCAAAGAGAAAAGATCTTGTCTGAGTTTGCTGGAGCTTGAATCTGATGATTCACTTGGCTTGGAGTTGATGTCCTCTTGAAGTAGCTTGAATAACTTGGAGATATGATGAAGAGCTTCTTCTCGAAGTACTGTTCACAGCTGCAGTAACTCGAACTCCTTTCCCTTGAACACACCCTTGCAGCTTCTATGGATCACCTTGAGATGAGGAAGAGGAAGATGATTGCAGCTTTTTCTTCACTTGGCTTGAAGTTGATTTCCTCTTGAAGTAGCTTCAATCACTTGAAGATTTGATGAAGAACTTCTTCCTGGAGTAGCTTGATTTCCTTCTTGAAACACCCTGCTTGTGGCATCCTTTGATCACCCTTCTTATCCTTGAGTGCTTCTAGCTTTGGTGGAGGTTGCTTGCTTCAGATCTCACCTTGAAACACCTTGGATGGATGAAGAACTCCAGCCCGAAGTACTGTTCACGGAGGTGCTACAGTACCTCGAAAATGGCCTCCCTTGATCTCTCTTGAAGCCCTGAAGCATTAGAGTTTCTAACCCCTCATGTGTTGGTTTTATAACCCTTGGAATGGTCCTTGGACACCCCCCAGACCAGATCCATAAATCATGGGAGATTAGGTGAGTTTTGATTAAACAAATACATGGAAAGGGGCTAGCCACGAGGTGGAATTTGAAGTCAAACATGGCTGCATCGGGGCTGGCGGTCGACCGGAATTCTTGGGGCGGTCGACCGGAATCTGTAAAATCTCTAACTTGTCAGTTCTGGGAGAACCGGTCGACCGGAAAAGTAGGGGCGGTCGACCGAAATCTGTAATTCCTGGAGTGTTTCATTTCTGGAAGAACCGGTCGACCGGAAAGGCATGGGCGGTCGACCGAAACCTGTAAAACATGGAATTCTTAGGCTCTGGCAAATCTGGTCGACCGGCCAAGGTGTGTAGGTCGACCGGAAACACCTATACCTGCAAAAATGAAGTGTTAGACCGATGAAACATGTTCATAAGTCAAGATATTCATGTCCTCATCAATTTCATGTATTTTGGGATTGAAATCAACTTAGAATATGCTTTGAGCATTTCTAAATTTTGTTCCGGGGGCTCCGCCCCTGGAAACCCCCTCAAGGGGCGCTGCCCCCTTGACCCCTGCGACCTGACGTGCGAGGGCGCAACATTGAGCTTTCACCTTTGCCATTTCCACTGAATTCCTTCGTATCTGTCATGAACAAAACATCGCGTGTGTCAGTCACATGAGAGTGGAAAGTATCAATGACTAATAGTGTTTAGCCATTATCAAAACCAAGAATACCACAGAACTCATATGACCATAGGATGATGTCGAATGACCCAAGTGACCACAGGATGACTCAAATGACCATAGGGACACAACATGAAGAAGTACGTGCACGATCCTTTCCATGTCATTGACCACGCGGATATGGTAATACAGAAGGACCTTACCTACAAGCAAAAGCCAATGAAGATCCTCAATCGAGAAGTCCGAGTTCTGAGGAACAAGACAATCCCTATGGTGAAAATCCAATGGAATCGATGCTTAGAACAAGAAGCTACATGGGAAACGGAAGAGTTAATGCGAAGGAGATTTTCGGAGCTATTCTAGTCTGTAAGTTCTCCGCACCCTTCCTATCTCCGTATATGCAGTGGAATTTGAGGACCAAATTTTTTTAAGTGGGGGAGGGTGTAGCACCCCCGATAAAACAATAGAGAAGTTGAACTTCTTCGATAAACAATCCTACATAAAGGCCTTATAAAAAGAACCATACCTTATGAGGGCTACTATATAAATATACAAAGCCCAACATCACTTAATGCCAACACATGGAGAGTACATAGTGGGGTTTTCTTTTTTTCCAACACAAAGGTAATGGGCACCCCTTACCAGGGTGCCATTCACCAATATAGAGCCCCTATACAAGGTGCCATTTCCCTTGGGCCACCATCCCACTATATATATATCAATATATGCATACACCTTCAAGACCAACACGTGAAGGTTGCAGTGTTTATCTAAAGCCACGAAGAATGGACGCCCTCATGCAAAAGCGTCATTTACATGAATAGGATCACCCATTTAAAGGGCGCCCCTATACCAAGACGCCATTTCCAAAGTGCTTCTAGAATACTTGAGACACGAACAACCTCATTTAGATGGCAAAGCACCATCTGACCATGGACAACAATGATCTAGGATCTTCTTCCCCAACTGGACCCGCAAGGCAATAAACCAATGCTTTGTGTTGGCAACCAGATTTTCTATAACTATTGCCCGCCGTAGCACAGGCAGGGGCTACTGCCATTATCAGTGCTACTTGCAGAAGGGAATATTTCCCTTCTTTCCCTCGAAAGAGGTGAACGAGCGTCTTTCCTACACTCTACGTCCTACCGCTGGAGCTTTGCGGCGGCGGAGAACGTGTGGCTTTTTCCTTAGATTTCTTATTCTTTCATCTGAACCACATAAAGCACTCCAAAAAGGTAGGTGTTCTCAAGATCTAGCCCAACCCGTAGCTAAAATAGGGTAACATAATATGCTAGTATAATCCATCTGTCATGCCATGCAGCCTGTTCCTATAGCATGTTACACGGGTTTTAAGTAGAAAAACTATAGCCTGTTACACCAATTTTTACATAGTCTGTTATACTGATTTCACGGGATTCAAATATATCTCATTACACCAATTTTTACAGCCTTAAAATAACACGTTTAGCCCTAGTATATAACCTGTATTACAATAGATACACATAAGTTTTAAAAACCCAGAAAGTCCAGCTCTCAGGTAAAGGACGCCCCTAACCAGGGCGCCATTTCCTGAAGGGGCACCCTAGGCCAGGGCGCCATTTAATTGAAGACACTTTACAGTGTCATCAATTCATTTTCCAGCCAATAATGATCAACGCATTCAAAAATCTATATCTATTGAACTAAACAATAAAATTCTTGCATGAATATATTTCTATGATCTTGATATTTTTCTCTACCTGTCCATATCCTTATTTCTTGATTCCGAGAACTTTAGAATTCATGAATAGTGACTTGTGTCTCAAACGTACCTGTCCGGTGCATATGAGAGCCTACAGAAAAGGGCGCCCCTGTCTGGGGTGCCATTTAAAGAAATGAGGACCCTCTGCAGGGTCGCCATTTAAATGGTGACACTGTAGAGGGGCGAAATTTTCATATGGTTAACAAAAAGAAAAAAGAATATATATTACCTGAGTCATGGCAGCCCTTAGGGCGCCATTTTCTAAAAAGAAGGCAGCCCCTGGGGTGCCAATTGATGTGAACAGTGACCCTCCAGGGGGTCTTCATTTAAATGAAGACTCTCTGTAGGGACGCCACTTCTTGAAGGCCAATAAATTGATCAATGTTCAAAAATTAATATCTATAAAACTAGACCACAATAATTTTTCATGAACATGTTTTTGAGATCCCGATAATTTTCTCTGCCCATCCATATCCCTGGTTCCTAATTTCATGAAACTTCTACATTATGAATAGTGTCATGAGTCCTAAACGTACTTACTTGGTGTAAATAGGGGCCAAATGAATTGGCGCCCTAGCCAGGGGCGCCAATTTCATGAATAGTAACCCTCGAGAGAGTCATCCTTTAAATAGAGACTCTCCGCAGGGGTGCCATTTTCCATCTATATATATATATATATATATATATATATATATATATATATATATATATATATATATATATATATATATATATAATTTCTGAAAGACTCGGCAACCCCCAGGCGCCAATTGATTGAAAGACAGCCTGACCCCCATGCACCAATTCCCTGAGAGACTGCCTGACCCCCTGGCGCCATTTCCTGAAAGCCTGAAAGACTGGGTAACCCCCATGCGCCAATTCAGTGAGGCAGCCTGTTAGCTGCCAATTCCGTTCAGATTTCCTGATTTGTCTCGTGGTTTATACCGACATAACCCCAGTTCATCTCTTGCATGATATATGCCTTCGAACTCCATTCCATGACAATCTATCTTGTGTTCTTACAATGGTCAACCCTTGAAATTCCATATTGGCTATAAATGAGAGTGGTTGTCAAAAGAAATACATTAAAATGTTGTGCATATAGGGTCCGGTCTAGTCCTGGGAGGAGCGCTCGAAGGTACTTGTGCCCATGGGAGTTTATTGACCACGGTGTTTAAGCATTGCACCGAAGTACTTGCTTGACTTGCTTGACTTGAGACATTCCACACGTACTCTCTCTACTTGCTTGACTTGACTTGCATGGCCCAGAATGGGCAATACTTGACTTGTGTGGCCCGAAAAAGGGCAAGGTACTTGCTTGATTGAAATAGCCAATTCTATTGACACGTACTTGATATTACTTGCTAGAACACAAATATTACTTGCTTGAACATGATTCTTACTTACTTTTTTACATGAGTCTTTCTTGTACATGAGTTCTTGCTTGCCTGAAAAGTGGCATCAACATCTATAAGTTCTTGATATCCTGCTTGTCAAGTACTCGAAATCATGCGATACACTCTCTATACAGTTCTTGATCTCTTACTTGTTCATCATGCATAGATATACATGTATACCTGATTTTCTTACTTTTACATCATGCATAGTTATACCAGCATTACATGTAACATGTAAATCACTTAAAGATTGCTCGAACTTGAGATGTAATTCCTACTGAGCGATTCACTCATCCAGTTGCTTCCTAACCTTTTTCATCTAATTCGGATAGCGACATCCACATGAATGGGAATGAGACCGAGTGAAGAGTGCTAGAGTCACCAATCCTCTATTGTCAGCTAGTCGTGTCTTTCGATTTTCTTGAGTCTCCTTTTGTATTTCCAAATTATGTCAGTCTAGTTGATTGAAGCCTGTTAAGCCTAGTATTGGATTTGAATAAGAAATGTTGTGGATTAGAATTATCACCATTTGGTTAATTGGAAAATTGTCACCTTGGACATTGGTATTATTTTGGGAATTTAATCTTCGTTATGATTTAGATAAATTGCGCACTCTGTCTTTTGTCAAAAAAAAAAATTATGTATACTGCTCTGATTGAATGGTTCTATATAAGCTGGCCACGACCTTGAGTATCTTCCGCGCTCGGGGCGTGACAAAACATGACAGTGCAAATGAATTTTTCACAACTATACATGACTATGCAAATTGTATATGTAGCAAATGTTCAATGAGCATACAATTCATATTTTCACTCTGCAAATAGAATTTTCATCACTTGCCATGTTTGTGAATTCCTCTGCAATCAATCACTTAGTTGGAACTAATTAAGCAAGATGAACAACTGAGTTTAATCTGATAGATTTTCAGACTTATGAAATGCAATTCATTCTTAACTTAATGTATGCTCAAATAACTCAACATATACATTGAGAGACTCATGAAAAACAATGGAAATGTCAAATTCAGATGTAAACATGTATGCACTGGATTTTCACTGACAGATAAGGCATGATATGCAGCCATATGAAAGGAGTTATTGAAGACTCAAATATCTAGACCAATAAAATGCAGAAACGAGGTTTTACCAACCATGGGTGCCTTGAGTTATTGAACCCCACTTTATTTGTTGGTCCCAATACACACCAGTAAAACACTTCTTCATTTTTCATTTTTAGGTACCCAAGTCTTCTTGGGTTCTGAAGTGTTAACAGCATCTCTGAAGGATGCTCTCCACAACCTTTGGGCCTTCAAATCATCAAACTCCATTAAATGGCAAGCAGCCATAGAATGCCCAATCTGACCACAATAGTGACATGAGGCATAAAGCTTTTTGTTCTTTTTATGCATATTAGCATGAGCATGGAATTTATATGCATGAACATGAATGTTTCTATTTTTAACATGAACATTTTATTTTTTGTGACCAGCCAACTAGCAGTCCGAGGCTCGGTGGCCCAGTTTCCCAGACTCAAAAGATGCAAGAGATTTTCTATTAAAATCATATTTATTTCTACCAAAAGCATTTTCTTTTATAGGGAATTTAATAGATTCAGAATTAAATTTTCTTCCCTGGACATGCTAACAATGAGTAGCAATGTGGCCTATTTTGCCACAACAAAAAATATTGAATTTTCTTTTTCTAGAAATGCATGGTTTCTAAGATCAGATTTCCTAGCATGCATTGTATAAGCATTCAGATCATCTTGTTCCATAAATCTACACTCATGCATTATATGACCAATCTTATGATAGTAATGACATGACATTTCCTTTTGTGTGCATGTGTGTGTGTGTTCGAGTTGTGTACAACATGCATAGTTCTAGCATGAAAGTTTCTTGGCTTTTTCTGCAAGTGATCATTCTTTATCACTTTTTCAGTTTGTTTCTGAATTCTCTGGACAGTGGGCTATTTAACCTTTGAGGTGGTGGCTACATTGGATGCTTTGACAAAAGATATCTTCAATTTTTTTTCAAAAGATTTTTTATTAACCGTATTGTAGCCCAACCCCTCTTTTCTGAAATTAACCTTTGTTCCCAACAGTTTGTCCAAATTTTCTTGGCCACTTACAAATTTGGACAATGAATTTTTCAAGTCCTGAATCTCATTTTCTAAAGCGGTAATCAACAATTCTGAGTTTAGGGTCTCCTTTTCAAATTCGCCTACTCTATTTCTCAAGACTTCATTAACAGACTCATAATCTTCAAATTTTTTTTCCAGATTATGAAATTTTTTAGGCTCATCTATGCAAACAAATTCCACTTTTTTGAGATTCATCAATCTGTCTGACGTGGCTGAATTTAGCTACTTTAGTTTTTCAATCTCCTCTGTCAATTTTTCATTTTGTACAAGCTCATTTATTAAAAATTGATCGTCAAGTGAAGCGTTCTATTTAGTTGGAGATTCTTCCAAGCTTTTCTGAAGTTCCATGTTTACCATCCTTACAGCTTCAAATTTATAAATATTTGATTTGTTTTGTCTCTCAAGATTTTTATATTTTTCTTCAGCTTCTTCAATGTGTTTTCTGAATTCTTCATTTTCAGATTTCACTTCTTCAAGTACTGAATTCACACAGTCAAGAATTTTCAATTATTTCTTGAGTTTGTTGTTTTCAACTTTCAGATGCTCAACTTCGTCATTTTCAGATCCATCTTTACTAACACTAGCATGCAATTTCTTTTTCATTATTTTGTTTTGTTTTCTTAGTTGTTCATGAGACTCAAGCAAATCACCATATGCATCCTGCCAATCTTCTATAGTGAAATTCTCAATGAATTTACCTGATCGTCAGTCGCATCGTCATATTGATAGTTGCTTTGATCGCTTCCATTAGCCATCATGCAACTGTCTTCCTTTTCTCCATTTGCAATCTTAAGTTTATCCAAGATGTCTTTGGCAGATCTGCATTTAGTAAAACAAGGAAGCAGAGCAATATCAACAGCAGCCTTCATTAAGTTCAATGCTCTAAGATTTTCAGTGTTCCTAGATCTATGAGTGTCTGTCCACTGAGATCTGTCCCTTGGCGATTTATGTGGATCGTGTGTGATAAGATTCCATAGACTAGGATTAATAGTCTTAGCAAACTTATGCATGCTGCGAAACCATAAATCGAAATTAGAGCCATCAAAAACCGGTGGACACTCCATCGAGCTAAAATTAAACTGACACAGCACCAACGAAGTGGGATCTTCTCTGCAGATCGTTGGATCTGATCAACCAGAGAACCCGCTCTGATATCAATTGATAGGTGCGCAGTTAGGATCTAGAAGGGGGGTTGAATAGATCCCTTATAAAAATTATACTCAATTGAACACAGCAATCACTTCGAATCAAGTTGAGCTGGAATGTCAATAGTGCATGCAACCAACGTTGGAAATATTGCACTCAACAAGAACAGATTAAAGCAACACTAGATATTCATTTGCAGTAATAACCTTGGTTAGTCAATTAAATCCACGGCTATCACACACATGTACATAGCAGTTCTATCAAGCAGAAATCCACAAAGCAATTGATCATTTAAACATAGTCACAAGTTAGAATCCAATTCAACAATGATGCTTGATTAGTACTAATATCAAAAACTCAGCAGCTCGCACTGAATATGCATCTCAACCACTAAGCAAAATACTCAAACTCTGCATACATAACTTAGATATAGGTAAAAGTATAGACTAATACGAAAAACTATCAAGCACTTAATAGATGATGGATAAGCTGATCAGATGTTGAGCTAACTTCAAATGCCATTCATCAATATGATTCACACTGGTACTCGGCAGAGGGTTAAGTCCAGAAACTCTCCTCACGCAAGATGTGAGACCACATGTTTTGATATATCAGAACAAAACTGACTAGATCATCATGCGGTTCATTCAGAAACAGTTTCGAACACTTAGTGTAAGGGAAATGCGATATAGTATCAGCTCATACACTAACCTATGAATGGGAGGTAGAAGATAAGAAATGAATACACAAGCCAAACCACGGTAGACATTGATTTTTTAGGTGGTTCGGTCTGCTACTCACAGATCTACGTCAACCCCTCACTCTAACCCGAGTGAGGCTTCCCTTGCTCAATGCAAGATGCAGACTCAGTCTGCAACAACTGTTGCCAAATAGCTTGAGACCGAGGGAGACAAATCCCTCTGACTTGATCTTGCAACCCACAAGACCCGAACTCCTCTACTACAAGTAGAGACCGGAGGAACAAACTCCCTTCCTCTGAATCTTCAGAGGGAAACAGTGAGTAACACCAAGTCACTCACAATCGGAGACCCAAGTTTCCCTTCCTCTGATAGCACAGAGGAAACCCTGAAGAACAACTCTCCCTTCTTCTGAGAGCACTCAAAAGGAATGACCCAGCCAATCCCTGAACAGGGTATCGGAAGAACACTAATGAAATGGAAAACAACAAACGAAAAAACACAAAGAGGAAAACAACATAATGTAGCTCCAAGGAGCAATTCAGTTCTGGATTTGATCCACAAACTAATGACGGCTTCAGATATTCAAATTTCTTTGGCTGCTATTCTTCTTCTTCTTCTCACGATCCTCTCTCAGATTCCTTTCTTCCTCTTTCTCTTTTCTTCTTCTCTTTCACTCCCGAGATCACTCTTTCTTTTCTCCGAAGAACTCCTTTCTTCTTTGATGGCCTCCCTCTCTCTTTCTGAATACGCAATAGCAACACAGCAGCGGCTTCAGCCTCCTTCCTTTGATCAGAACGACTGCTATATATAGAGAGAAATTTGCCCTTTTTCAGAAAGAAGTTAATCCACAGCAGAAATAAATCATTGGTCCACGTGGCGATGAGAATTATCTGTCACTTTTTACACTTCTAGAGCTCAGTCATGTGCTCTGGATTGCGTGCCAAAAAGAGCTTCAGGTCACTGGCACCTGATCATTGATCTAGGTGTCATTTTCGAATGATCTGCTTCAAAATGCTTTTCATAGATTGCCACCTGTCCTTGGATTAAAAATGATTCACTAGCGTTCGAAGGCACTTGACTTCTTAAAGTTGCTCACGTGCTCGACTGAAATACATAGGTGGTTCGACGTGCTAGGAAGATCGATTGATGCAGCTCTAGTGGTAGGATGTTCTGCATAAGCTGATGCATCGAAGCAGTAGCAGATAGGTCGAGGCACATATACTGGTGTGACTTCTTTAAGCGGCCCACTTGCTTGGCTGAGGAGCATTGATATTTCATCATTTAGAGAAGACAGGTCGAGGCAGCTCATTGATGCCTCGACGTTGCTGGCTCCAAAGTGCAGGTTTCGAGCTGAGTGCATCGAGGCTGTACTTGGTGCTCCGATGTAGTTGCCTTTGAAGGTCCACTCCTTGACTTGATGCGTCGGTGCATTACTATGATGCATCGACCTGATATACAATGTGGCAGTTGAACATCTCAACGTGTCGAGGTAGGAATCTTCAACATCGTCCTGAATCTTCATGCAGCATCCTGGTGCGTTGATGCATCTGATAGGTGCATTGAGGTAGCTTCTAGATGCGTCGACGCAGTATCAAATTTGAACTTGATGTGTCGAGTCAGTGATTTGCTGCATCGAGGCAGTGTGAGGAAGGAACCTTTGGCCAGGAACTTCGAGTGCTGGCTTTTTCCTTGGTGCGTTGGTGCAGCTACTTATTGCGTCGATGTAGGTCATTGGATGTGGTTGTCTTGATCATCACTGCATCGAGGCAGTTCTATGCAATGTCGATGCTGCCTTCACTTTTCATTGTGCGCTTTGACACTTGTACTCTTGACTTGTTCTTCTGAGAGTTTTTCCTTGTTTCTAGGAGCATTGATCTGTTATCCAACTTGCTTTCAAGCTCAAGCTATTCTCTCCTCCTTTGACAAACCAACATAGTAAATCAACGTAGTAATTCTCTCCCCCTTTGGAACAATTCTCTCCCCAGACATATTCTCTACTGAGCTGGAGTCGACTTCCAGTGTTAAATCTTTTTTAGCTTTGTTCTATCATAACTCTAGTTGACTCCACAGTCTTCTCAGGTAGACTTTCTCTTCATGAAGTTTTCTTCAATGGCTTCTGCTGATTTTTGCTGAACTGCTTTTACCACGTCATGTATTTCACTGAATGTATCACTACCATGGCTTCACATCTAGCTTGAAATCAGCTCGACTGACTTCCTGATGTATCTTCAGAACCTGTTCTTATAGAATTCAACATACATACTTCTATATATAATGAGATCATGAGATCATGATGACTTCAACAAATGCATCAAGACCAATGCAATATCAACACATATTACATCATCAAAAGCACATTCACACTCAGACTCATGTTTAGTCATAGTGTTTGACATCATCAAAACCACAGAGATACAATACCAACCCCCGTCCATTTGGGGGGATGATGCTTGAGAATTAAAAATCCACCTTTCAGTGAATTCTTCCTCCCCCTCTAGTTGGTGTGTGACTCTCCACCTCTCTTCCCCTCTTTCTCTCTCTACTCCCCCTCTCTTTCTCTAGGCCGCCCCCACCCTTCCCTCTCTACCTGCCACCTCATCCTCCACGTCACCTCCCCTAGACCACATCATCCGCCACCTCACCCAACTCTTGGGTTCCCCCCCACCGCATTAACTCCTTCATTTAAGATCCCACCACTCCCTAGGGAGACTTCGCACTTCCTTAAGCAATCTTTCATCTCCCAAGAGAGACTCCCACTTCCCAAGACACCCTTCCACCTTCCCAAGGCAGATCCACCCTTCCCTAGACACCCATTAACTCCCCTTCCCATACCTAATTCAAATTTTGAATTTTATCTTGCCCCCCTTCCTTGCCAAACCCCCCCTCCATTAGCACCCTCTTACTACACCCACCCCTCCCTCTCCCTCCCTATTCCGCCTCCCCTCCCCAAGAACCTACTGCGCCCCCCCCTCTCCTTCCCCACCTCCCACAGACCCCAACCCTCCAAGAGACCCCTCCCCACCTTCCATCCCTTTCTCTCCTCCCCCTCATCATCAACTAAACGGCTCCCGAGCTGCTGCTGCCTCGGGGGAGCTTTGTGCTAATCAGAGTGCAAAAGCCACCACTTCTCCATCTGGCGACCCCAGCTCCTCCCATTTGGTGGAGCACAACTTCGGGCCCTCCTCTTTGGGTCGGCGTCAATTTCGGCTCATTCTGGCATCGCGACTGAGAGTACCATCCCCTGAAAGCCGCCGCTGTCCACCAGGCGGCCCTGACTGAGCGACCTCACGAGAACGGGCGGTGTCAGCTCCCCTCCCATCAGAACGGGGCCATTCTAGTTCTGGTGCGTCCCCAAGGCGCCCCTCTTCCAGTCAAGACCTACCCCGGTTCAATCCAACATCGGGCCCACGAGCGACAGTCGTGGTAAGTCAGGTCCCCATTTCTGCTTCTGCATCCAGTTCCACCCCGCCGGTGATCAAAAGTTGCCATTTCGCCATACAGGCAAGTCTCAAGGCGATATTTGGTGGAGCTGAGGTTGGGTCACCCCTCTCTTAATAAAAACTAGTCCCGGCTCATTTCGACGTCCCAATTAGGAGAACGGCCCTGAGCAAGACGTCTCTGGCCAACAGGCGACGACGTTGGCGCAGTCTCGTAAGAACTGCCATTCCCGACACTACTGACCTCTGAACGAACTGATCCTTCTTCATGGACCTTCCCAAGGCAAGCATATTTCCAGCGACTCTGACGTCATCCCCTTCAAGCTTCTGAGCAGGGAGTACCGCCACCGACAACTTGCTGATGCCAGACTAGGCAGACATCGTGTGAGGCTGTGCGGACAGAAAGTTTGGCTCTCGTTGTCACCCCCCCTTTCCCCTCACTTGCCCAGCTTAAAGCCCCTCCCGACATGGAGGTAAAGTTGGTTGTAATTCCCACTCCCCATTCCGAAGTCGACCCTCCAGCGAGAGGTGTCGCACAATGTACTGAAATAGGACCGATCAAGCTTCCCCGACACACGTGAGGGGTACCGCACGTTCCCCACTCGCCTCGTGTCCGATCGAGACCAATTTCTTCAAGCCGATCAAGTGAGCGCTCAGTTCCTCTTTACTGGTATTTCCTTTGCTTAGTTAGTACCATCTCTTACTGCCCGTCGAACGGAGAGCGAGTGCCCGATCCCCTTATACTTGCTTGTGCGCCCCGCCACGGAGAGAGTTAATAGAGCCACCAATTATCCCACGCCTACGGCATGCTGGCCGCCCACGAACGTGGGAGTCCCAAGCCCTAAGGGGGTCAGCCCTAGCATAGTCAAACCCCAAAACAGCGAGGTCCCACCTCAGACCCTCACGATCATCCCCGAGTTGCCTTCGGATGAGAGTGCGCACTATGTCAGTGAACTCGCCAAATCTAGTCCGTTACTACTTGTTGGTGTGCTTGCAAGTTTAGGTCCGAGGGGCATCGTGTCATCCCATGCCACACTTGGTTGTGCCACATCAAGTGGTATCAGAGCAAGTTGTAGGCTTGTTCTCACAAGTCTAGTCCTAGGGCACACTTGCACTAGGTCGCAAGTAGGCTCACACCCGTGCATAGCCAACCCGTTGTTGCATGACCACACATAGAGGGACCTATTACCAGCCCGATCCCTCTTCTTCGACTTCCCCAATGGATTCCAATCCCCAAGGAAACCCCGCTGCTAATGAGAACAGCCTCCAAGGCCGCATCAACTTCCTCATGGAGGCCTTCACCACCGTCTTAGGATGGCTTGACGATATAACTATCCAACTCGGCCAACTTAAGAGAAATGGGCCCGCACCAAGGGTGAATGATAGGAGGGCACCTCCCCCTCACGATAAAACAGCCATGGGAGACTTAAATCTCGACCATCCACCCGAGTATGGAAAGGATCCACGCCCTAGGAGAAATGATAGGTACCCCCGGGACAATCCGGATGACAACCTCTTGAAGCTCATGAAAGTCGAAGCCCCCACCTTTGATGGGTCCCACAACCCTAGTGTATATCTAGATTGGGAGGCTTCCATGGACCAATACTTTGATTGGTACCCCATGTCCGAAGAGAGGAGAATCTGGCTAGCCAAAATGAAACTCACTAAGTTTGCCAAGCCCTGTTGGTTGAATGTTGAGGGATTGAGGGTAGTTAGAAGACAAGCTCCCATCGCCACATGGGATGACATGAAAGAGCAACTTAGGATCAAATATGTCCCCCCCCCCTCCTACCACCAAACCCTCCTAGATGAGTGGCAAAGCCTAACCCAAGAAGGGAAGACCGTGACGGAGTACATCGAGAAGTTTGACTATTATCTTCTCAAATGCGGAGTTCAAGAGGACCACGTCGTCACACTATCCCGATTTAGGAATGGGCTCTAATTCCACATCAAAAATGAGCACTTCATGTGTGATGTGACCACCTTAGAGCATCCATATCAAATAGCCTGAGATGCCGAGAAATTTGCTCGTTACCCCTGATTTGCTCCCCCTCGGATGACGTACCCCAAGCCCATGGCTCCTCGGACCAACACATCACCCCCTCAACGGGGCCTCCTTCCCAATCCCAATGGGATGCCCCCCATCTAAACAATCCCTCCTAGTGGGATCCCTCCAACCCGGCCTCCGAGTGGCCCTCCCAACATCATCCCCACCCGAGCCAACCGGGGAGCGACTCCCCCTCCCACTCGAGTTACCCCTAACCACAATAGTGGGCAGCAATGCTTTAGATGCCTCGGGTATGGGCACTTCACCAACCAATGTCCTACCAAAGGATTGTCTAGCTTGCTCATAGAGGAGACTAACCCATCACCCCAAGTTGAGATTGAGGAAGAAGTATAGGTGCACGAGGCCTCTCCCGATTTGGAGGAGGAGTATGAGGCCCAATATCTTTAGTACAACCAAGAGCAACCCCTCCCATCTTCCGACCCCCACCTCGGTGTGGTTAGGTGCACCCTCACCCAAGCCCAAGGTCAAATTGGTGAAGAATCACTATCTTCCACACCTTCATCCGGATAGGAGACCATGACCGGAAGGTCATCTTAGGCAATGGGAGTAGTGTGAATGTGGTGTCACCCGACACTGTCAAGCTTCTAGGCCTAACCATCTCCTCACACCCGAGCCCATACCGGGTAACTTGGATTGATACCACATCCGTACCCATTAGCACTCGTTGTCTTGTTCCCATCACTTTCCAATCCTACCATGGCTAAGTTTGGTGTGACATTCTACCCATGGAAGTAGGGAGCATACTTCTAGGACAGCCCTGGATATATGATGTAGATGCCGCCTTCCTTGGGAGGACAAACACTTGCATTTTAACCCATGAAGGGAAGAGAATCCAACTTAACACTTAACCTCCCCATTCCCTTCCCAAAAGGGGATCACCCTCCCTAGAAGGGCCCACCGCTCCTACCTCTATCCCAACCCCACCCACTCCCTCGCCAAGCCCCACCCCCTCAAGTCCTAGCCCAAGCTTGACCCTTGAGACTACTAGGAGCATACACCTCATCACCAAGCAAGAGCTAGAGGATGAATTCAATCAAGGGGCCCAAGTGTGCGCCATTGTCATTTGTCTCGGGGAATCCACCCCAATCCAACACCTCCTTGAAGAGTTCCAAGATGTGTTCCTCGATGAGCTCCCGGATAGACTGCCACCCATGTGCCCCCTCTCTCTTTCCCCTTCCTCATTCCCACTTCCGACGGCCGACGGCCGACGGCAGTGGGGAGGCTCGAGGCAGAGCGACGGTGGTGGCGGCGTGCGGTGAGGGCAAGGCCAAGGGCGTGAGGAGTATGAGGTAGAGGCTGTCACGTTCGAGGGAGCCGGCCACGTGGGTGATCACCGTTTAGAGGTTTCAGTGAGGTTAAAGCTTCGGTTCAGGTAGGGGGATGGATCCCTACTCTCCCCGGGTGATTTCCCCGTGATTCCATGCCCTGGTGAGGCCGTGAGTGTGTCTCTCTCTTGTTTTTGGGGTTTATGCATGTCGAGGTTGAGCAGTAATTTTTGGCCGATCGAGGCCTTGTTTTGTGGTTTGATCACTGCTTTCTAGTTGTAGGAAGGCCTAGGGATGGATTCCCCATGTTTTCCCCTTCGTCCCGCGATGAATGGGGCTTCTGATCGGACTTCATGTGGAGTTCGGGTGTTTTTCTGTGAAAATGGCAGGAGAAGGGCACAGGGGTGGTCGTCGCATCTAGGACTGGACGGCCATGGGTCTGGCCACCCAGGTCTGCTGGGCGGCTAGGGGTTGGGCCACCCAGGGGTTCAGGCGGCAAGGGGTTGGCCTATTCTACCTTCTTCTTTGTGTTCTGTAGCCCATGGTCTGGGCGGCCAAAGAGGTGGCCGCCCAGGTCCTTTGAGTGGCCAGAGGTCTGGCCACCCAGACCCTGCCTTGCCCAGGGTGGGTGACCACCATAACCCTGTTGGGCAGCCACTGGTCTTGCTGCCTAGCTCTCTAGGTGGCCAGTACTTGGGCCGCCCAGTCCCCTTCAGCCCAGGGGTGCTACACTCCGTGGTTTGGTTTTCCACTGTGTCCGTAAGGGGGGTGGCCTTGTGAAATGTGTGTCTGCGTGGTTCCAGGTGTTCTGCTGGTTCTGGGTTATTTGTGTGGGCCATCCCTATCTATTGGTGGAGTGTGGGCAGTCATTCTGGAGTCGGGCTACCCATGTCAACTGCCCTCGCAAGAGTTCCGTGACTGCGGAGTGTATTCCCGCGTGAGGGCTGTGATCACAGCTAGGTATACTCGTAGGAGTTTTGGGTTGAGGTTCTTGCATTCCCGTCCTCTGCCTTAGATAGTTATCCGTAGCCGCCAGTGTTGTCCTGAGGTTCCCTATGGTTTAGGCGCGTGCGTTCGCGTGTCCTCGGTTTTCCCGCGAGAGCGTGGGGGTTGAGCCCTACAGTTTCCACTGCCTAAAGGGCTTGTCGTGACTGGACCGGGCGAGAGTGCCTTGTGTGTACAATGCTCCTGTTGCAGTGAGATCGTCTGAGCGTATGTACCTTGGCTGGGACAAGAGTACGTTGTTGTTGGGTGCAGTGGCGCATACCCCGTGTCAGGTAGATAGACACGTCCGTGCCGTTGGGTGCAGTGGGTGGATCCCAGTTAGTCCGAGGGTGTGATGTGTGTGAGTGTTTCTTCTGCTCCTCCCAAGACCTGGATGTGAGTAGTGTGCGGGCATATGAGGCCTTGGCATAATATAAGATGTCAGTTGATGCATCTAGCAATGTTATATTTTCTTGAGTGGCGGACCCAATGCCAGTGAAGGTTGAGTTCCGATAGTGTTGTCGTGGCCCTTCCGATAGACGAGCTGGTGTCACCCTGTGTGTTGGGTGTGGTTCTTTCGTTGGTTCTAGCTCGGGATCGAGGGGTTCTAGTGTTCGGTGGTTCTCCCGAGGGTGTTGGTTCAGCGTGTGGCCGTGTGGCCTTATCAGTGGTTTCGTCTATGAGGACAGATTGTCCAACCGGGGGAGTCGGGGTAGCGTAGACGTATGGTGTGCGTCTCCTCCATTTACTGCCTTCTGGTTCCAGTCTCCGTCGTTATGTTATGCCGATGTTATTTCATTATTGCTACAGTTGTTGTTCCTTACTTGTTGCTCCTACGCAGTTCCTATTTACTGCTTTAGTTATCGTGGGGATCCGCAGGACCCCTACTGAGCCAATGAGATGAGGCTCACCCCCTATTTTTCAGGTGCGGTGTTTCTCCTTAGAGTGGAGCGTTCCAGTCGGAGGTTCGTTAGTTCCCAGCTCGCCAGGTTGATGGGGTATGCCTCGAGGTAGTGTACGTTCCTTTTCTTTGACTGTACTTGTGAACTGGACTATGTAGTTGTTTAATTGTTATAAAAATGTAATTTTATACATGTCAAAATTGGAAATTAATTCTGTAGATTTATTTTCCTACTATTGTTAGAATTTTAATGCATAACCACAACACTCCAATAACCCTTCCGAGCCCTCCGGCTTGTGGGTGGCGCGCCAAGATTCGAATGGTATCGGGTACGTCCCGTTATCCAGATCTTGGGTCATTACAGTTTCCCTGGCCGAACTATGCTCCCTGAGGCAGAAGAAAGGGGAGATGGCCCTAGAGTTTATCAAGCGCTAAAGGGACTTCAGCATATGTTGTGATAATCCCCCTACCCAGAAGGATGCTATCACTTTATGCCAAAAAGACTTGGCTACAAAGATCAGCAAGAAACTTCTTGGCACGAATACCAAAGGTTTCAACCAAATGAATTCAGTCATTATCGAGATAGAGATGTTCTTCACTAATAATCCTAGCTATATCTCAGCTAAAGGCAGGTCGTCAAAAGACCACACTACTAGTGGCAAAGAGGTGAATGTAGTGGATTTCTCTCCGACAAATGGCAAGAGTGGAAGAAATCCAAATCCCGGTGGCAAGAAGTCTACAGGCAAAACATAGGGCCTTCCCTTAGAGGAGCGTCTGAAAATGCCTTATTCCTTCAAGAAGGAATACACCAAAGGGCTCTTTTGACTCTGCATGAAGGAGCGTCTGATAGTCCTCCCAGACCTGCCGAAGCTTGCGGGCGTGGGAAAGACAAATGAACCCAATTATTCCATGCATCATCGCATGTTGGGTCATGTCATAGGGGACTGTATGTTTTCAAAAACATAGTCGAGAAGTTAATCCAAGATGGCATCATCGGCATGCACGGTCATAAAGTAGAGCCACCTCAACCCCATGCTGTGCCAGTACAGAATGCTACTGTCAATGTGTTGCACAAGGTCTCTAAAGCAAAAAGAAGGAGATCGATGGTGAACGAATCTACTCCAACTCCCTATGGAGACACCGACGCACTAGAGGCTAGACCTTCACACTAGCAGCCCAATGCTACACCCGGTGGCATTTTGCCATTAATGCCAGAGTGTCTAACAGTCCGAAGGAGCATTCAGAGGATCGAGGAAGAGATTATGCGATTGCAACAAGAACAGTGGGAGCTGTTGCAATTTCTAAGGTGCGTGGACCAACAATTGATCATGTTAATTTTTTTTAACTCCAGTCAATACTTGCAAGGACGGCGAGGCTTCCCAATCACTCCTTCATTGCGGAAGGAAGTGGGTGTTCCACCCCAGGTAACCAGGCAAGCGTTTTCATTGGTCATGTTAATTCCCTATCATAATCAATGTAAGGGAATCGACCCCACCACATATGCAAAATGGGGGCGAGCGAGTAGGCATCCACACCATGCCAAGGTCTAGAGGATGGATATCTGAAAAGTCATCAGACTCATCTGGTGATGAAGCACACCAGGGGCCATCTCCTCTGCAATCGGAGAGTAAATCAAACTTCTTCATAAACATGGTGCATGCCTCAGTCGTCATCACGTTTCCCGATCCAGGGATAGAAGGAGCCGAGTCTATCCAAACCAAACCCACACTGTGGTACCCAAGCTGGCGTCCCTCTCATCAATGCTCCTTAGTCAAGGAGGACACAGAAAAAATCTTTGATGTGCTTCTAAAAGAGGGTCGGATAATGGCGCATGACCTGTCAGCATATTACAATGAAATGGTAGAAAGCCACCCACTTTATTACAAATTTCATGCCAGGGTGTCTCACCGCATCAGGGAATGCCCAGAGGTGCAAGATTACATCAAGATCCTTATTCAAAAGGGGGAAATTGACTCACAGGAGAACTCAATAGTGAGGCAACGCCTCAGAGGTGCATCTAAGAAGACAGAAATTCTATGTAAAGAAGATCCTCTCTTCTACAATTTGGAATGGCCGACACTTCAAGCTCAGCTCACAGTAGACCCAAAGGGTCAAGTCAACAAGTGTGTTGGGCCAAGTGCCAAGCAGTGCTCCGGAAAGGCCACGGGGCAAGGCCAAGAAGGCAAGCCTCAGGGAGAAAAAGCCAAATCAAACCCTAGACAGAGCCGAAAAGGCAAGGTAAAGTGGGAACACCCCAAGATTGATGCCAGACAAAGTCAGAAAGGCAAGACCAAGATGGGGTCAGCCAATTTGAGTCTCGGACAAACTGAGAAACAAGCAAGCAAGAAGCTCGAAGCAGCTTCGACATCCCGAAATCTTGGCCTTTATATGGTCGAGTTTTAAGAGTTGCCACCTGAGATAATTGAACAGGCAATCAACACCACATTTCAGGCACAAGCTCAGGAAATTGATTGGACTAGGGTAACCCCTAAGAATAGTTGTCGGCTCAAGGCTGCTAAGGCACCGACTCAGATCGAGAAGCGCGACTTTGGGAATGCTCCCCTCACAAAGCCAAAGCCAAAAGTGCCTTCTTCACAAGAGGTGGCCTAGGCCAAGAAGTAAGAAAAGAACATAAGAAAGAACCTTAAAAGGAGGTTGAAAAAGTAGGCTACCACCATGGAAGCCCCACGGGAACTGACTCCCCTCCAAAAGCGGCAAAAACTCATTGACAAGTTGGAGGAATATATTCCCTCTCATCTTACACGGGTAGTCTTGTTAGATAAATACATTCCTTGGGAGGAGATAAAGCACAAGCTTATTCTATAAGGATGAAAAAATTACTCTTGAGAAGCTGGATGAAATGTTCAAAAGCTTCTCATGCAACATGGTGTCTATTCCACCACCCTAAGACCTCTACTCTAAAGAGACCGAATTCATTGTGAGTAGGCCTAAACGAAAAGCCACGTTGGCAATGCGTCAACGATTCCACGAGGAAAGAGGTCGAGGTCGAGGAAGAGGATGAGATTGAGACAGAGGCCGCGGGCGAGGAAAGAATTCAAACTTGCCCGATAACCAAAGTCCTAGTTCTATGGATCTGGATAAAGTGATTACCTTCTGAGGAGAAGAACCATGCCCTATCCCTATAGTTGAAGTACGGGGTAAGGTTTTTGAATTCAACCCCTCTAACGAGGAGGGAGAACTTGCATCCCCAATAGCATAGGATAAACCCCCTAGTCAAGCTAGCCCTTCCAACAAGGATAGCCCTAGCCAACCGTTGCCCTTGTCTAAGGAATCTCTGGCTCCACTGTTTCAAGAGGGGCCAAGTGAGCCAAGAAAGGTGGAGAAACCCTCTGAAGAGGAAAAGCCTAGTAGCCCACAAAATCCTTTGGCCGAAATGATTCCTCCGTTGGAGAAGGCCTGTGCTTGGGGGGATCGTAAAATACTCCAGCACATGAAGCCGTTCCCTACAAATGTTACTATTTGGGAAGCTATTGCTTGGAGTAAAGAGTTAAGGGAAGTTCTTATAAGAGTCCTTCAGGAGTATGAAGTATATGAAGTCCATGATGTTGAATTGTAGACTCAAGCTTATGAAGCACTCGCAGCAAGTGTCACATTTTTTGATAAGGACATGCTGCTATCATCTTCATGTCACAATTGCCCATCATACATGTAGGGGGAAATCAACGTGCATGAAATAAACTAGGTTTTGATAGACGCCGATGCAGCCGTCAACATTATGCCCCTGAAGACATTCAAGTCCATGTACTTGATGCCCTATCTATAGAAGGTAAATGTCGTGAAGATCTTCGATTTTAATCAAAACTTAGAAGAGGGTCTTGGCAAAGTTGACGTGGAGGTGGTCTTAGATGACTTCGTCACTAAAGCCACCTTTTACATCATAAACTGTAACACGTCATATAAAGTGCTATTAGGGAGACTGGTTACATGAAAATTGGGTCGTTCTCTTATCTCTATATCAATGCATAAAGTACGCCAAGAATGGTGAACAACACATAGTCTTCGCCGATCGGGCTCCTTTTAAGCCAAATGAGTGCAACTTGATGGATGCCTCCCTATATTTCGGAGAACCTGCCGCCTCACCCGCTGTAAAGCCTAAAGACAAGGGCAAAGGAAAACTATCCTCAGAAGGGGAGGAAGATGGGTCAGAGCTCTTCACGGGCGATGAAGACAGGGTCAGGCTATACAAATTGAGCCTTCAAGATCTAGATGTCAAGGCTACTAGTCCTGAGAGGCAGCATGTCAATTTTGAAGCTAATATTATTAGCCGAGCCATCCCCTCTGTTACCAAAGTGCCTGCAACTCTCGTGATGCGGGACGGGACGCGACTCGATGCCAATTTGATGCGAACCTTGAACTCTAGGTAAACTCGTGACTCATCTCTGGCAAGGGAAGCGTGCAGATGTGCGCGGTTGAGAAACCGGCAATGAGCTAGGGTGGTCAACTCTCACTTTCGTGCTCGGATCGGGTCATGGGATGGGTTTTGCTCTCGCAGCGGCATAAAAACACATACAAAATAAGCAAAATGCCAAGAGAGGGGAGTAGAAATGATACCTCCATGCTCCGGGTGTGGGGAAGGCGACCCCGGCCAAGACTCGTACTCCCGGTACAAATAATTATCAATAATTACAGAAATGATTTTACTGCCCACTCCACGCAGGGAGGTAAAGGGCAACACGTGGGACCCGGAAGTATCAAGCTCGGGTTGACGGGCAGCAAGTCGGAAGGGCTTTCGGGTCGGAGGCGGGCTGCTGGTCCGACTCGATACTATTCTGACTCGCTGGATAGCAAGCGAACTTGGCTGCTGGGACGGCAGCTTCCGGTCGACCTATGGTCGAGATGATTGATTGGGATGCCGGTGGAATCCTTCTCTTCAATCTCTGAACTCGGCGGCGGCCGAATCTGACCCGACGTATTTTCTGAGGAATTATCTGGCGGACTGCTCTTGCTGGCCTGACTCGGAACAGATATGCGTGCCTCCACGAAAATAATTGTTGCGCCCAGATCCGGAGGCGAATCGAGGCGAGATTGGCGCCGTTGGATAGAGAACTCAAATGGATACAATATAAATTAATTTCACAACCATCCAGCAAACGGATTGGAAATGAAAATCACTGTGGCATAGTTGTTTCTGCTGGGTCGGATTACAGACAGTCAGGACAGACAAGGATCTGCCTGAAAATGAATTTTGGCGAATAGGAAAATGGTAAATCTAGGACTTGGGAATTTTATGGGTGATGGGGTGGGAAGAGAGGATCACGCATGAATTTTTTGGGATTTTTCTGACATGTTTTGAGGGGTGGGAAAAATAAAGTAACAGACAACTATCCCAAAGATATGCTGATTGGTAGACTATCAGGGGTAGAACTAAACGACTGGGAAAAATAGCAATGCAGGCTGATTGGCCTGAAACTTTTTGTGGAGAGTAGGAACAACGTGGGGAACTCACCCTCCAATTTTGAGCTCGATCAGATCTCTTGATTAGGAGATAAAAATCAGGCTTCAAGCTTCTATCCAGAGGTGGATAGAACTCCGACGATGTGGCGGTGGTGGTGCGACGGTGGCTCGATGACGGCAGCGGCGGTGGTGCTGAGCTTCTCACTCAGATCGGGGATGATAAGGAGGTCTCATACCTCAAGAAATTCATAGTAATCCAACTGCAAGGGGTTGAGAGAGAGAGGGAGAGGGGCTGCGCCCTTGGGCTGCTCAAGGTAAATTCCTGATTTTCTTCACATTAATTGTCAAAATAATGAAAATACATGAGTTTTATAGACCTAACTAAATGACCATCACTACCCTCAGATCTAGGGTTAGGAATAGGCAATTAGGGGATGAGAATATTTAATTCTTTTTCCCTTCTCCCATGTGGTCAAAACAACATAAAAAAAGGATAAATGACAAGTGGGCATCTTGGACTTTTCTTGGTCCAACTTTGAAAGGTCTTGGTCTAAGCCCACCTTGGACTTTGAACCAGTCCCACATGGGCCCTAGAGCCTAGGTGGACTAATGGAAAAGAAGGTGGGGTCCCGCCGGGCCACATGGCCTATTGCAAAGAAAAACACTAAAACCTAAGGACTCACACTTTGGCTTATAGTTGCCATACAATTACAAACCCATTTAACACAAGGGTATAAATGCAAATAAAAAAGTTAGTGGTCTTACTTTGATGTCCCCATCAATTCCCCCGGGACCCCATCGAGTAAGGGGTGCAGTTGTTCACGTGGCTCCTGTGGATCTATCACTGTAAAAGATAGCGCGGAGGTACCCTCCACTCCTAGTAATCGTCACCTGCTCATCCCGTATATGTTCTATATACTCGCGTTGCTGTGGGAATGAGGCTGGTGGTGGACACTCCGAGGTGAGGTTACTCTTAAAGGAAGCAGACGGCTCAATGACTCACTAGGAATCACCGCTGAGTCCCTATAGGTGACTGGATCCGAGACATAGATAGAGCTAATCCCATATTCGTCAGGCAAGTCCGCAACGAACACATGAGATCTGACTTGCCTCACACTCGAAAGGGACTGACACCGTGAGCTTGCAATAGGCCGACTCGACTCGACGTATGCAGACTCCTAACAAACCTTACAAATAAAGAGCACACTCTATGTCCTAGACAAACCTAATGCTATGTAAACCCATGCATATGCAATGGTGGACCAGGACACCCGAATGTGTGACTAGCATACACAAGACGCAATCGGAGGTTGGCGGAATGGGGGGCTCCTAGACATCCTAAAGTGAACCATGCATGCAAGGACTTCCTATTGGACTGGGGACATTTGGGAGGGCTAGGAGAGACAAATTTACCTTCTTCATCCCTAGATGATGGCGATGTATGCAACTCTTTCTGATGAAGCATAGGTTGACTAACCTGTGTGGAAGAGGTATGATAGTGGACCTCCTTGGCAAGGTGGAATAGATGAGGTGGGTCATAAGGTTCACTTGGGGAGGGGTCGAAGGGATCAAAGAAAGTGTGACCCTTCGGGATGGGTTCCCTCATGACATGGTCCCATGTTTGAAATTCTTGAAGGTGTAAATGGTCAACTTCATTCATTGTGGTAAGTGGGACGGTGATCTCATGGAGAAGATAATGTTCTTCCCTCGGGAAAAGTGGAATGAAACCAGGCTCGGCCGGCATGGGGAGGAATAAAAGAACCTCCGTGGTGACATGACCCACAGTGCACACAGAGGTAATAGACCCCAAAGCAGGATGGGTGAAGCTACAAACTTTGGGTCGGTCGAAGCCTGGGGCCAACATGTGCGTCAACTTCAACTTCAGGTCTAATCCCTTAATAAGGTCTTCTAATGTATCTACATGGTGACAAGACCGGAAAGTGGTGTGAAATGAGTTGACGGGCACTAATGGTAGTGCAGGGTCCACGGATGGATAGTAAGGTGGTCTAGGGACCAAGCCGGTCTTAAGCCAGCTAAGTAGTGGCTCGGCGATGATTATCTTTATCGTTAGAAGTACGGGTGACTCTGGCTAAGGCGGCTCCAAATGAAGTGGCTCCGAATAAAGATCGGAAGGTGAAGTAGGTGGTAAAGGAGCTCTAGGGGAAGGGTTCCCCGGCTGGGGTGGGTGAGGCCGTGGGGCAGGAGCGTCCTGCCTTGTGGGCTCATGTGGCCGCTCGAAGGGCCCGACACTATGTTGACAGGTAGATGCTCACCGTAGGGTAGTGTTGGGTCTCGAAGTGCAAGAATATGGATCTAGAGGGGGGGGTGAATAGATCCTTCTACTAAAAACTTTGTCCAATTAAAAACACAACTACTACATAGCAGAATATACAAGATTGAGTAATT
This sequence comes from Amorphophallus konjac, assembly GCA_022559845.1. Lineage (NCBI taxonomy): Eukaryota > Viridiplantae > Streptophyta > Magnoliopsida > Alismatales > Araceae > Amorphophallus > Amorphophallus konjac. Next base: position 367,322,907 of record CM040123.1, read on the forward strand.
TAATCTAAACAGATTTAAACTAGATTCACTCAATCTCACCGAGCTCACACGATTGCACAAACAGATAGGATAGTGAACACACAATCACAAGAATCAAATCATAAGACACGGGGATTTTTAAGGTGGTTCGGGACCACGACGGGCTCCCTACGTCCACCCCTCACCAAACCGGTGAGGCTTCACTACAGGCTACAAAATGTAGCAACACGGGGACGAACCCCAACACACACACGCTGCTTTCGCAGCAAACCACACACAAGAGGCCTTGCCTCAACCTGCTGCCACAGCAGCATGCACACACACACACACACACACACACCGCTGGGGAACACACCCCGAACAAATTCCTCACACGAAGTCACAACTTCGTCCACACACACGTAGGACAATGCCTACACAACCACACGGGAGTAAACTCCCAACCACACACGGGGAACACCCCCCAAGTTATGCCCAACCACACACGCGGATATACTCCGCACAAAATGATGCACACACGACAACACACACACTTGGAGAACCCTTTCTCCAAACACCCACACAAAGTATTCTCACAAATGTTTATGAAAATAGATATATGATATGACCTCCAAGCAAACTCTATATATGAAAACTAGAAAGATGCATTAAGTGTCAGGCTCCCCCTTCTTCAACAAAATCTGATTCTCCTTGGCTCGTTGACGGATGATCATGATTTAGACATTATCTTCTTCCTCTCCTCTAGCCGCTCCTCTTTTCCTTCAAATGCTAGCTTCAATCAAACCTTCATTCATCAGAAAAGTGATTAGCCTCATAAACTCCTCTCCTCTCGACCTTGTGGCTGCACTCCTTCTTCTTCTTCTATTTTCTTCTTCACCTGAAAGAACACATGAGCATTAGGATTGTTGTATCATAAAATCGCAGCTCATATATATATATACATGCAAGAGAGTGAACAAAGAACATATAAACAAGTTCAAGGAGATGATGTTTATAGCCAAGATCTAGAACAAAACTAAGAGCAACTGGAGAAACAAAGGCAAATGGATTTTTCAGTGGATAGAGCTCCCCCTTTTTGTTTCATCGAATAGGTTTAAGCTTTTCTGCAGGATGAAGAACGTTCTTGAAGGAAGATGATCGATTCTTGGACGAATAAGGCTTGTATCTTGATTTTCCACGCAGCTTCCAGTAGATGGTTGCATGGAGACTTGAAACCTCCTTCTTCCCTTCACATACAACCTTAGAACAACGTGCAAGAAGCCATGGAGCTGCTACCTGCGACCTGCACTCACTAGGGTTAGAAAACACACCCAAAAATTGGATCTCACCTCTCTCCTTAGGGTTTGTGACCCAAAGAGAAGTATATAAGTGTTTGGGATTGTCAAGAGACAGCCCTTGGACAAGATCCACAAGTTATGGAGTGATTTGTGGAAGTTGGACTCGGATTGGAAGACTTTTGGAGCAAGAAAATGGTGTTCAAAAACGGCGCCTAGAGGTTGGAACTGAAGGGGTCGACCCTCGGGCACACAGAAGTCAAACAGAACTGATTTTGTGTTCTGTTTTACAGGGGTCGACCCTCGGGTTTCCAAAACCCAAACAGAACCAACACTTTGGTTCTGGGTTACAGAGGTCGACCCTTTTAGGCAGCTTTCACAAAAATGGTTCTGTTTTGAACAGAACCTGAGAGGGTCGACCCCATGGGTCGACCCATTCTTGTTTGGGCCTGAAAAACCACTAAAAACACCATCAAATCAATGGGAAATAATTGATTAAATATTACCATAATCCCATGAAGATCCACCATAATTTTTCATCCTGAAAAATATGATAAAGCAAGATGTTAGATCAAGATCAAAATATATGGGTCATGCATTAACATATGAAGCTCGTTTTGAGGCCGAGACCCAAATGACATGAAGTATGAACATGAAAGTACCTGCATGAGACACATAAATGCTTTGATAACATTTTCATCTTAAGATCCTCATATGAGTTCCAAATTCAATTCAGAGCAACACTTACCTCATTGTTTTATCTGAGTTCACATTTCTTGTTGATTGGTTGAGTCATTCATACACATAGTCATGAAATTCCAAATATCATTCACCATAGCATGATAGTATAGATTTGGAATTCAAAGAGTAAGGAGCGAAGCCACATAAAATAATATTGAGTCACATTCAATTTGATCATCATCCAAACTTTCATTAATCCACACATCATTACCTTGGGGGCTAGCAATGGTATTTGCATCTCAATCAATCATTTAGCATTACCATGCATGATATCAATCATTTAGCATTACCATGCATGATATGAGGCTCAATATGACATTTATCCAAGCATGTTTTCCACAATACAATGTGCTAGCATCAAAGCACATATGAGCCTTATAGAGTCACAAATGCATCGACATGATATCCCAATAAAAGTAGTTTGTGATCATTTCCCCAACATCATTTCCACAACCATTTCCACACAAGGCCAAGCAACAAAGGTATTTTGTAATCATCAAAATCACATTCACAACAATCTCCCCCATTTTGATGATGACAAAATATTATGCTATAATGCTCTCTCCCCCTTTGACATATTCAGAAATGGGGAGCAGGACGGGGAATCCAGAATGGCAAGAACCTATGTTGGAAATGGTGTATGGCATGACAATAATGAGCAAGCAAACAAGCACTCAAACACCCATAAGGTATTGACTCATACGAGTCCTGATGACTTAAGTAGATAAGATCACATGCAAAGCTCTCCCTTTGACATAGACACATTAGATGATTGACTTGATTTTCAAATTTTTGATTTTTAGTTTTCTTGTGAAATGCATGAAACGGGATGTATGAAAATGATGAGAGATGAAATGCATACAATGTAATCAAGCAGATATCTATAGATACATGCAACATAACTCCTTCACAAGAAGTGATACCAATTGATTTACAGTGAGGGGATAGGTGTAGGAAAAGTGCAAGTGAGTCATTAAGTTCAGAATGCTCATGATTACACCTAGAGGATTGTGCAGATAAATAGGAGAAGACGTACAGCAGGTCATGCAATTAATCAAATTTTTAAAATACATATCAAATCAAATTATCATGTGTAAGTGAGTAACATGAGTATGAATTTTAGTCATATGGATAACCAGATTTTCAATTAAACACAATAATAATTGCACAGACTGCATTTCAATCTAGAGAACAGCGTATTGGAGGCTTCACTCTGCCTCATGAAATTATCATCAGTAATTTTCATACTGATAATATGAATTTTTCTAAGAAGGATCAGGTTCAAATAATTCCTTTTTACGCGAGAAGACACATGGAGCTCATGCCAGAATCCCCGGTTACTAAGAATACTGAACCTTGTCACCTCATTTGAACAGAGATACTTTAGTCAACACTTTTCAGAAATGAACCACATCATGTCTCAGGTGACATGTGCCCAGTTTACTCAGTGAGACTTAGCATTGCTCTGCCTTTCATTTCATCCAATTTTTTTTATGCGGAGACAGGCAGCTTTTTCCTCAACTGTCTCTTTATCATCCATGCAGCAAGTTGAGTTACTTTAGAGTGTTGAAATGAAATTCCTATATCCTTATGAATAACACTCAATTTCACATTAAAGTGCATGAAGTGAGCGAATTTGATTTAACATGTATGAAGAAAATTTAATTCAAAACAAGATAGTGCAACTCCCCCTATGTAAATGTAATAAGCATGAAATGCTCCCCCTAAGAGTTTGACATGAAGCACACTTGTTAAGACTCAGATGCAACATTATTTATCAATGTAGTATATGGTCTTAGAAGTTTCAAGGAAGGGGTTGAATATTATATAATAACATGCAAGCATACGATGAGAGTATATGCAATATGCAATGCAAAATGAAAAGGTATGTAATTTCAGTTCTTGAAATGTTGGCTCCAAAGATATGATGCCACTGTTGGAAGTATCTATTTTGGCATGTATGCAACATGGAATGTTCAAAATGATGCATTTCAAAATATGCACTATATGTATGCTGAAAATGCCAACTATGCAACAAGACACACAATGAGCTTCATCTTCCAAGAGCACTATGTGAATGATATGCAGAAGGTGATATGCAAATATGTAATGTGATGCAAGATTTCAGATTTCACATGACACTCTATATGCACCTAATGAAACTAATGCATGACATGCATTACCAATTGTTAAAATGTGAGGACACAATTTTATTCTGAAAAGAGAATTCAGAAAATTGATTCAAAGCATCAAAATCATCACATGTGAACTTTTCTTAAAAGCAGTTTTACTTTTATCCAGAAAGATGAGTGGCACATTGGTAAAGACCTTGGAACATTGATCAACTTCAGTCCTCAAGATGTTCAGTCACAGAATAACATCATCATGCTGAGAGAATGGAAAAACATCAATCTCAGAACTTTCAGCTTGCAAGACTCCCCCATAATCAATGCATGATTTCAGAAAATTCATTTATGCTTGATGCCATATGCATAGATGATTCATGGTACCGGGCGAAGGCATATTCTCACGCATGGTGATGGCTTTCAGACAGGCTTGACCTGCCCTTCCACATGTCACCATTTTATATACCATGTGATCATTGAAATAATGATCAGAAACAAATATATTCTCATTTGACATCGGGGGTTTATCCAAAAGCATTCAATGGCTGCACTCTCATATATACTACTCAGATGTTTCAATACCATTCAGCCAACCATTCATCATCCACATTGTCAAAAGCAACCAAAGGGTATTCAAAACTTCAAAATCACTGTCTGTCAAGATATGGCATTAACATCAAGACCAAAGAGCTTCAAACAAACACTTTATTTTCTCACCTTTGTCTTGAGTTACCTTTATTGACATTTTCAGATTCTTTACTTTATTCCCCTTGTTGTCTTCTATATCAATAAGCTCCTTTCTTTCTCTCCTGCAAGAAATAGAATGATATTAGCCAGAAGAAATGGAAGTAGATCAAATCTGACATTGAAGTCCTCTTGAGCTCCTTTCTTTCTCTCCTGCAAGAAATATATCGATATTAGCCAAAGGAGTTCCATTGAGACCCCAAATTCGCATTTCATATAGGGCAGCAGATAAAGATATGATAAGATCAAGAACCCCATGCCAAACCCTTTCAAAACCCCTCTAGGATAAGAAGGGAGACCCTAAGGGTAATGGGGTAAAAGTTCAAACCAATCAGTCCTCAAGATGGGCATTTCGACACCAACTGAAGAACAAACAAAACTGCCTAAGACAGTTAATCTGAGCCTAGAAATGTCAAACATGAATTAAACTCAATCTAGGCACATGGTGATACATTCAAGCGTTTGAATTCTTACCATGATTTCAAGGGTTGATGGTCATAATCAAACCTGCACTGTAAAGAGCTCAATTCATGTCAATATTAAGCCAATGCATATTGAAGAAACTAACTTCAAGGCTTTTCATCACACAAGACTCAGGCTCAACCTAGGAGCAATAGGATTCATGCTCATCCTGTTGTGAAGAAGAGAAATCTCCATGCTTATAATGATAAGATTCATGCTAAATCATAGAAATTTGATTATCATGTTTATAAGAATTCTGTGAAGTCTCTTGGTTGTTGTCATTATTGTGGTGAGTTTGGGCATACCATGTATGATTGCTCCTTAATGCATTTTGATGATATGCATGCCCAAAAACTGTGGAAGGCACCCTCTAGAGGTGCAACTAACCATCCGGGACCCAAGATGGTTTGGGTACCCAAAACTATCAAATGAGAACTTTGTTGTAGGATTGCCTTGAGGCCAAGAGGAAGGCTTTAAGTCGACTTGGCCAGTTCGGGTGTGATGCCATGGTAAACATGGGTTTGTCCTTGAATTGATACTAATTTGATTGTAGAGGCAGTCTTATGTGTTTCATGTGCCTTATATGCATAGACTTGACTCTTTACACATGTTGGACTAAACCTGGGTCGACCCTCTCAGGTTTTGTTCAAAACAGAACTATTTTTGTGAAAGCTGCCTGAAAGGGTCGACCCCTGGGGTCGACCCCTGTAACCCAGAACCAAAGTGTTGGTTCTGTTTGGGTTCTGGAAACCCGAGGGTCGACCCCTGGGGTCGACCCCTGTAAAACAGAACACAAAATCAGTTTTGTTTAGCTTCTGTGTGCCCGAGGGTCGACCCTAAGGGTCTCCCTTCTTATCCTAGAGGGGTTTTGAAAGGGTTTGGCATGGGGTTCTTGATCTTATCATATCTTTATCTACTGCCCTATATGAAATATGAATTTGGGGTCTCAATGGAACTCCTTTGGCTAATATCGATATATTCCTTGTTCCATGCCCTAAGAATCACTCCGTGATCAGAACGAAATGGGTTTTCCGAAATAAAACAAACGATCAAGGAGTGGTAACTAGGAACAAGGCCAGACTAGTAGCCAAAGGCTATAGCCAAGAGTTAGGAATTGACTTTGATGAGTCTTTTGCTCTAGTAGCAAGACTTAAGGCAGTGAGGGTTCTCTTAGCATTTACATGTTGTCACAATATCAAATTATTTCAAATGGATGTTAAGAGTGCATTTTTGAAAGGCTATATCCAGGAGGACGTGTATGTGGAGCAACCACCGGGGTTTGAAGACACAAAGCATACAGACCATGTGTACAAGCTGGACAAGGCACTTTACGATCTGAAATAATCACCCCGTGCATAGTATGAACGGTTAAGTGATTTCCTCATTCAAAATGAATTCAAACGAGGTAATGTTGATCAAACCCTCTTTACAAAATTGAATGGCAAGGAAATCTTAATTGTTCAAGTTTATGTTGATGATATTATTTTTGGCTCCACTAATGATACTCTCAGCAAAGACTTTGCAAAATTAATGCAAAGTGAGTTTGAAATGAGTCTTATGGGAGAGCTAACATTTTTCTTGGGATTGCAGGTAAATCAAACGGTAGATGGACTGTTCATACATCAAAAGATGCAATGGAGTTGCTGAAAAAGTTTAATTTGATATCAACAAAACCACAACCAACTTCTATGTCCACCTCAATAAAAATTGATCAAGATGAGACAGGTAAATCAGTGGACCAAAAACTCTTTAGAAGCATGATATGTTCACTATTGTATTTAACTGCCAATAGGCCCGACATTCAGTTTGCTGTTTGCCTATGTGCAAGATTTCAGTCAAATCCAAAGGAATCATATATGTCGGCTGTAAAACGGATTTTTAGATATGTTGCTGGTTCAGTTAACTTAGGATTATGGTTTCCACGTAATTCGTGTTTTGAACTAGTTACTTATTCTGACGCCGATTACGCGGGCTGTAAGATGGATCGGAAAAGCACCAGCGGGTATTGCCAGTTTCTTGGGGGATGCGTGGTCTCATGGGCCTCCAAGAAACAAAATTCAGTGGCATTATCAACAGCCGAAGCCGAGTATGTGGCTGTCGGTAGTTGTGTTGCCCAGGTGTTATGGATCAAACAGCAAATGATTGATTATGGCATATCCTTTAAAAACACCTCAATTCTTTGTGACAACACATCAGCCATAAACCTGTCCAAAAACCCAGTTCATCACTCTCGCACCAAACATATTGAAATTAGACATCATGTAAGCAAGGGTGATATTGATATCAGCTTTATTGAGACAGATCGTCATATTGCCGACATTTTCACCAAACCTCTTAGTGAAGACAAGTTCACATCATTTAGAAGAGAACTAGGGGTTTGTAGGATAGACAAGTCTGAATAATAGCCATGTGCATCAATGTATAAATAGGTCACTGCATTACATGTAATTGTATCAAGTTCCATGCATATAGTATATCCCTTGTCATGCACTTTCATCATATTGTGTGAAGAACAAAAGAAAATTCATCTTTGTGTGTTACTGCATTTCTTCTATGTATATTGTATACACACAATGCTCTTTGTAATTTCTATGGCCGAAATCATTCTTGAAATATTAAAATGCCCACAAAGGAGCTAATTTGTTCAAAGTCAGAAATCCGGATCAAAAGGACATTACACGTCTCATATATTCCCAAATTTCGACTAACAATACCCCAATTGCTTACACCCTAAATTTTATCCAAAATTCCTTGATTTCATAAATTTTTACAATTGGGGACTCGAGCCGGACATTCCTTGACATTCTCTTTGAGTTATTCTTTCATATTGCTGAAAACCAGAAAACGGGTCGACCCATAGGGTCGACCCTCGCAAACCCAGCAAATGGGTCGACCCCAAGGGTCGACCCTTGCGAACCTGATTCTGCCCGGGGGTAAGAGTACCAGGGGTCGACCCATTGGGTCGACCCAAACAGGCGGGGCGGCTCACCTGCACCCAAGCCGTTCAAACATTGGTTCCAACCCTAAGTTGGACCCTCCCATGGCTATAAAATCTCTCTTGCCCCCCTCCTAGCCTAGCCACCACCCTTTGCAAGCCCTAAAAACCATTCCTTGGCATCAAAGACCTCAAGCCCTAGCCACGGTTCTCCGGGTGGCATCCGCGCGAAATCTTCTCTTTGTGGCTTAAAGCATCATCCTTTGATCTTCATTCCCTTGAGGTAAGCTTCTGATGTCTGTGGAGGATCATAGATTCACACTTCTCGCATTCCTCTTTGGTTGAACCATCAAGATCTATACCCCATCGGTGGGTTCTTTCGGTTTGTGTCTTAGATGGCCCCGAAGAAGCGTACTTCTCGCAGAGGTGAGGCATCGAGCTCCAGGCAAGGGCGTCGATCTCAGACCGCCGCACCTCAGCCCACAAGCCAAGTCTTGGATCGGACCGTTCTACGTCCACGGGCGGTAAACTTTGAAAATCTTAGTCGCCATCTAAGTGGATTAGTTGATATATTATGCAGCCAGCCAAACTTGGATATTTTCATGTCTGTACATTGCCGTGTTTATCCCAATTTCGTACATCAATTCTATAGCAACTTGGCTATTTCGGGTGATGTTCCCATCACAACAGTAAACGGGCAAGAAATCATTTTATCACCATAGTTGTTGGGAGAAGCTTTTCATTTATCCAATGAAGGATATGCTTTTGGCAATATAGAGGTTCCGGATGCCACAGTATATTGTTATATGACATCCGAGGAAATGGGGGATTGGTCAGTTGCCGGTTTGAATGCTAATCACTTTCCTCCTTTGCAACGCATTTTGCACCGTATGATTACGACTATTTTACTGCCAAGAGGAGGAGGCCATGACAAAGTTACAGAAAAGCATATGTTCTTGTTTTATTGCTTATTCAGTGGAAATTCCCATCAAGTTTCCAGCTCTTATTCTTGATCATATATGTTCAAGCATGATGCACAGGCACTGCACCTTACCTTATGCTGCGGCTTTAACTGCAATATTTCAATATATGGAAATTGATCTCACACACGAAGCATCTTAGTCAATCCGTGAAGCTGACATCTACACCTTCCAGTCAATATGTCATCACATGGGTTTTGAGAAGGTAGATGGTGTACTAGTCCGTCAAATGAAACGGGCTGCTCCCACTAAAATTTCAGCAGATGAAGAGGATGATTTTGAAGCACAAGTAGGAGATGAACATCATTATGCTCCTACAGCGGAAATGCCTTCCGAGGAGGTTCAGCTAATCATGGATCGGTTGGATACTATTGATGATCGGTTAGACGAGTATGGGGAGACCATGGCAGCTATGCAACTTGAACTATCAGATCTGAAACTCTCTCACCAGGAGAACTCTCGATGCGTCACTAACGCTTTGGTCGACCAAACCCACATGATGGAAGAAATTTCGGCATATATTAGGCGTCAACCACGTCCCTCCACTCCGGATGATAATGATGATTAGACTATGATGCTCCTTCAAATTGGCACAGTTGTTATCCTTATTTCACCCCCTCCTTTTTGATGCTGCCAAAGGGGGAGAAAAGACTATTCGGCTACTTATATGTATTGTGTGATGTATGCTTGCATGCATGTATGCTTTCCTCATTTTCCTAGTTCATTAGTAATGTTGCACTTCCTTTGAGTCTCATACATTGCATCTTGCTATTTGCATTTCAGACTTTGCTCCCCTTACAACTTGTTGTCGGCAAGACCTTGTGTAAATATGCAATGTTAATCAATCTTATATATTGTGTTGTCTTTTATATTGGTCCAATATGGTGAGATGGAATGATTCATGCTAATGTGGTTTCAACTGTTCATGGAATGAAGTTTTTATATAGAATTTTGTCATCATCAAAAAGGGGGAGATTGTTGAACCCCCTCCTCATGTATTATGTCTTATGGATTTTGATGATGACCAAATGAATTTATATGAACTGAAAATGAGCTTTTCTAACGTTTTGGAAGTGATCACATCACATAAAGATTTGGCGTTTAGAAGGCTCAAGAACATCATCTCAAGAGTAAGTGTTTTGATTTGAATTTAGACGAAGAATCAAATTCAGAAGTTGTTTTGACAGGACAATCTATATGGCCAAAGATTACCAACGTTCTAGGATGATTGGTGAGATCGACTTCAACATATTGACTTTTGAATGTGTGGTTTGAAGTTCTTTATTTTGATCTCAAGGATTAAATTGGTTTAGAACTCATCTAAGTTTAAGTGGTTTGAGTTTCATTCCCTCTCATGCTTTAAAAACCATCTTGAAACCCCTAGACTTGTTCTTGGACTTAGTGAGTCTTTCAATCAATCTTTTGGATGTTCTGGAACAAGGGTCGACCCATTGGGTCGACCCCTAGGTCCCCTGGTTCTGTTAACGTGGGTCTTTTATCTCCAGCTGAAAGGGTCGACCCATTGGGTCGACCCCCAGCCGCAAGGGTCGACCCCAAGGGTCGACCCCTGGTGATTATTTTTTTGAAATCGGCGGGCTCCTTCACCAAACCTGCAAGGGTCGACCCCAAGGGTCGACCCATTCACTCGAGGGTCGACCCCTGAAAACCCCTGTTGCCAGAATTATTAAACCCGCACGGGTTCTTGGAAGGGTCGACCCCAAGGGTCGACCCATGCTGTCTGGCCCATCTGGCCCCTCACGAGGGTCGACCCCAAGGGTCGACCCTTTCTGGTCTGGGCGGCGCCGTGATTGTGGACTCTTGGCATTTCGACCAAATGGTCCAACCACACTTGTGTGGCTGTCCTTAATCCACTCCATAACAAGTGGATCTTGTCCCATGGCTGTCCCTTGACCACCCTTGGCCTATATAACAACTTGTAGAGGATGAAAACCCTAAGAGAAATTCGTATGTCCTGATTTTAGGTTTCTTCCTAACATTTGTGTGTGCAGGTCGCAGCAGCCACCTCCAGCCCTTGTTCCACCTTGGTGTGTGCGTGAATGTGAAGGGAAGAAGGAGGAATCAAAGTTCCAATCAAGCCTCTGCTGCTGGCTGCGAGCGAAATCGAGATTCAGCCACATCCGAGCCAAGATCGTCAAGAACGGTCATCGTGCTGCACAAGTGTTTGATAAAATTCACAGAAGAGAAAGGGGGAGCTCCAACCAGGATAAATCAATCCTTCTTCACTCTTTCCATTCTGAATCATTTAGCTTAAACTTGAGCATACGTTTGTAATCATTATTTTAGATATTTATGTGTGGTGTTCGTGTTTGGTAACACGAACGTGCGTGTGAGTGTGTATGTGTGTGTGTGTGTGTGTGCTTGCTGTTCTACACAGCGTGTGTGTGTGATTCACTACATAGTGAAGCCTTAATCCTCCGTGTGAGGGGTGGACGTAGGGGACACGACAGTGTACCCAAACCACCTAAAAATTCCGTGTGTCAATTGTGGTTTGCTATTCCGTTTACTTGTCGAGTGGGTTTCGCGGTGAGGTGAGCATTCACCATTTTCTCTATCAATCACACCCACTTCACACGCATTCACGAGTGTGATCCTGTTCGTGTAAGGCTAGAGCTTGTGTGCATAATTAGTATAGAATTCACGTAGGTAGTTTCTTTTAATTGGCCATCAATTCACCCCTCCCCTCTTGATTGCCACCCTCCGGGACTCAACAGGCAGCATCAAACCTTGACTCGAATAGCTCAACCTCTAGAGCGACCTGATAAGCATGCTCCAGAGTGGTCACATTGCGGCAAAACAATTCAAACTAGTAGTGAAGCCACAAATCGTTCCGGAAGCACAACGTGGTCGTGGTACTCTCCTCTCCAACTCTACATCCCAACAGGTACTCATCAAAGTCCCGAATGTACTTAGACACGGACTTGTTGCCTTGGACGATACTGATCGGGGCTTTCTTTAGGGCGGGGACTCGTCTAACCAGACCTTGGACAGTTCGGTCGGTAGCGTCCATCCTATCCTCCACGGCGTTAAGCCTAGCCTCGGCACGACAAAAATATTCCCGCGTGTCGCAGTCAAACTTGTCCATCCTATCCATGAGGGTGTGCACCGCTTTAACCAAGGAAGAATGCCTTGGGACTTGGGCATAGGGATTGGCCATAGTTTCGAAAGATGGAAATTGGGTCCCCTGTGACTGGGCATGCAAACACTCGGGACAAGACAAACTGACTCCCTAATGGACTAGACACTACCCTAAAACAATAATGCAAAGTTGGAATGCAGACTCGACTACAAACCTAGACGTAACCAGTATCTGGTACGTGGCAGAGGTTTGATCCGAAGATCGCACTCACGCAAGTGTGTTACCTTCCCAATAGGCATAACCTATCGTTCCGGGACACCTTTTAATATAACGGGTATGGGAATGCAAATGCAAACTAAGACAAAACTGCCCTAGACTCAACCTGCTCTGATACCAAATTTGATGGGGGATGGGATGCGACTCGATGCCAATTTGATGCGAACCTTGGACTCTAGGCAAACTCGCGACTCGTCCCTGGCGAGGGAAGCATGCGGATGTGCGCAGTTGAGAAACCGGAAATGAGCTAGTGTGGTCAACTCTCACTTTCGTGCCCGGATCGGATCAAGGGATGGGTTTCGCTCTCTCTCGAACAGCGATGATTGAAATGATATGAACGAGCTAGTTACCCTATCACTCTCGCAGCCACATAAAAACACATGAAATAAGCAAAATGCCAAGAGAGGGGAGCGGAAACGATACCTCCACGCTCCGGGCGTGGGGAAGGTGATCCCGGCCAATACTCGTACTCCCGATACAAATAATTATCAATAATTATAGAAATGATTTTACTGCCCACTCCACGGAAGGAGGTAAAGGGCAACACATAGGGCCCAGGAGTATTAAGCTCGGGTTGATGCGCAGCAAGTCGGAAGGGCTTTCAGGCCGGAGGCGGGCTGCTGGTCCGACTCGCTCGACAACAAGTGAACTCGGCTACTGGGACGGTGACTTCCGGTCAACTTCTGATCGAGACGATTGGCTGGGACGCTGGTGGAATCCTTCTCTTCGATCTCTGAACTCGGCGGCGGTAGAATCTGAGCTGACGTATTTTCTGAGGAATTATCCGGCGGATTGCTCTTGCTGGCCTTACTCAGAACAAATCTGCATGCCTCCACAAAAACAATTGTTGCGCCCAGATCCGGAGGCGGATCGAGGCGAGATTGGCGCCGTTGGATTGAGAACTCAAATGGCGACAACATAAATTAATTTCACAACCATCTAGCAAACGGATTGGAAATGAAAATCACTATGGCATAGTTTTTTCTGCTGGGTCGGATTACAGACAGTCAGCACAGACAAGGATCTACCTGAAAATGAATTTTGACGAACAAGAAAATGGTAGATCTGGGACTTGGGATTTTATGGGTGATGGGGTGGGAAGCGAGGATCACGCATGAATTTTTTGGGATTTTTATGACCTATTTTGAGGGGTGGAAAAAATAAACTAACAGACAACTATCCCAAAGATCTGCTGATTGGTAGACTGTCAGGGGTGGAACTAAACGATTGGGAAAAATAGCAACGTAGGCTGATTGGCCTGAAACTTTTTGTGGAGAGTAGGAACAACGTGGGGAACTCACCCTACAATTTTGAGCTCGATCAGATCTCTTGATTAGGAGATAAAAATCGGGCTTCAAGCTTCTATCCAGAGGTGGATAGAACTTTGACGATGTGGCGGTGGTGGTGCGACGGCGGCGGCGGCGGCGCTGAGCTTCTCACTCAGAGAGGGGATGGTAAGGAGGCCTCATACTTCAAGAAATTCATAGTAATCCAACTGCAAGGGGTTGGGAGAGAGAGCGAGAGGGGCTGCGCCCTTGGGCTGCTCAAGGTAAATTCCTGATTTTCTTCACATTAATTGTCAAAATAATGAAAATACATGAGTTTTATAGACCTAACTAAATGACCATCATTACCCTCAGATCTAGGGTTAGGGAGCGGCAATTAGGGGATGAGAATATTTAATTCTTTTTCTCTTTTCCCATGTGGTCAAAACAACATAAAAAAAGGATAAATGGCAAGTGGGCATCTTAGACTTTTCTTGGTCCAACTTTGAAAGGTCTTGGTCTAAGCCCACCTTGGACTTTGAACCAGTCCCACATGGGCCCTAGAGCCTAGGTGGACAAATGGGAAAGAAGATAGGGGTCCGGCCGGGCCACATGGCCTTTTGCAAAGAAACCCACTCAAACTTAAGGACTCACACTTTGGCTTATAGTTGCCATAAAATTGCAAACCCATTTAACACAAGTGTTGTGTATGTGATTTTGATGATTACAAAATGACTTTGATGCCTAGACTTGTTTGGCCTTGTGCTTGAATGGTTATTCATGTTTTCATGGCTTTGTATTGATGGGAAAGTTTTTATGGAAAATAATGCTTCATGAATGTTAGTTTTTGTCAACAAGAATGCCATTTGAATGAATGTGTTCCCATGCTTTCCTACATGCTTTGCATTTGGCATGATTGTTAACATTTGGGTATTGAAGTATTTTGATGTTGAAATTATGAAAGATACATGTAAGCTATTTGAATGTTTGAGCTCCCATGTCAATATATTTGATTGAATGATATATTCATGCTTATCATTTCAAAATCTTGTCATTTGGTCAAATATATTTTTGTTGATTGATATGAGAAGCAAAATACATGTTTGAACAGGTTCATTGATGTATTTTATTCTGAACATGTTCATAGAATTGATGCTTGATGCAAGGATTTTGATTCTCATCTAACCTCGTGCTTTATCATGCTTTTCAGGAGGAAAATTCATGGTTGATACTCATGGGATCATGGTAATATCTAACCACCTTGTGTGCTTGAATTGGAGGAGGTTGATGTTGAGCTTTCATGTCTTTATATTTGGATGAGTGATAGATTCAAGTTCATCATAACAAAATCTTGTATTGGTGAAATGGCATAATGCTCATTTGAATGCTAGTGTGCTCATGTGATAGAAACAATCTTGTGTATTCATGAGTTTTCATGCATAGTGTGTATGGGTTGCAATACCCTTGTTTGTGGTTCATGGTTTCTTCATGATTCTGAGACTCATAATATGTTTGACTCTTTTATAGCACTCATGGTTGAATGCATGTCTTAAGAGTGGAACTCTCTGATCTTGATTTCCATGTAGATCTAATGATTTATCTTATTTTTGCAGGATGGACATTGATGGAAATCAGTTTGATATCACTTGGATGCATGGTAATATCCCTCTATTTTTTACCTGTGAAAAATGGCCTTTTAGTAGGCTAGAAAAGCCCTTAGCATGGTTCATGAATATACCTTATGGTTCTTGAGGGTTATTATGTGCTTAATACATTCACATTCATCAAAGTGAAATTGGTTTCATGGTGCCCATATAATGAGTTTAAGTGGTTTGAATGACTTTGTTTCCACTTGAGGTTTTGGTGGTTTGAAAACTCTTTCATGCATTCACTTCATATGGTGTTGTAGTTTTCAAAGTGTTTCATGCATTGTCTAAATGACTTTTCCTTTGAGGTTGTAAAATGCTTAAGCCATTGAAATGACCATTTGTTGAATGAGGTCTGAAAATATGTCAACATCTTGTCTCAATGCATGGTTATTTGATTTATATGTTGAATGAGGAAGAATAGTTTTTCATTGAGCTTGAATTGATGAAATCCGGGTTTAGGATGTGCCTTCATGCGAAAACCTTCATGATGTTAAATTACATGCACTCCATTTGAAATAATTTATTTTTCATCATTGAAATTCATGAATGGATGTTAGAATTTATTGGGTTGCATGTTTAGGTCATTGGGAATGGTTTAGAAATCATTTTTTGAGGTTTCAAGGTGAATGGGTCGAGCCCCCCACTCAATGGGTCAACCCCTAGGCTAAAACTGCCCAAAAAGTGTTCTGGCCAACAGATGGGTCGACCCCCCTCAGAGATGGGTCGACCCCTGTGACAAAAACTGGCCAGACAGATTTTGTCTGGCCAGATGGGTCGACCCCCCCTCCAGATGGGTCGACCCCCCCTGTTCGCAGCTCCGCGCGAGATTTTCATAAGCCATCGAAACCCTATCAAATGACCTTCGATTGGGGTGAAATTTTACCCTAATGCCCTTAGGTTACTAATGAACATATTAGGGTGGTTTTGCTAGGGTTTTACATGGGTATATGGGTCTTTTGGTGCCTTCTATATATACTCATATGTGAACTCTGAATTTCAACATAGATGAACACTAATGCTTATTTTGTGTTGTCTTGTAGGAGAAGAAAGGGGGAAAACGAAGAGGAGCTGTTGAAGGGGCGATTTCATCTACTTTATTGAAGATTTGAAGCTAGTGAAAGAAGAGGAAAGGGAGTGGCTCAAGAAGAGGAACAAGAGGAAGCCGGAATCGCCGTCATCCGACTCCGAACCAAGAAGAGCCGGATCGTTTTGAGAAGGGGAAGCTTTACATTTCATATATGTTCTTAAGTTCAATATTTAGAAGTTGTTTTGGGTTTATTGTATCCATCTCTGAACACTTCATCCAACTCTGAACGATTATTCTGTGTGTGGGTTCGGAGAATGATTTCTCTGAGTGGTTTGTGTTGACGCTTGTGCATCGTTTGGTGCAGAGCATATCCGCGTGTGTGTTGAAGGTTTTTGCCCCGTGTGTGTGGGGAGAAATCCCCGTGTGTTGCTGCATTCGTAGCGTGTTGTTTGGGGTTTTTACCCCGTGTGTGTGGGGAGAAATCCACGTGTTTGCTGCATTCGCAGCGTGTGGAAAAAGCCTCACCTGTTTGGTGAGGGGTGGACGTAGGGAGCCCGCTGTAGTCCCAAACCACCTTAAAAATTCCCGTCTCTTGTGGTTTGAATTGTGTGATTGTGTGTGCTTCTCTATCTATTCTATTTCCGCAATCGTGTGAGCACGGTAAGATTGAGAGAATCACATTTATTCTATTTAGTTTAATTCCTCAATCATGTTAAATTTGATGATTCCGCTGTGCGAGTAGTTTTAAGTTTTTAATTGGACATAGTTTTTAGTAGAGGGTTCTATTCACCCCCCCCCTCTAGAACCGTGTTCCTGTACTCCGGGACCCAACAATTGGTATCAGAGCCAGGCTCTGTTGTCCTTCGATCTCACGATCTACAGAGCGATCCCAGTGCATTCTACAATCATGAATTTTTCTATTGATCAAATCTCTATGAATTGCATTCCTACTTTTGATGGTCATGATTATATTTCTTGGAGAAATGCTATGTGTGTTTATCTTGGTTTGCATGAGCCTAATGTTTGGAAGGTCATATGTGAAGGTTCATACAAGCTTCCTACTGAAGATAACAAATGGGATGATATGCATGTCAAGAAAAATGCAATGAATGTTAGAGCATTAAATTTCCTCATGAATGCCATTGAATCTAATATACTTTCACAAATTCCCTTGTGCAGGTCGGCAAGAGACCTTTGGGACGAGTTGGCACGAAAGTATGAAGAAGAAGTGATGGATCCATGCTTAATGGCTCATGGAGATGAAAATTCAAATGAGATAAATTCTAACTCTGACTCTGATGAAGATGAAATGTCATTTGAAGAACTACTTGATGCTTATGAGGAGTTATCGAGTAGATATAAGAAAATCAAGTCAGAAAATAAAAAATTGAAAAAGGAAGTTGAAGACAATGTTCATGACTCCCTCTGTGAAAAATGTGTTGAGAATGAGGAATTAAATGAGGTACGCATGATTGACATTAAAGAATACAAAGATACAATTGCATGTTTAAGGAGTGAAAATGAAGCTCTCAAGGATGAATTTAATCAAATAAAGAAAAATGATGAATGCCTTAAGAACAAGCTTGCCTCTTTATCTGATGATGAAAATTGTTTGAAAAACTTCTTGATAATGAAATTGATAGTAAGAGCATCATAGATGAAAATGAAGAACTTAAAAAGAAAAATGGTGCCATGCTAATTGAAATTTCTCTTCTTGAGGGTAGCTTGAAATGTCTTGAAAAATTTGAAAAAGAAAATACGTTGTTAAAATCTGAAAATGAAAAGTTGAAACATTTAAACAACGCCATGTCTGAAAAACTGTTAACTTTTGAAAAAGGGAAAGCTTTGGATGTCAATGTTGAATCTGAAAAACTACTTGTGCTAGAACAAGAACTTGAAAGCTATAAAACTGCAAATAAAGTGTTGAATGAATGTAATGTTTGCAGTGAACAAGAAATTGCTAGCTATGAGTTGTACATTGCATCCCTTGAAAGTGAAATCATTGATTTGAATGCATCATTGTCTAAATTTGTCAAGGGAAGAGAACCTAGACAAAATCTAGGTGTCAAGGTGAACTTTCAAAAGGAGGTCTTGGATATTCTCCAATCAACAAAAAGTCTTTTGAATCAAAAATAAAAACCTCTTTTGTTCATGCTTCTGACATCCCTAGCACTTCAAAATCAACTCCTCCTATTACACAAACAAAAATTTTTGAAAATCATTTTGAGAAAAAAAAATGTTCACACCAAACTCACCATACAAAAAGGATTCCAAAAAGATCAAGGTGGGCGGAAAATGAAATTGAATGTTAAATGCTTTTATTGTGGCATGCATAGCCATGAAATGGATGATTGTAATGTCATGAGAATGGATGATAAAAATGCATGTAAAGAGAAAAATGCTTTCAAATCACAAAGAAATGTCTCTTGCTTTCATTGTGGTAAGCTAGGCCACATAATAAAAAATTATTTTTCAAAGCAGAAGAAAGGTGAACAAAATACTTTTAATAGAAAAAGGAATGGTTCTTGCTCTCATTGTCATAAACTTGACCATGTGATGGACAATTGTTATGTGAAGCAAAAAGATGAACTTCATGCCATGAATGCTAAGTTCAATGTTCAAAGAAAATTTAATGATAAACATGCCCTTCATGCTCAAAGATTTTCATATAACAAAGAAAAGTTCAATGAAAAAACTCAAGCTCACAATGAAAAATTATTTGGAAGAACTACCACTTCTTGTTGCTTTCATTGTGATAAATTTAGGCATGTAATGAAAAACTGTTGGTTATTGAAAAGTGATAATTTTCATGCTTCTAGAATGAATGCTAGGTTTAATTTTGTTAGACCTAGATCTTTTGAAATAGAAGATGGAATACTGTTGAAAATACTTTTGCTCATGAAAGAACATCTTTTGCTAGAAATGCTTCTCCTCAATGTTTTTATTGTGGAAATCATGGTCATGTGATTGAAGGACTGCAAGATCATGAGAAATGATGACATTTAAGTAATGAAAGTGTGGAAGAATTCGGTTGGTGGTAATGCTACTAACGCCATGGGACCCAAGAAGGCTTGGGTTCCTAAATTTGTCAAATGAGTTAGATTTGATGCAGGTGTGCCTTGAGGAAATAAATTGAAAGGGATTCCAATCAAAGGGAACAAGGCACACTCGTTTGGTAAAACCCCGACTTTGCTTTTTCTTATTGTCAAACTTGGTGATTTTGATGTTTTCACTTCTATTGCTTTATTATGTTGTTGGAATCATGTTTTGCATTTCTTCACAAGCCATACATGTTTTCAGTGAATGAATATTTGATATATCAAATGGTGGTATGTGAAATGACAGATCAAGTCTGTCAGGAAGCTATCACTATGTGAGAGGTGATCTTAGGATCAACGTACTCCACCTTATACCAATATTCAAAATTTCAATTTGGTTGGCTTATGAGGATTCATGTATTTTGAATGGAATTGATTTGTCTTTAATTTGCATATCTTTCAAATTGAATCTGGAAAACTCTCTTGTTTCAAAAAGATAAAGATTTCTGAATTATGGAATTGCTTATTCTCTAATGTAACAATTGGTATTGGATGATGACCATGGCTTAGTTCAAAGTCTGTTGACTCTGTGTGTGGTTGCTCTGCATGATCGATAAATTGCTTGATTTGTTCAATCTGAAAATTTATCTCATGCAATACCAATTTGAATGATCATGGTCGAATGTTTGGGTTGTAAGGAAAATAGATGTTCATGATAAAGCCTGAAATGAAATGCTCATGGTTATGTGTTAAATTCATTGAAAACTCAACTCATGCATTTATTGAATTCATGCTCACTTGAGTATTCAAGAATGCACAAAAATTTAAATCTCCATAAAAGTGTCGCATTGGCATTTTTGCATATCATTCACATATCATGCATGCTTTGTGAATTTGAGTCTCTTGCATACTTTGACTTATTTATGCTTGAAAGCCATGATTTATGGGCACACAAAATAAAATAAAAAAAATACATATTGCATATTCATGCATATAGGGCATATGCATATATTTCATGATAATTGCATATCTTGAATCATGAGTGCTTGCATGAATAGTTTGTTAAAACCTTGCTTGTTCATACATTCCCCCTTCGTCTAATTTTGAGCATAAACTTTGGATTTGAAAGATGGAAGTCATAGTGTGCATAGTTGCATATATTGCATACTTATCACTCATATAGTGCATACTCATTTCATTTGAAAGATGAAGCTCATTGTGTGCCTATGTGCATATTTGGCATTTTCAGCATGCATATAGTGCATACTTTGAGATGCATCATTTTGAACACCGCTAACCTTCATGAACTGAAACTTCATAACATTGGGCCTTTAATTTGCATCTTGCATTGCATTCTCATGTTGTTATAGGTTGCACGCATAAGAGTTTGTGCATTAGGTGCATTTGGAACATTCATATTAAATCTTAAATTCTGCATTCATGATGCACTCTACATTGCATATTTGCATGTTTCCATTGTATGTTTGCATGTTAATATATGCTAAAATCCCTTCTTTGAAAATTCTAAGACCTCATATCTCTTGATAAATAATGTTGCATCTGAGTCTTAACTATTGTGCTTAATGTTAAACACTCAGGGGAGCATTTCCTGTTTAGTGCATTCACATAGGGGGAGCTGCACTATCTTGTGTTGAGTTAAATTTTCTCCATACATGTTAAATCAAATTCTCACACTTCATGCACTTTAATGTGAAAAAGAGTGTTATTCATAAGGATATAGGAATTTCATTTCAACACTCTAAAGTAATTAAACTTGCTGCATTTATGATAAAGAGGAAGTTGAGGAAAAAGCTGCCTGCCTCAGCTGAAAAAATTTGGATGAAATGAAAGGCAGAGCAATGCTTAGTCTCACTGAGTAAACTGGATACACGTCACCTGAGACGTGATGTGGTTCATTTCTGAAAAGTGTTGACTAAAGTACCTCTGTTCAAAATGAAGTGAAATGGTTCAGTATTCTGAGTAACCGGGGATTCTGGCATGAGCTCCATGTGTCTCCTCGCGTAAAAAAGAATTATTTGAACCTGATCACTCTAAGAAAAATTCAGATTGTCAATGTGAAATTTTTGAGAAAAATTCTGATGAAAATTTAATGGGGCAGAGCGTAGCCTCCAATACGTTGTTCTCTAGATTTAAATGCAGTCTGTGTAATTACTCTTGCGTTCAATTGAAAATCTGGATATCCATATGGCTAAAGCCTATTTCATGTTATTCACTTATACACATGGTAATTTGATTTAATATGTGTTTTAAAAATTTGATTGACTGCATGATTGGTGTATGTCTTTTGCTATCTATCTGCACACTCTCCTAGGTGTACATATGAGCACCATGGTTTTATTGACTCACCTGCACTTTTCGTACACCTATCCTCTCATTATAAATAAAATGGGGGAGCTATATTGTATGTATATAGATTTACTTGTGTGGAAGTCAATCATACTTGATCATTCTACTTGCATTCTGCATGTTCATATTGCCCAAAACTTGCATTTCAAACATGTGCAAATTAGTTCATGCATATTTGGCATTTAGTGCATTCACACATGCATATTTTGAATTGCATCTTCTTAAACATAATGTGCATATGGTTCTCTTAATAACCCCGTTGTCCGTCGATTCTCTGTCAATGATAGAGGGGGAGAGGCAGTTACTTTGTGCTTCTTTCATGAATATCATATTTTGCTTGTCCGTTCTCATTTTGCCATAAGGGGAGAAAGCATGTTGGTTTAGTCTTGATGCTATCGCGAATTCCCCATGTTGATCCCCATTTATGATTATGTCAAAGGGGGAGAGAGCATTAATGAGCATTAATGCATAACATTTTGTCATCATCAAAATGGGGGAGATTGTTGTGTATGTGATTTTGATGATTACAAAATGACTTTGTTGCCTGGACTTGCTTGGCCTTGTGCTTGAATGGTTATTCATGTTTTCATGGCTCTGTATTGATGAGAAAGTTTTTGTGAAAAACAATGCTTCATGAATGTTAGTTTTTGTCAACAAGAATGCCATTTGAATGAATGTGTTCCCATGCTTTCCTACATGCTTTGCATTTGGCATGATTGTTAACATTTGGGTATTGAAGCATTTTGATGTTGAAATTATGAAAGATACATGTAAGCTATTTGAATGTTTGAGCTCCCATGTCAATATATTTGATTGAATGATAGATTCATGCTTATCATTTCAAAACCTTGTCATTTGGTCAAATATATTTTTGTTGATTGATATGAGAAGCAAAATACATGTTTGAACAGGTTCATTGATGTATTTTATTGTGAACATGTTCATAGAATTGATGCTTGATGCAAGGATTTTGATTCTCATCTAACCTCGTGCTTTATCATGCTTTTCAGGAGGAAAATTCATGGTTGATACTCATGGGATCATGGTAATATCTAACCACCTTGTGTGCTTGAATTGGAGGAGGTTGAGGTTGAGCTTTCATGTCTTTATATTTGGATGAGTGATAGATTCAAGTTCATCATAACAAAATCTTGTATTGGTGAAATGGCATAATGCTCATTTGAATGCTAGTGTGCTCATGTGATAGAAACAATCTTGTGTATTCATGAGTTTTCATGCATAGTGTGTATGGGTTGCAATACCCTTGTTTGTGGTTCATGGTTTCTTCATGATCCTTGAGGCTCATAATATGTTTGACTCTTTTATAGCACTCATGGTTGAATGCATGTCTTAAGAGTGGAACTCCTTGATCTTGATTTCCATGTAGATCTAATGATTTATCTTATTTTTGCAGGATGGACATTGATGGAAATCAGTTTGATATCACTTGGATGCATGGTAATATCCCTCTATTTTTTACCTGTGAAAAATGGCCTTTTAGTAGGCTAGAAAAGCCCTTAGCATGGTTCATGAATATACCTTATGGTTCTTGAGGGTTATTATGTGCTTAATACATTCACATTCATCAAAGTGAAATTGGTTTCATGGTGCCCATATAATGAGTTTAAGTGGTTTGAATGACTTTGTTTCCACTTGAGGTTTTGGTGGTTTGAAAACGCTTTCATTCATTCACTTCATATGGTGTTGTAGTTTTCAAAGTGTTTCATGCATTGTCTAAATGACTTTTCCTTTGAGGTTGTAAAATGCTTAAGCCATTGAAATGACCATTTGTTGAATGAGGTCTAAAAATATGCCAACATCTTGTCTCAATGCATGGTTATTTGATTTATATGTTGAATGAGGAAGAATAATTTTTCATTGAGCTTGAATTGATGAAATCCTAGTTTAGGATGTGCCTTCATGCGAAAACCTTCATGATGTTGAATTACATGCACTCCATTTGAAATAATTTATTTTTCATCATTGAAATTCATGAATGGATGTTAGAATTCATTGGGTTGCATGTTTAGGTCATTGGGAATGGTTTAGAAATCATTTTTTGAGGTTTCAAGGTGAATGGGTCGACCCCCCCACTCAATGGGTCGACCCCTGGGCTAAAACTGCCCAAAAAGTGTTCTGGCCAGCAGATGGGTCGACCCCCCTCAGAGATGGGTCGACCCCTGTGACAAAAACTGGCCAGACAGATTCTGTCTGGCCAGATGGGTCGACCCCCCCTCCAGATGGGTCGACCCCCCCTGTTCGCAGCTCCGCGCGAGATTTTCGTAAGCCATCGAAACCCTATCAAATGACCTCCGATTGGGGTGAAATTTTACCCTAATGCCCTTAGGTTACTAATGAACATATTAGGGTGGTTTTGCTAGGGTTTTACATGGGTATATGGGCCTTTTGGTGCCTTCTATATATACTCATATGTGAACTCCGAATTTCAACATAGATGAACACTAATGCTTATTTTGTGTTGTCTTGTAGGATAAGAAAAGGGGAAAACGAAGAGGAGCTGTTGAAGGGGCGATTTCATCTACTTCTTTGAAGATTTGAAGCTTGTGAAAGAAGAGGAAAGGGAGCGGCTCGAGAAGAGGAACAAGAGGAAGCCGGAATCGCCGTCATCCGACTCCGAACCAAGAAGAGCCGGATCGTTTTGAGAAGGGGAAGCTTTACATTTCATATATGTTCTTTGGTTCAGTGTTTAGAAGTTGTTTTGGGTTTATTGTATCCATCTCTGAACACTTCATCCAACTCTAAACGATTATTCTGTGTTTGGGTTCGGAGAATGGTTTCTCCGAGTGGTTTGTGTTGACGCTTGTGCGTCGTTTGGTGCGGAGCATATCCGCGTGTGTGTTGGGGTTTTTGCCCCGTGTGTGTGGGGAGAAATCCCCGTGTGTTACTGCATTCGCATCGTGTGGTTTGGGGTTTTTACCCCGAGTGTGGGGGGAGAAATCCCCGTGTTTGTTGCATTCGCAGCGTGTGGAAAAAGCCTCATCGGTTTGGTGAGGGGTGGACGTAGGGAGCCCGCTGTGGTCCCGAACCACCTTAAAAATTCCCGTGTCTCATGGTTTGAATTGTGTGATTGTGTGTGCTTCTCTATCTATTCTATTTTCGTAATCGTGTGAGCTCGGTAAGATTGAGAGAATCACATTTATTCTATTTAGTTTAATTCCTCAATCAGGTTAAATTTGCTGATTCCGCTGTGTGAGTAGTTTTAAGTTTTTAATTGGACATAGTTTTTAGTAGAGGGTTCTATTCACCCTCCCCCTCTAGAACCGTGTTCCAGCACTCCGGGACCCAACAACAAGGGTATAAATGCAAATAAAAAAGTTAGTGGTCTTGCTTTGATGTCCCTATGAATTCTCCCTGGGACCCCATCGAGTAAGGGGTGCAACTGTTCACGTGGCTCCTGCGGATCTGTCACTGTAAAAGATAGCGCGGAGGTACACTCCACTCCTAGTAATCGTCACCTGCTCATCCCGTATATGTTCTATATACTCACGTTGCTGTGGGAATGAGGCTGGTGGTGGACACTCCGGGGTGAGGTCACTCTTAAAGGAAGGAGACGGCTTAATGACTCACTAGGAATCACCGCTGAGTCCCTATAGGTGACTGGATCCGAGACATAGATAGAGCTGATCCCATATTCGTCAGGCAAGTCCGCAACGTACGCATGAGATCCGACTTGCCTCACACTCGAAAGGGACTGACACCGTGAGCTTGCAATAGACCGACTCGACTCGACGTATGCAGACTCCTAACAAACCGTACAAATAAAGAGCACACTCTATGTCCTAGACAAACCTAATGCTATGCAAACCCATGCATATGCAATGGTGGACCAGGACACCCGAATGTGTGACTAGCATACACAAGACGCAACCGGAGGTTGGCGAAATGAGGGACTCCTAGACATCCTAAAGTGAACCATGCATGCAAGGACTTCCTATTGGATTGGGGACGTTTGGGAGGGCTAGGAGAGCCAAATTTACCTTCTTCATCCCTAGATGATGGCGATGTATGCAACTCTTTTCGATGAAGCATAGGTTGACTAACCTGTGTGGAAGAGGTGTGATAGTGGACCTCCTTGGCAAGGTGGAATAGATGAGGTGGGTCAAAAGGTTCACTTGGGGAGGGGTCGAAGGGATCAAAGAAAGTGTGACCCTTCGGGATGGGTTCTCTCATGACACGGTCCCATTTTTGAAATCCTTGAAGGTGTAAATGGCCACCTTCATTCATTGTGGTAAGTGGGACGGTGATATCATGGAGAAGATAAGGTTCTTCCCTCGAGAAAAGTGGAATGAAATCAGGCTCGGCCGGCATGGGGAGGAATAAAAGAACCTCCGCGGTGACATGACCCACAGTGCACACAGAGGTAATAGTCCCCAAAGCAGGATGGGTGAAGCAACAAACTTTGGGTCGATCGAAGCCTGGGGCCAACATGTGCGTCAACTTCAACTGCCGGTCTAATCCCTTAATAAGGTCTTCCAATATATCTACATGGTCACAAGATTGGAAAGTGATGTGAAATGAGTTGACGGGCACTAATGGTAGTGCGGGGTCCACGGATGGATAGTAAGGTGGTCTAGGGACCAAGCCTGTCTTGAGCCAGCTAAGTAGTGGCTCGGCGATGATTAGCTTTCCCGTTTGAAGTACGGGTGACTCTGGCTAAGGCGGCTCCAAATGAAGTGGCTCCGAATAAAGATCGGAAGGTGAAGTTGGTGGTAAAGGAGCTCTAGGGGAAGGGTTCCCCGGCTGGGGTGGGTGAGGCCGTGGGGCAGGAGCGTCCTGCCTCGTGGGCTCATGTGGCCGCTCGACGGGCCCGGCACTCTATTGACAGGTAGATGCTCGCCGTAGGGTAGCATCAAACCTTGACTCGAATAGCTCAACCTCTAGAGCGACCTGATAAGCATGCTCCAGAGTGGTCACGTTGCGGCAAAACAATTCAAACTGGTAGTGAAGTTGCAAACCCTTCCGGAAGCACAATGCGGTCATGGTGCTCTCCTCTCCAACTCCACATCCCAACAGGTACTCATCAAAGTCCCGAATGTACTCAGACACGGACTTGTTGCGTTGGACGAGACTGATCGGGGCTTTCTTTAGGGCGGGGACTCGTCTAACCAGACCTTGGATAGTTCGGTCGGTAGCATCCATCCTATCCTCCACGGCGTTAAGCCTAGCCTCGGCACGACAAAAATATTCCCGCGTGTTTCAGTCAAACTTGTCCATCCTATCCATGAGGGTGTGCACCGCTTTAACCAAGGAAGAATGCCTTGGGACTTGGGCATAGGGATTGGCCATAGTTGCAAAAGATGGAAATTGGGTCCCCTGTGACTGGGCATGCAAACACTCGGGACAAGACAAACTGACTCCCTAATGGACTAGACACTACCCAAAAGTAATAATGCAAAGTTGGAATGCAGACTCGACTACAAACCTAGACGTAACCAGTATCCGATACGTGGCAGATGTTTGATCCGAAGATCGCACTCACACAAGTGTGTTACCTTCCCAATAGGCATAACCTATCGTTCCGGGACACCTTTTAATATAACGGGTATGGGAATGCAAATGCAAACTAAGACAAAACTGCCCTAGACTCAACCTACTCTGATACCAAATTTGATACGGGACGGGATGCGACTCGATGCCAATTTGATGCGAACCATGGACTCTAGGCAAACTCGCGACTCGTCCCTGGTGAGGGAAGCATGCGGATGTGCGCGGTTGAGAAACCGACAATGAGCTAGGGTGGTCAACTCTCACTTTCGTGTACGGATCGGATCAAGGGATTGGTTTTGCTCTCTCTCGCACAACGGTGATTGAAATGATATGAACGAGCTAGTTACCCTATCACTCTCGCAGCCAAATAAAAACACATACGAAATAAGCAAAATGCCAAGAGAGGGGAGCGGAAACGATACCTCCACGCTGCGGGCGTGGGGAAGGTGATCCCGGCCAAGACTCGTACTCCCGGTACAAATAATTATCAATAATTACAGAAATAATTTTACTACCCACTCCACGCAAGGAGGTAAAGGGCTACACGTAGAACCCAGGAGTATCAAGCTCGGGTTGATGGGCAGCAAGCCGGAAGGGCTTTCGGCCCGGAGGCGGGCTGCTGGTCCGACTCGCTGGACAACAAGCGAACTCGGCTACTGGGACGGTGACTTTCGGTCAACTTCTGATCGAGACGATTGGCTGGGACACCGGTGGAATCCTTCTCTTCGATCTCTGAACTCGGCGGCGGCCGAATCTGATCTGACGTATTTTCCGAGGAATTATCTGGCGGACTGCTCTTGCTGGCCTGACTCGGAACAGATCTACGCGCCTCCACGAAAATAATTATTGCGCTCAGATCCGGAGGCGGATCGAGGCGAGATTGGCGTCGTTCGATAGAGAACTCAAATGGCTACAACATAAATTAATTTCACAACCATCCAACAAACGGATTAGAAATGAAAATCAATGTGGCATAGTTGTTTCTGCTGTGTCGGATTACAGACAGTCAGGATAGACAACGATCTGCCTGAAAATGAATTTTGACGAACAGGAAAATGGTAGATCTAGGACTTGGGAATTTTATGGGTGATGGGGTGGGAAGCGAGGATCACGCATGAATTTTTTGGGATTTTTCTGACGTGTTTTGAGGGGTGGAAAAAAATAAACTAACAGACAACTATCCCAAATATTTGCTGATTGGTAGACTATCACAGGTGGAACTAACGACTGGAAAAAATAGCAACGTAGGCTGATTTGCCTGAAACTTTTTGTGGAGAGTAGGAACAACGTGGGGAACTCACCCTCCAATTTTGAGCTCTATCAGATCTCTTGATTAGGAGATAAAAATCGGGCTTCAAGCTTCTATCCAGAGGTGGATAGAACTTTGACGATGTGGCGGTGATGGTGCGACGGCGGCTCGATGACGGTGGCGGCAGCGGTGCTGAGCTTCTCACTCAGAGAGGGGATGATAAGGAGGCCTCATACCTCAAGAAATTCACAGTAATCCAACTGCAAGGGGTTGGGAGAGAGAGGGAGAGGGGCTGCGCCCTTGGGCTGCTCAAGGTAAATTCCTGATTTTCTTCACATTAATTGTCAAAATAATGAAAATACATGAGTTTTATAGACCTAACTAAATGACCATCATTACCCTCAGATCTAGGGTTAGAAAGGGGCAATTAGGGGATGAGAATATTTAATTCTTTTTCCCTTCTCCCATGTGGTCAAAACAACATTAAAAAAAGGATAAATGGCAAGTGGGCATCTTGGACTTTTCTTGGTCCAACTTTGAAAGGTCTTGGTCTAAGCCCACCTTGGACTTTGAACCAGCCTCACATGGGCCCTAGAGCCTAGGTGGACTAATGGGAAAGAAGGTGGGGGTCCCATCGGGCCACATGACCTTTTGCAAAGAAACCCACTAAAACCTAAGGACTCACACTTTGGCTTATAGTTGCCATATAATTGCAAACCCATTTAACACAAGGGTATAAATGTAAATAAAAAAGTTAGTGGTCTTGCTTTGATGTCCCCATCAATTCTCCCCGGGACCCCATCGAGTAAGGGGTGCAGATATTCACGTGGCTCCTGCGGATCTGTCACTGTAAAAGATAGCGCGGAGGTACACTCCACTCCTAGTAATCGTCACCTGCTCATCTCGTACATGTTCTATATACTCACGTTGCTGTGGGAATGAGGCTGGTGGTGGACACTCCGGGGTGAGGTCACTCTTAAAGGAAGGAGATGGCTCAATGACTCACTAGGAATCACCGCTGAGTCCCTATAGGTGACTGGATCCGAGACATATATAGAGCTGATCCCATATTCGTTAGGCAAGTCCACAACGTACGCATGAGATCCGACTTGCCTCACACTCGAAAGGGACAGACACCGTGAGCTTGCAATAGGCCGACTCGACTCGACGTATGCAGACTCCTAACAAACCGTACAAATAAAGAGCACACTCTATGTCCTAGACAAACCTAATGCTATGCAAACCCATGCATATGCAATGGTGGACTAGGACACCCGAATGTGTGACTAGCATACACAAGACGCAACCGGAGGTTGGCGGAATGAGGGACTCCTAGACATCCTAAAGTGAACCATGCATGCAAGGACTTCCTATTGGACTGGGGACGTTTGGGAGGGCTAGGAGAGCCAAATTTACCTTCTTCATCCCTAGATGATGGCGATGTATGCAACTCTTTCCGATGAAGCATAGGTTGACTAACCTGTGTGGAAGAGGGGTGATAGTGGACCTCCTTGGCAAGGTGGAATAGATGAGGTGGGTCATAAGGTTCACTTGGGGAGGGGTCGAAGGGATCAAAGAAAGTGTGACCCTTCGGGATGGGTTCCCTCATGACACGGTCCCATGTTTGAAATCCTTGAAGGTGTAAATGGTCACCTTCATTCATTATGGTAAGTGGGACGGTGATCTCATGGAGAAGATAAGGTTCTTCCTCGGGAAAAGTGGAATGAAACCAAGCTCGGCCGGTATGGGGAGGAATAAAAGAATCTCTGTGGTGGCATGACCCACGGTGCACACAGAGGTAATAGACCCTAAAGTACGATGGGTGAAGCTACAAACTTTGGGTCGGTCGAAGCCTGGGGCCAACATGTGCGTCAACTTCAACTGCCGGTCTAATCCCTTAATAAGGTCTTCCAATGTATCTACATGGTGACAAGACCGGAAAGTGGTGTGAAATGAGTTGACGGGCACTAATGGTAGTGCGGGGTCCACGGATGGATAGTAAGGTGGTCTAGGGACCAAGCCTATCTTGAGCCAACTAAATAGTGGCTCAGCGATGATTAGCTTTCCCGTTATAAGTAGCGAACTCGGCTACTGGGACGGTGACTTCCAGTCAACTTCTGATCGAGACGATTGGCTGGGACGCCGGTGGAATCCTTCTCTTCGATCTCTGAACTCGGCGGCGGCCGAATCTGAGCTGGCGTATTTTTCGAGGAATTATCCAGCGGACTGCTCTTGCTGGCCTAACTCGGAACAGATCTGCGCGCCTCCATGAAAATAATTGTTGCGCCCAGATCCGGAGGCTGATCGAGACGAGATTGGCGCCGTTGGATAGAGAACTCAAATGGCTACAACATAAATTAATTTCATAACCATCCAGCAAACGGATTGGAAATGAAAATCACTGTGGCATAGTTGTTTCTGCTGGGTCGGATTACAGACAGTCAGGATAGATAAGGATCTGCCTGAAAATGAATTTTGACCAATAAGAAAATGGTAGATCTAGGACTTGGGAATTTTATGGGTGATGGGGTGGGAAGTGAGGATCATGCATGAAGTTTTTGGGATTTTTTGGATGTGTTTTGAGGGGTGGAAAAAATAAACTAACAGATGACTATCCCGCAGATCTGTTGATTGAGAGACTGTCAGGGGTGGAACTAAACGACTGGGAAAAATAGCAAACGTAGGCTGATTAGCCTGAAACTTTTTGTGGAGAGTGGGAACAACGTGGAAAACTCACCCTCCAATTTTGAGCTCGATCAGATCTCTTGATTGGGAGATAAAAATCGGGCTTCAAGCTTCTATCCAGAGGTGGACAGAACTCCGACGATGTGGCGGTGGTGGCGGCGGTGCTGAGCTTCTCACTCAGAGAGGGGATGGTGAGGAGGCCTCACACCTCAAGAAATTCGCAGCAATCCAACTGAAAGGGGTTGGCAGAGAGAGGGAGAGGGGCTGCGCCTTTGGGCTACTCAAGGCAAATTCCTGATTTTCTTCACATTAATTGTCAAAATAATGAAAATACATGAGTTTTATAGACCTAACTAAATGACCATCACTACCCTCAGATCTAGGGTTAGAGAGGGGCAATTAGGGGATGAGAATATTTAATTCCTTTTCCCTTCTCCCATGTGGTCAAAACAACATAAAAAAAGGATAAATGGCAAGTGGGCATCTTGGACTTTTCTTGGTCCAACTTTGAAAGGTCTTGGTCTAAGCCCACCTTGGACTTTGAACCAGCCCCACATGGGCCCTAGAGCCTAGGTGGACTAATGGGAAAGAAGGTGAGGTCCCGCCGGGCCACATGACCTTTTGCAAAGAAACCCACTAAAACATAAGGACTCACACTTTGGCTTATAGTTGCCATACAATTGTAAACCCATTTAACACAAGGGTATAAATGTAAATATAAAAAAGTTAGTGATCTTGCTTTGATGTCCCCATCATCTCGTTTGAGAGAGACGAGCACAAGGTGGAACAACTCAAAACCTTCATAGTTTCCTATCAGAGGAAAAGGAAGAACAAAAATAAGAGGGATAAGCCTATCATCTTCTACAAGGGGGGCATGGTCCCATACGGACCACCCAAAGATGACTTCGGCTTGGGCACCTTGGCCGATGCAGTTCCAAAATTATTCCAAGAAATGGATGATATGCCCAAGCATATAAAAGAAATGTGTAGAAGGCACAAAATCCCTCAAATACAGGACTCTGCTAGGCGGGAATATTTCCGTGAACTATGGTATCCCTCACAAGCCAGAGGGGCAATCATCTTTCTGTCATAACCTTGCTTGTAGGGGACGTTTTTCAGAGGGGAAAATTGCTGCGAAGGTCTTCTATAGTGGTTTTTACTGGCCCACTCTTTTTAGGGATGCTCATACTTTTAGTCAATCTTGTCCAAAATGCCAAACCATGGGGAATATCTCAAAAAGGGACATGATGCCTTTAAACCCTATCTTGGTAGTTGATAATTTTGATGTCTGGGGTATTGATTTCATAAGGCCATTCCCACCATCTTTTGGGCATGAGTATATTTTAGTGGCTGTTGACTATGTCTCCAAGTGGATTAAAGTTGTGGCAACCAGGACCAATGATCATAAGGTAGTCTTGAAGTTCATCCAGAAAAATATTTTCTCTAGGTTTGGGTTCCCAAGGGCTATCATTAGTGATGGAGGTAGTCATTCCACCAATCACCAATTCAAAACTATGCTAAGGAAATATGGAATCACTTATAAAGTGGGAACACCTTACCATCATCAGATTAGTGGGCAAGTGGAGATATCCAATAGAGAGATTAAGAGCATCTTGCAAAAGACCATTAGGTCAGATCGCAAGGATTGGTTAAACATACTGGATGATGCACTATTGGCCTATAGGACTGCATTCAAAACTCTCATTGGAATGTCTCCATTTAGGCTGATCTATGGGAAAGCCTGTCACCTCCCAGTTGAATTGGAGCACAAAGCTCGTTGGGCCATTAAACAGTTGAATCTAGATTTGGCTCAAGCAGGAGCACATCGGGCCCTCCAACTGAATGAGTTAGATGAGCTACGCAGGGAATCATATGAGAACTCTAAGATCTATAAGGCCAAAATGAAAGTTTTTCATGACAAACACATCTCTAGGAAGACATTTGAGCCTAACCAAAAGGTCTGGTTATTCAATTCCAAATTGAAATTGTTTCCGAGGAAGCTTAGATCTAGGTGGGATGGGCCTTTCATTATAGTCAATACATTTCTACATGGTGCTATTGAAATCATTGATCCTAAAAGTGAGAATACATTTAAAGTTAATGGACAAAGGCTAAAACCTTACATTGAGGGAATCTCATATGGGACAATTATTGACATGACAGGTTAGTCCGATCCACAATGAGCTTTATTGCGTCTGGCTGAAGATGTTAAACTTAATACTTGTTGGGTGGTAACCCAATATTTATTTTCTTTAAATTATTAGCGAGTTTTTTTAGGAGTCTGGAGCACCATTTTTGAGGAAGTGCCGCCCCCTTACATCAAGTTGTATCTCTCGTTCCCTAACTTTTTTTGGATGCATATCTCATATCTTTCATGCCATTGAGGACAATGTCACTTAAGTTGGGGGGGAGGATAATTACCAGTTGTTCACATTGTGTCAATTGTTTAAAAGCAATTAAAAAAAAGTCTTAACAAGTGCTTCATGTTCATATTTTATGATGAGAAGCTTTTCTAATAATGATAGGACTTAGAGTTTTATGCATGATAGTAGTAAGTTAAAGGGGTGAATTAGTTAGTTATGTCTTTAGTATTTTCCTCCAAATACACTTAAAATTTTATTGAACTTGCACACATTCGCATAATAATGAGATTAGTAGATTTCAAACATAAGGATGATAGGAATTTTGCTTAACACTTAAGAATGATTGATTTTCTGCATACTCTTTGAAGAGAAATTGTGAGGAAAAAATTACCAGCAAAAAAAAAACATGAAAAATGTCCATGATCTTAGTAATCGGGCCTGCTGCTCCTAAGGTAAGAGTTGAGATTCGCGTCAAACGGTGAAGGGATGTATAGCATCATGTATTAAAAAAAAAAGGGACAGTGTGAAGCTACCAATAGTCAAAGATCTAATTGGAAGTATGTTGACTTAAAAATTATCCTTAAGTGATGGGTAGAAAGCTCATTCATTCAGTTGTTCAGTGTCTATTAGTCAAGTTATATCACTCTTACACAAAGGGACATATAATTTTGAATGTATCCTAAGGAAATATCTAAACACATGGACTGATAAACTTTGTTCCCGATGCATACTGCTTGAACTTGTAATACTCCAAAAGTTTGAATCATGATGGATAATGTTCATGCACATACTACTTGAACTTGTAATATTCCAAATGTTTGAATCACGATGGATAATGTTCTTGCACATACTACTTGAAATTATAATACTCCAAAAGTTTCAATCATGATGGATAATGTTCTTGCTATGAAATGTGATACTTGAGTTCTTGCCAGTCTTGACTCTTTAACTATTTACATTACTAAGGGACTAGCAATGCTCAAGTTGGGGGTGTGATAAGTGATGCGATGTGAGGTTTGTCGTTAAAACACACGCGGCGACCAATCTCAAATAATTACTGAACTCGCAATAAAAATTAATAACGTAGCACAATGGCAAGTCCGAGTCGAATCCACGGAAAGGTGGAGATTAATGAATTGAAAATCTTGTGTTCTAAGCGGAATGCGAATTTAGATGGTTATATGCAACTCAAAATAAAAAACAGCATTAAATAAATCTATCTAATAAAATTTGAAAAGTTTTAGAGATAGTAAGGAAGCGGGGAGGAGAAAGAAGAAGAAGAAGAAGGAGAAGTGGGGAGGAGTAGGAGGAGAAGAGAAAGAAGAAGAAGGAGGGGAGAAAAGGAGGGGCAGAAGGAGGGGGAGTTCGGAGGAGAAGAAGGAGAAGTGGGGAGGAGTAGGAGGAGAAGAGAAAGAAGAAGACGGAGGGGAGAAAAGGAGGGGCAGAAGGAGCAGAATAAAGAGAAGAGGGAGAGGAGAAGAAGGAGACTTGCGAAGGGGGGCGGAAGAGAAGAGAGGAGAGGAAGAGAAGAAGGAGAGACGGGAAGGAAGAGAGAATTCTGTGAAGGGAGGGGGAAGAGAGGAGAGGTTTTGTAGGGAACATACAACGCCCCTGCCACTCGCTACCTTGCCCATGCTCGCTCGCCCACATCTGCTTGCACCCGCATGGAGGCGGCTCACGCCGCATACATGCTCGCGCGCCATTGTTGTGCTGCTGCCGTTGCTGCCGTGCCCAGCCAAGAGACCCCAGCCACTTGCACGCCCGACCACTCACCCATGCTGCCGCCCAGATGTGCATACGCCTCTGCTCACCCATGGTGCCATGCCGGGCCGTTGCTATCGCTGCCCACGTCTGCACGCGAGAGGAGGTGCTCCTGCACCTGCTGTCTACACTACACGCACACCTTCCTGCGAATGATGCTGCACGCCCGCCCGCCTGTGAACCCCACTCGCCGGCCCTCGTACGCCTGCCACGTTCACAAGGTTTACAAAAAAAATACAAAAAATTATAAGTACGCCCCTCTAGCAAAATAATTTTAACAATCAAATAATTTTATGTCTAGGCCCCTCAACACAAAATGAACTAGTTTTATGTAGAAAACAATCATCACAAAATTTCTTATGAAATAATTTTATCAAAATTTAATTTTACAATTTTTATTTATTTTAAACAAGTCTCAAGTCCCATTAATTATAGCAAAAGCTCTATTTTGTGTGAGACTGAGATTATTATGTAAAAATTACATAATTAACTTCGTTAAAGATCAAGAATGATGTGTGTGATATGAATAAATATCAAAAAATGAGCGCTTATCACACCCCCCAACTTACTCATTGCAAGTCCCTTAACAATATAAATATGTTAAAATAAGGGACAACAAGAGTTTAAGAAATTCATGCCTCATGTCAAGATCATCCTTCATGGAATCGACTACGGATTAGGATTTTTAAATTATTAAGGCATACTAGCCATATGATTAGAACATGATGCTCATAACTTTCTTAGAATACTCTCAAAGTTTCATAACACTTGTACTCGTGAAATTTAAATCCACAGTTGGACAATTGCATCCTCCATATTGTCGTTTTAGTTAAGTGTCTTTCAACTCTACAACCTCCAGATCAGAACTTTGATCGTGGTAACTTTCATTCTGTCTTATTTTTAAACACATGGTACTGCACATCCCTTCACCATTTGACGCGAACCTCAACACCTATCTTAGGTGAAGAGGTATGGTTACTAAGATCAGGGGCATTTTCCATGTCTCTCTCTCTTTTTTCTCTTTTTTGGTGCTACACATCCCTTCACCGTTTGACGTGAACCTCAACACTTGCCTTAGGTGAAGAGGCGCAGTTACTAAGATCCGATACATTTTTCATGTGTTTTTTTTTCAGACCCAACTCTTCATTAGGGAGGGCAGAGTATCAGACACCATAACAAATGATAGAAGGCTTGTCCTACCTGCTTCATTAGTGTGCAAGTGATTTTTTTTTTAGTGCTAAGGGACTTTAAGAGACTCTAGCTTAGTTCCCATGACTAGACACTAAAAAATTATTCCATCATCCATCTCTACAGCCTTCTCCATTCCAAAGTCTCTTTCATGAGAGCATGAATCATGAAAACTAAGTTGGGTTTTTTTAATCAAAATGTGGTATTATGTTGTATGAGATTTTCACATTGATTACCCTTACCCCCCAACTTAAATAACATTGTCTTTGATGATATGAACAATATACGAATAGAACAATGTGCACATGAATGCTTGGGAAGGAAAGGTACAACCTGGGGTGTACAAATGTGGTTCTCGCCGGACATCCTCCTGGTACTACTCCTGACTCCCACAAACAAAAAATTAAAATGACTTATTAAAATATTAAAGATGAAACGTTGAGTTGTCTTCTAATAAGTGCTAAGTTTAACGTCTTCAGTCGGACGCAATAAAGCTCCATAACCAACGAGTTACATTAAGAATGAGCCGCCACGTTATCTTATCGTCTTTTAAATTCCATTATTTATGCCATTTGAAGACAAGAGTAAGCATGTATGCACTGGGGCTAGAAATATGCTGGTCTCGTACATTATTGATTTTAACATTAACAATATGTGTGAGCCAGTTCTCTTCTTTAGGGGTCATGTAATGATCAATGGCCATTAATCTTTTAAGATCGGGGTGAAACCTTTGCCCAGTATCTACCCATTGGTCCCCTTGTCCTCTATCTACCCACCTGACTAGCCCTTTATTGACTACTTACTCCACGATAACTTGTTCAGGCACCGGTGGCTTATAAATAAGATCAACATTATTTGTCACATTCCCCTCATTGATAGCCTCATGTGCATTAAGAGCACTAATCAACTAGTCTTCCTGATAGGAAGTCAAATCAAAGATGAATATAGCTGGCATATCCCCCTCAGGTCCTAGAATGTCATATTGGAGAGGCTTAACTTTCAGGGGAATCAAATTAGAAGGACGCATGAGCTCAGAATCTAATTCATCTAATGATTTAGACTTTATGGGACAGGGCTCAGGGGTCAGATCAAATGTGAAATTCTCTAATAAGGTCCATTCATCAAACTCATCAATCGAATGAAGATTATCAATCAAATTATCTAATAATGGGGTGGGTAGATTAAATGTAAATTTTTCCAACAAGGTCCCTTCATCATGTTCTTCAAAAGGAGGAGGATATTCAGAATTCGTCTTCATTAAACCATCAAGACTATTAACCACAAAGCAATCCTCCACTTCATGTATATCCTTAATTGAGTTGTTTGAGCCACTATTCATCACAGTGATATTCTCAGCCTCAAAACATTCATAGAATGGGATGATGATATCAATATGATTATCATTATCCTTCAATCCACCTTTTAATTCATTCCCTTCCTTCATCATGGTGTTGCTAGTGCACTCCCCCTCACTCCCACTATTGACATCTTGAGTCAAAATGATAGGCATAAGATCATCATCATTATCATTCATGTGTTGAGGAGGTTGGTGTAATATTGAAGGAGGGTCATGGTAAGTAAACCGAGAGTGCATGATTTGAGGTTCGGAGTAGTGGCCGGGTGAATCCCCCCTAATATCGATGTTGCTGTTGAAGTTAGGGTGAGATGAGTTGAGCTGAAGTTGATTACACATGGGCCGTTCATAGACTTCCTAGGGTGAAAGTTTAGACAAATGGGCTTAGATTATTTGATTCATCCAAGAGAAATTTGGGTGATTACTCCAACCTAGATTATAATCATCTGAAAAAGTATCACACTTGAGCTAAGAAAATCTTAGGGCATATTGGACTTGAGCTTGGATGACTAGTGGGAGTCGGGCTATAGTGGGACACTCACTCACATGGTGAATGAGACTGGCACAGAAATTGTAGGCTTCCTTGGAAGTTTGGGTTGGGCTTTCATATAAACTTGATGAGGGTTGGACAATGGCATTAACATCTATCTTAGAGTCAGGCCCTACCCAATTTTCTATCTCACAATGCCCAACCTGTCTGAAAGGTCATACTAATTATTTATGAGATGAGATTGAGGCATGATTCATCTAATTTTCACTCAAAATTTTAAATAGATCATAAGCCTCATCTTCACTCTTGTTCATGAATGCCCCTTCATAATATGTGTCCACCATTGGTCTATCATAATCAGATAAACCCTCATAAAATGCATACATAACTTGCCATTTGAGCAACCCATGATGTGAATATTGATGTAACAAATCCTTCAACCTTTCCCAAGATTCATGAATCTGCTCTCCTGGAAGTTGATTAAAGCCTACAATCACCCTTCTCATAATGTTGGTCCGGACTATAGGGTAAAATCTTTTCAAAAATACTAATTACATAACTTCCCAAGTACTAATGGTCTTTCCAAAACTCCTTAACCAACATTTTACTTTATCTTTCAATGAGAACGGAAATAAGATCAACCTATGGGCATCATCACTAAAGTTCCAGATTTTGACCAGGGAGCACATTTCTAGAAAATCATCTAGATGCCTATAAGGATTTTCATTGAGATTTCCATAAAAAGATGGGAGCATCTGGATGATACTAGGGCCAATCTCATAATGATCTACAAGAATATCAGGTAGTTCAATACAGGTTCAGGGTTTATAAGTAGAAGGAATAAAGTGTTCCTTCATAGGCATTGGTTTCCCACCCTGATGGATGGCCATTGATGTTGATTGAAATAAATTAAACCTCAAAAATATTTTTTTCAATTTTTCAATTTTTATTATTATTATGTTAATTTTTTTACTTTTATTTTTCCTTTATTGACTTCCCTTTTGTGTTTTATTTCTTCTTTTTATTTTATGTGTGTTTTTGTTTTTTTTATTTTTTTATTTTTATGTTTTTTTATTGTTTTTCTTTCTTCTTTTTTTGTTTTCCCACTCTTCCTTTCCCCTTATTTTAGATTGAGTTTTTTTTATTAGAAACCAATAATGTTTTTTTTTTGATTTTTTTTATACAAAGACAAACAAGTTGGCACACAAACAACCTAAAGACCTCAGTATACCCTAGATCTACGAGTTGGGTTTCACAAAGTGATTAAGACATAACTTAAATCTGCGCTCAAATTCTTCCACCAGTCAGGTAAGAGGTGGGGTAGGTGGAGGCTCCCCCTACTTTCGTATGGTCTTAATTAAAAAATCACTTGCCCGCTTATAGTGTTTGCCGCTGACCTCTAACCTTAGACACCGGTTTCCAAAAACGAGGACAGGCTTACGTTGCACCAAAAGCACAGTGTGATCTTAGGGCCAACGTCTACTGAATTTTATTAAGGCTTAGGTAATGCAAGAAATGCTAAGATGGTTGTGATTTATGGGCTAAGGAAGGGTGATGAAATCTCCACCTTATATTATCTAGGGGTAGCGCCCTTAGAGTGTTTTAGAGGAGTGTAATGTAACAAACAATTGCAAACAAGAGGTTTAAAATGTAAATGCATGAACAATTATTTTATAAAACAAAAATAAGGAACAGGATTAATGCAACCTACATGATGAATGACCTAAAACATGGTTTGTGATTTCTAATCTTGGAATGAAGCCTTTTATTTAAGTTCAAGTGATTTTTTTTCTTTTTTTTGAACCTATCTAACCAAGAAAATATAAAACTTAAGAAATAAAATCAAATGAAACGAGGGGAACTTAAGGTACTTACTTGGAGCGCGGTCCCTCATTCTTAACTAAAAAGACTAAAAAGATGGGGAATAGGGAAGAGAAGGCTTACTTTATTGGTAGATATTTTTTTGTTTTTTTCCTACAAGTAAACAAAAGAAAAATTGTTAGTGCCGATTTAATATACAAGAACACAAGATAGTCAATTCAAAAATCATAAACCTCCCAGGTAATGGAGCCAAAATATTGATGCAACGCGAGATTCATCGTTCAAACACACGCGGCGACCAATCTCAAATAATTACCGAACTCACAATAAAAATTAATAATGTAGCACAATGGTGAGTCCGAGTCGAATCCACGGAGAGGTGTTGATTTATGAATTGAAAATCTTGTGTTCCAAGCGGAACACGAATTTAGATGGTTATATGCAACTCAAAATAAAAAATAACATTAAATAAATCTATTTAATGGAATTTGAAAAGTTTTAGAGAGAGAAAGGAAGCGAGAGAGAGGAAGAAGAAGAAAGAGGAGAGAGAGAGATCTAGAGAGAGAAAAATAAAGACACATTATTTTCATTAATTAAACGATAATGTTTACAACATGAAGTGCGAAAATAAAAAATACAACTAAAAAATAAAAAAAATCCTAAATAACACCGAGGAGGAACGAGGGGCAAGGATATCGCGGTCGTGGTGTCGAGGTGACATCCCTTCCTTGAGCTTTTGATCTCCACTCAACCCAGAGCCGATGACGCCCGTCTTACGCCGTCTCTAGAGGGGTTAGAGAGAGAAGAACGAGAGAAATTAAGCGAGAGAAAGTAGAGAGAGAAAGAGATAGAGGTGGAGGGGGAGGTAATTAAATAAAAGAAAGAAAAAAAGAAAAAAAACAAATAAAAATAAAATGGTGCACAATGTGTGCGTGTGTGAGAAGAGGGAGGCAGAGAGAGAATAGAGAGGGGGAGCAAAGACAAGAGAGGGAAGAGAAGAGAAGAGATGGGAGTGAGAAGAGAGCGGATGGGGGGGCGGTCGACAGAGGGAGATGAGAAGAGAGACGAGAGGGAGAGGAAAAGATGCGAGAGGGAACGATGGGGAGTGAGAAGAGAGGAGAATAGAGAGAGGGAGAGATGCTGCAGATGGGGGGTGCTTGCAGACAAGAGAAAGAGGGAGTGGGGGATGAGAGGAGAAAATGGTGGGGAGAAGAAGTGGCTGGCGGAGCCGTGCGGTGCGGCCGGTCGACAGAAGAGAGAAGGGAGTGAGAATGGAGAGAGACAAGGGAGGGAGAAGACCGTGTGTGTAAAGGAGAGAAAGAGGGAGAGGGGGAGAGGGAAGAGAAGAGAAGAGAAGAGAGAGTGAACGAGATCAGCTAGCAGAGGGGGAGGACAGGAGAGAGAGAGATTAGAAGAGAATGGAGGAAGAAGAGAAGGGGTTGGCTGGCGCCCCTGTTCAGAACAGGGGCTCTGCTAGCGAAAGGAAGAGGGGGGGGAGAAGAAAGAGAGAGAAATGGAAGGAGGAGAAAGAAGAAGAAGAAGGAGAAGTGGGGAGGAGTAGGAGGAGAAGAGAAAGAAGAAGAAGGAGGGAAGAAAAGGAGGGGCAGAAGGAGAAGAAGGAGGGGGAGTTCGGAGGAGAAGAAAGAGAAGAGGGAGAGGAGAAGAAGGAGACCTGTGAAGGGGGTGGAAGAGAAGGGAGGAGAGGAAGAGAAGAAGGGGAGAGGGGAAGGAGGAGAGAAGTATATGAAGGGAGGGGGAAGAGAGGAGAGGTTTTGTAGGGAAAAGGAAATGCCCCTACCGCTCGCTGCCTTGCCCATGTCCACTCGCCCACATCCGCTCCCACCCGCATGGAGGAGGCTCATGCCGCCTGCATGCTCGCACGTCGCTGCTGTGCTATTACCGTTGCTGTCATGCCCAGCCGAGAGAGCCCATCCACTTGCACGCCCGACCACTCACCCATGCTGCCGCCCAGATGTGCACACGCCTCTACTAGCCCATGCTGCCGTGCCCGGCCGTTGCTATCGCTGCCCACGTCTGCACACGAGAGGAGGTGCTCCTGCACCTGCTATTTGCCCTGCACGCACGCCTGCTTGCGAACACTACTGCACGCGCATCCACCTACGAACGCCGCTCGCCGGCCCTCGTACACCTGCCACTGTTCACAAGGTTTACAAAAAATATACAAAAAATTATAAGTACGCCCCTCTAGCAAAATAATTTTAACAATCAAATAATTTTATGTCTAGGCCCCTCAACATAAAATGAATTAGTTTTATGTAGAAAACAATCATCAGAAATTTTCTTATGAAATAATTTTATCAAAATTTAATTATATAATTTTTATTTATTTTAAACAAGTCTTAAGACTCATTAATTACAGTAAAAGTTCCATTTTGTGTGAGACTGAGATTATCATGTATAAATTACATAATTAACTTTGTTAAAGCCCAAAAATGATGTGTGTGATTTGGATAAACATCAACAAATGAGCACTTATCAATAAATGTCCATTTTCTATAATAATTCATGTCACACACATCATTTTAAGTGCATATAATTAGATAATTATGTCGATTTTATAGTTAACCTCAACTTCACACATAAATTGGGCCTTTCACGAAAATTAACTTAATTTGGTATTATGAATCAACAAAGGAGAGTTGAGGGCCATGTGCATTGACTTCTCATTGCATAATTATGAGCATTCTTAATTTATATACACAATGTAATAAGTTTTTATGGACTAAATTGAAATTATGTGTGTACAGGACACTCAAGACAATGGGGGATAAGCGAGGGGCAAAACTATCACAAGACCATTGGAGGGAAGCCCTAGGGAGCCCCCATTATTTCTTGGTCAAGTCAAAGGCAGCCACCATCTATTTTTGGGGGGAGGAGAAGATAAAGCAAGGATTTAAATGAGAGTTAATGGAGGAGAGAATCAAGGGAGAGAATGG
This sequence comes from Amorphophallus konjac, assembly GCA_022559845.1. NCBI lineage: Eukaryota > Viridiplantae > Streptophyta > Magnoliopsida > Alismatales > Araceae > Amorphophallus > Amorphophallus konjac. The sequence goes on from CM040123.1 coordinate 367,366,243, forward strand.
AGGGAATCTCCACCAAAATAGGAAAGGAAAAGGGGGGCACCATAAACCCTAGAAGAGGGGGGTGGCCAGTCTCTTTCTCCCCTCTTTCACCTCATTCCCTTTCTATCATCACCATCCATTCTCATCTAATTCAATCCTAGCCCTCCACTGAACCCATTTCTTCTATAAAAAGCCCATTGCATGGAGAGAAAAGGGAGTTCTTCTTTTTGAAGTGGATTTTTCTCTTTCTCCCTCTCCCACTTTCGCCCCCATCTGTAATGACCATCAATTTGGGCAATGGCCCAATTGAGAATAATTCGGGCCCATGAACTCAATGAGCTAGAAATCTGGACAGATTATTGAAGGATCCTTAGGAAATTGGTAACTTACTATAAGGAGATCAGAATTAGGTGAAACTAAAGCCCATGCAACGACCATTAGGTAAGGAACAACTTTGATGAAGAGTGTAACTTATGAAAAGTAGGCCTAATAGGAGATAAGAAGGAGTTATGATAATGGGCCGAAATAGTTACAGAAAACACAATCACCCGTTAAAATAAAGATATCTTGATCCACAGTCAACCAAATGGGATAAAACTAGGCTCATTAGAATGCTTGGGCCCTTATCCCAAACTCTTCTGTTGACATAGAAACCCAATTCGCACTAGAACCCAAGGTTCTTAGCCCATTTGCTGCCAGCCGTCACGAAGAGGTGTGACTGTTAGGAGAACTCGGATGTAATTAATGAGAAATTCATAACTTCGTCTGTGGTTAATGAAATGACCTGAAACTAAGGTCATAATTCCAAGTGAGATGTTGTATACAACTTCTATGTTGAGGTCAAGGTCAAATACTGCCTGGATACTGGAGCTATACCCAGATTACCTCGGGCTACCGAAAGGTCGCCACTGGAATGAGGGAGAATAAATGATAATATTGTAAAAATCATAACTCAGGCTAGGAATGAGGAAATTTGATGAAACCACATCTGAAAGTTATATCTATACATCCTCATGATTTCATTTGAAGACACCCTAACCCAAATCCTAACAGAAAAATGCGCCCACTCGCATTTATGATCAGGTAGACGAAGGGTCGCGACTGGAACACGGGAAATAATTGCTAATGTTGCAACAATCATAACGCATGCTAGGATTGACAAACTTCGAGGAAACCACCACCAAAATTTAGATCCAGAAGTCTAGTTGATTTCATATGAAGACACCCTAACCCAAATCTTAACAGAAAAATGCGCCCACTCGCATTTATGATCAGGTATACGAAGGGTCGCAACCGAAAACATGGGAAATGAATGTTAATATTGCAAAACTCATAACTCATGATAGGATTGATGAAAGTCAATGAAACCATGACCCAAAGTTAGATTAAGAAGTCTTCTTGATTTCATATGAAGATGTCCCAACCTAATTCCTAACAGAAAAGTGTGCCCACTAGCATTTATGACCGATGGTCATAAGGTCACACCTGTTCAACCCGAAGGGATGCTTAGCATTAACCCCTCTTTAAGCCAGCGACCTGGGAGCTGGGCTGAACCTTACTGGACGTGGGACAGGCCTTGGGAGGCTTAAAACCTATATAAAGAAGTGGGTTCCTGGGGTGATCAGCCTTTAGCAACACCTATCCTCAAACACCCACCATCTATGGTTTCTCTCGGGTAAGGAAGAGAAGTGAGGAACCTTGGCATTTCGTAAAGGGAGAACCTGCAGTGAAGTCTTGGGTGGATCTGGGGTGTGGAGCTCATCCCCGGATCGGAAGGAAAAGCTTTGGGGGGGATCTGGGGTGTGGATTTCATCCCCGGATCGTCAGTTTACCATCTCAAAGATAGGCACATAACCTCAAACTTGAGAGGTCGATGATGTATTAGAATGGTTTTGAAACAAATTTTTCTACACTCTAAAAGAGGGATTAAGGGCATATGGGGACCACCATCATGTTCATTCTGATTCTGTAATTCGTTAAGTTCTCTTGGGTTTCATAAGTCCCCACAGCCCCTAGGAAAAAGGGGTCTGTGCATTTTTGTAAGGTCTGTCCACTCTTGTCCATACGTAGGTAAAAAGGGGTCCATACATGTTTTAAGTAAAGTCCGTGCATGATTTAGTAAAGAAGGTCCATACATGTTTTAAGTAAAGTCCGTGCATGATTTAGTAAAGAAGGTCCATGCATGTTTTAAGTGAAGTCCATACATGATTTAGTGAAGAAGGTACGTGCATGTTTTGAGGAAAGTCTGTACGAGTTTGCATTAGCCATGGGAAGGTCCATGCATGTTTTAAAGTAAAGTCTATGCATGATTTAGTGAATAAGGTCCATGCATGTTTTAAGTAAAGTCTGTGCATGATTTAGTGAATAAGGTCCGTGCATGTTTTGAGTAAAGTCTATGCAAGTTTGCATTAGCCATGGGAAGGTCCATGCTTGTTTTAAGTAAAGTCTGTGCATGATTTAGTGAATAAGGTCCGTGCATGTTTTGAGTAAAGTCTAGGCAAGTTTGCAATAGCCATGAGAAGGGCCATGCTTGTTTTAAGTAAAGTCTGTGCATGATTTAGTGAAGAAGGTCCGTGCATGTTTTGAGTAAAGTCTGTGCAAGTTTGCATTAGCCATGGGAAGGTCCATGCATGTTTTAAGTGAAGTCTGTGCATGTTTTGTAAAGTCTGTGCAGATTTTATAGTAAAGTCTGTGCAGGTTCTAGTAATGGTAAGGTATGTGCATGTTTCGTGAGGTCTGTAAATGTTCTAGTGAAGTCGGTGCAGGTTTAGTTCAAAACATAAGCAGGGTCTGTGCAAGTTTCAGTAAAGTCTGTGCCTATTTGTAAAGTCTACGCATGTTTTATAGTAAAGTCTGTGCATGTTCTAGTGAAGTCAGTGCAGGTTTAGTTCAAAACATAAGTAGAGTCTGTGCATGTTTCAGTATGGTCTGTGCATGTTCTGCACAAACCCAATTTTCAGAAACTAAGAAAAAGAGAATTTTGAGGGGGCATATTAATTCATAAAAATCTGAAAAATTTTGAAATGATAGATGGATAAGTTATTAACCCACTGTAAAAGTTTCATGTACCCAGAAATTTTGCACTTTCAGATATAAGTCATTTTCTATACATGTGTAGCCTAGAAGGATAAACTGGTACTAACCTGAACATGACTGCAAGTGTGTTTACCCCTCTTAAACTATTAGAAGCACATCTATGAGCATGACTAGAATATTAGAAACACATCTGTGAGCATGATTAAATTATGAGAAGCATGACTGTGAGCTTGTTTGGCCCCTTAATCAATGAAAGCATGCTTGTTATGATAAAGTATCATACTAATATGTGTAAAACGAGATGTTATGTGAATGCGAATACAATGTAAATGATATAAATGGAAACAACAGCCCTCTGTGAGATAGGACTTCAGTCCCCGTGGGAGGGCAGCCCTGGAATAAAATCCTATTGATTCGATCTTCGGTCCTAGTGGGGGGCGGCCTTTGTGATGTGGTGTTACGTAACGCCTCTAGGCCACCAAGAATCTAGGTGGGAGTTCGCTCTCGGGTCTGCGCAGTACTCTTTTGTTCGTTCGTTGTGTGTGTGGGCCTCCTATGATTGTGGCAGCTGTTTGTTTCCATGAATGACAAAATGTGTAAATGTGGAATGTGAAAATTTAAAAATATGGAAATGTGAAAATGGGATACTATGTCTGGTCCTGCTGCATGCATGGGTACGTATATGATAGTTAAAATGTGTATTTCTCTCACGCGAGTTATTTTCAGCAGATGGTAATGAACGGATTATGCTATTGTTAACATCTAGAATATGTCTATGAAATGGCTATATAGATGCGAGTTAACCCCAGTTTGTTTAGGCTGCCTACTGAGCGTCACACTCACCCCTTTGTGACACACGTATTTTTTTCAGGAGACATAGAGCAGGAGGTTGAGTTGGAGGCTGCAGCTGAGGAGTAGTATTGTTGCATAGTTTGTCTGGGTATGCTATGGATGGGACTCTCTCTTATATGTATGATTTTGGGGTGGTGAGCTTATGTGGGCTCAGGTTTATTTTGGAACAATGGCCATGTACTCTTCTCTGGAAATTATGAATGGTTGAGATGATATTTACATTTTTGTAACTGTGGTTTCTCTCTCTCTCTCTCATGCGAATGTATGCATGTTTATATTTTGTGCTTCCGTGATACGTACGAAGTAATGTCTCGAGGTCCGATAAAAAAAATGCCATAAATCTGGCAGTCGGATCTCGGGGCGTTACAAAGTGGTATCAGAGCACGAGAGACAAACCATGGCTACAACCATTCTAATTGCCCGAGTAGTAGAAGAAGAGGTAGGCTATAGTGAAAAAAAGGGGTAGAGTATATTTAGAACCATTTCAAACAGATAAACCCTCATAGGTAATAACTGAAATCATAAGTATTTTAGGGACATATTAAGATAGGTTCTAATGAATACCTATGTATAGGTCCACTAAGGAGCAGATGTGTCACGCCCCGAACTGATAGCAGCGGGAAGCGATGCTCGAAACGTGGCAAGAGACAAGTCACGATAACAAGAGCGGAAGATAAATAATCACAATAAAATACAAAAAGGCCAGACACACATTTTGAGAAAATACGAACTCTTATTAATTTAAAAAGATAAATTTGACACCACTTACAATAAAAGATTCAAAATAAATAACAAAAAGAAATAACTAGACTAGCTAGACTCAAGAAAATGAAAGAGCAGACTCCAACTCTAGGTTCAATGTTCCACTCGATCACACTGATCCATTTCCCAATGCACGTACCGATACTCGCATCACCTGAAAAGGGTTGGAAGTAGGGGTGAGCAAAAAAAGCTCAGTAGGAATTATACTCTATCATCAGGCATAGTTTAAGTGATTAACAAGTAAATTACAGTTTCATATGCCATGCTAATAAAAAGAAATAAATGACGATAACGATATAATGAAACAACGTAATAACAAGATCTTGCAAGGTCAAGAAATATGTGATGTCAAGAATTAACAAGATAACAAGTACAAGAATTTACAACAGGAGATATAACAAGAGACAGTAGTAAGGAATTGGCCAACAAGCAAGTATTTTAAACATTTAACCAAGTATGATCAAGTAACAAGTAACAAGATACTTTTGTCATAGACGCCAACACTCAAGCAAGTACTTCGGTGCAATGTCCCACCTTGTCATTAACATCCCATGGGCTCACTAACTTTCGGGCGCTCTCCCCAGGACCAGATCGGGCCCTTATGATGCGATGGCATTGATTTACTGGGCCCAACGTCCCATCCGTCTAGACATTCAGTCAATTTTAATGGCCAATTAATCAGAGGAATTTCTGCCATAAGTTCATATTTAAAGGACTAACCTTGTCCTTGGATTCAAGAGTACAAAACACGGTCAAACTCATCTTCAAGAGATGTGCGGTCGTAACGGAGCCGCTCGATGGGTATATACGGTTCATACAGGACCGTACGTACAGGAACTGGACTGAAACTCAGCCCGTGAAGTCAAGAAAAGAACGGCTGACAGTGGGCCGCCCTAAGGTAAGAACGGTGCAATATGGGCCGCTCATGTCTAAAAGACAGTGAGGCCCAAGAACAAGATATACGGTCCATACTGGGCCGTATAAGGATAAGCGGTCACAATCGAGCCGCCGAATAGGATATGCGGTCACATGTTAACCGCGCATGGCTCTCGTCGTCCGATTTGATCCGAACCTTAACCAGCGATTTAAACACATAAATCAGGGTTTGCTGGTGTTAAACAGGTTCTTAACAGGGGTATAACAAAGTTCCAAGATGTTGGTAAGACCACCGGATAGAGTTTCCGGGGTAAAACCATGACTAGCACGCTAATCGGCTAATCGACTCGCGCAAAGTCGATAATTGGTCACGCTGTTACTGTAGTACAGCAGCTAAATAGCAAGCTAACAATCATATTAATCCTAATTCCAAGCCAAATTAACAAGGATTAAGTTATATATTAAGTTAAGATGCCAAAAAGAATGATTCAAGATGATAAGCTAATGAACAAGATCGCGTAAGTCGCGTAGGCACGAATAACAAGCAATTAACAAGAATTTAGTTGCATAATTAAACATTAATTAAGTGGGTTTCTATTTCACTAATTACCATTAATGACATGAAAAAGAATGTATTAGAACAAGTATTAAGTCACTCTCTGAGGGGATAAACGGTTCTATATGGACCTTATATCTACTGGGCTTAACCGGGGCTAAACGGGGTCTTTCTGTAATGCAGGGGGTTGGGCGGCTGGTATAGGACCGCCCAATGGGTTGGACGGCCTGTCTAGAGCCGCCCAAGGGTTGGGCGGTCAGGTATGGGCCGCCCATCCCTAGCCCTGCCAGTTGTGTGGTCCTCTGGGGACCTTTTATCCTGCCAGGGGGATATGTGGTTACTTATGGACCGTTTATCTAGATATGTGGTCAGTTTGGGACCGTTCATCTGGATATGTGGTCAGTTTGGGACCGTTCATCCTGGGATGTGTGGTTCTTCAGGAACCGTCCATCCAGGATGTGTGGTCTATCGTAAGACCGTCCAAGTTATGTGGTTGCTCCAGGACCTTATATCTCGATATGTGGTTTGTGAGGAACCGTTCATCCTGGGATGTGTGGTTCCTGAAAGACCGTTTATCTATGGTTATACTAGAGTCAAAAATGGTCAAAGTTTAGGCTTGAGTTGTGCGGTCTATCGTAAGACCGTCCATCTCTGGGTCGTCTCCGGTCATCCCTGCCGCGTCCGGTGAACGCTGGGAAGTGGGGGTTTGCTAGGGTTGCACTAAAACGCTAATAACTAATGGAAATGAACTCCAAATAAGGGGATTTTGGTTTCGTTGGAAAGCTAACAGAGAATACTATCTAACAGCAAGGCCAATTGCATTATTACTTGCTGTAATTAGGATTTATAACTACTGGAACACCGAAACCCTAGTTCTGGACAGGCAGTGACTAAAACACAAAATTCTCTCAGTATACAGAACGAAAATTGGGGCTTCTTATGTCAAAAGAAAGCCACTTCGATGCTGAATCCAACCATATATGATATGGTTCATGTGGATCAGGATTAACACTTCGAAATCAGTCGAAATCAGAAATCAACTTGGAAGAACACATCAAAACTAGGTCTAAACATGCTTTTACTACGAACAGAAATTCTCTAAACATGTTGGATGGAATTTAGGGCTTTTATAATCAATGGAAAGAGCACGAAAAACTCTACAAGATGCATGGATCAATTTCATATTTACGTCCTGAAATCAGAACTAAATCGATGAAGGAACCAAGTTAACCCTAATTTAACATGCTTCTAACATGCTTCTACTAAACCTCAAAATACTCGCAGGATACTACATGATATTTGGGGCTTTATATATCAAAAGAAAGAGGACTTCATGCTGAACATTTTGATATATCATTTGCTGTTTGAGCCCGAGAGAACCTACCTCAATTTGATGAAGAACAAGGAAGAACAAAGGAGGAAGAAAGAAAGAAGGAAGCCGACACCCACGCACTCAACGCGAGATATCTCCCAGATCTGAAAACTTCAGCGACTGCCGCGGCAACCAAACGAAAATAGACTGGAAGGACTTCATTTTGATAGTTTATACACGTTCTGGGATGGTCTGTGGTGAGAGGAATCGACGCCACAAGAGGCGTGTTAAACAAGGCGCCGAAATCAAGGACCAAGTCAAACTCGACCAGCCGCCTCAATTAGGGTTAGGGTTTCGAGCAATTTTTAGAGGGCTATTGAAGTTAAGATCATGGCCTTTAATTTGACACCAATTTCAGATCAAATGGTTGAGTATTAAGGTCAAATTTTGTGTTTGAAGTCAAGGTTAGGTAAAGGTTGAAAAGTGTGGATTTTTCACTTAAAACATTAAATAGATCTTGCTACGGATTTTCACTGGGTTAATCCCAGAAGACAAATTTGTTACATACACTTCCAGAAACCTAATTACCATTTTTATGGATTTTTATCACGTAGAAGAATTTTCGATGGTACTATTCCAAGGAATAAAATATTATTTAATGAAACTCACTTAAACGATAAATAGATATAACTACATATTTTTACTGATAAAATTCAAGAAGGAAAAGTTGTTGTATAAATCATTCTCTATCAATTTACTATTTTTCTAGATTTTTGTGAGAAAGTCGAAATTACACTAGCACTATTCACTGAGGAATATAATATAAATTTCGAAATTCATTTATCTAAATTAAAAATTCACTTTTTCAATTAAATTTCAGATTTTAAAAATCGGGGTGTTACACCCTCCCCCACTTAAAGGAATTTGGTCTCCAAATTCACCGACTATTTATCAATTATGGGAATGTTCGAACTAAGATGATCTTACTTATCAAAATAATGTTAATTGTACAATTGCTGACGAAGGGAATTAGCTACTAAGATGATCTTATTCATTAAAAATAGCATGTTAACTATACAATTAAAAGAATTAGCTATAGCTAGGGGTAAAAGAGAACGATACCATATACTAATACTAAGCTTCTTCTTCTTATTACGTCGGGTTTCCTTACGACGGACTCGCCAGCCTTTCGCGGAACCGAAACTTAGCTTACCGGAACCACTCGGTTTCATTTTAAGAATTGGCTTAAAAACTTGCAAGATAGTTATATGGTTAACCTTTCATTACCCTTACGCGTAACGCAACACAATCTTGCATATATTTTATTACTTACTCCACGATACTACCCAATCTCACCAGGTCGGGTTCTAAGACTTTAACAAAAAGGGGTACTAATGCACCTAGACACGACCAAAACTCGGTACCTGGCGGAGATAATCGATCCGAAGACCACTCGCGCAAGTATACGATCTTCCCGATAGGCGTAGCCTAACGTTCGGACAACATCTTTTGATATACCGGGTCATTGGGATGCAATGCAAAACTTAGGAAGCCTAGAACTTAGGAAAACCTATACTCTTGGACAAAATCCAAGGGACTCAGGCAAGGAGGCACACTGGACAAAATCCAAGCGACTCAGGCAAGGAGGCTCTGATACCAAAATTGTCACGCCCCGAACCGATAGCAGCGGGAAGCGATGCTCGAAACGTGGCAAGAGACAAGTCACGATAACAAGAGCGGAAGATAAATAATCACAATAAAATACAAAAAGGCCAGACACACATTTTGAGAAAATACGAACTCTTATTAATTTAAAAAGATAAATTTGACACCACTTACAATAAAAGATTCAAAATAAATAACAAAAAGAAATAACTAGACTAGCTAGACTCAAGAAAATGAAAGAGCAGACTCCAACTCTAGGTTCCAGGTTCCACTCGATCACACTGATCCAATTCCCAATGCACTTACCGATACTCGCATAACCTGAAAAGGGTTGGAAGTAGGGGTGAGCAAAAAGCTCAGTAGGAATTATACTCTATCATCAGGCATAGTTTAAGTGATTAACAAGTAAATTACAGTTTCATATGCCATGCTAATAAAGAAATAAATGACGATAACGTATAATGAAACAACGTAATAACAAGATCTTGCAAGGTCAAGAAATATGTGATGTCAAGAATTAACAAGATAACAAGTACAAGAATTTACAACAGGAGATATAACAAGAGACAGTAGTAAGGAATTGGCCAACAAGCAAGTATTTAACATTTAACCAAGTATGATCAAGTAACAAGTAACAAGATACTTTTGTCATAGACGCCAACACTCAAGCAAGTACTTCGGTGCAATGCCCACCTTGTCATTAACATCCCATGGGCTCACTAACTTTCGGGCGCTCTCCCCAGGACCAGACCGGGCCCTTATGATGCGATGGCATTGATTTACTGGGCCCAACGTCCCATCCGTCTAGACATTCAGTCAATTTTAATGGCCAATTAATCAGAGGAATTTCTGCCATAAGTTCAGATTTAAAGGACTAACCTTGTCCTTGGATTCAAGAGTACAAAACACGGTCAAACTCATCTTCAAGAGATGTGCGGTCGTAACGGAGCCGCTCGATGGGTATATACGGTTCATACAGGACCGTACGTACAGGAACTGGACTGAAACTCAGCCCGTGAAGTCAAGAAAAGAACGGCTGACAGTGGGCCGCCCTAAGGTAAGAACGGTGCAATATGGGCCGCTCATGTCTAAAAGACAGTGAGGCCCAAGAACAAGATATACGGTCCATACTGGGCCGTATAAGGATAAGCGGTCACAATCGAGCCGCCGAATAGGATATGCGGTCACATGTTAACCGCGCATGGCTCTCGTCGTCCGATTTGATCCGAACCTTAACCAGCGGTTTAAACACATAAATCAGGGTTTGCTGGTGTTAAACAGGTTCTTAACAGGGGTATAACAAAGTTCCAAGATGTTGGTAAGACCACCGGATAGAGTTTCCGGGGTAAAACCATGACTAGCACGCTAATCGGCTAATCGACTCGCGCAAAGTCGGTAATTGGTCACGCTGTTACTGTAGTACAGCAGCTAAACAGCAAGCTAACAATCATATTAATCCTAATTCCAAGCCAAATTAACAAGGATTAAGTTATATATTAAGTTAAGATGCCAAAAAGAATGATTCAAGATGATAAGCTAATGAACAAGATCGCGTAAGTCGCGTAGGCACGAATAACAAGCAATTAACAAGAATTTAGTTGCATAATTAAACATTAATTAAGTGGGTTTCTATTTCACTAATTACCAATAATGACATGAAAAAGAATGTATTAGAACAAGTATTAAGTCACTCTCTGAGGGGATAAACGGTTCTATATGGACCTTATATCTACTGGGCTTAACCGGGGCTAAACGGGGTCTTTCTGTAATGCAGGGGGTTGGGCGGCTGGTATAGGACCGCCCAATGGGTTGGACGGCCTGTCTGGAGCCGTCCAAGGGTTGGGCAGTCAGGTATGGGCCGCCCATCCCTGGCCCTGCCAGTTGTGTGGTCCTCTGGGGACCTTTTATCCTGCCAGGGGGATATGTGGTTACTTATGGACCGTTTATCTAGATATGTGGTCAGTTTGGGACCGTTCATCTGGATATGTGGTCAGTTTGGGACCGTTCATCCTGGGATGTGTGGTTCTTCAGGAACCGTCCATCCAGGATGTGTGGTCTATCGTAAGACCGTCCAAGTTATGTGGTTGCTCCGGGACCTTATATCTCGATATGTGGTTCGTGAGGAACCGTTCATCCTGGGATGTGTGGTTCCTGAAAGACCGTTTATCTATGGTTATACTAGAGTCAAAAATGGTCAAAGTTTAGGCTTGAGTTGTGCGGTCTATCGTAAGACCGTCCATCTCTGGGTCGTCTCCGGTCATCCCTGCCGCGTCCGGTGAACGCTGGGAAGTGGGGGTTTGCTAGGGTTGCACTAAAACGCTAATAACTAATGGAAATGAACTCCAAATAAGGGGATTTTGGTTTCGTTGGAAAGCTAACAGAGAATACTATCTAACAGCAAGGCCAATTGCATTATTACTTGCTGTAATTAGGATTTATAACTACTGGAACACCGAAACCCTAGTTCTGGACAGGCAGTGACTAAAACACAAAATTCTCTCAGTATACAGAACGAAAATTGGGGCTTCTTATGTCAAAAGAAAGCCACTTCGATGCTGAATCCAACCATATATGATATGGTTCATGTGGATCAGGATTAACACTTCGAAATCAGTCGAAATCAGAAATCAACTTGGAAGAACACATCAAAACTAGGTCTAAACATGCTGTTACTACGAACAGAAATTCTCTAAACATGCTGGATGGAATTTAGGGCTTTTATAATCAATGGAAAGAGCACGAAAAACTCTACAAGATGCATGGATCAATTTCATATTTACGTCCTGAAATCAGAACTAAATCGATGAAGGAACCAAGTTAACCCTAATTTAACATGCTTCTAACATGCTTCTACTAAACCTCAAAATACTCGCAGGATACTACATGATATTTGGGGCTTTATATATCAAAAGAAAGAGGACTTCATGCTGAACATTTTGATATATCATTTGCTGTTTGAGCCCGAGAGAACCTACCTCAATTTGATGAAGAACAAGGAAGAACAAAGGAGGAAGAAAGAAAGAAGGAAGCCGACACCCACGCACTCAACGCGAGATATCTCCCAGATCTGAAAACTTCAGCGACTGCCGCGGCAACCAAACGAAAATAGACTGGAAGGACTTCATTTTGATAGTTTATACACGTTCTGGGATGGTCTGTGGTGAGAGGAATCGACGCCACAAGAGGCGTGTTAAACAAGGCGCCGAAATCAAGGACCAAGTCAAACTCGACCAGCCGCCTCAATTAGGGTTAGGGTTTCGAGCAATTTTTAGAGGGCTATTGAAGTTAAGATCATGGCCTTTAATTTGACACCAATTTCAGATCAAATGGTTGAGTATTAAGGTCGAATTTTGTGTTTGAAGTCAAGGTTAGGTAAAGGTTGAAAAGTGTGGATTTTTCACTTAAAACATTAAATAGATCTTGCTACGGATTTTCACTGGGTTAATCCCAGAAGACAAATTTGTTACATACACTTCCAGAAACCTAATTACCATTTTTATGGATTTTTATCACGTAGAAGAATTTTCGATGGTACTATTCCAAGGAATAAAATATTATTTAATGAAACTCACTTAAACGATAAATAGATATAACTACATATTTTTACTGATAAAATTCAAGAAGGAAAAGTTGTTGTATAAATCATTCTCTATCAATTTACTATTTTTCTAGATTTTTGTGAGAAAGTCGAAATTACACTAGCACTATTCACTGAGGAATATAATATAAATTTCCGAAATTCATTTATCTAAATTAAAAATTCACTATTTCAATTAAATTTCAGATTTTAAAAATCGGGGTGTTACACCCTCCCCCACTTAAAGGAATTTGGTCCCCAAATTCACCGACTATTTATCAATTATGGGAATGTTCGAACTAAGATGATCTTACTTATCAAAATAATGTTAATTGTACAATTGCTGACGAAGGGAATTAGCTACTAAGATGATCTTATTCATTAAAAATAGCATGTTAACTATACAATTAAAAGAATTAGCTATAGCTAGGGGTAAAAGAGAACGATACCATATACTAATACTAAGCTTCTTCTTCTTATTACGTCGGGTTTCCTTACGACGGACTCGCCAGCCTTTCGCGGAACCGAAACTTAGCTTACCGGAACCACTCGGTTTCATTTTAAGAATTGGCTTAAAAACTTGCAAGATAGTTATATGGTTAACCTTTCATTACCCTTACGCGTAACGCAACACAATCTTGCATATATTTTATTACTTACTCCACGATACTACCCAATCTCACCAGGTCGGGTTCTAAGACTTTAACAAAAAGGGGTACTAATGCACCTAGACACGACCAAAAACTCGGTACCTGGCGGAGATAATCGATCCGAAGACCACTCGCGCAAGTATACGATCTTCCCGATAGGCGTAGCCTAACGTTCGGACAACATCTTTTGATATACCGGGTCATTGGGATGCAATGCAAAACTTAGGAAGCCTAGAACTTAGGAAAAACCTATACTCTTGGACAAAATCCAAGGGACTCAGGCAAGGAGGCACACTTGGACAAAATCCAAGCGACTCAGGCAAGGAGGCTCTGATACCAAAACTGTCACGCCCCGAACCGATAGCAGCGGGAAGCGATGCTCGGAACGTGGCAAGAGACAAGTCACGATAACAAGAGCGGAAGATAAATAATCACAATAAAATACAAAAAGGCCAGACACACATTTTGAGAAAATACGAACTCTTATTAATTTAAAAAGATAAATTTGACACCACTTACAATAAAAGATTCAAAATAAATAACAAAAAGAAATAACTAGACTAGCTAGACTCAAGAAAATGAAAGAGCAGACTCCAACTCTAGGTTCCAGGTTCCACTCGATCACACTGATCCAATTCCCAATGCACGTACCGATACTCGCATAACCTGAAAAGGGTTGGAAGTAGGGGTGAGCAAAAAGCTCAGTAGGAATTATACTCTATCATCAGGCATAGTTTAAGTGATTAACAAGTAAATTACAGTTTCATATGCCATGCTAATAAAGAAATAAATGACGATAACGTATAATGAAACAACGTAATAACAAGATCTTGCAAGGTCAAGAAATATGTGATGTCAAGAATTAACAAGATAACAAGTACAAGAATTTACAACAGGAGATATAACAAGAGACAGTAGTAAGGAATTGGCCAACAAGCAAGTATTATCAATTCTATCATGATCAAGTAACAAGTAACAAGTAACAAGATACTTTTGTCATAGACGCCAACACTCAAGCAAGTACTTCGGTGCAATGCCTCACCTTGTCATTAACATCCCATGGGCTCACTAACTTTCGGGCGCTCTCCCCAGGACCAGACCGGGCCCTTATGATGCGATGGCATTGATTTACTGGGCCCAACGTCCCATCCGTCTAGACATTCAGTCAATTTTAATGGCCAATTAATCAGAGGAATTTCTGCCATAAGTTCAGATTTAAAGGACTAACCTTGTCCTTGGATTCAAGAGTACAAAACACGGTCAAACTCATCTTCAAGAGATGTGCGGTCGTAACGGAGCCGCTCGATGGGTATATACGGTTCATACAGGACCGTACGTACAGGAACTGGACTGAAACTCAGCCCGTGAAGTCAAGAAAAGAACGGCTGACAGTGGGCCGCCCTAAGGTAAGAACGGTGCAATATGGGCCGCTCATGTCTAAAGACAGTGAGGCCCAAGAACAAGATATACGGTCCATACTGGGCCGTATAAGGATAAGCGGTCACAATCGAGCCGCCGAATAGGATATGCGGTCACATGTTAACCGCGCATGGCTCTCGTCGTCCGATTTGATCCGAACCTTAACCAGCGGTTTAAACACATAAATCAGGGTTTGCTGGTGTTAAACAGGTTCTTAACAGGGGTATAACAAAGTTCCAAGATGTTGGTAAGACCACCGGATAGAGTTTCCGGGGTAAAACCATGACTAGCACGCTAATCGGCTAATCGACTCGCGCAAAGTCGGTAATTGGTCACGCTGTTACTGTAGTACAGCAGCTAAACAGCAAGCTAACAATCATATTAATCCTAATTCCAAGCCAAATTAACAAGGATTAAGTTATATATTAAGTTAAGATGCCAAAAAGAATGATTCAAGATGATAAGCTAATGAACAAGATCGCGTAAGTCGCGTAGGCACGAATAACAAGCAATTAACAAGAATTTAGTTGCATAATTAAACATTAATTAAGTGGGTTTCTATTTCACTAATTACCATTAATGACATGAAAAAGAATGCATTAGAACAAGTATTAAGTCACTCTCTGAGGGGATAAACGGTTCTATATGGACCTTATATCTACTGGGCTTAACCGGGGCTAAACGGGGTCTTTCTGCAATGCAGGGGGTTGGGCGGCTGGTCTAGGACCGCCCAATGGGTTGGACGGCCTGTCTGGAGCTGCCCAAGGGTTGGGCGGTCAGGTATGGGCCGCCCATCCCTGGCCCTGCCAGTTGTGTGGTCCTCTGGGGACCTTTTATCCTGCCAGGGGGATATGTGGTTACTTATGGACCGTTTATCTAGATATGTGGTCAGTTTGGGACCGTTCATCTGGATATGTGGTCAGTTTGGAACCGTTCATCCTGGGATGTGTGGTTCTTCAGGAACCGTCCATCCAGGATGTGTGGTCTATCGTAAGACCGTCCAAGTTATGTGGTTGCTCCGGGACCTTATATCTCGATATGTGGTTCGTGAGGAACCGTTCATCCTGGGATGTGTGGTACCTGAAAGACCGTTTATCTATGGTTATACTAGAGTCAAAAATGGTCAAAGTTTAGGCTTGAGTTGTGCGGTCTATCGTAAGACCGTCCATCTCTGGGTCGTCTCCGGTCATCCCTGCCGCGTCCGGTGAACGCTGGGAAGTGAGGGTTTGCTAGGGTTGCACTAAAACGCTAATAACTAATGGAAATGAACTCCAAATAAGGGGATTTTGGTTTCGTTGGAAAGCTAACAGAGAATACTATCTAACAGCAAGACCAATTGCATTATTACTTGCTGTAATTAGGATTTATAACTACTGGAACACCGAAACCCTAGTTCTGGACAGGCAGTGACTAAAACACAAAATTCTCTCAGTATACAGAACGAAAATTGGGGCTTCTTATGTCAAAAGAAAGCCACTTCGATGCTGAATCCAACCATATATGATATGGTTCATGTGGATCAGGATTAACACTTCGAAATCAGTCGAAATCAGAAATCAACTTGGAAGAACACATCAAAACTAGGTCTAAACATGCTTTTACTACGAACAGAAATTCTCTAAACATGCTGGATGGAATTTAGGGCTTTTATAATCAATGGAAAGAGCACGAAAAACTCTACAAGATGCATGGATCAATTTCATATTTACGTCCTGAAATCAGAACTAAATCGATGAAGGAACCAAGTTAACCCTAATTTAACATGCTTCTAACATGCTTCTACTAAACCTCAAAATACTCGCAGGATACTACATGATATTTGGGGCTTTATATATCAAAAGAAAGAGGACTTCATGCTGAACATTTTGATATATCATTTGCTGTTTGAGCCCGAGAGAACCTACCTCAATTTGATGAAGAACAAGGAAGAACAAAGGAGGAAGAAAGAAAGAAGGAAGCCGACACCCACGCACTCAACGCGAGATATCTCCCAGATCTGAAAACTTCAGCGACTGCCGCGGCAACCAAACGAAAATAGACTGGAAGGACTTCATTTTGATAGTTTATACACGTTCTGGGATGGTCTGTGGTGAGAGGAATCGACGCCACAAGAGGCGTGTTAAACAAGGCGCCGAAATCAAGGACCAAGTCAAACTCGACCAGCCGCCTCAATTAGGGTTAGGGTTTCGAGCAATTTTTAGAGGGCTATTGAAGTTAAGATCATGGCCTTTAATTTGACACCAATTTCAGATCAAATGGTTGAGTATTAAGGTCGAATTTTGTGTTTGAAGTCAAGGTTAGGTAAAGGTTGAAAAGTGTGGATTTTTCACTTAAAACATTAAATAGATCTTGCTACGGATTTTCACTGGGTTAATCCCAGAAGACAAATTTGTTACATACACTTCCAGAAACCTAATTACCATTTTTATGGATTTTTATCACGTAGAAGAATTTTCGATGGTACTATTCCAAGGAATAAAATATTATTTAATGAAACTCACTTAAACGATAAATAGATATAACTACATATTTTTACTGATAAAATTCAAGAAGGAAAAGTTGTTGTATAAATCATTCTCTATCAATTTACTATTTTTCTAGATTTTTGTGAGAAAGTCAAAATTACACTAGCACTATTCACTGAGGAATATAATATAAATTTCCGAAATTCATTTATCTAAATTAAAAATTCACTATTTCAATTAAATTTCAGATTTTAAAAACCGGGGTGTTACACCCTCCCCCACTTAAAGGAATTTGGTCCCCAAATTCACCGACTATTTATCAATTATGGGAATGTTCGAACTAAGATGATCTTACTTATCAAAATAATGTTAATTGTACAATTGCTGACGAAGGGAATTAGCTACTAAGATGATCTTATTCATTAAAAATAGCATGTTAACTATACAATTAAAAGAATTAGCTATAGCTAGGGGTAAAAGAGAACGATACCATATACTAATACTAAGCTTCTTCTTCTTATTACGTCGGGTTTCCTTACGACGGACTCGCCAGCCTTTCGCGGAACCGAAACTTAGCTTACCGGAACCACTCGGTTTCATTTTAAGAATTGGCTTAAAAACTTGAAAGATAGTTATATGGTTAACCTTTCATTACCCTTACGCGTAACGCAACACAATCTTGCATATATTTTATTACTTACTCCACGATACTACCCAATCTCACCAGGTCGGGTTCTAAGACTTTAACAAGGTTAGGGGTACTAATGCACCTAGACACGACCAAAACTCGGTACCTGGCGGAGATAATCGATCCGAAGACCACTCGCGCAAGTATGCGATCTTCCCGATAGGCGTAGCCTAACGTTCGGACAACATCTTTTGATATACCGGGTCATTGGGATGCAATGCAAAACTTAGGAAGCCTAGAACTTAGGAAAAACCTATACTCTTGGACAAAATCCAAGGGACTCAGGCAAGGAGGCAACACTTGGACAAAATCCAAGCGACTCAGGCAAGGAGGCAACACTTGGACAAAATCCAAGCGACTCAGGCAAGGAGGCTCTGATACCAAAACTGTCACGCCCCGAACCGATAGCAGCGGGAAGCGATGCTCGGAACGTGGCAAGAGACAAGTCACGATAACAAGAGCGGAAGATAAATAATCACAATAAAATACAAAAAGGCCAGACACACATTTGAGAAAATACGAACTCTTATTAATTTAAAAAGATAAATTTGACACCACTTACAATAAAAGATTCAAAATAAATAACAAAAAGAAATAACTAGACTAGCTAGACTCAAGAAAATGAAAGAGCAGACTCCAACTCTAGGTTCCAGGTTCCACTCGATCACACTGATCCATTTCCCAATGCACGTACCGATACTCGCATAACCTGAAAAGGGTTGGAAGTAGGGGTGAGCAAAAAGCTCAGTAGGAATTATACTCTATCATCAGGCATAGTTTAAGTGATTAACAAGTAAATTACAGTTTCATATGCCATGCTAATAAAGAAATAAATGACGATAACGTATAATGAAACAACGTAATAACAAGATCTTGCAAGGTCAAGAAATATGTGATGTCAAGAATTAACAAGATAACAAGTACAAGAATTTACAACAGGAGATATAACAAGAGACAGTAGTAAGGAATTGGCCAACAAGCAAGTAATATCAATTTAACCAAGTATGATCAAGTAACAAGTAACAAGATACTTTTGTCATAGACGCCAACACTCAAGCAAGTACTTCGGTGCAATGCCCCACCTTGTCATTAACATCCCATGGGCTCACTAACTTTCGGGCGCTCTCCCCAGGACCAGACCGGGCCCTTATGATGCGATGGCATTGATTTACTGGGCCCAACGTCCCATCCGTCTAGACATTCAGTCAATTTTAATGGCCAATTAATCAGAGGAATTTCTGCCATAAGTTCAGATTTAAAGGACTAACCTTGTCCTTGGATTCAAGAGTACAAAACACGGTCAAACTCATCTTCAAGAGATGTGCGGTCGTAACGGAGCCTGCTCGATGGGTATATACGGTTCATACAGGACCGTACGTACAGGAACTGGACTGAAACTCAGCCCGTGAAGTCAAGAAAAGAACGGCTGACAGTGGGCCGCCCTAAGGTAAGAACGGTGCAATATGGGCCGCTCATGTCTAAAGACAGTGAGGCCCAAGAACAAGATATACGGTCCATACTGGGCCGTATAAGGATAAGCGGTCACAATCGAGCCGCCGAATAGGATATGCGGTCACATGTTAACCGCGCATGGCTCTCGTCGTCCGATTTGATCCGAACCTTAACCAGCGGTTTAAACACATAAATCAGGGTTTGCTGGTGTTAAACAGGTTCTTAACAGGGGTATAACAAAGTTCCAAGATGTTGGTAAGACCACCGGATAGAGTTTCCGGGGTAAAACCATGACTAGCACGCTAATCGACTAATCGACTCGCGCAAAGTCGGTAATTGGTCACGCTGTTACTGTAGTACAGCAGCTAAACAGCAAGCTAACAATCATATTAATCCTAATTCCAAGCCAAATTAACAAGGATTAAGTTATATATTAAGTTAAGATGCCAAAAATAATGATTCAAGATGATAAGCTAATGAACAAGATCGCGTAAGTCGCGTAGGCACGAATAACAAGCAATTAACAAGAATTTAGTTGCATAATTAAACATTAATTAAGTGGGTTTCTATTTCACTAATTACCATTAATGACATGAAAAAGAATGCATTAGAACAAGTATTAAGTCACTCTCTGAGGGGATAAACGGTTCTATATGGACCTTATATCTACTGGGCTTAACCGGGGCTAAACGGGGTCTTTCTGCAATGCAGGGGGTTGGGCGGCTGGTCTAGGACCGCCCAATGGGTTGGACGGCCTGTCTGGAGCCGCCCAAGGGTTGGGCGGTCAGGTATGGGCCGCCCATCCCTGGCCCTGCCAGTTGTGTGGTCCTCTGGGGACCTTTTATCCTGCCAGGGGGATATGTGGTTACTTATGGACCGTTTATCTAGATATGTGGTCAGTTTGGGACCGTTCATCTGGATATGTGGTCAGTTTGGGACCGTTCATCCTGGGATGTGTGGTTCTTCAGGAACCGTCCATCCAGGATGTGTGGTCTATCGTAAGACCGTCCAAGTTATGTGGTTGCTCCGGGACCTTATATCTCGATATGTGGTTCGTGAGGAACCGTTCATCCTGGGATGTGTGGTTCCTGAAAGACCGTTTATCTATGGTTATACTAGAGTCAAAAATGGTCAAAGTTTAGGCTTGAGTTGTGCGGTCTATCGTAAGACCGTCCATCTCTGGGTCGTCTCCGGTCATCCCTGCCGCGTCCGGTGAACGCTGGGAAGTGGGGGTTTGCTAGGGTTGCACTAAAACGCTAATAACTAATGGAAATGAACTCCAAATAAGGGGATTTTGGTTTCGTTGGAAAGCTAACAGAGAATACTATCTAACAGCATGGCCAATTGCATTATTACTTGCTGTAATTAGGATTTATAACTACTGGAACACCGAAACCCTAGTTCTGGACAGGCAGTGACTAAAACACAAAATTCTCTCAGTATACAGAACGAAAATTGGGGCTTCTTATGTCAAAAGAAAGCCACTTCGATGCTGAATCCAACCATATATGATATGGTTCATGTGGATCAGGATTAACACTTCGAAATCAGTCGAAATCAGAAATCAACTTGGAAGAACACATCAAAACTAGGTCTAAACATGCTGTTACTACGAACAGAAATTCTCTAAACATGCTGGATGGAATTTAGGGCTTTTATAATCAATGGAAAGAGCACGAAAAACTCTACAAGATGCATGGATCAATTTCATATTTACGTCCTGAAATCAGAACTAAATCGATGAAGGAACCAAGTTAACCCTAATTTAACATGCTTCTAACATGCTTCTACTAAACCTCAAAATACTCGCAGGATACTACATGATATTTGGGGCTTTATATATCAAAAGAAAGAGGACTTCATGCTGAACATTTTGATATATCATTTGCTGTTTGAGCCCGAGAGAACCTACCTCAATTTGATGAAGAACAAGGAAGAACAAAGGAGGAAGAAAGAAAGAAGGAAGCCGACACCCACGCACTCAACGCGAGATATCTCCCAGATCTGAAAACTTCAGCGACTGCCGCGGCAACCAAACGAAAATAGACTGGAAGGACTTCATTTTGATAGTTTATACACGTTCTGGGATGGTCTGTGGTGAGAGGAATCGACGCCACAAGAGGCGTGTTAAACAAGGCGCCGAAATCAAGGACCAAGTCAAACTCGACCAGCCGCCTCAATTAGGGTTAGGGTTTCGAGCAATTTTTAGAGGGCTATTGAAGTTAAGATCATGGCCTTTAATTTGACACCAATTTCAGATCAAATGGTTGAGTATTAAGGTCGAATTTTGTGTTTGAAGTCAAGGTTAGGTAAAGGTTGAAAAGTGTGGATTTTTCACTTAAAACATTAAATAGATCTTGCTACGGATTTTCACTGGGTTAATCCCAGAAGACAAATTTGTTACATACACTTCCAGAAACCTAATTACCATTTTTATGGATTTTTATCACGTAGAAGAATTTTCGATGGTACTATTCCAAGGAATAAAATATTATTTAATGAAACTCACTTAAACGATAAATAGATATAACTACATATTTTTACTGATAAAATTCAAGAAGGAAAAGTTGTTGTATAAATCATTCTCTATCAATTTACTATTTTTCTAGATTTTTGTGAGAAAGTCAAAATTACACTAGCACTATTCACTGAGGAATATAATATAAATTTCCGAAATTCATTTATCTAAATTAAAAATTCACTATTTCAATTAAATTTCAGATTTTAAAAACCGGGGTGTTACACCCTCCCCCACTTAAAGGAATTTGGTCCCCAAATTCACCGACTATTTATCAATTATGGGAATGTTCGAACTAAGATGATCTTACTTATCAAAATAATGTTAATTGTACAATTGCTGACGAAGGGAATTAGCTACTAAGATGATCTTATTCATTAAAAATAGCATGTTAACTATACAATTAAAAGAATTAGCTATAGCTAGGGGTAAAAGAGAACGATACCATATACTAATACTAAGCTTCTTCTTCTTATTACGTCGGGTTTCCTTACGACGGACTCGCCAGCCTTTCGCGGAACCGAAACTTAGCTTACCGGAACCACTCGGTTTCATTTTAAGAATTGGCTTAAAAACTTGCAAGATAGTTATATGGTTAACCTTTCATTACCCTTACGCGTAACGCAACACAATCTTGCATATATTTTATTACTTACTCCACGATACTACCCAATCTCACCAGGTCGGGTTCTAAGACTTTAACAATTAGGGGTACTAATGCACCTAGACACGACCAAAAACTCGGTACCTGGCGGAGATAATCGATCCGAAGACCACTCGCGCAAGTATACGATCTTCCCGATAGGCGTAGCCTAACGTTCGGACAACATCTTTTGATATACCGGGTCATTGGGATGCAATGCAAAACTTAGGAAGCCTAGAACTTAGGAAAAACCTATACTCTTGGACAAAATCCAAGGGACTCAGGCAAGGAGGCTCTGATACCAAAATTGTCACGCCCCGAACCGATAGCAGCGGGAAGCGATGCTCGAAACGTGGCAAGAGACAAGTCACGATAACAAGAGCGGAAGATAAATAATCACAATAAAATACAAAAAGGCCAGACACACATTTTGAGAAAATACGAACTCTTATTAATTTAAAAAGATAAATTTGACACCACTTACAATAAAAGATTCAAAATAAATAACAAAAAGAAATAACTAGACTAGCTAGACTCAAGAAAATGAAAGAGCAGACTCCAACTCTAGGTTCAATGTTCCACTCGATCACACTGATCCATTTCCCAATGCACGTACCGATACTCGCATCACCTGAAAAGGGTTGGAAGTAGGGGTGAGCAAAAAAGCTCAGTAGGAATTATACTCTATCATCAGGCATAGTTTAAGTGATTAACAAGTAAATTACAGTTTCATATGCCATGCTAATAAAAGAAATAAATGACGATAACGATATAATGAAACAACGTAATAACAAGATCTTGCAAGGTCAAGAAATATGTGATGTCAAGAATTAACAAGATAACAAGTACAAGAATTTACAACAGGAGATATAACAAGAGACAGTAGTAAGGAATTGGCCAACAAGCAAGTATTATCAATTCTATCAAGTATGATCAAGTAACAAGTAACAAGATACTTTTGTCATAGACGCCAACACTCAAGCAAGTACTTCGGTGCAATGCCTCACCATGTCATTAACATCCCATGGGCTCACTAACTTTCGGGCGCTCTCCCCAGGACCAGACCGGGCCCTTATGATGCGATGGCATTGATTTACTGGGCCCAACGTCCCATCCGTCTAGACATTCAGTCAATTTTAATGGCCAATTAATCAGAGGAATTTCTGCCATAAGTTCAGATTTAAAGGACTAACCTTGTCCTTGGATTCAAGAGTACAAAACACGGTCAAACTCATCTTCAAGAGATGTGCGGTCGTAACGGAGCCGCTCGATGGGTATATACGGTTCATACAGGACCGTACGTACAGGAACTGGACTGAAACTCAGCCCGTGAAGTCAAGAAAAGAACGGCTGACAGTGGGCCGCCCTAAGGTAAGAACGGTGCAATATGGGCCGCTCATGTCCAGAAGACATTGAAGCCCAAGAACAAGATATACGGTCCATACTGGGCCGTATAAGGATAAGCGGTCACAATCGAGCCGCCGAATAGGATATGCGGTCACATGTTAACCGCGCATGGCTCTCGTCGTCCGATTTGATCCGAACCTTAACCAGCGGTTTAAACACATAAATCAGGGTTTGCTGGTGTTAAACAGGTTCTTAACAGGGGTATAACAAAGTTCCAAGATGTTGGTAAGACCACCGGATAGAGTTTCCGGGGTAAAACCATGACTAGCACGCTAATCGGCTAATCGACTCGCGCAAAGTCGGTAATTGGTCACGCTGTTACTGTAGTACAGCAGCTAAACAGCAAGCTAACAATCATATTAATCCTAATTCCAAGCCAAATTAACAAGGATTAAGTTATATATTAAGTTAAGATGCCAAAAAGAATGATTCAAGATGATAAGCTAATGAACAAGATCGCGTAAGTCGCGTAGGCACGAATAACAAGCAATTAACAAGAATTTAGTTGCATAATTAAACATTAATTAAGTGGGTTTCTATTTCACTAATTACCATTAATGACATGAAAAAGAATGCATTAGAACAAGTATTAAGTCACTCTCTGAGGGGATAAACGGTTCTATATGGACCTTATATCTACTGGGCTTAACCGGGGCTAAACGGGGTCTTTCTGCAATGCAGGGGGTTGGGCGGCTGGTCTAGGACCGCCCAATGGGTTGGACGGCCTGTCTGGAGCCGCCCAAGGGTTGGGCGGTCAGGTATGGGCCGCCCATCCCTGGCCCTGCCAGTTGTGTGGTCCTCTGGGGACCTTTTATCCTGCCAGGGGGATATGTGGTTACTTATGGACCGTTTATCTAGATATGTGGTCAGTTTGGGACCGTTCATCTGGATATGTGGTCAGTTTGGGACCGTTCATCCTGGGATGTGTGGTTCTTCAGGAACCGTCCATCCAGGATGTGTGGTCTATCGTAAGACCGTCCAAGTTATGTGGTTGCCCCGGGACCTTATATCTCGATATGTGGTTCGTGAGGAACCGTTCATCCTGGGATGTGTGGTTCCTGAAAGACCGTTTATATAAGGGCATTCTAGGGTCAAAATTGGTCAAAAGATGGGCTGGAGTTGGACGGTCTATCGTAAGACCGCCCATCTCTGGGTCATCTCCGGTCATCCCTGCCGCGTCCGGTGAACGCCGGGAATAAGGTGATTGCTAGGGTTGCACTAAAACGTTAATAACTACTAGGATTGAGCTCCAAATAAGGGGATTTTTGTATCAATGGAAAGCTAATACAAAACTCTACCTGTCTACAAGGTCAATTGCATGATCAATTGCTGGAATCGAGATCTATTAAGTCAAGAACGCATGAAACCCTAATTCTGACATGCTGTGACTAAAACGTAAAATTCTCTCAGTATACAGAACGAAATTGGGGCTTCTTATGTCAAAAGAAAGCCACTTCGATGCTGAATCCAACCATATATGATATGGTTCATGTGGATCAGGATTAACACTTCGAAATCAGTCGAAATCAGAAATCAACTTGGAAGAACACATCAAAACTAGGTCTAAACATGCTGTTACTACGAACAGAAATTCTCTAAACATGCTGGATGGAATTTAGGGCTTTTATAATCAATGGAAAGAGCACGAAAAACTCTACAAGATGCATGGATCAATTTCATATTTACGTCCTGAAATCAGAACTAAATCGATGAAGGAACCAAGTTAACCCTAATTTAACATGCTTCTAACATGCTTCTACTAAACCTCAAAATACTCGCAGGATACTACATGATATTTGGGGCTTTATATATCAAAAGAAAGAGGACTTCATGCTGAACATTTTGATATATCATTTGCTGTTTGAGCCCGAGAGAACCTACCTCAATTTGATGAAGAACAAGGAAGAACAAAGGAGGAAGAAAGAAAGAAGGAAGCCGACACCCACGCACTCAACGCGAGATATCTCCCAGATCTGAAAACTTCAGCGACTGCCGCGGCAACCAAACGAAAATAGACTGGAAGGACTTCATTTTGATAGTTTATACACGTTCTGGGATGGTCTGTGGTGAGAGGAATCGACGCCACAAGAGGCGTGTTAAACAAGGCGCCGAAATCAAGGACCAAGTCAAACTCGACCAGCCGCCTCAATTAGGGTTAGGGTTTCGAGCAATTTTTAGAGGGCTATTGAAGTTAAGATCATGGCCTTTAATTTGACACCAATTTCAGATCAAATGGTTGAGTATTAAGGTCGAATTTTGTGTTTGAAGTCAAGGTTAGGTAAAGGTTGAAAAGTGTGGATTTTTCACTTAAAACATTAAATAGATCTTGCTACGGATTTTCACTGGGTTAATCCCAGAAGACAAATTTGTTACATACACTTCCAGAAACCTAATTACCATTTTTATGGATTTTTATCACGTAGAAGAATTTTCGATGGTACTATTCCAAGGAATAAAATATTATTTAATGAAACTCACTTAAACGATAAATAGATATAACTACATATTTTTACTGATAAAATTCAAGAAGGAAAAGTTGTTGTATAAATCATTCTCTATCAATTTACTATTTTTCTAGATTTTTGTGAGAAAGTCGAAATTACACTAGCACTATTCACTGAGGAATATAATATAAATTTCCGAAATTCATTTATCTAAATTAAAAATTCACTATTTCAATTAAATTTCAGATTTTAAAAACCGGGGTGTTACACCCTCCCCCACTTAAAGGAATTTGGTCCCCAAATTCACCGACTATTTATCAATTATGGGAATGTTCGAACTAAGATGATCTTACTTATCAAAATAATGTTAATTGTACAATTGCTGACGAAGGGAATTAGCTACTAAGATGATCTTATTCATTAAAAATAGCATGTTAACTATACAATTAAAAGAATTAGCTATAGCTAGGGGTAAAAGAGAACGATACCATATACTAATACTAAGCTTCTTCTTCTTATTACGTCGGGTTTCCTTACGACGGACTCGCCAGCCTTTCGCGGAACCGAAACTTAGCTTACCGGAACCACTCGGTTTCATTTTAAGAATTGGCTTAAAAACTTGCAAGATAGTTATATGGTTAACCTTTCATTACCCTTACGCGTAACGCAACACAATCTTGCATATATTTTATTACTTACTCCACGATACTACCCAATCTCACCAGGTCGGGTTCTAAGACTTTAACAAAAAGGGGTACTAATGCACCTAGACACGACCAAAAACTCGGTACCTGGCGGAGATAATCGATCCGAAGACCACTCGCGCAAGTATACGATCTTCCCGATAGGCGTAGCCTAACGTTCGGACAACATCTTTTGATATACCGGGTCATTGGGATGCAATGCAAAACTTAGGAAGCCTAGAACTTAGGAAAAACCTATACTCTTGGATAAAATCCAAGGGACTCAGGCAAGGAGGCAACACTTGGACAAAATCCAAGCGACTCAGGCAAGGAGGCTCTGATACCAAAACTGTCACGCCCGAACCGATAGCAGCGGGAAGCGATGCTCGGAACGTGGCAAGAGACAAGTCACGATAACAAGAGCGGAAGATAAATAATCACAATAAAATACAAAAAGGCCAGACACACATTTGAGAAAATACGAACTCTTATTAATTTAAAAAGATAAATTTGACACCACTTACAATAAAAGATTCAAAATAAATAACAAAAAGAAATAACTAGACTAGCTAGACTCAAGAAAATGAAAGAGCAGACTCCAACTCTAGGTTCCAGGTTCCACTCGATCACACTGATCCATTTCCCAATGCACGTACCGATACTCGCATAACCTGAAAAGGGTTGGAAGTAGGGGTGAGCAAAAAGCTCAGTAGGAATTATACTCTATCATCAGGCATAGTTTAAGTGATTAACAAGTAAATTACAGTTTCATATGCCATGCTAATAAAGAAATAAATGACGATAACGTATAATGAAACAACGTAATAACAAGATCTTGCAAGGTCAAGAAATATGTGATGTCAAGAATTAACAAGATAACAAGTACAAGAATTTACGACAGGAGATATAACAAGAGACAGTAGTAAGGAATTGGCCAACAAGCAAGTAATATCAATTCTATCATGATCAAGTAACAAGTAACAAGATACTTTTGTCATAGACGCCAACACTCAAGCAAGTACTTCGGTGCAATGCCTCACCATGTCATTAACATCCCATGGGCTCACTAACTTTCGGGCGCTCTCCCCAGGACCAGACCGGGCCCTTATGATGCGATGGCATTGATTTACTGGGCCCAACGTCCCATCCGTCTAGACATTCAGTCAATTTTAATGGCCAATTAATCAGAGGAATTTCTGCCATAAGTTCAGATTTAAAGGACTAACCTTGTCCTTGGATTCAAGAGTACAAAACACGGTCAAACTCATCTTCAAGAGATGTGCGGTCGTAACGGAGCCGCTCGATGGGTATATACGGTTCATACAGGACCGTACGTACAGGAACTGGACTGAAACTCAGCCCGTGAAGTCAAGAAAAGAACGGCTGACAGTGGGCCGCCCTAAGGTAAGAACGGTGCAATATGGGCCGCTCATGTCTAGAAGACAGTGAGGCCCAAGAACAAGATATACGGTCCATACTGGGCCGTATAAGGATAAGCGGTCACAATCGAGCCGCCGAATAGGATATGCGGTCACATGTTAACCGCGCATGGCTCTCGTCGTCCGATTTGATCCGAACCTTAACCAGCGGTTTAAACACATAAATCAGGGTTTGCTGGTGTTAAACAGGTTCTTAACAGGGGTATAACAAAGTTCCAAGATGTTGGTAAGACCACCGGATAGAGTTTCCGGGGTAAAACCATGACTAGCACGCTAATCGGCTAATCGACTCGCGCAAAGTCGGTAATTGGTCACGCTGTTACTGTAGTACAGCAGCTAAACAGCAAGCTAACAATCATATTAATCCTAATTCCAAGCCAAATTAACAAGGATTAAGTTATATATTAAGTTAAGATGCCAAAAAGAATGATTCAAGATGATAAGCTAATGAACAAGATCGCGTAAGTCGCGTAGGCACGAATAACAAGCAATTAACAAGAATTTAGTTGCATAATTAAACATTAATTAAGTGGGTTTCTATTTCACTAATTACCATTAATGACATGAAAAAGAATGCATTAGAACAAGTATTAAGTCACTCTCTGAGGGGATAAACGGTTCTATATGGACCTTATATCTGCTGGGCTTAACCGGGGCTAAACGGGGTCTTTCTGCAATGCAGGGGGTTGGGCGGCTGGTCTAGGACCGCCCAATGGGTTGGACGGCCTGTCTGGAGCCGCCCAAGGGTTGGGCGGTCAGGTATGGGCCGCCCATCCCTGGCCCTGCCAGTTGTGTGGTCCTCTGGGGACCTTTTATCCTGCCAGGGGGATATGTGGTTACTTATGGACCGTTTATCTAGATATGTGGTCAGTTTGGGACTGTTCATCTGGATATGTGGTCAGTTTGGGACCGTTCATCCTGGGATGTGTGGTTCTTCAGGAACCGTCCATCCAGGATGTGTGGTCTATCGTAAGACCGTCCAAGTTATGTGGTTGCTCCGGGACCTTATATCTCGATATGTGGTTCGTGAGGAACCGTTCATCCTGGGATGTGTGGTTCCTGAAAGACCGTTTATCTATGGTTATACTAGAGTCAAAAATGGTCAAAGTTTAGGCTTGAGTTGTGCGGTCTATCGTAAGACCGTCCATCTCTGGGTCGTCTCCGGTCATCCCTGCCGCGTCCGGTGAACGCCGGGAAGTGAGGGTTTGCTAGGGTTGCACTAAAACGCTAATAACTAATGGAAATGAACTCCAAATAAGGGGATTTTGGTTTCGTTGGAAAGCTAACAGAGAATACTATCTAACAGCAAGGCCAATTGCATTATTACTTGCTGTAATTAGGATTTATAACTACTGGAACACCGAAACCCTAGTTCTGGACATGCAGTGACTAAAACGTAAAATTCTCTCAGTATACAGAACGAAAATTGGGGCTTCTTATGTCAAAAGAAAGCCACTTCGATGCTGAATCCAACCATATATGATATGGTTCATGTGGATCAGGATTAACACTTCGAAATCAGTCGAAATCAGAAATCAACTTGGAAGAACACATCAAAACTAGGTCTAAACATGCTGTTACTACGAACAGAAATTCTCTAAACATGCTGGATGGAATTTAGGGCTTTTATAATCAATGGAAAGAGCACGAAAAACTCTACAAGATGCATGGATCAATTTCATATTTACGTCCTGAAATCAGAACTAAATCGATGAAGGAACCAAGTTAACCCTAATTTAACATGCTTCTAACATGCTTCTACTAAACCTCAAAATACTCGCAGGATACTACATGATATTTGGGGCTTTATATATCAAAAGAAAGAGGACTTCATGCTGAACATTTTGATATATCATTTGCTGTTTGAGCCCGAGAGAACCTACCTCAATTTGATGAAGAACAAGGAAGAACAAAGGAGGAAGAAAGAAAGAAGGAAGCCGACACCCACGCACTCAACGCGAGATATCTCCCAGATCTGAAAACTTCAGCGACTGCCGCGGCAACCAAACGAAAATAGACTGGAAGGACTTCATTTTGATAGTTTATACACGTTCTGGGATGGTCTGTGGTGAGAGGAATCGACGCCACAAGAGGCGTGTTAAACAAGGCGCCGAAATCAAGGACCAAGTCAAACTCGACCAGCCGCCTCAATTAGGGTTAGGGTTTCGAGCAATTTTTAGAGGGCTATTGAAGTTAAGATCATGGCCTTTAATTTGACACCAATTTCAGATCAAATGGTTGAGTATTAAGGTCGAATTTTGTGTTTGAAGTCAAGGTTAGGTAAAGGTTGAAAAGTGTGGATTTTTCACTTAAAACATTAAATAGATCTTGCTACGGATTTTCACTGGGTTAATCCCAGAAGATAAATTTGTTACATACACTTCCAGAAACCTAATTACTATTTTTATGGATTTTTATCACGTAGAAGAATTTTCGATGGTACTATTCCAAGGAATAAAATATTATTTAATGAAACTCACTTAAACGATAAATAGATATAACTACATATTTTTACTGATAAAATTCAAGAAGGAAAAGTTGTTGTATAAATCATTCTCTATCAATTTACTATTTTTCTAGATTTTTGTGAGAAAGTCGAAATTACACTAGCACTATTCACTGAGGAATATAATATAAATTTCCGAAATTCATTTATCTAAATTAAAAATTCACTATTTCAATTAAATTTCAGATTTTAAAAACCGGGGTGTTACACCCTCCCCCACTTAAAGGAATTTGGTCCCCAAATTCACCGACTATTTATCAATTATGGGAATGTTCGAACTAAGATGATCTTACTTATCAAAATAATGTTAATTGTACAATTGCTGACGAAGGGAATTAGCTACTAAGATGATCTTATTCATTAAAAATAGCATGTTAACTATACAATTAAAAGAATTAGCTATAGCTAGGGGTAAAAGAGAACGATACCATATACTAATACTAAGCTTCTTCTTCTTATTACGTCGGGTTTCCTTACGACGGACTCGCCAGCCTTTCGCGGAACCGAAACTTAGCTTACCGGAACCACTCGGTTTCATTTTAAGAATTGGCTTAAAAACTTGCAAGATAGTTATATGGTTAACCTTTCATTACCCTTACGCGTAACGCAACACAATCTTGCATATATTTTATTACTTACTCCACGATACTACCCAATCTCACCAGGTCGGGTTCTAAGACTTTAACAAAAAGGGGTACTAATGCACCTAGACACGACCAAAAACTCGGTACCTGGCGGAGATAATCGATCCGAAGACCACTCGCGCAAGTATACGATCTTCCCGATAGGCGTAGCCTAACGTTCGGACAACATCTTTTGATATACCGGGTCATTGGGATGCAATGCAAAACTTAGGAAGCCTAGAACTTAGGAAAAACCTATACTCTTGGACAAAATCCAAGGGACTCAGGCAAGGAGGCAACACTTGGACAAAATCCAAGCGACTCAGGCAAGGAGGCTCTGATACCAAAACTGTCACGCCCCGAACCGATAGCAGCGGGAAGCGATGCTCGAAACGTGGCAAGAGACAAGTCACGATAACAAGAGCGGAAGATAAATAATCACAATAAAATACAAAAAGGCCAGACACACATTTTGAGAAAATACGAACTCTTATTAATTTAAAAAGATAAATTTGACACCACTTACAATAAAAGATTCAAAATAAATAACAAAAAGAAATAACTAGACTAGCTAGACTCAAGAAAATGAAAGAGCAGACTCCAACTCTAGGTTCCAGGTTCCACTCGATCACACTGATCCATTTCCCAATGCACGTACCGATACTCGCATCACCTGAAAAGGGTTGGAAGTAGGGGTGAGCAAAAAAGCTCAGTAGGAATTATACTCTATCATCAGGCATAGTTTAAGTGATTAACAAGTAAATTACAGTTTCATATGCCATGCTAATAAAAGAAATAAATGACGATAACGATATAATGAAACAACGTAATAACAAGATCTTGCAAGGTCAAGAAATATGTGATGTCAAGAATTAACAAGATAACAAGTACAAGAATTTACAACAGGAGATATAACAAGAGACAGTAGTAAGGAATTGGCCAACAAGCAAGTATTTTAAACATTTAACCAAGTATGATCAAGTAACAAGTAACAAGATACTTTTGTCATAGACGCCAACACTCAAGCAAGTACTTCGGTGCAATGCCCCACCTTGTCATTAACATCCCATGGGCTCACTAACTTTCGGGCGCTCTCCCCAGGACCAGACCGGGCCCTTATGATGCGATGGCATTGATTTACTGGGCCCAACGTCCCATCCGTCTAGATATTCAGTCAATTTTAATGGCCAATTAATCAGAGGAATTTCTGCCATAAGTTTAGATTTAAAGGACTAACCTTGTCCTTGGATTCAAGAGTACAAAACACGGTCAAACTCATCTTCAAGAGATGTGCGGTCGTAACGGAGCCGCTCGATGGGTATATACGGTTCATACAGGACCGTACGTACAGGAACTGGACTGAAACTCAGCCCGTGAAGTCAAGAAAAGAACGGCTGACAGTGGGCCGCCCTAAGGTAAGAACGGTGCAATATGGGCCGCTCATGTCTAAAAGACAGTGAGGCCCAAGAACAAGATATACGGTCCATACTGGGCCGTATAAGGATAAGCGGTCACAATCGAGCCGCCGAATAGGATATGCGGTCACATGTTAACCGCGCATGGCTCTCGTCGTCCGATTTGATCCGAACCTTAACCAGCGGTTTAAACACATAAATCAGGGTTTGCTGGTGTTAAACAGGTTCTTAACAGGGGTATAACAAAGTTCCAAGATGTTGGTAAGACCACCGGATAGAGTTTCCGGGGTAAAACCATGACTAGCACGCTAATCGGCTAATCGACTCGCGCAAAGTCGGTAATTGGTCACGCTGTTACTGTAGTACAGCAGCTAAACAGCAAGCTAACAATCATATTAATCCTAATTCCAAGCCAAATTAACAAGGATTAAGTTATATATTAAGTTAAGATGCCAAAAAGAATGATTCAAGATGATAAGCTAATGAACAAGATCGCGTAAGTCGCGTAGGCACGAATAAGAAGCAATTAACAAGAATTTAGTTGCATAATTAAACATTAATTAAGTGGGTTTCTATTTCACTAATTACCATTAATGACATGAAAAAGAATGCATTAGAACAAGTATTAAGTCACTCTCTGAGGGGATAAACGGTTCTATATGGACCTTATATCTGCTGGGCTTAACCGGGGCTAAACGGGGTCTTTCTGCAATGCAGGGGGTTGGGCGGCTGGTATAGGACCGCCCAATGGGTTGGACGGCCTGTATGGAGCCGCCCAAGGGTTGGGCGGTCAGGTATGGGCCGCCCATCCCTGGCCCTGCCAGTTGTGTGGTCCTCTGGGGACCTTTTATCCTGCCAGGGGGATATGTGGTTACTTATGGACCGTTTATCTAGATATGTGGTCAGTTTGGGACCGTTCATCTGGATATGTGGTCAGTTTGGGACCGTTCATCCTGGGATGTGTGGTTCTTCAGGAACCGTCCATCCAGGATGTGTGGTCTATCGTAAGACCGTCCAAGTTATGTGGTTGCTCCGGGACCTTATATCTCGATATGTGGTTCGTGAGGAGCCGTTCATCCTGGGATGTGTGGTTCCTGAAAGACCGTTTATCTATGGTTATACTAGAGTCAAAAATGGTCAAAGTTTAGGCTTGAGTTGTGCGGTCTATCGTAAGACCGTCCATCTCTGGGTCGTCTCCGGTCATCCCTGCCGCGTCCGGTGAACGCCGGGAAGTGAGGGTTTGCTAGGGTTGCACTAAAACGCTAATAACTAATGGAAATGAACTCCAAATAAGGGGATTTTGGTTTCGTTGGAAAGCTAACAGAGAATACTATCTAACAGCAAGGCCAATTGCATTATTACTTGCTGTAATTAGGATTTATAACTACTGGAACACCGAAACCCTAGTTCTAGACAGGCAAAGACTAAAACACAAAATTCTCTCAGTATACAGAACGAAAATTGGGGATTCTTATGTCAAAAGAAAGCCACTTCGATGCTGAATCCAACCATATATGATATGGTTCATGTGGATCAGGATTAACACTTCGAAATCAGTCGAAATCAGAAATCAACTTGGAAGAACACATCAAAACTAGGTCTAAACATGCTTTTACTACGAACAGAAATTCTCTAAACATGTCGGATGGAATTTAGGGCTTTTATAATCAATGGAAAGAGCACGAAAAACTCTACAAGATGCATGGATCAATTTCATATTTACGTCCTGAAATCAGAACTAAATCGATGAAGGAACCAAGTTAACCCTAATTTAACATGCTTCTAACATGCTTATACTAAACCTCAAAATACTCGCAGGATACTACATGATATTTAGGGCTTTATATATCAAAAGAAAGAGGACTTCATGCTGAACATTTTGATATATCATTTGCTGTTTGAGCCCGAGAGAACCTACCTCAATTTGATGAAGAACAAGGAAGAACAAAGGAGGAAGAAAGAAAGAAGGAAGCCGACACCCACGCACTCAACGCGAGATATCTCCCAGATCTGAAAACTTCAGCGACTGCCGCGGCAACCAAACGAAAATAGACTGGAAGGACTTCATTTTGATAGTTTATACACGTTCTGGGATGGTCTGTGGTGAGAGGAATCGACGTCACAAGAGGCGTGTTAAACAAGGCGCCGAAATCAAGGATCAAGTCAAACTCGACCAGCCGCCTCAATTAGGGTTAGGGTTTCGAGCAATTTTTAGAGGGCTATTCAAGTTAAGATCATGGCCTTTAATTTGACACCAATTTCAGATCAAATGGTTGAGTATTAAGGTCAAATTTTGTGTTTGAAGTCAAGGTTAGGTAAAGGTTGAAAAGTGTGGATTTTTCACTTAAAACATTAAATATATCTTGCTACGGATTTTCACTGGGTTAATCCCAGAAGACAAATTTGTTACATACACTTCCAGAAACCTAATTACCATTTTTATGGATTTTTATCACGTAGAAGAATTTTCGATGGTACTATTCCAAGGAATAAAATATTATTTAATGAAACTCACTTAAACGATAAATAGATATAACTACATATTTTTACTGATAAAATTCAAGAAGGAAAAGTTGTTGTATAAATCATTCTCTATCAATTTACTATTTTTCTAGATTTTTGTGAGAAAGTCGAAATTACACTAGCACTATTCACTGAGGAATATAATATAAATTTCCGAAATCCATTTATCTAAATTAAAAATTCACTATTTCAATTAAATTTCAGATTTTAAAAATCGGGGTGTTACAAGATGGGCAAGAGGCCTAGGCAGGCAGAAGGAAGGCAAGACTAGGAAAAAGTGGCACGTCAGGAGCTGGTACCAAGGATCAGGCTGGGGGTTCCATTATGTGTCCATTGTAAACGCACCCATCTGGGGCAGGAGTGCCGGAAGACAAATGGCAAGTGCTATGTATGCGGCGAGGCCGGACATTTTGCGAGGAATTGCCCAACGAAGGTTTAGCAAAAGCCAGTACTGCAAAAGGAGAAGATTCAGTACAGAGGGCGAGTTCATGCACAAATGCAAGAAGAGGCAAACAATACCCCTACCACAGCTGAAGGTACACTTCTTGTGGATAATATTTATGCAAGGGTTTTGATCGACCCCCGGGGAGGGCTACACACACACTTATATCCACTAGTTTTGCTAAGCAACCGAAGAACAGACCCCAAGTCCACACCAAGCTTGTGATTCCTACTATAGAGGTTGGAATTAATGGAAGGATAGTACGGGGGGGAGCGTACCTCCTAGATATGGCCTAGCGTGTCTCCATAGAGAGAGAACCCTGAAACTGACCTCCCAAGAGGCATGGTAAGAAATGAACAAACCTGCCTAACGTAGTTGCAGTGAAGAGGACTGTCCCGGACACCATCAAGGTCTGGGTAAGATATTTGTCAGCCTTAGACTTCAAGAAACTAATACCTAGGATCGTACTTTTCCTGTCTCTGACACACTTAATGCCTACTAAGATATCTAGTTATGTTGATGACACGGATTCTTGGCAAAAATACTCATTGAATACCTTAAACTGATGACCCTACTCCTTAACTAGTTGCAAGATGCTTATTGAAGCTTATAAGGGGGTTCTGCTGTGGCTCATAGTGATAATTCTGTCATGAAAGATAATGTCCATTCAGCATTGACCGACAGTCTAGCTTCCCCACCAATTGCATCAATGGGTTACCCTGTGTCTCACCAAGTTAGTCTTGAAGTCCTGAGTTGCATGTGGTATGAAACCGTTCCCTCATTTTTATGATTGTTGGGTGGGTAGGCTTTAACATGGAGTTACAGGCTTTTGTAAAGCTCAGACATTTCAGTTCATATGTTTAAGAAAAATTGAAGGGGGACCATGTGCTCCTAAAGGTGTCTCTTCCATGGGAGTCTTGCGATTCGGGGAGAAGAGCAAGCTTGGTTCTAGATATATCGGGCTTTTCGAGATTTTGCAAAAGGCTGGCCAGGTGGTTTATCGACTTGCACTTTCGCCTGCGCTGTCACATGTGCATCCGGTCTTTCACGTCTCTATGCCCAGGAAGCATGTCCCAGATGTCTCACATGTTATAAAGTATGAGCCCCTGGAGGTTCGAGCAAATATGTCTTATGCGGAGCAGCCCAGTGAGATCATAGACAGGAAGGAATAGGTACTGAGGAATAAAACTATCCGGCTGGTGAAGGTTTTATGGAGGAATTCTCATTCCGAGGAAGCAACATGTGAGCTGGAGGACAAGATGTGCCAGGAATACCCTCAACTATTCGGCGAGTAATTTCTCTTAAAGAGGAATCTTCTGGAGTTAATTTCGAGGATGAAAATTTTTTTTTAGGGGGAGAGGATGTAACGACCATCAATTTGGGCACTGGCCCAATTGAGAATAATTCGGGCCCATGAACTCAATGAGCTAGAAATCTGGACAGATTATTGAAGGATCCTTAGGAAATTGGTAACTTACTATAAGGAGATCAGAATTAGGTGAAACTAAAGCCCATGCAACGACCATTAGGTAAGGAACAACTTTGATGAAGAGTGTAACTTATGAAAAGTAGGCCTAATAGGAGATAAGAAGGAGTTATGATAATTGGCCGAAATAGTTACAGAAAACACAATCACCCGTTAAAATAAAGATATCTTGATCCACAGTCAACCAAATGGGATAAAACTAGGCTCATTAGAAAGATTGGGCCCTTATCCCAAACTCTTCTGTTGACATAGAAACCCAATTCACACTAGAACCCAAGGTTCTTAGCCCATTTGCTGCCAGCCGTCACGAAGAGGTGTGACTGTTAGGAGAACTTGGATGTAATTAATGGAAAATTCATAACTTCGTCTGTGGTTAATGAAATGACCTGAAACTAAGGCCATAATTCCAAGTGAGATGTTAGCTACAACTTCTATGTTGAGGTCAAGGTCAAATACTGCTTAGATACTAGAGCTATACCCAGATTACCTCGGGCTACCGAAAGGTCGCCACTGGAATGAGGGAGAATAAATGATAATATTGTAAAAATCATAACTCGGACTAGGAATGAGGAAATTTGAGGAAACCACCTCTGAAAGTTATATCTATAAGTCTTCATGATTTCCTCTGAAGACACCCTAACCCAAATCCCAACAGAAAAATGCGCCCACTCGCATTTATGATCAGGTAGACGAAGGGTCGCGACTGGAACACGAAAAATGAATGTTAATGTTGCGAAAATCATAACTCATGCTAGGATTGACGAACTTCGATGAAACCACTACTAAAATTTAGATCCAGAAGTCTACTTGATTTCATATAAAGACACCCTAACCCAAATCCTAATAGAAAAATGAGCCCACTCGCATTTATGATCAGGTATACGAAGGGTCACAAACGAAAACATGGGAAATGAATGTTAATATTGAAAAAATCATAACTCATGCTAGGATTGATGAAAGTCGATGAAACCATGACCCAAAGTTAGATTAAGAAGTATTCTTGATTTCATATGAAGACGTCCCAACCTAATTCCCAACAGAAAAGCGTGCCCACTAGCATTTATGACCGGTGGTCATAAGGTCACACCTGTTCAACCCGAAGGGATGCTTAGCATTAACCCCTCTTTAAGCCAGCGACCTGGGAGCTAGGCTGAACCTTGCTGGACGTGGGACAGGCCTTGGGAGGCTTAAAACCTATATAAAGAAGTGGGTTCCTGGGGTGATCAGCCTTTAGCAACACCTATCCTCAAACACCCACCATCTATGGTTTCTCTCAGTTAAGGAAGAGAAGTGAGGAACCTTGGCATTTCGTAAAGGCAGAACCTGCAGTGAAGTCTTGGGTGGATCTAGGGTGTGGAGCTCATCCCCGGATCGGAAGGAAAAGCTTTGGGGGGGATCTGGGGTGTGGATTTCATCCCCGTATCGTCAGTTTACCATCTCAAAGGTAGGCACCTAATCTCAAACTTTAGGGGTCGATGATGTATTAGAATGGTTTTGAAACAAATTTTTCTACACTCTAAAAGAGGGATTAAGGGCATATGGGGACCACCATCATGTTCATTCTGATTCTGTCATTCGTTAAGTTCTCTTGGGTTTCATAAGACCCCACAGTCCCTAGGAAAAAGGGGTCTGTGCATTTTTGTAAGGTCTATCCACTCTTGTCCATACGTAGGTAAAAAGGGGTCCATACATGTTTTAAGTAAAGTCCGTGCATGATTTAGTAAAGAAGGTCCATACATGTTTTAAGTAAAGTCCGTGCATGATTTAGTAAAGAAGGTCCATGCATGTTTTAAGTGAAGTCCATGCATGATTTAGTGAAGAAGGTACGTGCATGTTTTGAGGAAAGTCTGTACAAGTTTGCATTAGCCATGGGAAGGTCCATGCATGTTTTAAAGTAAAGTCTATGCATGATTTAGTGAATAAGGTCCATGCATGTTTTAAGTAAAGTCTGTGCATGATTTAGTGAATAAGGTCCGTGCTTGTTTTGAGTAAAGTCTGTGCAAGTTTGCATTAGCCATGGGAAGGTCCATGCTTGTTTTAAGTAAAGTCTATGCATGATTTAGTGAATAAGGTCCGTGCATGTTTTGAGTAAAGTATGTGCAAATTTGCATTAGCCATGGGAAGGGCCATGCTTGTTTTAAGTAAAGTCTGTGCATGATTTAGTGAAGAAGGTCTGTGCATGTTTTGAGTAAAGTCTGTGCAAGTTTGCATTAGCCATGGGAAGGTCCATGCATGTTTTAAGTGAAGTATGTGCATGTTTTGTAAAGTCTGTGCATGTATTATAGTAAAGTCTATGCAGATTTTATAGTGAAGTCTGTGCAGGTTCTAGTAATGGTAAGGTCTGTGCATGTTTCGTGAAGTCTGTACATGTTCTAGTGAAGTCGGTGCAGGTTTAGTTCAAAACATAAGTATGGTCTGCAAGTTTCAGTAAAGTCTGTGCCTATTTGTAAAGTCTGTGCATGTTTTAAAGTAAAGTCTATGCATTATTTATAAAGTCTATGCACTTCTTGTCCATGCATAGGTAAAAGAGGTCTGTGCATATTTTGTAAAGTCTGTGCATGTTTTATAGTAAAGTCTGTGCATGTTCTAGTGAAGTCAGTGCAGGTTTAGTTCAAAACATAAGTAGAGTCTGTGCATGTTTCAGTATGGTCTGTGCATGTTCTGCACAGACCCAATTTTCAGAAACTAAGAAAAAGAGAATTTTGAGGGGGCATATTAATTCATAAAAATCTGAAAAATTATGAAATGATAGATGGATAAGTTATTAACCCACTGTAAAAGTTTCATGTACCCATAAATTCTGCACTTTCAGATATAAGTCATTTTCTATGTATGTGTAGCCTAGAAGGATAAACTGGTACTAACCTGAACATGAATGCAAGTGTGTTTACCCCTCTTAAACTATTAGAAGCACATCTATGAGCATGACTAGAATATTAGAAACACATCTGTGAGCATGATTAAATTATGAGAAGCATGACTGTGAGCTTGTTTGGCCCCTTAATCAATGAAAGCATGCTTGTTATGATAAAGTATCATACTAATATGTGTAAAATGAGATGTTATGTGAATGCGAATACAATGTAAATGATATAAATGGAAACATCAGCCCTCTGTGAGATAGGACTTCAGTCCCCGTGGGGGGGCGGCCCTGGAATAAAATCCTATTGATTCGATTTTCGATCCTCGTGGGGGGCGGCCTTTGTGATGTGGTGTTACGTAACGCCTCTAGGCCACCAAGAATCTAGGTGGGAGTTCGCTCTCGGGTCTGCGCAGTACTCTTTCGTTCGTTCGTTGTGTGTGTGGGCCTCCTATGATTGTGACAGCTGTTTGTTTCCATGAATGACAAAATGTGTAAATGTGGAATGTGAAAATTTAAAAATATGGAAACGTGAAAATGGGATACTATGTCTGGTCCTGCTGCATGCATGGGTACGTATATGATAGTTAAAATGTGTATTTCCCTCATGTGAGTTATTTTTAGCAGATGGTAATGAACGGATTATGCTATTGTTAACATCTAGAATATGTCTATGAAATGGCTATATAGATGCGAGTTAACCCCAGTTTGTTTAGGCTGCCTACTGAGCGTCACACGCACCCCTTTGTGACACACGTGTTTTTTTCAGGAGACATAGAGCAGGAGGTTGAGTTGGAGGCTGCAGCTGAGGAGTAGTACTATTGCATAGTTTGTCTGGGTATGCTATGGATGGGACTCTCTCTTATATGTATGATTTTGGGGTGGTGAGCTTATGTGGGCTCAGGTTTATTTTGGAACAATGGCCATGTACTCTTCTCTGGAAATTATGAATGGTTGAGATGATATTTACATTTTTGTAACTGTGGTTTCTCTCTCTCTCATGCGAATGTATGCATGTTTATATTTTGTGCTTCCGTGATACGTACGAAGTAATGTCTCGAGGTTCGATAAAAAAAATGCCATAAATCTGGCAGTCGGATCTCGGGGCGTTACACCATCTCTATTATCCCTCCCCCTAGTGCATCCTCACCTCTCCTTTCTCTTCTCTTCTTCATTTCCCTAGTGCGCCCTCATCTCTCTCTCTCTACTTCTTTCCTTTCTTCTAGCTAGGTCACCCCCTTCCTTGCTCCAACTTCTTCTACTGCGCGCTTACCATCACCCTTACCATCTCCTAGATCTCCTTAGTTAGCCTTCTCTTCTCCACATCTTCCTCTCTCTTTCTCACCCTAGATCTCTCTCTCTCCCCTCTATACAATCTCCTCCAAAGGCGGCTCCAAGGGAAAGGCAACATCCACTCCGACGTAGACGACATCATCCACCAGGTTGCTCGAAATCCAAGGCCAAGGAGGGATGGTGCCATCACCACCACCGCTACATCAACCTAGGCTCCAGGCTCTTAGCATTCTTCTTGTTGTGTATTCTTCATTCATAGTGTGTAGCATTTTTATTTTCATTATAGTTGTAATCTTGTCTCGCCACTTTATAGAGATTTTCTTTAATACAATAGAAGTAATCATTTTCCTCATCTTGATCTTGTTCTCCCTCTCTCCCTCTCGCTCTCTCTTTTTATCTATCCCCTTCTTTCTCTTTCTATGCATGGTGTTTGCTAGATATGTTTATTTCCATGATTTTGCAACTTTGAAAGAAACATAAAAATTTTGCCCATATCAGGAACTCAAGGTTTTAACTCTAAAAATCTTATCCTCTCTGTGGATTCGATCCGCGCTCACCGCCGTGCTACGTATTTATTTATCATTTTGTTGCGAGACCGATTTAAGATCGTTAACACGAGTGTAATAGTGATGTACGTTTCCGCGTTACCACATAAAGATTGGCATTACCCCCACAATTAGCAAGAGTGCATGACGTCTTCCATGTATCAATGATGAGGTATGTCTATGGTCCCTCTCATGTGATCCAATATGATGATCTAATACTGCAAAAGGACTTGTCATATGAGGAGAAACCCATCAAGATATTAGATCGAAAATTACATCAGTTAAGGAATAGAGGTATACCAATGGTAAAAATTCAATGGAGAAGGTGTGGACAAGAAGAACCCACTTGTGAATTGGAGGATACAATTAAGAAGAAGTATCCAGAATTATTTTTAGGTTAGTATTTTAGTGTTTCTTTTATTTCTGTAAATAGATCATTTGAATTTGGAGGACCAATTTTTTTTAAGTGGGGGAGGATGTAGCAACTCGGAATCACATATACATATACATATATATATGAAAAGAAATGATGAAAGATGAAAATAAAAAAATATAAAATAATCTCCTTTAAGTTTATAAAGTATAGAATACATTAACACAAACCATAATCCCACGTGATAACGCGAACGACGAGATTCGTGGCTTGATTCTGAGAAGACAAAGTCATCGGTAATGTAGTAATACTGTAGAAAAACTGTAGCGACATTGTAGAAATTAAATTAAGGATGATTAACTATTTGCTCTAATCTAATCCTAATAAGTTAAAAACGTCATTGCATACGTTATTAGGTGAGAAATAAAAAATTATTGCACCGAAGACAACGCCAAAATTTGAATTCTTCATCAAAGTATGGTGGGTGAAATTGGGATTCTTGATTAAACCCCTTATAATTTAATTGGAGGCTCTAGCCTATAAATAGGGCATGATTTCACCCCAACCAAACTCAAATTGAAGTTGCTGGGTGTGAGTAGAGAGAGATTTGGAGTTTGGAGAAGTGTTCTTCCCATTTTTCCTCTTCTTCCTTTGATCTTCAAATCGGTAGGTTTTCTCTCAGGCTAAACCTAATTACATCCCCATACATATTCATTTGCATGAGTACTTTGATTTTATGCAAGTTTTGTGCATAATGATCTTATATTTATTGTCAATTTTGGATTCTAAAGTCAAGATATCATATTTTCTCAATTTTTCTGGTTCGGACTAAGAATGCACCCCTTACAGAGGCTGCATTCAAAACGTAGCACCACAACTGGCCGCGTTCATTAGAAACACATCCAACCTAGCAACCGCGTTCAGGTTGATATGAGTCCAACCTTTTCACGCGATTTCGGTCATTTCAAAATTGTATATTGTTTTTAAAATCATGTTTCTGCCTGTCTGGACTAAAATTAATAAGGGAATGAACTCATAAAATTCTATAAAATTCTTAAATCTTGTGCATGATCAATGACCCTAACTCTACAATCCATGTAGGATCCTATTCTATAAATTCCTTTACATTAAATGAAGTAGAATTTAACCTGCAAATACTGGCCTCCGTTTTTACTGTTTCACATATTTCTAGAGCACTTCTGAATCACGTCACGACCATAGACAAGATTTAGTATCACTACAAGAAAAGGCGGGATTTCCTACGGACACAATCCGTCGAAAATCTGTCAAAAAAATGGGCTCCGACATATTTTCTGAAGGATTCTCGACGGATAACGTCCGTCGGATATTCCTCGTCATAAATTTCCGACGTATAGGAATTCCATCGAAAATTCGTTTAAATATTACGATGAAAAAATGGCAGACGAAAATTTCGTCGGTCAAGAATGGCAGTGCAACATTTTCGACGGAAATATTTCGTCGGTAATTCTGTCTGAAATAATAAGATTAAAAAAATTAAAACTACATATGTTTTCGGCGGAGTACATATTCCGTCTGTGATTCCGTCGGAATAATTTTTTCGTCGAAAAATGTGAAGGTGACAAATAACGAACAAGGGTGACAAATAGGTTCCGATAGTTTTTTCGATGCACTTAATTCTTTGAAAAGTACCGACGATGTTTTCGACGGAAATCTTTTCCGTCGAAAAATTGTAAAGGTGATAAATACCGAACAATGGTAGATTTCCGTCGAAAAATTGTAAAGGTGATAAATACCAAACAATGGTGACAAATAACGAACAAGGGTGACAAATATATTTCGATTATTTTTCCGATGGAGTTGTTCCGTCTGAAAATTCTGACGGTCCGTCAGAAAATCCGTCGGAAACTCTATTCTACTATTTTTAAAAAAATACATAAATATTTATATAAAAACATGTTTAAATAAAAAATCATAAAATATATCCATCACAAGTAAAACAAAAAATATACAAGAAATGAAACACAGTAACAATTATCATTTTTAAAATAATACAAAAATCAAGAAATTTCGAACATATGCTCATCCTCCCCTAGGGGTGTTCATGGTTCGATTTGGTTCAGTTTGGGGGCTTTTTTTCCCAAACCAAACCAAACTAAACTAAACTGTTGAGTCTCCCCGAGTGATTTTGATGATAACAAAACCTCGGAATGGCAAACA
Organism: Amorphophallus konjac; assembly: GCA_022559845.1. Classification (NCBI taxonomy): domain Eukaryota; kingdom Viridiplantae; phylum Streptophyta; class Magnoliopsida; order Alismatales; family Araceae; genus Amorphophallus; species Amorphophallus konjac. Next base: position 367,410,931 of record CM040123.1, read on the forward strand.
GTTTGATAGCATTCATTATTGCAGAAATAAGAGCTCATTTGGGCTCACAAAGTCATTTTCATCACAAGCTAAATGCTCAACTTTATCTTGCTTCAAAATGCCAAGAATAAACCAAAACAAACTCAAATTGAATGGAACTAAATGTGGACACAAAGTCTTTTATATAAGGATATGATTTGTGGGCTAACACTGTTATTTTTGCAAATTTTTCAGAGTCCAGTCGACCATCTCAGATGATGCGGTCGACCTATTCTTCCAGCACTCAGAACTCTATAAATTTACAGAGTTTGGTCAACAGCTAGCCCAGGACCGGTCGACCGATTCTCCCAGCATTGAATGTTTCAGACCCTATCACAGTTAGGTCGACCGACCGACCTTGACCGGTCGACCGAACCCCTCGAAGCCACTATTTTTGACTTTGTTTTCCTCACGAGGGAAAATCATCTATTTATGATTTTTTAATCTCAAAGTCTCTAGACGTGCCTGAAATTGTGGATCTGTGTCTTGGCATGTCCCTTGACCATTCAAGTGTTATAAAAATATCTCTTTGGGGTAAGAAACCCTAATCACTCAAGGGAGATCAAGGAGGCTATCAAAGGGACAAAGAAGGCTGCTGCTGTACCTCCGTGAACAATGCTTCGTCCAGAGATTCTTCATCCAACTCCAAACTTGTCAAGATCAATCTGAAGCCAATCAACCCCAAATCAAGAAGAGATATAAGCTTCATCCAAAATCTGCATCATCTACTCAGGGGGAGCTTAAATCAGAGTTTTTCTTTTGTGTTTCTTCTTCTAAATTCCTCGAGCTTCAAGTGTCTTGTGTTTGTAATCTCTAAACATCTGTGTGTGTGGATCTACCCAGATCCATGTGTGTGTGTGTGTGTGTGTGTGTGTGTGTGTGTGTGTGTGTGTGTGTGTGTGTGTGTGTGTGTGTGTGTGTGTGTGTGTGTGTGTGTGTGGCTTTCCTTCACATTTCTGTGTGATTCGGTGCTTGTGCACCTTCGTGGGAGTTCCGAACTCTTCACGTGTGTGTGTGTGTGTGTGTTTTGATCTTGTAATCCTTTATAAGATAGTGTGTGAATCCTCATAGTTTGTGAGGGGTGGAGGTAGGTTGCCGTCGTTGCATCTGAACCACCTAAAAATTGCTGTCCTTTGTGTGGTTTGATCCATTTCTCCTACCCATGTTCTGTGCTAGCACACACTTTATCACTCTCTTACGTTTTATGTTGAGATCTAGCATAATTTGTCATTTCTACATTAGATCTTTGGTATATCAAAAGGTAGGTTCGGATTGACAAAGCCATTCTTGTCCGGAAGATAATACCTTGCGTGAGCAGAATCTTCATATTTATATCTCCGCCGTAGCACCAAGGATCTGTTGTGTGTGATAGGTTTTGATAGATCTATTTGTTATTTCATCAGATCTAAATTTCTAAAAGGTTGTTTCATCATATCTTTTTAATTTTGGTAAAAGTTTTTAAAATTTGTAATCACCCAATTCACCCCTCCTCTCTTGGGTGTCATTGATCATGGGACTTTAATTGGTATCAGAGCTAAGACTCTATCCTTCAGATCTAACAATCTAGAGTTCGATCCAGATCAATGGCCAACAAGGGGATGATGCCTGAGGGTCACTCCATCAATCGTCCTCCATTCTTTGATGGCTTGAATTACTCCTACTGGAAAAATAGAATGCATATTTTTCTAAGGGCTCGGGAGTACGAGGTCTGGAGGGTTGTAGACAAGGGTCCTTATGACCTTCCTGATGAAGAGGATAAATGGACACCTGAAGAAATTAAGAAATCCACTGTTAATTTTAATGCAATGAATATCATGCAATGTGCCATTCATCCTAATGAATTCTCTCATGTTTCCATGTGCAGCTCGGCAAAAGAAATGTGGGACAAGCTGCGGCTTATTTATGAAGGAACCTCCGAGGTCAAGGAGACCAAAGTCAATATGTTGGTTAGAGACTACGAGCTGTTTAAAATGAAGCGTGAAGAGACGATCTCAGAAATGTTCGCGAGATTAACAGATATTACCAATGGTCTCAAAGGCCTTAGGAAGGAGTACAGAAACTCTGAACTTGTAAGGAAGGTATTGAGATCCCTTCCACCTGCATGGCACACAAAAGCCACGGTTCTTGAAGATTCAAAGAACCTACCCATACTTTCCTTGGACGAGCTCATAGGGTCACTCATGACCTATGAGATAAACATGAAGAGAACTGTTGAGGAGGAAACGAAGAAGAAGAAGAAAATGGTGGCCTTTAAAGCCCACCAACCTGATGATGACTCCCAAGAAGAGGAGTCTACCGAAGGAAGTGATGAGGAAGAGAACTTGGCCATGTGGACACGCCAAGTGAAGAAATTCCTAAGAAGAAAAAGAATTTTCTAAGGAAACTTCAAAAAGGGACAAAGAAGGCCAGCCCAGACTAAGGGGGAGCCAAGCAAGCCAAATAGCGTTATATGCTATGAGTGCAAGAAGCCCGGACACATGAGATGAGAGTGCCCAGAATTGAAGAGAAAGTTTAAGAAGGACAAGTTCAAAAAGTCCAAAGCTATGGTCACCTCCTCGAGTAATGAGGAGGAAGAGTAGTCCGAAGAAGAGCTCGGGGAGCTCATGGAAAGCCTGTGCCTCATGGCACATGAGGATGACTCAGTCGAGATAAATTCTGATCCTGATTTTATTTCAAATGAACAATGGGAGTCGGAATATGAAAAGTTGTATACAAAATACAAGAAAATCAGATCTGAAAATAAATCCCTCAAAAAGAAAATTGAAAATTTGGAAAATGAGGGCTCTTCTGTTAAGTTTGTAAAACTCGAACAAGAATGGTTTGAATTGACAGAAGAAAAAGAAGCTTGCTTCAAATAATTTCAGATATTGAGAAAACCAAAGAGGAATTGATGTGTAAAATGTCTGAAATTAAAAAAGTTTCTAAAAATTGAAAAATAAAAAAGAAGTTCTGACATCCTCAATTTCAGAACTTGAGAATAAAAATGTGAGTTTGAATAAGGAGGTGTAAAAAAGAAGTTCTGACATCCTCAATTTCAAAACTTGAGAATAAAAATGTGAGTTTGAATAAGGAGGTGAATGACTTACAGTTCACTCTCTCTAGGTTTATTAAAGGGAAACAAAACCTAGACAATGTGTTGGGAGTTAAAGTTAACTTCCGGAAAGAAGGATTGGGGTACATACCCCAGAACAAAAAATCATTTGAGCACAAGATTACTACATCTTACATGCATGAAAAAGAAAATGATTGTGCATCATGCTCACACACCAAGCCAAAACATGTTCAATCTAAACCACACAGATACCAAAGAAGATTTTCAAATGTCAATTGCTTTCATTGTGGTAGATTTGGTCATGTTATTGTTAATTGTTGGTACAAACAAAACACACAAAGAAATCATGCTGCTTGGACTAGAAAAAGATATATGTAGAATTGGACTAACTCTCGTGGACCCAAATTAGTTTGGATATCAAAATCAATTGGATGAGAATTTTGTTTCTTGTAGATATACCTTGAAGCTAGGGGGAGCAAATGGTACCTGGATAGCAGTTGCTCAAGGCATATGACAGGGGACAAGAAGGTGTTCTCTACTTTGCAAGACAAGGATGGAGGCTCGGTTGTCTTTGGTGAAAAGGACAAAGGTAAAATAATTAGAATTGGCAACATAGGTAAGAATTCTGAAACCCTGATTGAAAATGTAATATTGGTAAAAGGTTTGAATCATAATCTTTTGAGCATAAGCCAATTGTGCGACAAAGGTTTTAAGATTATCTTTGATGAATCACATTGCCTCATCATGAATAAAAGCACTAGTGAAATCAGGTTCATCGGCAAAAGGTATAACAATGTATATACTATTGATCTTGATGATGTTTCTGGTGATGATGTGTGTTTGGTAGCAAACAACCATGATAATGCATGGCTATGGCACCGAAGACTAGGTCATGCTAGTTTTGAAGTAATCTCTAAATTGTCTAGACATGGCTTGGTGAATGGTTTGCCGAAGTTAAAATTTGAAAGTGATAAAATCTGTGAGGCTTGCACAAAAGGCAAGCAAACTCGCATTTCTTTCAAAAGCAAGAACATTGTTTCTACCACTCGGCCTTTAGAACTACTGCACATTGATCTTTTCACTACAAGAAAAATGGGAAATACTGACGGTATTTCTGACTAAAAAGTTTTCGTCGAAAATACGTCGGAATGATTCGACTTTCTGACAAAAATATATTATGTTAGAAACTCGTTGATAATTACTGACTATTTTTCGACATAATTATTTTGTCGGAAAGACGTCAGAAATTTTTGACAAAAAAATTAACGTCGAAACTACGTCGAATATTTTGGACGTATTTTTTTAAAAAATAAGTTTTGTCAAAAATAAATAATTACAGGTTAAAATGTATGAACAGTTTTCAACGGATAAATGAAGGTCGAACATTCGTCATAAATACGTCGAAATAGTCAGACGTATTTCCGACAAAAATAAGTTTCGTCGAAAATAAATAATTACAGGTTAAAATGTGTGAACAGTTTCCGACGGATAAGTTTAAGGTCGAACATTCGTCGGAAAGTTTCCGACGTTATGTCGACAAACCATTATCCGTCGAAATATTTCGATATATTTCCGACTGATCTTTTGTCTGTCGAAAAATGATTACATAATTTTCCACACTTCCTATTATTAATTAAATTTATGAATAGTTTCGACAGATAATATATGACGTAGGAAATATGTCGGAAACTTTGTTATTAATAAATAGTATTATATTATTATATTTATTAATATTCACTTTTATGATTTTTCATCATTTTTGTAACTATTTTATAGTTATTGGATGATAAGGGTGACAAATATATGGTAAGGAAGGGTGACTAATGGATCATATGGGTTCAAATGAGTTACTAAGAGTGACAAATGGGTTACTAACGGTGACAAATGGATCATATGGGTGACAAATGAGTTACTAAGGGTGACAAATGTGTTGGTAAGGGTGACAAATAGCTCATATAGGTGACAAATGGGTTACTAAAGGTGACAAATAGCTCATATAGGTGACAAAATGGGTTACTATTGATGACAAATGTGTCATTTGAAATGGGGTAACATATAGATGACAGAGGTGGGCTGAGTCGACTCCATGACAAATAGGTCATAAACGTTCTGTGGTGACAAATAAGTTGACAAATGAGGGTGATATTTATGAGTTTCTTGTCATTTATGATATATATTTTTCTATCATTTTTTTCTTTTTTGTTAATGTTGTATTTATTAATTATATTTTTTATGATTTTATAGTCGAATTATTTTATTATTATTATATTTATTGGTTATGAATTTTATGATTTTTATCATTTTCACAATTATTTTAGTATTATCATATTTATTGATTATCATTTTTATGGTTTTTTTGTTATTTTTATAATTATTTTATCATTATTATATTAATTGAATATCATTTTCATTGTTTATTTGTTATTTTCTTACCTATGTGAAAAATTATTGTATTTATTGATTATCATTTTTTATGAATTTTTATTATTATTATATTTATTTTCTCTTTTGGGTTCACCTTCCGTATGTGAGAGCAGCAAAATAAAATGAATGATAAGGGTGATGAATACATATTATTGGTGACAAATAAGTCGACAGAGGTAACAAATACACATTAGTAGTGACAAATAGGTTGACTGTGGCGACAAATGCGCACGAGAGGTGACAAAAGGGGCAAAGGTGACGGCTCCCAGGGGCAAAGGCGACGGCACCTGCATGCTAAGAGTGAAAAATACCTATTAGTGGTGACAAATAGATCAACAGGGGAGACAAATGCGCAAGAAGGGTGACAAATAGATTCTAACGATGAACTATGAGCATGAAGATAAGCCCTACTAATATTAGAACCATCGACAAACCCTGCTACTTATAGGGGAAGAACTCCCCTTCGTAAAGGTAACCCCTACCTGCTACGGATGGTATCCTTCATTTGATGGCAACCACATCACACAAATACAAGCATCCATCATGCAAAGAAAGGTTGCAGAAAAAGAAATTATATTGATAGGGGAAGAGGGTACAAGTTGTTGCTCGTCCTCTTTGGGACGGAACCTGTCAGGTTGGAGGCTCAACACCCCCTTGTAACAAAACAGGCAGTCCACTTTCGCCAAGATGTCCTGCCACCCTTGCAGGTACCCTTGCTTGTATTCCTTCGAAACGTCGCCGCCGCTACTTTCCCCTGATGGCTGGTCCGGCACCGGCAGGGCTTCCTTTCGGAAGCACAGCTGTTTGGCGAGAATCTGCTCTAACGAAGAATCTGACTTCTCAGACGATGACATATTCACGAGAGTGTCTTTGACTTCCAAAGGAACTCAGGATGTCCTTAGGGTTCCCCATAGAGTCTCTATTTATAGGAAGAAGACGAAACTCCCAGAGGGCAAAAGGGTCTTTGTGCCTCCCCAACTTTGTGAAAATTGAAGCGACGGGACCGCGAAGATCGTTCCATCTCCCCCAACTTTTCTGACTCTCGGTCCTTCCTTTTTGTCGGTCATGAGATCGCTTGGACCGAGGTTCCTTTCATCTGGATACATCAGCCACAGGCTATTTCTCTTAGACATGAAGTAGACGAGATGCTGGAGAGAGATACTGTAACGGCTAACACCGCATAGTGGTGACAAATAGTCATCAATGATGACAAATAGGCTTCAAGACTAAAGAACGATCAGCCACGTGGTTACATTGCGCCCTCAAGATCGGACTCGTGGATCGTCTATTCAATAGGGGACGAGAGAAGGAGAGCGGAGCAGATCCATCTGATAGGAGAAGATAGAGCAGAAAGAGAAGAAAGGGAGATCAGAAGAAGCAGAAAGAGTGAGCAGCCAGTTAAAATTGAGCAACCACATTTGTCAGCCTTGAAGCCTATTTGTCACCACTATGCGGTGTCAACCGTCGCACTTGATTTTGGTTTATCTGACTTATTGGCTCCAAAATTTTAAAACTTGTTCTTCTTTCTGTCTAACAGTGATAAATAATAAATATAATTATATAATTATAATAAAATAAATATAAAAATCATAAAAAATCATAAAAACTAAAAATCAAAGGTTGCGATGTTGCCATCCAACGCTCTAAACAGAGCATGAAAACCAAGGGATGTGAGGGTATGCCCCTGCGAAATGGACAATACCACAAGGTGATTATGTAAACATGACAAAAGTCACGAATGAAGGAAAGTCGGTCAGAACACAAGTAGGTGGATACAAGGTAGTCCAAATACAACAGACACAGTACATTATAACAAGGTAAGAAATTGAGCAAGTTCACGAAACACATAATAATGCGTAGCACATATCATAGTCCAGTTTCACCCCCAAATACTATTAAGCCTTGTTTGTTCAGCAGTAGTCACATATTTGGAATCCTTTAATAACCCACGACCTACCAACATGTCCCTCAACCTTGTAAACATAGTAGGGTGCATTCTGAAGACTTTTTAACATATCTCTTCATGTCCATTGACAATTGATGTCACCCACATTTGACCTGTGTACTTTGATGAGTGCATCCATCTCCGGATAGGTGGTGCCATCTCCTCATCTTCCAGTTGGTCTAAAATAGCCTCCTCAATGTCGTTGAACATTTCATCGTCCTCCATTACAAATTTCATTACAATCCAATCAAAGTCTACACATCACACAAAGCACGTCCATCACCAAGACATCAAAGATGAAATAACCAAGTCGTTGACAATGAGTAAAATGTCCAGTACATTATTTCCCTATGCAGACCAAGCGTAGTACACTTCCTTACCTACAACAACAGTAATAACAAAGCAACTAATATGAAGAGGAGCAACACTACTAGAGTACATAATAGAACAACAATAATACAAGACACATTTGACATTTGTGTAGTCTGTTGGCGTAGTGCCTTGTTCCTTGAATCGTAGTCAGGCCCGGGACTTGCATGATATGTAGGCATGGGCCTTTCCAGGAGTTGAGGATGATCAACATACGTATGGCTGCTATTGCCAACCCCATTTATAGCAGCATGTGTTTCCTCTACCAAGTGAAAACCCTTATAACGAGCTCCAGGGTATCCATTCACTTGGACAAAGCATTCGGGCCAACTATAATATACACCGGGTTCGCGACCAACCCACACTACATAGTATTTATACCTTCCCATTTTCTGAACCTCAATTCCCTGCATGTAAGGTGTTATAAAAGACAATAGGTATGACAGACATAATAATTCCAGCAAATTTAATATGAAGTCCAATCCATAAGAGCAAGTTTGTACATCAGAAAGCATGTAGGTTTAAGGTTACACTGCATGAAGCATGATATAGTGGGGTAGGGGATTTAAGTCTGCTAGTTCAAGTGCATGAACAAGGTTTATGTCATGTGAGTTAACACCCAATCAACCATGTCTTCTTCAGACAGCTCCATGAATAGTTTTCTATTTATTGAATCTTTGAATAAATCCACTGCTTTAAGATACATGTCACGATCGAGATTTGGAGCTGACTTGAGTATGTCAATGCATGCACGCATGGAAGGAGTGTCATCGGCCATGTGAAGGGGAGTCGTACGCTGGCCTCGTAAAAGCCTCAACAATTCATTGCTTGGGATGTGAAGGGGAGATTACTAAGAAATGTAGTTAATATAACTAGAGGTAACAAAAGGTAGGTTGTACAGCATACTATATGTGAGGCCTGTGCCTTAATGGATCTTTAGTGGTTCGATCCTAGAATTCGTTCTGGAATATCCGACTATTTTCCTGGATTTTTAGGAATTTTTCTAGTATCTTTTCGGATTTAATTGGAATTGATTGAGGTTTTATATGGAAATAATAGGATTTTTATATACAATAAATATATTATATATATTAATCTTATTTTTCTTTTCCTTTTATCCTTCACCCCCCTCTCTCTACCCTCGTCGATCTCTCACCCACCCTCACGCTCTCCCTCTCTCGTCCGATCACACCCCCCCCCTTCATAGGGATTTCAGGTGAATCGGCGACGGATCGTGTCGCGGAGCACGCCGATGGATCCTCGCGTCGAGAGGAACGCGTTGACGTCCACCTTGGTGCGGTTCGTGGCTCGTGGGAGCGAGACCGGGCGTGGAGGCTCGGCGGTACCCTCCTCTTGCATGTGGCCTATTCGGCAGTTTCGGCTTGAACGAGGTAGGGGGATGGAATCCTGAACTCGCTAGGATCATTTCCTATAGCTTGGTTTCTTGTTTAAACCCATGTGGCATGCATATTGGTTATTTTCCATGTTTAGGGTTTAAGCTTCGTTCTTCATGTTTAAGCCATTGTGGGCGTCGCATGTTGTTATTTTGTTGGTATTATGTTGTTTAGGACGTGTGGTTTGACAGGTTTTACGTGTGGTTTGACAGGTTTTATAGGTTTTCGTCGTTACCCGGCGATTCCGATTGCCCGGGAGGGAGCCCACTTTCAAACATAACCCGTCCGTAACCCAGACGGTGTGACGGTCCTTCCAGGAACCGTCACACGTGTAACGGTCCATAGGGGACACGTTACATCACTGTAACGGCCTGATGAAGGGGCGTCACAGTGTGTGTAACGGTCAGGCTCCAGACCGTTACACTTCTGTTGTTTTCTGTTGACCCAGTATGGCGGTTAACGTGACGGCCAGTCGGCCGGCCGTCAAGGTGCTCTAACGCGCTGACGCGAGGGCGTTACACCGCCTGTGAACGGTTTGAAAAACTGTTCGTTGGCTTTGGTCTCGAGTGGCCGTAACGGCTGTGCGGGGGCGCGTTATGCTGGATGTAACGCGCTACCCCTCGACCGTTACGCCCTGTGACGCGGGGGCTTCTGACCGTTACATGCCCTGGGGTTTTAAAAATCGCCGGTTCATTCTTTAATGCTTTCTAGAATGATTATATGCCATGTTTGAGTTATTTTATGTAATAATGGCATGTTTTTAGATCCCAATAGAGTAGCTTTACTTTCCTTGCGATGGAACCACTGTTGTAGCCCTAAGGTCTGTTGAGTGCCGACCCGCTTGGGGATAGCGGAGGGGTGTTCCCGTCACACGGTTTTTAAGCTAGTACCGTGGGCTCCCCGCCAACGGTAGCGTCCTACCGAGGGAGAAAACTAGCTAGAGGGCCTGGCTCAGGCGAGAGTCAGTGTGTGCACACGTGGTCAGAGGCTGTGGACTGACACTGACGAGTGTCACTCTGACTGGTCACTTGGTTTGGTACTGTTTACGTGCTCAGCTTGTCGTGTTACCGACTGCGAGTGCTTGAGACGCAGTGTAAGCCGTCAGTGGACGCATCTGGTTTCTATTCCCAGTGGTGGTCCTGCTCCCTGTTGCTTGGTTTAGTTGAGGCATATTCTACTGGTAGATTTAGTTTCAGTCGTTTAGACTTACTCGTTATTGGCATGTATTAGCTGTTATATCTGTTTAGTTAGATTTTACAGCTTTATTGTCATTAGTTATTCATGCCATTGCTTGTTTATTTGATTAAATGCATGCTCTAATTGCCTTTACTTTTGCATGTATGCTTTTTTTAGTGCGAGGTAGGGATCCGCGTGACCCCTACTGAGTCTGGCTGTGACTCACCCTTCTCTTTTCAGGTGAGCCGCGCCCGTCGTCTCCCGGTGTTTCGCGTGTACTCGGAGACCGCCCTTAGCTGCCAGCAGTAGACGGGTCACCTTTTTGGCCCACTTGTGTACTTTTGCCGGGGTATGCCCCGTGTAGTTGTACTTTGTGGACTAGTACTCTTGTGCCTCTGGACTAGTTTATATATTTACCACTGTTTATTTTAAATTGCTTCCGCACTCTTGTTAATTTTGTTGCTTAATTCTAATATGCGCGCTTGTGATTGCAATTCGTTATACATCCCCTCGACGAACTTCACTAACCCTTCAGGGGCCTCATCAGCCTCTTGGGTGGCTTCCCCAGTTCCTGGTATCGGTATATCGATGTTATCGGTATATCGGTATCCGGCGCTCTGGGTCGTCACAGTTGGTATCAGAGCGGAGTTGAGGATTTGTATAAGGAATTGGAATTTGCACTTGTCAAGAGCTAGTCCTAGTGTTGTCTATTGCTGACATAGGATGTTTCCCGTGTGATTGATGGATTTGCTGTTGTTTTGTGTGTTCGGCAGTACAATATGCCGCCTCGTCGAGGAAGACCTCCTCGAGTTCCTAGAGGTGCGCCTGGAGAAGAGAGTGGTTCTGCTCCGCCTCCTACAGTTCCTGCAGTTCCCGCAGTTCCTGTTGTTCCTCCTCCAGCACCAGCAATTGCTCCTCATGTTGAAGCGCCTGGTAGTCGAGGCAAGGCTTTGAAAGAATTTCTCCTATTCAATCCGCCAGCTTTCGACGGACAACCAGATCCAGAGGTAGCGAGGCAATGGCTGGATGTGATCGAGCGTGTGTTCCTATCTATGGAGTGTGCTGAGGATGAGAAAGTGATGCTTGCAGCATTTCAACTCCAAGGTACAGCCATTACGTGGTGGAAAGCCGAGTGGCAGATTGCATTTCATTCCAGGCCCCTTCGGCAGATCATTTGGGCAGAGTTTGTAGCAGCCTTCGAGCGTGCCTATACTCCTGCCTGCTTGCAAATGGCTAAGATGTATCAATTCATGGAGCTGACTCAAGGTAGCATGACCTGTGCTTAATATCGGAACAAGTTTATGGAATTGGGTCAGTATGCGCCCCATGTGCTGGCTAATGAAGCTTTGAAGACTCAGCAGTTCTTGCGAGGGTTGAGGCCAGAGTTGAAATTGCCCTTGATTGCGAGTCGTGTTGCTGATCTTGATGGTGTGTGCCAGGCAGCTGTGGCACTTGAGCTGGAGATGGCGAGACCAGGAGGGTATCCACAAGCGGGGTCAGTTCAGCCGACGATGCAGTTTTAGCAGACTTACCGACTGCCAGTGGCAGGAGTTCCCTCGGTTCAGCCAGATGTTAGCGGTGTTTCTTCCTCTTCTAAGCCCAAGTTTAAGAAGTTCAAGAAGAAGAAGAAGTTCTTCCAACATCCGTCGTCTAGTGCAGATACTGTTCAGTAGCCGACAGCGCCTTCTTCTCAGACTCGTCAGAGTTCTGCTGTCAGTCAGCCGTGGACTTGTCGGTGATGCGGTGGTCACCATAAGGGTCAGCCGTGTTCTCTTCCTGTAGTCTATTTTCGCTGTGACCAACCGGGTCACGTGGTTTAAGATTACCCACTGAGGCCGAAGCCGGTGCAGGCTCCTCAGTTTTCTCAGCCCCAGCAGTCGCAATTCAGACCTCCTTCGTTACCTCAACCTCAGCAGCAGTTTTATTCTCAAGCTTCAGCGTCTTCCCAGCAATCTTCAGCTGGATCTAAGAAACAGAAGGGCAAGGTTTCTCACATTACTCGAGCTGAAGCGGTTGCATCCCATCTGGTAGAAGGTACGATTGTGCTTTATGGTCATTCAGCACGTGTCTTATTTGATTCAGGTGATTCTCACTCTTTTATCTCTGAGGATTTCATTGCATGCATTGTGGAGCCGACATCAGAGATAACTTGTGAGCTGTTTGTTGAGTTGCCTTCTGGAGATTTCATGATTACACCTCTGTGTTTGGAAGAGTCTCCTGTGATGATTAATAATCATCAGTTGCCGGCGAGGTTGTATGCGTTGCAGCTGGCAGATTATGACATCATTCTGGGTATGGATTGGTTGGAGCAATATGGAGCTGTGGTTGACTGCAGATCGAAGAAAGTCTATTTTCAGCCACAGGGAAAATCAGCATTTTATTTCCAAGGTATTCGATCCCGTTCTTCTCGTTTGATTGTTTCTGCTATTCGAGCCTATAGGTTGCTTAGTGCAGGTTGCCAGGATTCTTAGCTTCTGTGGTTGCTGTTGAGAACCACGACAGGACGTCAGTGATATTCCTGTTGTCTGTGAGTTCCCTGATGTGTTTCCTGACGAGTTGCCAGGCTTGCCTCCAGAGCGAGAGATTGAATTGGTGATTGAACTGATTCCTGGTACAGCCCCGTTAGCAAAGGCACCGTACCGAATGGCTCCAGCTGAACTTAAAGAACTACGAGCACAGCTACTTGAATTGCTGGAAAAAGGCTATATTCGCCCCAGTTTCTCTCCGTGGAGTGCTCCAGTGTTGTTTGTGAAAAAGAAAGATGGAAGCCTGAGGCTTGTATTGATTACAGACAACTGAATCAGGTGACTATCAAGAACAAATATCCGCTTCCCAGATCGATGATTTGTTTGACCAGTTACAGTCTGCTACTGTCTTTTCACGGATTGACCTTCGGTCTGGCTATTTTCAATTCGGATCCGGAATCTGATGTGGAGAAGACAGCTTTCAGTACTCGATATGGTCACTATGAATTTCTGGTAATGCCGTTTGGCTTGACTAATGCCCCAGCAGCTTCATGGACCTAATGCAGCGTATTTTCCGTCCATTTCTAGATCAGTTCATGGTGATCTTTGTTGATGATATTCTGGTTTATTCTGCTTCTGACGAAGATCATGTACAACACTTGAGGATCGTTCTGCAGACTCTGAGGGATCACGAGCTTTATGCGAAGTTCAGTAATGTGAATTCTGGCTTCGGGAAATTCATTTTCTTGGCCACGTGATTTCTGGTGACGGAGTAGCAGTGGACCCTGCAAAGATTGAAGCTGTTCTGAGTTGGAAGAGACCGAGAACTGTGACAGAGATAAGAAGCTTTTTAGGTTTGGCTAGGTATTATCGAAGATTCATCTAGGATTTTGCAAAGATTACAGCGCCAATGACTAGACTGATTCGTAAAGATGTACCTTTCGTCTGGTCGGATCAGTGTAAGGATAGCTTTGTTGAATTGAAAAGGCTCTTGACTTCTTCTCTAGTGTTGACTTTGCCTTCCGGCTCGGGTGGATTTGTTGTTTGCACAGATGCTTCTCGAGTAGGTTTGGGTGCAGTGCTGATGCAACATGGAAATGTGATCGCATATGCATCTCGACAATTGAAATAGCATGAAGAAAATTATCCCACGCATGATCTGGAGCTAGCTGCAGTTATTTTTGCCTTAAAGATCTGGAGACATTATCTGTATGGTGAGAAGTTTCAGATTTTCACTGATCATCAGAGTTTACAGTATATATTCTCCAGAAAGATCTGAATCTCAGGAAGCGTCACTGGATGGAATACATGAAATATTATGACTTTACACTCTCCTATCAGCCAGGTAAAATGAATGTGTGGCTGATGCTCTGAGCAGGAAGGTGCAAGTCAGTCATCTGTTGCTTCATGAATGGAAATTGTGGAAACAGCTTCCGAGCGAGGCGTTCAGTGTTGAGTTTCCTGCCAATCCGAGGATGGCAGTTTGTGCTAGTTTGGCTTTGGGTTCAGCTTTATATCGGCAGATTAGGAGGCTCAACAAGCTGATCCTGATTTGGCTCGTGTTATATCAAGATATGATGTGGAATTTGATGACGAGATGGTCGTCAGTTTCTGTGGCAGATTGTATGTTCCTACAGAGGATGCATTGAGGCATGAGGTTCTGAGTGAAGCCCATGGATCCCGCTTTGCTATTCACCCAAGTGTCACCAAGATGTATCAGAATTTGAGAAAGCAATTCTGGTGGCCAGGTATGAAGAAAGATGTGGTTATGTTTGTTTCTAAGTGCTTGACTTGTCAGCAGGTTAAAGCTGAACATCAAAAGCCAGTGGATTGCTTCAGCCGTTAGAGATTCCAATGTGGAAATGGGACCATGTTACTATAGATTTTGTGGTGGGTTTATCTCGGACTTCTCAAGGTTTTGATGGTATCTGGTTGCTTGTCGACAGATTGACTAAGACTGCCTGATTGTTGCCAATAAAGGTTTTTTGGAATGTGCATAGGTTGGCCGAGCTTTATGTGCAAAAGATTGTGCCACTGCATGGAATTCCAATTTCACTTGTGTCAGATCGTGATCCACGTTTTACCTCCGGCTTCTAGCGTAGTTTTCAGAAAGCTTTGGGCACTGAGTTAGCATTCAGTTCAGCGTATCATCCGCAGTCAGATGGACAGTCGGAGAGGACTATTCAGACTCTGGAAAATATGATGAGATCGTGTGGCCTTGACTGGCAAGGTTCGTGGAGTCAACATTTGCCACTTGTTGAATTTGCTTATAATAACAGTTTTCATTCCAATATTGGCATGGCTCGTTATGAGGCACTGTATGGTCGTCCTTGTCGTACTCCTCTGAACTGGTTTGATGTTGGGGATAGACTCTTGACGGGACCTGACATGGTGCAGCAGTGTTCTGATGTGGTTCGTCTGATTCGGCAGATATTGTTGACAGCTCAGAGTCGACAAAAAAGTTATGCAGATCAACGCAGACGCCCACTACAATTTGAGCCTGAAGATATGGTTTTTGTTAAGGTATCTCCGATGAAAGGTGTTTCCAGATTTGGGAAGCATGGAAAGCTTAGTCCGCGTTATGTTGGCCCGTTTCCTATTGAAGAACCTGTGGGTCAGGTAGCTTATCATCTGCAACTACCAGCAGCTATGCAAGCTATTCATGATGTGTTCCATGTCTCTCAGTTGAGGAAGTATGTGCCAGATGCATCCCATGTTCTCGATGATTTAGTTTGGCCCGAAGTGACTGCTGATTTGTCTACGCCAGAGTTTCCTATCAGAATTTAAGACCGTCGTGAGCAGCGGTTGAGAAATAAGGTTATCCCTCTGGTAAGAATTGCTTGGCAGCGTCACTCTAGTAATTAGTCTACTTGGGAACGTGAAGATGAGATGCGTCAGCTTTTTCCTTTCTTATTCCAGTGAGGTATAATTCTTTTCTCAGTTTCCTCCTTATCCGTTAATGTCAATTTCGAGGGTGATTTTTTTATTAGGAGGGAGGGACTATGAGGCCCGTGCCTTAATGGATCTTTAGTGGTTCGGATCTAGAATTCATTCTGGAATTTTTAGTTATTTTCCTTGATTTTTAGGAATTTTTCTGGTATTTTTCAGGATTTGATTGGATTTAATTGAGGTTTAATGGAATTATTAAGGTTTTTGTATATATATTAATATATATATATATTAAACTTTTATTTTTTTTCACATTTCCCCTCATCCTCTCTCTCTCTTCCCCTCATCGATCTCACGCTCTCCCCCTCTCTCGTCCGATCACACCCCCCCCCTTCATAGGGATTTCAGGTGAATCGGCGACGGATCATGTCGCGGAGCACGCCGGTGGAATCCTCGCGTCGAGAGGAACGCGTTGACGTCCACCTTGGCGCGGTTCGTGGCTCGTGGGAGCGAGACCGGGCGTGGAGGCTCGGCGGTACCCTCCTCTTGCATGTGGCCTATTCGGCCGTTTCGGCTTGAACGAGGTAGGGGGATGGAATCCTGAACTCGCTAGGATCATTTCCTATAGCTTGGTTTCTTGTTTAAACCCATGTGACATGCATATTGGTTATTTTCCATGTTTAGGGTTTAAGCTTTGTTCTTCATGTTTAAGCCATTGTAGGTGTTGCATGTTGTTATTTTGCTGGTATAATGTTGTTTAGGACGTGTGGTTTGACAGGTTTTACAGGTTTTCGTCGTTACCCGGCGATTCCGGTCGCCCGGGAGGGAACCCACTTTCAAACATAACCCGTCCGTAACCCAGACGGTGTGACGGTCCTTCCAGGAACCGTCACACACGTAACGGTCCATAGGGGACGCGTTACAGAAACTATAACGGCCTTTGAAGGGGCGTCACAGTGTGTGTAACGGTCAGGCTCCCGACCGTTACACTTCTGTTGTTTTCTGTTGACCCGGTATGGCGGTTAACCTGACGGCCAGTCGGCCGGCCGTCAGGGTGCTCTAACGCGCCGGCGCGAGCGCGTTACACCGCCTGTGAACAGTTTGAAAAACTGTTCGTTGGCTTTGGTCTCGAGTGGCCGTAACGGCTGTGCGGGGGCGCGTTACGCTGGATGTAACGCGCTACCCCTCGACCGTTACGCCCTGTGACGCGGGGGCTTCTGACCGTTACATGCCCTGGGGTTTTAAAAATCGCCGGTTCATTCTTTAATGCTTTCTAGAATGATTATATGCCATGTTTGAGTTATTTTATGTAATAATGGCATGTTTTTAGATCCCAATAGAGTAGCTTTACTTTCCTTGCGATGGAACCACTGTTGTAGCCCTAAGGTCTGTTGAGTGCCGACCCGCTTGGGGATAGCGGAGGGGTGTTCCCGTCACACGGTTTTTAAGCTAGTACCGTGGGCTCCCCGCCAACGGTAGCGTCCTACCGAGGAGAAAACAAGCTAGAGGGTCTGGCTTAGGCGAGAGTCAGTGTGTGCACACGTGGTCAGAGGCTGTGGACTGACACTGACGAGTGTCACTCTGACTGGTCACTTGGTTTGGTACTGTTTACGCGCTCAGCTTGTCGTGTTACCGACTGCGAGTGCTTGAGACGCAGTGTAAGCCGTCAGTGGACGCATCTGGTTTCTGTTCCCAATGGTGGTCCTGCTCCCTGTTGCTTGGTTTAGTTGAGGCATATTCTACTGGTAGATTTAGTTTCAGTCGTTTAGACTTACTCGTTATTGGCATGTATTAGCTGTTATATCTGTTTAGTTAGATTTTACAGCTTTATTATGATTAGTTATTCATGTCATTGCCTGTTTATTTGATTAAATGCATGCTCTAATTGCCTTTACTTTTGCATGTATGTTTATTTTAGTGCGAGGTAGGGATCCGCGTGACCCCTACTGAGTCTGGCTGTGACTCACCCTTCTCTTTTCAGGTGAGCGACACCCATCGTCCCCGATGTTTCGCGTGTACTCGGAGACCGCCCTTAGCTGCCAGCAGTAGACGGGTCACCTTTTTGGCCCTCTTGTGTACTTTTGCCGGGGTATGCCCCGTGTAGTTGTACTTTGTGGACTAGTACTCTTGTGCCTCTGGACTAGTTTATATATTTACCACTGTTTATTTTAAATTGCTTCCGCACTCTTGTTAATTTTGTTGCTTAATTCTAATATGCGCGCTTGTGACTACAATTCGTTATACATCCCCTCGACGAACTTCACTAACCCTTCAGGGGCCTCATCAGCCTCTTGGGTGGCTTCCCCAATTCCTGGTATCGTTATATCGATGTTATCGGTATATCGGTATCCGGCGCTCTGGGTCGTCATACTATAGGCAGAGACGATACACAGTCATAGCAGTAACTCTTGGGATGAAACATGCATTTTCAGAATAAAATAATGACAATGTGGTTGGCAGGATTAATAAAAATAGAATATTCATTTGCATAACAACCTTACCCATATCTCATTAAAAAAATCAATGTACGTTAGACATTCTAATGTTTACACACTAAATAAGCATGTAGAGATCTTTTAACAATGTAGAAAACCGGCAACAATAAGCCAAAGATGTAGTTCCATAATTTGCATTCTACAATGTATAGTGCATATCCGAGGTTTGATACATATAAAACTTTTGTGATATATGTGAAAAAATGAAGATGGTAAAATTTACAATTTTTTTATTAAATTGTAAGCAATAGTATGCCTTAATGTGGTGGAATAAAATTTGAACGTATTTACATGCTTTCCTGGCAAGTAATAACAATATAGAAGTCCATTTCCGTGTGCTCTTATCAAAGCAAGGTAGATGTTAGGCCCAATACAGTGTACAGAGCATACACAAAGCATGGTAGAGGTCCAACGAAAAATAATACTTGTGCATAGGTTAAGAACAAAACAACCACTGCATCCGTTTAATATGAAACTACCTAGAGCATATCATATACGAACATATGAAAGGCCTGTAAAATGCATAAACATGGAAGAGGATTAAAAAAAAGGAAGAGGGCATCTGCAGCAGGAACCAGTGACGACAAGGGACCGAGGAGGATGTAGAGGAGACGGGCTCTTCTGCTGGGGAAGCCACCGCTACGCGCACTGATAAAGGGGATGACATTGCGGAGGAGCCTTAAGAACTTAAAATAGAAGAGCGGGTGTCAATGTAGGGTCACGAGCGGGATCGGTGTGTCGATTTAACACATCGCTGCAATGGAGGTGGTAACACAGTTCCTCGGGAGCAGAAAAAAGGGGAACGTCGGGAACCCTAGCGGAACGATCGAAGCTCGATCGGAGCATATTGCAGAGGTGATTGGACAAGAGAGGGTGTAGGCAAATACACTAGATAAGGGTGAAAAATACCTATGAGTGGCGACAACTAGATCTGCAGAGTAGACAAATACACTGGTAAGGGTGAAAAATAGATCCTAGAGCTAATAAATGAAAAGCAGAAGGAGCTGAAAGTAGGAGTCAAGTTCACAAGAGGACAAAAATATGAACACTGTATCAAGAGTTTCTAGAGCAATCAGAAGAAGAACGAAGGGACTTAGTCACTTCCAAGACAGTCAATGTTGACTCATCAAGGTCAACGCCAGTCAAAGAGGACTCCAGAAAGCTCAACTTTTTCTTGACTATAGTCATGAGGTCCCAGTCAAAGTCAATGGTTAATGAATAGATTAGTCAGCTACAGTGATCCAGGTCAAAGACAAGTAGCTAATGGAGAGAAAAGAAGGCAATGGCTGGTCATGTGGTAAGATAAGAGTAATAAATATACAGTAAGGGTGACAAATAGCGTGTATGACTCACAAATGGACGATAAGCAGGTAAATTAGCCATTTAGGCTGACAAATGGGCTTAAAGGTTGAATCATAGGCTCGGTGTGTCTGGTACACGCTCAACTCGAAGGTCAGGCTTTGCACGTGATCCGAGACTTCCCTGTCATAGATATATTCTCTCTCATGGGACAATGATATTTTCACATTTCAGCCTGATCATCTATTATTCACCCTTTGTCGCCTCTTTTACGCCAGTAAGGCCTATTTTTCACCATTGGCCACCTATTTGTCACCCTTAAAACGTAGCCAAAGCTCTTTTCATCTAGCGGGTGACTTGAGTTTTTCTCTTCAGCAGTCTGAACTAGAGTTGGCTCCACGGTCGACTTTAGTCGACACTTGTGCAAGTAAAGCCTTCATCTTTTCACACTTCAGCCCAGTTCCTTAACCAAACTTGAATCTGTCTTCAGAAAACTCATTGATATTCATGAATTAACATTATCAAGCATACACATTAACAACATTAAAACATATGAAACTTTGAAAATCAACATGTATGATAAAATAAATATCAATCAAGACAGGTATGCCACATTCTGAGGTTTGAGACGTAAAATTGTTTAAGATCTTGTATTTCCAAAGGTAATGAGGTTGGCCCCAAATCGGGCTCTAATCATATTACAATCACCCTCATTAAATGTCTATGATGTCTCCCTCTTGACAATTCATCAACACATTTCAGTACATAAATGGCACAGTTGAGGCTTCCATCTACCTGTTGGGGACATTCGTTGTCAAATACAAGATCCCATTTCTCAACTCCCTCGAATGTCCCATAGACCTTCAGAAACCCCCATACAACTGCAGCCTGCAACTGAAATATTTGAAATTATTAAGGAATAATTAAAAGACATTATAAATATCTTTGATTTCAGGTACATGGATAAGAAAAAGTACCCAATTTCTTGTAGTGGCATCATGGATGGCCATGCCTCTCATGGAATTGTATGAGACAAAGCGGCGATTCTCTGTGTCAACAGCAAGTAGATGCCAGTGATTTTCAGAGTGTAACATGAGAAAATATTTGTTCTTCTGTAGTTCTGATAATTCAACATTCTCGTAGGTGCACTCCAACAAATCGTTGGATTTTTTATAATTGGCCGTTGTCCTGATGTTTATGTGATTCACTAAAATGGTGGGAAAACAAACCCACTGATGAAAGATGTCAGATTCATTGCATCGTGAGTGGAGGAGGTACATCGTGGCGTCGATCACTTGCAAATTAACAATCACGATTCTATTATTAGTAGAAACACAAGTTTAGGGTAGGGCGAGGCATAAAATTTCACAATTAATGAAAGAAAGTACCGTATCATCTATCATCTGGCTGTATAATAGATCAATGACATGACGACGTTTCAAAACAATCCCGTTCTGTAGGAGAAAAATGGGGCCACTATATCGGACAAAATTTTCATGGTAGTCAGAGTAAGGTGAATCAGGATAATTATAGAAACTATAAGAGGACAACTTACTCAATATCCCCCGAGGCACAAGCATCAATGAATTCATTCACAATCGTGTTATCTGTCGGCTTCAGCTGACCTTTGCAGATCCAATCAGTACTATGTATAAGCTTCCTGTAAGGGTCGGCTTCATCTCCCTTCTACATTTATGTCAATATACTAATCTTAGATTCTATACTGTAAGAAGTAGGAACAACGCAGACTCACCTTCTTCTTCCCCCATCCTCTTTTCTTTGTAGGTGCTCGCCATTTCCTCACGGGCTTCTCGTCCCGTTGATGAAGGGACTGAGAAAAGACACCTTGACGACGGTCACCATGCCCATTGGTATCTCCATCTGAGCTTGGATATCGCCTTGCACATCCTCTTCAAGGGCTGCCTTAGATGGCACAGTATCATCCGTACTTTGTTGAAGGGGCCTTGGAGGTGGGACATCAGCGGCAATGTCCATTTCAGACATTTGACATATACTTTGCTCAACATTTTTAGCCCCTTGCACTTCCTTGACAGGGGCTGCCGGAGGTGGCATGGCATCATCCGTCACCTGTTGGACTGGCCTAGGAGGTGCTGCATCAACGGTAATGTGAGCCCCTTGCACCCTAGTCAGAAAGAAGGCCCTCATTTCCTCAAGTAGCCGCTGCTGGATCTTCAATGTAGCGGCAATATCCTGTAGCACATGCATGTATGGAGCTGATGAGGACGTCTCCTGAGCACTGGGTCGGGTCATCATCTGACCACCATACACCGTGTCCCTTTCACTTGGCTCAACAAGGAGCCCTTCGATCACCTGCATTTCAAATCACATCACTTCGGTTATTCATTAATGTTGAATGACAAAGAAGAAGTTTTTAGTACTCATAATACCTGTTTACCTCGTAGGGATCCAATGGAGAATTTTAATTTCCTATCTAGAAATGGCCCTCACCTAAATAGTCGGGGGAATGCCACCTGCCTTAGTGGCTGCCGCACCCGCGTGTGCTCAAAAAACCAAACCTGTAATATGAAATATATTAAGTTATTTTACAATGCAATAGAATTAATGATTGACGCATTAATTATAATACAACAAAAATAAAAAAACTTACAGCAAGTGTGACAGAACAACCAAATATAAATGTATGGGCCTGGGATGCATCCCCGGCTCTTCTCTTAGGGCCTCTTTGATAGAAGAATAGGTTAAGGAGAATACCTTAACCGGAGTTTACTTATTCCAAAGAATGTCTACTTTTGCTTTGACAAGAATGTACCATAACCCAGGTTAGCCAGAGAATAAGGAGGCTTGTCCATCTACTTTGACAAGAATTCCTAAAAATTGGAGATGGGTTATGAGGGAAGTAATTACAAGGACTACCCCTATTTGCTGCTTCTATGGCTACAAAGGAAATGAACTCCAACTCACGTGCGATTTAGCGTAACCCAGCGACACCATATATAACTTTTTTTCTCGTTTGACGCAAAATACAATGATGCTTGGGTCTCTTTTTTCACCGATTAACGATCAAAATGCTGAAATCTCTACACAACGATCCACTTTTGCACAAACGGGAAAATTTTTTTTGCCATATTATAATCAAAAACAAACGTGAAATCAAGGTCTTATGTTTGTTCTCCACCAGTCGTGACACTACAACCCATTCAAATTGATTAACATTCACCACTACGGTTTCTGAAATCCCATGTTCGGCCCATTGTGTATTCAAACATTCACATATCACAATTTGCACACATGAAGTCATTGCATTTAAATTGGGATTAAATTTTACACATCCAAATTATGCACCAACTGTCACAATTGAAATTACAAATTAAAAAATGTCGGGCAATTTCATTGTGTACCATATTTTACAGACCATACATTGCACTACTTAAATACAAAAGATTGTATCATCCCATTGTCGCATCCCATGTCGAGGCGGCCGCATTTGGAGTAGAACCCGATGGGCTTGGAGCCGAGGAAGTTGTCACGAACAGAGGAGAGGAGGATGACGCAGGCGTGAAGGAGCCGGCCCTGGGAGAGGAGGCGGCTACGGCGCAGTGCTGGGTGAGGTCGTCGTAGTCATGGGAGCCGTTCCTGATGCTGAGGATTGTGCCGGCAACGGGAAGGCGACCGGGGATGGTTCCGAGTTCTTGGACGAGCGGGATGGCCGCTTTCCTACTCTGACATCTAATCTGCTAACTATACACATGTATGATATCAAAGACAAATTATATACCAATAAGAATCAAAGAAAGGAGACAAAGTTCAATTGCTTCTTTCATCATAGTGACTTCCTTGTGAAGTTCTTGTTGCTGCAAGTTCCATCTGTAGGCTAGAGATTGTTTTATGGAATGTTCTGGGAATCCAACCATGTACAGAAGATCAAAGCATGTGAAAAGGATTGAGTCATTGTGTTCACTAAAAACAAGTAAATTGAGACTGAATCAAAGAGTAAAGATGGAATAACCTTGTCTCCAATAGCAACGCCTGCAATCCTCTCCTAATAGTGAAGTTGTTATCTCACTTCACAATAGATTGAAATGAACTTAGGAATGCTCCTCGTTGAATAGATGCTGGAGAAAATTGGAGCTCACATCATCATCTTTAGTAAGTCTCCTATCAAAACTCCTAAGTATAAACTAAAAAGGTCACAGATCATGGGAAATAGTTTGGCAAACCATATCAATCGAGGTACATTTTGGAGATTGCAGACCTGGTTAAGAGAGAAATGGTAAAAGGAAAGAAACGGTCCATAAAGATCATATTGATAGTTGATTTGGTTGTTGTACCTCTGATGTGCAGGATTAGAAAAGTGACTTACATTTCCATGAACATGAAGATACTTCGGCAACTTCCTTTCATGGTTTCTCACTCTTCCATATTTGTTTCTATAATACATGCTGGACTCAATTTTTAATAATATTCTGAATTGTGGCTTTGGGGCTGCAAATGGGAGAAGTGGTGAAAAAGACATTTGATGAACTCTTTAGAGGGCAATTTTACAAGTCATTATGAATTCAAGTACACTTGACAGATATCAACCTGCAGTCCAAGTCCTTTACACTTCACTGGTAAACTAGATATCCAAAAGGCTGTGTTGATCAATCAACACCAACCACCTTGATTGGGGGTAGGGGGTTGGCAACTAAGCTAAGCGAAGGAAAGAAATTAAGCTCTAGAGAAACTTACTTGTCCGCAGCTGGTAAACAATGCAGCAAGCTGCTCCTCAGTTACTTGTCCGCAGCTGGTAAATATTGAAGCAAGATTACATCAGCTCTACTGCATGAACAGCTATGTATGTTCAGATAAAGATACATTGTACAATGAACGAGCCACTTGCTTACTGATACATGAGGCATGTTGTTCAAAGAAGCATGCTACGGAACCTATAATAAGTAATAACTAACCTTGTCTTCACAATTAACTTAGTGTTGAAGATCTTTTTTAATGTTTTGTGCATGCAAGGCCTCATTTACTTCAACTGTCTCTGAATGAAGGAACCCATATCCTACAGCATGAGCAGACCAACAAGGAGTTTAAAAGGTAGTACAAATGCAATGACATACAGTGGAAAGAAAACACAAAAGTAATTACATCCCTTGGGGGATCTAATAAGTATCCATGCACGATCGATGTACTGATTATAGTAATGACTTCTGTGGGTTTATTAATCTTATCGGTAAACAAAATGAATGGTTTAATAGAGCAATAAAGAAACCAAAAACTCTATTTGCACGAACCTAGCTACCACTGAGATTCACTTTCCGGAAGTGGATATATATATAGCAAGACAAGTTTTTTAAATAATAAAAAGAAGGGATGCCACTGAGATTCAGACCCAAAGAAAGGCACATAAAGAACAAAATAAAACAATGCATAAGTCTGTCAAACACTAATTCGCTTCCTCCTAATTGACTTCTATGATAAAAATTGCACCAAAAACAAGAATCCAAAGAATAATAAAATAGTATGACAAACATGTCACATACCTGCTTACATACCTACTCACATTGCCCAAAGATGGCTCAGCTGTGTTCTTATGTCACATACCTGCTCACATGCTATGGGGAGACATAACATTTAAACAACAATGATGTGATACTTATCAGGCACATGATCTAAGATTATGACATCAACAACATTAAAATAGATCTGCACAACCTATCGAAAGAAGTCCAGCAACATGAGAATATGAATAAAAACCCAAGTCAGATTAACCCAAAACCCAAGTTGTTCTGCACGTCTCACAATAACTGTAACTGGCCATTGCAGATATGAGGGAATGCCAAGAACACAAAACATGCTTTTTAAATGGCATTTCAGTAACATTACTCTGGCAGAAATTAGGAGTGCTCCATTATAAGCCTGTCAACTGATCACAATGTATGATCTAGAGGGCTCGGTAAAGGATGTATTGCAAGGGTTTGAGAGACAAGAAGGCTCAGACTTATATGAACAGACAAAGCATTGCAGGGGGTTGAGAGACATGAAGAAGGCTCAGACTAATATGAACAGTCATATCATTGCAACGGGTTGAGAGACAAGTCAGCCCTCACAATTCAAACCCATCACAGCATATGTGCTCCGAGGAACCTCCACAACTGTGTAAAGTTATTCATTGTGTTGCCGACATCATCAATCACCCAACTAGACAATGCCATTATCATCATAAGACTTATCATCATTGCCCTTCAAGCCCTCTAACCACTCCTGCTACCATGAACTGTCATGGCATTGCAAGGGGTTATTTGACAAGTCAGCATTCCCAGTTCAAACCCATCACAGCATATATGCTCCGAGGAACCTCCACAGCTGTGTAAAGTTATTCACTGTGTTGCTGACATAATCAATCACCCACCTAGACAATGCCATTTTCATCATATTTTTTACTCATCATTGCCCTTTAAGGCATCTTCCCATCCAACTATCCAACTGCATGAGAAGCTAGGGTTGGGAGGGTGTGGCCTGCAAAAAAAGGTTACGCATATGAAACTATTGTAAAAGGTAAATGAAGCCCATGTACTAATTAAACATCCTCCACTACAATGCACCATGTTAAACCTACTAGATGAACGAACTACGATTTATATAGAAATTGTCCAAGTACAAAGCAAGAAATAAAAGAACTAAAGTAAATGTTCCCACGTCTACAGGTTGGCGGAAAGTAACGTCATCCTACATAACACACATAATTTAATAGCAACCGAAGGAATAGCCTAGTAGAATTCAAAATCTCATGTCGACCCCCAAATACTATTGGCAATGTCATTCCTAAGGCGCTCTCCTGCAGCAACTTGTTGCTGGCCGATGGATGATACAGTGGGAACTTCCTGATCATCAATATCATCCCCTTGCACATCTTCGTCACCAACCCGATTGAAGTACCAATCATACCCTTGTTCACGACGTATGAAGTTCTGCACCACACAACATGCAAGGACTATCTTACGCTGTGTCGGCCAAGGGTACATGTTGCCCTCACGCAAAGTATGAAATCGCATCTTCAAGACCCCAAATGTGCGCTCCACCACGTTTCTCAATTGGGCATGACGATGATTGAATTTTTCCTTCTTATTTTCGTAAGGCACATTCACACGACCACGGAATTGAGCAAGATGATACTTCACCCCCCTATACGGTGCCAAGAAAGATGAAGAATTTCCATATCCAGAATCAACCAAATAATACTTCCCTGGCGGTACAGAGAAACCTCCTTCATCTAAAGCCCACTTTAGCACCCGCATATCAGCAGCCGATCCTTCCCATCCAACACACACATACTGGAAAAGCATATCAAATGATACAACCGCCATTACATTTTGTGTAATGCATTGCTTACGGTTGCGGAACCGTCATGCTCTGAAATTGGTACGTTTGCAGGAATGTGTGTGCCGTCTATGGCACCAATGGCGTCTAGACAAAAAATTGCGTTGGTAAGTTTAAGGTATCAATGTACTGGGGAGGAATGACTAAGTAAAAAGATCTCACCTTAAAATACGGGTAGAAGCGTTCTTTGCCACGAATGTAGGGATGACACTCGTGAGCTTGTGTAGGTGTGGGTAGTTGAATATATTCTTCCTTCAAATGGTTGATGGCAACGATGACTTCATTTACATACTTACTGATTGTTTGAGAAGAATGTTGAAAGTGCTCACATAATGCACCACTAGACACCCCATGACCGGTGGCATATAGGAACATAGCCAACTGTTCAGCAGCAGATACATATCTTGAATCCTTTAACAAACCACGGCCTACCAAGATGTCGGTCAATCTTGTAAACATAGTTGGGTGCATCCTGAACATCTTGTAACACCTCTGCTCATGTCCATCGATAATATTTGTCACCCACATTTGACCTGCGTGGACTGATGAATGCATGCGTCGACGAATAGGTGGCGACATTTCCTCAGCTTCTACTCTTTCAAGAATGGCCTCCTCAACGCTGTTGATCATGTCATCATCCTCCAAGAGAAACTCCAATAGAATGCGATCAAGATCTACACATCACACCAAACATTTCCATCACCATTGCAACATGATTTGTTGATGAAGTCATTATCCATTAATAAAATGACTGGTATATGGTTTAATAACAGCAGATACATATAACCCTAGTACATAACAGAGAAAAAGTACTTGTGAACAAGCATAGTCTATGAAGTCCCCACCTTAAACAACACAACTAGGAGAGTAAGTAATATAAACAAGAGCAACACTACTAGAATTATCAACAGGACAACAACAGTACAAGACACGTTGGACATTTATGTTCTCTGCTGTAGCAGTGATTGGTTCATTGCATGATAGGGTGACATAGGATTTGCAGGAGACGCAGGCATGTGCCTTGTAATTACTTGGGACCGATCAGCAATATGTGTATGCCCGCTGTTGTCACACCCATTTATAGCCTTGTGTGCATCCTCTAGCGAGTGAAAACCCTTGTAACGAGCCCCAGGATATCCATTGATCTGGACAAAACATTCAGGTCAGCTGTAATAAATACCGGGTTCTCGTCCAACCCACACTACATAGCATTGGTATCTTCCCATTTTTCGACCTTCAATTGCCTGCACGTAAGAGTTTATGAAACACAATAGGTGCGACTACGATATCATATGCGAAATTTGCATGATAAGGTCCACTCCATAGGGTAAGCAAGTAGAAGGGACATCAAGTAAGTTTAAAATTACAACACATGATAAGGTCCACTCCATAGGATAAGCAAGTAGAAGGGACAACAAGTAAGTTTAAAATTACAACACATGATAAGGTCCACTCCATGGGATAAGCAAGTAGAAGGGACAGCAAGTACGTTTAAAATTACAACGCATGATAAAGTGGGGTTGGGGAATAACAGCAAATAGTCCAAGTGCATGAAGAACGTTTACAGCATGTGAACTAGCACCCAGTCAATCCTGTCTTCTTCGGGCAGCTCCAGAAATAATTTTCTATTTATTAGATCCTTGAATAAATCCACTGCTCTGAGGTAGATGTTCTGATCAAGGTTTGGATCTGCCTTCAGTATGTCGAAGCATGCTCGCATGGAAGGGGTGTCATCGGCCATGTGGAGGGAAGATGTACGCTCCCCTCGTAAGAGCCTCACCAACTCACTCCTATCATGCATAGCCCCAGCAAAATTGTTTAATGCCTCATCTCTAAGCTTCTTTTGACGACTCTTCTTACCAGAGCTAGCTGTGTTCTTGGCCGATGTAGAAGTTCCTTCATCCTCCACACCCCTACTCATAGGAGGTGTGTTAAATGCAGGTCTTGAAGGTTGTGCGTATTGAGACACATTCAAAGTGTCAGTAATATTATCAAGCCCACCAACATCAAATGCACCACCTAAAGCAGTCAAAAAATCATTTGCATGCACTTCCGTAGGTTGCGTTACTTGTCGGGGCCGTGAGGAGTCGGCGTCCCACCCCCTTGCACAGCTTTTCCACAAAGATAGTCCATCTCACGTAGGAAGAGAAATGGTTTACCTCTAATTAACCTAAACTCCGGTCGACTCTGAAATAAAGTAGGATTTGGAGATGTCACTCAGTGAAAACAAATAGCCGAGGAATGTAAACTGGATAATTATTCGCACAAGTCATAAAGTACTTGAATTAATTCATCCCATGCCCCTTCATATCCGGGAACAGGCACATTGTTCACACTGTCCCACCCCCATCCAGATTTATTCCGCAACTCATCAACAATATCATAAATCTTTCTAATTGTCTTCCAACGATTATTTAATTGGTGACGGTCGTAGTTTAGGTTACACGATCGATTAAACATCGGACTATCTCAGCCCAACAATGAGGCTTGAACATACCAGAATTGTAATTATTCTTATCATATTGCTCGATCAATAATTGAAGGAGAACCATATCCTGAGTCGTAGTCCAATTCTGCACACGGGCCTTAACTCTAGTGGTTCCAGATTCATTTGGAATTGACCCTAATATTAGTAAATAAATCATAAAAAGTACTTTAGTTTCACACCAGGGTGGACAGTTTACATGAATTTCCAGAACAAGAAGTATGAAATAGCATTTATGTAATGGGTTGTTGACGGAACTTACCAGAGGTAGCCATCCGAGAAGTCCTCTTCCTCTTCAAGCTGGTTAAGTACCCATCGAGACAAAAAAAAACATGAAAAAATTAGATATGAGAATGTGAACACAGTAATGAGTTTTAATTTATATATTGTAAGCAACAGACATACTTATCTGACCCTCAAATAAACCGGCACATATCTTATAAAATCAGAAAATAGCTATAAAATGTCTGCCTATATGAGTTTAATGCTATAAACCCCATGCGGCAATCCTGCTTCCCCACAAAGTTAAAGATACGGATATGGTGGATCACACAGCTTGCAAGGAGAAAGATACAGCAAGACCTTCAACACAAGTAGGAGGCCATCAGATCGAGTCATAGGGGTCATTTGAGGGCTTGTGATATAAGGTTTTGGTATGCAGAGAGACTTTTCATCTAATTTTGCCTTATACTCATGTAACCTATCTATTTTAAGCATTAAAGAATCTGCAAAATATTCACTTTGGAAAACAATAAATAAAGGACTTTGCACTACTTAAGTATTGTTGAATTATCATCTAGAAAAAGACAATTTCAATGACCAGCACACAAGAATTTCAGATTGTGATTCAAGAGTGTAAATATGATTGCAGAGAGTAAAAAATGTAGAATCTGACACCCAGCGCAGTCAAGATAATAATAAAAGCAGCTGCAGATAAATAAAAAGAAAAAAATCATTGCCACTAAAATACAAAAGAAATGCAAGACACCAATCAAGCACATTAGAAAATGTATTCTGTTAACCTGGGTCTGCTCGGATGAAATATCAGAAAGATTTGACAACAACAGAAACAGTCACCAACTTAATGTGACCCTCAAGTTTTAAAAACTACAACCTAATTTGACAACAAACTACAAACTACAACATTATTTGTAAGCAGTAAACAAGTACATGGCTCACCTTAATTAGTATGAAAAACCCTAATCGTCAACAGTAGTTGATTGGCCAGTAGATACAAAGGCTCAATAGGTTTAAAAACAAACGAATATGCCAATATCCAAGGGTATCACATGAACTAATGCAAACTAATGATAAGCACACAACTAAGAAACAATGAAGGAACATAAATAAAAAAATAAAGATGTCAAAACAAAGTACAATACATGCGACATCAGTGAAGACATTTTCTCTGAAAATTCTGGATCTACTATCATGAGTTTAATCTTCCACAATCCACATTTCTAGCACATGTGACATCATAGACCAAATTTACCCCTCCCACTTATCATTCTAATCACTTTTTTCTTTTTCATCTAGTCCAATGAACTTAGCTGGGAGTTATCCTTCTCAATGGAGCATGATCTGAACCATGTTGGGCATATTCAAACAACCTTATATCTGCACTCTCTAATCTTGTCATTGTGTTATCAGAATGTACTACATCATAGTGATTATAAGATATCAAACATCTGTGAAGTAAGCCTTTTCCCAGCACAGGGGCAAACATATGAATTTGGCATGAATAAGGTAATCTAAAGCTGCATTTAAGAAGCACGCTGATATTTTTAAGGTTTTAGATTGGTAAAGCTGTTCGAATAGAATGTTGTATAAAGAATACAAGAATGGCCCTGGATCTGGGAGTTCCAATTATAAAGCAGTGAATGTATTTCAAGTCAGAGTGTATAGCCTTCAACACAAATGCTCTATTCAAGCTAAATTGATATTTGCCTAATGCCATTCCATGGAAAATACTACCGGTACTCCTCACCCAAAATCATAAAGCACTATTATGAATGTATGGATAAGCCATGCTGGAGTTGACCTCTTGGAAAAGGCGTATAAATTCAAAGAAAGGAAGAGAAGGTGGTAGGAGCGGAAACTGAGGACACAAAAAACCACACGGTAGTTCCACGACCAACTTGAGTAAATCAACAAAAGGACTAACCAGGAGTTGAAGGCCATTATCCACAATGATTTGAGGGATCATACCGAGGTTCTAGTTGCGGGTTATTGAAAATCAGTTGCATAGGTGAACCAGCGCAAGGTAGTATCCGAACCAGACCATGGTAAAATGGAACCATCTTCAATAGGAGAGGGAAAGCACAGCAAGAAGGAAGGCATATGATATTACATGGCAGATTATCAACGATTACCGGAGATCATACCGAGGTCTTACTTGCAGCTTTTCAAAATCAAATGCACAGGTGAATCAGCGCATGGGAGTATGCGTACCAGAGCGTGGTACAATGGAACATCATATGCAGAGGTGAATCACAGCAAGAAGAATGGCATATGAAACTACAGACCATGTCCTCCAGAACATAGTGAACGGGTTGTAAAAAGCACAACAAGAAGAGACAAAGCAATGCAGAATGAGTAAAAAAGATTCGCAGAAGAAGGAACCAGTGGCGGCAAGGGGCCGAGGAAGAGGCAGAAGAGACACAGTCCTTTGACGCTGGAGAAGCCACCGCGTCTGGCAAGGATGCTGGGGATGGCATTGCGAAGAAGCCGAGGAGTTAAAATAGGGCAGCACCAAAAAATACTGTAGGCTCACAAGCGTCGGTGATACAGGGGTCGATTCAAACCCTTTCCGCAAAGGTGGGTACGGGGAGCAGAAAAAGTGGAAGGACGCCAACCCCAGCCACACGATCCGAGCGATTTCAGAAGATTGTAGAGGTGATTGGATGCAAGATTGTAGAGGGTTTTCAAACCGAGGCGGTGCCCGAGTAGTAATGGCGGTCATTGACTACCTCCTCATGGAAGCAGCAGAGCGTGGGGGCGGAGCCTGCAACAAACGACTAGCATGGCGGGGAGGGCAACACGGCCAGATCGGGGCAGCGAAGGCAAAGGCGTCGAGCAGGGAAGAGGCAGCCGACGGCGGAGCAGGCGTTGCAGGCCGGATGATGGTCGTATGTGTCGCACGCGGAGGAGGGCGACATGGGAGACACGGAGGTAGGGTTCGGAGGAGGAGGACGAAGCAATACATTACCTTGCAGCACACAGGTTAAGCGTATTCCACCGGCTCGGTAGAATATGTTAACCGGAGTTAACGCGGAGACCGAGAAGGTTAGGGAGAATAGAAGAGAATACCTAAAATGCTCTACCAAATCGAATAGGATAGAATACGGTGGGGTAACCCTCTGTATTCTCCTATTAAAGAGGCCCTTAGCACGGTCAATTGTACCTGACCGTCATTTTTGGACCGCCAACACTAATTGCTCAAACTTGTGCATCATTACCTGTTGTACGGTGGCTGCCCAATTGTAATCTGAAACTCTATCAATGTCATCTAAGCATGACAGCATCTGTTGTGGACAAGAATACGTCGACCGTGGGCAAAGGAAAGTGGACAGTAAGAGTACAATCCACAGGCGGACAGTGTCGGCCACATCCTACTCTTCATCGGACCCAACAATTTGCTAGATGAGAGAGCACACTTTCTTCCGGTCAAATTTTGCTGCAAATCCAAATCGATGGTGCAACTTCGAATTTTGTTTCGCTGGTTCATAATGTTGAACCGGCTGACCGGAGCAAGGTAATCCTAAAATTATACCCACATCTTCCACACTGAATGCGACCTCCTTACTACCCATACGGAAGTAATTTTCTCCACTATGGGCACAAATAATCTCCTCCAATAGTGTCATGGTGAAGGTGACGGGAGAAGCATTGTCAACATATGGACCAAAGGGTGTGATCCTCATCAATGACTTGTGGCATTCCCGAAATGCCATCTGATCCCTATCCTTCATGTAAATGTCCATAGAACACCGGGCAGAGATGACCTTTGTGTTCACTAGATTCAAAATAATATGTAAACAAGAAATTCAGCTAATTGATTGATCAAGAAATACAAAAAATATTAAGAGTAAGATAAGGGTGACAAATGTATAGACAAGGGAGTTTAGGTTTGGCAAATAGGTGCTTCAGGGTGACAAATGTATGAAATTTGGAGACAGGTAGGTCTAAATCTGACACAAATAGGTAGATATAAGCGTGACAAATAAACATGTCGATAAGGGGGGCAAATAGCTATGTAAGGGAGATAAGGAACCACACTACCTTTAACTTATCGTCCTGAAGTGGAGGCCTTAGAAACCCTAGGTTCCTCAGACGTTTCTTCTTCGGTCATAGGAACCGGTACAATTTCCTGAGATGCAGGTGGGACATCCAATTTACGGCAGATGGAGCGCTGCATGGGTGTCTCCTTCGGCTCCATGGCTGTCAGTGACGAAAGAGAGCTTGCAATTCTGGAGTTCTCGAATAGCAAATGACGGAGAGGTCACAAATGACACTGCGAGGAAGACGAGACGCTGAGCACGATGCAGAGACGAACCGACTTCTGGTAGGTTTCGTAAGAGCCAAGACATGGCGGGAAGGGTAAATAAGGAATTGGGGATTTTTAATTTTGAGGATCCAGTTCAATGTCATCATTTCTATTGATGTGGTCTGCGACGTTGGATCGGCGGCAATACGCGAACAACACCCACGCGTGGCCGAAGTGTCCCGTTTTCCACGTGGACCAATTGGAGCTTAAGGGCGACAAATGTGTCTACACGGGTGACAAATGCGTTAGCAAGGGTGAAAAATACCCTGCTAACGGTGACAAATAGGGCTCAATAGAGACAAGGCTGACGCGCGGCTTTCAAGATAGTGTAAGAGTAAGGGCGACATCTTGTGGACTTTAGTGGTGACAATTAGGTGAGTACGGGTGACAAATGTGACAAATGCTCAACTGGAGTAACAAATAACTTTACATTGGTAACAAGTGAGAAGGAAGGTAAAGGTGAAAAATAACAGAAGAAAGAGGAAGTGGAGGAGAGAGAGACGTGCTCACTAGAAGACAAAGGACCTACAGTGCTCACAAGAAGACAAATGTGAACAGTGATCCCAAGGGCTCTAAAACAATCTGAAGAACAAGCGAGGGCTGACCACAGTCGTCAAAGTCAATGCCAGGAGAAGGAAGGATCTACTCAACTTCAACTTTATGTTGACCCAATGCACCAATACTCCAGACAAAGTCAATAGTCAAATTCAAGCTTTTGCAACTTCTCAAGTCCAGTCAAAGCCCGGTCAAGCTTCGGCTAGCGACAGTGGACACAGAAAATGACAAACGTGGAAGAACAACAGAAGAAGACTAAAGGTAACAAATACTCTCCTAAGGATGACAAATGAAGATTCAGCGGTGACAAAGATATATATAAGGGTGACAAATGGATGTTAAGAGTGACAAATGTGGAAACAACGGTGAAAATTTTCAAGGCAGCAGGGAATGTTACAGCAGGGAAAAATGTTACAGCAGGGAAAATGCCAAGGCGACGACTATCAACCGTAAGGGTGACAAATAGATTTTAAGTCTGATAAATAGCTGTTAAGTCTACAAAATGGGTTCGCAAGTGTATCATTGTTAATCGTGAGGTGTCAGGTTCAAAACAAAGTTCTGTCGTGTTTTCATTTACATTTTTAAATAAGTTATATTAAAAAAACTTAAGGAAACCTTAAGATGAAGCTAAGATTCGAACCCGGAGAAACCCATTCAAACGACAGAACAATAAACCAAATGATACACCATGTCATTTCAAATAGTTTATTCCATTATATATATATATATATATATATATATATATATATATATATTAGTTTTCCGTATCGGTACGCAATGTCCAATCCCGTCTCGAGCCATGGCCGGGACAACCGGTTCGGAAGGGACGGCCACACCGGCCCCGAATGATGTGCACGTGACTCAAGGATGACGTTGGCACAAGATTCGAGTGCTTCCACGTGGCATTCTCCGTGAGGAGCACTAGCTCCCGAAAATACATTATAGACGTGACGGTAAATTCAAAACACATGAGTTTGAGGTAGGCACGGAAAAATAAGGAAATGGTCAACATGTGACTGATACGCCTCTGAATACCTTTTCGCACCCCGATGTGGGCCTTTCAAGGTAGCTAGACTTTTCAACACGCTGTCTCTTCTTTTTATAGGAATCGACTTATCGTCCATGCAGCCCCATTGCTTGGCGATTAATCAAACGTTTTCCCCTCTTATCGCCGTGATCTACTTTTATGGTGCGGCGGGTCGCCAGTCCCGACCCGATGCCCACCATCGTCTGCTTAGTGATCAGAAGGAGCGCACCTTCGGTTAGTCCAGACCATCCCAGTCTTGGAACCTGAACACATTGTCACACATGTGATTGGCACGCCCTATCGTGAGTAAAACTGATAAAATATACAATGATATTTGATTATTATCCTGAGTGCTTCCACGTGGCATTCCCCGCGAGGAGCCCTAGATCCTGAAAATTCATTATAGACGTGACAGTAAATTCAAAACACATGAGTTTTACGGGGGCATGGAACAATAAGGAAATGGTCAACATGTGATCGATACGCCTCTGAGTACCTTTTCGCACCCCAATGTGGGCCTTTCAAGATATCTAGGCTTTTCAACACGCTATCTCTTCTTTTTATAGGAATCAACTTACCGGCAATGCTGCCCCATTGCTTGGTAATTAATCAAACGTTTTCCCCTCTTATCGCCGTGATCGACCTTTATGGCACGGTGGGTCGCCAGTCCCGACCCGATGCCCACCACCATCTGCTTAGTGATCAGAAGGAG
This sequence comes from Amorphophallus konjac, assembly GCA_022559845.1. Classification (NCBI taxonomy): domain Eukaryota; kingdom Viridiplantae; phylum Streptophyta; class Magnoliopsida; order Alismatales; family Araceae; genus Amorphophallus; species Amorphophallus konjac. Next base: position 367,447,129 of record CM040123.1, read on the forward strand.
CGCACCTTCGGTTAGTCTAGACCATCCCAGTCTTGGAACCTGAACACATTGTCACACACGTGATTGGCACGCCCAATCATGAGTAAAACTGATAAAAGATACAATGATATTTGATTATTATCCTGAGTGCTTCCACGGGGCATTCCCCGCGAGGAGCCCTCGCTCCCGAAAATTCATTATAGACGTGACGGTAAATTCAAAACACATGAGCTTGACCGGGGCACAGAACAATAAGGAAATGGTCAACATGTGACCGATACGCCTCTGAGTACCTTTTCGCACCCCGATGTGGGCCTTTAAATGTAGCTAGGCTTTTCAACACGTTGTCTGTTCTTTTTATAGGAATCGACTTATCGGCCATGTAGCCCCATTGCTTGGCGATTAATCAAATGTTTTCCCCTCTTATCGCCGTGATCGACCTTTATGGCACGGCGGGTCGCCAGTCCCGACCCGATGCCCACCATCGTCTGCTTAGTGATCAGAAGGAGCGCACCTTCAGTTAGTCCAGACCATCCCAGTCTTGGAACCTAAACGCATTGTCACACACGTGATTGGCATGCCCTATCGTGAGTAATACCGATAAAAGATTGATGGGGGCATCCCTTACCCCTCCACATTTTCAAAGCTCGGATTGTTCGTCGGCATGCGTCATTGTGTTTGTCATATTTTTCTGAGTCTAGTCATGTAATTTTTATATTTTATTTGAGTCATAAACTATGTAATTTTTCCTTTATTTGAATCCGGGACCTAGGTTTGAGAGTCATTTACCTAAGTTGAATGTCATTAGGTTGATTAGGTTGGTTAATGGGCCCAATTCAGTGGGCTAGGCCCAAGGGCGCCCTCTTTTGGACTGCTTTGGTCATTAGTTATTTAGTCAGGGTCAATTTGGTCCTAGGAAAAGTATGGAGTCTATAAATAGCCCCCTCCCCTATCTCATTTGTAACCTTTGATGATCAATATAATAGATAATTCCTTTGTGGAGTTTTCTTCTCTCTCTCTTGATATTTCTCTCTCTCTCTCTCATCTCTCTCTCTCAAAGGGGTTGCGCCCCCCTCTCTCTCTCCCCTCTCCCACCTACTTTCTAACTTCCTCCCCTCATTCAAGAGCCTCCCCAACTACCTACAACCCCTCTTAACTCTATCCCAACCTCAAGGTAGCCTCCACCTATCCCCACTCCACCCTCCAACCACCAACCACCCACTCTCCTTCCCCAAGCACCTCTCTCATCTCCCAAGGAAGACTTCTCCACTCCCCAAGCACCCCTCCCCTTGCCCAACACAACCCTTCCCATCCCCATGACCCCCATTAACAACCCCCATTAAGCCACATTCCAACCTTGAGAGAGATCTCTCCTTCCCAACCCAAATTCGTAGCTCTCCCTCCCTCCTCCTGCTAGACATTTTTCCAGCTCCCATTCTCCCCCTCCCTCACCTTGGTTTGCCCCCTCCCAGACCCCCTCACAGCTAGGGGTTGCCCCCACACCCATCCACCCCATTTCCCATCCCATCTACCCCATTTCCCATCACCTATTACCACCTTGTTCATCCAAGTTCGCTGGCAGCAGTCAAGGGTCGAGTTACAGAGGCTGTCATGTCTTTACCGCGCATCTTCAGGTGGTGTACCTTATACTACTGAAAAGCTTGGCGAGGCTACTTTGTAGGAGAGGTTGTCTCGTCGTCGTTCAACTTCGGAGCTGCTCGGAAGAGTCATCTTCGTCAGGCTGCGCATTTCCTCCCAGGTAGCCAGCCAGCAGTGACTTTCAGAGGCTCCCACGACCAGCGCCCTGGGATTCTTGAGGCGCCATTTGGCTGAGGGCTTCTCCTGCAAGTCCCCTGCCATCTCCACGAAGCATAACAATTTTTGGAGCTCGGAGTCAAGAATTCCAGTTTTTCTCCCCGAGGTGTGCAAGGTCAGCTCCCTAGAACTTGGTCCGACCTCTTTCCACTGATCCAGTCATCACGGTCAGCTCCGACCTCCAACGATGGTCCCGTTAGTCCTGACTCGAAGAGGACTCGTCCACGATTGCAGTGGTTCTAGTACCACATTATTTGGACCCCGGGAGTGTTCGTGGCACCCTCGCCTTCCCGCAGCAGCAGTCTAGGAACAACCAGAACCAGAGTAGATCGGTCCGATTCCAGACCCTACCCCAGCCAGCAACGTCATCAGGAAATTATCCGAAAATTCTGACATCCTCCTGGGTCAACTCAAAAAGTTTCGGCACCGGTCTAGACCTCTTCGGAGCTTGGCAAAGCCCGTGGCGGCGCCATCATCGACTGCCTATCAAGCTGTTCCTGAAGCTGGCAGAACCGGCAGAGCTCGGCAATTCGGTTTCTAACTTAGCTTCCCCACCCCGCCTGGCCGGCTCACAGCCCCTCCCTGCGTGGAGGTAGTGTTTGGTTGTAATTGGACTTCCCCACCCCTAGTCCAACCCCTCTGCGAGGGAGTAGTGCATGTACTAGCATGTCTTCGGCCAAAGCGTCATCGGCGCGGCGTGCGGGTAGCCCACACTTCCCCGCTCGCCCTCGTCTTCGGTCGGGGTCGGCGTCTTCACGCTGACCAGGTGAGCTACTGAACACTTCTCTTTGCTGGTTTCCTTTGCTTAATTAGTATTGCATCTTAGTGTTGTCGGCGGTGAGAGAGTGCCTGGTCCCAAATTATCATCAAATTGAGCGACCACCGCGGAGCGAGTTATGAGAGAGACCCTACAATTCACGCCCTTGGCATGCTAGCCGCCCATGAAATTGGGCATCCCGGGCCCTTATGGGTTCAGCCTCAAGCTAGCCAAATCCCCCGGAGCATGAAGGTCTCACCCCGGACCCTCTCCATCATCACCGGGTTGCCCATGGGCACATGTGTGCGTTACACGGGTGAGTCCGTTTAAGTGATATCGACGGGTATGTTGGATTGCTTACGAGTCTAGGTCCAAGGTGCATCGGTCTAGTGACTATCACCCCCAAGGTGGTGTCGCATCAAGTGGTATCAGAGAAAGTTCTCAACTTGTCTCTACAAGTTGGTCCTAGGGCGCGCATATGCATTTAGAGTCTCCCAGTGCATCGCTCTTGTCCACTAGCATGGCCGCCTCATACCGACCTTACCCATCGGCCCTCTCCATGAGTCCAAACCTCCAAGAGAAATCAACCACCAACACACATGGCCTCCACGACTGTGTCAACTACCTAATGGGAGCCTTGACCTATGCCAATGAGCGGCTTGATAGCCTATCGGGTCGACTCGACCAACTAGGAGACAATAGGCCCGCCCCAACGGCGGACGATAGAAGGACATCTCCCCACCTCCCACCTTTGATGGAACTCATCCTAATGACTATTTATATTGGGAGGCTTCAATGGACCATTACTTCGAGTGGAATCCCATGTCTGAGGATAGGAAGGTTCGATTTGCCAAAATGCAACTAACAAAAAGGGCTCAAACCCATTGGTTGAAAATTGAAGGCTTAAGGATGATTAGAAGGGAAGCTCCCCTCACCACATGGGGGGACATGAAGGATCAACTTAGGGCTAGATATATTTCCCCCTCCTACCCGGATCACCATAGCCCAAGGAGCACTTCAACTCCTCCATCCCCACCCGGCCAACCCAAGACCACAATCACCCAATCCCCACCGCCTCCCACCTCTCCTACCCCGGCCACTACATCTACACCCTACCTCCAAGTCCTCACCACAACCATAGCCCCACAAGCCCAAGTGGACTCCGTGTCCACCCCTCCACCGAGGCCCATAACAGTCACCACCCCCAAACCCAAAATCCCTCACCAAACCCATACCCCACAAGCCCCCTTCGGCCCCACCACTACCCCTCCATCGCCCCCCATAAGAGACACACCTCCCAAAACCAATCAACCCAAACCTCCTCACCCAACCCACCTTCCACTTCCAACCCCAATCTTACCCCAACCTAGGCCTCCACTACTTCTACTCCCAACCCCAACCCAAGTCCGACCTCGCTCACCACCCCCGGTGCGCTCTGCACTGGCTGTCATCAAACCAACCACGATAGATCCTCCTACCCCATTGGCATTAGAAAAAGTGGCCCACACACTCGGACACATGGGGACAAATGCACCTCCAGACCCTATCCCCACCATGAAGATCACCCATGTCCAAGTTGAAGGAGAAGCCTCACACAGTGGTCTCCACCCTCCACCACCATCTCTAGATGGGGCCGAGCTCATCTTAGGGGAACCTCTTGTTAATTGGCTAAGGGAAAGCCCAATTAGATATATCACAGCCCATGTTTGCCCTCCTATAGAGCAAAACCTCCCTATAGTGCCCTTCTCCTATCGCACCACCATCCAATCATCCTACCATGTGGAGACTTTAGAGGATCTTCTTAAGGGCTTAGCATGGCAAATGGCATTGACTGGCATGTTGGCCACAGTGACCGACCGACCTAGTAGCCTTGACCTCCAACACCTATGTGTCGGGTCTATCACCGCGGTTTACACTGTGGGTTGCTACACTAGCGACCTCCTTCTATTCCTCCCTACACCCGATGAGCTCAATGCTATCCGTAAATTGGAGTTGCTTATCTCGGGTAGAACGTCAAGCCCTCCATTCATGACCGACCATCCCACATAAATCACCGGCCCAATTATCCCGATGGAGGAGGATGCCTCATCATCTTTTGAGGACCTTGAGGACTTAGAGTACATCTCTCTGGGAAACCCATTCCATGATCCATTAGACCCCTTCCTATGGGAGCCTAGATGCCCATGTGACCCACCCACCTTACTCACCACCCACTATTCTACCCTCACCCACCATGTTTGACCACGCCCACCTCTCCTAAGTCCTGGGCGACACAAGGGTAGCCATGACCAAGGAAGATCTACACCTAGGGAACAAGAAAGTGCCTCTTCCCATGATGACCACCTTCTATGATCCCTTCGACCCTTTCAAGTGGAAGCTCAAGGGCCACCCCACACCCATGCACATGAAAGTCATCTTTGGGATAGGAATGCATGAACCTTGGCGTACCGCACCACTTGGCATGATTCATAAGTCGGGTCCATTCATTCATATCACCCACATGTCAAGTAGGAAGCATGACTGGTCCACAATCGGATGTAATGGCCCACCTTCATTCATCATGAGTCTTAAACATGTTAGGAGCATTCATGGATGTCCGGGTCCTCCGGCACTCATCACACCCATGCATGATAGGTTCACCTATGGATGCCCCGGCCCTCCTAAGTCCGTCAAAGTCTTCATGGCATCAAATAATGATCGGTCTACATTTGGCTGCCCTGGTCCACCTTTGCACACCATACTTTTCACACCCACACCACATCGTAGTGCATGGCATACGCATTCACGTAAGGATCTAGCAACGAGCGGTGAGCATCACAAAGAGCGGGCAATAGCTCGTAAGCGCCACTTGGGATTCCAAGTAGGCAACTTGGTGATGGTGACATTGGAGTGGCTCTACCCTAGAGTCACCTCCAATTTTGAGGGCACGAGGACTTGGACCTTGCCAAGTTCCGATTGGCTTTGGCAACCCGGCTTACGGGTTGGACTTACTAATGGGTTTTGGGATTCACCCCATTTTTTGCGTTGCGGATCCGACATCCTATATGGGCACCGCAGTGGATCCTAGTGAGTACCTCGAGCCTCTACCTACCTTTGAGAGTGACACCTTTCGGAGAGCCTCCACAAATCAGCTTGAGAGCCCGACGTAAGCACACAGAGGTAATACTAGGCAAGCAGGGTACCATCGCTGGCAAGAGGGTGTGCTCGAGCTACCTTGAGAGGCTGGAGATCCGTCCCCTGACTAGGGACGCAGAGTTGAGTTTGGAGATCGTGGCTCACCTGGAGCTGCATTTGGTGTACTACTTCTCCAGTGGACCCATACTCGACGGGGTCGAGTTTTCCCCACCCCGGGGGTATGATGGGGGCATCCCTTGCCCCTCCACATTTTCAAGGCTCGGATTGGTCGTCGGCATGCGTCATTGTGTTTGTCATATTTTTCTGAGTCTAGTCAGGTAATTTTTATATTTTATTTGAGTCATAAACTATGTAATTTTCCTTTTATTTGAGTCCGGTACCTAGGTTTGAGAGTCATTTACCTAAGTTGAATGTCATTAGGTTGATTAGGTTGGTTAATGGGCCCAATTCAGTGAGCTAGGCCCAGGGGCACCCTCCCTTGGACTGCTTTGGTCATTAGTTGTTTAGTCAGGGTCAGTTTGGTCCTAGGAAAAGTATGGAGTCTATAAATAGCCCCCTCTCCTCTCTCATTTATAACCTTTGATGATCAATATAATAGATAATTCCTATGTGGAGTTGTCTTCTCTCTCCCCTTGATATTTCTCTCTCTCTCTCTTATCTCTCTCTCTCAAAGGGGTTGCACCCCCCTCTCTCTCTCCCCTCTCCCACCTACTTTCTAACTCCCCTCCCCTCATTCAAGAGCCTCCCCCAACTACCTACAACCCCTCTTAACTCTATCCCAACCCCAAGGTAGCCTCCACCTATCCCCACTCCACCCTCCAACCACCAACCACCCAATCTCCTTCTCCAAGCACCTCTCTCATCTCCCAAGGGAGAATTCCCCACTCCCCAAGCACCCCTTCCCTTTCCCAACACAACCCTTCCCATCCCCAAGACCCCCATTAACAACCCCCATTAAGTCACATTTCAACCTTGAGAGAGATCTCTCCTTCCCTCTCTCCTTCCCAACCCAAATTCGCAGCTCCCCCTTCCTCCACCTGCTAGACCAACTTCTTGCCCCCATTCTGCCCCTCCCACATCTTGGATCGCCCCCTACTAGATTCCCACACAGCCAGGGGTCGCCCCCACACCCATCCACCCCATTTCCCATCCCATCTACCCCATTTCCCATCACCTATCACCACCCTATTCATCCCAGTTCGCAGGCAGCAGTCAAGGGTCGAGTTCCAGAGGTTGCCATGCCTTCACCACACATCTTCAGGTGGTTTACCTTATACTGCTGAAAAGCTTGGTGAGGCTGCTTCGTAGGCGAGGTGGTCTCGTCATCGTTCGACTTCGGAGCTGCTCGGAGGAGTCATCTTCGTCAGACTGTGCATTTCCTCCTAGGCAGACAGCCAACAGTGACTTTCAGAGGCTCCCACAACCAGCGCCCTGGGCTTCTTGAGGCGCCATTTGGCTGAGGGCTTCTCCTGCAAGTCCCTTGCCATCTCCAAGAAGCAGAACAATTTTTGGAGCTCGGAGTCAAGAATTCCAATTTTTCTTCCCGAGGTGCGCAAGGTCAGCTCCCCAGAACCTGATCCGACCTCTTTCCACTGATCCAATCATCGCAGTCAGCTCCGACCTCCAACAATGGTCACGTTGGTCTCTGTTCGAAGAAGACTCGACCAGGATCACAGATGTTCTGGTCCCGCATCAATCGGACCCCAGGAGTGCTCGTGGTGCCTTTGTCTTGCAGCAGCAGCAATCTGGGAGCAACTTGAGCCAAAGTGGTCCAACCTTGTTCCAGACCCTGCCCCATCCAGCGACATCGTCAGAAAATTCCACGAAAATTCAGGCGTCATCCTGGGTCAAGTCAAAAAGATTTGGCACCAGTTGCGACCTTTTCTGAGCGCGGTAGAGCCTGTGGTAGCACTGTCATTGACTGCCTGTCAAGCTATTCCTAAAGCTGGCAGAACCGGCGGAGCTCGGCAATTTGGTTTCTTACTTAGCTTTCCCACCCCGCCTGGCCGGCTCACAGCCCCTCCCTGCGTGGAGGTAATGTTTGGTTGTAATTGGACTTCCCCACCCCTAGTCCAACCCCTCTGCGAGGGAGTAGTGAATGTACTAGTAGGTCTTCGGCCGAAGCGTCATCGACGCGGCGTGCGGGTAGCCCACGCTTCTCCGCTCGCCCTCGTCTTTGGTCGGGGTCGGCGTCTTCACGCCAACCAGGTGAGCTACTGAACACTTCTCTTTGTTGGTTTCCTTTGATTAATTAGCATTGCATCTTAGTGCCGTCGGTGGTGAGAGAGTGCCCGGTCCCAAATTGTCATCAAATTGAGCGACCACTGCAGAGCGAGTTGTGAGAGAGACCCTACAACCCACGCCCTTGGCGTGCTAGCCGCCTGTGAAATTGGGCATCCCGGGCCCTAAGGGGTTCAGCCTCAAGCTAGCCAAATCTCCCGGAGCATCAAGGTCCCGCCCCGGACCCTCTCCATCATCACCGGGTTGCCCACGGGCACATGTGTGCGTTACGCGGGTGAGTCCGCTTAAGTGATATCACCGGGTACATTGGATTGCTTGCGAGTCTAGGTCCAAGATGCATCGGTCTAGTGGCTATCACCCCCAAGGTGGTGTCACATCAAAGATACAATGATATTTGATTATTATCCTGGGTGCTTCCACGTGGCATTCCCCGCGAGGAGCCCTAGCTCCCGAAAATTCATTATAGACGTGACGGTAAATTCAAAACACATGAGTTTGAGGGGGGCACGGAACAATAATAAAATGGTCAACAGGTGACCGATACGCCTCTGAGTACATTTTTGCACCCCGATGTGGGCCTTTCAACTAGGGTTTGACGTCCCGCTCCGGGATGCCTCGACCCGCACGTCTCGACCCGACCCAAGTGGTGGCCGGGACGCCCGGGTCGTTGGTCGTGACCGAGATGCTTCATTATTTTAATATTTTATTTTATACAAATTATATATATAGAGTCTTTTTTTATTTTGTTGTATTATTATATATATATTATATATAAAGAGTTTTTTTATTTTAACATTTTACGAGATGGACTGAGACGGAGCGAGACGTGATCGACCCGACCCGTCCCGGGCCGTGACTGGGACAGGCGGGTCAGTCGAGACGGCAAACCCTGCTTTCAAGGTAGCTAGGCTTTTCAACATGCTCTCTCTTCTTTTTATAGGAATCGACTTATCGGCCATAAAAAAAAGTTGAAAATTTCTAAATTACATATCTCAAAATAATAAATAATAATTTTTTTAGATGTGATGATATTTTTTACTGAGAGAGATTTTATCCTATTAGAAGAAATGAATGAATGACAAAAAATTATGAATGAATGAATGAAAACATGGCGCCAAATGAAAATATGGCGCCAAATAAAAAGAGATAAGAACAGGCAGACGACCCATCTCCTGTCCTCCTTAGTCCTTCCCCCTTCCTCCACCTTCAACCACTGCATCCCTTTCCTCTCTCACGACCACACCCCCCTCTCAATCTCTCACCGGCGGGCGGCGGAGTGGCGAGGGCAGGCGAGCGCGGTAGAGCTACCCAGGGACGCCGGTGACGGGCGAGCGGAGGCCGCACCGGCAGCGAGGGCACAGCAGCGGCGGTGAGCTCTGGCAGCGGCGGCGGTCAAATTCTTTCCGGCGGACACCCCCCCACCGCAGGTATTCCCCACTCCCCCTCTCCCGTTGGCCCCCTCCCCCCTCCCTGCTCCCGCCCTCTCTCACTCTCACTCTCACACACACAGACACAGGGAGGGGGAGGGGCTCCGTTGCCACCAAAACTAAAACAAGTTGGTGCAGAATATCCTGATGTAATGATTTTACATTCTCAGTTGTCAGCAAATGGGTCCTTCCCTTTTGGATTCACCACCTGACAATCCTGTTCTCGTGGATATTTTGGCAGATTCTATTATCCATATTACCACGACTGAGTTGCAACATCTTGACCCTTTTACTGTGGCAATGAAGGATTTTGGAGATAAGGCTCGTTAAAGAGATACTGATGCAATTGTTGAAATATTTGAGGATGGAAAACAAGTAAACATTGTGCAACTGGGAAGGCCATACCAAGAGTGGGCTCTGCAAATGCATGATCAATAGGACGAAGAAATAGATGGCGGTGAGGACAAACCTATCCTTGTTGATTGTCCATCCAATAAAAAAAGGGGCTTGGAATTTCATCTGATGTTGTAAGAGTACACTAGGTGATAAGGAGAAAAGGTTCATCTTGTAGATCAGGCATGAAGGTTAAAATTCTCAAAGGAACAGTTGGTTTTCTTAAAAGTAATCTCTATGCAACTCTTGAGTACATATTACCCTTAAAAGTAATCTCTATGCAACTCTTGAGTACATATTACCCCCCCCAAGTAATATGTACTCAAGAGTTGCATAGAGATTACTTTTAAGAAAATCAACTGTTCCTTTGAGGATTTTAACCTCCATGCCCGATCTACAAGATGAATCTTTTCTCCTTATCACCTGGTGTACTCTTACAACATCAGATGAAATTCCAACTATTTTTATTGGGAGGGTGGAAAGAGGGATGTGGATATAAATGTGTGTGCGTAAATGTGGATATGACCCTTTTTTTTCATTTTTACCCGTTCAAGACTTTTGTTATGATATATGTGATTAGTATGCTTGGATGTGAATTAAATTTGTAGACAGGTGTGGATGCCGATATGTGAGAAAATGTGTATGTGAATGCAAGTATGATAATGATTTTTTCCAGAAGATGATGTCGATGTTAACCACGGTGTGTGAATATGGAAGTGAAAGTGGATGTGGATATGGATGTATATGTGACCAAATAGGATGTACAAGTGTGAAAAATAGTCAATATTTATGGGAGATGTTATTGATATTTTCTTAGATGTAGTGATAAGACATATTGATATGAATTTTTTAATTTGTTAGGTAAATAAGGCTAGAATTGATCGTTCATGGATGAATCACAGAGTAGTTGACGGAGTGGTGTCAGAGGAGTTTAAGGATGGAGTTGATAGTTTTATTCAGTTTGTATTGGGGCATCCAACAGTAGTGGACCAGTGTGGTAACATTCGATGTCCTTGTTTACGTTGTAAAAATAAGAGATTTCATTCGCTATGGGATGTGCAAGTTCATTTATATAGGAAAGGGTTCACAAAAGGTTATATGAATTGGGTGTGTCTTGGTGAGGACTTCTGGTCGTATGAGCCTGGTAATGTTGTAGGCACAATTACCTATGCAGACATGGTAATCGATGCTATTGGCCCTAACTTTAATGCACAAGGGGAACACGTGTACAACGAAGAACCACCAAACAAGTCGGCTGAAAGATTTTATCAGTTACTTCGGGATGCTGATGAGCCATTGTGGGATGGTTGTGAAAATCACACTCGGTTGTCTGCTGTCTCACAGTTGTTGAATTTGAAATCCAAATTTCACCTTAGTGAGAGTTATTTTGACCATATGCTCCTCCTTATCAAGAGTATGCTGCCTCGAGATGAGAAGCTACCTGAAAATTTTTACCGTGCAAAGAAGATGGTCAATGAGTTAGGGCTTGGATACCAAAAAATAGATGCATGCCCTAATCACTATATGCTATATTATGAAGATAATGTAGATAAAAGATCAGGTGATATTTGTCAGCATGATGGATTTAAACCTAAGAGAGGGGATAATTAGAAGTAGAAGGATGTGCCTTACAAGTCACTGCGATACTTGCCTCTCACGCCCAAATTGCAGCGGATGTATATGTCGTCAAAGACAGCTCGGCATATGATATGGCACACGGAAAGAGTACGTCGTGTGGATGATATAATCAGTCATCCCGCCGACGGTGAAGCTTGGGCTCATTTCAATCATACCTATACTGCTTTTGCTCACGAGCCACACAATGTTAGGTTAGGTTTATGCACAGACAGCTTCAACCCATTTGGAGGCTCAGTGGTGTCTTACTCATGTTGGCCAGTGTTCATGACGTTGTACAACCTTCCACCGGGCATGTGCATGAAGCGAGAGAACCTTTTCTTAACTTTGGTGATTCCAGGTCCAAAAAATCCAGGAAAAAATTTGGACATATATCTCAGGCCATTGATTGATGAGTTGAAAAGATTATGGAATGATGGAGTTGTTACTTATGATACATATAGAAAACAAAATTTCACTATGAAGGTTGCATTGATGTAGACAATAAGTGACTTCCCTGCATATGGAATGTTATCGGGCTGGAGCACACACGGGAGGTTGGCATGTCCTTACTGTATGGTTTATACCAAATCATTTGTCCTGAAATATGGTAAGAATTCATGCTGGTTTGATTGTCATCGACGGTTTCTACCAATTGACCATCCTTTCCGAAGGTAAAAGGACTCATTCATTAAGAACACAGTTGAAATGGATGAAGCAGACATGGAATGGATGTCTGGTCGACAAATGGCGGCACAGGTGCAAAACTTACCAGATATAGTGTAATTGTTGTTGGGCCTCTTAGGCACAAGCATGTGCTATGTCGCCTTGATGATAGCAATGCTATTTGGTTTTGATGATAGCAAGACAGTGAGTGCATTTAAGTGTATTTGATATTGTATTTTGATGATAGCAATGTTATTGTGCATTAATGATTGCAATAAACAAAGTGCATTTCTATGCATTCTTATTCTTGAGCATTCTGCATATTGATAGCAACATGACTATGACTGATATATTGTTTGTGTTAGACTTCTGTTATGTGCATAGTCTATACATTGTGCATCATAGTGTTATGCAGTGTCTTGGTGAAGTATATACAGACTTCATCATCTCATTCTGCATCTTATAGCATGTCTATACATTGCATCGTGGCATTTATGCTCTAAGTCTATACACTGCATAGCAAGCTCAAGGTCGATACATTGAGCGTCTCATGCATCATTCTTCTAAGTCCATACAGTGAACTGTAGCATGCATTTGGCGAAGGCACAGCAAGTCTAGACATTGCACTGTAGCATGCATTTCTTTAAAGTCTATACACTAGACTGTGTAATTGTGCATCATGCAAGTCTATACATTGGACTCTCGTTCAAGCCCATGCATTGTCTTAGGCTAAGTGTGTACAGCGCCTTAGGCAAAGTCTGTACAGCGTCAACGCACTTCATTGGAAGTGTGTACAGCGTCAACGCGTGAAGTCTGTACATTGCTTCAGGAGCTTCAAGTCTACACATTGCTTCGCTTCATGAAGTCTGTACATCCACAGTTAAACTTGAAGTCAGCACACTAGTCTTCACTGTCAAGTCTGCACATTGGTCTTCCATTTCAAAGTGTTCATCAAAGTCTGTACATCGCCTTCAATCTTCAAGTCTATACACTGGCTTATTCTTCAAGTATGTACAGCCGTTAGCATTGGACTTCATGTCTAGACATTGCACTGTAGCATTCAACCTCTTCGTGTTGTTTGTGTTGTGTTTTCATCTTCGTGTTGTTTTCAACTCGTGACGGTCTCTGTCTTCGTGTTGTGTTTACTTCGTGAACTTTTCTCTAAGTTCAAGCCCGTGTCTGTGCTGTCTCCATGTCGTTCTTACTTCGTGTCGGTTTCTATTTTTCATCCTTGAGTTGTGGTCAGCCCGTGTCATTTTCACCTCGTGCTGTTCTCATGACTTCGTGTCGTTTTCCTTCTCATGTCTTCGTGTCATGTTTCTGAAGCAGCTCTAATAGTTCTGATGAACTTCGAGTCGTTTCCCTGTAGACCTCGTGTCGTTCCTGTTTAGAAACCTCACCTCGTGTTGGTTACTGTTGTTTCTGTGTCTTCGTGTCGTGTTTCCCACACCGCGTGTCGTTGTCGCTTTGTGACCTTACCTCGTGTCGGTTACTGTTGTCTCTGTGTCTTCGTGTCGTTTTTGTTCCACTGCGTGCAGAACATTGCAGCACCTCGTGTTACTTTCTGTGCCACCTCGTGTCGTTTCTGTGTGAACCTCGTGTCGCTTCTCTCTGTTTTCTAATTGCACCTCGTGTCATCTTTCATATATGTTTGTTTCACTTCGTGTCATTTCCGTATTATGCCTTCGTGTTGTTCTTCTTAGACCTCGTGTCTTTCGTATGTTGAAACCACACTTCGTGTTGGTTTCTGTTTTGTCTTCGTATGTATCTCGTGTCGTTCTTCTTTTTACCTCGTACTGTTTTCATCGTCTTCGTGTCGTTATCTTTGTAGTGTCATCTCTGTTACAGTATGTATCTCGTGTCGTTCTCTCCTTACTTCGTGCTGTTCTCATCCTACCTCGTGTCGTTCTTTTCGTAGTGATTGTTTTGTTACAGTGACTTCGTGTCGTTCTCATTGTAGTGTTTGTTTTTGTCACTACTGAATGTTGTGTCGTTCTCAGTGCATCTAGAACTGCTACCACATACCTCGTGCAGCTTTAGTTATTGTGGCCCTCAGTTTTAATGGTTCGTATCTCCTTGCAGGTCCGAGGAAGAAATATTCCCCAGTGACTGGCAGCACGTGATCCGAGGCTGGAATGAAGCCTGCTGAGAGACTGCCACGTGGTCCGAATACTTAGGGCTGGAAATGTGGAGGTCACACGTCGGGGCTGATGCTGCTGCTGCTGCTGCTGCTATATATATGAGCCTTCTTCTACAGAAGAAGATAGATCGAATTGGCAAGAAGAAAAGCTCATACAGAGAGCCACGATCTAGATAGAAAGAGAAAAGAGAAAGAAGAAGAGCAGAAGGAGAAGAAGTGAGACAGAGAGCTCGAGAAGAGTGTGAAGAGAAGAAGAAGAAGAAGAGAGAGAGAGAAGGAGTTCGTTCCTCAGATCTTTGGTTCAAAACCAGATCTGAAGTTGCTCATTGTTGAGCTATATTTTGTGCTTTATTGCTTCAACTTTCCGTTGCTGTCTTGTTCTATTTTCATTTTCCTTTATACATTTCTTCAAGCTGTTTGTCAGCGGTTTGCAGAGGTGCTACCTCTGGACAGCAAGCTGTGTAGCTCAGCGGGCAGTGGAGGTTTCCACTGGACAGGTAAAACTGTAATCCTCAGCTGGCAAGACTTGGTCTCGGACGGGTTAAGCTGTATTCCCCAGCGGGTTCAAGCTGTGAGTCAGCGATGGCTAAGCTGTATTGCCCAGCGGAAGCAAGCTGTGATGCTCAGCGGTTGGCAAGCTGTGAGGCCCAGCTGATTGTTGGCAAGCTCTGTTGCCCAGCGGTTAGTGAAGCCACACTCGGGTTGAGTGTGGGGTGGATGTAGGTCTGGAGGACCGAACCACCTAAAAACCCTTGTGCATTGTGGTTTGGTTTATCTGCTTTTGCTTCCGCTAGATGATTGCATAGGGGCGCTCTAAGCGTTTGGCTTCTGGTTGAGCAGAAGAGTGGATTAGTTTTCTTAGAATAGTTTAATCTGTCAAGAGTGCAAAATTCTAGTTGAGCGACTCCTTGTCTAATTCAGCCTTGTTAGCATCCTAGTGATCTCACTGTATGCTTGTTTTGTTCTGCAACTGATTATTAGCTTTTAAGCTTGTCTAGTTTGCGAACTAGTAATTCTAGTGAGCATCATATTTTAACTGGGCGAAAGGTTTTTTAAACGGGTTATATTCATTCACCCCCCCCTCTGAATACTGCACCGAACCCAACAATTGGTATCAGAGCGGGTCTCTGATCTAACAGATCTAACAATCTGCAGAGGATCCTGCTAACTGTTTAGTGCGTTTTCAGAGTGGATGCATTGTGCTCGTTGTCTTGTTTCACCGGTTTAGTGCTTTACCTTGCCCATTTGGTTTTGCTGCATTTCCTGTCAGTTGTTTTAGTAAGTTGATTCTGTTTGCCATCTGTCCAAATGGATCGTCCTCCAATTTATGATGGTTCTAACTTTGAAAATTGGCTAGGAGGCCTAGTTGTGTATGTAGATTCCATTGATCCCAAACTATGGAGTTTACTATCCAAAGGCCCACATCGACTACCCAAAGACCAGACCAAGTGGTCTAGTGAGGACACGTTTAAGAACCGTGATAATGTCATAATTCTTAATATTTTGAGAGCTGCTGTTAATACTGATGTATATTCTTTTGCTCTCAGGTGCACATCTGGAAAGGAGATATATGACAGAGTCGTCTCTGCGCATAATCAGCAAGGTGATAGCTGCTTGATGGCCAACCGGGATGATGAAGATGAGATCTCATCTTAGGTAAGTTCTGAATCAGATGGATACTCCTTTGATGAATTGATAGTGATGTATGAAGATTTGTTCAAAGTATCCAAGAAATTAAAATCTAAAAAATATAAGGTTGAAAAAGAGATGTGAACAGATTAACTCTAATGTTCTCTGTGAAAACTGTCAAAGACTAAAAACATCTCATGATATGTGCTTAGCTGATTTGAATATGAGTAAGGAACAAATCTCTTTATTGGAAAATAAAAATGAAGAATTGAGGTTGCTAAATTCTGCCATGTCTGAGAGACTCTTAATGCTTGAAAAAGGGAAGAATTCAGTTGAAAATGAATGTGAGAGAGTGAGCACTTTGATAGAAGAGATTGATAGCTACAAAGCCATTAATGTCTTACTTAATGAAAAGATCACAGATTCTGAGATTCTCATCTCCTCTCTCAAAAATGAAATCACTGAATTGAACAATTCTCTATCTGAGTCATTTGAAAACAAAGAAAATTCAAAGGCTGCTTCTAAGAAGAAGGTCTCTGATGAAGGCAGTAAACAGGAAGAGAGAAAAAGAATGTATACAACCTTTGTGCGTAGCTCTGAGTTGGCTAGCACTTCAGCTTCTCCTTCATGTCTGCCTGCGAATCAGATAGGAAAACAAAAGAAAACAAAACAGAATAAAAATTTGTATGCTGAAATTTCTCAGGTCAATCTGTCTCAGATTAAAAGGAAGAATGTGAAATATTTCTACTGTGGTAAATCTGGCCATGAGATGGATGTTTGCTTTGTCATGAGAGAGGATGAACTGAAATCAGATAGAATTCATGCTAGGAATTCTAAATTGAAGAAACCTTCTCATGATCAAAATAAGAGAATTCAATGCTTTTACTGTCATAGAATTGGCCACTTTATGCATGATTGTAGATTAAAGAAGCAAGATGATTTGAATGCTAAAGAGCTTCATGATAGGAATCATGCATATCTGAAAAAGAAACTTCATTGCTTTCATTGTAACAAATTGGGCCATATTGCTGCAAATTGTTGGTATGCTAAGGGAAGAACAATTAACTCCGAAACTGCTATAATCCCTGTAAAAAGACATGCATTCTATAAGAATCTTGACAGAATGAATTCTTCATGTTTTGAATGTGGAAAACATGGCCACACAGTCAAGGACTGTTGACATGTTCAGAAGAATCATATTAACCCCCATGCTGTCAAATTCCATGCAAAACAATTTGTGAAATTCTCTTGTTTTAATTGTGGAAAACCTGACCACAAAGCCTCTGAGTGCTGGGTGGCAGAGTTCAGAAAACAAAATGCCCATGCACACAACAGAAATTTTGATGTTCATGCACATGAATTTAATGCTTACAATAAGGTGCATAAAAGGAACTCAAATTCTGTTAGTTATCATGGTAAGTCTGGTCAATTTGGTTATTCCTTGTCCAGCTATAAGTTGATGGGCTATGTTGATAATTCTGTTAAGAGATCAGTCAGAACACCTGTTAGGGCTCATACAGGACCCAAGGCAGCTTGGGTTCCTGCAAGATCATATTGATTGATATGTTGCAGGTGTGCCTTGGTGAGAGAAATAAAAGGGGTATTTTAGCCAAGGCACTCAAATGAAAGCCCCATGATTCAACTCTTCAGGTTAGTTCTAAACTTTATTTTAAAATTCCATTATCTGAAAATGTGAGCTTCATGTGATTTGCTTGATTGATTGTGGATGTTCTCTTCATGTCTGGCTGATCAGTCTGCATTCCAGACTCAGCTATTGAGTTTTACTTTGGATATAGCTGATGCTCTTCTATTGCCATCTCCTGCCAATTGCTGAACTGAGTTTGAATGGTCTTTAGTGTATATAGTTGATGCACTATATAGACTTTGTGTCAATGCATGTGTTTTGTGTTGATGCATTGCATGCTTGTTGTTGAATGCATACTTGGACTGATTGTGTATAGACTGATTGTCATTACATGTGTCTTATGTCTGCATACATTATTTGCATGACTGTCAATGATGATGTTCAATGCATGAAGGACTGCTTTATGTTGCATTGTCCTTGTTAACCCTGGTATATCAAATGGTATGTTACTAAAAGGTAGGGAAATCTGCCCGGAGGTTCCTACCATGTGTGAGATGGTCTTTGAGACCAGGTCCTCCGCCTAGTACCATGGGTCTAGTCTGCATCTAGAACAGTCTACTGCATAGCATATTTTTACATCATGGTGTCAGGGGGAGCTGAGAGGTTCTATTCAATTCATTGAATCATATTTACTCCTCATTGTCCCCATTCATTTGATTCATATCTTTTGACATCAGATGCCATTGGACCATTTTGCCAATTGCTATCCTTTCCCCATCATTTTCACTAAACAACAGCTTTGCATCTGGTTTAGTACATTGAATGGTGATTATTGCAATTATTTTTCTATAAGAATCACACTTACAAATTGAAAGGAACTAAAGGTTTAACCTTTATAAATTAGAGAGTTAAGTGTCTGCACTTTAGAACTTGAGATAAAAGAAAACTTTTATAGCTCTTAATCTTTATCTCATGGTAAGATTAGAAAAAGTTTTTGTAATGCCAAATGTGTTGATCTGGAAATTTCTAGAAAAGGCTAATAAGAGTGTGTACTGATTTTTTAAACAATCACTCTAAAAGAAGTAAGGGCAGCAGTAAATAAGATCATAAATGCTATGAACTGAACATAGTGACAGAGCAATGGCTGAATTGCACTGAGAAATTGTGATCTCCTCCAATGAAGTAGGAGAACTCATAGTCATGAAGTGCTTCAGAATATCTCTGTTCAAAAGGTCAAATCTATAGAGGGAGTTCTCACTAAGTAACTGAGGGTACTGGCCTCTAATCAAGGTGTACCCTTAATGTCAAAAGTGAAGACTATTCTTTGTGGGTTTTGATCTGAAATAGGTCTAGTAGTTTATGCCTAGTAACTGGGGGTACTTGCCTCTAATCAAGGTATACACCTAATGTCAACAGCATAAATGCCACTGATCTATTTACTCAGTTCAGGTTCAGAAATTGAAAAATGAAAATCAAACTGCTGTAACCCTTCGAAAATCAAAAGTCTATGAGTGGAAATTGTTTTTATTAATACATATTCAAGTTGCCTCTCTTGAATTTCCTTGTTTAATCACAAAAGGGTATTATGTCTGACTTATCTATTAATACCATGTGCCCTAGATTCATTGCTATAAATGGAATCTAAAACTCTTTTTCAGGGGTCAGGTGTTTTACTCTAGATTTATCACTGTTAAACCTGAATTTTTGAAAATTGTAGGTTGATGATTCTTATACTTTAACAGTTGTTTATAATCATGCTTTCTTTCTGAACCTATGATTCAGCTGTTGTCAAGTGACCCTCTACCTTCTCTACCTTGTTTATCTGTTCATATTCCTTCTAAAAGAGGGAGCTTTTATTTAGGGGGAGAAATAATTCAGGGGAGTCTTACATTCAGGGGGAGAATGTTCTAGAGGAATTTGCATGCATATTGCACTTTGCACTCATATTTTTATTATTTTTCTCTTTTTGATCATGTCAAAGGGGGAGAAAATCTTGTGTGTGACTCACTGTCACATTGTGTTGCCATCATCAAAAAGGGGGAGAATGTTGTGCCTCTTAGGCACAAGCATGTGCTATGTCGCCTTGATGATAGCAATGCTATTTGGTTTTGATGATAGCAAGACAGTGAGTGCATTTGAGTGTATTTGATATTGTATTTTGATGATAGCAATGTTATTGTGCATTAACGATTGCAATAAACAAAGTGCATTTCTATGCATTCTTATTCTTGAGCATTCTGCATATTGATAGCAACATGACTATGACTGATATATTGTTTGTGTTAGACTTCTGTTATGTGCATAGTCTATACATTGTGCATCATAGTGTTATGCAGTGTCTTGGTGAAGTCTATACAGACTTCAGCGTCTCATTCTGCATCTTATAGCATGTCTATACATTGCATCGTGGCGTTTATGCTCTAAGTCTATACACTGCATAGCAAGCTCAAGGTCGATACATTGAGCGTCTCATGCATCATTCTTCTAAGTCCATACAGTGAACTGTAGCATGCATTTGGCAAAGGCACAGCAAGTCTAGACATTGCACTGTAGCATGCATTTCTTTAAAGTCTATACACTAGACTGTGTAATTGTGCATCATGCAAGTCTATACATTGGACTCTCGTTCAAGCCCATGCATTGTCTTAGGCTAAGTGTGTACAGCGCCTTAGGCAAAGTCTGTACAGCGTCAACGCACTTCATTGGAAGTGTGTACAGCGTCAACGCGTGAAGTCTGTACATTGCTTCAGGAGCTTCAAGTCTACACATTGCTTCGCTTCATGAAGTCTGTACATCCACAGTTAAACTTGAAGTCTGCACACTAGTCTTCACTGTGAAGTCTGCACATTGGTCTTCCATTTCAAAGTGTTCATCAAAGTCTGTACATCGCCTTCAATCTTCAAGTCTATACACTGGCTTATTCTTCAAGTCTGTACAGCCGTTAGCATTGGACTTCATGTCTAGACATTGCACTGTAGCATTCAACCTCTTCGTGTTGTTTGTGTTGTGTTTTCGTCTTCGTGTTATTTTCAACTCGTGACGGTCTCTGTCTTCGTGTTGTGTTTACTTCGTGAACTTTTCTCTAAGTTCAAGCCCGTGTCTGTGCTGTCTCCATGTCGTTCTTACTTCGTGTCAGTTTCTATTTTTCATCCTTGAGTTGTGGTCAGCCCGTGTCATTTTCACCTCGTGCTGTTCTCATGACTTCGTGTCGTTTTCCTTCTCATGTCTTCGTGTCGTGTTTCTGAAGCAGCTCTAATAGTTCTAATGAACTTCGAGTCGTTTCCCTGTAGACCTCGTGTCGTTCCTGTTTAGAAACCTCACCTCGTGTTGGTTACTGTTGTTTCTATGTCTTCGTGTCGTGTTTCCCACACCGCGTGTCGTTGTCGCTTTGTGACCTTACCTCGTGTCGGTTACTGTTGTCTCTGTATCTTCGTGTCGTTTTTGTTCCACTGCGTGCAGAACATTGCAGCACCTCGTGTTGCTTTCTGTGCCACCTCGTGTCGTTTCTGTGTGAACCTCGTGTCGCTTCTCTCTGTTTTCTAATTGCACCTCGTGTCATCTTTCATATCTGCTTGTTTCACTTCGTGTCGTTTCCGTATTATGTCTTCGTGTTGTTCTTCCTAGACCTCGTGTCTTTCGTATGTTGAAACCACACTTCGTGTTGGTTTCTGTTTTGTCTTCGTATGTATCTCGTGTCGTTCTTCTTTTTACCTCGTACTGTTTTCATCGTCTTCGTGTCATTATCTTTGTAGTGTCATCTCTGTTACAGTATGTATCTCGTGTCGTTCTCTCCTTACTTCGTGCTGTTCTCATCCTACCTCGCGTCGTTCTTTTCGTAGTGATTGTTTTGTTACAGTGACTTCGTGTCGTTCTCATTGTAGTGTTTGTTTTTGTCACTACTGAATGTTGTGTCGTTCTCAGTGCATCTAGAACTGCTACCACATACCTCGTGCAGCTTTAGTTATTATGGCCCTCAGTTTTAATGGTTCGTATCTCCTTGCAGGTCCGAGGAAGAAATATTCCCCAGTGACTGGCAGCACGTGATCCGAGGCTGGAATGAAGCCTGCTGAGAGACTGCTACATGGTCCGAATACTTAGGGCTGGAAATGTGGAGGTCACACGTCGGGGCTGATGCTGCTGCTGCTGCTATATATATGAGCCTTCTTCCACAGAAGAAGATAGATCGAATTGGCAAGAAGAAAAGCTCATACAGAGAGCCACGATCCAGATAGAAAGAGAAAAGAGAAAGAAGAAGAGCAGAAGGAGAAGAAGAGAAACAGAGAGCTCGAGAAGAGTGTGAAGAGAAGAAGAAGAAGAAGAAAGAGAGAGAAGGAGTTCGTTCCTCAGATCTTTGGTTCAAAACCAGATCTGAAGTTGCTCATTGTTGAGCTATATTTTGTGCTTTATTGCTTCAGCTTTCCGTTGCTGTCTTGTTCTATTTTTATTTTCCTTTATACATTTCTTCAAGCTGTTTGTCAGCGGTTTGCAGATGTGCTGCCTCTGGACAGCAAGCTGTGTAGCTCAGCGGGCAGTGGAGGTTTCCACTGGACAGGTAAAGCTGTAATCCTCAGCTGGCGAGACTTGGTCTCAGACGGGTTAAGCTGTATTCCCCAGCGGGTTCAAGCTGTGAGTCAGCGATGGCTAAGCTGTATTGCCCAGCGGAAGCAAGCTGTGATGCTCAGCGGTTGGCAAGTTGTGAGGCCCAGCTGATTGTTGGCAAGCTGTGTTGCCCAGCGGTTAGTGAAGCCACACTCGGGTTGAGTGTGGGGTGGATGTAGGTCTGGAGGACCGAACCACCTAAAAACCCATGTGCATTGTGGTTTGGTTTATCTGCTTTTGCTTCCGCTAGATGATTGCATAGGGGCGCTCTAAGCGTTTGGCTTCTGGTTGAGCAGAAGAGTGAATTAGTTTTCTTAGAATAGTTTAATCTGTCAAGAGAGCGAAATTCTAGTTGAGCGACTCCTCGTCTAATTCAGCCTTGTTAGCATCCTAGTGATCTCACTGTATGCTTGTTTTGTTCTGCAACTGATTATTAGCTTTTAAGCTTATCTAGTTTGCGAACTAGTAATTCTAGTGAGCATCATATTTTAACTGGGCGAAAGGTTTTTTAAATGGGTTATATTCATTCACCCCCCCCTCTGAATACTGCACCGAACCCAACAATTGTCGGGTAGTGCACGGCATCTTCATGGATTTGGAGAGGATTACAATTGGGTGAAGAAAAGTATCTTCTGGGAATTGCCTTACTGGTCAGCCCTTTTGATACGGCACAACCTGGACATCATGCATGTTGAGAAGAATGTCTTTGATAATATGTTCAACACCATCATGAACGTGAAAGCCAAAACAAAGGACAATGAGCGGACTTGAAGATACTTTGCAAACGACCAGAGTTGGAATTGCGATCGGTACGGGGCAAAGTTGTGTAACCTAAAGCAGCTTACGTGTTGAAAGACACACAGATCAATGAACTGTGCCAGTGGCTGAAGCAATTAAGATTCCCTGATGGATATGTGTCTAACATAGCCCGTTGTGTGAATGTCAATGAGGGAAAATTATATGGATTAAAAAGTCATGATTGTCATGTGTTCATGGAGAGACTTCTGCCCATTGCATTCCATGACATATTGCCAAAGCCTATATGGGGAGCATTGACTGAGTTGAGTCAATTTTTCAGGATTCTATGTGCATCTGAACTCAAACTTGGGGACGTGCAAACTATGGAACAGAATGTGGTCACGACGGTATGTAAGTTGGAGTAGATATTTCCCCCTGCGTTCTTCGATTCCATGGAGCACCTGATTATCCATTTGTCATACGAGGCCAAAGTTGGAGGACCGGTACAATTTCGATAGATGTATCCATTTGAGAGGTAATCAGTATGTATTTACTAATTATTTGAAAGTAGTTACATGTGTCTATCATTGTCACTGTATGTCATTGTCATATGAATTGTTGTCATAGGTGTATGCATGACCTGAAAATGAAGGTTCGCAACAAGGCTAAAGTAGAGGGTTCGATTACCGGAGCATATATTATTGAAGAAATTTCAAACTTCTGTTCGATGTACTTCGAACCCGAAATTCAAACTCGCTGCAATCGACCTCCACGTAATGATGATGGAGGGGAGGTGGGTCCATCCGTCCGGTTATCCATATTTAAGTATCCAAGACGTGCATTCGGAAGTTGTTCGAATCACATATTAGAGGACAGAGAGTTATTGGCCGCAGAGATATATGTTCTCCGAACTATGCTGAGATTGAACCTTATGTTGAGTGAGTCCTCAACTCCGTAGATGCTAAAATTTATAAGCATCTTGACATTCTTCCTCCCATTTACAGTGATGTTGCATTCATCACTGTAGGCAATTTGATTCAGAATTAATTACTCAATGTCCACACAATGACATGGAGGTTCAAAATGAATGAGAGAGATCTTTCGCCAGATGGCTTAACGGTCAAGTAAGTGTCAATCTACCAATTCCACAAAGCTTGAGGTGTATGCAAGTTCAATTTAAAGTAACTTGGTTTATATTCATAGGTTGAAGAAGGTTATGTTACTGATGAAAGAGTCTGAAAGATAAGTTATGGACCTTCGAAGGTCGCACATGGCTATCCAAGATTTTTTGTGAATGGTTATAGATTTCACACCAGAGATTATGGACAAAATAAGTCTACGATGAATAGCGGCGTTTGCATGAAAGATAGTACATATAATGAAAATGATCTTGATTACTATGGTATTCTTGAGAAGATCATAGAATTACAGTATCTCGGACAAGACAAGCATATATTCCTTTTTAAGTGTCATTGGTTTGATCCTCATTCAGTTCGAAACGACGCAATATATGGGATTGTCGATGTCAAACATAGATCAAAATTGAATACCTATGAGCCATTCATTTTGGCCGCACAAGCCCAGCAAGTGTATTATTCAAGTTATTCATCGTCCAAGAATAAAGATTGGTGGACAGTTTGTAGGGTAAAACCAAGGCTTGTGTCTAATGATGAGTTAGATCTGATTGAAGCTATCTCAAAGGATTCTAGTGCCGAATTTTTTCAATTAGACAAGGGTGACACTGCAGAGTTGGTTGCTTCTAATCTTCATCTCATCGAATCTGATGATCCACTTCGGTTGTCTATAGAGGACGAAGTGGAAGAAGTCGATTCAACTGAGCTAAATGAAGCAATTGTTGGGCAGGAGGAGTCCTCTGAGGAGGAAGTGTATGAATCTAGTTTGAATGAGGAAGATGACAAAGATGACAATGAGTTTGATATATCTTTAGCGTCTGAAGATAAAATAGATACTGATTAAATATTTTGTAAGAAATTTAACATATATACACTTCTTATCATTATTACTTACCACCTCTCCTCGTAATTAGTTGTGGACTAATATGCACTACTTTAATTGTTGTCAATAATTAGATGGTTCGAGGTCGTATCGGATCTTCGAGGAGAGGTGGTTCCGGGAGGGGTTCTACTGGTATGTTTATTTAAATTCTTAGATAAATGAGTAGTAAATATGCACTTTGTTTTGATAATGATAGTTTATGTCTCTGCACCATGTACATAGATTACACCGCCCCCACCACCTGCTGTGGGTATGTTTATTTATATTCTTAGATAAATGAGTAATGAATATGTACTTCGTTTTAGTAATGATATTTTATGTCTCTGCACCAGGTACATAGAGTACACCGCCCCCACCACGTGCTGCGGGTATGTTTATTTAAATTCTTAGATAAATGAGTAGTGACTTAGCACTTTGTTTTGCTCACGATATTTTATGTCTCCGCACCGGGTACACAGAGTGCACCGCCCCCACCAACTATTACGGGTATGTTTATTTAAATTCTTAGTGTTGTGTCCTTGTGTTTTGATGTTGTCAAAATTTAGAGTCATATATACTCTTCATGTGGATAGTCAATGTGTTTTGTTGATGTACAATCATCTATGGAGCTATAATGATTTTGTGTGTGTAAATTACTTCTAAATTGGACAAAGAACATGTTGACAGTTGCACATAGAACAGGCTGAAAGCCAGTTATTTTCTCAAGAATTGAAGAAAAGTCAACGTGGTAACGTAGTCAACTCACAGTCAATAGAGCTAAGACAGTGGTCAACCCAAGTCTGTGCAGTCATTAATTCTTCAAAAATGATGAACAAATCTATTAAGATTCATACAAGGGAAGGAAGGAAGATAAGGTAGACAAATGACTCATTAGTGGTGACAAATAGGCAGGTAAGGTTGACAAATAGCTCTCTACGGGTGAAAAATAGGTTGTAGCACTGAATATGTGTGAAGTGTTAAAGCTGCATGAAGGGGAAGTCCACTTGTGTTTACCTGCTAGCAGAAGAAGCTAAGGACGACAAATGCACACATAAGGCTGACAAATAGACTGCTATGGGTGACATATACCCTCTTAAGGGTGAAAAATAGGTCTCAACGGAGACATTAGCTTAAGTGCTTAAGTGTTCGACGTATGTTCTATGCAAACTCTTGTTAACATATTGTTCATTTTGTTTTAAAATTGGGTAGCGCCAGATTTTTTATTTTAATTTGGGCATAGTTTTTGATCGGGGGATATATTCACCCCCCCCCTACATCCTATCCTTCCACATATCACTTAGATAAATGAGTAGTGAATATGCAATTTATTTTGCTCACGATATTTTATGTCTCTGCACCAGGTACACAGAGTGCACCGCCCACACCAACAACTGTGGGTATGTTTATTTAAATTCTTAGATAAATGAGTAGTGGATATGCACTTTATTTTGCTCACGATATTTTATGTTTACAGGTTTGAGTGCCTCTACATCAGGTCTACAGAGTACACCGCTTCCATCACATTCTACTACTATGTTTATTTAAATTCTTAGTTAAATGATAAGAATTCTATATGTTTACTTGTTGATTTTTTTTAATATTGAGCTAAATTCTAATTAACTACTTCTATTTTACTTGTAACAGGTACGTCAGGCACACCACCTGCGATAGTTGGCTCGTCCGCCCACCCGGGCACACAACAGGCAGACGATGTTGTTAGCCATCACGAGGGCGAGAAGGTGGTGTTGCAAGAGGGACGCAAGCCATGTTGGGTCTCTGGGTAAATATTTAAACTTCTGAATTATGTTCGTTATCTATCCAAGAACTATATAATTATTGGATATCATTTTAACATCTGTAATTGTAGGGATAAAGTAGAGCCCAATGACGCTTCTCGTTTTATTACCAACATTATTGAGCGACATGTGACCGGCCCATATAAGTCATTTCAGCAGTTTCCTCAGGATATCCGCGATCGATTGTACGACGAGTTCCTGGTATATAATTTAATCTTTTAAATTACATATTTCCCAACTCTGTAATTTCAATTGACAACTTATAAAATTTGAATTCTTCACAGCAAGGATATCAGTTTGTGAGGCGAGTTGACGTCGGACGAGCTCGACGTGCATGGGAGGCCACAGCAACTGTAAATTATAAGCATCAATTACACAACTGTCGGGACCGTGCCAAGGCTCTAGCTGGGGGGAGCGAGGATCGTGGCCTTTGGAAGGCACACGGCCCCACATGGATGAGGAGGGAGCACTGGGAGGACCTCTATGATAAATGGGCCGAGCCTAATTGGATGGCCAAATCTGTAAAAGCCAAAGCTGCACGTGCGACACATCCAGATGTGCATCTCCATACTTATGGATCTGTTTCCTTCGTGACCCAAAAGGAGATATTGGTAAGTAATAATCTTAATTTTATTATATTATATTTCTTATATGTCCATATTTATTCTCTATAACATGTATAACAGGAAAAGAAGAGGGGTGGTACGGTCTCATACCGCGATTTATTTGCTACAGTTCACTGGAAGAAGGGGACCGATCAGTATGTGAGCGAGAGAGCTCGCTCAGTAGCGGTAAGATTATATACATACACATTTCTTTTCTATTTCAATTTTTAAATATGATTGATTAATATGAAACTTACAATATTTTTTATTCAATTTGTAGGAGTCATATGACAGACATATGATTGAAAAGTACGTGGAGGAGGAGACGCAGCGGCCGTAGCTAGATCCTGACGCATGGATAGCAGCAGCCGGCCCACAGAAGAAAGGACGAGTATACGGTTTTGGGCAGAGCTTGGACACCAGCCCGATTCTAGCATCTTCTCCGGGCTCAGCTTCGTCCTACCCCGATAGTAGTTCCTTCTCTACTCCCTCCATCGGCACTTCTACGAGTCAGATTACATCCATCGTCGAACATGCGGTAGGCCGCATCGAGGAACGCATGGAGGCACGCTTTACTCGGGTGGTTGCTACCCTCCTGGCCCAGACGGGGATTTTGACTCAGGGAGCACCCTCGAGCACACCACATCCCTCTCATGTGAGTATATAATTTAATTTTTAATTTCATAGACTTTAGAGTTATAATAGAGGAGTATCTGTGATACCAATGTTATGTGCTCTATAGGCAAAGCCGGAAGCAAGTATATGAATATGTGTGCGCAGCAGGATGTAGAGGGTGGGTGAATAGATCCTATAAAAATTTTAACCTCAATTTTTAAGCCTAAGATAATTTAACACTCAGCTATCAAACCACGAGCTCAGATGATATCTATGAGAACAATATAAATGAAAGTGACAAGAATGCACTAACTAAGAGAATGCTATCTCACAGAATCCACTCAGATCAGACAGATCTAACAGAATGCAATACAACCACTTAGCATATAGGGAAGATCAATTCATATGCAAACTTGTGAATGGAGGAAGATGATAAGGGCCAATCACACCAATGCAAATCACGGCACACAGAAGTTTTAGGTGATTCGATCTGCCACGTAGATCTACGTCCACCCCACACTCAAACCTGAGTGCGGCTTCCCCTTGCAACAAAAATAACCGCAGACTCAGTCTACAAACAAACGTTGACTTACAGCTTGACCTAGAAGAACACTCTCCTCTCTTCTTCTGATCAAATTAGAAGGAACCGTGAGTAACACCCAGTTACCCACAACCAGAGGACCAGTCCGCTCTTCCTCTGAAGCACAGAGGGAACCCCATGAGGAACACCAAGTTACCCACAACCTGGAGATCAAGATCTCCCTTCCTCTGATACCACAGAGGGGACGACGGAGGAAACACCTCCATACACTCTGGTTACCCAGAGCAACACACTGACAGTACCTGTGAGCAAACACCTTGAGTGCGCCGGGCACTACAGGGCAAGGAACACAAACCGAACTAAAACGAGAAAGAACAAAACAAAAGGTAAAATTTCGAGCACAATCGACACAGTGCTCATAGATCTGTATGCAAGCCATGGCTCCATAAGTCATCCAAACAGCCATAGCAGAATGTTGTATGACTGGAGTGCAGCTTCAACTAAACCCAACAAGAGCACGGTGCCATGTTCAATGATTTCGCCGTTGAAGGCCAAGAGAACTGAAGTCCAAGTCAGTTTCTTGACTTTAAACAAGGATCATCAGGGTCGTTTGATGCTTAATAATTCTCCAGAATCATCATGGGGAAGTTGGGAACCTCATGGACAATCATTCTCTTCAACCAGTTTGATCATTCTTCAAATGTCATAGCCATGAGCCACTTTACACCACTAAATAGCCATTTGACACTGCTATACAGCCATTTGTCTACTTTGTCCACCTGTTTTTCACCCTTAATCTGCAGCTAAAAAGTCTCCTTTCATTCTGTGATTTCTTCTGTCAGAAGTCGACTTGTAAGCCCTTCCAAGTCACTCCTCTTCTTGGTTTTCAGCTGTTTCACACATGCTGCCTATTATTTGCACTGCAATTTGTCACCCTTTGTTGCCTATTATTCACCTAGTCCATCTATTTGTTACCCTTAAGGTAGTGTCTGTCACCCGTAATGCACATTTGTCTACCTTAAGGGATATTTTTCACCCTTATTCTTCAGCAGGTACAAAGTCTATCTTAAGGTGATATATCAGCTTGTTTCTTCAACGATTGGAGGCTTCTTCTGCAGAGTTATTTCTAGGGCTACTGTGACATTGCCATGCTTATGCTTAGCTGAATTCTTCAGATATTACAGTTCTTCAAACAGACATTCTTCAAGCATACAGACATAACAGTTCAAGCATTCATAGCATTGACATTACAACTCTTCAAGCCTTCATATGAAAATGTTGTTCAAGGCATTAGCAAACATATGGACATTAGCCAGCACACATCAAATTCATGATATCAAAAATCATGATCATACTATGATTCATAATGTTAGACATCATCAAAATCACAAGGCACAACAATAATATTACTACTTAGTTCAAAGAATTCAGCTTTGAGAGTCAAAGAAATCATCTTCATGTTATCTACTTTTGAATTTAGAAAATTAAAAAGATATTTAACTAGATTTACTATTAATTATTTTAATTTAAATCTAGTTATTATTAATTTTTTGTGATGTAGGATCCTCCTACAACTGGTGATGGTGGAGATGCTACGAATGACGAATGAGGATGATGCAACGGATATCTCTTGATTTTTTTAATGATATTATGAAAAAATGACACATTTCAATTAATGTAACTGTAACTGTTTTTATTCATTGAGTTATGTGTTGTAGACATTTTTTATTGTAATGTTCGACGCATTTTATCCTATTGTGTGTTGTATATGTTATTTATTACGTATTTTATGTTGAGTTGCGTGGATTGTGGTGTATAATTGTAGCTTTAAACAGGTTTTTAAGATTTTAAAATATATATAAAAAATTATGGAGAAAGTTTTTGATGGAATTTTGACCAACATTAACGACACAATTATATAAATAAAAAAACATGTTTTTATTCATTCATGACCCACTTATTTCGGACGTATTAATTTTCCGGCACAAATTCGTCGAAAGGTTCAGACGTATTTTCGACCAACTAAAAGTTCGCCGGATCTAATTTGAGCCACATGAGTTCCGACGTATTAATTATCCGTCTCAAATACGTCAAACATTAACGACGTATTTTCAACCCAAGGTAGGTTCGTCGGAACTAATTTGATCCACATTAGTTCCGATGTATTAATTGTCCGTCTCAAATACGTCTAAATTTAACGATGTATTTTCGACACATTAACAGTTCGTCGGAACTAATTTGACCCACAAGTTTCCAACGTATTAATTATCTGATTGAAATACGTCGAAAATTAACGACATATTTCCGACCAAATTAACTTTCGTCAGAACTAATTTAACCCAAAGGTTTGCGATGACATAATGTTTCTGTCGCAAATACGTCAGTAATTTCCAGCTCGTCGGAAATATTATGGCCCACTGTTTTCTGACAGAATAAGTTTTAGTCGAAAATATGCCAAAAATTTTAGATATATTTTCAACTAAATTATGTTCCATCGTAAATATTAATTAATTTTCGTATTATTAATTACCAACATAAATAGCCACGATAATTTCGACGATATAGTTTCGTCGATAATTTTGGACGAATTGGCGACGCTATTGTATTACGTCAGAAATTTGTGATGTAAGCGTTCCGACGTCTATATTCCATCGCAAATACATCTGAAATCCATCGAAAATTTACTTTGCGACGTATTTCTGACGTATTTGCGACGGAATATGGACGTCAGAATAACCTGTTTTCCTTGTAGTGTTTTGGTCCAACTAGGACATCCAGCCTATGAGGAAAATCTTATGGATTTGTGATTGTTAATGATTACTCCAGATTCACATAGGTATTATTTCTAGCCAATAAAAGTGATGCCTTGATGGAGTTTCAAGTATTTTACATGAAAATCCATAATGATAAAGGATACCTTATCACCATAATTTAAAGTGATCATGGTGGTGAGTTTGAAAATCATGAATTCAACTATTTTTGCAAGGAGAAGGGATACACACATAACTTCTCATCACCAAGGACGTCTCAACAAAATGGAGTAGTGGAGAGAAAAAATAGAACCTTGATAGACATGGCATGGACCATGTTAAGTGAGAACTCCCTACCAAAATATTTTTGGGTAGAGGCGATAAGTACAGCATGTTACAACATCAACAGGGTAATGGTAAGGCCCATTTTGAAGAAAACTCCATACGAGCTCTACAACGGTAAGAAACCAAATATTTCCTATCTAAAACCCTTTGGGTGCCCATGCTTCATCCTGAACAATGGTAAGTCTAACCTATGTAAGTTTGATGAAAAGAGTGACAAAAGAATCTTCCTAGGTTATGCATTAAATTCTATAGCTTACAGACTATTTAATAAAAGGACCTTAGTCGTTGAAGAAAGTCCTCATGTTATTTTTGATGAATCTGAATTCAAACTAACCATTCAATATGTTCCAATCTTGGATGCAGATGAAGCTCCTAGAAATCCAACTGATGCTGGACCATCCAAAGCTAAGGATGAACCAACGGAAGGAACTTCCAGCAAGGATGAAAATGATGAAGATCTTTCAATTGAAACACTTCAAGAACAACCTTTGCAACACCCTGACTTGCCTAAAGCTTCAACATACTTGAAAGATCACCCCGCTAAAAACATCATCAGTAATCCTGAAGATGGGGTAAGAACTAGATCTTATGTAAGGCAAGTGGAAGAAGAGTATTTAATGGCCTTTATCTCTCAAGAAGAGCCTAAGGATATTCATGAAGCTCTTCAAAATGAATCCTGAATTCAGGCTATGTATGAAGAGTTACACCAATTCGAAAGGAACAAAGTGTGGTCTCTCGTTCCGCGTCCCAAGAATCATCCCGTAATTGAAACCCGTTAGGTTTTCAGAAATAAACTAAATGACACGGGATTGGTTGTTAGGAACAAGGCCCGGCTTGTAGCCAAAGGGTATAGCCAGGAGATGGACATTGATTTTGATGAGTCTTTTGCACCGGTTGCTAGATTAGAAGCAGTCCGGATTCTATTGTCCTATGCTTGCTCTTTTAACTTCAGATTATTTCAGATGGATGTTAAATCTGCCTTTCTTAACAGGTACATCAAAGAGGATATTTTTGTAGAACAACCTCCAGGTTTTGAAGACCTAAAATATCCACAACATGTGTACAAGCTGCATAAGGGCTTGTACGGACTAAAGTAAGCACCATGGACTTGGTATGAAAGGCTCACTTCATTCCTAATTAAAAATGGCTTCAAAAGAGGTAAGGTTGACCAAACACTCTTCACGAGAAAATCAGGTAAAGACATATTAGTAGTTCAAGTATATGTTGATGATATAATTTTTGGAGCTACTAACAATACTTTATGTGATGAATTTGCTGAAATAATGCAGGGTGAATTTGAGATGAGCTTAATGGGTGAACTTACATTTTTCTTGGATTGCAGGTTAAACAAACACCCGAAGGAATCTTCATAAACCAAGCCAAATACACCATGGAGCTTTTGAAGAAATACGGCATGAAGGATGCAAAGCCAATGTCAACTCCGATGGCCACAACCACGAAGTTAGACAAATATGAAAAGGGTAAACAGTAGATTGTACACTATTTCGAGGTATGATCGGATCACTACTGTATCTCACAGCATGTCATCCTGACATTCAATACGGCGTATGTCTATGTGCTCGTTTTCAGCCATGTCCTAAAGAATCTCATCTATTGGCTGTTAAACGGATTTTTCGATACTTAATTGGCACAGCAGACTTTGGCTTGTGGTTTCCCATCGGTAGTTCTTTTGAATTGATTGCATATACCAATGTGGACTATGCTGGATGTATTGTTGATCGTAAAAGTACTAGTGGGTACTGTCAGTTTCTCGGTGGGTGCTTAGTTTCATGGGCCTCCAAGAAACAACATTCAGTAGCTCTCTCAACAGCCGAGGCTGAATATGTAGCCGCCGGAAGTTGTGGAGCCTAAGTACTTTGGATCAAAAATCAATTGCTTGATTTGGATGTTGAAATGAATTGTGTTCCAATGTTGTGTGACAATATCAGTGCAATCAACTTGTCAAAAAATCATGTACAACATTCTAAGACAAAGCATATTGATATTCGACATCATTTTCTGAGAGATCATGTAGGAAAAGGGGTCTTTAAATTGAATTTCATTGACACACATAATCAGTTAGTTGATATCTTCACAAAACCTCTAAACCAGGAACAATTCAGCAAAATAAGAAGAGAACTTGGTATGTGTAAGGGTGAGAGCATACATACCTAGGTTTGCACTTAGGTTAAGAGCTGCACATGTAGAACAAAAACTCACTTGCATAAAGGGTAGATTGCCATGCATATTCTGTGTATCTATTTTACCTTGTGTGTATATACACCCCTGCATGCTTGAATGTAACTATACATACAGCCCTCCTTGAAATTTTTATAAGGCCAAATATTCCTTGATCAAACTAATGTGGACCTAGTGACCTCGAGATCTGAGGCACTTTCTGAGGGAGAGAGTCAAAGATTTTTCTCTCAAATGCCTCATGAGCCTTTCTCCAGGTCCTTGTCTCTCTCTACACCAAGGTGTTGGTTCAATCAAAAAAAGGGGGTTGAAGACGTTAAAAAAAAAAGAGAGAAATTAGGGTTAGGTCGACCATTTCGGTCGACCGTCGCCCCGAGTCCGGTCGACTGAATCCGACGAACCGGACTGGCCGAACCAACATCCGAACTCTTTTATAAGGGGTCTTCTCACCCCATTTCTTTATTCCGTCACCCCCATTCTCTCTCCAACCTTCTTCCCTAACCCTAGAACACCAAAACTCCACCTTTCAAGCCCACAAACCTCCTCATTCTCCCACTCGCACAAGATTCGATATGTTCATCACAGTTTCGGGATGAAACCTCCATGGTGGTTTGTGCGACCTTGAAGCTATTCCCTAGGTTTTAGATTGTGGAGAAGATCTTTTCAAGCCTTTGGCGTGTCTATCCGTCCATTTACATCCCCAGAGAAGAGCTCAATCCTCTTCAAGGGTTTTTACAACGGGTTTTCAAGTCTAGGATGTCATCTATAAGAAGTTCTTGGCATTATACCCAGGGGGAATCCAGTGCTCGGAGACGTGAGGCCCCAGCTCCTCCACCATCGCGGGCTCCTGCACCTCCTCGTACAGTGGGGTTGCCTCCACGGCTAATAATCGGCCCTCGACTAGTAGATTTCAATGAGGTGAATGACATTCTTCCTGATCTATGTGCAGTATTTGAGATTCAAGAGGGTTGGGTTGATTTTGTCACAAGATATCCTTGATACTACCCCAACCTAGTCCAGCAATTTTATGGCAATTTGATTAAGAGAAATGAACGTTTATATACGGTTGTCCACGGCGTTGAGATTACTATTACTCCGGCCCTTTTTGAACAAGCCTTAGGAGTTTCAGCCAGGTGTGCAGACATGGTTTTTGGTCATGGTGCCGTTGAGGACACCTTTCTTGCTATGACCGGCTGTGAATATGTACGTGGTGTCAGTGACTTGATCACATTGAATGCCAACTATTTTCCACCACTATAGCGAATCCTGCACCACATGTTTACTGCATTCATCTATCCCAAGAGTGCAAGCCAAAATGAAGTGACAGGAGTTCACAAATTCTTATTTTATTATGTTATGAATGGGATTTTAGTCAACATGGGTCAGCTAATGGTAGATTTGATTGGGACATGCCGTACCCAACTGCGGAGATCCTTGTCGTATGCTTCACAGTTGACGGGAGTGTTCATTTATGCTGGAATTAATTTGGCCGATGAACTGTTTATTCGAGTCAGACAGGATGATGTGTATAACAAACACAAGATCTTTTCAGGCTTTGGATACTATTGGGGCCCCGACGGTCAGTTACGCAGAAATGTGCCGGTTTATGGGGAAGAATCTGAAGAAGAAGAGGAAGAAGAGCAACAGCAGCAGCAGGGTCAAGGGGAAGCCCCCCCTCCAGTTCAGGCGGAGGACCAACCTCCTCTACCTTCACCTCTACATATAGATCCAGAGATGTCTCCTCCACCACAGTTCTTTCATGGGGAGTCCTCTACTCAGGGAGCCAGATAGCCTTCTTGGGTAGATTCTGAGACTTTTGATAGGCGTCTTACTGGGCTGGAAACTCACTTGATACTTTAGGGGACCAACTCTCTACCTTTGGGGGTCACATAGACACCATGGGCAATATGCTTGACACTATGTCTGACCGCATAGATTCCTTCTCCACAGTCTTGGATACCTTGTCCACCCAAATGACCACCCTCTCCACTCACATGACCACCCTCATCTCAAGCCATGAAGACTCAAGTCAGGCTTTTCATATCATCGACCGCACTCTTCTTGATATGCAGCGTCGTGACCTGGCCCGTGATAACACCCTCGCCAATCTTCAGCATCGCATTCGGTTTCAAGACCACACTCTTGAGGATATCCGACGCTACCTTCGCTATCAGCCACCTCCTGACGATCAGCCTTTAGCAGATGGCAACTGAGGATTTTCTTTTGTCTCCTACCTTCAGCCTGTTGTCCTTGGGTCTTGTATCTTATTGGGTCTACTTTTCGTGTTCCATATTCCCTCCTTTGATGATGCCAAAGGGGGAGAAGTAGTTAGTGCATGTTTTATATAGCTTATGCATGCATGTTCTTATGTTTGTATGAATGTTCATTTGTGAGGTTTATTTGTGAGTCATTGCATTCTGTTTGAGTCAGTTTTGCATTTGCTTTGTCATGTGTGTCTAGTAGATGTCTTGCATTCTCAAGCATCAATGTACTTTGTACTGAACTAATGGAATGAAATGATGAAAAGAATGCACTTGGTATTTGACATTACATGATTGGTTCTTGTCTCTCATTTCCGCTCTATTTGGCAAATAAAATGTTTGAATGGCTTGCGTGGCTTTGGCTTAATGAAATGATTACATGGATTGTTCGCCTTATGGATTATTGGCTTTGCCTATCATCAAATTGGTTCTATGTATATCAAATGGTGTCGGATGAAAGATAGGCCAGCCCGTCTAAAATCCTTCACTATGTGTGAGTGTAAACTCCGCCTCGTACAAGAATCATGTGGATCTTTGCGTGGATAGAATGCGATGTTTTGTAAGTTCTTAATTTGCCTAAAAGCACGCAAATGCACTTAATAATCTAGAGTTTTGTCATCATCAAAAAGGGGGAGATTGTTGAGTCTCTCTGGGTGATTTTTATGATAACAAAACCCCAGAATGGCAAATAGTTTGATAGCATTCATTATTGCATAAATAAGAGCTCATTTGGGCTCACAAAGCCATTTTCATCACAAGCTAAATGCTCAACTTTATCTTGCTTCAAGATGCCAAGAATAAGCCAAAACAAACTCAAATTGAATGGAACTAAATGTGGACACAAAGTATTTTATATAAGGATATGATTTGTGGGCTAACACTGTTATTTTTGCAAATTTTTCAGAGTCCGGTCGACCATCTCAGATGGTGCGGTCGACCTATTCTTCCAGCACTCAGAACTCTATAAATTTACAGAGTTCGATCGATCGCCAGCCCAGGACCGGTCGACCGATTCTCCCATCATTGAATGTTTCATACCCTGTCACAGTTACGTCGACCGACCGACCTTGATCGGTCGATCGAACCCCTCGAAGCCACTATTTTTGACTTTATTTTCCTCACGAGGGAAAAGCATCTATTTATGATTTTTTAATCCCAAAGTCTCCAGACATGCCTGAAATTGTGGATCTGTGTCTTGGCATGTCCCTTGACCATTCAAGTGTTATAAAAACATCTCTTTGGGGTAAGAAACCCTAATCACTCAAGGGAGATCAAGGAGGCTATCAAAGGGAGAAAGAAGGCTGTTGATGTACCTCCGTGAACAGTGCTTCGTCCAGAGATTCTTCATCCAACTCCAAGCATTTCAAGATCAATCTAAAGCCAATCAACTCCAAATCAAGAAGAGATACAAGCTTCATCCAAAATATGTATCATCTACTCATGGGGAGCTTAAATCATAGTTTTTCTTTTGTGTTTCTTCTTCTAAATTCCTCGAGCTTCAAGTGTCTTGTGCTTGTAATCTCTAAACATCTGTGTGTGTATGGATCTACCCAAATCCATGTGTGTGTGTGTGTGTGTGTGTGGCTTTCCTTCACATTTCTGTGTGATTCGGTGCTTGTGCACCTTCGTGGGAGTTCCGAACTCTTCATGAGTGTGTGTGTGTGTTTTGATCTTGTAATCCTTTACAAGATAGTGTGTGAATCCTCATAGT
Organism: Amorphophallus konjac; assembly: GCA_022559845.1. Taxonomy (NCBI): domain Eukaryota; kingdom Viridiplantae; phylum Streptophyta; class Magnoliopsida; order Alismatales; family Araceae; genus Amorphophallus; species Amorphophallus konjac. Next base: position 367,484,662 of record CM040123.1, read on the forward strand.
TTGTGATGGGTGGACGTAGATTACCGTCATTGCATCCGAACCACCTAAAAATTATTGTCCTTTGTGTGGTTTGATCCTTTTCTCCTACCCCCGTTCTGTGCTAGCACACACTATATCACTCTCTTGCGTTTTCCGTTCAGATCTAGCATAATTTATGATTTTTACATTAGATCTTTGGTATATCAAAAGGTAGATTTGGATAGACAAAGCCATTCTTGTCATGAAGATAATACCTTGCGTGAGCAGAATCTTCAGATTTATATCTCCGCCATAGTACCAAGGATCTACTGTGTGTGATAGGTTTTGATAGATCTATTTGTTATTTCATCATATCTAAGTCTCTAAAAGATTGTTTCATCATATCTTTTTAATTCTGGTAAAAGTTTTTTAAAATTTGTAATCATCCAATTCACCCTCCCCCCCTCTTGTATGTCATTGATCGCGGGACTTCATAAACCTCAAACCAAACCGAACCAAACCAAACAAATTCAGTTTGGTTCGGTTTCGTTCGGTTCAAACCAAATTTTTTATATCTTATTACAATATATATGAATTTAATAAATTATATATATAATAAAAATAAAAAATATAAAAAATACTTATATTTTGTATGTCTATATGTCTATGTAATTATATTTTTAAATATTTTAATATATTTATGATATTAATATTAATAAAAATAAATATAAATAATAAATTTGGTTTATTCGATTTGGTTCGGTTTCACACATTATGAAACCAAACCGAACCGAATTTAGGTTCAAACCAAACTGAAGTTCGGTTCGGTTCAGTGTGGTTCGGTTTGAACCGAACTATGAACACCTCTATCCTCCCCGTCCTGCTCATCTCCTCCATCGTTGCTCGCTGGAGGGTCCTATATTAAAAAAATAATAACATTAAATATACATTCATAAATAAAAAATTAGTGAAGAAATAAATTAAATACTTTATTTAATTGCATAAATTCACATCAAATATAATATCAAATCGATAATTTTAATAATGAACTCAAACCGAAGAAAGTGCACTTTTGAGCGTCGGGCCCAAATCGGGTACCAGATTTGGATTCCGCCAATTCTCACAAGTCACTTTTACCTCCCACGTCGTGTTGGAATGATCGGCACGCCGATCAGATCGGTATTTTAGATTTTGGACCCCCCAACCCAACTTCTTTAATTTTAAACTAAGTGCATTTAGAAAATACACTTTTGAGCGTCGGGCCCAAACTGGATATCAGATTTAGATTCCGTCAGTTCTCACAAGTCACTTTACCTCCAACATCGTGTGGGAATGATCGGCACACTGATCAGACCAGTATTTTAGATTTTATACCCCCCAACCCCTAGTTATCTGTATTTCAAATTAATTACATTTAGAGAATGCCCTTTTGAGTGTCGGGCCCAAACCGAAAATCCGATTTAGATTTCGTCAACTCTCATAAGTCACTTTTATCTCAGAGGTCATGTTGGAACGATCGGCATGCCGATCAGACCGATATTTTTGATTTTGAATCCCCGAACCCAGCTTCTTTAATTTTAAACTAAGTGCATTTAGAAAATACACTTTTGAGCGTCGGGCCCAAACCGGATATCCGATTTGGATTCTGCCAGTTCTCACAAGTCACTTTTACCTCCTAGCTCGTGTTGGAACGATCGACACATCGATCAGGCTAGTATTTGGCATTTTGGACCCCCCCAAACCCCTAGTTATCTGAATTATTTTAAACAAAAAGTTAGCTTTGAAAACTAATCGAGTTCTGAATTGAGTAATTTGAGCATCGGGCTCAAACCGAATATCCGATTTGGATTCCATCAGCTCTCCCAAGTCACTCTCACCACTCAGATCCCGTTGGAATGATCGGCGAGCCGATAAGACCAGTATTTGACATTTTGGACCCCAAAATCCCTAGTTCTCTGAACTATTTTAAACAAAGTTAGCTTTGAAAATTAACATAGTTCTAAATTGAGTAATTTGAGTGTCGAATCCAAACCGGGTATCCGATTTGGATTCCGTTAGCTCTCCCAAGTCACTCTCACCACCCAGATCATGTTGGAGTGATCAACGAGCCAATCAGGCCAGTATTTGGCATCTTGGACCCCCAAATCCCTAGTTATCTGAACTGTTTTAAACAAAGTTAACTTTGAAAATTAACTGTTGGGTTCATTGTGCTCCCTCATTGATTTTGGTATTGATTTTGATGATAACAAAATACTGTGTGCATTATGTGTGTGTGGAAGCAAATTGTGTGTGCTTTCTTGAAGGTCTTGGCCTAATTCACTTGGTCTCACAATTGAGTGAAGTTTTGAATGAGCTTTCAACTTTGAGATTTTATAGTGCATTTGTGAATGAGCCCTCAAATTGAGATGATCTATTAATTTTATGAATCAAGCTCAAGAAGGTTAATATCTTGGTTGAATGATGCCCATACTAATTTTCTATGGTTGAGCTTTCATTCATTTTCTTTATGGTTCCTTCATGGATCATTGAGGTTCATAATGTGTTTAAGTCCTTTATATCAATCATGGTGGAAAATGGTTAAATGTGTTTAAGTCTGCACTTAAACTGGCTATCCGATTTGTATTCTGTCAACTTTCACAAGTCACTTTTACCTTCCAGGTCGTGTTGGAACGATCGACATGCTAATCAGATCGATATTTTAGATTTTGGACTCTCGAACCTAACTTCTTTGATTTTAAACTAAGTGCATTTAAAGAATGCACTTCTGAGCGTCGGACTCAAACAAAAAATTAGCTTTGAAAACTAACCTAGTTCTGAATTGAGTAATTTGAGCGTCGGGCTCAAACCGGATATCCGATTTGGATTCCGTCAGCTCTCCCAAGTCACTCTGATCACTAATATCCCGTTGGAATGATCGGCGAGCCGATCAGGCCACTATTTGGCATTTTGGATCCCCAAACCCCTAGTTATCTTAACTATTTTAAACAAAGTTAGCTTTGAAAACTAACCTAGTTCTGAATTGAGTAATTTGAGCACCGGGTTCAAACCGGGTATTCGATTTAGATTCCGTCAACTCTCCCAAGTCACTCTCATCACCTAAGTCGCGTTAGAATTATCTAATTAGCCGATCATGCCAGTATTTTACATTTTGGAACCTTGAACCCCTAGTTATGTGAATAGGTTCTTGTTACTTTGAATTTAAATTTATGTAAATTCATTGATTTTAGAATTGAGTAATTCTGTCAAAATAAAAAAATAATAAACACTCACCTGAGGGGGCTGTGCCGTGGTCGTGGATCCATGAGGGACAATTCCCACCTGGGAGAGGAGGCCAGTGATTGCCTGCAACATGCTTGCCTGCTAGCTAGACATCTCTGCCCTCATCAGCCTCATCTGCTACTGCAAAATAGAGATCTCCGCTCGGACGATGTCTTTGACGTCGCTGGGAGAAGTATTGGGGCCGGTTGGGGGTGTACTAAAGGCACTGGTACTGGTTGAGGCAGTGCCTGAACTCGCATACGATGACATCACCGTGCTAGTGTCCAGGCTCTCCCCAAAATCATATAGCCTACCTTTCTTCGGTACGCCAGCTGTTGCCACCCATGCCGCCGGATCCAACTCCGGCTGCTGCGCGTCTCCCTCCCCATACTTCTCCATCACAGCTCTGCTATATGTTTCCTACAAATTGAATAAAAAACTTGTCAATTTCATATGAATCAATCATATTTAAATAAAAAGAAGAACTTGCATATGTAGATAAACTTATCGCTACTGAACGAGCTCTCTCACTAACAAATTGAACTGTCCCCTTCTTTTTGTGTGTTCTGTCGAACACCTCGAGGAACGACGGAGCTCGATTAAGCTCCACAGCCTGTTTTACAATTCATAGTAAAAAAAAATCATATATATGAATAAAATATAAGAAGATAAATTGAAACATTACTTACCATTTTTTGTTTATGACTAGCAAAAGAGACGGACCTACTCGTATGCATATTTGCGTCCGGTTGTGACACCCTATTTATTTTAGCTTTTTGGGACTTTTCTATCCACTTGGACTCGACAAATTTGTCACATACAACATCCCAATCCTCCTTCCTCATCAAAAGAGGGCGGTGCTCCTTCCACAGTTGTCGGCCTTCACTCCCACCAGCGTCTTTCTAAGCCTTTACTCGGGCCTCATGCAATTTCTTTTGGTAATTTATCTGCACAATAGCCTCCCACGCAGAATGACCTCTCGCCGTGTCCTGTGCACTCGTGAACTGATAAGTCCGCTGTAAATAAATTAAGTTTCATAGTTAGTATACTATTGTGAATTGAGTTTAGAAAATACTTGAATTAAATGATTAAATTACTTACTAAGAACATGTTGAACAATGAATCTTGGACGCCCATCAGAAATTATTTGAAAGACAATGCTGGCCCGAGAACATGTGCCATTACTAGTTTCATAGAATGACAGACAGCATCGGCAGGTTCTAATTTATAACTGCAATTACAAATGTCAAAATAGTTGGTATTAGATAGTTGAAGGATAAATAATGAATGTAATAACCATATAAATTTACCCGGAGATCCAGCATGGCAGACATCCATCATGGGCCATGCCTCCCTCGCCCTCATGACAACTGCCGACATCCTGAATCGGCTGAGTGGTGGGGGTGTGCCCTGCTGCGGGAGGTGGTGGGGGTGGCGCCTGTACAGGTGGTGGGAGGGCACTAGGACCTGTAAAAATTAAATATCATAAGTAAAATGAATATTTTACTGAAAATTAAAATATACCTACCTACAGCGGGAGGTGGTGGGGGTGGCGCCTGTAAAGGTGGTAGGAGGGCACTGAGACCTGTAAAAATTAAATATCATATGTAAAATGAATATTTTGTTAAAAATTAAAATATACATGCCTGCAGTGGGAGGTGTGGGGGTGGCGCCTGTACAGGTGGTGGGAGGGAACTGAGACCTGTAAAAATTAAATATCATAAGTAAAATGAATATTTTGCTGAAAATTAAAATATACATATCTGGAGGGGGAGGTGGTGGGGGTGGCGCCTGTACAGGTGGTGGGAGGGCACTGAGACCTGTAAAAATTAAATATCATAAGTAAAATGAATATTTTGCTAAAAATTAAAATATACATACCTGCAGCGGGAGGTGGTGGGGGTGGCGTCTGTACAGGAGGTGGGAGGGCACGTGGACCTGTAAAAATTAAATATCATCAGTAAAATAAATATTTTGCTAAAAATTAAAATATACATACCTGCAGCAGGAGGTGGTGGGGGTGACGCTTGTACAGGTGGTGGGAGGGCACTGAGACCTGTAAAAATTAAATATCATAAGTAAAATGAATATTTTGCTGAAAATTAAAATATACATACCTGCAGCGGGAGGTGGGGGGTGGCGCCTGTATAGGTGGTGGGAGGGACTGAGACCTGTAAAAATTAAAAATCATAAGTAAAATGAATATTTTGCTGAAAATTAAAATATATATATCTGTAGCGGGAGGTGGTGGGGGTGGCGCCTGTACAGGTGGTGGGAGGGCACTGGGACCTGTACAAATTAAATAGCATAAGTAAAATTAATATTTTGCTGAAAATTAAAATATACATACCTGTAGCGGGAGGTGGTGGGGGTGGCGCCTGTACAAGTGAGCCGACACTTGGACCTGTAAAAAAAATCTTTTAAGCTGGTATATAATTACTACATTTATATAGCTAACTATTTGAATAGATATACCTATGCCCGAAGAAGACACCAAAGAGGAGGGAGTAGAGCCCCTCCCACTGCCCTGTCTCCTCCCACTCCCACTACGACCTCCTCGGACCATCTCTTTATTAAGAACAAAATAATTAATACATATTAATCCACAATTATATAAGCTTTACAAATGTTATTAAAAATTATGCAAAAATGTAAGAATATCTTACTAAATTATCAAAATTTATCTAGCCCAGCCCATGCTGATGATATATCTAACTCAGCCTCATCTTCGTCATCCATAGTAGCCTCATCAGATTAGAACTCTGTCTCTTCATCCAACTCCTCCTCCCCTCTAACATCAACATTTATCTCCGTCAGATCGACTTCTTCCACTTCATCTCCCTTACATAATGACAGTGACTCATCAGATTCGTCCAGATTAATATGCGTGGAACCTACAATGCCAACTTGGTCTGATTGAAAATATTCAGCACTGGCAACCTCTGAGACATTTACACTCACATGTTAACTCATAAGTGAGAAAAAATTTTACTTTAACCTTATAAACTACCCACCAATCTATATTCTTGGACGATGAATAGCTTGAATAATACACTTGCTGAACTTGTGTAGCTAAAATGAACGGTTCATATGTATTAAATTTAGAACTATGTTTGACATCGACAATCCCATAAGTTGTATCATGTCGAATAGAATTAGGATCAAACCAATGACACTTAAATAGGAATACATGATTGTCTCATCCCAAATACTGCAATTCTATGACTTCCTCAAGAATACCATAGTAGTCCAGTTCCACTTCATTGTATGCACTTCCCTTAACACATACATCGATGTTCATCGTAGACTTACTTCGTCCATAATCCTTAGTGTGAAATCTGTATCCATTCACAATATATCCTGGATAGGTAGATGCAACTTTCGAGGGGCCATGACTTATCTCATGTACTCTTTGATCAGTAATAAGACCTTGTTCAACCTATATATAAATCAGAATAGTTAAAATATTAACAATTACCTCAGCAAAAGTAAATAGAAACATATAGGTTGAACGATCGACACTAACTCGGTATCTCAACCATTTGACAAAAAACTTCTCGCGTTCTTTTTCAATCTCCACATCTTGGATATTTGGATATTTTTGTGCTAATTCTGAATCAAATTGTCTACAATATAGATACACTACTACTTTAAATGAACTGTAGAAGAAGGATGAACAACGTATGCCCTTGTTGGAAATGTGAGTTAAGAACTTACTCAACATAAGGTTCAATCTTAATATAATTCAGAAGAATATATATCTCTGTGGCGTACAACTCTCTATCTTCGAGCATGCGAGTCAAGCAACGTCCAAACGCACGTCCAGGATGCTTAAATATAGAGAGCCGATCGGACGAATCAGCAACTCTCCCATCATCATTACGTGGAGGTCGAGTACGACGAGTTTGAATCTCTGGCTCAAAGTACATGGAACAGAAGTTCAAAATTTCTTCAATAATATATGCCTCAGCAATCAAACCCTCCACATTCGCCTTGTTGTGAACTTTCATTTTTAATTCATGCATGCACCTACAACAATAATTCAGATGTCAATGACATACATATCGCACACATGTAGCGAGCATGGATGACATATATGTTAAAAAAAATTCTCACATACCTCTCAAATGGATACATCCATCGAAATTGTAATGGCCCTCCGACTATAGCCTTGTATGGCAAATAGATGACCAGGTGCTCCATCGAATCAAAGAATGCCGGAGGAAATATCTTCTCTAGCTTGCAAACGGTCGTGGCCACATTATCTTCGAAACTTTGTACATCTCCAAGTCTGAGTTCTGATGCACATAAAATCTTGAAAAACTCACTTAGCTCGGTCAGTGCTCCCCATACAGGCTTTGGCAACAAGTCATGGAATGCAATGGGCACCAGTCTCTCCATGAACACGTGACAGTCGTGACTTTTCAATCCATATATTTTCCCCTCATTAACATTCACACAACGAGCTATGTTGGACACATATCCATCTGGGAATCTCAACTGTTTCAACCACTGGCACACTTCCTTAATCTGTGTATCATTAAGCACATAAGTTGCTTTAGGCTGCATAATTTTTCTATTTATGTTCTGTAGTTCCAGTTCTGGACGTTTACAAAGCATCTTTAAGTCCATACATACTTTGACGTTGTCCTTTATTTTGCCTTTAACATTCATGATCGTATTGAACACATTATCAAAAAAATTCTTCTCGATATGCATGACATCCAGATTGTGTCGTACAAGAAGAGTTGACCAATAAGACAATTCCCAAAAAATACTTTTCTTATTCCAGTTGTAATCCTTTCCAAATCTAGAGAGTTGTTGTATACTACCAGAAAATTATACTATATCTGGTAAATTTTGCACCCGTGCCACCATATGTTGACCCGACACCCGTTGTAAGTCTGCTTCATCCATTTCAACAGTATTTTTTTGAGATGAGTCATTTTGCCATGACACGTCCAATTCATATAACCATCCATGAACCTTTTCTTGTACAAATAATGTTGCACATCTCATGGTGAACGCCACCTCAAGTTTCTACAACTTGAACAAGGGCATCGAATGTGACCGTCGCGGTCTATTGCTCCATTTGAATTCTCCAATGTAAAATGAATGAAACTCTTAACTCCATGCTTAAAGTTAATGGACACCACCCGGTCAACTATTCTACGATACATCCATGAACGATCTGTCAACATTTTGCCTGCACCCATTAAATGTTAATACACAAATAACTTTGAAATCATTACTCCTGAAAATAAGCCCGACCCTTTCCTCACATCGTTCGCCATAGACCATTTGCAGATGGAAGAGGACTATTATTTAGATTATCACTTTTTAACCCATCCATGAAGGTTTGATCGCACAATCACTTACTATATGTGTTATGTGTTGTACGATTTACTGAAAATTTCAGCAGCATCTCCCCACACTTCTCCGATATATCAAAAATATTTATTGATTAAGAAATTTGATTAAACACTTATAAGTAAGTGGTTAAAAAAATACTCAAAATCAATAAAAGTATACCGGAGAAGAGTGAGAAGATGCTACCGAAATTCTCAACAAACCATACAACCACATATAGTAAATGACTACCTAAGTGCGATCAAACATTCACAGACTGTCTAAACGGACAATTCAAGACTTTGAGGTAGATATATACAATCTCGTAAAAAAAATAGGAACATACATATCAATCTTAAAGTCTTGAATGGGAAGGTTCATTGACACGGTTTTAACACGCTCTCCTGTGGTGCGTGTAATGTTAGGTCACACCCACGCACCTCAGTTCACATATAACATAAAATTAAATAACATCTCACTTATCATTATGCATATATCGAATTAAACAACATCTAATTTAAAAAAACATTCAAATGAAGAACATCAAAGCTAAATAATGTAAAGCAGCAAGAAGGCCAATATTAGGTAGGGCTGTCAATGGGTCGGGCCGGCCCGATAAGCCCTCGGGCCTGGCCCGATTTTGGGCCGGGCCGCAAGGTCGTTTTCGGCCCACGAGCTTTTAGTCAGGCCTAAAAGTCCGGCCTGACTAGACCCGCAGGCCGGGCTCGGGCTTTGAGTTCGGCCCGCGGGTCGAACCAGCCTGTTCTCTTTTTTTATTCTCACTTCAAATTTTAAAAATTATTTAATTAAAATTATATTATTTTACTTAATTAGAAATTTTAAAACTCTCTTTTCACACAAATTATGTAATTAATATCAAATTTTTAATTAATTTAGTGAGATTATAAGTTTTATAGTATTAAATATATTAATTTCTATTATTTTTATTATTTTATTTAAGTTGTCGGGCCTGGCCGGGCCTTAGTCGGGCTTTGCATTTTTTACATAATGTCGGGCCCGACCCGGCCCGACATAGGTCGGGCCCGGGCTGGGCTCGGGCCTTAATTTTGATGAGTCGGGCCCGGGCTGGGCCGACCTAAGCCCGGCCCGGGCCCTGCCCATTGACAGCCCTAATATGAGGTATTTGGACTGGCAAAGTTGGCTGGACTGAGTACAGGGTTAGCTGACATTGGACTGAGTTGGCAAGATGAGTACAGGGTTATTAGGGGTGACAAATAGGTTATGAAGGGTGACAAATGACTTGCCAGGGTAACAAATGGGTTATAAATGGGACAAATGGGTTATTAGGGGTGACAAATAGGTTATGAAGGGTGACAAATGACTTTCCAGGGGTAACAAATGACTTGCCAGTCTCTTCCAACTGACCCCCACCCCCCACCGGAGTCGCTCCGACGATCTTGCAACCCCACCACCACCCCCACCCTCCGGCCAGAAGTCCTCCCAACCCCTCCCTACCCCTTTTCCCCCTCTAGCGAGCTCCGGCGAGCTCGCGGCTCCCCACCCTCCTAGCGATCAGCCCTGGACCCACCTGAACTCTCCCCACCCCGGACCCCCTGTCGGATCCCCCATCTCTGAACCCCCCCACTCCTAGAGCAGCCCCCCCCCCTCGGACCTGCCTGAACCCTCCTCCCCCGGACTCACCCCCCCACCCTCCTAGCCAGTAGTCCCCGCATCGGACCCCCAGCCGGAGCCCCCCTCCCTGAAATCCCCACTCCCAGAGCAGCCCCCCACCCACCTGAACCCTCCTCCCCTGGACTCACCCCCCCCCACCCTCCTAGCCAGTAGTCCCCACATCGGACCCCCAGCCGGAGCCCCCCTCCCTGAAATCCCCACTCCCAGAGCAGCCCCCCACCCACCTGAACCCTCCTGAACCCTCCTCCCTCAAAACCACCTGTTGGAACCCCTCCCCCTCGCAGACCGACCCCCCCACTCTCCCCGCCCCCCTGATGATCCCAAACCTCAAAAAAAAAAAGAACAACAGCAACAGAGAGTGAGAGGGAGGGGGAGAGGGAGGGGGCTTACTGTACCGGAGAGGATGGCGAGCGAGGACGGCTACGGCGCGGCACCGACGGTGACGGCAAGGGTGGTGACACCGACGGTCTCTCCTCGGCAGGGAGACAATGGAAAGAGAGAGTGAGAGGGGGAGTGGGGGGCGAACCGGTGAAGTGTACAGAGAGTGAGAGGGAGATCGGGGGGAAGGGTTTGATAGTGGCGGGAAGATAAATTTAGTTCCGACAGACTTTCCGACAGAACTCTTTTACGTCAAAAAATCGTAAAGGTGACAAATAACGAACAATGGTGACAAATAACGAACAAGGGTGACAAATAACAAATAAGGGTGAAAAATAGCTTCCGACGAAACATTAATGTGTTGGAAAGTTGTAAGAGAGAAATATCGATATATAACATATTACCAACGGACTTCCCGATGAAACACTTTTCCGTCGGAAAACTGTAAAGGTGACAAATAATGAACAATGGTGACAAATAACGAACAAGGGTGACAAATAGTGAATAAGGGTGAAAAATAGCTTCCGACAATTTTTCCGACTAAACATTAATCTGTCGGAAAGTTATAAGGGAGAATATCGATAGTAGTTCCGACGGACTTTCCGACGGAACTCTTTTCCGTCGAAAAATTGTAAAGGTGACAAATAATGAACAATGGTGACAAATAACGAACAAGGGTGACAAATAGCAGATAAGGGTGAAAAATAGCTTTCGATGGTGTTTCTGACGAAACTCTTTTCCATCGGAAAACTGTAAAGGTGACAAATAACGAACAATGGTGACAAATAACGAACAAGGGTGACAAATAGCGAATAAGAGTGAAAAATAGCTTCCGACGGTGTTTCCGACAAAAAATTAATCCGTCAGAAAGTTATAAGGGATAAATATAGATACGTTGTACCAATGGACTCTCCGACGGAATATATTTCCGTCGAAAAACTGTATAAGGTGATAAATAACGAACAAGGGTGACAAATAACGAACAAGGGTGACAAATAGCGAATAAGGGTGACAAATAGCTTCCGACGGTTTTTCCAACGAAAAATTAATCCGTCGAAAAGTTGAAAAGGGACAAATATCAAAAAATAGCTTACCGGACAGACAAATTATATTTTCGACAGAAGTATGCTGTCGGAAATGTAGTCTGAAGTTCTGACGATTTTTCGATGGTATTTTTTTTCGTCAGAAACTTACCACCATTCAGATGGAAACGTTCCGACTAAAATATTCCGCCTGAGTATCCGTCGGAAATACTGACAGAGTTTCTGACATATCTTTATCTGTCGGAAATATCGATGCAATTTACGATGGAAATTAGTCCGTCTGAAATTACGACTCCCATTCCGACAGAAATAAATCCGTCGAAAAATCTCGTCTCTAATACCGCTTTTTCTTGTGGTGCATGAACGCGTCAACCTTGGAGGCCGCTTTCTTAACGTGACACTCTCACAGACTACGACCTTCTTGAAACGCGGCACATGCATAGATTGCATTCTTCCTTCATTTTTTGCTAAGCACCTGATTGTGAAAAACTTAATTTAACATATGATTATGCATGGTTTTTTGGTGAAAGCGGATTTTTACCATATTTGTAACTAGAAACTCATTCATTTGAATTGGACCTTCTAGTCAATTGAGTCATTACCTTGTTATTCTTGCACCTTCTTATACATTACTTGTTCAACTTCGTACTATATGAAGTTTGATTTTCCTTGGATTTTCTTATACCATAGTCTTATACGCCATTCGGAAACGTAGGAGCTAAGTTGATGGGAATCAACACCGGGCACTAACATTTTGTTTTAGCATTTGTATCCTTTTGTTTGTATTTATACCCTTGTGTTAGATGGGTTTGCAAATGTATGGCAACTATAAGCCAAAGTGTTAGTCATTAGAAGTCTTTGGGTTTCTTTGTAAAAGGTCATGTTGGCCCGGCGGGACCCCCACCTTATTCCCCATTGGTCCACCTAGGCTCTAGGGCCCATGTGGGGCTGGTTCAAAGTCCAATATTAGACTTGGACCAAGGAGACAAAAGAAGAAATTTCAAAATTCTCCTCTCCCTTGGTCCAAGGGGCGCCCCCCCTTTATATTGTTTTAATTTGGTCATTTTGACCACATGGGGGATTAATTATCCTATCCCTTATTTACCCCTCCCAAACTCTAGATCTGATGATAGTTTAGGTCTTTTTTCCATTTCTATATAACCCATGTATTTTGTGAATTCCATAGCAATTAATGAAGAAAAATCCCATTTGTTGCTCCAAGGCCAAGGGCGCAGCCCCTCTCTCTCCTCTCTCCCCCTTGGAGCTGTGAAAGCTCTGATCTTCAGAGGTGTTAAGCCTCCCCATCAACCCCTCTCTAAGTGAGAAGCTCAGCACCGCCGCCGCCGCCGCCATCGAGTCGCCATCGCACCACCACCGCCTCACCGTCGGTAGTCTGTCCACCCCTAGACAGCAAGCTATTGCCCGATTTTTATCTCTCCATCAGGAGATCAGATCGAGCCCAAATTTTGAGGGTGAGTTCCCCATGAAATCCCTTCTCTCCAAAAAATTTTTCAGATTATTCCTCCATCGTTTGATCCCCGTTCCACCATAGTCTTCCCTGGTCTAGACAATCTGTCCCTGTGTAGATCTGTGTTCCAGCAAGCCATATCTTTACCCTTTTCACCCCCTTCCTAATTTCAGATAGATCTAAAATTTGGACTGGGATTTCTGTCCACCAATACCTCCTTCCACAAATTTTTTCATGATTTTATGAATTTTTTTACCCATCCAAAAAATCACTGCAAAATCTAAAATCTGTTCTGACTCCTGTAGTCTAGATCCGACCACCCCCTATTATAAAATCCATTTCCCCTCTCAAACCATCTCAGAAAATTACAAAACAATTATCCTCGTGTTTCTTACTTCCCCCTCCATCTCCCATAAAAATTTCAAGTCCAAAATCCTCCGTTTGATTTTTGATCAACCCACGTTTTCAGGCAGACCCCAATATGCCCAGTATTTCATGAGTCTGTTAGTCTGTCGATTACAAATTCTACCAAGGAAACTACTGAGATAGGAAAATTCCTATAACACTAGGTGGTTGTAGATCTCCAAGTTAGCTTCGCAACGGCGCTAGTTTCGCGTCGATCCGACGTCAGTGCTGATCGCAGGAATTTTTCTCGCCGAGTCGCGCAGTGTTGAAACAGAAGAACCAGTTCGGGACAGCAAGCTGTCGCCCGAGTAGCAGCGCACCGGAACCGTCAGAGCTGCACAGAAGCCGCCCATCAACCCAAGGGCAATACTCCTGGGTCCCTATGTAGCCCTTTACCACCCTGCATGGAGTGGACAGTAAAATTCATTTCTATAATTATTGTAATTATTTGTACCGAGAGTTACGGTGTTGGCCGGGGTCGTCTTCCCCACGCCCGGAGCGTGGAGGTACACTCGCCACCCTCCGTATTTGGCATTTTACTTATTTCATATATCTTCATATGCCGCTGCTAGAGTGATAGGATAACTAGCTCATCAATTTTTTATCACCGCTGCGAGAGTGAGTGAGTGGAACCCGTCCTGTGACTCGATCCGAGCACGCGGAAAGTCGATACCCGAGACTCATTGCCGATTTCTCAACCGCGCAGATCCCACATTTTCCTCTCTTAGGGACGTCTGCGAGTTAGAGTCCCAAGTTCGCGTCCCGTCCCGCATCAAATTGGTATCAGAGCTAAGTGGAGTCTAGGGTAGTCGGTCCAAGGTGTCGCATTGCATTCCTATACCCGGTATATCAAAAGGTGTTCTCGGAATGATAGGTTACGCCTATCGGGAAAGTAGCACACTTGCGTGAGTGCGATCTTTGGATCAAACCTCCACCACGTACCAGATACTGGTTGAGTCTGGGTTTGTAGTCGAGTCTGCATTCCAACTTTACATTGTTGTTGTAGGGTCGTGTCTAGTGTCTTGTCACCAAGTGTCGGCATGGCCATCCTATAGCTCCCCGTGTCCCATGGATCCCCAAAAGCCCACGTCATATGAATGGTGGCGACACACCCAAGGATGGGAAATCCAACCCCACCACCTCCACAAGCCCAAAGCCCCAGACTTCTATGGCTCCAAAGTCCCGAGCGACTACCTAGAGTGGGCAGCCGCTATAGACAAATACTTTGAGTGTTATATTATGTCTGATGCCATGCAAGTCGACTTTACCACAAGGCATCTTTTTTACGAAGCCGCTTAAATATGGAGGGACATAGAATGCTTGAGGGAAATTAGGAGGCAATGGCCTATAGAGTCATGGCGTAAGATGAAGGGCGAGCTTAGAAGGGTCAACCTACCCAGCCCAGTCACCTCCAACCAACCCTACCCAATCACCTCCAACCAAGTGGGTCATAGTCAGAGGCAAAGAGCCCCACATGTAGACGAGCCTAAGTCCAATACTAGACCGAGTGATTATGGGTGAGTCCATCCTGATACCCCTACTCCAAACCACACCATTGCCAAACTTTTCAAAATCATGTCAGATAAGGTGGATAAGATGTGTACCCAGATTGACGGACTCATGCCCGAGTATAGGGAGGTCGTAGCCGATAGCCTCAACCAGGTGCCACCCCAAGAACCTCTTCCCCTCAAGGAGGACCTTCCTTCCCCACCGATAAGAGCTCCATTGCCACCACCCTCACCTCCTGATCTTTATTTGGAGCCACCTCAGTCAGAGCCACCCGTGTTTCTAACGAGAAAGCTATTCATCGCCGAGCCACTACTTAGTTGGCTCAAGATAGGCTTGGTCCCTAGACCGCCTTGCTACCCATCCATGGACCCTGCACTACAACTAGTGCCAGTCAACTCATTCCACACCACTTTTTGGTCTTCTCACCATGTTGACACATTGGAAGACCTCATTAAGGTATTAGACTGGCAATTGAAGTTGACGTGTATGTTGGCCCGAGGGTTCGACCAACTCAATAGTCGTAGCTTCACACATCCAGCCTTAGGGTCCATTACCTCTGTGTGCACCGTGGGTCATGTCATGCTTCCCACGAACACCGCACGCCCACGAGATCGCCTCGCCGCCACCCACATCGCCGCGCCGTCGCCCCGCCGCCGTCTGCAGCCAGAGAGAGGCCTGCCACGTCGAAATGGGAGAGAGAGAGAGGAAGAGGGGGGCGGTTCTCACGGAAGGAAGAAGAAGAAGAAACAGAAGAAAGAGAAGGGTGGGGAGCGTGAAGGAGCGGGATTTCTAAAAGCGTTCTTCGTGGTTTGAGCTCGATTTGGTAGAGCTTTCGCTTCATTGAGGTAGGGGGATGAATCCCTACGCTCATCCCGTCATCCCCCGCGATTTGTAGGCCGAATGGGAGCCGAGAGGGGTGTTTTTGAGTGGGTTAGGGCAAAATCATGTTTTGGGGAGAGTTCGCCTGATCTATGGATTTTAGCCCCGATTCGGCGTTTTGATGGCCTAGAAGCATGCTAGGGGTCCCCAGGGGTCTTCCCCTTTGATTTCCCCCTCTCCTATGGAGGCATGGGGGCGTGGTTGATGTTTTTGGGCGTTTCATGCCGTTTTGCCGTCGGGCCGGTGTCACGGTCCTTCCGGAGACCGTCACATCCTGTGACGCCCCAATGTGGGTGCGTCACAGACCTATTTTAGCCAACTAGGGGTCTGTGGGCTGTGACGGTCCCACGATAGCCCGCCAGGGCGCTGTGACGCGACTGGGTTGGACCGTCAGGGATGATCTAACCGTTGGCATGACCGTTGGATTTGACCGTTGGGGGTCAAGGCCTGTGACGCACCAGGATTGGTGCGTCACAGCCTTGTGACGCCCCTATGTGGGTGCGTCAGAGCGGACTCATTCCCACCTTGTAACGCACCAGGGTTGGTCCGTTACAGTCTGTGACGCACCGAGTGGCACGCGTCACAGTTTGTTCCTTCGTGCATTGTGACGCACCAGGCTGGGTGCGTTAGGGCCTGTGACGCACCAGGGTAGGCACGTCATAGTCGTTTTTGCACCGAGGGTCTGACGCCCCTGTGTTGGGCCGTCATATGGCTGTGACGGTCCACCCTTAGACCGTCAGAGCCTGTGGCGCATCTAGGGTAGACCGCCAGGCTCAGGGCTGCCCCGGGTGGTTTGCAGCACCGTTTCTTTTCCGACCGTGGTCACCGTGCGACGGTGTTGGTACGTGGCACGATCCCCGTATGTTGTCGGATGCAGACGTTGTTTTCCGTTGACTTAAGAGTCTACTCCATAGTGACCCTCCACTAGTCCTAGCCTACCAGTATGTGTGTGCTGGTCTCACCTGGGAGTAGGTGTACGGGCTTACCCCTAGAGACAATTTTAGACTGGTTTCCATCGGGCCCCACGTCTTGCAGTCAGAGTCCGACTGAGGGAAAAATCGGTCAGAGGGCCAGACCAGGGACGCGCGGTCTGTGTGTGCACACGTGGTTGGTGCTGACAGGCGTGACCCCAGCTAGTCACTTGTTTGTGGTTACTTGTACGGTGTCTGTGCATTTAGTAGGCGCTACCACGTCAGGTAGTTCACCTGCGGTGCAGTGTAAGTCGTCAGGGGACGCTACCGACTGTGCTTCTAGTCCGAGGTACTCCTGTCGAGTCGGAAGTGACAGACTATCAGTCGTTGCGACTTTGACCTTTGATTTTCGTCGTGTTGACCGTGGTGTTTCGGTCGTTTCACAGTGGCACGTGTGTCGATTTTTGTGCCGTGAGACCGGTGTTTTGTATATGGCAGGGCTTCTCTTTCTGAGGTACTCGCTTACTGCTAGCGTAGAGGTTTCTCTGTTTGTGAGGTAGGGTTCGAGTGATCCCTACTGAGTCTTGTTCAGAGACTCATTCCCTGCGTGTTTTCACTATGTTTCAGGCGAGGCGCGGCTTTAGGGGAGCGCGTCTCAGGCTCAGCGTGGTTCAGGTGCCCAGCATTAGTGCCAGAGGTCAGAGCCGGGGTATGCCCCGTGTAGCTATACTTTTCTTTTTGTCTTTGTACTAGTTGTGGACTACTACTGTTGTTATTTTATTGTTAACTTGTGGACCATGTATCATGAAAACGTTAATTTATTTCCTGCTTAATTATATAACTGTTTAATTTATGCAATTACTTGTGATACTTGTGTAGTCTACACACCATCCTTTTAACCCTTCCGAGTCTTCGAACTCGTGGGTGGCGGTGCGAGTCTCGGGTTATCGGGCCTTCTCGGTAATCGGATTCTCAGGTCGTTACAGCTGGTATCAGAGCGCGGTTATGGGATTATACGAGAATCATAAGTAATTGTAGTGGTCCACTAGTCCACAGCGATGATGTACAGTTGACACTGGCATCGGGTCGTTACAGGCCGGGCCTTCTACACCCATCAAGCCCGTTCACTGGCGAGATATACATACATATAGGGGTGATGAGAAAGGTGCATTCAACTCTCCTGACCCACCCAAACCTTCCAAACCTCCTCAGTCCAATAGGAAGTCCTTGCATGCATGGTGCATTTTGGGATGTCTAGGAGTCCATGATTCTACCGACATTTGGTTGCGTCTTGTGTATGCATGGCACACATTCGGATGTCCTGGTCCACCATTGCATATGTATGGGTCGGTCTAATAGTAGGTTTGTTTAGGGTCTTGTGTGAGTCTATGTTTTTCTTCATTTGTTCAGAGTCTATACATACATGTGTCGAGCATATTAGGAGTCGCATAGTCGGTCTCATGTCAGCTCGCGATGTCAGTCCCTTTCAAGTGTCACGCAAGTCGGGTCTAATGCGTACGTTGTAGACTTGCCAAAATTTGGGATCGGTTCTACCTCAATATCTCAGATCTAGTCACATATAGGGACTCCGCGGTGATTCCTAGTGAGTCATTGAGCCGTCTCCTTCCATTGAGAGTGACCCCACCCCGGAGTGTCCACCACTAGCCTCATTCCCACAGCAGCATGTGCATATCGAATATATACGAGATGAGCTGGTGACGATTACTAGGAGTGGAGCGTACTCCGCGCTACCTATTACGGTGACAGATCCGCAGGAGCCACACGAGCAGCCGCACCCCTTACTCGATGGGGTCGAGTTCTTCCCACCCGGGGAGAATTGATGGGAATCAACAACGGGCACTAATATTTTATTTTTACATTTGTATCCTTTTGTTTGCATTTATACCCTTGTGATAAATGGGTTTGCAAATGTATGGCAACTATAAGCCAAAGTGTTAGTCCTTAGAAGTCTTTGGGTTTCTTTGCAAAAGGCAATGTTGGCCCGGCAGGAGCCCCACCTTATTCCCCATTGGTCCACCTAGGCTCTAGGGCCCATGTGGGGCTGGTTCAAAGTCCAAGATTGGATTTGGACCAAGGAGACAAAAGAAGAAAATTCAAAATTCTCCTCTCCCTTAGTCCAAGGGGCGCCCCCCCTTTATATTATTTTAATTTTGTCATTTTGACCACATGGGGGATTAATTATCATATCCCTTGTTTACCCCTCCCTAACCCTAGATCTGAGGGTAATTTAGGTCTTTTTTCCATTTCTACATAACCCATGTATTTTGTGAATTCCATAGCAATTAATGAAGAGAAAGCTCATTTGTTGCTCCAAGGCCAAGGGCGCAACCCCTCTCTCTCCTCTCTCCCCCTTGGAGCTGTGAAAGCTCTGATCTTCAGAGGTGTGAAGCCTCCCCATCAACCCCTCTCTGAGTAAGAAGCTCAACACCGCCGCCGCCGCCGCCATCGAGCCGCCATCGCACCACCACCGCCTCGCCGTCAGAAGTCTGTCCACCCCTGGACAGCAAGCTATTACCCAATTTTTATCTCTCAATCAGGATATCAGATCGAGCTCAAATTTTGAGGGTGAGTTCCCCACGAAATCCCCTCTCTCGAAAATTTTTTTCAGATTATTCCTCCATCGTTTGATCCCCGTTCCACCATAGTCTTCCCTGGTCTACACAATCTGTCCCTGTGCAGATCTGTGTTCCAGCAAGCCATATATTCACCCTTTTCACCCCCTTCCCAATTTAAGATCAATCTGAAATTTGGACTGGGATTTCTGTCCACCAAAGCCTCCTTCCACAAATTTGTTCATGATTTTATGAATTTTTTTACCCATCCAAAAAAGCAATGCAAAATCTGAAATCTGTTCTGTCTCCTACAGTCCAGATCCGACCACTACCTATTAGAAAATGCATTTCCCCTCTCAAACCACCTCTTAAAATTACAAAAAATATCCTAGTGTTCCTTACTTCCCCCTCCATCTTCCATAAAAATTTCAAGTCCAAAATCCTCCGTTTGATCTTCAGTCAACCCACATTTTCAGGCAGACCCTAATATACCCAGTATTTCCTGAGTCTGTCAGTCCATCGGTTACAAATTCCAGTAAGGAAACTACAGAGACAGGAAATTTCCTGTAACACCAGGTGGTTGTAGATCTCCAAGTTAGCTTCGTAACGGCACTGGTTTCGCGTTGATCCGACGTCCGTGCTGATCGCAGGAATTTTTCTTGCCGAGTCGCGCAGTGCTGAAACAGAAGAACCAGTTCGGGACAGCAAGCTGCCGCCCGAGTAGCAGCGCACCGGAACCATCAGAGCTGCCCAAGAAGCCGCCCGTCAACCCAAGGGTAATACTCTCGGGTCCCTCTGTAGCCCTTTATCACCCTGCGTGGAGTGGGCAGTAGAATTCATTTCTGTAATTATTGTAATTGTTTGTACCGGGAGTTACGGTCTTGGCCGGGGTCATCTTCCCTACGCCCGGAGCGTGGAGGTACACTCGCCACCCTCCTTATTTGGCATTTTGCTTATTTCGTATATCTTCATATGCCGCTGCTAGAGTGATAGGATAACTAGCTCATCAAATTGTTATCACCGCTGCGAGAGTGAGTGAGTGGAACCCGTCCCGTGACTCGATCCGAGCACTTGGAAAGCTGATACCCGAGACTCATTGCCGGTTTCTCAACCGCGCAGATCCCACGTTTTCCTCGCTTTGGGACGCCCGCGAGCTAGAGTCACAGGTTCGCGTCCCGTCCCGCATCATAAGTGTCATGTGCGGTAAAGTGCTATGCTATAGGAACCACCTCTTGAGTCTAAAAGGAGCAAAGTGCTATATAGTGAGAACCACCTCTTGAGTCTAAAAGGAGCAAAGTGCTATATAGTGAGAACCACCTCTTGAGCATATAGAGGTCACCTCTAGAGTCCTACCTAGCTCATATTGTGTTATATATTATGCCTCATTTTATGAACATAATTCTTGAAATCTATTTGCCAACATTACTGGAATTTTGTCTAGAAATTACTTGGGACTTTAGTCCACTTGAGACTCAATGCCAGGCAATTTGGGGGCCCTGATCTAGTTTTGGGTAATAAAAATATCCGAAAAGTACTTGCGTCCATTGGGAGTTGAATGGTCAGGTGTGACATTGCACCAACTGACATGCATGATTGATCTAGACAATTTCCTACATGTTAGATGAATGATTGATACTCTTGTTATATGAATAATTGATTGACATGTTAATTGATATTTTTGGCCTGATAGGGTATATGTTTGTTGAAATTCAAATGATATATGGCTAAATCTATAATATGTTTATTTACTACATGTTCATCCTTTGATATATGTTCTCTCCTCTTATTGGTTCATTTGGAAACTATGTGCCATGTAGGATAAAGTGTTATACTATGAGAGCCACCTCTTGAGTCCGAAAGGAGCAAAGTGTTATATAGTGAGAGTCACCTCTTGAGTTTGGACTGCTTACCTCTAGGATCTCATCTTATTATAATTCCTTGAATTGATTTTTTTATTTATATTTCATCAGCTTAAAATTTACCTCTTGAATACCTTCATACTAAATGACTTATTGGTTTTTGCACTGATTTGTCATTTTGTTACCTCGACATTATTATTAAAATGATAGTCACTTATATTTCTTGGTCAAGAGATGTAATTCCTACTGAGCGTTCGCTCATCCAGTATACTCTAATATTTTGCAAGAAATTTTGAAGATGATGACAACTATGATGGGAATGGGCAAGTGTGATAGAGAGTGCTAAGTGACCTGAGAGTTAATGTAGTTTCCTTTTTAATGGAATAATGTTAGATTTGAGATATTTATCTTTTGCAAACTCAGACTTGGAATGGATCCTAGTTTAACCCACTTTGTAAAAAACTTTGAGTTATTTTATAATGAATTTTTGACTTAGTTCATTAAGTCCCATCGAATGTTGAATTTGTGTTTGTCTTGACCGACTTGATACAACTTTATATCCCGATATTTCCACGATCAGGGCATGACACATACACCCACGTAAAACTAAAAAGCACCCGGCAAAAAACCATTATCAACTACAAATTACATTTTTCTCCCGCCATTTCGCACGTGTGAGTATATAGTTAGGCAAAAACTAGATGCTCCTAAGGCATTATCTGTAGCACATTTTATTGGTGATGGGAAATGTAATTTGCCTCCTCCCACAACCCCTCAAATGAATACACTTTGGTCAACCATCATGGATATTCCTACAGTGAGAAATGGAAATGATAGAATAATTTGGTCACATGATGGGGGAATTTCTCCACAACATCGGATTGGAATCAAATAAAGAGAGAAGCAGCAAGAATTAACATACTTCGAGTGGATTTGGGGCCGACCAAGATACTACAGATCAGCTCTTTGCGCATGGCAAGCAACAATGAAGAAACTTCCCTGGAAAATATCAAGAGCAATGGAATTGCAATCGCAAATATATATATAGATGCTATCTTCGTACGTAATCAGAACGAGGAAAGTGTAAACCATCTATTCTTTAAACGTGAGTATACTAAGTGGTGTGACAGCATGTTCAGAGAAGATTTGATCTAATTAAGGATCTAGAAATTTTGATAACAGAATAAGGGGCGAATAGGATGAGTTATTCCACTTACTCACCCTTAACCGAGTTTGATAGCATGGTTAAGTTTAGAGAGGGGGATTTCTGTAGCTCATCTAAAGAGCAGCCAAACTAGGTCCATCAGGACCAAACGAAGCTCAGCTCGTCCAAGTGACAGCCACAGGGCCCACTTAAGCTAAAAAGCCCAATAAGATCACTCGGGATCACAACCTTCCTCGGCGGCCCTTAAGCTCGGAAGGCTCGAACTTTGGTCAGGTCAGAGAAAGACCCACGCCCGATCTATCCCCTCGTCGAGATAAAGGCAGGCGCACAACGCCCACTCTGACCTATCTTCATCCGAGCTATGCTTACCACCCGGACAGGGTTGGCACCTTTCATGCTCGAGTCGACCGACGAATGCTTATCCATGCTGCCGTTGAGAACCCTTTATGAGAAGGGATTTATGAGGATAAGGGACCCATGATCCCTCAAAGCTATAAAGATCCCACGATGAGGACGTAAAGAGCCCACGTTGAGGACTTAACTTCCGCCTGAAACCCCTCAGCTTACGGGACTCATGAGGCCAGTGCACTACTTAAATCTGGGACTCCCTCCAATGAAAGGTAAGGGCAACATACGCCTAAACTCCCTGAGTAGGAACCACTTCACCACCTTGGTGTAGGGGGATCTCGTGCACCTCTTTCTTCCTCCCTTAATAGCTTCCATCATTGCTCTACTGACTTAAGCATCGGAGAGTTTTCCCTAGGGAACCATCACTGGGCCCCCTGATCCGTTTTCATTCTTTACAGTTCACTATCCGGTGATCATCCTCCCAGCTCAGGACCAGCGCGAGATCATGCCTCTTCATCTGGAGTCGTCTGTGGGAAACGACCAAAGAGCTAGTATGGTGTGAAGAAGTTCAGGGAGGAGGTCCGCCGGCGACAGGGGAAAGGCCATGGTGGCGACGAGAGAAGGCCCCTCTCAAGCCTCACAAAACTCCCCCCTCCAATGCCAGCGCCCCCACCGACGGACCCCCCCTCCCCCCGCGGCGGTAGGGCTCCCGCCCCCTCCCCCCACGGCGGTAGGGCTACCACTTAACGGCGGCACTAACGCTTTCCAGGCCCTCAACGCAAAACTGGATGTCCTTGTGGAACTCATGAGGACTCAGGCGGCCAGGGATGGAAGGTCACGCGCCCCTCCGGAGAGCCCCCCCCCCCCCCCCCCCCCCGCGAGAACGTGTCCCAGCACACCGCCGGAGGCCGCTTCACCCTCCGAAGTCGGCAGATCATCCGTAACAGGTCAAGAGGACCTTCACAAGCCCCTCCTCCGTAGCAAGAAGCCTCCTCCACTCCAAAAAGGGGGAAACATGGGGCACGCCGTCTGAACCTAGAGACCGAAGTCCCTGGGGAACGCCAAGATAGCCCCCCAGCCCCACGGCGCAACGACAGCCGGAGCTATCCCTCTGACTGTGAGAATTCGAGAGGCGTTTCGTAGAATAGGAGCGCGCCCTACGTGCCCTGCAGAAAGTCTCCTCTGCGGAGGACGAGGAGAAATCCCCGTTCTCTGACTATATCTTGAAGGCAGAGGTATCTCCCAGAACCTCCATCCCGACCTTCAAGCTTTATGACGGCCAGGGCGACCCGGCCGATCACTTCGACAGCTTCAACGCTCTGATGACCCTTCATGGAGCGTCCGACGCCATCAAATGCCGAGCCTTTGTGACCACCCTGGTCCAAGGTGCCCAAGCCTGGTTCCGGGCCCTCGCCCCCGGATCCATCCGGGACTTCAAGCAATTAGGGCGAGTATTCAAAGAGAGTTTCGCCGACAGTGGTCCCCCAAGGTCGTTAGCGGGGCTTTTGGCCCTCAAATAGGCGCAAGGGGAGAAAGTTCGGGCTTACATCACCCGATTCAAATCGGAAGCCCTGAGGATTCCCCACCTGGACGTCGCCTCGGCCATAACCACGCTGACCGGGGGCACCCGTGACAAGAACCTCCGCCGCGAACTTGTCCTCCACCCTCCCTCGACCCTCGCTGCGCTAGTGACTCTGGCTTTGCGCCACGCCGAGTGCGAAGAAGAGCTCAGCGCGTGCCAAGACGCAACCGGCTCGGGTCGGGAGGGGGACAAGAAGCGGGCACCCGAGCCAAGCTCGGGTCTAGGGAAAAAGCGGAACCAAGACAGGGAACGCAAGGAACTGTCACGGAAGTACGAGCGGTACACTCCCTTAACCACTCCGGTTAACGAGATATATGTGGACATCAAAGGCTCGGGCCTCCTCCGCCAACCCGATCCAATGAGGTCGAAGAACCACAGTCGCAGTAAGCATTGCCTGTTCCACAGCGACCACGGGCATCACACCGGCGACTGCCATCAGCTCCAGGATGAGATTGAGCGCCTCATCCGTCAGGGACACCTCTCCCGGTTCGTGGCCGGGCACAAGGAAGACCGAGATGCCCCAGAGGAAATTGACAACGCCCCTCGCGGGGTCCACATCAACGTCATCGCTGGAGGAGCTACATCAGGAGGAGACAGTGGCCGAGGAAGGAAGCGTCATGCTGAGCGGGTGAGCCGAGCCATTGAGCCTCCCAGGGCCCCACCAAGTGAGCCCCAGGTCATAGTCTTCTCTGACCAAGACCTAGAAGGGCTAACCACCGCATGACGACGCCCTAGTCATATCGGCCACGATCAACCATTGTAACGTAGACAGGATTCTAGTTTACAATGGAAGTGCCCCTGATGTATTATCCTATGAATGTTTTCTTAAGATGGGGGAGGATCCGTCGAAACTCCGCCCGATCTGAACCCCCCTGTGCGGGTTCAATGGCCAGGCCACTTATCCCGAGGGAGCCCTAAGCCTGCCAGTTACTCTTGGCACCCCACCCAAGACCGTTACAGTCATGGTAGACTTCATAGTGACCAAGGGTATGATAGCATACAATGCAATCTTCGGCCGAGGAATCCTCAGCCGAACGAAAGCGGTGCCTTCTACCTATCACCAAAAGATGAAGTTTCTCACCAAAAATGGGTTGGGGGAAGTCCGAGGCAACCAAGCCACGGCCAGAAGGTGCTACAATATCTCGGTTGAAGCCACAAGGCCGGACGGGAAGAATAAGGGCCCTCGGGAAGTCGAGAAAAAATCCGCAACCGCCGAGCCTGGAGGCGAATTGCTAGCGGTTTTCCTAAACGACGACCCGACCCTGGGAGTAAAGATTGGAGCCGACCTAACGTCTGAGGTCCAACAGTAATACAAAGAGTTTCTTTCTGCGTACATCCGAGTCTTTGCATGGTCTGATGATCAACTCCCTGGGATACCAGAGGAGATGGTGATGCATAAGCTAAACCTCGACCCAACCATCAAACCCGTACAAAAACGGAGAAGGAAGCACGCACCAGAGAAGCAGGCGATCATCAAGGAGCAAGTTACCAAGGGGCGAAAGACTGGTCTCTTTAAACCGGTCATGTACCCAACGTGGCTGGCCAACGTCGTCCTGGTGCCGAAAGCTTCGGGGAAGTGGCGGATGTGCGTGGACTTCACCGACTTGAACAAGGCCACCCCCAAAGACTGCTATTCACTACCGAGCATCGACCAACTGGTCGACTCAACCTCGGGCAACGAGATACTCAGTTTCCTGAATGCCTATTCAGGTTACCATCAAATCCGAATGAATCCAGAGGACATCGAGAAGACCGCCTTTATCACCGACTTCGGTGTATACTGCTACACCCGGATGCCTTTCGGGTTGAAGAACGCTGGAGCAACGTATCAGAGGTTGGTCAACCATATGTTCAAGGGACAGCTCGGTCGGAACGTCGAGGCCTATATTGACGACATGCTCATCAAGACCCCCAAGGCCGAGAACCACTTCGCCAACCTAGCGGAGACCTTCGACACCCTCCTGAGGTACAATATGAAGCTCAATCCTACCAAGTGCGCCTTCGGATATGGTCCAGGAAATTCTTGGGCTTCTTAGTCACCCAGCGTGGGATCGAGGCCAACCCCGACAAGGTCCAGGCCATCCTGGACATGCGCCCACCCACCTGCATCAAAGACGTTCAACGCCTTACTGGACGCATTGCCGCACTCAGCAGATTCCTGTCCCATGCGGCTGAACGATGCCTACCCTTTTTCAAGCTATTGAGGGGGCCCAAATTGGCATCTGCTACATTCGCATGGGATGAGGAATGCCAGAGAGCGTTCACCGAGCTTAGGGAGTTCCTGGCTTCACCCCCGGTGCTTTCCAAGCCTGTCCCAGGTGAAGCTCTGCATCTCTA
Source organism: Amorphophallus konjac (assembly GCA_022559845.1). Taxonomy (NCBI): domain Eukaryota; kingdom Viridiplantae; phylum Streptophyta; class Magnoliopsida; order Alismatales; family Araceae; genus Amorphophallus; species Amorphophallus konjac. The sequence goes on from CM040123.1 coordinate 367,511,337, forward strand.
TCTCTCGGCAACCCCATCTACAGTTAGCTCGGTCCTGGTCAGAGATGACTTGGGAGTCGAGAGACCGGTCTACTACACCAGCAAGGTGCTCAACGAGGCTGAAAGAAGGTACCCCGCAACCGAGAGACTCGTGCTAGCGTTGGTTACCTCGGCCAAGCGCCTCTGACCCTATTTCCAAGGGCACTCCATCACCGTGCTGACCAGCGAACCATTGAAGAGGATCCTCGCTCACCCCGAAGCCTCGGGACGCCTCGTCAAGTGGGCCATCATGCTTGGGGCCTACGATATATCGTACCGGCCTCGCTCGGCTATCAAAGGCTAGGCGCTCGCCGACTTCATAGCCGAGAGCACCATCCCGACTGAAGAAAGATCTCCGTCCGCGCCCGGGCCGACCTAGGAACTGTTCGTCAATGGATCCTCCAACTCAGCCGGAAGCGATGCTGGAATCCTCCTGAAGTCCCCCGAAGGATCAGAGCTACAATACGCCTTGAAGTTCAACTTCCAGGCATCCAACAACGCCTCCGAGTATGAGGCCCTCATCTCAGGAGCCCGTATGGCCCGGCGGCTGGGGACTGAGCGAGTCAAAATTCACACTGACTCCCAGCTGGTTGCTAGCCAGGTCAACAGCGATTACGAAGCTCGAGAAGCACCGATGGTCAAATATCTTCAGCTGGTCAGAGCCGTGGCACAATAGTTTGAGAGATTTGAGGTAGTCTGAATAGCTCAAGAGGAAAACTCCCGAGCGGACGCCCTCTCTCGGCTGGCCTCCTCTCTTGACCCTGAGGGTACTCGATCGGTCCTTCTCGAAGAGCTAGAGCGCCCGAGCATCGACTCGGAGCTCCTAGCTGTTGACTCGGCCTCCCCAAGCGACTGGCGTACCCCGTACCTGTCGTGGCTCCAAGATTCTCAAGAGCCTCCCGACCCTCGGGAAGCCCGCAAATTGAAATACCAAGCTCGGTGATTCGTCACCCTAGACGGCACTCTTTACCAGAGATCCTTCTCCGATCCCCTCCGGAAGTGCCTCAGTACTGATAAAGCCAACCAAGCGATTCAAGAAGTTCATGAAGGTCTGTGCGGAGCGCATTTGGGAGGAAGGTCGCTCGCCAGGATCTTGCTACGGCAAGGTTATTGGTGGCCCACTCTGCAGCGTGACTGCTCGACTTACACACAACATTGTGACCGATGCCAGTGATTTGACCACTTGGTCCATCAGCCAGCAACGGAGCTCATCACCTTAGCCGAGCCATATCCTTTCGCTCGCTGGGGAATCGACATCCTCGGGCCATTCCCCACGGCCCAGGCCCAGAAGAAGTTCATCATCGTCGCCATTCTCTACTTCACCAAATGGATCGAGGCCGAAGCCACAGCAAGGATCACCGAGATAGTCATCTGGAATTTCGTCTGGAAGTCGATCATCTGTCGTTACGGCATCCCCCGGGTGATAGTAAGCGATAATGGTCGACAATTTGTTTCTCATCATTTCCGAGACAAATGTGCCGACCTGGGCATTCGCAATCACTTCACCTCGGTCGCCCACCCTCAAGCTAACGAGCTGGTTGAAAATGTCAATAAGACTATCTTAAAAGGCATCAAGACCAGGCTCAGCAAAGCCAAGGGTAGCTGGCTTGAGGAATTGCCGAACGTACTTTGGTCGCACAGAACGACTCCCAGAACGGCAACCGGTGAAAGTCCTTTTCAGTTGGTATACGGCGCCGAGGCCGTAATCCTGTTGGAGATTGCCAATCCTTCGCTCCGAGTCATCTGTTTCTCGCCCGAGGCAAACGATCAGAAACTGCTCAAAAACCTCGACCTAACAGATGAACTCCGAGAGATTGCCGACATCCGAGCAATGGAATTCCAGCGCCGTCTCACTCGATACTACAACGCCAAAGTCCAAGATAGACACTTTCAACCGGGAGATTTCATCCTCAGGAAAGCCGAAGCCTCTCGACCACTTGAGGCGGCGGACAAGCTATCCCCTAATTGGGAAGGCCCCTACCGAGTGGTCGAGACGCTCGGGAAAGGAGCATACCGGTTATCTACGATGGAAGGAGAACCCATCCCTCGGACCTGGAACGCAACTACACTACGCAAGTTCTATTTTTGAACACCGAACATTGTGTAAGCAACATGGAATAAAAAGCTTTCTTTTCCTTCATTCGAACAAATCACTTGTACATCAGAAAGGCCGAAGCCAAGAAAATACATGTCGAAAAAGTAAAAAAAATCCATCTGGCATCGCCGTAGGAGCCCATCGCTCGGCTGACTCGGTTAACTTTCCTGCATTCAGCCACTGACTCTACCTCGTGCAGGAACTGGCTCGGATAAAGGGTAGTCGACCCCGCTGGCTCGAGTAGCTCGAAACAAAGGTGACATAGGGACTAGGAAGAGGAAGGCTACCTTCCAAGTTGATAGAGATGGAGGAAGGGGAAGAGGGAGTGCGAATGAAGGCCTCCTCTCCACCAATCTGCCAACTCTTTAGAAGGCAGAGAGTGCAGGCACCCTCCGAAGAGTGAAAGAAATGATGAGGAGGGTAGAAGAGGAAGAAATAGGCTGTGGAAGAGAGGAGAAGCAGGAAGTGAAGAGGAATCTTGAGAGAGATCCCCTCCAGAGGGCGAGCGGGAAGGGACGGGCGACAGGCACGCCTGATGCCCCCATCCGTCCGCCATCACGCCCCACCCTGCAAGCGTCGTCGGAACTGATAAAAGAGGACGACGTGCCTTCACACATCGAGCCCTCTTTAACCTTGCCCGCCGGTCGTCGAGCCCTTTTTAAACCCGAAGCAGCAAGGACTCTCTGCCCTCTATCATCGACAGCCTCATCTTCCAAAGCATCTTCCATGTTTCGAATATATTGGCACAGCGCTACGTGAAGAAGGAATGAGAAAAGACTATTGAGGAAAACCCTAAGCTGTGAAGAGGAAGGGACGCCCTTCAGACCTTTTATAGGCGAAGGGAGGCTATTTGCCTTAAATGATTCTCTCCTCGAAAACACGCCAAAGGGACCTCTCCCTACAAACGGTCACCTCAAACTCCTCGTTTCCGCCCCAGCAGGACACACGAAGCGACCAAACATTCAAAGCATGAGAAAATGGAAAGACACACTGTCAAAGGCTCGCCCAACTATCACGCGAGAACCACACAGAAAATATCGGCACTTTCCAACTACTGCAGATACGCTGAACAAAATACGGCAATGGCGATACGGAACAGTTAACTCTTCATCATAATGCTATTGCCTTATCTATTTTCTAACACAACAGAGAAAGTTTTTTCTTCAAAAGGAAAAAGACATACAAAAAGAGGAAGAAAAGCAGATACGTTCGGCCCCTGGCCCACCTTGAAGCTCGGAGTTGGAAGGCTCAGGCGGTCTGCCCCCGGCACCCTCGGCGACGGACGACCCTAGCACTGACCCCATCGACGTGGGAACTGTCTCGGTTGCGTGCCCTCCCGAGACATCCGGAGCTGGCAACCCCTCAGGCGAAGAGCCCTCCAGATCTTCTTCCTCCGACGCCAAAGCAGAGGAGCCGGAGGATGACAGATCTGAGTCATAGCATTATCCAGATGGGAATTCAATTATCCCGGACGCCTGCTCCTCGACATAAGATACGGCCCGGTCGTAGCCCTGCTTGAACCCCTTGCGGATGCCTCGGTGAAGCGCTAACTCGCAGTAGGGGAGGGCAGCCTCCTTAAGGTCGACCTGGTAGGCATCCGAGCATTTGTATTGCTCGAGCGCCTCCGCCCCGGCCAATCCCGCCCTACTAGCGAGCTCGACCTTCTCCCGCTCTGCCTCGGATAACTTCCGCTCGGCCTCAGCCGTCCGCTCCTCGGCCTCCGCTGCTCGCTTCTCCGCCTCGGCTCGATCGGCCTCGGCCTCCCTCCGAAGGCGCTCAGCTTCCTCCGCCCGGTCCACCAGCTCGGAGCGCTCGGTCTCCCACCGGCCATCTAGCTCAACACGAACAAGGCGCTCCTATTCAAGAAGCATGTTCTTCCTCTCTAGCGATTTGCGGGCCTTAGCTAGCTGATCGGTTAGCGCCCGGGCCTCCACCTGGCTCGACCGCACCAGCTCCCCAACTGAGGAGAGCTCCCGCCGAAGTCCATCACGCTCCTCGACAAGCTGAGCCAGCTTCCTATCCGACCCACCAAGGGTCCAGGCCAGGGTCGCCGGCTCCGACGCCAACTGAGCGTACGCTTCGGCCAGAGTAGCCCCCATCTGAGCCAGGACCAGGCCGCCCTCCATAACCCCCACGAGCGCCGCGGACGGGGAGTGTTGCCTGCCTCCCCCCCTCACCTTCGTGGCTATACCGTGGCATACCTGGTATAGAGGGCCCTGGATACCAAGCCCCTCCAAGGCCGCTGGAATGGAGAACCCCCCATCGGTCGGTGTCCCACAGAGTGGCCCAGACCGAGCCGCGGCCTCGGTCACCTCTCGTGCCTCGGTCAGATTTTCTTGCGACCCTCCAACCTGGAACGGTTCAGCACCTGCACCGCCACCTGAAGCGTCAATCTCGGCCGCGGCCCCAACATCACCTGCCTCGTCTACAGCCCCCTCAGCTTCGGCCGAGGGGAGAGCCGGGCCAGCACCGCTACCAATCACAGAAGCAGCCTCGGCCCCCTCGGCTCCGACTGAGGGGGGAGCCGAACCAGCATCTTCACCAACCGCAAGAGCAGCTCCAGTCTCCTCGGCCCTCTCTTGCTCGGCAGATGGGAGAGCTGGCCTAACAAGGTCGGCCCTGTCTCGCTCAGAAGGGGGGAGATCCGCCCTCGACAATGAAGGCGGGTCCGGCCTTCCTGGCCCGCTTCTTGGCCTTTACGGAATCCCGTATCATGCCCTCCACGGGATCCTTGCGCTTGGCCCCCAGCGACTTGGAAGACCCCTCCTGGGCCGCCCTCTTGCCTTTACCCTGGGCTCTGGTGTGCCCCTCGGGAGATCGCGGCTCGTCGGTGGTCGAGTCATTGTCGAGATCGATCACCTCTGTGGCCTCCTCCAAAGCCGACCGCCTGGTGTCTGCACAGAAGGAAGACATAATCAGAAAAAGAAAAATGGTCTCAACATCCGAAGAAGAGCCTAGTTTGTGGCACCAGAGCCCGATGGATGCAGCCGCGAAAGAAGACACTGCTCAACGTTCTCTGGAGTAACCAGCTCTTCTGTGGACTGGCGGTGCTTCAGCAAGATAGTCGCATATTCCTCCACATGTGGAGGGAACTCGTCCTGCCTGGGAGGGATATTCGGATGGAAATTGGGGATTACGAGGCACCTCATTTCAAATGGAGAGGAGGGGGACAAGTGGAGAGGGGGATTTCTGTAGCCCATCTAAAGAGCAGCCAAACTAGGTTCATCAGAACCAAACAAGGCCGAGCTCGTCCAAGTGACAGCCCCAGGGCCCACTTAAGCTAAAAAGCCCAATAAGATCACTCGGGATCACAACCTTCGTAGGTGTCCCTTAAGCTCGGAAGGCCCGAACATCGGTCAGGTCAGAGAAAGACCCACGCCCGATCTATCCCCTCACCGGGATAAAGGCAGGCGCACAACGCCCACTCCGACCTATCTTCATCCGAGCTATGCTTATCACCCGGACAGGGTTGGCACCTTTCATGCTCGAGTCGACCAATGAATGCTTATCCATGCTGCCGTTGAGAACCCTTTATGAGCAGGGATTTATGAGGATAAGGGACCCATGATCCCTCAAAGCTATAAAGATCCCACGATGAGGACGTAAAGAGCCCACGTTGAGGACGTAACTTCCGCCTGAAACCCCTCAACTTACGGGACTCATGAGGCCAGTGTACTATTTAAACCTGGGACTCCCTCCAATGAAAGGTAAGGGCAAGATACGCCTAAACACCCTGAGCAGGAACCACTTCACCACGTTGGTGTAGGGGGATCTCGTGCATCTCTTTCTTCCTCCCTTCATAGCTTCCACCATTGCTCTACTGACTTAAGCATCGGAGAGATTTCCCCAGGGAAACAACCCTGGGCCCCCTGATCTGTTTCCCTTCTTTACAGTTCACTATCCGGTGATCATCCTCCCAGCTCAGGACCAGCGCGAGATCACGTCTCTTCAAAGTTATTTGGGGTCAGTTAGAGTTAAGGTATTTATTCTAAGAATAATTCATTCTACCATTTCACATGGAATGAGTTATTCCCAAAGTAAGATTAAGTTATCAAACTCAAAAAGAGAAAACCCAAGGAATAATTCACCCAAACCCATCTCGGATAATTTATCCTAACTTCTTATCAATGTGGCCCAGAGTGAGAGTTCCGATCCAACTAGTACAGGAGCAATATGGTTGATATGGCGGGAAAGATGCACTAGAGCCTTTGAAAACATGCCCAATCTTCTACTCTGCCACTTCTTATTCACGCCCTCGATGACTTAAGAGCTTGTATATATGGAATCAGATCAAAGACAACAAGAAGGCAATTTACAAGAAGAGAGAGAAGCATACTATATAGGTTCAATATTGATCTGGGACCTGCATGCTACACCTAACCTTACCTCTCTTGAGCTTTCTTCAAAATAAACATACTGTGGAAGATTATCAACAATGGTTGCAGAAAATCCCTCTTTATCCCTAGCTAGCAAAGGTCAAGAAGAGACATAAGCGTAAGATTTATGGTGGGTACCCCCTCCCCTTGGTCATCTCAAAATCAATGTTGGTGCTGCAGCTAGCTACATCTCATTTCTATGGTGCAGGTGGTATTTTGGTTAGAGACCATTATAGTAAGATATCAGGTCAAAGCCCATGTGTTTCTACTTCGCCAATACCATTCAGATGAATTTGAAGTTATATCGTTGCTAGAAGCACTCAAGATAGCAAAATCTTTGCCGTTGCCGATTATTACTGAGGGGGATACCCCGAGTGTAATTAAAAGCGGTCAATCAAAGGCGAATAGTTGTCTCGGTCACTGGAGAATCCAACCCCTCGTAGTAGATAGATGTACACGGAAAATAGATCCAGAGGGGGAGTGAATGGATCTTTTTGGAAATTTCGTTTAAATAAAGCTCTCAAAATCAGATACGTGCGAAAATAAAGCTAGCTAATTCAAACCAAACAGAAGTTCAATTGCAACTCACAATCGAACACTTAGCAAGCACACGCAACCTAATGTTTTGCTAAGCTCACGGGCCAACACTTTACAACTGTAGTGGTGCAGACACACGACACTATACACGCCAGTGGACGAGGACATGGCGGGCCCCAGATATCTCGTCGAGGACGTGGACGCATCGGCCGAAGCCTTCACCTTCATTTCCAATTTATTTGGCCTTGTTGGGCCCTATTTGGAGCTTATGGATCCTTATTGGGTTGTAATAGTATGTAAAAGGCTAATAGGCCTATGATCTTGTAATGGTCTAGAGTTAGTGGTCTAGAGTTAGTGGGCTTGTCTAATGCGCCTTTAAATGGGCCAAGCCCATGGTCTAGTGTGGGCCTTTAAATGGGCCAAGCCCATGGTCTAGTGTGAAAGGAGAATGGGACTTGTGGGCTTCTAGAAGGGGCGCCCCCCCCCTTTCTTGGTCCAAGGGGAGACAACCACCTACCTCCTTTGACTCTCCTCTCCCATTGTCACAAGGGAAGCTTCCTTTCCCCTCTCTTGGTTCAAGAGAATGGCTTCCACCTACCATTCTTGTCCCCCTCCCCTTTGAATTTCAAAGTTAGGCAAGTCTAGTGTTCCCTTGTCCCCCTCTCCCCTTCTCATTGTCAAAGGGATGCAGCCCCCTCTCCCTCCCCTTGATCTCACGAATGTATCACCCCCTACCCCTTGCCAATTTCTATATAAACATGTGTATAGTGTTAGGGAAGAAGTTAATGAAAGATTTGTGAGAGAAATTTACATTAAGAGAGTGATTCTCTTCTTTTCCCTTTGGGTGTGATGCCCTGCAAAATCCTGTGACGGGATTTACCTTGGGCGTGTGACTCGCCCCTCTATCCTCCCCATCCCCTTCACATCTAGCTCCACCAAAATTCTCAGAGAAGCTTATACAAGTCAGAAAGATTTCAGAGGTGTTTTCACGTCGATCGGAGTTCTGGATCGTCGGAGACAATTCATCTCGTGACGGCGCGCAGATCTGCCCGAGCTTGCTGTCTAGATCTAGAGTTTCCTAATCCCGAAATTCTCCAGATCGCCTCACAAGCCTTCTGGATCTGATTTCTAGATTGATTGAAGGATTTTCAGTCCTCTTCGCGTTGCCACCAATCTCTTCTCGATCCGAGACATGTGCTGATCGTGGCAACAATTTTCGTGGGATCACGCAAGCTGATATGTGTAGACCTGACTCAGCACCAGAGCCGACTTCCTGAGTCTGCCCCGCCTCATCACTTGTAGATCTGTGCAAGAGCTTTGGTCTGCGTCTTCCTCTAGACGTTGTCGATGAGCTCCCACAAACGGCGCCTCGTTCCGACATCGGCAACCCATTTTTCCATAATTATTTATCTTCATGTGCAGTTCTGAGTGCACAAAACCAGAAGCTGAGAGAGTTGCTGCTGCGCCCAGATCTGAAAAGATCTGATCGCGTCCTTCAGAATAGACGATCTTCGTCCTGTCGCCAACATTCTCCAACAAACGAAACTCCGATCGGGCATCGGATCTTGGAGCACCGGCCTTCGCAAGTTCGCTGCGCAGGGTGACCAGCGCGGGCAGAACCAACTCGGCTTCCAATCGGCTTACCCGATCGGCTCCGACTCGCTTCCCTCGCCTCCTGCGAGTGCAGCTCATCAAGCCGAACTTCAACAACCCCAAAATTGATATTTGTAGCCCATTACCTCCCTATGTGGAGTGGGCATCAGGTTCTAAAATTGTAAATTTAACAATTGTGTGTATTGGGGTTGTTTGGATTCGGCCGGGAATTCTTCCCCACGCCTAGTCGTGGAGGTACGTGCTCATTCCTCTCTCACATTGTTGGTTTAGTATATTGTCATATATGCAGCGTTTATGAGATTAGGGCCGTTAGCTAGTTTCAATTACCGCGATTGTGTGTGAGTGAGAGCCGTTCCTTAGCTCCAGTCGAGCACCGAGCTCGGACTACACCACCCTAGGCGACAGTCGTTCCTTAACCGCTGCGATCCCCATGTTTCCCTCTCAAGGGATGATCGTCGGGCTACCTAGTGTTGCTATTGAGAGACGTCTCCACCCGGAGAACGCCACGGTGGTCAGCCGCCCGGCTTGCCTTTAGAGTGCTAGTGCTGGCCGCAATCTAAGTCTGTTGTACGTCTTAGCCCGGTCGCGTCATCCGTCCCGCATCAGTTTGGTATCAGAGCCGGGTTGAGTCTAGCAGAGTCATTCGTCATTGCTTAACAAAAATACAAAAAAAGAGTCATCTAGAAAGTGTCTAAGTCTTGGTGTCACATTTGCATACCATTATTCAGTATATGAAAAGGTGTCGCCCGACCGTTAGGTTACGCCTATCGGGGAGGTGATTCACTCGCGTGAGAGGATCTTCGGATCCCCAGACTCTGCCAGGTACCGAGTATTGGTTTAAGTCTAGGGTCTTTAGTGTGCATTAGTTAGTGCATTACAACCTCACATAGTCGTGTCTAGTGTCTTGTCCAAGTGTCAGCATGTCCGTCTTGTAGTTTCCTATTTCCAATGGAATCTCGGTCGCCCAGGCGATCTAACCGTTGGCCCACCTAGGGGTTGGGCAACCATCCTCTCCACTTCTGTAGGCCCGAAGCCTCGGATTTTTATGGCTCCAACGACCCGGGTGATTACCTACGTTGGGAAGCTGCCATGGAAAAATACTTCGCTTGCTATCCCATGTCCGAGGCCGGACAATTCTATTTTGCCAAGGATAGGCTTCATGACCGGGCTGTCGAAAAATGGAGAACCATCGAAGGCTTAAGGCAGGTTAGGAGGCAATGGCCCCTCGAATCATGGTGGCACATGAAGAGAGAGCTTAGAAAGGTCTACGCGCCCCACCCATCTACCTCCAACCACGGGGGTCATGCCACAAGCCAACCCCACTACATCACCCCCAAGCAAGTGGGCCACACCTCCAACCAACCGCACCCACTCACCCCCAACCCATCCTACCCAAGCGCTTCAAATCAAGTGGGTCCTAGTCGGAGGCAAGGAGCCCCACACTTTGACAAGCCTCGACCCAAGCCGAGGCCGGTTTATTACGGGCACGTCCACCGCGATACCCCTACTCCAACCCACACCATTGCCGAACTTGTGCAAATGCTTTCGGATCGGGTGGATAGGAGGTGCGCTTATTTTGAGTCGCAAGTCTCCCCTTGCCCACCTCCGCGACCGGAGGTAGCCATACTCGAGCCTAGAGATGCCATAGCCCGTAGCCCCTACCCGGCCCCATCTAAGAAGTCCCCAAGCCCTCTCCCCATTATGGAGACCCCCCCTTCACCACCCATGAGTGCTCCGTTACCCATGAGTGCTCTGTTACCACCCTTACTTTCCAATCCTCATCCGGAGCCGTCTTGTTTGGAGCCACCTCAACCCAAGCCACCCGTGTTTCTAACGGGTACACTTTACATAGCCGAGCCACTACTTAGTTGGCTCAAGGATGGCTTGGTCCCGCCTCCTTATCCATCAATGGACCCCACCCTACCATTAGTGCCGGTCAACTCATTGCATACCACATTCCGGTCTAGTCACCATGTTGACAACTTGGAAGAACTTATTGTGGGATTAGATTCGCAATGGAAGTTGACGCACTCATTGGCCCGAGGCTTCGACCAACCCACTAGTCTTAGCTTCACCCATCCGGCCTTAGGGTCCATTACCTCCGTGTGCACCATGGGTTGTGTCACCACGGGGATTCTCTTATTCCTCCCTATGTCGGCCGAGCCTGACTTCATACCCTTTTTCCCGAGGGAGGAATCTTATTTCCTACATATGATCACCGTCCCATCTACCACAATGTATGAAGGTGACCATACACACCTTCAAGACTTCCATACATGGGACCGTGACTTGTGGGAACCCACCACAAGGGGTCATACCTTCTTTGATCCCTTTGACCCATTCCCTAGTGGCCCTCTTGACCCTCCATATATACTTCATTTCTTCGAGAGAGTCCACTACCACACCCCTTCCCTACGGGCTAGTCCACCTACTCTCAGCCAGGGGCCCATTCCACGGTCATCACACATGGGTGACGAAGAAGGAGCATTTGGCTCTCCTAGCCCACCCAAACCTTCCACATCCGAATGGCTGTCAATGCATGCATGGTGCATGGTAGGATGTCTAGGAGTCCATTCCACCAACATTCGGTTGCGTCGTATGTATGCTAGTCACACATTCGGGTGTCCTGGTCCACCATTGCATATGCATGGTCTGCATAGCATTAGATTTGTCTAGGGCTTAGAGTGTGCTTTTTCTTTATTTGTACAGTTTGTTTGTCATGCATATGGAGTTCGCATTATGTCGCCCCAACAAAAGGCCAGCCATGCACGTAGAAGGAGTTAGCTGATGCACGCTACATATCCGTGAGTTCAAAAGGGAGAGTATGTCATGATAAGGGTCATACCTGAACGGTTTCCTCATGGGGCCATAAAGCAACTCTTGGTCCGTGATACCCACCCTTTCTGGGTCAAGAAACAAGTGGGTTCGAATACGTACGTTATTGAACTACAAGGCGACTATGGTGTCAGTTCGACGTTCAATGTTTCTGATCTGGTAGCATATTAGAACCTGCGGTGATCCCTAGTGAGTTTCGGGCTTTCTCCTCCTATTGTGAGTGACACACCACCTGAGAGTCCACCTCTTCCAGCCTCAACGCACACATATAGATTGTATACTGGATGAGTAGGTGATCACCACCAGGAATGGAGCCTACCAACACTTCATAGTGCGTTGGCGAGGATGCCCCACGATGAACAACGCCTTCATCACATGCGGAGAGCTCAAGCCTCGGGACCCTTACTCGACGGGGTCGAGTTTCTCCCACCTAGGGAGAATTGGTGCAGACACACGGCACTATACACGCCGGTGGACGAGGACACGGCGGGCCGCGGATATCTCGCCGAGGACGTGGACGCATCGGCCGAAGCCTTCACCTTCATTTCCCATTTATTTGGCCTTGTTGGGCCCTATTTGGAGCTTATGGATCCTTATTGGGTTGTAATAGTATGTAAAAGGCTAATGGGCCTATGATCTTGTAATGGTCTAGAGTTAGTGGGCTTGTCTAATGGGCCTTTAAATGGGCCAAGCCCATGGTCTAGTGTGAAAGGAGAATGGGACTTGTGGGCTTCTAGAAGGGGCGCCCCCCCCCCTTTCTTGGTCCAAGGGGAGACAACCACCTACCTCCTTTGACTCTCCTCTCCCATTGTCACAAGGGAAGCTTCCTTTCCCCTCTCTTGGTCCAAGAGAATGACTGCCACCTACCATTCTTGTCCCCCTCCCCTTTGAATTTCAAAGTTAGGCAAGTCTAGTGTTCCCTTGTCCCCCTCTCCCCTTCTCATTGTCAAAGGGGCGCAGCCCCCTCTCCCTCCCCTTGATCTCACGAATGTATCACCCCCTACCCCTTGCCAATTTATATATAAACATGTGTATAGTGTTAGGGAAGAAGTTAATGAAAGATTTGTGAGAGAAATTTACATTAAGAGAGTGATTCTCTTCTTTTCCCTTTGGGTGTGATGCCCTGCCAAATCCTGTGACGGGATTTACCTTGGGCGTGTGACTCGCCCCTCTATCCTCCCCATCCTCTTCGCATCTAGATTCACCAAAATTCTCAGAGAATCTTCTACGAGTCAGAAAGATTTCAGAGGTGGTTTCACGTCGATCGGAGTTCTGGATCGCCGGAGACAATTCATGTCGTGACGGCGCGCAGATCTGCCCGAGCTTCCTGTCCAGATCTGGAGTTTTCTGATCCCGAAATTCTCCAGATCGCCTCACAAGCCTTCTGGATCTGATTTCTAGAGTGATTAAAGGATTTTCAGTCCTCTTTGCGCTGCCGCCGATCTCGTCTCGATCCAAGATCTGTGCTGATCGTGGCAATAATTTTCGTGGGATCGCACAAGCTGATCTGTGCAGACCTGACTCAGCACCATAGCTGACTTCCTGAGTCTGCCCCGCCTCATCCTTGTAGATCTGTGCAAGCGCTTCTGTCTGTGTCTTCCTCTAGACATCGTCGACGAGCTCCTACAAACGACGCCTCGTTCCGACATCGGCAACTAATTTTCCCATAATTATTTGTCTTCCTGTGCAGTTCTGAGTGCACAAAACCAGAAGCTGAGAAGAATTACTGCTGCGCCCAGATCTGAAAAAATCTAATCACGCCCTTCAGAGCAGACGATCTTCATCATGTCACCGACATTCTCCAACAAACGGAACTCCGATCAGGCATCGGATCTTGGCGCACCGACCTTCGCAAGTTTCCTGCGCAGGGTGACCAACGCGGGCAGAACCAACTCGGCTTCCAATCAGCTTACCCGATCGGCTCCGACTCGCTTCCCTCGCCTCCTGCGAGTGCGGCCCATCAACCCGGACTTCAGCAACCCCAAAATTGATATTTGTAGCCCGTTACATCCCTGCGTGGAGTGGGCATCATGTTCTGAAATTGTAAATTTAACAATTGTGTGTATTGGGGTTGTTTGGATTCGGCCGGGAATTCTTCCCCACGCCTAGTCGTGGAAGTACGTGCTCGTTCCTCTCTCACATTGCTAGTTTAGTATATTGTCATATATGCAGCGATTGTGAGATTAGGGCCGTTATCTAGTTTCAATTACCGCGATTGTGTGTGAGTGAGAGCCGTTCCTTAGCTCCAGTCAAGCACCGAGCTCGGACTACACCACCCTAGACAACAGTAGTTCCTTAACCGCTGCGATCCCCACGTTTCCCTCTCAAGGGACGATCGTCGGGCTACCTAGTGTTGCTGTTGATAGACGTCTCCACCCGGAGAACGCCACGGTGGTCAGCCGCCTGGCTTGCCTATAGCGTGCTAGTGCTGGCCGCAATCTAAGTCTGTCGTACGTCTTAGCCCGATCGCGTCATCCGTCCCGCATCATGTAGATATTAAGAAGATAACACAGAAAAAGATCTTCGAACAGCAGAAACCTCAACTGATATGCGCGTGAACTCTCACAAACAGACAATTCATAATATCGAAGGATCAAACAACCATATATCGAGCAAGACACATTCAACCAAACATACAGATCGACCCTGTGAAGGAGGTAGAAGAAATGGACAAACGCACTATCAAACCACTGCACACTGAATTTTTTAGGTGTAAAGACTCGCGTCGGATCCCGGTCGAGACGTCACTGTGGGAGCAACCCAAGCGGTACAATTGCGATTGAGAATTACACATAAACACTGAGATATCATTGCAGCGGAAATGAAAATACTCAATTCATCAGCTTACAGTCAAATGACTACATCCACATAGATAAAAATAAAGATAACAATTTCACAAGTCTTTTATTACAAATCTAAATTTTACACACTTTTTTTTTAACATAACCAATACAACTCATAACACAACTACCTAAGATAATAACTCGAAGTAACTCCAAGACGCGGTCAAAACACTGCGAGATCACTCCTCACTTTCCTCTACCGCTTCTCCTGAAAATGTTCAACGGGGTGAGTCTACGAATAGACCCAGTAAGAGACTAGCATAGTCCCCAGTCATAACATGTAAGAGCACACCTGAAGTGACTTACGGCATTTCATTTTACAAAGTGTTCATAAGTCATGCTATTAACCTTTTACAAATAAAACATGTACAATAAAACTCTATTTTATCACTGATAATTTAACATTTGTAAATATTACTATGCAAGGTAATTCAGTTCATTTACTAGTAGAATGATTCCAGTACTAGGCGGAGTAGTCTCACGCATAGTGATAGGATCCAGACAGACATAATCTGCCCTTTTCCAAATCACCATTTGATATACTGCAGATTCATTAACAATGAATATTTACCGTGTAGTAACAGTAAAAATGCAACAACAGTAATTTCAATATCAGTTAAAAGAGCAGTAGTAATAGTTTCAGTGAACAGTAAAAGCAGTTCCAATATCGATTCAGTGACAGTAATAGTCGTATAAATAATAACTCAGTGAACAGTAAAAGTAAGTTCAGTATCAATTCAGTATGCAATATCAGTTGTTCAATTTCAGTTCAATAAACAATAACAGTGGTATAAATAGCCAGACACAGTGTTCAAACCACCACTAGAAGGACAGTCAGTCGGTACTCGATCACCTAGGTAAGTAGTGATGAGTCTTGGTTACTGCGCAGAACCGGGAGAAGTCCTCTCCACCTTAACCAGTGGTACTTGTCCACCTCCAGGATTCCATTCCCCGTTACCCTCGGGGCCAGTACAGTGTGAATCTCCCTATAGGGGCATTTCTGCAGTTTGGTTCTAGTCTCCCCCTATGGTGGCAGTGTCCATTTGGCATTACTAACGGTACGGTAAAAATATAAATATGACTTATATGAAATGGGCACATGCCACTCAATAATCTTGCTGTGAATATTAATATACCAATGTTGAAAATTATTTTTCTTTTTCTGAAATTTTCAAATTATTCAAATATAATGACATATCTATATATCAAAATTTACTAAATCTGTTTACATGCATCAGAATGCCTTAAAATTTCAGGGAATCAATATATTTACAGAAAGAATCCAAACATTAAATTTCCATCAATTTTCAGCCAGAATTTATAATTTTACAGAATTACTTGTTTATCAACATGTATCAAAAATTTACTAAATTTAACTACCATGTTCTGAAAATCACTTAACTTTTTCTGCATATAATATTTATATGTAACATTTCACATAAAATTTTCCACAAATTTTCATGCAGTAATTTGAATTTTCCTAGTATTACATGTATTTCAACATATATCATAAATTGACTAAATTTAGTTACCATGTTCTGAAATTCCTCAAATTTTTACTACACATCACATTTACATGTAATAGTATACAGAAAATTTTTCATAAATTTTCATGTCGGAATTTGAATTTTTCCAGAATTGTATAAATTTTCCTATACATGGACAATTATCTAAATTTACTCACAACACTCTAAAAATCACCATAATTCGTCAAACTATCATCCATAATAGAAATATCGATTTTCAAACTTTTTATTATTTTTCCCACGACATTACTATTTTTCACACTGTATTACTATTTTTCACACTAAGTAATAAAAATATATCATGAGTAATAAATCAACTAAATATATCCAAAATGATCAGATAATTTCTAAAAATTTACCAAATGTTGTTTCAGACGGAATTGTCATACATAAAAATTTTCATCATTTTTCATTCAGTAAGTCTATCTTATAAAATTTTATATCAGTTTCTAAAATTTATAATAATTTACCATAATAGCTTTTAAATAGATAAAATTATCCAGAACACTTTTAATGACCAAAATATACTGAAAACTAACTTAAAAGTATTCTATATCAATTCTGTAATATTCTCAGAATTTTTCACAAAGTATTAATATTTATTCAAATTTCTAATCATTTATTTAAACTAGGTAATTATACTAGTAAAGATTCTGTTATCAGAATAAGGTGAAAATTTCATCACTTAGTTCTAACATGCATTTTAGTATTCTGGTAAAGTTTCAAGAATTTCCATATAGTATTTCTATTTATCCCATAATTTTATATCTCTAACAAATTATCAAAAATTATGTAATATTACTTGCAGGCATCAGTAATTATTAAAATTATCAGAATACAACAAACTTAATGTAAGAACCTTTCTGTGAAATTTTAATATTTTTGTAAACATGATCTCTAATTTCTGTAATTTCTATATAATTATTTATATATTTTATCATGTATGAAAATTCATTAAAATAAATACCGTGATCCAGAAATTATGAAAAATTTCTACACATGGAATTCACAGTAAGATGCATTCCTAAAATTTTAGGTGATTTAATATCATCTCTCTGTGACGTTACAAAGGGGCCCTTCGGATCATGCACCGTTGGCTCTTGTATGCAGTGACATTACCAAAGGGCCTAGCAGATTCATATTCCAGGAAATGTGGACTTTACACCAAGATTTCCTGGAGACGGTTAGAGAGGCTTGGGAACATGCCCATGTTAACCATCCGAATGGCCTCATTTGCCTTCAAGCTAAGCTCAAAGAATTAAAAACAAAACTCCAACATTGGAATAAAAGTACATTTGGGGATATTGGGCTGAATATTATAAAGACAGAGATGGAAGTTGACAAGTGTCAAGTGAACTTCAATTGTGATCCTACTGAAGATAACAGAGGAGCCTTAAATGCAGCAAATGCCAAGCTACAACACACTCTGCGGTGTGAGGAAATATTTTGGAGTCAGAAAGCTCAAATTAACTGGCTCAACAATGGGGACAGGAACACTAGTTTTTACCATGCTGCTGTGCAATCTCACCGCAGGAGGAATTATATTCATAGACTTAAAGTGGGAGAGAATAATTCTTGGTGTTCAGACCAAGGAATTCTTCAAGACAAAATTGTGGATTTCTTCCAGCAACAATTATCCTCTGGTGCCCATAGTGTTGATGATGAACTCCTCCACTCGATCCCGGCTGTTATCACTGAAGCCCAAAATCAACAACTCTGTAAAACTCCATCAATAGAGGAGATCAAAGAGGTTGTCTTCTCCATGCGAGGCTCCAGCGCTCCTGGGCCAGATGGCTTCACTGGTATCTTCTTCACGCACTGCTGGTCCATTATTTCGACTGATGTTGTGAAGGCGGTGCAAGATTTTTTTGCAGGATTTCCTATGCCAAAAGGCATCACTTCTTCTATTATCACATTGATCCCCAAGGTTCCGGAACCTTCCTCCTGCGGACATTTCCGTCCTATTAGTCTGTGCAATTTTGCATACAAAATTGTGTCGAAGATCCTCTGCGCCCGGCTGGCACCTCTCCTTCCTGCTATCATATCTGAAGAACAGGGAGCTTTTGTTAAAGGGAGATATATCATGGACAATGTTTCACTCTCCCGCCATCTAATGCTCGACCTCAATAGAAAGGTTAGGGGCCACAATGTGCTTTTTAAACTGGATATGGCTAAAGCCTACGACAGGATGGAGTGGGACTTTCTGCTAGCTGTTATGAGAGGATTCGGATTCAGCAATAGATTCCTTTCTTACATTAGAATGCTTCTATTCAATTGCTGGTTCTCCATCTCCTTTAATGGTAGACTTGCAGGTTATTTCAAGTCAACAAGGGGACTACGTCAAGGAGATCCTATAGCCCCTCTCCTCTTCATCATTGGTTCCGAGGTGTTGAGCAGGGGTCTTAAGGACCTCTACCAAAATGGCAAAATTCAATACTACCAGACCAAACGTGGGAGTGAACCAATATCTCATCTACTCTACGCGGATGACACCTTAATCTTTACCAATGCAGCTAGCAGGAATATCCGCAATATGTTACACTTCCTGAAGCAATATGAGGCATCCTAAGGTCAGGCAATTAATGCTAACAAAAGCTGCTTCATGATATCTTCCAAAGCACCCAGGAACATAATACAGCGTGTTCAGGATAACACGGGATATAGACAGCATAGAGGTTCTCTTCGCTATCTTGGTATTCCCCTCAAAACGGGCAGACTAGTTGCAGTAGATTTTATCCCCCTGGTAGATGCTTTTAACAACCGTTTGGCTGGCTGGAGCTCTAGTCTCCTATCTCAAGCAGGGCGCTTGGTATTAATTAAAACTGTCCTACGAAGTTTGCCAATTTACTTAGCATCCTCCATCAACATTCCTATTGGAGTCTCCAAGCTCTTGGATCGACTGTGTGCAAACTTCTTCTGCAGTGGAACCGAGAAGATCAGTAAAAGGCATTGGACCGCATGGTCGGAAATTCAGAAACCTATTGAGGAAGGGGGCTTGGGAATTCAGAGTATCCAAGATGTACAGCTCTCCCTGTCAGTCAAACAGCTATGGAACATTCTCCATGGTGATTCGTTGTGGTCACGCTTTGCTCGAAATCGGTTTCTTAAGCAGCACCTTCAGGAGGAACAGAGACCCTTCCCTGCTGGTCTAAAGAAAAGCATTTTCATTCAAGCAAAGGACCTTATTCTAGCTCACTCGAGATGGATCATTGGCGATGGGGCTGATATTGATTTCCTCCGAGATATCTGGATTGGAGATAGATCCCTCCTTCATCTTCTGAAGCCTGGGACTAACGCTGCCAACCATTCAGGTATCAGCGTTCGCAATATGCTAACCAATCATGAACACCCGTTGTGGAATAATATCACTGTTAACCCTGATGTGCTTAAGATTGAGACTAGCAGTGAGAAGGATTTCTGCATTTGGACTGGCAACAGTTCAGGCAAATTCACTTCATCTTCAACCTATCGGATGATTGCGAATCAGGGTGTTCGACGAAATGCCTGGAGGAATCTGTGGCACATAACCTTTCTACCGCGGGCAAGCCTTTTTACTTGGAAAATCATCCGCAGAGCCGTTGCTGTTGACAGCTGGGTGACTGATTGTGGCATTCAGATTGTGTCCAAATGTGCTTGCTGCCGTAATCCACAAACTGAAGACCTCAACCACTTGTTCATTCAAAGTGATATCGCCGTGGCTCTCTGGTCTTGGATAGCCCCTCTTATCAGGCCCAACATCCATCTTCACAACCAGATCACTATCCGGTGTTGGAACCTGATCTCCAAATCCTATACCAAGTCTGCTGTTCAATTTGCTGGTTTATATGCCTCTATTCTGGTGGTCTGGGAAATATGGAAAGCCCGCTGTGCTACTCGATATGAAGGTGTCGCCCCCTGCTTGAGAAAAATTCAGAACTCAATCATCAACCATCTTACTACGGCCATCCAGTCAGTTAAGTTCACCAAAGCTCATTCTTACACTGAAGCTCAACTTCTTCTATCCTTCAACCTTCGCCCTGCTGTTAAGCTCAAGACTCCACATCTGGTCAAGTGGAGGCCGCCGAATATATACTACTGCCTTAATGTTGATGGCGCATCTAAAGGCAACCCAGGCCCCTGTGGAGGGGGTGGATGCATTAGAGACTCCCATGGCAACCTATTGGTGGGCTTCTCCTTCTATTATGGCGTCGGATCCAGTCTGCTAGCTGAAACAAGGGCACTCCACGATGGCCTACGGATTGCTCACGAGATGGGGAACACCTTATCGGTTATCTACTCCGACTGTGCAGTGTTGGTTCATGCGGCTCTGAACCAAACTGTTCCACATTGGTCCTTATATCCTTGGTAGCGTGGGATCATGCAGCTACTTCAAACATTTCACTGCCCAATTAAACATGTGTAAAGGGAAGGCAATACTGTGGCTGACAGCCTCGCTGTTGATGCATGCCGTTCGGGCGATAACCGGTTATTTCATACCAGAAGCGAGCTCCCTCACCGAGCCAAGGGGGCTCTATTGCTCGACAAAGCCGGATTCCCAAACTTTCGCTTATGTTAATTGGGTATTCTTGGGCGGGTTCTCTCTCTATTTCTTTGGTTTGGCCGATATCTAGGCCTCTAGAATGTATTCAATCCTTCTACATAATATAATAAAATTTCTCCTGTGATGGGCCGCCAAGCCGATCATGGGTTTTTTCATTAAAAAAAATTGAATTTTTTAGGTGGTTCGGCCAGACACCAGTCCGCCTACATCCACCCCTCACTCCAAATCGGAGTGAGGCTTCCCTACCGAAGTAGACGTAGACTCAGTCTGCTACAAATGCTGCCTAACAGCTTGACCTAGAGGAACACTCTCCTCTCTTCTTCTGATTAAATCAGAAGGAAACTTGAGTAACACCCAGTTACTCAAAAATCGGAGGACCAATCCTCCCTTCCTCCAAATCGGAGGGGAACCGGAGATAAATCTCCCTTCTTCTGCTACTGCAGAAGGGACATGAACAGCAACCCACTGCTCACCAAGACCCAGAGGATTAGATCGTCTCTTCCTCTGAATCCACAGAGGAAAACCGTGAGTGATGCCCAGTCACTCACAACCGGAGACCCAAGTCTCCCTTCTCCTGAACACACAGGAGGAAACTCGATACCAAACTAGGGAATCGGAAAACAACGGTATAGAGGGAAATGAAGAAAGAGGAAATACAAGTAGGAAAGTAAAAATGTAGCTCTGGGTAGAGCAAGATAGTTCAAGATCTGATCCTCGAACTGATGGAATCAAATCTTCAATCACGAGCAGGCTTCTCTCATATTCTTTTCTCTTTCTCTTCTTCTTCTTCATCGCTCTCTCTCTTTCTTTTTCTCCTTATCTCTCGATCTGATCGTCTCTTGGACGGCCACTCTTTCTTCTGCACACACCTTTTTCTTCCTTTCTTGCGCCTCACTCCTCTTCGAAGAATGAGAGTCTATTTAAACAAACCAGAGTATCGGAACCCATTTGGAAAGAATGATTTGATGCCCTTTTATTTCTATTGGACCACGTGGCAGGAGAGAGAAGAATATTTCTGACATAGCACCCTCGGATCACGTGTCCATCAAGGGTTGACTTAGGAACACATGCCTCTTCTCTAGTTCGAGCTCAGGTGATTACCCTGAGTTCAAATAGGCTTACTTAAGTCCCGCTGTTGCCAACTGCTCACTCAAGCATTTCATCAAACACCTTACATGGAGGGGTATGCTCAAACCTTCATGATGCAAGCAAACAGGTTGCACCGACCTTGCATGCGTTGAAGGTAGGACATGCATCGACCTTACTGTGTTGAAGGCAGGACATGCACCGACCTTGCATTTGTTGAAAGGAAGGGATTGCACTGACCTTGGTTGCCATGCTGAACAGACCTTACTGTGTGCTCAGACCTTCACAGTGCTAGTGAAGAGGTTGCACCGACTGTAGCGACCCAGGATCCGAGTACCGGAAAGGAACCGGCATGTCTCGAATCTCGGCCCGCCACCCACGAGCCCGAAGACTCTGAAGGGTTAAAAGGAAGGTGTGGGAATACAAGAGAAGCTGAAATAACTGCCGAGATAGCACAATTATCTAAAATAAAATACACAGAATAAAATAAATAACTAAACTGCTACAATGTTCAGTGTATCTCATGTCCAAATTAAGTATAGTCAACAGAAAGAAATGTACAAGTACACGGGGCATACCCCGGCTGTGGCCAACTGGAGACTAACCCTGGCTACTAGAACCGTGTTGAAACTCCGCCGTGCCTCTCGATGACCCCGCCTCACCTGAAAAGTAGGGGTGAGCCTCATTTCATTGGCCCAGTAGGGATCCCCCAGACCCCCACCGCACAATGAGGAAAACGACAACAAGGCGCGAACAATCGTGAAAGGTAACACTACCTAGCAGGAGTACCGTAGAAGCAGCAAGCAGTAATAAATAAACGAAAAAGCTCCCTACAACTAACCGTACTAGGCTGATCGACCTCACACCTGCGAAAAAATTAGTCCATACCTGCTAGAAGACAGGAGCACCACCCACTAAAAGAACAGTCAGATGCGTCCCCTGACATCTTACACCACGCCTCAAGTGTCTCCCTACAACGCCCCAGGCGGAGACTGAGACACACAACAGCAACCAGTACCACGAACAAGGACAAGCTGGGGTCACGCTCGTCAGCGCGGGTTCGACGTCCCCAACCCAATGTGCACACACAAACCATGCGCCCTAGGTCAGATCCTTTAGATGGTTCTTCCCCCGAAGCCCGGACTCGGCTGCGCATGGGGGCCCTACGGTAACCAGCCTAAAACCGTCTCTCTCGGGTAAGCCGCTCCACCACACCCGGGTGGGTCAGCACACACGTGTCGTTAGAACGTTACGACTAGTGGACGTGTCACCGGAGGTAAGACTCAACTCACGAAAATCACCACTCAAGAGAAAACAAGAAGAACAGCCACCAAACAAAAAGAAACAAGAGCCCAGCAAAGGGCAACAAGTATACACCAAAGCAAACAGAGACACCAGGGTCCTGCAAGAACCGCGCATGAGGGTCCACCTGAACCAACCAAGAAGCCTAAGGATGATAGCGAGTATTAGATCGGCGGCGAGAGCTCCTAGACGCCCTACGATGAGAGGAATAGACCTCCCAGCCTTGATCATCATCAGCACCAGCGGAATCATCCTGAGGCAGAGCTGCAGCAGGAGGAGAAGTAGCAGGAGGCTCCACACCAACACCCACAGCAGGAGCTACCAATGGAGGAGCACTGCCCGCCAAAGAAGCCACACCATGGGAAGACGCCAAAGAGCTTGAAGAGGCCTTGCCACGCGCAAAGAAGCCACAGCAAAAGAGCTTGAAGCAGCCTTGCCCGCCAAAGAAGCCACAGCATGGGAGTCTACCGAAGGTAAGACTCAACTCACGGAAATCACCTGGTGCGGACACCAGAGCGAGCGAGAAGCACGAACCGGCGAGCCGTCGGTACCTTACGCGGAGCACCACTCGAGCTACATTAGCTTCTCTTTGACTCGGAGATAGTCTGGAGTCTCCGCCATGAGTTTGGACACTTTTTTAGCATTTATTTGCATTGTATTTGGGCTTGTAATGTGTGTTTTTATTTGGGTTTTTATGTTGGGCTCTTTGTAAGGCTCTTAATAAGCCATTTGGATTAAGCCCTTTAGAGTCCATTAAGAAGTGTGGCCATATTGGACCACTAGACTTCATAATGGGTCTTTAAATGACTTAAGGCACAATTAGGCTTCTCTCTTTCTCATGGGTTTCCTAGATTGGAAGGCCCAATTGGCTGGTCTATGGCCCAACTTGGACCAAGCCTCTCTTATTGACCAAGGGAGACAAAGTGGGAAGAAAAGCCCACTTTCTCTCTTTAAAATAAGGGGGCTGCCCCCCTCTTTTGGCCTCATTAGGCTAAACTTTTTTTAATTAGGCTTGACCACATGGGGAAAATAGCATTTGGCATCTCCTCTACGTAAACCAAGATCCATGGGTTTCATATAAAAGGGTTATATTTCCTATTTTCAAGATTTAATGAAAGAAAAATCTAGAATTTCCTCCAAAGGAGCAAGGGCCGCCCCCTATCTCTCTCCTCTCTCCCCCTTCTGTAGCTGGGAAGGCTATGAATCAGAGGTGTGAAGCCTCATCTATCAGGTGTGTAGATCGTCGTCGCCGCCGCCTTCATTCCGCCGTCGCACCACCGCCATCGTCGCCGGAGTTCTGTCCACTCAGGACAGCCCCTTGATCTCGGATTTCTTGATCTCAGCCACGAGTTCATCTGGATCCCAAACATTCAGGGTGAGTTTTAGGGGTCATCACCACGTCCTAGAAAAATTGGTGGAGCTTCCAGTTTTTATTTTCTATTTTTCCATTTTCGTTCTCCACCTCCTCTCAGATCTGCCAGCAGTCTGCCCAGATTTCCAGAACCTTAATAGGTCATCCATGAACCCACCTTATCGTGACCCAAATGACTTGATATTTTTATTGGAGGTTCTATACACCTAATACAGCATCTAAAAATTTTCGTGTGAATTTAGAATCTCGTTCATCTTTTCTAACAATTCACTCCAGATCCCAGCTTAGTTTTGCCTGCCAATGTCCAGATCCGACCACCCAGAGGTATAAAATACCTTTCCCTATCCAAACCTCCACCAAACCCTTCATAAAAATTATCTCTGTTTTCCTCTCTCTCCCCTCTACAACTTTCATGAAGAGCTCATCTTCTGATTCGGAGTTCTACATCGCGGTCAATGCCAACTCTCAGGAAAGTTCATTTCTATCCGGCCAGATCTGAAACAGAGATCAGTCTGGTTCTAAAATCCCCCATCAGAAGCACAGTCCCAACGAATTTTCTGGAGCCCCAAAGGGTCAAAGGATTTCGAGAGAGATTTCCAACGGTACCTCTTATGTGCCGATCCGACATTGGTGCCGGTCGCAGCAGCAAATCTTGCCGGGTCACGCGCTGCAAAATAGAGATTGCAGATCCGTGGCCAGACCTTCCGACTAGTGGAGATCGGAGCCACCCGGCCTCCGACCGGTGTTCCAGTCTGACCGCCGTCTAGGGAAGCGCACCACCAGATGTCACCATCACAGCGGGACCCACCCCGCCAGGTCTGGAGGACTAAGCAGCACGTGGGCCCCACGAACCGCAGATCGCGCCTTCTGGACAGCACTAAAATGCGGATTTCGGCACCGTCGGATCGACATCAAGATGCTGCCCGTCAACCCACTTCCCGATACTCCCGGGCCCCACATGTGACCTGTTACCTCCCTACGTGGAGTGGGACAAAACTTTGCACCGCTGTGAAAATCTGTTAACCGGGAGTACGGAATTGGCCGGGGTTGTCTTCCTTACACCGGGAGCATGGAGGTAACGGTCTTACTTCTTGGCGTTCATTTGCTAGTTTAGTATATGGTCATATGCCGCTGTGAGTGCGTTAGTATTCTAGCCCGTGAGTTCATGTCACCGCTATGAGCGAGAGAGTGACCCGTCCCGTAGGTCGATCCGAGCACGGAAGTGAGTTGACCACCCTTGACTCTGCCGGTTTCTCAACTGCGCGGATCCACGCTATCCCTCGCTTGAGACGACGAGTGAGCTTGCATTTCTGTTAGCGACATATAGCCCCTAGGAACTCTTAGTGTCGGGCCAAAGTGTCTCCATTGTTGTATGTTGCTGGTCGCGTCCGCATTTAGAGTCCGAGGTCCGCATCACTTAGAGTCAGTCCCCGTGTCCGTCCCGCATCAGTTTGGTATCAGAGCGCCAGTTGAGTCTAGGGTAGTCATTAGTCTTTGTTTAACAAAAACAAAAAAAAAGGTGTCTAAGTCTAGGTGTCACTTTTGCATACCATTATTCGGTATATGAAAAGGTGTCGCCTGACCGTTAGGTTACACCTATCGGGGAGGTGATTCGCTCGCGTGAGAGGATCTTCGGATCCCCGGACTCCGCCAGGTACCAGATCTTGGTTTAAGTCTAGGGTCCTTAGTGTCCATTAGTTAGTGCATTCCAACCTTACATAGTCGTGTCTAGTGTCTTGTCCAAGTGTCAGCATGTCCGTCTTATAGTTCCCCATTTCCAATGGAATCTCGATCGCTCAGGCGATATGACCGTTGGTACACCCATGGGCTTGGCAACCACCCTCTCCACTTCCGTAGGCCCGAAGCCTCGGATTTTTATGGCTCCAATGACCCGGGTGACTACCTCAAGTGGGAGGCCGTCATGGACACATACTTTGATTGTTATACCATGTCCGAAGCCGGGCAATTCTATTTTGTCAAGGAGAGGCTTCTACACGAGGCTGTCGAAAAGTGGGACCACATTGAGCGCTTGAGAGAGGTTAGGAGGCAATGGCCCATCGAGTCATGGTGGGACATGAAGAGAGAGCTTAGAAGGGTCTACCTTCCCCATCCGGTCCCTTCCAACCCGTCCCACCCATTTACTTCCAACCATGTGGGTCACACCTCCGGCCGACCCCACCAACTCACTTCCAACCAAGTGGGTCATATCCGGAGGCAAGAAGCCCCTCAAGTACCCAAGCCTAGGCAGGTTGATTACGGGCGAGTCCACCGCGATACCCCTACTCCAACCCACACCGTTGCCGATCTTGTGTAAATGATTTCGGATCGGGTGGATAGGAGATGTGCTTATTTTGAGTCGCTGCTCTCCCCTTGCCGACCTCCGAGTCCGGACATAGCCATACTCGAGCCTAGGGAGGTCATGGCCGGTAGTCCCAACCCGGATCCACCTACGGGGTCCCAAGGGCCTCTTCCCCTCCTAGTGGACAACCCTTCTCCTAGTGCTCCTTTGCCACCCATTTTCGATCCTCACCCGGAGCCATTTCATTTGGAGTCATCTCAGCCAGAGTTACCCGTGTTTCTAACGGGAAAGCTACTCATAGCCGAGCCACTCTTTAGCTGGCTTAGGACAAGTTTGGTCCCTGCCCCATCTTACAACCCATCCATGGACCCCACACTACAAGTAGTGCCCGTCAACTCCTTCCACACAACGTTTCGGTCTAGTCACCACATAGATACCTTGGAAGACCTTCTCCAGGGATTAGACTGCCAATGGAAGTTGACGCATATGTTGGCCCCAGGCTTCGACCGACCCACATGTCGTAGCTTCACCCATTCCACTTTGGGGTCCATTACCTCCGTGTACACCGTGGGCCATATCACCACGGAGGTTCTTTTGTTCCTTCCCCTACCGCCCGAGCCTCACTTTACTCCATTTGTCCCAAGGGAGGAATCCTATATCCTATATATCATCCCATCTCCCTTCATGGATGAAGGAGATCAACAACACCTTCTAGACTTCCACACATGGGACCTTGAGATGAGGGAATCCATATCGAGAGGTCACACATTCTTTGATCCCTTCGATCCCTTTCTTAGTGGGCCCCTTGGTCCACAATCTCCATTCCACCTCTTTAGGGGAGTCCACCATTATACCCCTTCCCCATGGGCCGGGCCATCGACACCCACCGAGTCCGTCCACGGGCGAGAGACACCCAACCCTCCTGGCCCACCCAAACCTCCCAAATCCAAAGGACCATCTTATGATTGTACCGACATTCGGTCACACCTAGGGTATGCATGGCACCCATTCGGATGTCCTGGACCACCTTGCATATGATTGGGTCGGACTAACCGTAGGGTTGTTCAGGGTCGTGTGTGCATCCGTGTGTTTTTCTTTTTGCTAAGCATGTTAGGAATCTGCATGATGACGCCCTTCGTCACATTGAGGCTAGCAATGCACGGTATAAGGAGCTAGCCGATGCCCATAGATACCACCGTGAGTTCCAAGAGGGTGAATATGTCATGATCAGGGTAAGACCTGAACGGTTTGCCTCTGGAACCGTGAAGAAATTGCAAGCTCGCGGAGCCGGTCCATTTAGAGTGTTGAAACATGTTGGATCCAATGCGTATATTGTGGACCTGCCCGAGGAATATGGTATAAGCTCAACTTTCAATGTGTCGGATCTAGTTGCATATAGGGACTCGGCGGTGATCCCTAGTGAGCCTTTCGAGCCATCTCCTCCCATTGTGAGTGATCCCACACCTGAGTGTCCACCACCAGCCACATTTCCACGGCAGCGAGAGTATATAGATCATATACTGGATGAGCAGGTGACAGTTACAAGGAGTGGATCCTACCCGCGCTACCTAGTGCGTTGGAGAGGGCAACCCGCCACCGAGGATACTTCGATCACCCGTGGAGAGTTGCAGCAGATAGATCCGGACCTACTGGAGCCCTACCAGAGCGATGCAGACCCTTACTCGACAGGGTCGAGTTTCTCCCACCCGGGGAGAATTGGTGCGGACACTAAAGCGAGCGAGAAGCACGAACCGGCGAGCTGTCGGTACCATACGCGGAGCACCACTCGAGCTACATCAGCTTCTCTTTGGCTCGGAGATAGTCTGGAGTCTCCGCCATGAGTTTGGACACTTTTGTAGTATTTATTTGCATTGTATTTGGGCTTGTAATGTGTGTTTTTATTTGGGTTTTCGTGTTGGGCTCTTTGTAAGGCTCTTAATAAGCCATTTGGATTAAGCCCTTTAGAGTCCATTAAGAAGTGTGGCCATATTAGACCACTAGACTTCATAATGGGTCTTTAAATGACTTAAGACCCAATTGGGCTTCTCTCTTTCTCATGGGTTTCCTAGATTGGAAGGCCCAATTGGCTGGTCTATGACCCAACTTGGACCAAGCCTCTCTTGTTGACCAAGGGAGACAAAGTGGGAAGAAAAGTCCACTTTCTCTCTTTAAAATAAGGGGGCTGCCCCCCTCTTTTGGCCTCATTAGGCTAAACTTTTTTTAATTAGGCTTGACCACATGGGGGAAATAGCATTTGGCATCTCCTCTACGTAAACCAAGATCCATGTGTTTCATATAAAAGGGTTGTATTTTCTATTTTCAAGATTTAATGAAAGAAAAATCAAGAATTTCCTACAAAGGAGCAAGGGCCGCCCCCTATCTCTCTCCTCTCTCCCCCTTCTGTAGCTGGGAAGGCTATGAATCAGAGGGGTGAAGCCTCATCTATCAGGTGTGTAGATCGTCGTCGCCGCCGCCGCCGCCTTCGTGCTGCCGTCGCACCACCGCCATAATCGCCGGAGTTCTGTCCACTCAGGACATCCTCTTGATCTCGGATTTCTTGCTCTCAGCCACGAGTTCATCTGGAGCTCAAACTTTCAGGGTGAGTTCCAAAGGTCATCACCACGTCCTAAAAAAATTGGTGGAGCTTCCAGTTTTTATTTTCCATTTTTCCATTTTCGTTCTCCACCTCCTCTCAGATCTGCCAGCAGTCTGCCCAGATTTCCAGAACCTTAATAGGTCGTCCATGAAACCACCTTCTTGTGACCCAAATGACTTGATATTTTTATTGGAGGTTATGTACACCTAATACACCATCCACAAATTTTCGTGTGAATTTAGAATCTCGTTCATATTTTCTAACAATTCACTCCAGATCCTAGCTCAGTTCTGCCTGCCAATGTCCAGATCTGACCACCCAGAGGTATAAAATACCTTTACCCATCCAAACCTCCACCAAACCTTTCATAAAAATTATCCGCGTTTTCCTCTTACTCCCCTCTACAACTTTCATGAAGAGCGCATTTTCTGATTCGGAGGTCTACATCACAGTCAATCCCAACTCTCAGGAAATTTCATTTCTGTCCGGCCAGATCTAAAACATAGATCAGTCCGATTCTAAAATCCTCCATCAGAAGCACAGTCCCAATGAACTTTATGGAGCCCCAGAGAGTCGAAGGATTTCGAGAGAGCTTTCCAACGGTATCTCTTGTGTGCCGATCCGACATTGGTTCTGGTCGCAGCGGCAAATCTCTTCAGGTCACGTGCTGTAAAACAGAGATTGCAGATCCGTGGCCAGCACTTCCGACTAGTGGAGATCGGAGCCGCCCGACCTCCAACCGGTGTTCCAGTCCGATCGCCATCCAGGGAAGCGCACCGCCAGGTGTCACCATCACAGCGGGACCCACCCCGCCAGATTTGGAGGACTAAGCAGCACGTGGGCCCCACGAACCACAGATCGCACCGTCTGGACATCACTAAAATGCGGATTTCGACACAGTCGGAGCGACATCAAAATGCTGCCCGTCAACCCACTTCCCGATACTCCCGGGCCCCACATGTGAATTGTTACCTCCCTGCGTGGAGTGGGACAAAACTTTGTACCACTGTGAAAATCTGTTAACCGGGAGTACGGAATTGGCCGGGGTTGTCTTCCCCACGCTGGGAGCGTGGAGGTAACGGTCTTACTTCTTGACGTTCATTTGCTAGTTTAGTATATGGTCATATGCCGCTGTGAGTGCGTTAGAATTCTAGCCCGTGAGTTCATGTCACCGCTATGAGTGAGAGAGTGACCCGTCCCGTAGCTCGATCCGAGCACGGAAGTGAGTTGACCACCCTTGACTCTGCCGGTTTCTCAACCGCGCAGATCCACGTTATCCCTCGCTTGGGACGACGAGTGAGCTTACGTTTCTGTTAGAAACATATAGCCCCTAGGAACTCTTAGTGTCGGGCCAAAGTGTCTCCATTATTGTATGTTGCTGGTCGCGTCCCCATTTAGAGTCCGCGGTCCGCATCACTTAGAGTCGGTCCCCGTGTCCGTCCCGCATCCTCACCGCTCGAGAGGAAACCGAGTGGCGGTCCTCACGGGACTGCCCCTCCTCCTAGCGGTCCTCACTTGGACCGCTAGAGGGCCTAGCGGTCCTCCACTGGACCTCCAGGGAATGGGTCACGAGGGGCCTAGTGGTCTATCGCGCGGCCGCCAGCCCCTCCCTAGCGGTCCTCCATGGACCGCCAACCAGCCGTAAGCGGTCACCACCATGACCGCTAGGAGGCACGCGATCCCAATGGTCGAAAACACGCACCCCGAGGGTGCTAGATCAAACGGGGGAAAACGATCGTCTGACGACCGCTAACCCAAGGGTAGCTGTCTATCACGTGACCGCGACCCTGACCCTAGCGGTCGCGAGAAGACCGCTAAAACAAACCAACGTTCAAATCGGCTGGCGGTCTCCCTGAGACTGCCAAGGGAGGCTGGCGGTCACTGGAACGACCGCCAGCACATACCGAGAACAAAATCGGCGGGAAACCCCAAAAACACCCATCCACGCCCCGATCATCGCCCAATGATGGGGAAACAAAGGGGAATCCTTCCCCAACCAACCTTGCATGCATCTAAGCCCCTACATCGGTCAAAAACCTCACGAAACGGGAGATCCGACGCTCAACCCCAAAACATGGATTTTACCCTCCCGGCTCAAAGATGCCCCTCTCCGCCTCCCCACGGCCTACAAATCAAGAGAAAAGCTGTAAAGAGGGTAAGGATCCATCCCCCTACCTCAAAGAAGCTCGAAATCCTCCGATTCAACGTCGATCCCCAAATCTCGGCCGACAAGAACACCGCGCCCCACGCCGCGAAGAGGGCACCGTCTCGATCACCTCGCCATCGTCGTCGTCACCGCGCCGCCGCCTTGGTCCGCCACCCGTCTCCGGAGGAGGAGGGAGCGTCGCGAGCTCGAACGGGGAGAGAGGAAGCAACAGTCGGCCGCGGCTCACGGGGGAGAAGAAGGAAGAAGAAAGAAGAAGAAGAAAGAAAAAGAAAAAGGGAAGGGTTATATATAGAAAATCCAAAAAATGCCAAAAATATGGAAAATTAGGAAAAAATCATTTTCGCAATCCTCAAAACACGCTCAACGCATTGGTACAGTCCCGAAAGAGGAGAACGCAACAGTTCGCCCGCTATGGCGTTCCGTAGGTCCGTTAGGGAAAAAGTACGCGTAAACCACAAAACACGCTCTAGGACCCCCAAAAGTGATCCGAAACTCACAGATCCATATCCGAAAAATGTCTGAAAAACTCGGGACATTACAGCCCTCCCCCCTTAAATAAATTTCATCCTCGAAATTAAGGACAAGACACAGGGATGGGGGAGAAGACTCACCCAAATAAATAAGGATGCAGCTGCCGCATCTCATCCTTACGCTCCCACGACGCCTCACCACCGGAGTGACGCTGCCAGACTACCTTAACCAGAGGGATAACCTTGTTCCGCAGGTGCTGCTCACGTCGATCCTCGATGCGGATAGGGTACTCCGGAAGGGACAAGTCTGGGGTCACCTCGGGCCAAACGGCATCCTCCAGAACATGGGAATCATCAGGCATATACCTCCGCAGCATAGACACATGGAACACATCATGCACAGCAGACAGCTCCGAGGGTAATTGCAACCGATAAGCAACTTCACCAATATGCTCGACAACCAGAAAAGGACCAATATAGCGGGGACTCAACTTCCCACGCTTGCTGAAGCGCATCACACCCTTCATGGGAGAAACTCTCAAGAACACCCGATCTCCCACAGTAAAGTTGAGAGGTCGCCTCCTCCGATCGGCATAACTCTTCTGTCGGCTCTGCGCTGTCAACATCTTCTGCCGAACCAGATGCACTACCTCAGTACATTACTGCACCAAATCCGGTCCTGTCAGGACACGCTCTCCCACCTCGAACCAATCAAGCGGAGTCCGACAGGGTCGCCCATACAACGCCTCGTACGAAGCCATACCAATGCTCGAATGATAGCCATTGTTGTAGGCAAACTCCACTAACGGTAAATGGTGGATGCAACTCCCTTGCCACTCCAGGTAACATGATCTCAACATATCCTCTAGAGTCTGGATGGTCCTCTCAGATTGACCGTCCGACTGAGGATGGTACGCCGAGCTAAATGCTAACTCGGTGCCTAGAGCCCGCTGGAAGCTCCTCCAGAATCCAGAAGTGAAGCAAGGATCACGATCAGACACAATGGAGATGGGAACTCCATGCAATGGGATGATCCGCTCCACATAAAAACGAGCCAAACGATGTACACTCCAACTGACCTTGATCGATAACAATCGAGCCATCTTCGTCAGTCTATCCACCTGTAACCAGATACTATCCTGCCCGCTGGATGTCCTCGGTAACCCAACCACAAAATCAGTGGTCACGTGGTCCCACTTCCACGCGGGGACCTCCAAGGGCTGAAGTGTACCACCCGGTCGCTGGTGCTCAGCTTTCACCTGCTGACAAATCAAGCACCTGGCCACAAACTCTGCAACATCTCTCTTTATACTAGGCCACCAGAACTGCCTCTTCAAATTCTGGTACATCTTCGCCGATCCAGGGTGCACGGCATACCGACTCCCATGAGCCTCTCGCAACACCGCACGCCTCGTCTGCTCCTCGGCTGGGACGTACAACCTGCCTCGGAACCTTACAGCTCCATCCTCACCAAACTCCACCTCTACCATCGATAAAATTTGGGGTAGCTCAAGGTCCGCACGCTGAGCCTCCGTCACCTGACGATGAATAGTTGGCGTGACAGTCAAGCTCACAAGGACAGCCGAACCCTGATCCCGATGGATCTTGAGCCTAAAAGTCATGGCCGGCACCTGCTCCCATAACCTCCACTTCCTCAACAACATCTGACTGACCACCACCTTCCTACTCAAGGCATCAGCCACGACATTCATCCTGCCAGGCTGATATGACAGAGTAAAATCATAATCCTTCATGTACTCCATCCACCTCCTCTGCCTGAGGTTAAGATCCTTCTAGGTAAACACATACCACAAACTCTGATGGTCAGTGAACATCTCGAACTTCTCACCGTACAAATAGTGCCTCCAGATCTTCAGAGCGAAAATCACCGCCGCCAACTCAAGGTCATGAGTAGGGTAGTTCTCCTCGTGTGGCTTCAACTACCGAGACACATACGCCACAACTCTATCGTGCTGCATCAGCACAGCACCCAGACCTACCCTGGAAGCATCCGTACACACCACAAAACCTCCCGATCCAGAAGGCAACACCAACACCGGAGAGGTAGTGACCAATCTCTTCAGCTCCATAAAACTCTGCTCACACTCCTCCGTCCAGACGAACGGCACCTCCTTCCACGTAAGCCTAGTCATCGGGACTGTGATGTGAGCAAAATGTAGATAAATCTCCTATAATAGCCTGCAAGCCCCAGAAAGCTCCGAATCTCTGTGACCGAACTCGGCCTCGGCCACTGCACCACAGTCTCGACCTTGGCCAGGTCCACGGAAACACCATCACCAGAAATCACGTGCCCCAAAAAGTGCACCTCACTCAGCCAGAACTCACACTTGCTAAGCTTGGCATACAGCTGGTGATCTCGCAAGGTCTACAACACCACCCTCAAATGGTGCACATGCTCCTCAGCAGACTGCGAATACACAAGGATGTCGTCCACAAACACGACCACAAACTGGTCAAGATACGAACGAAACACCATATGCATCAAATCCATAAATGCCGCAGGGACATTGGTGAGCCCAAACGGCATCACCAAGAACTCATAATGCCCATACCTCGAGTGAAAAGTAATCATCTCAACATCAGACTCTCGAATCTGCAGCTGATAATAACCCGATCTCAAATCAATCTGCAAAAACACCCGGGCCGACTGAAGCTGATCAAACAAGTCATCAATCCGAGGCAACAGATACTTGTTCTTGACAGTCGCCTGGTTCAACTGTCGGTAGTCAATACAACTGTAGTGACCCGAGAATCGAGTACCGGAAAGGAACCGGTGCGTCTCTAATCTCGGCCCGCCACCCACGAGCCCGAAGATTCGAAAGGGTTAAAAGGAAGGTGTGGGAATACAAGAGAAGCTGAAATAACTATAGAGATAGCACAATTATCTAAAATAAAATGCACAGAATAAAATAAATAACTAAATTACTACAAGGTTCAGTGTATCTCATGTCCAAATTAAGTACAGTCAATAGAAAGAAAAGTACAAGTACACGGGGAGTACCCCGGCTCTGGCTGACTGGCGACTAACCCTGGCTACTAGAACTGCGCTGAAACTCCGCCGTGCCTCTCGACAACCCTGCCTCACCTGAAAAGCAGGGGTGAGCCTCATTTCATTGGCCCAGTAGGGATCCCCCGGACCCCCACCGCACAACGAGGAAAATGACAACAAGGCGCGAACAACCGCGGAAGGTAACACTACCTAGCAGGAGTACTGTAGAAGCAGCAAGCAGTAATAAATAAACAGAAAAGCTCCCTATAACTAACCGTACTAGGCCAACCGACCTCAAACCGGCGGAAAAACGAGTCCATACCTGCCAGAAGACAGGAGCACCACCCACTAGAAGAACAGCCGGATGCGTCCCCTGACGTCTTACACCGCGCCTCAAGTGTCTCCCTACAATGCCCCAGGCGGAGACTAGGACACACAACAGTAACCAGTACCACGAACAAGGACAAGCTGGGGTCGTACTCGTCAGCGCGGGTCTCACATCTCTAACCCAGTGTACACACACAGACCATGCGCCCTAGGTCAGATTTTCTAGCTGGTTCTTCCCCCGAAGCCCGGACTCGACTGCGTGTGGGGGCCCTACGGTAGCCAGCCTAAAACCGTCTCTCTCGGGTAAGCCGCTCCACCACTCCCGGGTGGGTCAGCACACGCGTGCCGTAAGAAGGCTACGACTAGTGAATGTGTAACAAGAGGTAAGACTTTTTTTTTAATAAAGAAATACCTAGGCAGATCTGAGGATCAGCTAGGCATTTTATTAATAAAATAGAAAGGAAACAACAAGCAACAAGAGCCAAAAGATTGACACCCTACGCAGAGGGGACTATGGAGCATAAAAGAGGCTCAGGAGAAAACAAGAAGAACAGCCACCAAACAAAATGAAACAAGAGCCCAGCAAAGGGCAACAAGTATACACCAAAGCAAATAGAGACACCATGGTCCTGCAAGAACAACACATGAGGGTCCACCTGAACCAAGCAAGAAGCCTAAGGACGATAGCGAGTATTAGATCGGTGGGGAGAGCTCCTAGACGCCCTATGATGAGAGGAATAGACCTCCCAGCCTTGATCATCATCAGCACTAGCGGAATCATCCTGAGGCAGAGCTGCAGTAGGAGGAGAAGTAGCAGGAGGCTCCGCACCAACACCCACAGTAGGAGCTGCCAATGGAGGCGCACCGCCCGCCAAAGAAGCCACACCATGGGAAGACGCCAAAGAGCTTGAAGAGGCCTTGCCACGCACAAAGAAGCCACAGCAAAAGAGCTTGAAGCAGCCTTGCCCGCCAAAGAAGCCACAGCATGGGAGTCTACCGGAGGTAAGACTCAACTCACGGAAATCACCGCTCAAGAGGAAACCGAGTGGCGGTCCTCCCGGGACTGCCCCTCCTCCTAGCGGTCCTCCACTGGACCGCCAGGGAATGGGTCACGAGGGGCCTAGCGGTCTATCGCGCGGCCGCCAACCCCAGCCTAGCGGTCCTCCTTGGACCGCTAGCCATCCGTAAGCGGTCACCACCATAACCGCTTGGAGGCACGTGATCCCAACAGTCGAAAACACGCACCCCGAGGGTGCTCAGCCAAATGGGGGAAAACGGTCGCCTGACGACCGCTAACCCAAGGGTAGCGGTCTATCGCGTGACCGCCACCCTGACCCTAGCGGTCGCAAGAAGATCGATAAAACAAACTAACGTTCAAATCGGCTAGCAGTCTCCCTGAGACCGCCAAGGGAGGATGGCGGTCACTAGAACGACCGCCAGCACGTCCCGAGAACGAAACCGGCAGGAAACCCCAAAAACACCCATCCACGCCCCGATCATCGCCCAATGATGGGGAAACAAAGGGGAATCCTTCCCCAACCAACCTAGCATGCATCTAAGCCCCTAGATCGGTCGAAAACCTCACGAAATGGGAGATCTGGCGCTCAACCCCAAAACATGGATTTGTTGGCACCCAAAATATACTCAATGGCGATCAAGCCTCGAAGACAAATGATGCGGCCCGCCGAAGCAGAGAAGCTGAAGAAGATCAACACATTGAACCCTTCTCAAGCTGCCAAAGTCACAGGTCACCCATTATGAATGCCAGGGACTTCACCTAAGGAGGATCGAGAAGAATACACCATAAGCGGGCATTATCGTCAGGACTGCCCAATGAGCCGGTATCGATTCAGTCGTACCGCGTGGACAATCTCCGTCGTCCGATCAAGGACGAAGATGCACCCATCGTCCAATCTAGGACGAGCATCCCCTCATTGTCTGACCAAGGATGAGAACATATCCGTCGTCCGACCAAGGATGAGGATGTACCTGTCATCCGACCAAGGACGAGCGTGTATCCGTTGTCTGACCAAGGACATAGGTATACTTGGCGGCACGCCGCCTGAATGGAAGATCCTCCCCGGGTGAGAGAATGCCCTTGGCCCCTCAGAATAAGGGACCGGAGACTCTGTCAGTAGAAGACTCCGATTACCTGGCATGGGTACGGCTTCTAAGCATATTGGGCCCATTGGTGGCCAGATGATCGCCCAATCGAGGCGCAAACACCCCAGGCAGCATACCACTCCCTGTGAAAGCTACCAATGCAAGCAGAGCCGAGCCAGTAGCACGAACCATTCTGTCGAGAGTCGTGGCAGCGGAAAACCCGCATGTCCGAGCTGAAGGTGCACGAGTTCCAAAAGTAGCCGTTTAGTGGCCCGGAAGCTTCGTCGATATCTTCCCCTGTGGTTTGGCAAGACCACGGAGAGATGAAGAATCACAGCGACTCTCGGAGTCAGTCCAGGGCCCTCTATCAAACTCGTATCAAGTCGACGTGACGGAATGGTTCGAATCTGGCGCGCCTCCTTAATCCG
Organism: Amorphophallus konjac; assembly: GCA_022559845.1. Lineage (NCBI taxonomy): Eukaryota > Viridiplantae > Streptophyta > Magnoliopsida > Alismatales > Araceae > Amorphophallus > Amorphophallus konjac. Next base: position 367,548,881 of record CM040123.1, read on the forward strand.
GCGCGCCCTGCCCAACTGCTAATCCGGCGAGCAAGGAAGACCCTTAAACTGGCACGCTAAACCCACGCCGGATGAAGGATGGTCAAGGGTTTCTATATATAAAGGGCATTGTGTTTGAATGAAAGGAGAGAAGCAGCGAAGAGAGGAAGAGAATAAAAGAAGGGATACAGAGATAGAAAGGAAAAGATAGAGAGGAGAAAAGGGGGATCTACCCTCGAGCGCAAGCCGAAGCGCCACCCATCTCGTCTGCCCATCTGAAGGACCCGTTGCCGGAGAAGAAGACTCTGTTTACGGCACTCTGTTTCCGCAGGTGGGTGCCGGTGTTCCTCCGTCTGGTTCCCCCCTTCCTGCTACTGTTCTGTAAACCCCGTGAATGTATGAGGTCGGGGGGGCGATGATATGAGCTCCCCCCCTTCTTCCTTTATGATTTTCTTTCATGGTTTGGTTTTCCTTCCGTCTTCTCTTTCTCTGCAACCAGGGTTTCGTCCCTGCTCCTGTAGCTATTGGCCGATTTCAAGCGACAACGCCGAGCCGCAACCGCTTGTGGTGCCCTCTGTAATGCCTCCCTTGTGGGTTGAATGAATGAATGAATGCACGTCTGGGGGCTCCCTTCCCCATCTGATTACGGTCTATTTCACCTCCATTCTATGTATGATCTTTCGACTTTCTCCACCGCCGAATATGCCCCATTGCTTATCGGGGCAACATCAATAATCCCCCTCCCCGGGGTTCTTTCTATCATGTAGATAGCGTCGAATGATTCAGTACGCCCAGGTGTTCTCTCCCGGCCGTAGGAATGCATATGAGTGCATTATCCTTTGCCCCCGGAGGTGACTCTTCAGTACTTCCCTGTCTGTGCTTTAGAGCTAGAAGAAGGGCCATCTTTACAATCGGTGTGCCGTATTTGTTCGTATTGCATACGCCATTGAACTATTTGGCTGTTTGCCTCTCCCCCTCTAGAACCTCGGTCCTGTGACTCAGCTTCGGGTCTTCAGTCTGGCTTGTCAATTTCCATGTTAGTCTGCTTTCTTCGATGCATATGTATATACATCTGATCATCGACTGTCCACTCATCGATCGAGTGCAGTCTATGTATCATTGCATTTGGCGATTTGTCTTCTCGAAGAAACTACTGCCCGGAGAGGGGAACATTCCCCATCAGTATCCTCAATCATTGTCGAACCATAGAGTCATATCTCTTAATGATATGAACCCTATGACTCATCAGGTTAACATCAACAGGGCCTTAGCCCGACATTAAACCCACCTTCTCTTTGGAGTGGTGGTGGCTGTGGGAAGGTAACCTCTCGTAGGCTAGCCCTCGAGGTACCTTCTTATCTCAGCCGTCCCTTAATGATTTTGACTCGTAGAGATGGATGCCCCTAGCAGGCTAGCCCTCGGGGTCTTTCCCTCTATCGAAGTCCGCTGGTCACCGCTTGGCATTCCCGGCCTTAAGGAGCGTATCCCAATCTTGTGGGACTATCTCCACTTCGCCCCCGCAACCCTCCAATCATGGGGAGGTGCTGCCCAAATTTTAACTAAAGACTTAGTTTAATTTGTGATGAACTTGCACTCATAAAGTCCACTGTAGACTATGCTTGAGTAGGAACCTTGCATAAGTCTAGATTTGTGTTACTTGTAGTGCATCTGGAACTTAAATAAACCTTCCAATCTTCAAAATAACATCAAAGTTCAAAGAAACTGGCCTGGCATTTCATTAGAATTCAAATGGCCCAAAATCACCCTAATCCGGCGCGGCCCTAATCGGCGCGCCAATTTCCGGCGCGACCCCCCCTCCCCCCCGCGGCGTTTTAACCCCACACTCATCTTTCAATCTGCCCACCTTGGCCTCCACCCGGCGCTCCCCGGGTGCGCCGTTTTAACCTCAAATTAGCCCCGCGCCATTTTAGGCCGTCTCACCTATGCACCGAATCCAAATGTGCATCAATCTTCCACTTTGCACAGACCCCTGCATTGCACAGACCTTGGCTCACGCCTGCGCCTGCCTTGCGCAGACCTCATACTTCCACCTTGCACCGACCCCCATGTTTGCACCGACCTCATCTTTGCATCGACCTGCCGCATGCATCAGCCTTTGCCCAAAACCTGCACCGACCCCAGTCTATGTCTGCGTCGGCTCTTCTTCCTCTCCACTCTGCACCGACCTTCACCTTGCACCGACCTTCATCTTGCATCGACCCTAACCAATCCCCTTCATCAATCTTGCACCGACCTAGCCACCACCTTGTGCACATTCATGCACCAACCTCATGCATGCGTTGACCTTCAAACCCTGCACCGACCTCATCCGTTCGTGCATCAACTCCATACTAGCATCGACCCTGGGCAGTGCATGAAGTGCATTGACATTAACCTCCGTTCAAGAAGGGCAGTGACTTAATGCATGAAATAAAAATAATGCTTTGATCAAAATAAGAAGGATGCATTGACTTTAGGTGTATATTGTTGGCTCCTGATGGTTAATGTTAAAACCCCAACTAATTTAATAAATCTAGTCAAATAAATGAATGAAAAGGGATTTGACATCTTCAATCATGCTGAGGCATTCATCTCGAACCCATAAGCATACACTTGCATCAGCATGCATTGTTATTTAAATGAGCATGACTGGACCTCTAATCACGTGAATAAACCAATTAATAAACTCATTGCATTTTGCATGATTGGTCAAATAAATGACCTCGTTCCATAGCATCCATTGGTGCATTTAGTCAGTATCCTCTATGCTTTCGTATCATCCCTCGAGGCATCCTCTCTTGACAATTAATCAAGGGTTGTCCTCTTTCTTAGAGGATGTAATTAACTTCATCACTTTTATTGTATGACGGACTCCAGATCCCGACCCAAACTTCACAATCGACTGACCAAGTCTAATCGAGCGCACAATAAAACTTGTCACGTACGTGACTGGCACGCCAAACAAGAAATACCCTCATCTCCTGAACAAAAACTGGTCCCCCACAAGTCTGGCACGCCCGGTGGGACTTGAGTCTCCCTTCATCTCTTTGCCAAGAGGGTATGCCTTCGGAGGGCTTCCCCCAAGAATACTGACTGTTTGTCTATTTCCCTCAGGTGGACGATGACGTCATTGGGACTCACTGCTCTTAACTTCGGCCCCGCGATCGTCGCCGGCCACGCTGAGCACGGGTACCTGGCGGTGCCCACTATCTTCGGGTCCTTCCCACCAGCTGTAGGCTTCCCCAACTTCTTGGGGTTAGCCTTTGCCGACATGCTGCAAGTGGAATCCTCGGAGACCGTGGAGGAGAAAGCTGCAGAAGAGGTCGAGGCCCCGGAGGCTCGACACTGTGCTGGCTCACTCACAAGCCCAATCCAAGTCGCCAACTGTATGGTGCACCATATCACTAGCGGGGCCCGCCCCGTCCCTGCCAAGAAATTTGAAAAGCGCCGACACCGGAACCCCCAGAGGAAGGTTGCTGCTGCTGTCACCGGACGTCTCTCCATGTCCTGCAAGTCTATGCTGATCGGGGGAGTTCGCGTCTTTCTGGGTGGACGCGAAGCTCGAGTGAGCCCGGATCGGGTGATCCCCGCAGTGCCTGTCTACAATTCCTTCCAGGCCCTCTCTGGGAGGAAAGCTGAGAAAGAAGAAGTCGGCCACCACGGCCAAAGAAGGTTGGCTCCCGAGCCAAGAAGATTCAAGCAGGTTTGGGTCCCTAAGAGGGTCCAGCCTACCTACCAAGATGCACCAGTCCAGCACCCCTTCGGATTTACTGGAGCAGAGGAGAACAAGAAGAGGGGCCTTGCCCAGAGAAAGGAAGAGACGGTCGTGGACCCTCCACGCCGTGGAAGCTTTAGGGCCTGCGCCCGATAAGCCAACATCCCCGCTGTGGGAGGAAGATTTCAACAAGTTGCCGAAAGAGCCCGGCTTGCTTAATTACATCCCTCCGATAGGAGGTCGACAACGGTCCCCGGTCCTACATACGGGACGAGGGCAAGAAGAGATGACCAATATGGTCAGAAGCTATTTTAGGGGATTGGGCAACCCCTCATTGGGCCAACAACGGCTATTGCAAGCAGCCGTGGCCGAAGAAAATCACTGCTTGTCAATGGCAGTGGAAGAAGAAGAAGAAAGAAGAATGACGTCATCGGTCGATGACAACGGGTATGAAGATGGCTTGGATATTCAAGCCGATGAAGCTACTCCCCACCAGGAGGAAAGGAGAAGAGTCTCTGTATTTGAAAGGCTCACCTTCCCAGAGAATGCAAAAAGGAGGGTTTGCAGACAGAGAAGAAGGATGTAAATTTTCACCTGTAACATGGCTGGGGTGTCCGGCCACTATGGAAGATTGCCTGAGGAGCCTCAGAAGCTGGCCCGGCTGGCCGAGAGGTCGGGGCCGAATACTCGAAGGGTGGAAGCTGCAAAAGAAAAGTTGGTGGCAACCAAGGGAAAGCAAACCCTGGCCCACCTCCAACAACATGATAAAGCCATTATTCTCACCGCAAATGTGGTGGCGACAGAAGAAGAAGAAGATGTCTTGCTTGACATCCTACCTGAGGGTGCACCCAACGAGATGATAGAAGTTATCCCCAGCACTGTGGCTATGGATCCGGCAGTACTAATGATACTACAAAGGTACCGCCAGGAGATAAAGCTGCTAAAGAAGCAATTGATGGAGAAAACAGAGTAGTCTTCAGCCTCCAAGCAACCTGATATGCAGGCCGAATCATCACGGGGAGCCGTCAACCAGAATGACTTCCCACCACTCTACACCCCGCCTCAACCGGCAGAACCGAGCTTGGCGACAACTCAGCAACGTCTACCACGACCGCTGATGCCGCCGGTGCTACCGCAGGTGCACCAGACACCTCCACTGCTGCGTCCTCCTCTACATGCGACCACTCTGGTCACCCCCTACCTATAGCCGACGCATTTCTACCTAGAACCGGTTGATCCGACCGTCATGAACAAGATGATGGTGGAGAGAATGATCGAGTTGAAGCTCGCTGAGAGAAGTGAAGGCGACAATGTCACATTCGATGCATATAGGGTTCCATACCCTCCGCATCATGCTGCCAAGCGGCCCCCTCCTGAGATTAGCAAGCCGCCAAAATTCGACGAGTTCAACGGAAAGGGATCCCCAAAAGAACATGTTGCCAACTACATGACCGCCATGGGTGATCTGACCACCGACGAGTCATATTTGCTGAAATTTTTCGGGTCCTCGCTCACGGGGCTCGCATTTGAATGGCACTCCAGCCTCCCGGCCGGGTCGATCAGCGACTGGTCGGACATGCAGAGGAAGTTTAGAGAAAGATTTCATGTCACAGAGAGGGAAGTCACGGTGGCCGAACTCTACTCAACAGGACAGAGGGCAGATGAGACAGCCCTTGATTATATCAAGAGGTGGAGGAACCTCGGAATGAGATGCAAGCGGCCCCCGCACCAGGAGGACGCTGTACAAATCTACAAGCAGAACCTCAGGAGAGAGGTACTAGAAAAGATGATTGGCATGGAAATTCGGTCGTTCGACCGCCTGAATAATGTTGTGGCCGAGGTAGAAGCCTTCCTGGCAAGACCTGCCCCGACATCAACTATTGCCACTGCACAAAAAGGCAAGGCAGCAGAACGGCACCAGCCGCCTAAAGAAGCGAACGCCCTTGATATCAAGACGTTTGAACAGCAAAAAAAGAAAGGCAAGAAGGCAGCTGCATCTCAGCCTGCTAAAATCGAAGATGGCAAAGAGGGTCCATCACTCCGGGACAAGATGAAGAAGGCCTACTCTTTCCCGAAGGAGAAGACCAGGATCTTGTTTGACTGGTTTACCCAGTATGATAAGGTCACCCTGCCTGAGCCAAAGAGGCCGGAGGACCTGAAGAGAAGAGACAGCCCAAGATTTTGCCCTTACCACCAGATGCTGGGGCATCCGATTGAAGACTGTTATGTTTTCAAGGATGTTATCGAAGGCATGGTGAAGAAAGAAGAGATAGAGTTGGGGGAGTACAAGGTTGACCCTCCACAACCACATGAGGCGCCTCTAAGAGGAGCCGCAGTCAACATGGTCTCTCTATATCAGGCATTGCCTGAGGAGACTGCAGAAGCCAGCACTCAGCATACTTATGAAGCCTGTTTTCTGGCCCCAATGAAAGAGCAAGAGGGATGGCAGCAAGTCCCTGCAAAAAGCAAGAAGAAGGGCACGTCTCGTCCAACAGTGGGGGCACATCTTCGTGGCATCACACCACAACCCCCTTTGCCAGTGGCAACACCTGTGTGGACCAATCCACCTGCAGTCATTAGAATGCCTACCCACAACCGGAGGAGGAAGACTCCATTGCTAATGGTCAAGGAAATTAGTCCAGAAGCCCGGCGGCTACAAGACTACATAAACGGGCTAGATGAATATGTACAGCCTGAACTAGAGCCTTTACTGGTACGGGATTATGTCCCGTGGCAGGAACTAGAACATCTTTCACTGAAGCAGGAAGAGGAAGCTGACAAGGCATCAGATAAGGATGGCAGCCTGTTCTGGGGGCAAGCACCAGCCGAAGAAAAGAAAAGAAGATGAAGAAAGAAAAGAAGGGCCAACAAGGCTACAAAGGGTATAATCATTTCTTGTAACACCCTCTCTGCTCTGTTCAATTTGCCTGGTGAGGAGGATGAAGAAGAGATATGCTTCGCACCCGCCGCCAAGGAAAGTCAGGCCGAAGCCGCAACTGCTACACATGCAACCCGGTCAGGCCGAAGATGGGGGCGCCAGCCACTCGCTAACCACAATATTATCTTCAGGGGGGAACAACCCTATAAGATACCCCCTCCGGAGGTCAGGGGAGTTCAAATCCCTCCTCCGTTAGGCCTATACAACCAGAGTGGGGGCAGCATTGTCGCCCCCTCCTTTCTAGAATTCCTGAAAATGTCAAAGGGGAAGCAACCATGCCAAGATGCCGAACCAGCAACTGGGGGCACTCACCCACAGCTCCAGCAATCTGCCGAATTGCCAGATAAAGAAGAAGCTTGCCCGGCGGTAGCTGATGAGGGACAGCAAGGAGACGACCCTAAGCAGAAGGGTGCAGCCTCAGAGCCAGATGAAGCAGGTCCATCAGGGGCCACAGTCCAAGACTCTCCCAAGCCCAGATGGGCAGAAGAAATGAAGCTATCCAATGTCCGAGCAGGAAGCCGGGTAGTCAAGCTGTTGAAAAAGCTCCCGGCGAGATTCACTATCTGGGAAATCCTCTCTCTGAGTGAAGGGACTCGATAGGCAATCATTACTGCTCTGCAGACGCCTGCTCAGTATGAGACATGTCTAGCTGAAGCTCTACCGGAGGCCAACGTGACCTTCACTCAGGAAGACATGTTGCTCCCCACTACCAGCCACAATAGGCCACTATATATGAGAGGACATCTGAATGGCAGGGAGTTGAACAGAATCCTAGTGGATCCTGGGGCGGCTGTCAATATCCTCCCCTACAGGATATACGAGAGGCACTACTTCAACATGCATCTCCAAAAAGCCGGAGATATGCGTATCGCCGGCTTCAACCAAAAATGTGAGGTGTCGCTAGGAGTAGCAGAATTCACACTCACTCTGGCGGACTTTGTTTTGAAGGTGCAGTTTCATGTCATCGATTCCCATACTTCGTACAAGGCACTGCTTGGCCGCCCTTGGTTGCATGAGAATATGGTGGTGCCTTCCACGCTCCACCAGTGCATCAAATACAACCTGGAAGGGAAGGAGGAGAGAGTATTCGCTGATCTCCACCCATTCGAAGTGTTCGAGTGTCACTTGGCGGACGCCCCTCTATATGCAGAATGGTCGCAGAAGACCTCTGAAGCCAAGGCCTCTTCCGGCACATAAAAAAGCACCTCTGGCGCCGAATGGTTCCCTCCACCGCCGCGTGGGTATGTTAATCCCAAGACGATCTCACACATCACTGTCACCGGGAACGTGGGCAGGGTAGCACCTCCCGCCATCTACCCCGAAGCTAATGAAGTCAGGGTCAACCGGTAGCACGACCACATCGGGATCCCGAAAGGCCTTACCAAGCCAATTCTTGGTCTCGATAATATCACTGTCGAACCTTTCAAGGCTTGGGAGGTGGCGCAGATAGATGGCCCCGGCAGCTTGTTTTACACAGCAGAGGAGCATCCTACATAGAAGGATACTGATTGTCATCTGCCTGAAGATATAGAAAACCCGTCAATTCCTGTCCGAGGGTTGGCATTTGTAACAAACCGAATGGCCAAGATGTTCCAGAAGTAGCACATCCCCTCTGGCCAGCCTCGCAAGAAGAAAGAAGCATTCCAGAAGCTGTGGTATCCCCCAAACCTGGATAAAGAAATGAGACGTGTCTCTCAACTCCCAGGGTTGGGCTTCAACCTCGAGGAATACTATTACAGTGGGCACTATGAAGTGGACACCATCTCTGCCTTCTACCCGGCTGAGGACCACTCACTGGGGGCAGCTTTCGATGAACACCTAGTAGAAGCTGAATACACTGAACCAGCTCAACCAGGAAACCTGGAATCAGAGGCCATATTCCCCTGCCAATGCTGGGAGCATGTCTATCCTAAAGAAGCGGTTCTTCAAGCCAAGTTCGACACGGCTAGCAGTAGCGAAACTGAAGATACTGAAGAGGCGGGGCTGCCTCCCTCCAGTAACCCTCTTCTGACAATGATGTGAGCACTTCTCGAACTAGTCAGGGAAGCTTCTCCCAAGCCTGATCAAGAGATGGATGCTGTTAGAAAAGAAAAAGCTACCTCCACTGAAGATATGGTGATGCAGGAGGTCGAGACCTTCCCACCCTGTACCATGGAGCCGCAATGCTACTCTGATTCAATGATAAACAATCACCAGTCCTTAACGACTGCAAGCCCATCAGTAGGGGATGAGGCAATCGACTTACCCCTCGAAATTACAACTGAGGTAGATTTGCTGGCAAAGCAATTCACGCAGCCCCTACCGGCCGAGCCAGAGGTTCCTGATAAAGCTCAGACGAGGCAGAATGAAGAAATCGAGGTCCTCGACCTCAAAGATGATATACCTGACTTTGTCGACCTCCAACCGGCACCCCCAGAGATAGAAGATGGGGGCCAAGCCACGGTCGATGAACTGATAGAAGTTAACCTGGGAGACGAGGATGACCCCAGGCCGACCTTCCTCGGTGCCCAATTATCCACTGAAGAACAAAGGCTGTACATCCAGCTGCTACAAGAATATCGAGATTGCTTCGCCTGGACCTACAAGGAAATGTCAGGACTGAGCCCTGCAGTCTCACAGCATGAGCTAGCAATAAGCCCTGAAGCCGAACCGGTGAAGCAACCACCGCGGTACATGAGGCCAGAGCTCATCACTCAAATCTGCAAAGAAATTGACAAGCTCATTGATGTGGGCTTTGTCGAAGAAAATCAGTATGCCACGTGGCTGGCTAACAACGTGCCCGTGAAGAAGAAGAATGGACAGATCCGGATATGTGTTGACTTCCGAGATCTGAATAAAGCATGCCCCAAAGATGACTTTCTGGTGCTAATAACGGAGGTCATGATAGATGCAACAACCGGCCATGAGGCCCTATCATTCATGGATGGGTCATCTGGCTACAACCAAATATGGATTACGGAGCATGACCGGGTCCACACTGCCTTCCGAACCCCCAAAGGCATTTATCATTATAAGAGAATGCCGTTCGGATTGAAGAATGCCGGCACAACTTATCAACGAGCGATGACTAGAATATTTGATGAGCTGCTCTACCATAAGGTCAAGTGCTACATAGATGACCTGGTAGTCAAGACCAGGAAGAAAGAAAACCATCTGCAGGACCTCTGAGTTATCTTTCAGAGGCTAAGGCAGTATGAATTAAAGATGAACCCGATGAAATGTGCGTTCGGAGTAGCGAGCGGAAAATTCTTGGGCTTCATTGTCAGATATCGGGGAATTGAGATAGACCCCGCAAAGATCAAAGCAATCCAGGAGCTACCTCCGCCAAGGAATCTCTCTGAGCTGAGATCTCTACAGGGCCGCTTGGCATATATTCGGCGGTTCATATTCAACTTGTCGGGGCGATGCCAACCCTTTCATAAGTTGATGATGAAAGATGTTCCTTTCTATTGGGACGAAAAATGCCAGACAGCCTTTGACAAGCTGAAGGATTATCTGAGGACTCCTCCAATGCTGGGTGCGCCGGTAAAAGGGAGGTCGCTGGTCCTCTACATAGCGGCCACGCACGATTCCCTGGGGGAAATGCTAGCCCAGAACAATGAAGAAGGGAAAGAACAAGCCCTCTACTACCTTAGCCGAAGAATGGTCAGAACTGAGGAGAGGTACACCTATATCGAGAAGATCTGCCTGGCACTAGTCTTCGCAGTCAAGAAGCTTCGGCACTATATGCTATCACATGAAGTTAAGCTGATTTCCAAGGAGAATCTGCTTAAGTATATCATGTCTCAGCCGGCACTCAAAGGCCGCCTAGGCAAATGGGTGGTGATTCTTATGGAGTATGATATCTCTTACGTGCCGCAAAGAGTCATTAAAGGCCAAGCCATCGCCGACTTCTTTGCTGAGCACCCGGTTCCAAATGATTATCTGCTGGAGCCAGAGCTCCCTGAAGATGAGACCCTGGAAGCCAGCCAAGTGCAGCCCTCCTTGTGGCAGCTATACTTTGACGGCGCATCCAGAATTGACACCCCAGCGACTGGATCAGCCAGAGTCAGGGCAGGGGCAGGCATAGTCCTGAAGTCTCCAGAAGGAGAAGTCATATATATATCCTATTCAATAAACAAGTCTTGCACAAACAATGAAGCGGAATATGAAGCCCTCATAATCGGGTTGCAGATTGCTTTATCCATGGGAATTCAGATGCTGGAAGCATTCGGGGATTCTATGCTAGTAATAAAACAGCTGGAAGGGGAGTTCGACGTGCGGAAGCAGGAACTCCTTCCTTATTATCATCTGGCACTCCGTCTGATGATAGGATTCTATTTCATTAGCATCAAGCACATCAACCAAGGACAAAATGCTCTGGCAGATGCCCTCGCAAAGTTGGCCAGTTCTTTGGCAGTCCCGCCAGACACAAGCCTGAATATAACAGTAATCAACCGACGGCAGGTCCCCAGTGTGACTGAAACCCTAGCCGATGAACAAGCAAATGAAGTGGCAGCTCTAGAAGAGATCCAGCAGTCCGATTGGCAGGAGCACCTCCTACATTGGTTTCAATACCAACAGCTCCCGAAAGAAAAAGAACAAAGAATGAAGCTTCTAAGAGTCAAAGACTCTTATGAAATGAGGAACAGAACGTTATTCCGAATAATGGCGGATGCCCAAAAGAAGATCTTACTTTGCTGCTTATCTCCAGGGGAAGCCGGGCAGATGATGCAAGAAGTCCATGCCGGGCCAGTCGGGGCACACCAGGCCGGTCCGAAAATGAAAATTGAAATAAAGAAATTGGGCTACTACTGGCCCTCTATGTTTGACGATTGTTGCAAGTTCGCCAAAGCCTGTCAGAGGTGTCAAGAACATGTCATTGTGTCAAGAAGGCCACCTGTGCCACTGCATCCTACCATCCTAAGTTGGCCGTTTACTCGATGGGGTACAGACGTGGTAGGGCCACTGCCAGCATCTTCATTGGGATGCAAATATATCTTAACCGCTACAGATTACTTCTCCAGATGGGCGGAGGCAATAGCACTAAGAGAAGTGATGGGAGAACTGGTCACCAGATTCTTCCGGCAGAATATAATATTCCGATTTGGAGTCCCCAGCCGAATCATCTCTGACAATGGCAGTCACTTCAAGAATCAGAAGGTGTACCGACTGAACGATAAATACAAGATTGATTAGAGAGCATCCTCCCCCTACTACCCTCAAGCCAATGGACTTGCAGAAGCCTTCAATAAGACGCTATGCACCCTGCTGGCAAAGACTGTCAAGGCTAATAAAAGAGACTGGGAAGAGAGGATGTACGAAGCACTCTGGGCTTCCCGTACAGTCTACAAAACCCCGACTGGCTGCTGTGGATGCACTTTCGGGACGTTGCTCATTTTTATTAGTTTATTCGTCCTTTTGTTCGTTTGATCGATTTATTAGTGCGAGGGCGTGCCAGTCACCTAGGTGACGATTTATGCGGGCTAGAAAGAAGCCCATGGTGCGCTCGATCTGACGAAACAGACGATTGTGTGTATCGTGTCGGGACTGAGAACCCGTCGTACCATAAAGGCTATGACGTTAATTACATCCCCTCGGAGAGGAGAAAACCCTGGATTAATCACCGGAAAAGGGGGCCCAATGGCCTAAAATTCATAGTAATGGAAGCGAGAGTGAAATCTCGGATTGCGTTTAAACGATCCCCACATTGGGGCTTAAACGTTCACAAATGTGCATATGTCGGTCACTGGCGGACCATTCCTTGTTCGGACGGAAGTCTGTGTTTGTAGCGTAAGAGACGGTGACAAACCGTACAAATGTCTGCCGTGAGTACGGCAAGTTTAATGCAAGTGCGGGATTAGATCCCGGTATATATGTCGGTCACTAACGGACCATTCATTATTCGGACGAGAGTCCGCATTTGAAGCATCGAAGGTGAAGACAAAGCCATAAGGATGTTTGCCGTAGGTACGGCAAGTTTAATGTGATTGCGGGACTGAATCCCGGTAGAAGCGGGTCAGCTTAATGAACTGTTGGCCCGAGACGGTTCGGGACTATGACCATATTGGGAATTCCGAGGCTCACGTCCGATACCACGAGGCACTCTTGATTTCTCTTCGCTGCACACAGTCTGGAGGGAGTGAATTGTTAAGTGTGAAGCCCGAACTTGCCAATGTGCGCCCTCGCACGCGGATCGACCTGCGCGGTCAGGTCGCGGGGGTCAAGGGGGCAGCGCCCCTTGCGGGGGTTTCCGGGGGCGGAGCCCCCGGAACAAAATTTTGATTATGGAGGGGCAATACTAATTTCATTTGTTTTATCCATTAGATTCAAGTCTCTTCTTTTTATTCGGTTAATCACTTTCTTTCTTTCAGGCACGCCGGTTTATCATGACAAAGGGGTGCGTCGGAATGAGGCAACACAAGAGGGGCGCGCCGGATAAGGGGGTCCAAGAGGGGCTAGGGGCGCACCGGAATAAGGCCAATGAATAGTAAGGCACGCCGAAATAGAGGGCTAAGAGGGGCGCGCCGGATAAGGGAGCATAAGGGGGCGCACCGGATTAAGGCCAAGCAAGGGGCGCGTCGGATTAAGGCAAGCAAAGGGGCGCGCCGGATTTAAGCACTATTCATTCCAAGAATTCAAAAGTGGTTTTGAGTGTGAAACTATTCCGTCACGGGGGGGTAGCGCGCCGCATTAACCCGCACCGGATTAGGGGCACGCCGGGTTAAGTTCTGTGGGTTTTATTTCATTATGTTTCTTCTTTCTTTCACCCGTGGGTTACTTTGATGACTGATTTGCTCATTCAATGGATGGATTAAGCTTGTAGAGAGGAAGCTTAAGTGTTTTGATCACTTGTTAAGGTGAATTAGCATGAGAGTTTGAATGTTTTATTTGGAAGGCTTTGTTTATGCAGGAACTCGGAGGTTCAGTTTGATTAAGAGGCTTCAGACATATGCTGTTCTTATCCCCAGAGAGCTTAGTCTGTTCGTTTGTTCTTATGTGTTCTTGTTTCTGGCAAAAATTGGGCAGCATCTCCCCCGGACTGAGGTTTGCCAGAGAAAATAGAGGAACACCAAACGGATTACTCCGGGGTGAACCTCATAATGCGGACCTCATGGCGGTCCGATAGCCCAGATGTGAGTGCAGAAAAAGAAGCTCGAGGACTAGCCTTCAAGAGCTCTCACAACTCACGAGTGATGATTCGCGAAGCGGGACGAGTATTTGCAAGAAGATAACTCTCTTATTCATCCACAAACCTGGGGAAGATTGAAATACAGCAGGGGATCTACCCCGAAAGCAAGAGGAAACAAAAGGGGAGGAAGAAGACAAAACACTCACGGAGAGGGGGATAGAGCACAAGCTCTTCCCCCTTCCCAAACTCTCTTCTCACCCTCACCTCTCTTCTTTTCTTCTTCTCTTCTGCTCTCTACAACCCTTGAACCCGTGGAGCCGTGGAAGTAGAATGCCCAGCCGACCCAGCCAACCAACAACAACCCTTTCCTTCTCTTCCTTGGCCCTTTTTATACTTCTGTTCTCCCGTAGAGGATGCAGGGGAGGTATCTTCTGGGGAAGAAAGCTCCTAGAAGCTTCTTCCTATCTTTCCTCCCGACAGAGGAGTTGGTAGCCGGCTCTTTATGACTTCCCAGTGCTTGGCCGACGGATTGTTAGGTGATGTCGGGAGACTTCTCTGCTTCACGCGACTTCCCAGGGCTTGGCCGACGGATTGTTGGGTGATGTCGGGAGACTTCTCTGCTTCACGCAACTCTCGGTCCATCTGTCTGCGGGAAATAGGGGGCCGAAAGCAAGATGGGACAGCTTCTGGTTAAAAACGGTGCGACATTGTGCGCGCCGGATTAACAACAAAACGAGAATGGCTTGAATAGTAAGGCGTGAATAGTGATATGAATAGTGGCATGAATAGTGACACATGAATAGTGATGCGCGCCGGTTTAACACCCCAAGGGAGAAGGGAGCGCGCCGGTTTCAGGAAGCCCAAGGGGGGCGCGCCGGTTTAAGAGCGCGCCGGCTTAAGTGATGGCCACGCCGGTTTTGGGCCTTTTCTTAAGGTTTCGACCGTTCAGACGACCGTTTGTAGTCCCAGAATGTTCCAGTTACAATGCACTACCTCTACAGTGTTTGGTTTGAAGCCTATGAGCCCCGGTTTAGAATTGCGGATGGTTTTTAACATATGCCGAACCCGTGTCCGAACTCTCGGGTTTTCTCTTGATTTGGGCTTCGGCATAGCCGTTTGGAGAGCCGTGGCCACGCCTTCTGCTTGAGGGGCTTCCATGTCGGGTAGCCGGCCACAAAGTGTGTTCCCGTCTTGATTGGGTGAGGTATGAGGTTTATTTGGCATCTCCGTCTTCGACCTGCTCTCGGATGCGGCGACGTACATGCCGTATGATCTTCATCATCATTTTTTGACGTCCACAGCTGCTCACCGTACTCCGTCGTGTATGGGTCAGAGGCTGTGGTGCCAATTGAATTAGAGGTCCCCTCGTTGCGAATCGCCATCCAACATGGGTTGGTTAGCAGCGAGCAAACTAACATGGAAAGAAGACTGGAGGAGCTCGCCGAGCTCGAAGGAAAGCGCCTCCGTGCGCAACAAAATATCCAACTCTACCAAGCTCGCATGGCCCGTGCTTTCGATAAGCTGGTCAAGGGTCAAAAATTCAAGAAGGGTGACCTAGTAATGGTCAAAAGAAGAGAAGTGATGGCCTCCAACCCCAAAGGGAAGTTGGTTAAAAACTGGGTCGGACCATATGTCATCCACCGAGTATATGAAGGGGGTGCGTATGTCCTTGTAGATCACAAAGGAGTCGTCCAGTTCTCTCCCCTTAATGGAAAGCATATGAAGTTATATCACACAGCTCAACCGGCATTCCCGGAATGACCGAGACCTACCTTGGCCTAGTGGCACTCCGCCCTGGCCGAGCTCTACCTACCTTGTCCTAGTGGCACTCCTCCCTGACCAAGCTCTACCCACCTTGGTCTAGTGGCACTCCGCCCTGGCCGAGCTCTACCTACCTTGGTCTAGTGGCACTCCGCCCTGGCCGAGCTCTACATACCTTGGTCTAGTAGCACTCCGCCCTGGCTGAGCTCTACCTACCTTGGTCTAGTGGCATTCTGCCTTGGCCGAGCTCTACCTACCTTGGTCTAGTGGCACTCCACCCTGGCCGGGCTCTACATACCTTGGTCTAGTGGCACTCCGCCCTGGCCGAGCTCCCAAAAAAAAAATCTACACGCTACAATATCGCCATTACGAGCCTTACGCTCGAATCGGCACAAAATCTATCCTTTACGTTAGCATTACCTCCTTACTAATGAATAAACCCCTTTTGTGGCGTAAGACTTCGTGTCCTAGCCAACTCTCATACAATATCGCCATTGCGGGCCTTACGCCTGAATCGGCACAAAATCTATCCTTTGCGTTAGTATTACCTCCTTGTTAACGAATAAACCCCTTTTGTGGCGTAAGACTTCGTGTCCTAGCCAACTCTCATACAATATCGCCATTGCGGGCCTTACGCCCGAATCGGCATAAAATCTATCTTTTGCGTTAGCATTACCTCCTTGCTAATGAATAAACCCCTTTTGTGGAGCAAGACTTCGTGTCCTAGCCGACTCTCATACAATATCACCATTGCGGGCCTTACGCCCGAATTGGCACAAAATCTATCCTTTGTGTTAGCATTACCTCCTTGTTAATGAATAAACCCCTTTTGTGGTGCAAGACTTCATGTCCTAGCCGACTCTCACACAAAATCGCCATCACGGGCCTTACGCCCGAATCAGCACAAAATCTATCCTTTGCGTTGGCATTACCTTCTTCCCAACGAATAAACCCCCGTTGTCGGCAAAAGACTCCACGTCTTAGCTGACCCTTACATAATATCACCATTACAGGTCTTACGCCCAGATTGGTTAGAGCTCCTCCTTTGCGCTGGCATTGTTCCTCCGCCAATGAATAAATCGCTTTTACTGGCATAAGACCCTGTGTCTCAGTCAGTAACTGCCTGCCATCACCAAGGGTCTAACATCACATGTTGACCTATCAGCATATTCCTATCAGATGAACTAAAAGAAAAAAAAAGAAAAGAAAAAATGAGGCTTAAAATAGAGGTGCCTCGCCGGCCTTGCTCCTACGTTAGGACAAGGAAAAAAATGTCCATAACTCGGCTGTAGTGAAAACCCGAAAGGGCGCCGCAGGCAAAATCGGATATCCCGCCACGTGAAAACCTGAAAGGGCGCGTGGGCAAAAGCAAGAGGGGGGTGGCTTCGGTGAAAACCCGAAAGGGCGCTTAAGCCAGTAATGTGGTAATTTAAAGTTCCTCTTCACCCTCATCCCAATGAAACTCCGGAAGGGACGATCACCATAAGTCCCACCGGAGCCCCTTTTCCTCAACACCCTTCGACCCTTGTCATCATCGGCAAGATCGGTCCCCATCCTTACGACCCTTGCCATCATCGATAAGATCAGTCGACATTTTCCTTTAACCTGGACCTTCTGTCCTCGTTAATGAATAAACCTATCTCTTGGTTCGACATTTAACCAATGTCGATGAATAAACTTGTGTTCGGCCCTTGCCACCATCGGCAAGACCGGTCAATATTTTCCCTTAACTTGGACCTTACGTCCTCGTTAATAAACCTATCCTTTGCTACGGCATTCGTCCAATGCCAATGAACGAGCCACTCTCGACCGTTGCCATCATCGGCAAGACCGGTCGGTATTCCCTTAACTCGGACCTTCCGTCCTTGTTGATGAATCTATTCTTGCCTCGGCATTCAACCAGTGTCGAAGAACAAACTTGTGCTCGGCTCTTGCCATCACCAGCAAGGCCAGTGGCATCTCAATAGCCCGGATCCCTCATCCGTTCTTAACAAACGAGTCCGCGATCATCTCGGATTCATTCCGTTCTAAAAAAAAATGAGGCTTAAAATAGAGGCGCCTCGCCGGACTTGTTCCTACATCAGGACAAGGGCAAAAATGGCTATAACCCGGCTGTGGCGAAAACCCGAAAGGGCAGCGCAGGCAAAATCGGGTACCTCGCCACGTGAAAACCTGAAAGGGCGCGTGGGCAAAAGCAAGAGGGGGCTGGCTTCGGCGAAAACCCGAAAGGGCGCTTAAGTCAGTAAAGTGATGATTTAAAGTTCTCAACCTGCTTTTGACCCTTGTCATCATCGGTAAGACTGGTCAACATCCTTTCGACCCTTGTCATCATTAGCAAGATCGGTTGACCTACTTCTGACCCTTGTCATCATTGGCAAGACCGGTCAACCTCCTTGCGACCCTTGTCATCATCGGCAAGATCGGTCGACCTACTTTTGACCCTTGTCATCATCGGTAAGATCGGTCAATCTCCTTGCGACCCTTGTCATCATCGACAAGATCGATCGACCTACTTTTGACCTTTGTCATCATCAGTAAGATCAGTCAACCTCCTTGCGACCTTTGTCATCATTGACAAGATCGGTCGACCTACTTTTGACCTTTGCCATCATCGGCAAGATCGGTCAACCTTCTTTGCAACCCTTGTCATCATTGGCAAGACCGGTCAACCAACTTTTGACCCATGTCATCATCGACAGGATCGGTCAATCTTCCTTGCGACCCTTGTCATCATCGGCAAGATTGGTCGACCTACTTTTGACCCTTGTCATCATCGGCAAGATCGGTCAACCTTCCTTGCGACCCTTGTCGTCATCGGCAAGATCGGTCAACCTACTTTTGACCCTTGTCATCATCGGAAAGATCGGTCAACTTCCTTGCGACCCTTCTCATCATCGGCAAGATCGGTCGACCTACTTCTGACCCTTGTCATCATCAGCAAGACCAATCAACCTAATTTTGACCCTTGTCATCATCGGTAAGATCGGTCGACCTACTTTTGACCTTTGTCATCATCGGCAAGACCGGTCAACCTCCTTGCGACCCTTGTCATCATCGACAAGATCGGTCGACCTACTTTTGACCTTTGTCATCATCAGTAAGATCGGTCAACCTTCCTTGCGACCCTTGTCATCATCGGCAAGATCGGTCGACCTACTTTTGACCCTTGTCATCATCGGCAGGATCGGTCAACCTTCCTTGCGACCCTTGTCATCATCGGCAAGATCGGTCGACCTACTTTTGACTCTTGTCATCATCGGCAAGATCGGTCAACTTCCTTGCGACCCTTGTCATCATCGACAAGATCGGTCGACCTACTTCTGACCCTTGTCATCATCGGCAAGACGGGTCAATTTCCTTGCGACCCTTGTCATCAGCGGCAAGATCGGTCAACCTACTTTTGATCTTTGTCATCATCGGTAAGATCGGTTAACCTTCCTTGCGACCCTTGTCATCATCGGAAAAATCGATTAACATTTCCCCCTTAAACGGATTTTTCAAAATTTGAAAAGGTAGACTCAGGCTAATCCGGCGCGCTAAATAGCGCATCGTTTTAGGTCCCCCTTCCAATGCAATGGGCGCGCCGTTTTAAGCTCCCTCTTCCAACAAAAGGGCGCGACGTATTAAGCCTCCCAAAAGCAGGGGCGGGCCATTTTAACCAAAGACCCATGGCCGCGCAGTTTTAACCACCGCGCCAAATTCGAGGGCCATTCCAAGACCATGTCAAGCCAGACAGGAAATCTTCCCAAACGGAGCTCATCCGCGGGTCCCGCTTCGCTCGTGCCATGCTCGCAGCACCCGTGGCTGGGGGGCATTTGTTGGCACCCAAAATATACTCAATGGCGATCAAGCCTCAAAGACAAATGATGCGGCCTGCAGAAGCAGAGATGCCGAAGAAGATCAACACATTGAACCCTTCTCAAGCTGCCAAAGCCTCAGGTCACCCATTATGAATGCCGGGGACTTCACCGAATGAGGATCGAGAAGAATACACCACAAGCGGGCATTGTCGTCAGGACTGCCCAATGAGCCGGTATCGATTCAGTCGTACCGCGTGGACAATCTCTATCGTCCGATCAAGGATGAGGATGTACCCGTCGTCCAATCTAGGACGAGCATCCCCTCGTCGTCGGACCAAGGACGAGAACATATCCGTCGTCCGACCAAGGATGAGGATGTACCTGTCGCCGGACCAAGGACGAGCGTGTATCCGTTGTCTGACCAAGGACATAGGTATACTTGGTGGCACGCCACCTGAATGGAAGATCCTCCCCAGGTGAGAGAATGCCCTTGGCCCCACAGAATAAGGGACCGGAGGCTCTATCAGTAGAAGACCCCGATTACCCGGCATGGGTACTGGTTCTCAGCATATTGGGCCCATTAGTGGCCAGATGATCGCCCAGTCGAGGCGCAAACACCCCGGGTAGTGTACCACTCCCCGTGAAAGCTACCAATGCAAGCAGAGCCGAGCCAGCAGCACGAACCATTGTGCCGAGAGCCGTGGCAACAGAAAACCCGCATGTCCGAGCTGAAGGTACACGAGTTCCAAAAGTAGCCATTTAGTGGCCCATAAGCTACGTTGATATCTCCCCCTGTGGTTTGGCAAGACCACGGAGAGATGAAGAATCACTGCGACTCTCAGAGTCAGTCCAAGGTCCGCTATCGGGCTCGTATCAAGTCGACGTGACGGAATGGTTCGAATCCGACGCGCCCTACCCAGCTGCTAATCCGGCGCGCAAAGAAGACCCTTAAATCGGCGCGCTAAACCCACGCCGGATGAAGGATGGTCGAGGGTTTCTATATATAAAGGGCCTTGTGTTCGAATGAAAAGAGAGAAGCAGCGAAGAGAGGAAAAGAATAGAAGAAGGGATACAGAGATAGAAAGGAAAAGATAGAGAGGAGAAAAGGGGGATCTACCCTCGAAAGCGAGCCAGAGCGCCACCCATCTCGTCTGCCCATCTGAAGCGCCCGCTGCCAGAGAAGAAGACTCCGTTTACGGCACTCTGTTTCCTCAGGTGGGTGCCGGTGTTCCTCCGTTTGGTTCCCCCATTCCTGTTGTTGTTCTGTAAACCCTGTGAATGTATGAGGTCGGGGGGATGATATAGCTTCCCCCCCCCCTTCTTCCTTTATGATTTTATTTCATGGTTTGGTTTTCTTTCCGTCTTCTCTTTCTCTACAACCAGGGTTTCATCCCTGCTCCTGTAGCTATTGGCCGATTTCGAGCGACAACGCTGAGCCGCAGCCGCTTGTGGTGCCCTATGTAATGCCTCCCTTATGGGTTGAATGAAAGAATGAATGCACGTCTGGGGGCTCCCTTCCCCATCTGATTATGGTCTATTTCACCTCGATTCTATGTACGATCTTCCAGTTTTCTCCACCGCCGAATATGCCCCATTGCTTCTCGGGGCAACATCAATAATCCCTTTCCCCGGGGTTCTTTCTATCATGTAGATAGCGTCGAATGATTCAGTACGCCCAGGTGTTCTCTCCCGGCCAGAGAAATGCATATGAGTGCATTATTGATGCGGGACGAGACACAAACACGACAAGCTCGCGATCGTCCCTTAACGAGGGAAGCGTCGGACGTGCGCGGTTGAGAAACCTGCAAGAGCTAGGGTGATCGGCTTGCACTTTCGTGCCCGGATCGGGTCACGAGACGGTCTCGCACTCTCTCGCAGCAGCGGTAATGAATAAATAAAGCGAGCTAGATATCCCTACACATGCTCTCTAGCAGCGACATAAAATAAATATATATGAAGTAAGCAAAATGCCAGGCAAGGAGCGAACACGATACCTCCACGCGCTCGGCGTGGGGACGACAGACCCGGCCGAAACTCGTACTCCCGGGATAAATATTACACCATATTACAGCAAATGAATTACTGCCCACTCCACGCAGGGAGGTAAAGGGCTACACAAACGGGCCCGGGAGGACCGAATTCGGGTTGACGGGCGGCTTCTCGCGTCTCTTCGGCAGCACCCGAACTTGTGACTGTGGGGCCCACGTGCTGTCCGGAGGGGCCGAGTGGGACCCGGTGGCACTGCTATAGTGGGGACACTTAGGGAAGCGCTCCCCAGGCTGGCGGCACGCTGGTTCGCCGGCCGGAGGCCGGGCGGCTCCGTTCGGCACCGGTCGGAAAAACCGATCAAAAATCTGTCGGTTCTGTATTTCAGCGCGTGCTCCGGCGAGAACGGACGCTGCGATCAGCACCGATGTCAGAATGCGACGAGATCAGAGCCGTTGGAAAGCTGCTTCGAAGTACTACAATCTAGTAGCTTTCAGAAAAATTCACCAGATTTGTACTTTGTGTTGGTGAATTTTATATGCTGTTATTGTACAGTAACCGAAGACTCAGATCTACAGAGAACTTTCCTGAGAACTGCCTTTGACCGCTATGAAGACTTCGGATTCAGCCCTTGACCTCTTCATAAAAGTTGTAGGAAATGAAGTAAGGAAACCAGGACTATTTTGGGATCTGGATTTGGAGGTGGTGGTGATTTGTTCTGATTTTTGAAGTGGAGGGTGGTCGGATCTAGGATCTGACTAAAAACACTGTATCAGAGGAAGAACATGAATTTCTAAAAATAGATAGAAGCCTGATAAAAAATTAATAAAATTTGTGGAGGTAGGGGGTGATGGATAGAACTCCCAGTAAAATGGGGATAGTTTGGACAAATCAAAAAGATGGTCAGAGGGGGAGAAATTAGAGGTTCTGTCACTGTAGATAGAAACCTGGCAGATCTGGGATGACAGGTTGGACGAAAATGTAAAAATACTAAACGGTGGATTTTTGGCGTGAAAATTTAGGTGGCACTTGGGATGCAAGGGTAGAACACACCATAAAAATTGCAGCTTGCGATCTTCACGTGGAGGAGAGAAGATATTCAGACAAGAAGCCTCTGTCCAGGATGGACAGAACACCGAAGGCGGCTCCGCGGCGGCGTGATGGCGGCACGGACGGCGGCGGCGGTGGCACAGATGATCACCGGAGATAGAGGGGAGGGGATAGAAGATAGAAATCACTCTAGAACTGGAGGTTGGAGGAGAGAAACTAGAGGGAGAGAGGAGGGGCTCAAGAACACTCTTGATTTTTCAACAATTTTCTCTTCATTTCTTCATTAATCTCTAATGACACTATACATAGGCTTATATAGAAAATGGCAAGGGGTGGGGGGCTGGGAATTTCGTGGGAAATAAGTCATTTTCTTCCCCCATGTGGTCAAAACTCAAAAAAAATAAATTACATATGAATGGAGCACTCCTTTGACTAGGTAGGTAAGGTAGGTGGCCAACCTTTGAAATTTTAACCCCTTTGTCTCCCATGTGGTCAATTAGCATTCAAACCTTCTAGATGGCCACCTAGGATGGTTGACCAGCCCCACATGGATGAGGTGGACCAATGGGGAAGGGGAGGGGGCCCCCTAACTGGACCTACTACACATTTGCACAAAAACCCACACAATCCTAGGGAATGACACATTGGCTTACAAAGCCTTACAATTGTACATATACTTTCCCAAGGATATAAAAGTAAATAAAAGGACTCAAATGTAAAAATAAAAGTTAATGCTCGGCGTCGATTCCCATCAACTCTCCCCGGGTGGGAGGAACTCGACCCCGTCGAGTAGGGGTATGGATGCTCGAGTACTCCGGCGGATCCGTCACCGTGCCGAGTAGCGCGGGTATGCTCCACTCCAAGTGACCGTCACCTGCTCAATCCATATACACTCGATATGCACAAGCTGCTACGGGCTAGAGGTGGACACTCCGGGTGGGGCACTCTCAAAAGGGAAGGAAGCAGCTCGAAGACTCACTAGGAATCACCGCTGAGTCCCTGTAGGTGACTGACCCGGGTATAGATGTAGAACCGATCCCATACTCATCGAGTGAGTCTACTCGCTTTCACACTCATAAGGGACTGACATCGACGAGCTTGCACACGACATATGCAGACTCACCATGCACTAACACACATATGCAAACCACAAAAATAAGAAACCGACTCACACATGACTCTAGACACACCTATTGTTAGTCCGACCCGTACATAGGTGACGGCGGACCAGGACACCCGAATGTGTGCCATGCATGCATGTTATGTAACCGGAGATGGGTGGTATGGGGAACACCTAAACATTCAAGTATGACCCAGTCATGCATGGACGGCCCTTTGGATTTGGGGGACTTGAGAGGGCTAGGAGGGCCGAATGTTGTTGTATCGTGGACGGGCTTGGTGGGTGTAAATGACCCGGCCCGTGGGGTAGTAGTGTGATAGTGGACTCCCTTAAAGAAATGAACTATATAAGGTGGGTCATGGGGTCCACTAAGGAATGGGTCAAAGGGGTCGAAGAAGGTATGACCCCTTGTGGTGGGCTCCCCCAAGTCACGGTCCCGCATGTAGAAGTTTTGAAGGTGTGGATAGTCACCTTCTTGCATTGTGATGGGTGGGACGGGGACCGTAAGCAAGAAGTATGATTCCTCCCTCGGACAAAAGGGTATGGATTCGGGCTCGGCCGGTAAGGGAAGGAGTAAGAGGATCTCCGTGGTGACACAACCCACGGTGCACTCGGAGGTAATGGACCCATAGGCCGGATGGGTGAAGCTAAGACTAGCGGGTTGGTCGAAGCCTCGGGCCAATAAATGTGTAAAGGTCAACTGCCGGTCTAACCCTTTAAGAAGGTCGTCCAATGTGTCCACATAGTGACGAGACCGGAAGGTGGTATGAAATGAGTTGCTTGACACTAGTGGTAGTGTGGGATCCATTGATGGGAAGGGAGGTGGGACCAAGCCATCCTTGAGCCAACTAAGAAGCGGCTCGGCTATGAAAAGCGTACCCGTTAGAAATACGGGTGGCTCGGGCCTTGGTGGTTCCAAATGAGAGGATTCCGAATCAAATTCGGAAATAGAGATGGATGACATTGGAACTCTCTCGAGCGGTGAAGGCCATGGTGTAGGCGGCTGGGAGGTGGATGCTTGTCGAAAGCCACCATACCGAGAAAAGTGTGACTCAAATGGTTCGACCACTAGAGCGACCGAATAGGATTCCGCTAGAGAGAATGCATTGCGGATAAGACATTCCAATTGGAAGTGAAGGCGCAAACCTCTCCGGAACTGAAATGCGGCCGTGTTGCTCTCCTCTCCCAAGCCATGTTCCAACCAATACTTATGATATGTCCGAATGTACTCGGACACGGACCTATCACCTTGGACGGGTCGACATGGGTTAGCCATAGTTGCCAAAATACGGGAATGGATCCCTAGGAATGGATATGCAAGGCCATTTGGGCAAGACACTAGACACTACCCTAAGTAATGCAAAGTTGGAATGCATGCACACTAAGGAACCTAGACGTAAACCAAGACTCGGTACGTGGCGGAGATAATTGACCCGAAGGTCACTCGCGCAAGTGTGCGGCCTTCCCGATAGGCGTAGCCTAACGTTCGGATAACACCTTTTGATATACCGAGTAAAGGGATGTAAATACAAAAAGACACTTTTTTTTTGTTTTGAAACAATGATGACCCTAAACACGACTTAGACAATGACTAATGACTAGACGTAAATGACACTTTTTTTTTTTGTGAATGCAAACACCCTAGACTCAAACTCGCTCTGATATCAAATTGATTAGGGACGAGACACGGACACGACAAACTCGCGATCGTCCCTTAACGAGGGAAGCGTCGGACGTGCGCGGTTGAGAAACCGGCAAGAGCTAGGGTGGTCGGCTCGCACTTTCGTGCCCGGATCGGGTCACGGGACGGTCTCGCACTCTCTCGCAGCAGCGGTAATGAATAAATAAAGCGAGCTAGATATCCCTACACATGCTCTCTAGCAGCGGCATAAAATAAATATATATGAAGTAAGCAAAATGCCAGGCAAGGAGCGAACACGATACCTCCACACGCTCGGCGTGGGGACGACAGACCCGGCCGAAACTCGTACTCCCGGGATAAATATTACACCATATTACAGCAAATGAATTACTGCCCACTCCACGCAGGGAGGTAAAGGGCTACACAAACGGGCCCGGGAGGACCGAATTCGGGTTGACGGGCGGCTTCTCGCGTCTCTTCGGCAGCACCCGAACTTGTTACTGTGGGGCCCACGTGCTGTCCGGAGGGGCCGAGTGGGACCCGGTGGCACCGCTGTAGTGGGGACACTTAGGGAAGCGCTCCCCGGGCTGGCGGCACGCTGGTTCGCCGGCCGGAGGCCGGGCGGCTCCGTTCGGCACCGGTCGGAAAAATCGATCGAAAATCTGCCGGTTCTGTATTTCAGCGCGTGCTCCGGCGAGAACGGACGCTGCGATCAGCACCAGATTTGTACTTTGTGTTGGCAAATTTTATATGCTGCTGTTGTACAGTAACCGAAGACTCAGATCTACAGAGAACTTTCCTGAGAACTGCCTTTGACCGCTATGAAGACTTCGGATTCAGCCCTTGACCTTTTCATAAAAGTTGTAGGAAATGAAGTAAGGAAACCAGGACTATTTTGGGATCTGGATTTGGAGGTGGTGGTGATTTGTTCTGATTTTTGAAGTGGAGGGTGGTCGGATCTGGGATCTGACTAAAAACACTGTATCAGAGGAAGAACACGAATTTCTAAAAATAGATAGAAGGCTGATAAAAATTTAGTAAAATTTGTGGAGGTAGGGGGTGATGGATAGAACTCTCAGTAAAATGGGGAGGGTTTGGACAAATCAAAAAGATGGTCATAGGGGGAGAAGTCAGAGGTTCTATCACTGTAGACAGAAACCTGGCAGATCTGGGATGACAGGTTGGACGAAAATGTAAAAATACTAAACGGTGGATTTTTGACGTGAAAATTTAGGTGGCACTTGGGATGCAAGGGTAGAATAGACCATAAAAATTGCAGCTTGCGATCTTCACGTGGAGGAGAGAAGATATTTGGATAAGAAGCCTCTATCCAGGATGGACAGAACACCGAAGGCGGCTCCGCGACAGCGTGATGGCGGCACGGACAGCGGCGGCGGTGGCACAGATGATCACCGGAGATAGAGGGGAGGGGATAGAAGATAGAAATCACTCTAGAACTGGAGGTTGGAGGAGAGAAACCAGAGGGAGAGAGGAGGGGCTCAAGAACACTCTTGATTTTTCAACAATTTTCTCTTCATTTCTTCATTAATCTCTAATGACACTATACATAGGCTTATATAGAAAATGGCAAGGGGTGGGGGGCTGGGAATTTCGTGGGAAATAAGTCATTTTCTTCCCCCATGTGGTCAAAACTCAAAAAAAATAAATTACATATGAATGGAGCACTCCTTTGACTAGGTAGGTAAGGTAGGTGGCCAACCTTTGAAATTTTAACCCCTTTGTCTCCCATGTGGTCAATTAGCATTCAAACCTTCTAGATGGCCACCTAGGATGGTTGACCAGCCCCACATGGATGAGGTGGACCAATGGGGAAGGGGAGGGGGCACCCTAACTGGACCTACTACACATTTGCACAAAAACCCACACAATCCTAGTGAATGACACATTGGCTTACAAAGCCTTACAATTGTACATATACTTTCCCAAGGATATAAAAGTAAATAAAAGGACTCAAATGTAAAAATAAAAGTTAATGCTCGGCGTCGATTCCCATCAATTATCCTTCGCCCCCGGAGGTGACTCTTCAGTACTTCCCTGTCTGTGCTTCAGGGCTAGAAGAAGGGCCATATTTGCAATCGATGTGCCGTATTTGTTCGTATTGCATACGCCGTTGAACTATTCGACTGTTTGCCTCTCCCCCTCCAGAACCTCGGTCCTGTGACTCAGCTTCGGGTCTTCAATCTGGCTTGTCAATTTCCATGTTAGTCTGCTTTCTTCGATGCATATATATATACATATGATCATCAGTTGTCCACTCATCGATCGAGTGCAGTCTATGTATCATTGCATTTGGCGATTTGTCTTCTCGAAGAACCTACTGCCCGGGGAGGGGAACATTCCCCATCAGTATCCTCAATCACTGTCGAACCATAGAGTCATATCTCTTAATGATATGAACCCTATGACTCATCAGGTGAACATCAACAGGGCCTTAGCCCGACATTAAACCCACCTTCTCTTGGGAGTGGTGGTGGCTGTGGGAAGGTAACCTCTCGTAGGCTAGCCCTCGAGGTACCTTCTCATCTCAGCCGTCCCTTAATGATTTTGACTCGTAGAGATGGATGCCCCTAGCAGGCTAGCCCTCGGGGTCTTTTCCCTCTATCGAAGTCCTCCAGTCACCGCTTGGCATTTCCGACCTTAAGGAGCGTACCCCAATCTTGTGGGACTATCTCCACTTCGCTCCCGCAACCCTCCAATCATGGGGAGGTGCTACCCAAATTTTAACTAAAGACTTAGTTTAATTTGTGATGAACTTGCACTCATAAAGTCCACTATAGACTATGCTTGAGTAGGAACCTTGTATAAGTCTAGATTTGTGTTACTTGCAGTGCATCTGGAACTTAAATAAACCTTCCAATCTTAAAAAATAACATCAAAGTTCAAAGAAACTGGCCTGGCATTTCATTAGAATTCAAACGGCCCAAAATCACCCTAATCCGGCGCGACCACACCCCCCCCCCTGCGCCGTTTTAACCCCACACTCATCTTTCAATCTGCCCACCTTGGCCTCCACCCAGTGCGCCCCGGGCGTGCCATTTTAACCTCAAATCAGCCCCGCGCCGTTTTAGGCCGTCTCACCTATGCACCGAATCCAAATGTGCATCAATCTTCCACTTTGCACCGACCCCTGCATTGCACAGACCTTGGCTCGCGCCTACGCCTGCCTTGCATAGGCCTCATACTTCCACCTTGCACCGACCCCCATGTTTGCACCGACCTCATCTTTGCATCGACCTGCCGCATGCATCAGCCTTTGCCCAAAACCTGCACCAACCCCAGTCTATGTCTGCGCTAACTCTTCTTCCTCTCCACTCTGCACTGACCTTCACCTTGCACCGCCCTTCATCTTGCATCAACCCTGACCAATCCCCTTCATCAATATTGCACTAACCTAGCCACCACCTTGTGCACATTCATGCACCAACCTCATGCATGCGTTGACCTTCAAACCCTGCACCGACCTCATCCGTTCGTGCATCAACCCCATACTAGCATCGACCCTGGGCAGTGCATGAAGTGCATTGACGTTAACCTCCGTTCAAGAAGGGCAGTGACTTAATGCATGAAATAAAAATAATGCTTTGATCAAAATAAGAAGGATGCATTGACTTTATGTGTATATTGTTGGCTCCTGATGGTTAATGTTAGAACCCCAACTGATTTAATAAATCTAGTCAGATAAATGAATGAAAAGGGATTTGACATCTTCAATCATGCTGAAGCATTCATCACGAACCCATAAGCATACACTTGCATCAGCATGCATTGTTATTTAAATGAGCATGAATGAACCTCTAATCACGTGAATAAACCAATTAATAAACTCCTTGCATTTTGCATGATTGGTCAAAGAAATGACCTCGTTCCATAGCATCCATTGGTGCATTTAGTCAGTATCCTCTATGCTTTCGTATCATCCCTCGAGGCATCCTCTCTTGGCAATTAATCAAGGGTTGTCCTCTTTCTTAGATGATGTAATTAACGTCATCACCTTTATGGTATGACGGACTCCGGGTCCCGACACGAACTTCACAATCGACTGACCAAGTCAGATCGAGTGCACAATAAAACTTGTCACGTACGTGACTGGCACGCCAAATAAGAGATACCCTCATCTCCTGAATGAAATCTGGTCCCCCACAGGATTTTACCCTCCCGGCTCAAAAACACCCCTCTCGGCCTCCCCACGGCCTACAAATCAAGAGAAAAGCTGTAAAGAGGGTAAGGATCCGTCCCCCTACCTCAAAGAAGCTCGAAATCCGCAGATTCAACGTCGATCCCCAAATCTCGGCCGACAAGAACACCGCGCCCCACGCCGCGAAGAGGGCACCGTCTCGATCACCTCGCCACCGTTGTCACCACCGCGCCGCCGCCTTGGTCAGCCACCCATCGCCGGAGGAGGAGGGAGCGTCGCGAGCTCGAGCGGGGAGAGAGGAAGCAACGGTCGGCCGCGGCTCACGGGGGAGAAGAAAGAAGAAGAAAGAATAAGAAAAAGGGTTATATATAAAAAATCTAGAAAATGCCAAAATTATGAAAAATCATTTCTGCGATCCTCAGAACACGCTCAACGTACTGGTACAGTTCCGGAGGAGGAGAACGCAACGGTTCGCCCGCTATGATGTTCCGCAGGTCCGTTAGGGAAAAACACGCATAAACCACAAAACACGCTCCGGGACCCCCAAAAGTGATCCGAAACTCACGGATCCAGATCCAAAAAGTGTCTGAAAAACTCGGGACATTACACCGACCTTCCTTTGTGCTTGAGAAGGATTACACCGACCTTGTTGTATTCAACCCAAATGTGCACCGACCTTGTTGTATTCAAGCCAAACGTGCACCGACCTTGTAGCAGATGTGCACTGACCTTGGTTTACTTGATAGCAAAAGTGGCATCGACCTTGAATGTATGCTTTGACTGATTATGACATAGACAGACCATGGATGTGATAATGCATAGGCTAAATGTATGCAACATTCTATACTGACATCAGTTTGGATGCATAGACTATATGTATGATAACACAGACAGAATATGCATGAGACACCTAGCAAGCGCCGACTATGATGAATGAAACACAGGATTGCCACATACCTCAATGCATGGCTAGCATGGACCTTAGTACCTAACAATCCCTGCTAGCACAGACCTAATGCACAAGATTATGCAGACTAACACAGACCAGATGCGCATGCAACTCAACTAGCACCGACTTGTTATGCAAGACATGCTGTGCTAGCGTCGATGCATGATTATGCATGAATGCAACTAGCACCGACCTTATTTCAACTAGCACAGACCTTATATGCAAAACATGCTCTACTAGCATCGACCTTATTTCAACTAGCATCGACCCTATGCATGAACTAGCATCGGCCACATCGAGCTGGCATCGACCTTATGCAAGAACTAGCATCGACTACATCGAGCTAGCATCGACCTTATGCAAGAACTAGCATCGACCTTGTCGAGCTAGCATCGACCTTAGTGTCAGCTTGCACTGTCTGGGACTTTGACTGGCCAAACAAGACTATTGACAATTCTCATTGACTGTGCATTGACTTCATTGACCATGTTGACTTTTCTTGTTGATTGAGCGTTGACTTTTGATTTTAGCTGGCTTTCAACCTCTTCTTTTGAGCATACAGTCACAGACTTTTACACATGAATCAAATGTAATATAAGCAATGGGAACAAGCAATTGCATTAGGTTGATTAACATCAAAAGCAGTGCACCAATGCAACATCAATAGTGTTTGGCATCATTAAACCATATAAATGCAACATCAACACATATGACATCATGCTTAGATGACTCATAGTGTTTGGCATCATCAAAATCACAGGGGTACAACAATCTCCCCATTTTTGATGATGGCAACACTATGAGTCATAAAATAACAGAAAATAACATGTTGACTCATATCAAATTATTCTCCCCCTTTGACTTCATCAAAAAGGAAATAATAGTTTGATAAAAATAGTAGAGAGAAATGGTTGAGTCAGAAGCTATTCTCCCTCTTACTAAAGGAACCGAAACTGCCAGACAATGCAAATTATGTAACCTACTCCCCCTTAATGTGTGAGATGAATTGAGGTGAGGATAGGGTTATGACAAAGGACTGACATGAAAAAAAATTTAGCAAAAATTGCAGGGACAGCCAAGAGAGTATCAACCATGGCAGAAATAGCAAAGAGAGCATGCAAAAATCAAAGCCAGAATGATGCTAATGAGACAATCTTCCCATTTTGGGAAGTGGAGTGGAAAATCATTATCAGACATATAGAGTTCAGTCTGATACCAATTGTAAGGATCAGAGATGGTATCAACAAAATCACAGGATTTAAAGATAAGTTCAGGTCTTGTCCATAAAGCATCAAGAACTGAGAGCAAAAAATTGAACAATCGTATGATCAAAGACAGTGAGTAGGATCTGAGCACAGAATATTTTGACTGAGTTTCCAATGAATAGATAGGGCAGGAAGATATTCAATAAGATACAAATTTCATAAATCCAAGTAAAGATTTCATACTCTTCTATTATAAGAACTTATGAATGAGTCTTAATCAACCAGCATGGTTTAAGCATGATGTATACAAAGTTTGTTAATAAAATTCATTACTCATATCTGAAATCAAATTTTAATAAAAACAAACCAATCCCTCATATAACATTCTTGATTAACATCCTTCCATCGAACTCATCTAATTTTCAATGACTCCTTCAGGAATTAAAGAAAGTAGTATAGATGTTAAACAACTATGAAACCATTTGATTGTCTAGGGTTATAGCAATTTATCCTTTGCAACAATTTTCAGATATTTTATTTGTTCAAGCAAAAAATTTTATGCTTTCAAATTTTAAGAGCAATCTAGTTCAGTGCACACCTTGTCACTAGAGGATATACGTTGATTAGACGCCAATATCCCTAAGCACTTAGTGTGATTAACAGCCATGCTTTATAATGAACAGAGTTAACTTGACACCTCATGACATACCTCAACTCATTTCTTTGATGAGTGAGATGTATTTCTCAATGTGCAAGCCATTGCTCTGCCTAATTTTCAATCATTTTTTAGCATAGTTAACTATGGCACTTCATGACACAGTCCTTTGGACATGGTTTCTCAGTGACCAAAGTCATTGCTCTAACAGCTTTAGACCCTTAGACATTTCAGAAAACTCAGATGTTTAAAGACAATACGCACTTCATGTATCTCAACTAAAGATAGTCATGATTTTCTAAGTTTTCAGATTTCAGAAGATTTTTCAAAAAGAAATGAAGTAGTTCGTTAAGATTTAAAAGAATGATTCAGATATCTTCAAGTCTTTCACATCCAAACTTAATGAATATATTAGACTTAAACCAGTTTGATCCTTCAGACTTTCATAAACCTGAATAATAGAAGATTTCTTAAAGAATTGGTTTTCAGATTTATGATCAAGATACACAAATTGAAATCTTCTCAATTCTCAGTTCAAGGAAGTCTAAGATCAGCCAATGTTCAATAGAAACAACATCAAGGACATGCAATATATGAATTACTCTTGAAGTTCATGCATGTAGTCAAGATGGCCAAGATTTATTAGGGAAGAGCATATTTCAATGAAACAGCATTGAGAGTTCAAAGATATTCATTCATAGCGCACCAAGAAGAAATCAGATTATGATAGGGATTTTCAGAATTGAAGGAACCAGAATTTCAAGGAATTGAGACTCAATACAGATGGCAGTGAATTTAGAGAGAATGCAGGGACAACAATGAAATAGATTTAAATGATGCAAGTTTGCCACTAGCTCCCCCTGACTAAAAACAAATATGTCATGACACATGATGGGGACATCACTCAGAGCTCCCTCTGGCTCGACACATCTCTCCCCTCTGGAGACGGATAGGATGACTTGATGGGGCCTCGACGGCACTGGATCTCACTACTATAGACATCTTGATGTATTTTCTCCTTTGTTGAGTCCTTTTGATGTATTTCACTTCTATTTTTGAGTCTTGCCCTAGGTGCTCTTATTAGTGGGTCATCATATTGGACTTGTCTGGTCTTTTGGCCCATTAGGGAGCTAGGCCCATGGGCGCCCCCTTCTTGCACCCTTGGTTATCTGTTATTTCCCTTTTTCTCAAGGGCTTTTGTACAAAGTTGGGTTCCCTATATATAGAACCCCAACTCCCACTTGAGAAGGTAATGAAGATTTGAAGAATTGAGCATAATTGCAATCCCCCTCTCTCTCCTCCCCCTTCTCTCTCTCTCCCAAGGGCGAACCTGCCCCTTCACCTCCTCTCTCTCTCCTCCCCCTTCTCTCTCTCTCCCAAGGGCGAACCTGCCCCTTCACCTCCTCTCTCTCTCTCCTCCACCTCAGCTGCCACCTCCCCCTCCAACCTTTCACCTCCCCTAGGCCACTTAACCCCCATCAAGTCCCTCCCCTTCCCAAGTGACTCTTCCTATTCCCCATACACCTTCCCCACCTCCAATACACCCCTCCCTCTTCCCCAAGCAACCTTCCCACTCCCCCACACCTTCATTCACACCCCAAGACCATTCAAACTCCAGCCCCCCCTCCACCTATTGCGCAAACAGCCACCCCCCCCCTTACATCCTTGCCATGGCCGAACCCCACCTCCACCTCCACTAGCTTCGGCCCCCACTTCCTCTCCACCCTCCTACTCCTTCCTCCACTCCCACACAACCCCCCTGCCACCTACGAACACCCCCACCCTCTCCACCTCCACCAAACACTAGCCTCCCTTGCCTCCATCCCACCCCCTCTCCTACATCCTGCCCCACTACAGGTAGCAGAAGAAGACACGTCTTGCAGAGGCTCCCCCGAACTCATACAGTGGCTTCTGAAGGCAAGGCGTACCATTCTGGAAAGGGCTCCCAGTCCTCTTCCCAGGCGAAGTGGAAGCACTCCGTTCCAAGTTCGTGGCCACCCGTAAGAGCCGATCTCCTCCGAAAGCGTCTGGAACTAGCTGCAGAGCACCAGAGTCCGACTAGAAGCTCAACCACGGTCGACAGCGACAGATCCAGACTGAAGTTTCTTCTCCAAAGATCTTCCTCTCCCTATCCCCGATCAGGAGCAAGAAACGGAACCCCGTTCGGCCTCCGGGAGCTAGAGTTCCAAATTCTCTCCCACCGTCGTTTGGGTCTGCCTCCTGCTGTCTGCCGTGACCAGATCCCACTCAACGGATCCCTCCTGTCCACCCCGACCTCAGAAGGAGTCTCCGTCAGCTTCGCTGTACAGAGGACTTGTCCACGGATCCAACAACTCTGACGGATCGAGATTCTAAGTCCGGAAGGCCCAGGTACAACTTCTGCATCCGTCTGCATCCATTCTGAAGCTGCCAACCCCAGATTCCGACGTCCTGTTCGAGTCTCCACCACGACCACCAGCGACGGCAGAAGAATTTGACATAAATCTGAGGCATCCCTGTACCTGTTACGAAGCCATCCTCGCTGATCTCGTCATCGGAAAAATTCCTGAGAGCAAGCTACGACTGCAACAGCGACCTCCTGTCCCCTCCAACAACAAGTGGGCAGAACCACGTCGGCACCCGTTCCGTCATCCTCGGCGGAATTCTCTCTCTCGCCTGGCCGGCTTAGTGCCCCTCCCTGCGTGGAGGTAGTGTTTGATGTAATTGTGATTACCCCACCCCTAGTTCAACCCTCCTGCGTGGGGTGTAGTTCATGTAACTAGCAGCCCAAGCTTCATCGGCGCAGTGTGCGGGGATCACACTTCCCCGCTCGCCCACGTCTCCAAACGGGGTTGGTTTCTTCAAACCAACCAAGTGAGCTCTAAAACTTTGCTCCATTTATATTAGTGTCTGTTTGTTTAATATCCGTAGACATAGCTCCGTTGCGCAAGAAAGTGAGTGCCCGTTCCCGGAGCCATCATCATTGAGTGGTCACCGTGGTCATCGTGAGAGAGTGGGACCTTGTGCCCCAAGTGGCACCGGCCAGCCCCAAAGTGTGGGCCACGTACCCTCGGGAGGATAATCCTAGCCCTGCTGACACTCTACCAGTTAGGGTCTTGATCCATCACCTCCTTCTAGTATCATATAGTTACCCGGGGCTTGCGAGTGTGCGACGGCGTTTCGGTCTCAATTTATCATTTTACTTGCTATGTGATTGTGAATGCGGATTAGGTCCGAGGTTTGCGTTTGCTTGCTGCATACCCTATACTTGTGTCACATCAAATTGGTATCAGAGCAAGTTTTAGACTTGTCTCTACAAGCCTAGGTCCAAGGGCTCTTGCACTTCCACCCGCGTGTCAATCTCTTCTCCTTCGTGCATGTCCACCCGTAGAGGCACCGCTTACCAAACCAACCCCCCAACTTCCGATCCCCCCATGAGTTCCCATTCTCAGGGCAATCAAGGCATCCCTAGTGAAGTCCCACCTGCCCCTATGGAGCAAGTTGACCCTATCCTTAGGGCTATCCTAGAGAAACTTGATGGACTTACCACCCGAATGGATAAGCTAGAGGAATTACGGGCCCCACCTAGGATCCCTGCCCAAAGAACCCCCCCTCCACAAGTTGAACCGGGTAGGGAAGACCTTGAGAATGAGTGGTACCACGAACCGGAGAGGCCTCAACGGCCCCGACATCATGAGAGAATCCCACCTAGGAACTATGCCCAAAGATTTCCCCCTCTGCGGGATGAACATGAGAGGGAAGACCTAGATGATGGGTGGTATCGTGAACAAGAGAGAGCTCCTCAACCACGACACTATGAGAGGCGACCACGTGAGGATCATGATGAACTCCTATTAAGAATGATCAAAGTGGAAGCCCCTAATTTTGATGGGTCTCACAACCCTAGTGTCTACAAAGATTGGGAGCATGGCATGGATCAATACTTCGAGTGGTACCCCATGACAAAGGAGAGGAAGGTTAGGTTGGCCAAGATGCACCTCCTTAAACTAGCCAAAACCTATTGGCTAAAGGTTGAAAACCAAAGGAGGATCAGGCGTGAGGAACCCATTAACACTTGGATTGACATGAAAGATCAACTTAGGAACAAATACCTTCCCATCTCCTATAGCCAACTTCTTCTTGATGAATGGCAAAGCCTTACCCAAGAGGGAAAGACCGTGGAAGAGTATATTGAGAAATTTGATTCATATCTCCTAAGGTGCGGTGTGGTTGAGGATCCAGCCGTTACCTTATCCCGGTTTAGGAATGGTCTCCTTCCCCACATCAAACGGGAGCTCTTTATGAGGGAAGTGCATAGCTTGGAAATTGCCTATCAAATAGCTCGGGATGTAGAGAGATTCTCCAGAAATCCTAGGTTTGCCCCTCCCAAAGGGTCAGGACCACGTCCCAACCTCCCTCCTTTGTTAAGAACACCACCCCCCAGCGGGGGAACTCCTACAAGACCTTCCCCGCCACCCACCACACCCAATCCTCCCCCTAGAAAGGAAGACAACTCCAAAGGGAAGACCCCAATGAGTAGCACGATCAAGTGTTTCCAATGCCATGGCTATGGCCACATAGCCTCCCACTGTCCCTCTAAGGGGTTGTCAAGCCTAGTTATTGAGGGTGGACCTTCTACTACTCAGGAAACACATGAGGGTACTATTGAGGATTATCAATCCAATTTAGAGTGGGAAGAGGAATACCATGAGCAATTCTATGAAGAAGGAGTAGAGGAGGACCCCCACTCCAGCCACCTAGGGGTGATAAGGTGCACCCTCACACAACCACAAGAGGATGATTGGCGGAGGACTTCCATTTTTCACACATTTGTCAAAATCGGGGACCATGTTAGGAAGGTCATCCTAGACAATGGGAGTTGTGTCAACGCCGTGTCTCCGGACACCGTCAAACTCCTAGGACTTACCCCTACATCCCACCCCAAACCTTACCGTGTGTCCTGGATAAACAACCACTCCCTACCCGTCAACACATGTTGCCTTATCCCCATCACCTTTTCATCCTACCAAGGGCAAATATGGTGCGATATCATACCTATGGCTGTAGGAAGCATCCTATTGGGGAGACCTTGGATATATGATGTCAATGCCACTATCCATGGAAAAACAAACACTTGCACCTTTGACCACGAGGGGAAGACTATCCGTCTCAACCCCTCCCCTCCCCAAAAAGAACCACCCACTAAGGGAATCCTTCCCACACCACCAAAACCCAAGGCCTCGATTGCTCCAACCAAATCTTCAACACAAAGTCACACACCTGCAACTCCGACAGTCAAAGGCCTCCACCTTATCACCAAGAAAGAGCTCGAAGAAGAGATAACCCGGGGGGCACCCCTTTGTGCCATTGTCATATGCCTTGGGGAGGCAACTCCCTCCAACCCTCACCCCGTGGAAATCCACCCTCTCTTGGAAGAATTTAAGGACGTTTTTCCCAAGGAACTCCCCGACCAACTACCACCCATGAGGGATGTCCAGCACGCTATAGATCTTGTCCCAGGAGCCACCCTCCCAAACATGCCCCACTATCGCCTCAATCCCACCGAACATGCTGAGTTAAGGAGGCAAGTGGAGGAACTGATTAGAAAGGGGTTTCTTAGGCTGAGCAAAAGCCCATGTGCCGTCCCGGCCCTCCTCACACCAAAAAAAGACGGGACATGGCGAATGTGTATTGATAG
Source organism: Amorphophallus konjac (assembly GCA_022559845.1). Lineage (NCBI taxonomy): Eukaryota > Viridiplantae > Streptophyta > Magnoliopsida > Alismatales > Araceae > Amorphophallus > Amorphophallus konjac. Next base: position 367,586,625 of record CM040123.1, read on the forward strand.
CAGGGCCATCAACAAGATTACTGTCAAATATAGGTTTCCCATACCTAGACTTGACGACATGCTGGACATGCTCGCCGGAGCCACCATATTTTCCAAAATAGACCTCAAAAGTGGCTATCATCAGGTTAGGATAAGGCCCGGGGATGAATGGAAAACAGCCTTTAAAACCAAGGATGGACTTTATGAATGGCTGGTGATGCCTTTTGGGCTTTCAAATGCCCCAAGTACCTTCATGGGCCTTATGACCGAGGTCCTGAGGCCCTACATTGGAGTCTTCCTGGTAGCTTATTTTGATGACATCCTCATTTACAGCCGAACCAAGGAAGCCCACCTCAGTCATCTAAGGCAAGTTTGCACCACCCTTAGGAAGGAAAGCATCTTTGCCAATTTAGGGAAGTGTCACTTTATGACCCAATCCATCACCTTCCTGGGGTATGTTGTCTCCACAGAGGGCGTATCCATGGACCCTGACAAAGTCCAAGCCATCATCAATTGGCCTGAACCTCGCACCCTCCATGAAGCCCGTAGTTTTCATGGGTTAGCCACCTTTTACCGGAGGTTCATCAGGGGGTTCAGCACCATCACAGCCCCTATCACCGATTGCCTCAAAAAGGGGACCTTTGTGTGGACCAAGACCGCCACTAGAGCCTTCCAAGAGCTCAAAGAGAGAATGACCCAAGCCCCTGTCTTATGCCTCCCTGATTTCTCCAAAGTCTTTGAAGTGACTTGCGATGCCTCAGGGGTAGGAATTGGTGGGATCCTTAGCCAGGAAGGACACCCAGTGGCCTACTTTAGCGAAAAACTGTGTGATGCCAGGATGAGGTACTCCACCTACGACAAGGAATTCTATGCTGTGGTACAATCCCTCCGGCATTGGAGACACTACCTCTTGCCTAATGAGTTTGTCATATTCTCCGACCATGAGGCCCTGAAATACCTCAACTCCCAGCAGAAACTGAATGCTCGGCATGCCCGATGGGTCGAACACATCCAGGCTTACACATTTGTAATCAAACACAAGGCTGGGAGTGAAAACCGAGCAGCCGATGCCCTCAATAGGAGAATTTCCTTGCTAGCTACCATACAGGTGGAAGTCATAGGATTTGAAAGACTCAAAGAAGAGTACTCTGCTTGCCCGGACTTTGGCCCAATCCATACCACTCTGTCCACCCTCTCACCAAAGGAACACCAAGGATTCATTTTAGAGGACGGGTTCATTTTTAAAAGCCATAGGCTTTGCATACCAAGGACCTCTCTACGAGATTTTCTGATCTGGGAATTACATGCAGGAGGCTTGGCTGGACACTTTGGGATTCACAAAACCATTGCCTTGGTAGAAGGACAATTCCATTGGCCCAGCCTCAAAAGGGATGTGGCCAAAATTGTGAGGCAATGCCGCACATGTGCAACCGCTAAGCAAATCAAACAAAACACAGGCCTGTACACTCCCTTACCAGTCCCAGACCGACCTTGGCAAGATCTTAGCATGGACTTCGTACTAGGGCTACCCCGGACCCAAAGGAAACATGACTCCATTTATGTCGTGGTGGACCGATTCTCTAAAATGGCTCATTTCATCCCCTGTTCCAAAACCTCAGACGCCTCCCATGTGGCCCGTCTATTCTTTGAAGAGGTGGTCCGACTCCATGGTCTACCCAAGACCATTATCTCAGATAGGGACGTCAAATTCACCAGCTACTTTTGGAAGACCCTCTGGCATCTTATAGGGACCCTGCTTAAGTTTTCCACAGCCTACCACCCCCAAACCGATGGATAGACTGAAGTTGTCAATCGGAGCTTGGGGAACCTTCTACGGTGCCTTGTTGAGGATCGCCCCGGGAATTGGGATCTCATATTATCCCAGGCAGAGTTTGCATACAACAATTCTGTGAATAGGTCGATAGGGATGAGCCCGTTTGAAGCTGTGCATGGGTACAAGCCTAGAACCCCTACATATCTCATTCCTTTGCCACCGCATGCTAGAGTGTCTATTAGTGCTGAGTCGTTTGCCCAACACATGAAGGAATTGCATGAGGAAATCTGCAAACACATTAACAAAAGCAATGAGGTGTATAAAAAGTCGGCCGACTCCCACCGCCGCCACCAGGAGTTTCACGTAGGTGATTATGTGATGGTACGAACTGAGAGGCTTTCCCATGGGAATGTCTCCAAATTGAGGTTGCGTGGATCAGTCCCCTTCCAGGTTCTAAAGAGGATTGGCATAAACGCTTACGTGTTAGACCTCCCCGAGGAATACGCAATAAGTCCCACATTCAATGTGGCTGACCTGGTGCCATACAGGGGTTCCACGGTGACACCTAGTGAAGGAATTGAGCCTGTCCCACTTTTTGAGAGAGCCCCCACCCACAAGAAAGTTCCACCAGCCCAGAGAGGCCAACGGGAGCAGATAGAGCGGATATTGGATGAACAGGTCACTGTCACCCGGAGCAAAGTATACGAGCGATACCTGGTCAGGTGGAAGGGCCGGCCTCCTACAGATGACTCATGGGTGAGCAGGGAGGATCTTCAGCAGCTGGACCCTGATCTCCTGGAGCATTACCGCAGCCGAGAAGACCCTTACTCGACAGAGTCGAGTTCTTCCCAGTCCAGGGGAGTTGATGGGGACATCACTCAGAGCTCCCTCTGGCTCGACACATCTCTCCCCTCTGGAGACGGATAGGATGACTTGATGGGGCCTCGACGGCACTGGATCTCACTACTATAGACATCTTGATGTATTTTCTCCTTTGTTGAGTCCTTTTGATGTATTTCACTTCTATTTTTGAGTCTTGCCCTAGGTGCTCTTATTAGTGGGTCATCATATTGGACTTGTCTGGTCTTTTGGCCCATTAGGGAGCTAGGCCCATGGGCGCCCCCTTCTTGCACCCTTGGTTATCTGTTATTTCCCTTTTTCTCAAGGGCTTTTGTACAAAGTTGGGTTCCCTATATATAGAACCCCAACTCCCACTTGAGAAGGTAATGAAGATTTGAAGAATTGAGCATAATTGCAATCCCCCTCTCTCTCCTCCCCCTTCTCTCTCTCTCCCAAGGGCGAACCTGCCCCTTCACCTCCTCTCTCTCTCCTCCCCCTTCTCTCTCTCTCCCAAGGGCGAACCTGCCCCTTCACCTCCTCTCTCTCTCTCCTCCACCTCAGCTGCCACCTCCCCCTCCAACCTTTCACCTCCCCTAGGCCACTTAACCCCCATCAAGTCCCTCCCCTTCCCAAGTGACTCTTCCTATTCCCCATACACCTTCCCCACCTCCAATACACCCCTCCCTCTTCCCCAAGCAACCTTCCCACTCCCCCACACCTTCATTCACACCCCAAGACCATTCAAACTCCAGCCCCCCTCCACCTATTGCGCAAACAGCCACCCCCCCCCTTACATCCTTGCCATGGCCGAACCCCACCTCCACCTCCACTAGCTTCGGCCCCCACTTCCTCTCCACCCTCCTACTCCTTCCTCCACTCCCACACAACCCCCCTGCCACCTACGAACACCCCCACCCTCTCCACCTCCACCAAACACTAGCCTCCCTTGCCTCCATCCCACCCCCTCTCCTACATCCTGCCCCACTATAGGTAGCAGAAGAAGACACGTCTTGCAGAGGCTCCCCCGAACTCATACAGTGGCTTCTGAAGGCAAGGCGTACCATTCTGGAAAGGGTTCCCAGTCCTCTTCCCAGGCGAAGTGGAAGCACTCCGTTCCAAGTTCGTGGCCACCCGTAAGAGCCGATCTCCTCCGACAGCGTCTGGAACTAGCTGCAGAGCACCAGAGTCTGACTAGAAGCTCAACCACGGTCGACAGCGACAGATCCAGACTGAAGTTTCTTCTCCAAAGATATTCCTCTCCCTATCCCCGATCAGGAGCAAGAAACGGAACCCCGTTCGGCCTCCGGGAGCTAGAGTTCCAAATTCTCTCCCACCGTCGTTTGGGTCTGCCTCCTGCTGTCTGCCGTGACCAGATCCCACTCAACGGATCCCTCCTGTCCACCCCGACCTCAGAAGGAGTCTCCATCAGCTTCGCTGTACAGAGGACTTGTCCACGGATCCAACAACTCTGACGGATCGAGATTCTGAGTCCGGAAGCCCCAGGTACAACTTCTGCATCCGGCTGCATCCATTCTGAAGCTGCCAACCCCAGATTCCGACGTCCAGTTCGAGTCTCCACCACGACCACCAGCGACGGCAGATGAATTTGACATAAATCTGAGGCATCTCTGTACCTGTTACGAAGCCATCCTCACTGATCTCGTCATCGGCAAAATTCCTGAGAGCAAGCTACGACTGCAACAGCGACCTCCTGTCCCCTCCAACAACAAGTGGGCAGAACCACGTCGGCACCCGTTCCGTCATCCTCGGCGGAATTCTCTCTCTCGCCTGGCCGGCTTAGTGCCCCTCCCTGCATGGAGGTAGTGTTTGATGTAATTGTGATTACCCCACCCCTAGTTCAACCCTCCTGCGTGGGGTGTAGTTCATGTAACTAGCAGCCCAAGCTTCATCGGCGCAGTGTGCGGGGATCACACTTCCCCGCTCGCCCACGTCTCCAAACGGGGTTGGTTTCTTCAAACCAACCAGGTGAGCTCTAAAACTTTGCTCCATTTATATTAGTGTCTGTTTGTTTAATATCCGTAGACATAGCTCCGTTGCGCAAGAAAGTGAGTGCCCGTTCCCGGAGCCATCATCATTGAGTGGTCACCGTGGTCATCGTGAGAGAGTGGGACCTTGTGCCCCAAGTGGCACCGGCCAGCCCCAAAGTGTGGGCCACGTACCCTCGGGAGGATAACCCTAGCCCTGCTGGCACTCTACCAGTTAGGGTCTTGATCCATCACCTCCTTCTAGTATCATATAGTTACCCGGGGCTTGCGAGTGTGCGACGGCGTTTCGGTCTCAATTTATCATTTTACTTGCTATGTGATTGTGAATGCGGATTAGGTCCGAGGTTTGCGTTTGCTTGCTGCATACCCTATACTTGTGTCACATCAACACACTAGCTCCCCCTGAATGTATGCATGATCTATCCAGAGAGAGATCTATTTGAATCAAAAAGAGGCATGCATGGGGCTAATGTTTATTCATGCAATGGACACAATATGGCCTTGTTTAACTCCCCCTTTCTATATGCAACGTATGACTAGGCTATGAAGGGAGTTATTCTAACCAAATATGCATGAATCACAAGGAATTGCCTAGGCTGACTCCCCCTATCTATATGCATATATGAACTGGACTTGAATGCAGCATATGCAGAACATTAGAACCATAAGAAAAATATGCTCATGAAGATCTAGACTGCTCTATGTGCAAATTTTTGACCAATGGTACTAGGTAGAGGACTTGGTCTAAAGACCACCTCATACATAGTAAGAACTTCCAGACAGATTGCATCTGCCCTTTAGTAACTTACCATTTGATATACCATAATGATCATGCATAACAATGCAGTGCAAGTGCAGTCCTATATGCATGACAATTTTGCTGAGCATGTATGTGTGCAGATGAAAACAGATGCAGTTGACATATGCAAAACATATGTGGTTTAGATTTTCAGAGTATGACATTCAATTCAGGAAATGCTATGCACATTCAGATGTCAACATGAATTCAAATTATGTGCAGCAAATGTGATAGTCCAGCATGAAGAGGAATTTATTTCAGATTTATGCATTTTCATGAAGATCAGCATATGTAGGCATGAAAGTATGTTCGGATAAATCAAATTCAAATCATGTGTCATGATAGGCTTCATAATCAACCCTCGGTACTAGATGAAGAACTTAGGTCTTACGACCACCTCACGCATAGTGTGGATTTCTAGACAGACAAAATCTGCCCTTCTCCCGACATCATTTGATATACCAATGGGTTTAATTTAGCCAGTATCAAAAACACATAATGAGAGCAATTTACTTAACACACAAAGAACATGCATAAGAGTGCAGAATGCAGTCCTATGTGCATCTCCAAATTTTTGATGACAGCTAACTGAACAGATATGTATGCAAATGAGCATGTATGCAACTGACTTTGAGTGATTATGTTAGAGATGCACATGAAACATGCAAACATCAGACACATGCAGTCCAGATTTTTCAGACAAGATATGCAATTCATTATCAATCTAATATATGCACTGATTGCTCAACATATGCTCACGAGAAACAATGCAGATTATCAGATTCAAATGTGAGCATGCATGCACTATATCTTAACTAACAAATCAAGCAAGATATATCTATATATATATATATATATATATATATATATATATATATCTGAAGAAACTTATTGAAACTCAAATAGCCAAACCTGTAAAGTGCAGAATTGGGGTTTTACCATACTCGGATGCCTTGGCTTATTAACCCCTTTTTATTCATCAGCTCCCAAGCACTCCTGCAAGGCACAAATCTTATTTTGCCATTTTAGGTACCCAAGAATTCTTGGGTCCTTCATGGTTAGCAGTAGCTCGGACCGGTGCTTTCCACATTCTCCTAGAAGTGTGATCATCAAGCTTCATCACCAAGCAATCATTCATAGAATGTCCAAAACGTCCACAGTAATGACATGATAAATCAGATTTTGAATTCTTTTTGTGCATATTAGCATTGACATGATTGAAATCTATGTGCATGTTCATGAAAGTTTCTGTATTTATCATGGAGATTTTTTCTTTTATTTCCACCAAACATATTCTCTTTTGCAGGGAATCCAGCATATCTAGAGTTAACATTCCTTCCCTGGACATGCCAACAGTCCTTGACTGTATGGCCAGGCTTCCCACAATTAAAACAAGAAGAATGATTTCTTCTTTCAATAGCAGACCAACATTCACTAGCCAAATGGCCTGGCTTCCCGCAGTTGAAGCACATAGAAGATTTTCCTTTGAAAACAAATTTATCTTTACCGAAGGCATTCTGTTTTGCAGGGAATCTAACATGTTTAGAATGAACTTTTCCCTAGGCATGCCAGCAATGGACATCAATGTGGCCCATCTTGCCACAATGAAAATAGTGAATTTTCTTATTCTGATATGTATGATTTCTGACATGAATTTTCCTAGCATGCATTTTACTGGCATTCAGATCATCTAATTCCATTAATCTACATTCATGCATTTGATGACCAGCCTTGTGACAGTAATGACATGCCATGATTTTCTTGTGTGCATGTATGTATGTGGATGATTTATGAACAACATGCAAAGAGGTAGCAGGAACATTTTTGTTCGTTTCTTTTTGTTTTTCAGTTGTTTTCAAAGTTTTCTAAGCAGTAAACTGAAAAACAGGTTGGTTCGGAGAACTGTGAGAATTAGAACTGGAAACAAAGGATGTTTGAATTTTATTTTCAAAATTCTTTTTATTTGCAGGGTTATAGCCTAACCCTTCTTTCTGAAAATTTACTTTCATTCTCATCAACTTATCCAAATTATCTTGACCTTCAACAAATCTAGATAAGGAATTCTTTAGTTCCTTAATTTCATTTTCCAGAGATGCAATATGTATCTCATAACTTGCAATCTCTTGTTCACTGCAATTAACACACTCATTTAGCACCTTGTTTGTAGTTTTATATTTTTCAACTTCTTGTTCCAGTTTGAGCTCTTTTTCAACTTGATTTTCATTAACAACACATTTTTCTTTTTCTAGGACAAGAAGCCTCTCAGACATAGCAGTGTTCAACTACTTCAATTCTTCGTACCCTTTTTGCATCAATTTCAATTTTTCATTTTCAGACCTTAATTCTTTGATCTGTTCAGCAAAATTTTTATCATTAGACATAGAACTTAGCTGTTCAATTAATTCTTCCTCTCTTTGTTCAGTTTCCAAGTTTTTATCCAACAGATTTTTGTTCTCTTCCCTCAAGGATGCAATTAAGTCTTTATCCCATTGGACATCAAACTGGAGAGATTCATTAATTTCACTTAGAAATAAACACTTATTACAAGCAGCCATGTCAGAACAAGTATTTTCAGATTTGAATTCTTTAATTTGTTTCTTAAGACAATTATTCTCATATTGCAAATTGTCCACTTCTGCTTTGACAGTGTCCATATCTTTTATATGTTTTCTCAGTCTGTCATTTTTAGATTTTAATTGTTCTAGTTCTAAATCAATTGAATCAAGGTTGTTCAGTTGTTTTCTAAAAATTTCATTCTCAGTTTTCAGCGTCTCAATATCAACATCTTTAGAGTTGGAGTTAGCAGCTTCAAGTAAATTCTTTTTCAAGGATTTATTTTTTCTACTTAACCTTTCATACCTTTCTAACAACTCACCATATGCATCCTCCCAGTCATCTAAGGTGAAGTTGTCGAAGGGGTTTACCTGATCATCGTCCTCTTCTTCATTTTGATCGCTGCTTCGATCATTGTTGTCAGCCATCATGCATCTGTCTTCACCTGGTTTTGTCTTCTTGGTTGAAGTTGCGGCTGCTTTCAACTTGTCCGGGATTTCTTTTGCAGACCTGCAAGTGGAGACAAAAGAAAAGACACTATGATCAACGACATTTCTCAAGATATTGAGAGCTCTAATATTTTAATTATTTTTCATTCTATGTCTGTCTGTCCATTTGGACACATCTTTGGGCAGTCTGTGTGGGCCTTTGGAAATAAGATTCCAGAGGTTTGGATTTACATCATTTGTAAATGTGAACACACTGCCTAGCCATGCAGCGAAATCAAAACCATCAAACACAGAAGGACAAGCCATAGATAAATTCAAAAGCGATCAACCAAGAGCTATGACTCAGCACCCAAAAGAGCACTTAAGAACACCAGGATTCACTGCAGATCCTTGGATCTGGTGTAACAGAACCTGCTCTGATACCAATTGTTAGAATGGGTGGTACACGGAAAATAGATCCAGAGGGGGGGGTGAATGGATCTTTTTAGAAATTTCGTTTAATTAAAGCTCTCAAAATCAGATATGTGCGAAAATAAAGCTAGTTGATTCAAACCGAACAGAAGTTCAATTACAACTCACAATCGAACACTTAGCAAGCACACACAACCTAATGTTTTGCTAAGCTCACGGGCCAACACTTCACAACTGTAGATATTAAGAAGATAACACAGAAAAAGATCTTCGAAGAGCAGAAACCGCAACTGATAAGCGAATGAATGATAGTGATCATTCACTCTCACAAACAGACAATTCACAATATCGAAGGATCAAACAACCATATATCAAGCAAGACACACTCAACCAAACATACATATCAACCATGTGAAGGAGGTAGAAGAAATGGACAAACGCACTATCAAACCACTGCACACTGAATTTTTTAGGTGGTTCGGCCAGACACCAGTCTGCCTACATCCACCCCTCACTCCAAACCGGAGTGAGGCTTCCCTACCGAAGTAGACGCAGACTCAGTCTGCTACAAATGCTATCTAACAGCTTGACCCAAAGGAACACTCTCCTCTCTTCTTCTGATCAAATCAGATGGAAACTTGAGTAACACCCAGTTACTCAAAAATCGGAGGACTAATCCTCCCTTCCTCCAAACCGGAGGGGAACCGGAGATAAATCTCCCTTCTTCTGCTACTGCAGAAGGGACGTGAACAGCAACCCACTGCTCACCAAGACCCATAGGATTAGATCCTCTCTTCCTCTAAATCCACAGAGGGAAACCGTGAGTGACGCCCAGTCACTCACAACCGGAGACCCAAGTCTCCCTTCTCCTGAACACACAGGAGGAAACCCGATCCCAAACTAGGGAATCGGAAAACAACGGTAAAGAAGGAAATGAACAAAGAGGAAATACAAGTAGGAAAGTAAAAATGTAGCTCTGAGTAGAGCAAGACAATTTAGGATCTGATCCTTGAACTGATGGAATCAAATCTTCAATCACGAGTAGGCTTCTCTCAGATTCTTTTCTCTTTCTCTTCTTCTTCTTCAGCTCTCTCTCTCTTTCTTTTTCTCCTTTTCTCTCGATCTGATCTTCTCTTGGACGGCCACTCTTTCTTCTTCATACACCTTTTTCTTCCTTTCTTGTGCCTCACTCCTCTTAGAAGGATGAGAGTCTATTTATACAAACCAGAGTATCAGAACCCATTTGGAAAGAATGATTTGATGCCCTTTTATTTCTATTGGACCACGTGGCAGGAGAGAGAAGAATATTTCTAACATAGTGTGGATTATAAAATTAGAACACCCCCAAATTAAATGATTTGCATAAAAGATGATTTGACAAGATATAGAACTACAATTGATGATAAAAAGGGGGGTTACATGTAATAATCAAAATTCGTGATCGCCACTGAGGCCAACAACATGCCAAATAATATAAAGATCAAGATAGGGCATGTTACATACCTCAGAAATTCAAGAGGGCCAAGAGCTGGCCTGGGGATGAACGCGCTATATCGTCCTAGCGCCTTCTCAGGATCGCGCTATGTTCCTATAGCACGATATCAGACAGGAAGCGGGATGAGTTGGATTCGTTTCTTCCTTGCTCCAAGGTCGGCCAAGGTGCAAGGTCTCCACGTATCAATCTTCTAGTGCCTGCAAACAATCATAAATAACAAACAGAAGGCCCATTAGATCTAGATTTTAGTAGAATCTGCCCCTATTCTTAATCAAAAGCATGTAAAAGAAGGGCTCGATTACCTGGGGGTTTGGTGATTTTTAAACCCCTATGGAAGGGCCAAAAATAGGTTTGGTGTGTGTGTGAATGCGTGTATTTTGTAAAAAGAGGTATTTTTGAGATCAATATGCAATGCTATGCAAAGATTGGGATGAACGAATTGGGGAGAAAAACTAAGAACTAGGAAGAACACAATATGCCCCTAAATACTCCCTTGGATATGTGAGGAGCGAGGAGTTGTTGATTTAGAACGAAACGCAGCCTCCCCCTCGTCAAGATCTCGCGTTGCATCCCCCTCAAAACGACGGCCAAGGGTCCAATTTATAGGCGAAGGATCAAGAAGGAACCCTAGGTCGGAGTTTGATCCCAAACTAATAACTTGGTGGCTCAAATCAAGGCAATCTTGCCGATTAATGAGGGGAAAAGAGTCCTATTAGGGTTTGGAACCTTCCTTTGGACGGAATATGATTGGAAACTTACCAAAGTAAGGACCCAAGTCGAAAAAGGGGAGTCCGGGTCGGACTGGGTTTCTGACTGAGAACGCGCTACAAGCGTATATCGCGTTCTTCATTATCGCGCTATGACGATATAGCGCGACAATAATTGGCTCACCAAATGATCAGAAAAAGAATAAATACCCATTGGGTAGTCGTTCAATCAAATATTAAATAAGAATAACATCCATAGTGGATGCTATGAATGTCAAGAAATAACGACTGTTCAAATGATCATTCAATCAGGTCCATAAAGTGATGTGAGTGAATAGCGCGAGAATGTCGAATTCGAGATAAGATCCAAGGTATAGAAATTGAATTGTGGGGCCAAGAACAGGGAGAAATCCCAGAAAATCAACCAATTAGGGATCAATTGGGGCATTAACTAGGAGAACAAAGAAATTGCTCAACTTATCGATCAAAATTGGGTGTCTACAGATGCCCCTCCTTGATATCCACTTTGCAGGGAAGCGAGACGGAGGTGAAACGGAGACAAAATGGAGATGACACGGAGTGGTAGTGACGGAGAGATGAAGTGGAAATGTAGTGGAGCGGACTGATAAGTGGATATCAAGGAAAAGAGACACCCATCACAGCCGACAAGTGATAGGAATAATCCAGAAAACTCCAAGCTAACCACAAGGTCAAGCTAGCACCAATGACTCCTGCCTAGAACGATAGGCGCAGAACAAAGAAAAGGGAGCTGATCAACCTCTTGCACAAAAGAGGCATCCGCAGTGCGTAGCAACTACGAATTTCACTCAGTTAGTGGAATGGACGCGAGCCCGGCGGATCCATCGACGCCATTGTGCGGTTCACAACTAATGAGTGGACCAAAAGAGATAAGTTGAATTGGATTGAAAGGAGATAGACAAATTCCAGGCAAAGGTCACATTGACCAACGAGATCCAGCGCTCGACCAGGAGCAATCTTTCAAATTCAGAATGGAATTATATTTCTTTATTCGAAAACTTAAGCATTATTGATCCTTAATTGAGAAGAAAAACTGGACCTATATGAATGCAAAAAGGGCATGATGCGTGCAGGGCTAAAATAAAAGAAATCGTTAAAACAAATGCAAAGAAAGAATAAAATGTAAGATACTCAATGATAATATTGTTAAATCAAACAGACTCGGGTCAAGAGTTATTCGCAACCACGGCGTGCGAGATGAAATCCATCGTTCCCAAATTTGTCCGATCTAACGGCCTATCCGACGATTAACTGCACGTTTCTAGATCATCACTATTTTTGGTAGAGGGGAACTCAGATCCCGAAACGCACGGAGAACCGGCCGATCCTTGAGATAATATAATAATGTAAGTATCATATAGTAATGCAATAAAGGAAGGGATAAAGGAACACTTACCTGATGGCACGCCATTTTATTTTCTCCTTTTCTTTTCCTGGGAATACAACGTTAAACGAACATAGAGCAAATTTAAGCAAGCACAAGCGAAGGAACACATGTTTTTATTCATTCACAGCCTATATTCTTATTGCATTTTCTTTTCTTTTCTTCCCCCCCCCCCCATTTCTATTTTTTTTTCTTTTATTTTAATCATCGCGCTATATATACATAGCGTGATAGTGTCGCGCTATGAACATATAGCGCGTTCATTACGCGCATATATTCAAAAACCACCCCCCTCCCCTTTCATTCATTCAAACCCATCCTTTCTCTCTCTCACCCTCTCTCCAGCCCAACCCTCTAATGCCCTCATCCAATGGAAGGAGGACCTCCCCGATGCTCCAAACGGCGCGCCACCCGCGGCCGTCAACGAACTCGTGTGGAGGAGGAACGAGTGCCCTCTCCCGTGGAAGAAAACGCCGACTCGGAGGCGACCGTCTCGGCTAGGCTTGAAGGAGATGAAATGGAGATTCCCCCCGACGAGGCCGAGGAGGTTGAAGGTGCTGCGGCGGCCGAGGAGATAGCAAGCGGAGCCCGTTGGAGGCGCGGCGGTTCGAAAATGACGATTGGTAAGAAACCGCCCCTAACTTATTTTTTCTTTGATTTTTCTTGTTTTTTCTTTCATAAAGGATGAAAACGGAGGGGTAAACGTCCCCTTCGACCAATGTATAGGGCAGAATGCCCATGGAATGAATTTGGGGAATGAGGGGTCGCCCCCTACCTTCGGAAGATGAACGCGCTATGTCTTCATAGCGCGTTCTTGATGAACGCGCTATGACGATATAGCGCGACAAAGAACAGAATGCCAGTTTTTTTATTTTCTGATTTTTTGTTTTGTTTGATGGACACAAATTGATATTTCTTGCTTTTATGTTGTGTGCAGGGTGTGGAGGGTGAAGTTCGTGCCCGGATTTCATGGACACTGGTCCGGGCTGTCTACTTCGCACTACCGGAGTTTCAACGGGCCCGTCTCCGCCAAATGGGCTTTGGAGAGTTCTTGGAAATAGAGGTGCTGAGAGTCGATGTAAGATTGATAAGGGCTCTGAAATCCAGATGGGATACGGGGTGCAAGGCCTTCCTCTTCCCCTGGGGTCATATGATCCCGACTTTAGAAGACGTCACCCGTATTACCGGGCTGCGGGTGCATGGATCGGCAGTGACGGGCTGCACTTACCCCGACTACCGGGAGATGGCACGCAGGCTACTGGGCTTGGAGCTGGAGGGGACCGGCCGGACCTCGCTAGTGTCGAGGATCGCTTTACAGGAGAGTCTCGGCTTGTTCCACACACAGAGGAAGGTGGGGGAGACCTTGACGGCTCATGAGAGGAGACTAGAGGCTGGGGCCAGAGAGAGCTTCGCGACCGAGGCTGGCGCACAGGCCGACATGGAGCTGAGGAGGTTTCATATTCTGATGATCGGCAAGCTACTTCTAGCGACTCAAGGTGATGCAGTGAGCTATCGATTTCTACCTCTATTGGAGGATCTGAACAGAGTCGGACGGTATGCTTGGGGCGCGGCAGTCCTAGCCCATTTGTTTGACAGTTTTGGCATTTCTTCACTCCAGTCTTCACTCGGGGGATTCTACCCTCTACTTCAGGTATCTCTCTAAACCTTAAACTCCATGGATTAAATTATGCACTTACCTCTTATATTGATCACATGAGCTACATTTCAGGTTTGGAGTTATTTGTATCTTCCTACCCTCAGGCGTGCTTGGGAGGATCGAGGAGATCTACTGCCCCTGGCCAGACGTTGGACCCCAACACGAGACAGCCGATCTCTAAAGGACCAGGTCACCCACATTCAGGAGATGTTAGATATGATGCCCCATATAGAGGTAGGATTTAATTTTTGAAATTGAATTATATTATATGAATGAGATCAATGGCGATGATAAATTGAACTCTGCAGGTGACCTGGACTCCGTATCAGAGGGATATCGGGGTGATGCCCTGGGTGGAGGCGGCCATCCCATACTTCGGGAGAGAGATCTGGTTGCATGCCCTCAACCTGGTCGAGCCCTTATACCATAGGCTAATCATGAGGACACTGGGGCTCCACCAGGCGGTAGTAGAGTTCCCGACCCAGGCGACGGACCCACGACCTGGACGACGTTTTCGAGGCCTCCAGGGGACAGATGATTGGCGACAGCGTGCCCGGGAGCAGTATGCAGATTGGAAAAGGCGTGGCCGACCAGTCCCTGTGGGAGCGGACTCAGATGATGCCTACCTCCAGGCATACTCTCAGACATACGGTAGCCGTGTCTACCAAAGCGCACGTGGATAGGTATGCTTTAAATTCATTTGCATTTTCATTTACAAGAACTTGATTATACAATATGTGACCAACATGCATTATTGCAGTTCGACATAGAGGGGAGACTGGCCATGGTACAGGGACTCCTCGACTCCACGATCCGGCAGCGCGAGGACCTCCAGCAGACCGTCGATGAGCTGGTAAGTACTTGTAATTTAGAATGATTTGGATTTGAATTTCAATTAATGGTAATGCTTTCTTTTCAGCGCGAGGAGCTGGATGCAGTCCGATCCTCGCATGGTGCTTCATCCTCTACTCAGCCCATCTGCGACCACACCGATCTAGAGAGCCAGCTTGCTAGTGCAGTTGCTCGGGCGGAGGCAGCTGAGGCCTCCCTACAGGAAAGAGTAAGCAATTTGTTCTTTTAATCTTAGTCTTGAAAACTTTTATTAACATCAGTTATTGACCAAGATTTCGGGTGCAGGAGCAGGAGCTGCGGATAGCGGAAGCAGAGCTGAGGCGCCGCGATGCGGAGGAGCTTCCTCGAGATGTGGCAGAGCTACGCCTCCTACTCGGGGTGGAGAGGAGTGAGCGGTAGAGAGAGAGGGAGGATCGAGACAGAGAGAGAGAGATGGGAGAGAGAGAGAGAGTGGAGCGGGAGCTAGAGAGGGTGGAGCTGCGTACCAGATTAGGAATCGCCGAGCAGCGGGTGAAGGATGCGGAGGATCGCTATCGGCGAGGGCGTGAGCGGGCTCAGCGCGAGGGATACTCCCGAGCCTATTCGAGCACTGATTATTTAGTTACCTCCTCTGAGCATCAGAGGAGGGAAGATGCTGAGAGGGGAGCACGCGGTGACAGGGGTTCAGCTTCTCGGGGATCGATGGCTCCTCCTAGGCCTTCCAGGGGAGGACAGGAGGAGGCTGAGAGCTCGCGTAGAGGGGGAGATCAGGAGGGTCGAGGGGAGAGCTAGAGAGGTTGTTTTATCCATTCTCATTTTGTACTATTTTAACATACATAGTGGAATGAGACAGTCTTTGATACTTGTTTGCACTTCTTGTGATTGTTCTTTTGATTTTGCGCGCCCCTGTAAAAGGATATCTCCGCAATAATGCCATCAAAATTTTTTTGGAATTTTTGAAAATATGCAAATTTTTATGAGTTTTCAAAAAGAATATTTGAATTTTTATGTTGCTTTTGAAAAGATATGAAAGTTTTGGAAATGCTAAATTTTTTTGGCAATATTCGAAATTTTTTTTGGAATTTGGCAATATTCAATTTTTTTTTGAATTTTGGCAATATTCAATTTTTGGAATTTTGGCAATATTCAATTTTTTTGCAATTTTGGCAATATTCAATTTTTGGAATTTTGGCAATATTCAATTTTTTTGAAATTTCGGTTTAGACATTGCTAGTGCAGCATCAACGGATGTTTAAACCACTGGCTAGGGGTCCTTGTTCCTTCCCCTTTCGCTCAAAACTGCCCAAAGCCGGGTGTGCATTTAAAGGTGGCACCCTATAACCGACTTCCCTTGATTAATGGTGCCCCTACCAAGGCCATACCTGAGAAACATTCGGTCTTAGAGGGAGAAGAGAAGAATAATTGAGGATAAGCTTTATGCAGGATGGGAGATGTCGGGACTTGAATTCCTTCCAAGGTATTTCCCCTCAAAGAGGTAATCTGTTGTGCCGGGGCTTTGTGCCTTTGATTTTTAGACCCTTGACATGCATACGACCAGGGTTTTCCCTGCGGGGACTTTGCCACTCTTGTCATGCCATAATTCATAATTTTGCAATTATCAAAATTTTGACTTGATTTTCATAATAGCCCTTTTTGGCGAGATGTATCATGAAATTTGATTTTAGTTTGGGTCAAGACTGCCCCTATTTGAGACTTCTCTCGTATTGGGGATTACCTAGGTTGGTCATTTCATCCGTCAACCTCTTGCCCCTGCACTTGGCCGAGTAGAGAAGAGAAAAGACTTTCAGATATACTCATGGCATGGCCAAAGTAGCAACGGTGTTTTATCAAAGGAGCCGGCTAAGGACGCCGTGAAGTGTGTGGATGCCCAGCTAAGGGTTGCTCTTAACAAGCGGGGAGAGAACGTTGAATTCCGAACGCGGGGTTCTTATTAACCAAAGATGCTGCAGAAGCAAGCCTAAAGACTCTTTTATGAGATTTAGTAAAGATAAAGATACGACCTAGGATAAAGGCCTAAAATACCACTCTTAATCTTGTTAAGAAGCACTTTATTTTGAAAATCATGCGTGAAGCAGTGAGATAATGATATCATAAAAATACGTACTTACGCCAATATGTTACCTTGCGATCTTTGTTAGAACAGCTGCCGCGAGAGGCGATTTTGATCATCATGGGATTTGTCCTCAAGTGGCAGATAAAAGGATTGGAAGCAAAGGATTTGGGAGTGGCTTAACAAGAAGGAGTGGTTGCTCAGACCAGACTCAGACGAATAAGGAGAAAAAGAAGAGAGGCGAGGGCTAGAACTCCCTTGCTAAGGCGCGGAGACCCTGATTACATGGAACAGTCTACAGAAGAAGCGAAAAATTAGCAGGAGGAGTGAGGACTAAAGCCTCGGAAGCAGTGGGAGAAAGGGCAGATGTCCAAGGCAGTGGATGTGGAAGAAGTTGGGTCGGTCCCGTGATTAGGAGGAATTAGAAGGAAAAATTGATAGATGGAAAGAGGCGGATCCGGAGGGTCCGGAGGTAGAGGAGGAGAATCATGAGGGGAAGAAGAATCCGGAGGCTCCGGAGGAGGAGAATCTCGAGGGACGCGGTGCCCTGGGAAGAAATAGGGAAAAAGATGATGGAAGAGGAGGAAGAAAATGAAGGATGTGATGTCCCGAAGGAGCAGAAAGATGAATCGGAAGAAAAATGGAGGGTCCGGAGGAAGAAAATGCCGAGGTACACGGTGCCCCGGGAAAAGTGGATGAAAAGGGTCAGGAGGGACCGGAGGTTCCAGAGGGATGGCGAAAGAAGGGATGTGATACTCTAGGAGAGGGGATAAGAAATCTAGAGGATCCGGGGGAAGAAGACACCATGGGGCATGATACCCAGGGAGGACGGGAGAGGAATCTGGAGGATCCGGATATGGAGGTGTGGAGGGGCGCGATACACTAAAAGGGAGGTCCGGAGGTTCCGGAGGGATAAGATACCGAGGGACGCGATGCCCAGGGAGAATCAGTAAGAAGCCCAGAAAATCCAGACGTGAGGGTGTGTTGGGGCGCGATGCCCAAAGAGCAAGATTCGGAGATTCCGGAGGAAGCAAATATCGAGGGACGCGATGCCCAAGGAGAAGAGAAAGATCCGGAGGTTCCGGTGGAAGAAGATAGAAAAGGGTGCGATGCCCTGGGAGAATCAGTAAGAAGCCCAGAAGATCCGGATGTGAGGGTGTGCAGGGGCACGATGCCCAAAGAGCAAGATCCGGAGGTTCCGGAGGAAGCAAAAACTGAGGGACGCGATGCCCTGGGAGAATTAGGGGGGAAAAACTTGGAAGGACGCGATGCCCTGAGGGGAATGGATTAGAAGAGGATGAAGGATCCGGAGGTTCCGGAGGAATGAGACACCATGGGGCGTGATGCCCCAAGAGGATAAGAGAGAAATTCGGGGAGTGCGGATGCAATAGTTGGAAAAGGGCGCGATGCCCTGAGGGAAGATCAGAGGGTGTGCAATGCCTAGGAAGTGTAAGGAGACCCGAAGATCCCAAGGATGAAGATGAACAAGATGGGGAATGCGGAAGATCCGGAGGTTCCGAAAGATGGGGAAAATATGGGTCTGGAAACCCCGGAGAAAAGGAATGCAAATGCATGCGAATGCAACAAAATGGATGCGATGAAGACATGGATGCAACAAAATGCATGAGATGCAAAGAATATGAAGGGTGAGAAGATGAGATCCTCCTTCTTAGCCCCGGAGTGGCCCATGAAGAAAATGTGATAGACAAGAATGTGGATGGCGTTGAATAGAAGGTGGATAAAATAGTAGAAGGCCCCTTAGCACCAAGATAACCGCCCCTCCATGGCAGTGAAAGTGTATAGCCAATTGGCCCAATGGATAAAGCAAGAGCCCGTGACAAAGCTTCAATGGTAAATGACAACTCCCTTGAAGAGTGAAAAGTAATAGTGTGAGAGAGTTGGAAAGTTGGGATAGGAAGCATTGTGTTGCCCAGGGGTTGTGGCGTATACGGAGTGTTGAACAAAATGGTCATTCGCCCCTTGTATGGAAGAAAAGGTTCGAGATTTGAAAGTTGGAACAAGGGGTGCCCTGCCCGGCCCTTGGGCACAAACTTACACGGCATCAATGTTTGACATTCTCTCTTAGTGGGCAGTGGCGGGGACTTGGCCTCTTCAACCATGCTCAGCACGACAACACGGATTGGCACCCGGCAAATAAACTCTTGCATCTTGAATAGCTCGGCCATAGCCAAATCCTTCTTGCCCATCTCTTGATCTTCTTCGGCACAAGTACTTACAGAAGGATTCCCATTCCGAGTAGTAAAGGGGGGTGAAGCGGAGGCGGAAGGCTCCATAGATGGTGATGGTGTAATGGAAAGTGTGGGAGAAAGGATGGGTGGAAGTGGAGGTTCAAACACGTCGAGCTTCTCCCTTTGCTCGGAAGCAGTCGGGGTTGGTTCGAGTGCAAAAAGGGATAGATCCTGCTCAGGACTAGCCACGGGTAAGGGTGAAGGGTTAAGTAGTGGAATAGGGATTATGGACATAGTGGGTTTTGGGGTTAAAGGGATAATGGAGGGTTGAGGTGGCGAACAAAGAGGAGTAGTAATAGAAGGCTTGGCAGAGACTGGCGTAGTGGAGAGTGATGGAGGGTCGGCGGAGGCTGATGGAATGGAGGCTACTGGTGTGGTTACGGGAGGTACGAACGGAGAAGGTTTAGTGCGTTGAAAATGCCGGATGGGGCGAGAGGTGTCAAGTATAGGGGAAGGCGCATGATGCACCGGTGTGGGTGACTGGAGTGTCGACCAAGAGGTCTCATAAATGGGAGTTGGATCGGGGACTGTGGCATAGTCCTGAGCATAGGGGTCTTCTGGCAGTGGAGGAAGGGGACGGCGAAGGAAACTCGGAAGAGGTGCTTGCAGAGCTTCGTCGTATGCCGCCTCAAATTCTTCAATTGCCGGTTCTTCATTAGCAGGTTCAAGTGGACACCGTAGTGAAGGCGTGTATGTGGGTGGTGGAATGTAATGGTATTGTGTATGTGGAGGTGGAGGGCCATATGCGTGAATTGGGTGAATGGGTGGAGGATGGACGGCGTCCACTTGAACGTTGAAACCCGCCGGCTCTTGCTTGCTCGCACTGTCGATGCCGTAGTCGTCTCTCCTATCCTTCCAAGCTTGCTCCATCTTTGTAATGTCATTCAGAGCGGCGTGGAGGGGATTGACTGGAGTAGAAGGAGCGGGCCGTGGGCTCGTAACCCTCTTAAATTGTTCCTCCAACGAAGTGACTTTGTCGAGAAGCGTTTGTTGGAGGGGTGTGACCTGAGTAACAGAGGGTTGGCAGGGCCTTGAAGGAGGGGCCGCATAAAAAGGCCGTGAAAGGGGATTAATGGGATGACCCATAGAAGAACCCGGATGGGCCGGGTTGCAAGGAATAAATGGGCCTTGGGGCCGTGGTGGAGGAGGAATAGGAGGAGGCGGGTATTGGACCACCCGAGGAGAAGGGTGAATAGGAGGAGATGGGTGATGGGCTACCCGAGTAGGAATGTGAATAGAAGAGGGAAGTGGGTGATGGGCCACCCGCGTAGGATTGGAAGGAGGATGAGAGGAATGAGATGCACCCTCAACAACGGCCTTAAGGGCTTGGATTTGTTGAGGGGTGAGATGATCTAATGCATGCAAGATCTGGGAGACCTTCTCATCGTCGGGAGGAGACGGTCCCGTAGGAGTAGTGGCTCGCGATTGAATCGAGGGGCCATGAGATTGGACATTGCCCATGGGCCGGGCATGACCATAGGAATGAGTACGTGGTCCCTTGAAGATATGGTGAGGATTATGATGAACATGTTGAGATTGAGGAGTATAGGATGTGCTAGGTCGTGCATCCTCATTAACACAATTAAGATTAAACATGTTATTTTCTCTATCAAGGTAAGCCATTATGCAATCAAAGTTCAAGCAAAACAATTTGCAAAGAAGCACACAATTTGGAATGGTTACCGTTGATTTTTTTTATTTATTTGGACCTTGGTGAATTAATGACTTTATGCAAATTGATGTGATCACTCAAGGGAGGAACCTAGTTTCAAATGTGGTTTAACTCCGGTGCCAACTAGGAACACTCTCTCACCATGCATAGGCCAACTAAACCCGGGACTTCAAAGGTACAACCTGCCCAGCGTCCGTGAGGGAATCCACGGGTGCGAGGACTTACGGAGGCTTGGCTTAGGAATTTCCGGTCCAATGAGACGGAATGCTCAATGGAGGGTCCTTCCTTCACCAAGGGGGTGTGAGATCTCCTAAAAGTGTGGGGAGAGGGGGTCTCCCAAACCGAATGCAAAGATGAATGCTATGTTATGCAAGAATATCTAAACTAGAACTAGCAAATAAAATGAAAAATATATTAAAAAATGAATACACAACAGGAAATGTACAAGATGCAACCAGAGAAGATGACAATCAGAACCCCGACAGAAGGTGTGGGTGAAATACCCTCTGGTGATTAACGCGCTATATGTCCATAGCGCGATCTGATAGAACGCGCTATGGATGTATAGCGCGACCAATGACAGAGGGTGGGGGAACCCCAAAAGACAAATAATCACACACACTTTGATGGATTAACAAGCAGGCAACCAAAAGAACGAACGTGGTGGCACAAAGTGTCCCACCGTGATCGCCAATTTATGGATTATAAAATTAGAACACCCCCAAATTGAATGATTTGCATAAAAGATGATTTGACAAGATATAAAACTAAAATTGGTGATAAAAGGGGGGTTACATGTAATAATCAAAATCCGTGATCGCCACTGAGGCCAACAACATGCCAAATAATATAAAGATCAAGATAGGGCATGTTACATACCTCAGAAATTCAAGAGGGCCAAGAGCTGGCCTGGGGATGAACGCGCTATATCGTCCTAGCGCCTTCTCAGGATCGCGCTATGTTCCTATAGCACGATATCAGACAGGAAGCGGGATGAGTTGGATTCGTTCCTTCCTTGCTCCAAGGCCGGCCAAGGTGCAAGGGCTCCACGTATCAATCTTCTAGTGCCTGCAAACAATCATAAACAACAAACAGAAGGCCCATTAGATCGAGATTTTAGTAGAATCTGCCCCTATTCTTAATCAAAAGCATGTAAAATAAGGGCTCGATTACCTGGGGGTTTGGTGGTTTGTAAACCCCTATGGAAGGGCCAAAAATAGGTTTGGTGTGTGTGTGTGAATGCGTGTATTTTGTAAAAAGCAGTATTTTTGAGATCAATATGCAATGCTATGCAAAGATTGGGATGAACGAATTGGGGAGAAAAACTAAGAACTAGGAAGAACACAATATGCCCCTAAATACTCCCTTGGATATGTGAGGAGCGAGGAGTTGTTGATTTGGAACGAAACGCAGCCTCCCCCTCGTCAAGATCTCGAGTTGCATCCCCCTCAAAACGACGGCCAAGGGTCCAATTTATAGGCAAAGGATCAAGAAGGAACCCTAGGTCGGAGTTTGATCCCAAACTAATAACTTGGTGGCTCAAATCAAGGCAATCTTACCGATTAATGAGGGGAAAGACTCCTATTAGGGTTAGGAACCTTCCTTTTGACGAAATATGATTGGAAACTTACCAAAATAAGGACTTAGATCGAAAAAGGGGAGTCCGGGTCGGACTGGGTTTCTGACTGAGAACGCGCTACAAGCGTATAGCGCGTTCTTCATTATCGCGCTATGACGATATAGCGCGACAATAATTGGCTCACCAAATGATCAGAAAAAGAATAAATACCCATTGGGTAGTCGTTCAATCAAATATTAAATAAGAATAACATCCATAGTGGATGCTATGAATGTCAAGAAATAACGACTGTTCAAATGATCATTCAATCAGGTCCATAAAGTGATGTGAGTGAATAGCGCGAGAATGTCGAATTCGAGATAAGATCCAAGGTATGGAAATTGAATTGTGGGGCCAAGAATAGGGAGAAATCCCAGAAAATCAACCAATTAGGGATCAATTGGGGCATTAACTAGGAGAACAAAGAAATTGCTCAACTTATCGGTCAAAATTGGGTGTCTACACATAGCACCCTCGGATCACGTGTCTATCAAAGGTTGACTTAGGAACACGTGCCTCCTCTCTAGTTCGAGCTCACGTGATTACCCCGAGTTCGGACAGATTTAATTAAGTCTCGTTACTGCCAACTGCTCACTCAAGCATTTCATCAAACACCTTACACGGAGGGGTATGCTCAGATCTTCACGGTGCTAGCAAACATGTTGCACCGACCTTGCATGCGTTGAAGGCAGGACATGCACCGACCTTGCATGCGTTGAAAGGCAGGGATTGCACCGACCTTGGTTGCCATGCTGCACAGACCTTACTGTGTGCTCAGACCTTCACAGTGCTAGTGAAGAGGTTGCACCGACCTTCCTCTGTGCTTGAAAAGGATTGCACCGACCTTGTTGTATTCAACCCAAATGTGCACCGACCTTGTAGCAGATGTGCACCGACCTTGGTTTACTTGATAGCAAAAGCGGCATCGACCTTAAATGTATGCTTTGACTGATTATGACACAGACATACCATGGATGTGATAATGTATAGGCTAAATGTATGCAACATTATGTACTGACATCATTTTGGATGCATAAACTATATGTGTGCTAACACAGACAGAATATGCACGAGACACCTAGCAAGCGCCGACTATGATGCATGGAACACAAGATTGCCACAGACCTTAATGCATGGCTAGCATGGACCTTAGTACCTAACAATCCCTGCTAGCACAGACCTAATACACAAGATTATGCAGACTAACAAAGACCAGATGCGCATGCAACCCAACTAGCACCGACTTGTTATGCAAGACATGCTGTGCTAGCGTCGATGCATGATTATGCATGAATGCAACTAGCATCGACCTTATTTCAACTAGCATAGACCTTATATGCAAAACATGCTCTACTAGCATCGACTTTATTTCAACTAACATCGACCCTATGCATGAACTAGCATCGACCACATCGAGCTGGTATCGACCTTATGCAAGAACTAGCATCAACTACATCGAGCTAGCATCGACCTTATGCAACTAGCATCGACCTTGTCGAGTTAGCATCGACCTTAGTGTCAGCTTACACTGTCTGGGACTTTGACTGGCCAAACAAGACTATTGACAATTCTCATTGACTGTGCATGGACTTCATTGACCATGTTGACTTTTTTGTTGACTGAGCGTTGACTTTTGATTTTAGCTGGCTTTCAACCTATTCTTTTGAGCATACAGTCATAGACTTTTACACATGAATCAAATGTAATATAAGCAATGGGAACAAGCAATTGCATTAGGTTGATTAACATCGAAAGTAGTGCACCAATGCAACATCAACAGTGTTTGGCATCATTAAACCATATAACTGCAACATCAACACATATGATATCATGCTTAGATGACTCATAGTGTTTGACATCATCAAAATCATAGGGATACAACACTGAGCAGATTAAGAGTACGTCTCTCTTTTTATATGTAAATGGGAAAAGCTAACTCATCCGCCCATAACTTATTAGCTAGGAAAGCTATCCATTATTAGGAAAAGACATCTGGCCCTCTGACGACCTCTCCTTTGTATTTTTATTTGAATGTTATGCATGGTGATTAAAAAAAATTTACCTCTTGAGATTGCGTTTCACGTAAAATGAAATCCATATCCAGCATATTCTCAAGGGATTTTTACATCAAAAAAATCATTGTTAGAGATAAATTTATAAAAAAAATTATTCTTAAATATATATTAGCAGGGTTAATTTAAATAGTACATAAATATCATTTAAACGTGATTTTTTTTTAACTTTTTTAGTAAAAATAAGTGAGATGTACGTAAATAAATATGATATTTTTACACGATTTAGATTTACGTAATAATATGTCAGTTAATATATTTCTAAGAATAATTTTTTTATAAATTCACATCTAACAGTAACTTTCCTGCAAAAAAATCTTATTCTTAATCATTATTTTTGCATCTCGAGAAATTAATTCGGTCTCTACGTACTAATGCCGCAATATGCAGGGGATATTCGGACAGTCCCTCTCATTTATACAACTTATTAATGCATCTAACGCTTCTTCCAAGCCGGCTCATGAATAGCTATAAGGAAGAGAGCCAAGAAGTTCTAAGGAAATCAGCACTCAAAAGTCTCACTACTTGTGTGGTTACCAGCAAATAAAAAGATCATCGTCCACGGGCTGTGTGGTTATGACTCCCTTTTCAAAGTTACTTTTATCAGAGGCAAATAGTCTCGCGTCGGGATATTACGTAATGTTTACGTAAATTATATTAATCAATACAACTCACTTACTTACCAAAAAAACCCAATTATGCAAAGAGTACGTACGATAATTTGTATGATAGAGAGCTATACGTGCAAAAGTGACCATTTACATTACTCCACAATAAATAAGTGTAGTCTTGAAGCCCCTATTTGATAAGATTAAGCTCAGTCCGGATTAATTTAAGTGATTTAATTGTGTCCACTTTTATTTCAATTTGTTTTGTTTACAAGTGATTTAACCCTGATTAAGTCAGTTGATTAATTTTGTAGAGGTGTGATTCGATAAAAAAGTGAGTTAAGTTTAAGATTTTTTACGTAAAATGATAAATATACTCTCGTAGTCTCTCTCTCTCTCTCTCTAATTTGATAAAAAAGTGAGTTAAACTTAGAATTTTTTACGTAAAATGATAAATATACCCGTGTAATCTCTCTCTCTCTCTAATTTGATAACAACGTGAGTTAAACGTAGGGCTTTTGCATAAAATGTTAAATATACCCTCGTAGTCTCTCTCTCTTTTAGAGAGAGAGAGAGAGAGAGAGAGAGGCATGGTTGACCGGTGAGGAGGAGGGAGAGATCAAGAGGGAAGGGGTGCGGTGCCAATTAGTGAGGGGAGTGGGCGGCGATGGAGGGGGAGGAGGCGTGGCCCGTGAGTGAGGGGGAGGGTTAGATCGGGAGGGAGGACCCGCCTGCATCTGCACGTGAGGGGGAGATCAGGAGGGGGGAGGAGGCGGTGTCGACAGAGGGGGAGATCGGGAAGGTGGGGAGGCGGCGACACTGGCAAGTGAGGGGGAGACTAGGAAGGGGGCGACACCGGAGGGTGAGGGGGAGGGGGCGATTGGGGGGCGGTGAGAAGTGAAGACAAAAGGGAACTTTTACGCACCGAATTAAGTATCTCATCTCTTGAGATGGGAGAACTTGATCCGACTTAACCATGAGTTGCACTATTTTTAACATGATTAGTCAAATTCGTTACGTCAAAGTGAATTGGACTAACTTTGGGGTCAAGTCGGTTTAACCTAAAGGCTAAGCCCGAAACAAAATGGTGTGTAAATAAGTTGAAACGAGACATATTTGGTTAATTATTTATTAAAATAAAATTAGTTAAAATTTTCAATTAATGTTTTTATAAATAATGTTTTATTCGAGAAATTTAGATTATGCAAAATCCTGAACATTTACGCACCGGTGATTGCACTGTTTCTCAGCAAACTCACCCTTTTTGTGCGACTGGAGTTCAAATCTCCGATCGGTATGCTTCAAAATCTAGGATTTTTTATACTTCTAATTCCCGCACTTGATCGAGAAAATTGCAGCCGTTGGATCTTCCTCGACACTATGGTTAAGGCTGAAACCGGGTTATTTGTGAGGATAACTTATTCCAAGTTTTACTTGGAATGAGTTATCCTCGCCTCCCCATCCCCGTTCCTGTCCCCCGATCGACCTGGCGCCGTGCTCTCGCGATCCGGCACTGTTCATCGTCTCTCCGAGAGCTCTCTCGCCTCCCCTCTCTCGCCTCCGTGTTCTGCAGGCGGGGTCGTCTCTCGCGAGAGCTCTCTCTGCCTCCCCTCTCTCGCCTCCGTGCTCTGCAGGCGGGGTCATCTCTCGTGGGAGCTCTCTCTGCCTCCCCTCTCTCGCCTCCATGTTCTGCAGGCGCAATCGATCGAGCTCACCGTCAATCGACTACAGACGACTTCTTCCCGGCCGTTTTAGCTCTTCCCGCCACCGGCTCCGGCTCGTGCTTACCGCGAGGGAGGTCGGTCTCCCCTGTAGCAATCGTGCTCCCCGGTGGATGTGTTCCCTCTGCTGTGCATCGCCTCCTCAGATCGTCGCTGGTGGACCTCTCCCCTTGGCTGGTGTTGTCTTTCGATCATCTCCTCCCCTCTCTTGTGATTTACCGCGCTTGTCCTCCGCAAACCCTAGACCCTGGATCGACCTCTCTCTCACAACTATCTCCGTCTCTTGTGATTAACTGCGCGCCCTCCACAAACCCTAGTCGACCTCTCTCTCAACTATGTCCCTCTCTTGTGATTAACTGCGCTTACTGGTGATGGCTTTCGATCTTTGTTAGTCGGAGATGACCCCCCCCCCCACACTGTGTTCCCATTGTCGTCTATGCATGTGTGTTACTGCTAACTATCTATTTTGTAAAAAGAGGTTTCAGGTTGCCCCTTCCCCCAACGTCGCCTACTGGTGCTTCCTGTTGACGTCTCCTTCCCCTTCAGTGCTCCTTCTCTTCCGATTTGTGGGCTTGCTCCTTCCCCGTATAAGGTATTTGTCATACCACTGCACTGGGAATGTCTTGATTGAATGTGTATCATGGTCTTTTGGAAGGCTATTTATGAATCTATTTTGATGTATAACATGCTTAGACTCAGTACTTGACCTTGTGATCGTCCATCCCAATATTTGTATATCAGAAGATCTGACCAGAAGGGGGATCATGTTTGGGTTTGCTTATAATCTGCGGTATTTGTTTATGTAATCCTTTTTTAATTCCAGTTCACTTTATATGAGAATGGGAATGAGATTCGATAATTAGATCAAGGAGTTGACTGTAGTCTGTTGGGCAAATAAATTAATTTTATAAGTTTATATAACTCCTTTAATGTTACTGCCAGGGTTTTGTTTTCATATGTTTTCTAGTAATCTGAACACTAGGGGCATGTTTGATAGCGAGTTACCACAAGAGGTAGCTTGCACAAAACCTACCAAGTTAGCAAAGCAGCCCTAGGACAGTGCTATAAGTTGGATACATTGGGAAAACTAATCATCATATCAGCATCAATTCATGAACCTCTTGAGTTTGTGGTCCTGCTTAGGATGCTTATAATAGGATCATCCAACATTTTGGCAGCAGAATTCGTGCATATTTGGTAGTATTACTCTACACACAGACACGGTGGACCATGATGCATGTCTTGGGGATCATTTTGCTTGGCCAAAACATATATATTGAAGTTTTTGTGTTTCAGAGTTACTGATTTACAACTTCCATTCATGAATAAATAAATAAAGGTAACAAGACACTTCCTTAATGTGCTGAGGGGTTTCAAGGTTGTATTGGTAACCATGTACACCACACACTACCTTGTATTTTTTTCCTTGTTTTGTTTCTGTTATGTTCCCAATGAAATATTCAACTATATCTAATGGTACTGGAACCAGAGGGACATAAGTGAATCAATATTGTTTATTTTGAGCGTGTACATGGCAATATAAGAATATATGATATAGTGTAGTATATGATATATTAGATTATGGGCTATATATGTAATTATGTTTAACAAAAGAAGGAAGAACTGGCCAATTTGACCGATCTTATTTGATCAGTACCTTTGTATGAATACGATTGTGGGACTGATTTTTTAGGATTTCATCCTTTTAAAGGAGTGAAGGCTGCTAGAAGTTTCATTGCATTTGGAATTCTATTCACTTCTCTTGGTTCTCTCTGGCCTCCTAAATGTGCCACAGTTCCTGTTGGTTGGGGTCCGTGCGATATGAGTTCTCTCTGGCCTCCAAAATGTACCTCAGGGTTTGGTTCTCACACTAATTATCTATTAGCCCTTCATTTCCGTATGCCCATAAGGGTGAAACTTCCACCCTCCTGCAAATCTTGTGTAATTTTCTGTGGGCCTTTGCCAACTTATGATGTTGACATGTTATAAGATACTTCAGATTATGATGTTGGATTGCTTCATATTATTGTCATGAATGCTTCAGTCCATGCTAATAATTTTGGATAGGGGATATTATCTTCTGCAGTTTTCAGCTCTTCGGGTGCTTCATATTATCTTCATTTAACAGTCATTTGGGCTCATTTGCATTGGCCTCATTTCCGGGTTCTTATGATTAATTGTCTTCTACTCCGGACTGCTCCTTCCTGTTGACGTCTGCTTCCCCTTCATTGCTCCTTCCCCGGTGGTGTGTGGGCTCCTTCTCTGTGGTCGTGTTAGCCTGAAATGTATTTCACAGTCATGTGTTTTATTTGCATTCGCCTAAGTTCTCTTTTCCTAATAATTACTTTATGTTTTCAATGTAAATAAGTATGAATGCATCTAGAGATGGGAAAAGTAGAGTGGCGAATTGGAGCAAAGAAGCAGATTTGATTTTTGTAGATCTCCTAGTAGAACACAAGGTGAGCAAAGATGGTTTCGCAAATGGAAATTTCACAAAGGAGGCATGGAAGGAAATCGTAAAAAAATTCAATGAGTTGACCAAGTTAGGATACTCATTAGAGAATTTGAAAAATCGGTTTAAAAATCTGAAGAAAAGATACTATTTAATTGTGACTATAAAGAATAGGTCAGGATGGGGATGGGATGATGACAAGAAAATGCCAACACCAGGCACAAAGAAAACGTGGGATGATCTCATAGCGGTATGTAACATACGTATTGCATAGTTAATTGTTTAATTTAACTTTCTTTAAATGACCAACATGTATGTTTATTTTTCAGACCAATAAAGAGTACAAGTCAATTCAAGGGAAATCTTTCTTGATTTTCGATCAAATGGAGGTGATTTGCTCAAATTCTATGTCAAAAGGGGATGACGCCGTATGTAATGAAGGTTCCTCTTACCTTGACACACGTAGTGACTCTGGTGATGAGGAGCAGCAAACTGTGGAGTAAGAATCAGGCCTAGATTTCAATATTAACACTTTCTTGAATGACACTGATACCCCGAAAAATAATCAGCAACCATCGCAAAGGGAACCTCCAAATGTTGAGACATTCGCGGCCACTCCCTCTACGGCCAAGACCATTCCTTCATGTAGTAATATAAATAGGAAGAGGAAGCGGAGTTCCCAGGGTAATGAGGATTCAATTGACAAGTTAGTAGAATTGGGTCATGAAAGGTTGACCTTGGCAAGAGAGATGCTCCAACTTCAGAAAAAAATTATACCGCCAATGGATGAGGTAATTAATATGCTCGTCAACTTACCTGGACTTCCTCATCAAGATATTTACAGAGCTATTGAGCTTATCAAGTCTACCGAGGATCGTTCCATCTTTACGTCTCTTCCAGAAAATTTGAAATTGGGATGGATATTTACCCGTCTGGGATACTATTGAAATCTTCATCGATATCCTTTTTAAATGCACAATTACATGTGCAGTTTATTTATTCACAGTTACTTATTTAATTAAATTAGCTTTAGCTTTAATGATGGTTCATTTCCATGGATTGATTTTTCGTATGCTATTGCACACTTATAACATGCTGCTTGTTTATGCTTTGTAGGATATTTTATTTTCCATTATCAATGGACTTGAGAACTATTGGCACCGGTCCATCACTTGACACACTCATGAAGTTTATGATGGATGAGGAGAACTATTGGGACGAAGTTGAACATGTAGTTCTCATTTAAATGTTATCCTCCGACATATGCATCCCTAGGATCCTAATGCACACAGATGTTGGTCGAGGTCATAAGTGGGTTAAACAATTAATGGCCGGTCATGTTGGTAGATCATACTCTACTTTTCGGGTGCATCCTCACTTATTCTTAAGGTTAATGGACAAATTGATGGAAAGGGGTGTACTTAATGACACCAAAAATATGTCTGCCAGTGAGCAATTAGCTATATTTCTCCTCGAGCTTGGACATGGAGTTGGCAATAGATTACTGAGAGAATGGCTCCAACATTCAGGAGAGACGATAAGTCGGCATTTTAACAATGTACTCATGGCAGTGTTATCCTTGCGGCGTGACTATATTAAGAAGCCGTCGGTTGAAGATCCAGTACATCCAAAAATTCGATATGATCCTAAAATTTTCCCCTTCTTCAAGGTGATGAACTTTATGATCATTAGCAAATAGACATGCATTAATTGATTCCTTCGAATGTTTGCTAATTGTTATTAATTATGCTTCTGCTTTGTCAGCAGAATGCATTGGGTGCAATTGATGGCACACATATACTTGCAAAGGTTCCGATGGCTGACCAGCCTCGTTATCGAAATCGGAAGGGTGAAACATCCCAGAATGTCATGGGATGTGTAAATTTTGATCTAATGTTTAGTTATGTTGTTGTGGGTTGGGAGGGATCAGCTGCAGATATGAAAGTTCTCAGGTGGGCACTTTAAAAAGGTGGATTTAACGTACCAGAAGGTAAATGTTATTCAATTGATAGGGCTGTCTATGTTCCGTTCCCCATACTTATTAGAATTCCATCTCGTTTGTTGTCATAGGAAAATTCTGGTTGGTGGATGCAGGATACACAAACATTCCCCGCTTTTTAGCACCGTACCGCGGCACAAGATATCATCTGCCAGAGTACAGAGGTAATAGGAGGAGGGTTGCACACAAGGATAAAAAGGATTTTTTCAATCATAGGTATGCACAACTACGCAATTGTGTTGAGCGTGTTTTTGGTGTCCTAAAATCACGTTTCACAATTTTGGTAAAACGTCGTAACTATCCAATTAAGACACAAGCTAGAATTGTAATGGCTTGTTGCGTGCTCCACAATTTCATTAGAAGGGAGCAAGGTGTTGATTTAATTTTCCAACAAGCCGAAGATGACGTGGACAATCCTGGTGATGAGAAGGTCGATGAAGATGATAATGTCAGTAGGATAGAGGCTACTAGAGGGGAAAGATTCCGGGAACGTTTGGCAACTCGTCTTTGGGCCCATCATAGTTCACGGGGGTATTTATTACACTGTTAACCTAATTTGTAATATTTTATATCTTTCACAGTTATGTTTACACGTAACCTATAACTTGTCTATTGCAGGCGTCGTCAGGTGGAATCTCAAAATGACGAGTGACATTATAATATTGTCATTTTTAATTATTCAATTTTACATGTTATGTAATTGGACATTATATATGTTGTGTGTTTGGACACTTTTATTCTCTGTCAATTATTTTATGTTTAGTTGTTTATGATTTGGAATGTGCATCTATAACATAATTTCCTTGACAGTTTCTCAGATATGACTTCTGCTCTTTTTTTGGGGGGGGAAAGGGGTGACCTTCAAACAACTAAATTTATACTCTGCAATCTGCTCCCTATCTTGGATATGATCGTTTGAACACTCACTTAATTTTTTGGAGTAGCCTGGCTCAATTGCCACTACATATAGGTTTCAGGCTGCTACACTGCACAACATGCATGGTCGATGCTACAATTTTACATGCTTGGTTTTGTTACTAGATGTTATATCCCTGTGCTCATTTTGCTATTTTGGTGTGTGTGTGTGTGTGTGTGTGTACACTTACAGGAATATTATCCTTGCATAGGACGTTGGGCTATGATGATGGGAATGAGCATTGATGTGATAAGGAGGACTGTGGGGGCATCGCATTCCATTCTCCTATTTGTAGGCCCCGTCGATGACAGTGGGTTGGATGGCCTTTATGACAGCCCCCACTATGAGGCTGGATGGTGCTACTGTAGGGGTTCTATGGGAAGTGACTGCAGCACTTGTCTTCCAATGACTGTCATTTTTGAATATTGTCCATCTGAGCCAAATAACATGACATATCAAATATAAGTTGCTGCCTTGTACTACACTGCACATGCTTGGATTTGTTATTAGATTTATGTTATATCTTTGTGCTCATATTTGCTATTTTGGTGGTATCTAACATTTTCTACTACTTACAGGAATATTATCCTTGCATAGGACGTTGGGCTATGATGATGGGAAGGAGCATTGATGTGATGAGGAGGATTGTGGAGGCATCGCATTCCATTCCCCTATTTGTAGGCCCCACCGATGATAGTGGGTTGGATGGTCTTATGACAGCCCCCACTATGAGGATGGATGGTGCTACTGTAGGGGTTCTATGGGAAGTGACTGCAGCACTTGTCTTCCAATGACTGTCATTTTTGAATATTATCCATCTGAGCCAAATAACATGACATATCAAATACAAGTCCTTGACCGATGCTTCATTATAATTTTAAGTGTTTATAACATAATTCTTTTTCAGAATAAAACCAGTAGGATTCAAAATTAATGGGTGAGGCAAAATATGATCATATTCAGTGTCAATGTGGCATAGGGGAATGTGTTATCAAGATTTCTCAAAGTAGCAAGAATTCTAAACGTCCCTATTATTGCTGCCCACTTGGCGTATGTTGTTTTGACCCTACCGTACTGTTTTGGTTTACATGTTATGTATGTCATTTTCTCATGTACATTTGCTCACAGCTTGGGAATGATAAGTCATGTCGGTTCTTCATGTGGGTGGATGAAGTATTACTGTGTCCTTGTGGCAAAGGACCTTGTAGAAGGCGGACCTCAAACACTAGTAAGAATAAGGGGAAAATATTTTATGTATGTCCAGAATCTAAGGTACGTGGCTAACATTGTTCATGGTTATTGTTCTTACATTATTTATGAAATGTGTCTAATGTGAATATCTTTTACTTGTAGGCTGACAAAACAACATCAGGTTGCGGGTTCTTCATGTGGACAAAAGATATGTCAATGGTATGGACTAATTTATGTTTTCAATGTGAATGTTTAATTATACACAGTGGAGTGTGAGCTATGCTAGGGTTAAATTTCTCCTCCATGTCTCATAATCAGCCAAATAACCTTTATTGTGTACAAACATCCGTATCTTTATAAAAAATGATTGCAGACATTACTAGATTTGTATTAACTGTAAATCAAAAATAAATGTCATAATTCCAACGTAGCAGAAAATATCAGAGATTCTATCACGGAACAAGAAGGCTTTTAGTTAATACAATTTGATTATTTGAGGTGAGTCTTTGTGCTTCTTAATTTAATGGTTGCGCAAATTTGATTCTCGCCATTAGCAAGCTGCCTCTTACTTTGGAAGTCTTCATGTAGTTCTAAAATATGAGAACTTTTGCTATTTCTTGCTGGAAGTTTAATTCTGTACTATTCAAGGGGCAACCCAATTATGTGACCTACTCTATATTTTGGGAACAAATGCTATCGGCTTCTAGGTGTTGTACTTGATCAAACTTTTGTTGTCTGTCTGCTTGCAAATGAACTTGTGAATTGCGTGAAGATTTACTTGGAGAACAATTATGTGATGAACAATAAACCGGGCTTGTTCATGGATTCACCAGTAGAATTAGGAGGCAATGCTTCCACATCTCCATGACGGGACAGCATATCAATTACCATAAAACTCTTTTTAGCATGGGCACTGCAAGAAGATGAAACCACCTTACTGACCTCATCCAATCGACCGGATGGTTCAACAGGTGACCTGTTTGACGTTAATACTGAAGATCTTGGAGTATCATAATTCATAGGATGGATAACAGAGTTGCAAATTTCACTAACAGAACTCCATAAAGAACTGGAAGGCAAGAGGGACTGCACTAGAGATGGCATCAGGGGAAATTAAGCCACGTCCTGGGAAACATTCACCAAATATCTTCATCCTAGAAGGGGCAAGTGGTAAACTATGCATCTTGCTACTAGTGACCACAGAACTTTGCACACTGCAATGATTGTTCAACATGATCACATCCATTCTTGTTGAACTGTTGGTGACCCTGAAGACCCAATGAATGACAAGCTGAATCTGGTCTTGGACATCACTTGCAAATAAATGTAGGCCAGAAGTGCCAGCACCAGAGGTAGGCAATCACTGTATTTGTAACCCTATTCAAAGCCTTGTCTGACGTTTGATTGTTAACCTGATTATCATTTTCCCAGTGATTAGCAGTTTGAGAATCTCTCTTATCCTGCCCCACACTTTCCTTCAGACAAGCAATTCTTCTATAGGTACTAGCTTTAGAGGAATTTTTTCTTGTTATATATTCCCTTCCAAAGCCTTTATCAGTTTCCCTCGAAGACTTATTAGATTGGTCCTTGGGCTTTGGTTCTGAAAAGGGCAGCACATCAAAAGCCTGTGGGCTGGGTTCTGAGGTAAATTTGCTCATGTTCCTGTTGACCCATGACTGATTCAGATATATTTTTGTTCTTTGGGCTGGGTTTTACAGTATAATTAGCTACTATATTCTGTTGTCGTAGCAGGTAATATATGGGAATTATATGAATGATTGAAGGACAAGTGATCTACTTTGTACATCACCCTACTTATCTACTTTAGTGATGAATGCTTTGTCGAATACTTGCATCCATGTAAAGTATCTATTTGACTGAATTCTTTTTTAAGTTCTTGCATAGTCCAATGCCAGCATGTGCATGCGATATATGTGCATGAGATTTAATGCTTCTTCCCATTGTGTGAATTCAGTGAAGGCACATTAATGTGTGCGAATTGCTCCTTCCCATTGTTCAGTGCTCTCAAAGTTCAATATCTTATTATACTCCTTCCCAATGTCAAACTCTCAGTTGTGTGCTATTTCTTATTTTTGTACAGCCAATTGGGTGCTGGTTCAATAGAATAAGCCACATAATAGGGTTGCTTCAATATTTCTGAAATGAGTTATTGCATACATTATCTTTTCTTAATACTATAACTAGTTAATTTTCACACATTATCTATGTGTCTGCTAACAATGATTAGTACCTTTGCTTGTTGCTTCGAATGGAGTCTATTGCAGACTGTTGAATGATAATGTTTATGGTATTTGAGGGAATGGATTCTGATATGAGAACATATTTTCTGCTGACACTCTTGTGCAGTTGTGAACATATTTCAGCTTGCTATCATTCCCAGGCCTTTGCACATGATAGTAATGGCATGGAATTGGATTCAAACCCTCTAATGCAATTTATTTTTTCCTTACTTGTTCATTGTTGGTTGTGCTTTAGTCGTGGAATATTAAAAACCCTCTAAAGGGGTGTACACAAACAGGGGTATTTAACATTGATACTGGATATTTATTAAGTATGAGTACATAATGATGACTGAGTTCAAAATAAGATGGAGAAAAAAATGACACTCACATTGTTCGAAAGTCACTTCCTGATGATCTTGTGTGCTGACTGAATATTCAGGGGGGATACAATGTGTGTGTGTGTGTCTGTGTTCCCAGGTGGGTGTGTGTTCAATTTAACATGTGTGTGTGTGTGTTCAGGGGGGATACAATGTGTGTGTGTGTGTGTGTTCCCAGGTGTGTGTCAGAAAGGTGTGTGTGTGTGTTCAATTTAACATGTGTGTGTGTATGTTCAATTTGGTGTGTGTGTGTGTGTGTTCAGGGGGGATACAATGTGTGTGTGTGTGTGTTCCCAGGTGTGTGTGTGTTCTGTGGGGATACAATGTGTGTGTGTGTGTGTGTGTTCCCAGGTGTGTGTGTTCAGGGGGGATACAATGTGTGTGTGTGTGTGTGTGTGTGTGTGTGTGTGTGTGTGTGTGTGTGTGTGTGTGTGTGTGTGTGTGTGTGTGTGTGTGTGTGTGTTCTCGTTCTTTCTAGATATAAGAAATAAGGTTAATGCCCATTATTGACAGCTACCACTACTAGAACTACCTTCTTTCATGTTAGTGATAGAAAATTGTAATACAGCATATATTATTTTCTTTGTAGAAGTGCCAAGTAAGTCTGCACATTCATTTCAGTTTTCTCTACCACATGAAGACAGCTCCTTCCCACATGGTGTGTGTGTGTGTGTGAGACAGTGGAGACAGCTCCTTCCCATTATTCAAGTTCTCCCATTGTTCCCTGTTGGTGTTAAACTCCTTCCCAATATCAAACTCTTTGTCTTACCAGGTATAAACGAGGCAATGATGATTGGGTGGATGGCCACACGGCAACCCCCAACTAATTTGATAGAATATGATCCATGTGATTACGTTATGTCATGTTGTTCTGAGCCTCATCTCCCTTACTCTTATCAATTTCATATATTTTGTACTTAATTCTTTACTTTGTGATTATATCATTCACCTTTTTCAGGAACAGATTACAAATGAGCAGACAGTAGAAATGTCTAGTATATCTACAACAAGAGGACAGATTGAAGAGCATGCACTTGTGGAAGATTTAAGAAGAACAATCGAGATGGAGAAATTTACAGCCGATCGAACTGTGAAGTTATGTGAAACTTTGTTGGCAAAGTTTGATCAATTGAAATTATGTAATAACAAGTGATATGATTTTCTTTTTTTGGACTATCATTTGTGAGGCCATGTACAATTGGATAATTTTTTTGTAAAATTTTATCTTTTTGTAGCATGCTCTCAATTGTTATAATTTTTTTCTAATTAATTTATGTTTCCTACCTGTTCGTGTGGATTGTACGTGTGCGTATATTATTTGGGCCACCCGTACTCATTATTTAGATTACACGTGAATTATTCATATTTTATACGCATGTGTAAATTATGTATAAAGTTTGATTTTTTATCAAAGTAAATACGGTAAATATGATAGTAGTTATTTTGAGTGATCAAAATGTTAAAAATTCAAAAAATAGGTAATCAAAATTTGTTTGATTTTGGTCCGATTTAAGATAGAGTTTTAAGTCTCATTTTAGCAGGGGAGAGTGAGATTCAGAAGTGTGTAAGAAAATAAATTGATTAATAAAAGTCTCGTTATCACTAACAAATACTTTGAAATAAAAAATTTATTTGGAAGTGTGTTTATCACTAATTTAAATTAAAATCCTTTGATTTATATTTAAAATATAGAGCACCACACTAAATAATTATATTGATATTAATTAAGAATAATAATTACTTATTGAAATGTATTATTATCACTAATATACTTTTAAAGGAGGAAAAAGTCAACATCATTAGTGCTATAATGTAGAAAATAATAGATATATTTGCAGTCTCATTATTACTAATGGATAATTATATAATCAAAATATTTAATTACAAATTTTGTTATCAGTAAAGAATAATTAAAGTAGAGTTTCAATTACGTTTCTCATAGTATGATATTAATATTAAATTGAATATTTTTATTATTGATTATTATATTACATAAATATGTTAAAATTGAGGTATACTATATAATTACTCATAATTATAAATAAAATAATTATTATTCATTAATTTTATTTTACTAACAAATTTTTAAAACATAATATCTTAATTAATATCTTAATTTTTATTATATTAAATTAATATGAAATTTATTTTTGTAATATTTTTAATAATATTAATAAAGTTTATCTATTAAAATCTATTATAAGGTATTTATTAGTCGTAATCATGAATGTAAAGTTTAATTAAGTATCAATTTTTATTAAAATAAATTATATTATAAATTTTCTAATCCCATCCAAATAAAGAATAGCATCACATGTTTTAACCCGAGATAAGAAGGACAATATGATAATTATTTAATATTGATTCTCATTTCTATCTTCATTTTTTATCAAACGAATAATAGAAATATTCTCGTACTTATCCTTTCGCATATCACTCGTACATGAGAATAAGAATAAATTAACTCGGGATGAATTATACCTATTCTTCGCTTAAATTATCCGGATATCAAACAGCACCTATGTTCCTTCCACCTTTGCTATCACCCTGAGCCAGCCAACCGCCGAGCTCTCTTCCTCTGCAGATACCAGTCATGGGGCGGCGCCGCTGTAGTCACTCGGGCTCCGCTGCCGCCAGCACCCTCCTGCGACAAGTACAGGATGGTCTCTTCCGCCCGGGTGCCTCCGCTTACCCCCAGGAGGAGCTCTGAAGCGGCCGCCACGGGTGAGAGCTCCCCTCTGATGCCGCCGCCGCCGACTGATGACTCGCCGGGTCTCGACCCGCCTGATGAACATCTGCGTGGCGTCGCTGTGCCGGGCCCGCCGCCTCGACGCCGCGGAGCGCGTCGTCGCCGACGGGATCCGCCTCGGGTGCCTTCCGGACGTCGTCACCTACAACACCCTCGTCGCCGCCTATTGCCGCCTCGTCGGCGTCGACGCGGCGTACGCGGTCCTCCACCGGATGAAGGAGGCCGGCCTCCACCCGGACGTTGTCACCTACAACTCGCTGCTTGCCGGGTCGGCCCGGTGGCGCCGCCTGCCGCTTCCCTCGACCTCTTCGAGGAGATGCTCCGGGTTGGCCTCCTCCCCGACGTCTGGACCTACAACAGTCTGATGCACTGCCTCTTCAGGTCCGGGTGCCCTGAGCACGCCCTCAGAGTTCTCGCGTTCATGGAATCCGCCAAGCTTGCTCCCTCTTCGGCCACCTACAACATACTCATCAACGGCCTCTGCAAGCGCGGGGACGCGGGCGATGCCCTCAAACTGTTCCGGCACTTGGAGAGGGCCGGGTTCCCTGGAGACCTGGCCACGTTTAATACCCTCATCGATGGGCTCTGCAGTTCCGGCAGGCTCGGCACGGCGAGGAGGCTTTTCTGCGTCGTCGACTTGGGGCGTGCTCCGAATGTGGTGACCTATACGACGATGATGAAGGTTATTTTAGATCGCGCAGGTTCAAGGAGGGGTTCAGGATGCTTGATGAGATTAGGAGGATGGGCTGTCGTTTTGATGCGTTTGCCTACTGTACTGTGATCAGTGTACTGATAAAGATGGGTATGATGGATGAGGCTTCCGATTTCTTGGAGGAAATGACTACACAATGCGGGGTGATTGACAGAGTGTGTTACAATACGCAGATCAACATGTACTTCAAGCTGGGTAAGGTGAAGGATGCGCTTGACTTGCTGAACAAGGTGGATGAGATGGACGAGTACACGGTTTCTATAGTGGTTGATGGGTTATGTAGGATTAATCGCCTCCCTGATGCCTACAATCTGTTGAAGGCGACAAGCTCCCGGTCGAATTTGGTGCCGTACAATTGCTTCATTCGGGCTCTTTGTAAGCAAGAAAAAGTGGAATCCGTGGACTTTGCAATGATGTTGTTCAGTGAAATGGAGAGTAGAGATTCTTTCACATACGCATCGGTGTTGAGGGGTCTTTGCAAATTGGGGAGGTTTCTTGAAGCATTCAGAATAAGTATGGGCGCCATAAGAAAGGGCGTGCGCCTGCCCGGTTCAATCCTACGTGCAATTCTTGCTGGGCTCCGTTGGAGTAGATATAAGTTGCATGCCAGGAAACTTAGATCAGAGGTTTTCAAGGCTAAGTTTCATTTGCAGCAATCTACAGGTACGAAGGCTGGTTGTACGTAATGCGAGATTAGCCGGGGAACGACTTTAACTGAAAATGGATACTGAAGATGTTGATGAATGCTGTAGAACCTCAATTAAGCAGTTCACAAATTATCTTTTCCCGGTACAAGGTTCCTCAGAAGGCATTTGAATCGGTGTCATCTCTCTTCTTTGCTGTTGTACATAACGAGGATACACTGAGAAGAAGCAAATAGGGTTTTTGCCAAGAATGTTGATTATTTCAGCCTGTGCAAACACCATGCGACCAGAGTTGTGGATGGATGGCGCTGTCAAACTTCAGCAGAAATGTCGCTAGTGAACTTTCAGGTATTACCAATATTTGCCTTTGATTTTCTGTATTCTTATACAGTTGTGCTCTGCTGCGTTGAGGAAAGGTGTACCTTATATGTATAATAATTGGATATTACTAATTTTTAAAAGTGGCACTTTTGCTTATTCTTGTACTGCTATAATGAATAGATCTTGGCAAAGATTAAAGGGACTAAATCAGCAAGCCTCTATGATAACAATGGATGTGTAGAAAAATATTCCCTGTTCCCCTCCAATTTTGGTTAACCATATATATTTACGTTTTGCCTTTTCAGATTCCCTCATTTTGCAATATGAGAAGTACTTATCTCAGATTTTGGAAACTTAAATTAAACTTATAGCAGAAGTTGCTACTTTTTGGCATCAATCACTGCCAAATTCTCTCTCCCCTTCTATTACTGAAACTAAACTCTACATGTTCTGACTTAGTTCACTTAATTCTAAAACCTTTATTCCAAAATCTCCCTATATCATTCTAACTTACAGTTTTAAACCCTTGGAGTTCTCATCAATTAAAACCATATCATCTACAAACAACACACACCAAGGAATACAATCATGTAAATGTTTTGTCATTTCATCTATATAATAAACATAAAGAGATAATGGCTTCGTGCTAACCCTTGATATAACCCTATGGTTACAAGAACCTCAGATGTCCCTCCAACGACAGTTCTAACTTTAGTACAAGCCCTTTCATACACATCCTTGACTACATCAGTATAACCTTACAAACTCCTTCCACCTCCTGCGCTACACAAAGTCCACTGAATTACCTCTTTTGATATTTGGTCATAGGTCTTTTCTACATCAATGGTAATCATATGTAGATATTTCCTCATCTCTCTCTACCTTTTCATTCAACTGCTTGTGTAAGAAAGTAACTTCTGTAGTGGACTTAGTTGGCATGAATCCAAACTGATCATAAGCTTTAGACACTTCTCTATTATAGTTTCCTAAAGGTTGTTGGAATGGGAGGAAGGCCGTGGTTCGAAGGTTGTTTCGAGGGGTCCCTTGTGGTGGTGTTATTTTACCATCATTACATTGCCCTCATAGAATGTTGAGGTGTTTCCATAGCTTGGTTACATTGTCTAGTTTTTTGGTTAATATTGATGAGAATACAAGGTGTTGGGAGTTTTGCAGTTTGCATGTGCTTTAGTTGAGTTAAATGGGGAGAGGATTTCCATTGGAGGGGACCTAAATGGTCATGTAGACAAGGATAGTGGGGGTTATGAATCAATTCATGGACGCTATGACTTTGGCGATAAAAGGAGCATAGATGATATCATCTTTGACTTTGCTACTGCCTATGATCTAATAATTGCAATGCTTGAGCTTGTCTGCCAATGGACATTCTCTCTCTAACATTTTCTAGAGAGAGAAGCTTCGGGTTTTTGGTTTGATGCGGCCTCTGGAGTTTGCCACAAGGGTTGTGCCCCCCTGGGGAGCGGCGGAGGGGGGCCTTGGCTCCCTGTGGTGGTCGGCCCTAGGGTGAGCCAGCTGCCTCCTCCTCGCAGACCGTTCAATGGGATTTGCTTCTCGTGGTTATGGAGAGGTCACACACAATGGTTCTGCAGGGCGGGGTTGGGTTTGGCAATGTGAGGGGCTATCGGGGGCTTCCTTCACAAACTATGTAGTCTGAGGCGTGAGGCGAGCGAGGCGACCAGGGGGGCGCCTCACGCCTCAAAGGCCTAGGCGATGGCCGAGGCGTTTGAGGCGATAAATTAATAAAAAAATAAAATTAAAATCGGAGAGACAGTGAGAGAGTGGAGAGAGTGAGAGTGAGAGATCGGAGAGAGTGGAGAGACAGAGTGAGAGATCGGAGAGAGTGAGAGAGAGAGAGAGAGATCAGAGAGACAGTGAGAGAGTGAGAGTGAGAGATTGGAGAGAGTGAGAGAGAGAGAGAGAGATCAGAGAGACAGTGAGAGTGAGAGATCGGAGAGAGTGAGAGAGTGGAGAGAGTGAGAATGAGAGAGAGAGAGATCGGAGAGAGTGAGAGAGTGGAGAGAGTGAGAGTGAGAGATCGGAGAGAGTGAGAGAGTGGAGAGAGTGAGAGTGAGAGAGATCGGAGAGAGTGAGAGAGAGAGATCGGAGAGAGTGGAGAGACAGTGAGAGATCGGAGAGAGTGAGAGAGTGGACATACAGAGAGTGAGAGTGGCCGGAGGAAGCCGGAGCCGCTGCCGCACGCCGGAGGAAGCTGCTGCCGCACGCCGGATGAAGCCGGAAGAAGCTACAACCACGCCGGAGGCAGCCGTCGCCGCTGCCGCTCGCCGGACGCCGGAGGGAGGACAAGGTCGGGTCGCCGCTGCCGCGCTTGGAGGTGGAAGCAGCGAAGGCAAAAAAAAAAAGACACAGTTACGACTCTCGAAACCCTGGGGGGGGGAGGTTAACATACCCGGACGGGGTATTTTAACGGGTCTTGAGACCCGATACGCGGATCCGTAGGCGCGAGCGGGCGAGGCGCGCGGAGGCAACCGACGCGCGCGAGGTGCTCGCCTCAGCGAGCCGGGACGACGCAAGGCGGGCGACGGGCGCCTCGCCCCGCCTCACCGCCTAGGCGCGTTTTCAACTACATAGTTCACAAAGGAACCTTCGCAGAGGTTGTCAGGGCCTTTGGGGGAGGTCGACACCGCTGACTACACGGGGAGTGTCTAAAGGTAAGCGACCTCCCCATAAAACTAGTACGAGGTTGACTGGAGTGGTTCCAACGGTGCCTTTGGATCTCCCCGATCGAAGGCAGGGTGGGCGCGGAAGGGGTCGAGACATTACTAGAGGCTCAAAGGGGTGGCAAGGAATGATGGGAAGTTTGCTCGATGTTGAAGAATTGGTTGTTAGCCGTCGGATGGTGCTCGGAGGTTGTGGAGGCGGCTGCGGAAGAAGGCTTTCTGGTGGTTGAAGGGGGATCCTTCGGATGCAATGGTGGTCCTGTCGGAGGGGTACCTTCCCCAACTCGAGAGCCTCC
Organism: Amorphophallus konjac; assembly: GCA_022559845.1. Lineage (NCBI taxonomy): Eukaryota > Viridiplantae > Streptophyta > Magnoliopsida > Alismatales > Araceae > Amorphophallus > Amorphophallus konjac. The sequence goes on from CM040123.1 coordinate 367,630,156, forward strand.
AGCTTGCGCGTCAGGTTCCTTGGGCTACCAGTCTTCCTGTGTGATGAGGAAGGGCTGGACAGGATCGTTGGTGGCTTTGGCAGGGTGGTGGCCGGTAGTCTGCGGTTGCTTCCGACCTGCAATGTCGGCACGGTCGAGGCCATTGTGTGGGTTTCCAGCACCCTGTCGGTACCTTCGGTCTTGTCCCTTGCCATCGGAGATGAATGTTTTGTGGTTTGGGTGCTAGTGCATCCGAAGCTGGAAGCGCGGCGACAGTGGCGACCAGAAACCCTAGGGCATCCCCATGGGCGTCGGGAGGTGGAAGAAGACCCCCTTGGGGGGGGTATGCGGCAAGCTGAGAGGCCCTGATTCAAATTTGAATCAGGGCGGGCGTACAGTTGGGCTGGGTGGGTCGAGTGGGCTGGCGGGCCGAGCGGTAGGAGGCGCAGGTGGGTTGAGCCGCTATCGACGTTGATTGGTCGAGCAAGTGTTATAGTTTTGGGGGCATTTGAACCGATCCATGACCTGGATCTGTGGTCGCTTACTTGCGACTTACCCAAATCTGAGTGGCCGAGAGTTATAGGGTATCGTGGACCTGGTTCTGTGCTTCTCCCCCACCCGCAAGGTACTACAAGATGCCCTCCTCAGAACCTAGGGGTGCAGAGCGACGGATGGCCGACACTAGCAGTTGCCTCTAGGCCCAGGGCAACAAGCACCTCCCCTCAATTGTCACGAGCCTTCTCCCGAAAATTGTTACAGGCTGCGACGACGCTCTCCATAGAGGGTCCTAGTGCTGTGTTCGTCGGCGGGCCAGGGGAGGCTCCCCTCTTTGCGGTCCCAGCGGTGGTAGAAAGCGCCAGAGGATGCTCGCCGCTACCGCCGGGTGGCCCTGTGACCCCGACATTGAGGGGCCTCCCACTGAAAGCCGTCGCAACAACGCCCAAGCCGATCGCTTTCCTTGGGCCGCTACAGACGCCCCAAGGGTCCGAACCCACTCGGCCGAACTGTTGGCTAGCCTACTCCCCAAGACACTTCTGTTGGAGGCGGGTGGATGTGCCAATAATGACCAGGCGGCCAACAACGACATGATTGTGGCGGTGTTGCCCGGGTGTGAGCTGTTCAATGTAGCGGCCTACTCATAGGAGTCCAACCCGTTAACGACTATAGGAGAGCAGGGGGTCTCACCACCTGAAGACGAGGAGATTGTCTCGGGCACACCTGGGTCAGAGGAGGGTGACTCTAAAGGAGGGGAAGCTGAAGAGAGGGGCAGGTTGGGCAAGGAGAAGGGAGTTGATGGAGTAGTTGAGAACATGACGGAGGCACAGATGAGGGAGTTGGTGGACAAGTTGGGTGTTTTTTTTTGAAGGGGTGGAGAGAGACCTAAAGGGGTTTTTATTAAGATTCGGAAGAGGTGGCTGATTGGCATGACTAGGTAGGTGAATGGGGGGAAATCACAAAAGATAGCTGTAAGGGGGAGCGAGGAGAGAGACAAGGGCGAAAATGAGCCGGATGGGGGAGGGAGGAACTAATCTTGTCCATAGTTGTCAAGGCGCCCGCCTAGGCGCCGCTTAAGCGGCGCCTAGGCGGGAAGGCGGTTTCTTGAAGGTTAGGCGAGCCCACGTCTTGTTGGGCTTGAAAAAGGCGGGCCAAGACGCCGCTTGGGCGGCCTAGGCGCCCAAAGCGGCGCCTAGGCGGCCCCCTTCTATCTTCGTCTCTCTCTCCCTCTTCTCCCCTGTTATAAACATAAATTTTCTTTCGGGGACTCCGCCCCCGGAAACCCCCGCAAGGAGCGCTGCCCCCTTGACCCCCGCGACTTGACCGCACGATGGCGAGTTCGGGCTCCACACTCTAACACTCTCTCTCTATTTCTCTCTCACACTCACAATGAGACCCACCCTCTCTCTCTCTCCTGCCCCCTCTCTCTGTCTGTCTATCTCTTCTCTCCCCTTGCCCCCTTCTCTCTCTTTCCCCCACCCTTCCTCCTCTCTCTCTCTCTCACACACACAGTTCGCACCTATCTCTCTCTCCCTCTCTCTCTATCCTGCCTTCTCCCCTTTTTAATTAATAATAGGGTTAATTTGTTAATAAAATATTTTAAATTTTAATTTTAATTTTGTATGTCTTATTTTTTGTTACAATGGTCATCTATGGTACTTCCCTAGTTATGTGTTTGTTTGCTTTATTATTGATTGTATGTAATAATGGGAGATGTCTTTTTCTTTTCGTATCTGCTTTATATTATATGTATGTTGTTTTGAGTATGATTTGCATATTTTTGGAAGAAATTGGCAAACATCAGGTTAGTATTTTATTTATTCTGAAAGTCTAATTTTTATTGTTAATTTTATCTCAACATAAATTTTGATATTTTATTGCAATGTCATTTCTATTAATTATTATTTCTATGTTCATAGTAGTGTTGTTTCCCATATTTGTAATAATCATGATTAATTTATATATAAAAAATTACGTATATGTTAATGATGATATTTTTTATGAACTTGGCGCCTAAGCGCCGCTTAGGCAGGCGCCTAAGCGCTTAGGCACTCGAGGACCCCAAGTTCGCCTTGGTCGCCTTGTCTCCTTGACAACTATGATCTTGTCCTTATGAGGATCATCTTATGGAATGTTAGGAATATGAGGTGATGAGAAAAGGAGGGTGGTGAAGGAGTTGGTAAGAAGATTCAAAATTGATATCTTGTGTATGCAAGAGATCAAGTGTGAAGGGGATGGGGTCATGAGGGAGATTGGGGGAGCCAGTCTTGAAGGAGGTGGCCTCCGCGACAGAGGGGAGCGCAGGAGGTATCATGATTTTGTGGAACCCGTTCGAGGTTGAGGTGGAGGAGGATAGGAAGGTCGGCCAGGGGTCTATCTCTCTTCACTTCCGCAACGTGAGGGATGGCTTCTCTTGGGATTTCTTGGCTGTCTATAGTCCCCAATCCAAGGAGGGAAAAAGATCACTATGGGAGGAGCTGCTTCTATACCATCAAAGCTCGGGCCAGTCTTGGTGTGTGGGTGGTGACTTCAATACAGTTACAACGGCTTGGGAGAGGACGAAGGTTAACCCCACGTGAGGGAGATGGAGGACTTCTGTGACTTCATATAGGAGGCAGCCTTGATTGACATTGGACTGGTGAATGCTCAGTTCACCTGGTCTAATATGAGGGCGGCACATACCTGTTACAGGCTGGACAGATTCTTGGTATGGGTGGACTAAGAAGATCACTTCCCTCATGTGTAGGCATCTTGCTTGGCCAAGCCGATATTGGACCACAAACCTATTCTATTGAAGACAAGCCGCTGTCAAGAGAGGAGACAAAGTTTCAAGTTTGAAAGATTTTGACTTAAGGAGGCAGATTTTATGGAGACAGTCAGAAAGGCTTGGAGTGTATAGAGGCATGATCACTCTTCCATGAGTAGTTGGGAAACTGAAGCACCTGGCTTAGGTTCTCAAAGGATGGGGTGCTGACAAAACTCTTCTTGGCAGACTGGCTAAGGAGAGGATTCTTCAACAACTGGACGGTCTGGACTGCTTAGAGGAGACACGACTGACATGATGCGCAAGGAGTCACTTAGGGCAGAGTTTGAAGAGATCCTTACACAGGAAGATATCTTCAGAGGTGAAGAAAAATTGAGGATAGGCTCATCTCCTTTGTATGCGAGAGAGTGAATGATTGGGCTAAGCATTTATGTAAAGTGGAGTCTCACAAATCCCCTCTTTTCTTTTTGTTGGGGGGATAGCAAGGGGTACACCATCTCGGTGTGGAGTTTTTTGTACATGGATTTGTAGGAGTTGACTGACTTTACTTGTACATCCCACTTTTTTTTTCAATTAATACAAATGTGGTACTATCCACTTCTCAAAAAAAAATAAAATTGCAAACACTTGCTTTAAAATGAGAGATGAGCGAAGGCTGACCAATCATTATGCGAAGATTGTAAAGTAATTAATACACGTAGAAATTTAGCCCTTCGACACAGAGAATTTGCACCTGACCTCTCCCATTTGGATAGGCATCATGTGGATTGCTCCCTGTCTGGAAAAAGTCATTCATTAAGGTTGGGAGGAAGGACAGATGTTGTGGAGAAGGCTATTTGAAGGTTAAGTTTCCTGGAATTTACAACTTGGCCTCTAACAAGTGGAGCTGTGTCAGTCAAGCTATAGTCTGAGCAATAACTCTAAACCTGGTTTATTCAGCTACGCAGGGGACTCAAGGATAAAGAGGAGAGGGAATATCGTCAATTACTTAATTTTGTGCAGATTGTGGTTATAGACTTGAATGCAACAGATAGATTCTTATGGAGAAACAAAGCCACTATATTCTCTGTCAGAGAGTTATATCAGCTTATGGATGAGTCTCTTTCATTTACCCCCGTCTTCCTTCAGTCTGGAAATTGAGATCACCTCTGAAAGTCCGGGATTTCCATGGTTACTTATACACCAGTGCATTGTTACCAAGCTTTAAAGAAAGAAGTGGAGGCATGATGATGAGACTATCTGTTCTTTCTGCGGTTTGGGGGATTAGAGTGTGGATCACTTGATGATTTCCTGCCCCCATCTTATTAAGCGTGGCACACTATTTGATTTTGGGTCTCCATCCTGCTTTCAACAGTGTCCAAAATGTGGGAGTTCTAAAAGCAAAAGGCCGGGCAGACAGCATCAAGATTGAAACCTCACATCCTCTGACTTATACTTGTAGTCGTCTCCTGGAGCATCTGGAAAGAGAGGAATGATCACATCATTCGTGGCAGTAAAGTATACGTAGAGAATATCTGTTCTAGAATAACTGTGCTGCTCTATAGCCAGAGTTGATATATTCTAAAAGCTCCTGTCGACTTTTTCAAACTGTAATTGGTGGCATCCTCCAGCTATGTTTTGTTTTCTTTTCACAAAGGATGAGGAATCTCTTGTCTCCTCTTGATTGTACAGTCTCAGTTTATCAATTTCGGGAAGCGGCCTGCCGGAGAATAGAAGGGGGACGGTAGGCCATTGTACCCTCTCTAGGTGGTAGAAGGTGCTTCAGATGCGGAGGGAAGGGCCATCTGTTTCGTTCCTGTGGCGAGTCTCGGGGGTAAGACCGTCCCTATTTGTTCATGTGCAGACGTCATCGGGTCTGGCCTCGGGCACAAGGTGTCAGGTGGTGGTGGAGGGGGCTTGTGTGGAGGCAGTTCCCTTACCGTTTGAAGTGTTGCAGGGGAGATTGAGGTGGTTATGCTGCTGCTTGATGGTGTATGTGGTGGAGGGGAATACAACTCCGGTGGGAGTCAAGGCGGTGTTGAATGGTGGCTCGAGCTTGTGGGATGGGTGGGAGGTCACCCAAATTGGCCTAAGGAGATTCCTGGCAGTGGGGTGATCGGAGGAGGAAGTCGAAGCCTAGGCGAAGGTGGGGTATGCGGTGGCGGAAGAAGCCCTCCCCCCTGGCTCCGACGATGGACCCTTCAATCAGGGACTTTCCTTGATCCCAGGGTGAGGCGGTTCAGGGTCTGTTTCGTTAGCACGACGAGATGGGAGTTTCGTCCATGGTCCATCGCTTCGGCAAGGTGGAGCTCGGATCTGTGGGCTTTGCCGAAGGGGGAGACCTCTCGATGTGGGAGATCCCAGCAGTTGTCATCGTCGACCTCGCTGGTGACGTTTCTTGGTGAGACTCGCCGCCCGGCCAGAGCAGCAACTGGTGGCATCGGCGGCTGGCAGGGGACGCTAGGTGAAGAGACTAGGGCAAACTCTCGCCAGTTGCGAGGTGGAAGGAGGGCAGAGACAGGGGGGTCGTGGCGGTTCCTCAGGTTCCCATTCAATTTTTGAATCTGTGGGCCACACGGGCTCCGGTATTGGGCTGTCACCCCGTAATGGGCCGGCTTTGGCCCAATTGCTCGGGCAAACAAGCCAGGCATTGTGGTTGGAGGATTTGGGCCGAGTCGGGTAGCCAGACTCGATGACTTATCCTAATTAGATACCATGGTGCGTATTGGTTCGCATGGGCCCAGTTGTGAGTTTCCTTTGCCCGTTGGGGTTTCCTCTGTCTACAGTGGGGCTCTAGGGCAAGCACGGGGTTGGCGGTTTTTCTGGCTTCGTCCCTTGCATTGCGACAACGATAAAGGCGACGGAGGCTCCGGTGGTGTACGGTGGAGTGCCTCCTCAACTTTGCACAGGTAGTGTCGGTGCGGCCTCGTCTTCTCAAATTTGCGTGGTGCGGCCGGCCCTCATCGCTCCACGGCAACAAGGGGCGGTGGAGCCAGTCAAGGTCCGGGAGGAGGTCTAGGAGGAGCAGGAGGCTTTCCCTTTGTGGATTATGCCGTCGCCGGGACTTTTTCCCCACCTGTTACTGATGGGGTCTGGTGGGGGCGAAGGTTCTCAGATGAAGGACTTTTCAGGAAGAGCGGGGCAGCTTCACAGGCCAAAGGGGAGACGATGGTTGTGGCGACGTTCGGTGCTTCCCTGCAATCTTCATTGATACAAGAAGAAGTGGATGTGCTGGGTACACCGAGGTCGGAAGAGGGTGTGCCCAAAGAAGAGCAGGAAGAGGATAGCAGTACACTGTCCAAGGAGGATGTGAGGGAGTTAATGGGGGTGGTGGAAAAGATGACGGAGTCTTACATGAGGGAGTTGGTGGACAAGATGGGGGTCTCTTTTGAGGGGATAGAGAAGGATATTAGGGGCTGTTTATCAGGGTCCAGAAGAGGTGGCACGTCACTCTGGCGAGGGAGGTAAAGTTGGGGAAATCACATAAGAGGGTTGGGAGGGAGAGGGGGATAGTGAGGAGGGGGAGGAGTTTGAGGTGGGGGAGGGAGACTTTGTCTTAGCCTAATGAGGATCCTTTTATGGATTGTGAGGGGGTTAGGAGGGGGTGAGAAGAGGAGGGCGGTGAAGGAGTTTGTTAGAAGATGCAAGATTGATATCTTGTGTCTCCAAGAAACCAAGTGTAAAAGTGATGGTGAAGGGTACATGAGAGAGATTGGAAGTGGCAGGCTTTCAAAGAGGGTTGCATCCCTGGCAGAGGGAAGGGTAAGGAGGCATTATGATCTTGCGGAACCTCTTTGAGGGAGAGGAAGTGGAGGCATATAGGAAGGTTGGCAGGGGGGCTATCTCCTCTATTTTTCACTGCATGAGAGATGACTTCTGGGACTTTTCGGGAGTCTATGGCCCCCAGTCCAGGGAGGGGAAGGCGGCTCTTTGGGAGGACCTACTTGTATATCACTAGAGCTCAGGCCGGCCATGGTGTGTGGTAGGTAACTTTCAGGCAATGATAACAGTTTCGGGGAGGATGGGGCCCACCATCCACACACTGTAGACGGAGGATTTCTGTGACTTCATAGAGGAGGTCGCTCTTATCGACATTGGACCAATGAATGCTCAATTTACCTAATTCAACTTGAGGACTTCAACGGCTTGTTCCAAGTTTGACAGGTTTCTGGTATCGGTGGATTGGGAGTATCACTTCCCGCATATGCATGCTTCCTATTTAGCTAGACCGGTTTCAAATCATAGACCCATCCCTTTGAAGATCAATCGCGGCCAAGCAAGAAGGCAGGCTTTCAGATTTGAGAGGTTTTGGTTCAGAGAGGAAGACTTCATGGATACTGTCAGGAGGGCTTGGAGTGTGCAGAGGCAGGTAAATTCTTTCTACACCTAGACCATGTGGCACAGGGTCTCAAAAGGTAGGGTACTGATAAAGCCCTTCTTGACAAGATGCTTCCTGGCAAAATGGCTAAAGATAGGATCCTTCTATAACTGGCAGGTTTTGATGGCTTGGAGGAGGCAGGTATATTGGATGACTCTAGCAGAGCATGTAGCGATACCTTGAAGGTCGAATTTGAAGAGATCCTCTTGAGGGAGGAGATTTATTGAAAGCATAGATCGAGGAAGAAGTTGATCAAAGAAGGGGACATGAACACTAAGTACTTTCAAAGGATTGTTTCAGGGAGGAGGAGAATCAATTACATTGCTTTAATCAATGTTGGTGTGCAGACTTTTCAGAGGGAGGAGGACATCAAGAGATGTGTTATGGAGTTTTATTCCAAGTTTTTCATAGATGAGCAAATGGGCCGGCCCAACATTGTTGATGACTTAGTTCCCCACCTGCTTTTGGCTTGAGTGTGAGGCCCTCTCTAGCCCCTTCTTAGAGGAGGAGATTAGACAAGCAATCTTTTCATTTGCAGGTGACAAAGTTCTCGGTCCAGATGGTTTCTCCATGGTCTTTTTTCAGAAGTGTTGGGATATTATCAAGGAGGATCTCATTTTGTCTCTAAGGGAGTTCTATGAGAGTAGGGCACACTTGAGGGGTATCAACAAAACTCTCTTGGTCCTTATCCCTAAGAAACAAGGGACTCAGGATTTTAGGGAGTTTAGACCCATTAGTATGCTGAATAGCACTTACAAAATCATCACTAGGTTGTTGTCAAGAAGATTAGATTGGGTGATTGGCAGTGTGGTGAGTGGTCATCAATGGGCCTTCATCAGGGGAAGAGATATTCAGGGGAATTTCCTTGTGGCTCATGAATGTTTGCGTGCAATAAAGACTTAGAGGAAGAGGGGAGTGGTTTTGAAGCTGCTGGACTTTGAGAAGACTTATGACAGTGTTAGTTGGGAGTGCCTCCTACAGATTTTGGCAAGATGGGCAAAGCCGGAGATGGATTGGGTGGATCCGGTCATGTTTCTCTTCAACCTCCTTTTCTGTGCTGGTGAATGGGCAGTCCGCTCATTTTCTTAGTGGCAAAGGACTTCGCCAGGGGACCCTTTATCACCTCTCCTTTTTGTCCTGGTTGTACAGGTTATTAGTAGGTGTTGGTTGAGGGTTGAGAGTGCAGGTATTGTTAGAGGCTTCCAGGCGGGGCTTCATATTGTGAGCATTAGTCACCTTCAATATGAGGATGACACCTTCATGTTCATAACAGACGAGGAGAGACAACTCTTTGATGTCAGGTTGATGCTTGAGATACTACAAGAGGTTATCGGGCTGAAGGTGAACTATAGCAATAGTATTATAGTTGGAATCAACATGGAAGAAAGGTCACTCAAGAGAGCAACATTCATTCTGGGATGTCGGATAGAAGACTTTCCTCTCTCTTTGCTAGGTCTCCCATTGTCCCTCGGGGCCCTCCACTATAGGGACTGATAGGGGATTGTTTTGAGGTATGAGTCCAGGTTTGTCAGTTGGAAGGTAATGCTCCTCTCCTACGGAGGGAGAGTAGTCTTATGTAAATTTGTGTTGGACAGATTTCTTATTTATTATCTTTCTATTTTTAGGATCTCAAAATTTGTGGCTAAGAAGTTGGATGCCATCCAAACGAGATTCTTTTGGCATGGTAGTAGTGATAGTGGGAGGGGTTGGCATGACATCTCTTGAGGGCAAGGTTTGCAAAAGCAAAGAGGTTGGAGGAGTGGGTTTCAAGAACATTAGAGATTTTCACTTGGCTCTTCTTTGTAGATAGATGTGGAGACTTGGAGTGGAAGACAGTGAGTTATGGCGTCAGATTATCAGGCAGGGATATTATAGTAGATCTAAATTGTGGGATTTGACACCACCATCTTTGCACAATGTCTCGCCGATTTGGAGAGGTATCAACTTTGTAGTGATTTTATCAAACCCAATGTTCGGGTTAAATTAGGAGACATGTTGAGGAGCAGGTTCTAGAGGGACAGGTGGTGTGGAGACTTCACTCTTGAGCAGGTCTTTTCTAGGCTCTTTGCTATTGCGGCTTCACCTTTGGCTTTGGTGGCTTACTCATATGACAGTCAACTCTCCTGTGGTACCTAGTCGCCTACCTTCAGGAGGAACCCTAGGCATGAGGAGATGGAGCAACTGGGAGCTTGCTATCTTTGCTCACTCAGTTCAGGCTGGTGGACAGTACAACAGATAGGTGAGTGTGGAGATGAGATAAGGAAGAAGATTTTTCAGTCAATTGGCATACTCCCTTATCTCAGATGGGGGTGTGCGCCACCGCTTTGCTCCACAGGTCTGGAAACTCAAGAGCCCGTTGAAGGTCAAGTTATTAATATGGAGGATTTCTTATGGCCAACTGCCTATTTGTGATAGGATTGCACTTTTTTGCCAGGACATCACCACTTTGTGTTCTTTTTGTGGAGAGGTAGAGGAGGCCCTCAACCATCTCTTTACGGACTGCTCCTTTTCCCAAGAGGTATGGGATCGGATTGGTAGCAAGATCCATCTTTCTTTGGGCCGGTTTGAGAGCGTGTAGCAGCTACTCCTCAAACGGCACAAGACATGGGTCCTCAAAGGGGATTGATTCATCTGGTGGCTCATCCTTCACGCGACCTTGTGGGCCCTATGGAGCGAAAAGAATAGTAGAATTTTCAGAGGGAAAACAAGAGTGGAGGAGAAGATAGTGTCTTTTGTTAGTGAGTGAGTGTGTGAGTGGGCTAAACATCTTTGTAGAGTGGAGTCCGACAACTCCTCACTTTTTCTTTGTTGGGGGATAGGTAGCAATCTGCCCTATCGGCCGAGTCTTTTGTACAGGGATTCTTTTGAGAGCTGAAAGTTTACACTTGTATATCTCTTTTTTCATTTAATACAACAATGGTACTATCCACCTTTTTTTTAAAAAATAAAATTGGTAGTATAATCAACCTCTTTCCGGAATAAAACATAGAAGTTTAAACTGATGTTTACATCCAAAAGTAGAATAGAAAGGTGTAGTAAGTAGTTGTCCTAAGATTAGATGGTGGAATGTGAAAAGTGAAACCTTAGTTGAAATATCATCTATTAAAGAAGAAACACGGAATTTTAAAGGAGAAATAAATACAATGTGGAGTAGAGAGCTGATTATATGAAAAGTGTAGCTAAAGAAATCGTAAGCGAATCTAAAGGTGAAAAAGATTTCAAGAAAAGAGACTTGGTGGTGGGATAGTGAAATTTAAAAGGCTATTAAAGTAAAATGAGAATCTTTTAAGACATGTCAAACAACAAAAGTGATTGTATCTTAGAAGAATAAATAGTGTACAAAAGAAACTAAGAAAATAGTTAGGAAAGCCAAATTAAAGACTTCTGAAGGATTATACCATAAACAAGGAACTCGAGAGGATGAAAAAGATCTATCCAAACTTGCTAACCTAAGGGACAAAAGAAGAAAGGGTTTAGATCATGATGGGTATATTGATAGTAATTAGTTAAAGATATTGAGATTAAGGAGAGATGGTGTACATAATTTGAGAAATTGTTAAATGGGGATCTGTCTTGTGGTCTATTCTTAGAGGTGACTGATGAGTTAGGTCCAATAGTTATCATTACATTTGACATATTAGAGTTCGAAAAGTTGAAGAAGGATAGAAGTAGGTAAAACCCTAGGTCTGGATGGCATAGCTATTGAATCTGGAAGATTTTAGGTAATGTTGGTATTAAGTGATTGACTAGGTTTTTGAAAGAAAAAAAGATGTCGAATGAAAGAGGAAAAGGCATTGTGGTTCCTTTCTTTAAAATGGAAGAGTTATACAAATTGCAATTACTATCATGGTATTAGACTTATGAGTCTTTTTTAAAAAGATTTGGGTTATACCACCAATTTTATTCAAAGATACCTCTCCTCTTCTGATTGTACTACCTCCTTTTTTTTAAAATAAAAAGTTGGTACTGCAGTCAATTTTTTATCAATAAAAAATATATTCAAAGATAAATAGAGCTAGCACAAACGTGTAGAGGAGAGATTCCTTACCATTCAGGACTACAAAACAGCAAAAAAAGAAAAAAAGAAAATCAATTAAAATGTTTAAATGCTGGCTACTGTCACAGTACCAAACAACCAAAGAAGAAACTGCAGAAATAATCAAAGCTATGTTGTATGCCAGTGAGACACAAAGCCCCGATTGTGTGCAATTAGCTCACCCACTATGAGAATCTTTCAATAAAGAAGCTAATATGCGCTGGCTCTGAATAAGCTTTTTCTTATTGTCATTTTCATCCATTATATCTGTCCATAATTTGCAAAACTGGCCTGCCTTGTTTTGAATTTGAATTCCCAACACCTTTGCCCTCGGTAATAATTTTCAATGCCCCAATTAGAAATAAAATCTGTGCATGTCTTAATTCCCAATTTGTGAAGTTGTGGATCTGCCACTGTACCACCAGACCCTGCTGTCTGATTCACACAAAAACCACACAAGATCCCACTACACCACTGTTACCCAGTGACCCTGCCATCATCATGTCACGGGGTCGAATCCCAGATCCACCAGCAACCTATGTGCTACCTGGCTCCCCAACTGAGCCCACTGCACTACTTGGTCAGGGACCCCCTAACCAGCACATCACACATTTGAAATCCGGATGCACCATCCACCAAGGCACATGTGCCAACTGACAACATTGCCATTTGCAGAGCCAGTGAGTCCAGTTGCAGTCCACCGTGTTATTTATGGAAGCTGGCAAATCTGGGAAGTCTGGCCCATTCAAATTCAGGAGCAAAGCCTGCCTCCAAGAGTCCTTTGACAACAGAATGTGCTTCCATAACAGCATGTTGATCATCAGGAATGGGTGTAACTTCCATAGGGCAATTTTTTTGACTGCCAGAGCATGCTGCCGGCATCAATAAACTTGGCATGCAGCCTGCTTCTTGCACCGAGAATCCACTCCTCTTAAACCAGCCACAATTTGTGAAGCTAATTATGAGATTGCCTCATGCCAAGCCACTTCCCTGGAACAGATGATCGTGCCTCCATCTTCCTTATTTGCTGCCTGCCCTAAATTATTGTCCTCAGATTTTGGCGAATGACTACTGCCTGATTTATTTCCAGTTCCTTGACCTGCTGGTACTACATTGTCTTGGGATCAGTTTTTACAACTGTTAACCTTGAATTCGCAGAATGCATGATTATGGAACAGTCCCATGTGGAGGATCTTTTTTTTGAAGGTGATATTGGATTGCACCGCCAATTTTATTGCTAAACAGAGGTGATACAGTCAGGGAAGAGGAGAGAGGTTTCTCTTACATTAAGAAAAGAAAATAACTAAATGGGAACTCAAATCTTAAACAATTCTTCCACAAACAAATTACACAGGTGCCTACTTCACACTAATAAAAGAGACAGCACTCGAGGGCAGATGTTTTCCAGGTAAAGTCTACTTACCCCGAAAAGGACTTAATTGTGCTGCTTCCAAACACTCCAACATATGGCATGAGGCACAATAGAAATAATCTTCTTCCTGGCTTTATTATGAGTTCTTGCCTTCAGGCGAAAAAAATAATCCTGCAGTTCGTCCAAAGTAGAAAAGTCACATTGAAAATGAAACACCCTTCTCAAGGTCTGCCACACCTTATGATTTACAGCACATTGAATTATCAAATGCTCAATATTTTCTTGCCCATCTGAACAAATCGCACAACAGTTTCACACTTCGGGTCCCATTTTGTTCTGTAAATTCTAGTAGCAACCCTTTTCTGAAATAATAGCCACATAAATGCCTTTATTTTCAGAGGCGCTTTAACCTTCTAAGCTTCTTTGTACTTTGGTTAAAGAGCAGAAGAACGACTGTCAATGTAATTATACAAATTCTATTGTCCTCAGATTTTGGCAAATGACTACTGCCTGATTTATTTACAGTCCCTTGACCTGCTGGTACTACATTGCCTTGGGATCAGTTCTTACAACTGTTAACCTTGAATTCGCAGAATGCATGATTATGGAACAGTCCCATGTGGAGGATCCTTTTTTTGAAGGTGATATTGGATTGCACCGCCAATTTTATTGCTAAACAGAGGTGATACAGTCAGGGAAGAGGAGAGAGGTTTCTCTTACATTAAGAAAAGAAAATAACTAAATGGCAACTCAAATCTTAAACAATTCTTCCACAAACAAATTACACAGGTGCTTACTCCACACTAATAAAAGAGACAGCACTCGAGGGCAGATGTTTTCCAGGTAAAGTCTACTTACCCCGAAAAGGACTTCATTGTGCTGCTTCCAAACACTCCAACATATGGCATGAGGCACAATAGAAATAATCTTCTTCCTGGCTTTATTATGAGTTCTTGCCTTCAGGCGACAAAAATAATCCCACTGTTCCTCCAAAGTAGAAAAGTCACATTGAAAATGAAACACCCTTCTCAAGGTCTGCCACACCTTATGATTTACAGCACATTGAATTATCAAATGCTCAATATTTTCCTGCCCATCTGAACAAAGCACACAACAGTTTCACACTTCGGGTCCCATTTTGTTCTGTAAATTCTAGTAGCAACCCTTTTCTGAAATAATAGCCACATAAATGCCTTAATTTTCAGAGGTGCTTTAACCTTCTAAGCTTCTTTGTACTTTGGATAAATAGCAGAAGAATGACTGTCAATGTAATTATACAAATTCTTCACTGAGAACCCTTTTCTTCCATTATACCATAAGGAGCATCTTCCTTTGATTGAGAAATAGAATCCCATTGAGAATTTGCAGCAGCAGCCTATACTCCTCACGTTTAGAACCCCTTCACAAATGAAGAGACCATTGAGTTATGCCTTCTTGAGACTGGTAACAATCTGACTTTGACCCATTTATAAAAATCCCATGGGATTTATCCTTTAAAGGCACTTCTGCAGCCCATTTATCATACCAAAAAAAGATGCACTGTGCATTCCCAGCTCTCATTGAAATACCTTGTTCCATCCATTTCCTTGCTCAGAATTCCGGTCCACTGTGGACTCTGATGTCTTTTGTGAAATTGCTGCAGATAAAATCTATGGTGTGGTTTGTAATGCTTCTCCTGAATAAGATGTTGCCGTAATAAATGGTTCTCCTTCATCAATCCCACATCTATTTCGCCAGCAAAGCTAGATTCATTTCTTATGCACCCTGTTTAATCCAATCAGTACCTCATCACAATTTTCCTGAAATTCTTTTTGATGCTTTCCTCTAATCCCACTTGAGTTGCATACCACTAATTATAGCTAAAATCTCTTCGCCTATCACAAGTTTAACTAGTACAACTCCTATCACAAGGTTAACTAGTACAACTCTACCACCCTCTCTCTTGAGTTCTACTACTTTGTCTTCTAAATTTTTATTTATAATAATAACTACATTTCGATTATGGCTTTTGCCTAGATACCATAGCTTATGGTCATCAATTTCTTTTGCTTTAGATCCTGTCTGCCTAACTTCTTGTAAACAAGCTTTATTGATCCTCCCTTCTTATATGAAGTCTACTAATTCTATATTCTTACCAGTTAGGTTTCTATATTCCATGTAATTAGATGAATTTTATCCTTTTAGACCATGGAATACAAATTGTCCAATCTTCATCCTTCAACAGATCAGGTATGAAATTAGGGGTACTTTCAAACAGAATTTTTTCTTCCTTTACTCCTGTTCGTCCAAGAACCCTTGCCTATTTCTCTGCAATTGGGCACCATTCCAGTGCGTTGCTCAGGGGGATGCCTTAGCAAACCTTGTCATTACACCCTGGCATCGATATAACTTCAAGCTTCTGGTGAATGCCCTAGCATTAGTGAGTGAGATTTGGATGAGGATCCTTGATTGGGATGCGATCATTTTTTTCCCTTTTCAAGTGCTAGCTGTGAACCTAACACAGCCTCCTCCTTTCTTACCCGGCCTTGGGTCTGGCCATGGCAAAGTTAGATAAATAACATAAAGCAAATGATGGTACCCTGCATCTTTCCCAAAAAGTGGGATGATTGATGGTGGACTTGTTTAGGTGTTTCTCATCTTATCTATTCCAAGGTTGTTGCAACATCCTGCTTTCCATTTTTCAAGTCCCTTTTGTGAACATGATATGAAGATGCAAACTAGATTTCTTGTGGTCTAAGATTGTGTTTACTTTTGAACTTGGGTGGACTTTCAAACATCCAAAACTGGAGTCTGAAAATGCAAGTTTCCAAATATTCTCATTTGTTCATTCTCAATCCTCGGTTCTTTCTGTCGTATTTGGAACCCTTCGGCGCTTGACTATTCAAATTTCAAAATGGTGCTGGTGATAATCTTGCACCCAAAGGTGGGTTTGGACTGAAGTTTCCTTTTTCCAAATCATTCATACAAAAAATCCAATATCCTTGGAGGAAGACAGTTTTCTTACGCTAATCAACTGAAAACGTTTTGTTGTTCAGGGTTCAGTGAGGAAATGGAATTGATATTGTTGCAAATGAACTTGAAGAACTGTGAAAAGTTGGTGGCATTTGACAGTGCAACTCTGGTGGAGGAAGGTGGATCTCTCCCCTCTCGATTCCAGTAGTTTCTGCTCAGGGTAGCCATTCCTGTCATCATTTGCGGGTGTGAGGACAAGATGTACTGGGAACAGAGGTGACCAACAGCATTTCCAACTAATCATCCCCTCAAAAAGAATCCAATCGGGGGTGCTCTCATTGGGGATGACTGAATGGCCAACTAGAGATAGGGTTTCCTTGCTGTTCGTCTATTGCAATTGTGCTATAATCTGCTTTTAAGATTCTTTTCCTGCTTCCCCATGCAATTTGCTAGGGTATATGGAAAACAGTGCAATGGCACTATCTTCTGGGGAAAGTCGACCTTCATTTCTGGTCCAGATTTCTTCTTCGTCCTAGCCTGGATTCTCGGAAGGGCACAATCTCACCGTTGTAATTCCATTTGTAGTGGGCTTTTCATTCTTTTAGGTGGTAGAGGACTCCCTCTTGTGCACCTACTGGTTGTGTTACCCCAATTTGCAATAAAGTTGGTGGTGCAAACCAATTCTTTTCTCTAGAAAGGACAATTGTGCTAGAATCTGCATGGGTGTCCCCTGGCAAACAGTTTTTGGTCAACCACCCCTGTAAGATATTTGCAAAGGGTGTTGCATATTTAAATGATGATTATAATTTTGCGATGCTTTTTTAAACAACAGCTATGTTTCTTCTGCTGAATAGCCTTTGCGATAACTCAAAGAGTGTGTATTTTATTTATAGGGCATTTGGGAATGCTTTTTTCTTTGAGGGGCATTTCTCTGTCAAAATTGGTTTCATGTTGATTTTTGTCTTGATTTTTAAAAGTGATAATCTGCTTGCTTACTGCCTGTTTGATAAACTTAGCATAATTTTTAAAAATTCTTTTTGAAGCTATTTTCTCTCGTTAACCTGAGATGAACCATTTAAATGAGGATTCTATCATATATGAATGACATTGGAGGAGTTCGTCACCTGTTTGCTTATCATTTTGGAAGCTCTCGAGCCATCGTTAGGTCAGAAGCCCTGTACTGGAGAATTTCGCATGGAAGGTTTCCTGCCTGTGGCTGGCTTGCCCGATTTCTTGATGGGATTGGACTGGACTGAGGGGTCAATTTTTACCATCTATTCCTTCCTCCAGTGTGCGTTAGCTCGAGAGCTTTGGTCTCGGCTCTTCCTTCCAAGATATGGCGCAGAAGGGATGTTGTGGGCACGGTGGACACTTATTACAGTTTTACCAGACGCTGGTTCGTTAGGTTGGGGTCCGAGGATGACCGCGGGGCTGTGGTGGCTTATTATTCAACGTGATATCTTTTGGACCATCTGGTGGGAGGGAAATGATAGTATTTTTATAAATGAAGTGCTTGATTATTTGTGGTTGAAAAAATGATTAGTGCATATGTGGGGGTTATTACACACCTTAGGTGGTGTGCACTAGGTTTAATTTTTTATTTTTTAAATGTTTTAGTGGCGTGAGATCCAAATCATCTTGTGGTGTAAGTTATACTTTACTCGGATAATCAAAAAAATTGAAAAAAAGTTCAAATCAAATGAATAATATTAGGTTTATATTTTAATCAATATATTTTAATTTTTTAAGTGGTGTGATTTGTATTCCAAGTTAATATTATTTGAGTATTATGTCACAATTTTTTTCTTAAAAATAAAAAATAAACTTAGTGCACACCGAATGTGTGTAATACACACTTGGGTGTGCATTATAGGGTGTTTTGAAATAATTTTTTTTAAAAACTCTCTGTCTGAAAAAATATGTTATGTCAATTTTTAACTTAAATTTTATAAATGATAAAAATTGACATTTTTTGTTTGACAAAAGTGTCACAATTTTTAAAATATACGTAGACTTGTTTGGCACATAAAAATACATGTATTTACGTAGGGAAGGGGGGAGGTAGAGGCCGGCGGGGCGGGTAGACACAGGGAGGGGGCCGTGTAGGGGCGTCGGCCGTGGGGGAGGGAGGGGGGCCGGCCACGGGGGAGGGGAGCCGGTGTCGTCGGGGAGGGGAGCAGCGGGGGAAGGGGGCCGGTCGCGGGGGAGGGGGCTGCAGGGGAGGGGAGTCGCGAGGGGGAGGTTGGTCGTCGGGGGGGGGGAGCCGGCCGCGGGGGAGGGGGAAGGGGGTCGCGCATGGGAGGGAGGGGGAGTCTCGAGATGTCGTGGGTGATTTTTTTAAAAAAATTGCTCTAGACTTATCTTTTTTTTGAGGAAAGTTTACGTAGGGAAAGATTCTTGTAACCAAACTGTAATATCTTGGATTCTTCAGATTGGAATCGGAGAGTTATCGGATCGCTTTCGTGGGTCCTGATACGTGTTTTACGATCTACGCGGGTTTTTTCCTTATATAATTTGTGGAACCCTGTGGAGAGTTGACCGTTGAATTTTATTACTCAGGGACGCTACAGGTGCGTTGTGCTCGTTTCGAGGATCGCGAAGATTATTTTTTCGTATTTTTTTTAAATTTATAAATTTTTGTATAGAAAATCAAATTTTAGGAAAATTGTTAATTTTTCTTTTTCTTTTCCTTTTTATCTCTCTCACCTCTCTCCTCTCTCTTCTCTCGCCGTTCACTCTCTCCCCCTTCGTTCTCTCTCCTCTTTCCCCCTCTATCCCAGTTGTAGACGGAGGAGGCTCGGGGATGTTGTGGAGATGCTGTGGAGGTGTCGTGGAGCGTGCTGGCGTGAAGAATGGAGCGTGGTGTTGGCGGTGGATTCAAAGTCGACGTGTGGTTCGTGTGATGGTTTTCGGCATATTGTGGCCGTTTCGACTCGCGAGATCTTCGGTGGAGGTAGGGGGACAAATGTCCTACTCTTTTCCTGCGTTCTGTCGCGATTTGGAGCCGAACGGTGTGAGTTTGAGCTGATTTTACCTTGTTTAAGGCGAAAGCATGTTCGGGGGGGTGTGAGCCGTGTTCGCCGATCTAGGCGACGGTTTGTAGTTTAAATGGTTTCATTTGAACCCCTCGCATGTTGGGATTCATTTCCCGCCAATTTTATTGAATTTCGTTGAGAATCGGAGCCGGTATGAGCCTGGCTGTCCTAGTGAGTCGTTTTGGGTCGATTCGTGGGAATCACCCGTTCCTTGTGTTTTTGGACGTGGTTCGATCCCTTCCGGCTTGTGGAAGGATGGTAGTTTGATTGTGGGTGTTTCCCCGTCGTTCTAGCGATGATTGGGGCGTGAAAAATGGGTTTTTGTGCGGATTTTCCGATTTTCGCTCCGTGACGAGAACGCGCCGGTCGTATATGCCGCGTTCTCAGTGGAACGCGCTACAATGATGCACCGCGTCTCGTGCAGGAGATGAACAGTTAGGCGGTTGGGAACGTGCCCTAGGCGATGGGCACGATCCTTTGTTAACGCGACCCAGGTGAGGGGCGCGTCAATGTATTATCGCGCTCGAGGTTCTGATCGCGACTATTATCGCGACCTGAGTGAGTGCCGCGTCTCTGGTTTATTGCGACATGTGTTTGTACTGCGTTTATATGTTGTCACACCTGAGGTTCAGGCCGCGTCTATTAACGCGATCTAGGTGAGCGCCGCGTTAGTGAGTTATCGCGACCCAGGTGATGGGCGCGTTCTGTTGACATCGCGACCCTCTGTAGGGGCACGTTAATGATCGCGACGCATGGTTGAGGTGCGTTAATGTTTTCTATTTTTCGTGTCTTATTTGAGCTGTCTTGGGCTCCGGTGAACCCAAGATTCAATGCCTTGTTGGCTTTTGACTCGATGGATGTCTTCGGTGTCCCGTGAGAGTCATATGTGTATCAAGGGATGCCAGAGGAGCACTTTTATCCTGAGCAGTGTGTAGTGTTGTGTTCTTTCCGGTTGATGTGGCTTTGACCCCTTGGTTAGCCCATTATTCCGTGGATCTCTTGGACGTCCTATGAGGGCCGTGACCGTGTTATAGGGTGTCTGAGAGTGCCACTGTACCGAGTAGTGTTTTGCGTTATTTCGAGGGTCATTATGATTTCCGGTCAACCCAGTTGTGACCCAGTGGTTGACACGTGACCTCGTGAGTGTCTCGTCTATCTTGTGAGGATCGAGAGATAATTTTGGACGCTTGGAGGTATCATCTTATCTCGATTTACGTGTCATGTGATTTGAGGGTTTTCGATGATCCCTCGTGTTCCGTGTTATGCGGACTTGTGAGTCCATTGTGCGGCTCGGAGGCTGAGGACTCATTGTCATTATTGCTGTTATGGATCTAGCTGTTCTGTGCTGTCTTCCATAATGTGTTTCTCGTGGATTTTGACTTAGGGACTAGGTTGATTAACAGCGTGTTGCTGTGATGTGAGACGATCTTGACCCGAGTCTTGTGACTCAAGGATCGTTGACAGCAGGTCTAGTTGACTGTCCTGAGTCTGGTAGCAGTTGTGTACTGCATTGTGCTCCGTAGTACGTGCGACAGGTGTGTGCTTACCCTGTCTGTACTCTGATGTTCGTTATTTTTGAGTCTCTATGTCTAGTGAGTCTCCACGAGTCGTAGCCTGACGACACTTTCCTGTGTGTCGGCCCACCTAGGAGTGGTGGCGGGACAGTTCCCGACAGACGGTTTTTAGGTTAGTTTCCGTGGGTCCCCTTACTTTGCGGTAGCATCCTACTGGGTGGAAAACTAGTTAGAGGCTTGGCTCAAGACATTGGGCTTGTGTGTGCACACGTGGTCTAGGGCGGTTGGACGAGCACCGACGGACGTGACCCTGACTAGTCACTCGTTACTGTGGTTACTTGGTTCTTCTTGAGTGTCTCAGTTACCGCCGTTCCAGGCGAGTGCGAGATACCTATGGCGCAGTGTAAGACGTCAGTGGACGCATCTGGCTGTTCTTCTAGTGATGAGGTGCTTCTGTTACATGACACGATGACTCGTGTTTTCGTGACTTTTCCGAGTAGCCTATGCTTGGCTTCACCATAGGTTACGAGTTTTAGCATACACGACGGTGAGTTCGTGTGTGTCTTGCGCCTTTGACTATGTGGGTCTTTGGTAGGCCTTTAGCTGATTTAGTAGGCTTTTCACGATAGGGTTTCGTGATTTGATAATGGATCGATAACGCCCGACTTTGTGAAATCGGGGTTCCCCTTTCTGTTATTGTTAGGAGTTGTTTAGAGGGCCGAGGTTCCTTCGGTTACCGTGTCTCAGCGTTACGACTTTCCTCTTTACTTTTACTGTTGTTACTCCTGTTGTGACTGCTTTGCTTTAGAGTAGCACTGTTGTTACTGCGTTGCTTTGAGGTAGGGTTCTGCAGGATCCCTTCTGAGCCAGTGACACGAGGCTCACCCTAGACTTTTTAGGTGTAGCTATTCTGCCTCGTGGCTGGAGGTTCCGCTGTGCGGTAGTTCTGTGTTGCCAGTGTTTGCCAGTGCCGGGCTTCCCCCGACTTCAGGGTAAGTTTCCCTTCCTGTTGGACTGTACTTGTCTTTCTTTGGACTGGACTCTATTAGTTTTAATTTATTATAGAAAATGTAATTTTATTTCTACTACTTTAGCAATCCTGATCATTAAAATTTAATTTCTTACTGCTTTATATGGAAGTTCAATGTACTCTCACACACCTTTCTATCCCTTTGGAACTTTTCCACTTTTGGGAGGCCTCACAGGTTCCAAGTGGTATCGGGTTTGCCCGGTATCCGGAGTCTGGGTCGCCACAATTGGTATCAGAATGAGAGTTCATAGTTGTTAGAATTTTTCTGAGCTAGCTGAGCTTTTGTTTGTGAAGTACATGGGAATTCAAGATAACGCAGTATTCAGAGTCCTTAAGGTCCAGTGCAGCCAGCAGCTAGCATTGGTTTTGCGATTGTTTATCACTTTGCTATCGTGTGTGGTTTTGTGCGTGCTGTGTTGGCACTGTGCGAGATGGTTTTGCTCTCGTCAGGATGTGACGGAGTGTTTTTCTTTTGTCTTGATGTTTGTCTCGGTTATGCTATACTTGGCAGAGTTCGCCGGCAGGCGTGAATCTGTGGTGCGGTGTTCGAAATTTTTCTGTGGCTTGTTTAAGTGGCTGGTGACTTTATCGTTGGTTTGATGGCCGTGCACATTCTTATGTTATTTTAGCCGTCCCAGCTTGAGATTTGTTCAGCCCCTGAGGTGTAATGTCCCGAATTTGTCGGATATTTTTCGAATCATTTTCGTGGGTCTCGGAGTGTATTTTATACTTTACACGTATTTTTTTCTGATGTGTCTTTGGAACTCTGTGCAGGGCTAACCGTGGCGTTCTCTGACTCCGGGACAGTACCGACGCGTTGTGCTCTTCCCGAGGATCGCAGAGGTTATTTTTAGTATTTTTCTGAATTTCTAAAATTTTCAGATTTTCCTATAAATAACCCCCTTAACCTCTCTCTCTCCCCATTCTCTCTTTCTCACTCTCTCTCGTCTCTTTCTCTCCCCCTCTCCCCGGCGGCCGGCGGTGGCGAAGGAGGGCGAGGCGGCGATTGCGGGAGGCGAGGAACGAGGAACGGGTCGAGGATCGAGGGTCGGTGACGCGTGGAAGCTCGGTGGCGAGTTCGTGAACCAGCAAGGGTTTCGTGGCGTTTTCTTCGCGGATCGGCGTCCTCGGGGCGCAAAATCTTCGGTGGAGGTAGGGAGATGGATCCCCAGCTCGTGCACTTCCTTTCCCGCGATTTTGGTAGGCCGGGGTGAGCCGAGCGGGCTTATTCTTGCGTTTTGGGGAAAATGCATATTTTTGGGATGTGAGCCGGATCTTCCTTTTTGCGGGGATTTTGACCGATCTAAGGGTTTAGAATCATGCTAGGAGGCTTGGGGATGGATTCCTCTTTGTTTGCCCATCATCGGGCGATGATCGGGACGTAGATCAGATTTTTTTGGTGTTTCCCGCCGTTTCGGGTTCGGGACGCCTTAGCGGTCCTTCCAGAGACCACTAGGACACCTAGCGGTCCTCTGGAGACCGCTAAGGGTCCCCCTATGTCGGTTGGTTTAGCGATCGTGCGATAGACCGCTTGAGGGGTTTCGCGATCTAAGTGTAGACCGCCAGGCTCGTGGTAGCGGTCAGGGCAAGACCGCTTTCTATTTTGGAGTCGTTCGAGGTCGGTCGGGTAGCGGTCTTGCGATAGACCGCTAGGCATCGCCTAGCGGTCAGGCAAAAGACCGCCACCTGCCTAGCGGTCCGAGAGGTGACCGCTAGGGGTTACGAGTTCCTGAGGCTTAGCGGTCAAGGGGTAGATCGCTAGGCTAGCATTAGCAGTCAAGGGGTAGACCGCTAGGATCCTTAGCGGTCCAAGGGTAGACCGCTAGGCGATTCTTCGTGCTCGTCATGCCGTTTACCGTTGTGTTGATCTCCGGTCGACTCGGTTGTGACCCAATGGTTGACCATCGGCCTCGTGAGTGTCTCGGACATCTCTTGAGTTCCGTGACCGTGTTTCTGGGATGTCTGGAGGCATCATGTTACCTAGATTAGCGTGCCCGTAGATTTAGAGGGTCCTGGCGACCCTGTGTGTGTTATGGGCTTTCGTGTTACGCTTGATCGAGTCACCGTGTATCGATGTGTGTGTGGTGGGGTTTTCCCGCATGTCATGAGTTTCTCCGGAAGATGGTTCCCGAGTGGGCCAATTGTATGGCCTTGGACTGCGAGTCCAGTCATCCAGCCTGGGGCTGGAGGTTTCCCGCTTTTCCCTGGGATGGGGGAATTAGCGTGGCGGCTCGTGAGCTACCTTGGGAACCATGCTTCGATGCTTTCCGCGTGGGCCGTGTGTGTGGCCTGTGGATTGTGAGTCCAATTACCCAGCCTGGGACTGGAGTGTTTCTGAGTTCTCTTTTTGGGGGATGGTCTCGGCGGCTCGTGAGCTGCCTTGATATTCATTCTATCGTGGTTTTAGACCTAGGGATTAGGCTAGATTAACGACATTGTGCCGTTGCGTACTACGGTCTTGACCCCGAGTCTTGTGACTCAAGGACCGTTGGATTTAGTGAGTCTAGAGGACCGTCCAGAGTCTAGTGGCTTGGTGCCACTTGGTCCTTCGTGACTTTCGCGCAGGGTGCATGCGTGTTTCTCGGAGTTTCTCCTTGGGGAGTGATCACATCAGTGACTCCCCACTAGTCGTAGCCTTCCGACACGCGAGTGGTCCCACCAGGGAGTGATGGCAAGGCTACCCTAGGGAGACAATTTTTAGGCTGGTTACCGTCGGGCCCCACGTAAACCAGTCAGAGAGCCAGACCTAAGACGCATGGTCTGAGTGTGCACACATGGTTGGGGGCAGTTGGACCCATGCTGACGAGCACGACCCCAGCTAGTTCTTATTCTATGGTTACTTGTACGGTGTCCCCGTTCCACCAGGGGTCGAGGGGGACACCTGAGGCGCGGTCTAAGTCGTCAATGGACTCATCCGGCCTTGCTTCTGGTGGGCAGGTACTCCTGTCATGTGAGACGTGACTCTCCTATTTTCGGGTTCCATTTCCCGTCTGTGAGATGTGATTTTCTGGGCCGTCCGGTGTTTTCGAAGTAGTGGTCAAGGTGCCAGTGGCTTCACCGAGGTTGCGTCTTGTTAGAGTTGTGTTCACGATAGCGTGGTCGTGACCCTACCGTGGACAGCGTGGTCCAGGTTGGCCTTGTCTGGGAGGACGGGCCTTCACGGCGGAGCTGCTGTGAGTGTTTCCTCGGTAGGCCTGGTGTTAGAGTGGTCCGATTCCCGATTGTGAGATCGAGATTTCTCTTTCTGCTTGACCGGTACAGTAGGAGTAGCTGTAGTGCTGAGTTTTGACCGGCCACCGGTTCGCTGTTCTTACTGTAGTTCTAGCTATTTTTCCTTTCCGTTACTGCCGTTGTTCTCGGTTGGGGTTCCGCGGGATCCCTACTGAGCCAGTGACAGGAGGCTTATCCCTACTTTTCAGGTGCAGCGGTTCTTCCTCGAGGTTCGAGGGTGCTGTTCGGAGATTCTTAGTTGCCAGCTCGCCGGGCCGAGTGTTCACTTGGCATGTGGTACGTTTTACTACTTTAGACTATACTTTCTGTTGGACTGGACTCTGTTGTAGTAGTAGTTTATTTATTTCTGATAATTGTTGAATTATCCTGCTTCATTTCCTATTTCTTTGTACCTCCACACTCTTTTTAGCCCTTCCGAGCCCTCTCAGCTCGTGGGCTGCGGGCCAGGATTCGAATGGTATCGGGCTCCTCCCGGTATCCGGATCTTGGGTCGTTACAGCTGGTATCAGAGCAGTGGTTGTGGACATACATGGGAATTCGAGATATTGCAGTGATCAGAGTCCATAAGGTCCAGTACAGTCGGCAGCTGGCATACGATTTCGTATATGTTTTCCGCTTTATTTCTCGCTTGAGAACCTGTGCGCGCGGTGTTGGCGCTGTGAAGGCAGTCGCTGTTCGCGACTTTCGTGCTGGTGTGGGGCCCAAGGTAGGTGATAAGAGAGATTTCTTCCCGATGGGTTGTGACCCCGGTCGTGCTGCATTGGGCAGAGGTTGCCGGCAGGTGTGTTGCTGCGTTGCTGTGTTCAAGGATTCTGCAGCGAGTTCTGGTGGCTGGCGAGGACTATTTGTGGTTAAGTGGCCGTGAGCGTGCTCTGAGGGAGCTGTCGTTGAGTTTGGCCACTCCAGCGTGGGATTTATCCAGCCCCTGAGATGTTAAGGTCGTGGTTTGAGGTGGCAGAGCGGGTGCTCTGATCGAGAAGTGTGCTCGAGTGAGCTGAGGATCTTCTCGGTGAGCTGCTGTTTTGTCGAGCCTGATGTTCTTGTCGTGCTCTGTGGCGTCAGAAATGACACATCGGTCTCAGTTATACTTGTAGATTTCGAGGCATGATTGGGCTGTGGTGTCCCAGTAAGTCTTGCTCCTGTGCTCTTGTGTGTGAATGGGTTGTGTTCCCCTAGATTTGGCTTGAGTTGTGAAGGTTCCGTGGTGAGTTTCGAGACTCGAGGATGAGCATTGACGGTTGTCGATTATGGCTCGTGTGCGGCTCTTGGCGTGGCGTGTTGCAGTTCGAAGAATTGCAGTGGTGGTGCATCGAGGGATGGTGTGATTGTGGTCCGACGTGACACTCGTCGAGTGTGTCGGAGGTGCTGACCAGACGTGGTGATGGTTTTCTCGGTGCTGGAAGGTGTTGTTTCCAACATACGCGAGGTTCGAGGTCAGGTCGAGCGTGGAGGTTTTCCGTTGGTCAGAGGTGTGATCGGTTTCTCCTTTGGTTGGAGAGATTGTGTTTACCTAAGGTTCGTCGTCTTGCATTGCGTGTCCGGATTGGTTGGCCTTCGTGTGCCATAAAGTCGGTGCGAGACGTATTCCGTGCTTTGGCAAGGTGGTTGCCTGTGAGAGTTGTGCCCATTTCCCCTGGTGTGTAAGGGTGCTGACGCTGTTCCGGAAGAACGAGTGCTGGTTGGGCGGTGTTCGCATTCTTGGCTGGTGCTGGATCTTCCGATATGTGGCGGATCAGAGTCGGCGGAGTCGCAGAGGAATTGCCAGATTAAGAGGGAGAATCTGTGCTTGGGGTTGAGGTAATGGTGCTTTTCTCACCCTATTTTTTGAGGTTGACCAGCCGAGTTGTGGATTGTCGGGATGATGAGTCCCGAGTTGCCGTGTTGGCTGTGCGCGTGTGGATCAGAGTGCGCAACGGAAGCCTGGTGGGCCCATAACCCACAGGTTCAGGATTGTAGCGTTGGTTGCTACGGGCGGATTTCCTGAGGTTACGTTGAGCATCGGAGGATTGGTTCCTCGGTGTGAGACGTGTTGTTGCCGTGCCGTTGCTTGAGATGTCGAGGTTCTTGGCACTGGCAGGATGGAGTGTTGGGGAAAAATGTTGGCAAGTGTGCCGCATGAGTACCCTGTTCCTGTGATGGATGCCGTGTCCGGCGTCGGTGTGAGCCCGGATGGGGTTGTTGAGGATGTCGCCTGACGGAGGTCGAGGACGTGTTGGTCAGAGTCGGTGGCTTGGTGCCCGACTTGTGTTGCAAGCTGTGTTCTCGGATGAGATCGTGTTCTAGTGAAAGTGATCTTTGAGAGATTGTGGGTTCCGGTTGGTAGTTGCGAGTGACTGGTAAGGCTAGTCTCGTAGTCGACCATGGTAAGATGGGTATTGTTGGGGGACCCGTGTGCACTGGTCGTGGTGTTGGCGACTAGGTTGCCGTAATATTGGATGACACTTTCCTCCCCTAGAGACGTGTGCCATGAACTATTCCGGTGGTGTCCCGTGGCTCTATGGTAAGGGCGGAATCGGGATTGGCAGGTGTTCACTTGAATTAATTGAGATAGGATTCGATGAGACAGGACGGAGGAGTAACGCCTGTGGTTGAAGGTCCTTGAAGAGACGTTGGCGTTGCAACGGTGGTCCTTGGTCTGCGACCAGCATGGGATGATTTTCTCCTGTAAGTCTGAGTCGAGTGAGGTGAAGACCGAAGACTCCATGATCATGTCATGTGGTTTCACCGTGCTCCCCTGAGAGGGTTGAGTTGGCACGATGATCGAGATCGGATGTGGTGTCTGAGAAGGTGTTCGGTTCGAGATCAAATGTGGTATCGGTCTGTGTGTGAGTCAACGGATGGCCTGTTGTGAGATGGATCATACCTGTTAAGCCAGCGAGGGTTTTTCGTTGACGAGCAGTTGGTGATCGGCGTGTGGTCTTTCACAGACGGAAGATGCTGTTGGTTGTGCATCGTGAACGGTGAGAGCCATGTATTGGTGGGGCCTTTGGTGGTCATTTCCGTGATGTGCTTTCCGGATGGGATCTGGGCTTTGTCGAAGTTTATCTTCTGGCAGAGTTGGCCCAGTGATATGTCTGGCTTTCAACTTGCCATGTGTGAGGTGATTCTTGGTGCTGAGCCGATGTTCTGGTTGTGGTCTATTGAGATGACTGCATGAGTCGGTGGAGGCTCTGTATTAGTTGTTCCCTTGAATAGGGGCGTGGACCTGTCGGCTGGTTGTGAAGTTGATGGGTGATTTGTTCGCCGACCAAAGGAGGGATCAATAGTTGTTTCTCGTGACGAGGAATGCGTCTCCTCGGTAAACGAGATGGTGGCAGCGATGCCATGATTGGTTCTCACGTTATCTGAGGTGATGCCGGACTATGTCCTTTGGTGTGTGCCTACTCTGATGGCCGGTGTGCGTGGCGTGCAGAGCGAGGTGTCGTTCGTGATTGTAGTATGGCTGTGTCCCTCAGGATCGGTGCTTTCGTGAGAATCGAGATTTTCTATGCTGGGGCTATGACAGCGTTGTCAGTTGGTTAAGGTGTTCTTCCCCTGTGGCTTGGTGCTAGTCCTGAATTTTGAGGATAAAATTTGTTTAAGGGGGGAGGGTTGTAATGCCCCGAATTTTTTGGATATTTTTCGGATCATTTTGTGGGTCTCGGAGTGTATTTTGTGCTTTACACGTATTTTTTCCTGATGTGCCTTCGGAACTCTGTGCAGGGCGAACCGTGGCGTTCTCCGACTCCGGGACAGTACCGGCGCGTTGTGCTCTTCCCGAGGATCGCGGAGGTAATTTTTAGTATTTTTCTGAATTTCTAAAATTTTTAGATTTTCCTATAAATAACCCCCTTAACCTCTCACTCTCCCCATTCTCTCTTTCTCACTCTCTCTCATCTCTTTCTCTCCCCCTCTCCCTGGGCGTCCGACGGTGGCGGAGGAGGGCGAGGCGACGATGGTGGGAGGCAAGGAATGAGGAACGGGTCGAGGATCGAGGGCCGGTGGCACGTGGAAGCTCTGTGGCGAGTTCGTGAACCGACGAGGGTTTCATGGCGTTTTCTTCACGGATCGGCGTCCTTGGGGCGTAAAATCTTCGGTGGAGGTAGGAAGATGGATCCCCAGCTCGTGCACTTCCTTTCCCGCGATTTTGGTAGGCCGTGGTGAGCCGAGTGGGCTTATTCTTGCGTTTTGGGGAAAATGCATGTTTTTGGGGCGTGAACCGGATCTTCCGTTTTGCGGGGATTTTGACCGATCTAAGGGTGTAGAATCATGCTAGTAGGCTTGGGGATGGATTCCCCTTTGTTTCCCCATCATCGGGCGATGATCGGGGCGTGGATCAATTTTTTTTTGGTGTTTCCCGTCGTTTTGGGTTCGGGAAACCTTAGCGGTCCTTCCAGAGACCGCTAGGACAAGTAGCGGTCCTTTGGAGACTGCCAAGGGTCCCCCTATGTCGGTTGGTTTAGCGGTCGTGCGATAAACCGCCTGAGAGGTTTCGCGGTCTAGGTGTAGACCGCCAGGCTCGTGGTAGCGGTCAGGGCAAGACCGCTTTCTGTTTTGGAGTCGTTCGAGGTCGGTCGGGTAGCGGTCTTGCGACAGACCGCTAGGCATCGCCTAGCGGTCAGGCAAAAGACCGCCACCTGCCTAGCGGTCCGAGAGGTGACCTCTAGGGGTTACGAGTTCCTGAGGCTTAGCGGTCCAGGGTTAGACCGCTAGGCTCGCATTAGCGGTCCAGGGGTAGACCGCTAGGCGATTCTTCGTGCTCGTCGTGCCGTTTACCGTTGTGTTAATCTCCGGTCGACCCGGTTGTGACCTAGTGGTTGACCATCGGCCTCGTGAGTGTCTCGGACATCCCTTGAGTTCCGTGACCATGTTTCTGGGATGTCTGGAGATACCGTATTACCTCGATTAGCGTGTTCATAGATTTAGAGGGTCCGGGCGACCCTGCGTGTGTTCTGGGCTTTCGTGTTACGCTTGATCGAGTCACCGTGTATCGGTGTGTGTGGGGTGGGGTTTTCCCCGCATGTCGTGAGTTTCTCCGGAAGATGGTTCCCGAGTGGGCCAATTGTATGGCCTTAGACTACGAGTCTAGTCATCCAGTCAGGGGCTGGAGGTTTCCCACTTTTCCCTGGGATGGGGGAATCAGCGTGGCGACTCATGAGCTGCCTTGGGAACCGTGCTTCGGTGCTTTCCGCATGGGCCGTGTGTGTGGCCCATGGACTGTGAGTCCAATTACCAGGCCTGGGGCTGGAGGGTTTCTGAGTTTCCTTTTTGGGGGATGGTCTCAGCGGCTCGTGAGCTACCTCGGTATTCGTGCTATCGTGGTTTTAGACTTAGGGATTAGGCTAGATTAACGGCATTGTGCCGTTGCGTACTACGGTCTTGACCCCAAGTCTTGTGACTCAAGGACCGTTGGATTTAGTGAGTCTAGAGGGCCGTCCAGAGTCCAGTGGCTCGGTGTCACTTGGTCCTTCGTGACTTTCACGCAGGGTGCGTGCGTGTTTCTCGGAGTTTCTCCTTGGAGAGTGGTCACATCAGTGACTCCCCACTAGTCGTAGTCTTCCGACACGTGAGAAGTCCCACCAGGGAGTGGTGGCGAGGCTACCCCAGAGAGACGGTTTTTAGGCTGGTTACCGTCGGGCCCCACGTCTTGCAGCCAGAGTCTGGCTGAGGGAAAAACCAGTCAGAGAGCCAGACCTTGGACGCATGGTCTGAGTGTGCACACGTGGTTGGGGGCAGTTGGACCCGCGCTGACGAGCGCGACCCCAACTAGTTCTTGTTTTGTGGTTACTTGTATGGTGTCTCCGTTCCACCAGGGGTCGAGGGGGACACCTGAGGCGTGGTCTAAGTCATCCGTGGACACATCTAGTCTTGCTTCTGGTGGACAGGTACTCCTGTCACGTGAGACGTGACTCTCCTATTTTCGGGTTCCATTTCCCGTCTGCGAGACGTGGTTTTCTGGACCGTCCGGTGTTTCCGAAGTAGTGGCCAGGGTGCCAGTGGCTTCACCGAGGTTGCATCATGTTAGAGTTGTGTTCACGACAGCGTGGTCGTGACCCTACCGTGGACAGCGTGGTCTAGGTTGGCCTTGTGTGGGAGGACGGGCCTTCACGGCGGAGCTGCCGTGAGTGTTTCCTCGGTAGGCCTGGTGTTAGAGTGGTCCGGTTCCCGATTGTGAGATCGGGATTTCTCTTTTTGCTTGACCGGTACAGAAGGAGTACCTGTAGTGCCGAGTTTTGACCGGCCACCGGTTCGCTGTTCCTGCTGTAGTTCTAGCTGTTTTTCCTTTTCGTTACTGCCGTTGTTCTCGGTTGGGGTTCCGCGGGATCCCTACTGAGCCAGTGACAGGAGGCTCACCCCTGCTTTTCAGGTGCGGCGGTTCCTCCTCGAGGTTCGAGGGTGATGTTCGGAGGTTCTTAGTTGTCAGCTCGACGGGTCGAGTGTAGCATCCCGATTTATTAAGGAATAAAATTTTGAGAAAATTAATAAGAAATTCCTTAAGAAATAGGATAAGTAAAATTTTGACTATTTTATAAAAATCTGAAAAAATTAGAATCTTGTAGAGGATGAAACGGTAAGTAAAATTGTCTTCTATGACCAGCCCAAATGAAATTCGTAAACAAGCCGAATTAGCAGATTAAGGCCCAAAACCACACTTAGCCTAATCGGACCTTAAATCGCGAAATTCGAGCCCAATACCCGATCATTTAAGCTCAAACCAGATTCAAAAGAACGGCTAGGATTATCTCATCATTTCCCCTCTGATTGATCTTCGAAACCCTAACCATAGAGAATATATTTCGGATGAGATCGGTGGCGGCGCCCTAATCCGTGTGATTCGCGCGCAACCGAGTTTGTGGACTCTTATCTCCGCGACGGAACCCTCTAGAATGCAATTGGACCTATAAAAATAACCCTTAGCCACCCTAGAATCGTTTAGTTGCTGTGGCGGCCGGAGAGGAGCTTGATTGAGGGAGAATTTTGACGATTACCGGCAGTGTGTACCTAGCGCGATCGGCTTCCCTCTTCTTCCTTCATCCTTCGATTAAGGTAGGTGATAGCAAGTCAAACCCTAACTATTATATATGGATAGAAGCGTCGTCTTGTCCTCTTTCCATTGGTCTAGAAAGTCCTAAATTTTATCTAGTATCCTGCTAGGATTTTGGGTTTTAGTAGAAGCATGCTAGAACTAGGGTTAACTATGTTCCATCTCGATTTAAGTAGGGATTTCAGGCACTAAATGTCCAATTGATCATACTATCTTATATAACTTTTCATGCTCGTTCTATTGACTATAAAAGCCCTAATTTTCATGCTGTATATTGTGTGTATTTAGTTATTATTGCTAACCCTAGCCAACCCCGCCGGCGACGGGCAAGGCGAAGGGGCGGCAGACTGATCTGACTTGCGCGGACTCTCGATAGACCGCCCATACTCTGTAGGCGGCCGGTTCTTGACCGTTCATATGTTTATCTTCGATCGCTTTTGTAGATTTCGCGACAGAACCCTAACCGCCCTTTTCTTCAAGCGGCTAGTCTCGGACCGCTCATCTTCGCCAGCGGCACCCTACAGACCGCTCAACCCTAGCAGGCCTTTGGACCTGAAGGAGTGTGAACGGCCTATCGGGCGACCGCCGAGGCGTGTGAGCGGCTCTGCACGAATCGCCCAACTACACAGAGCTGCTTATTTCTTTACTTAAGCATGATTTATCTTAGTAGGTTAGTGGCTAATGGTAGGTTAACAACTCACATGATAACTGGAACTCATGGAAGTAAACAATTATGAATTTTTGCTAGTTGTCTTCACTTGATTCATCATGACCTTAACCTATTTCAGTATATTAAGATAAACATGATTGCTTAAACCATGCTATTAAGATTGATTGATAGTCGTTCTACTCCGGTAGGATTGCCTGACCGCTATACTTGGTTTCCGATGATTTGACAGCCTCATTTCCTTGTAATGGTTGGGACTCTCCGCCGGATACTCCTTTCGTCGGACTAGGACCTTCATTACGGGACCTCCGTAAGCCCCCGTGAGCCTGGGATTCCCACTAGGATGCCGGGTAGGTTGTACCACCAAGACCTGAACCTGTTTACGTGATCGAACCGCTTGGATTGTCATGTTGTGAGTCACGGCTCAACTTGGACCCCCTGAGGCTTGAACGGCCCAAAAGGGACCGCTTATCTTATTGGGCGGACTGGTATGAACGGTGCATCCATGTCCAAGTGCCACTTACATTGGTCGATTAACCTTGTTCTACCTTCGACCAAATCATGATTTGATCGACCCAGTAAGCCCTAGGCTGACCAGTGGAGAGTGGGCTGGACCCTGGTTCAGTTATGCCCCACTTATGGTAGTCCGGAGCCCATTTTTGGGTTGATGTCTAGTCTTCTAGTTAGGCCCAGTTTTGAACGGACTAATTTGGACCGTCCATGTACTCGAGCGGATCTTAGTGGACCGTTCATCGATTGAGCGGCCTTATAAGGCCCGTTTACCTTGTTCTTGGGCTTCAAGCCCTTCTGGCCATGAGCGGCCCATTATCGACCGTCCATTTATTGAGCGGCCCATTATCGACCGTCCATTTATTTAAACGGCCCGATATGGACCGTATATCTTCCAGAAAATGATTTCCGTGGTTGTTCATGTTTGAATCCAAGGACCTGTCGGTTCTTGATAATTTGAACTTTCTGGTCAAAATATCTTTTCGACTTACCCTTGGAATTCTCCAAGGTAAGTTCTATACCTTGTCATATTGACCATTTAACTTGATTAAAGTCTAGACATACTTGGGATCTTGGATCCCTTAAACCAATGCCAACGCATCATAAGGGCCCGGTCTGGTCCTGGAGGAGCGCCCGAAAAGTACTTGTGCCCTGGGGAGTTTGAATGACATGGTGAGGCATTGCACCGAGTGCATGATTAGCGTGATGTCTACGATAATAATCTATTACTTGAATTTTTCTTGACATGGTTAGTTCTTGCTTGTTGGCTAATTTCCAGTTACATCATGGTATCGCCTTCTCTTTATTATATTACTTTGTCATTTCATTTCGCTCTTTATTGTTGCACTTAAAAATATAATTAATTGGTTAATTATTTAAACTTTCCTGTTATTACCTACTGAGCGTTCGCTCACCCAGTTGTTCCCCTCTTTCAGATAGCTCAGGTGAGGATTCACAGACTGATGGGGACGGGCAAGAGTGATGGCCACAGAGCGAACCTGTTAGAAGCCGTGTGAAGCCAGTCATAGTTGTTGTGTCTAGTTATGTTTAGATTGTGTGTGTTTGAAAGAGTTGTAATTTTGAGATTATAAATTGTAATATTGTCACGTGGATGTTATGTTGGAAGTTTGTTTAAGGGAGTTTATGTGATTGTAACGTGGATCTTTAAATGAAATTTTAGTTATGGA
Source organism: Amorphophallus konjac (assembly GCA_022559845.1). Lineage (NCBI taxonomy): Eukaryota > Viridiplantae > Streptophyta > Magnoliopsida > Alismatales > Araceae > Amorphophallus > Amorphophallus konjac. The sequence continues at coordinate 367,664,309 of CM040123.1, forward strand.
GTTATTTCTGTTTATGATATTGTGTTGATCTTTAGCTTAGCATAGCATGTCTGTAAATCAACATAATTTTATTAATTGTTTCTACTGCCAGTCCTGATATTCCGCGTCGGGACGTGACAGTTTGGTGGTATCAGAGCCTAGGTTTCTAATATTACTAGGTTTTCTAAGTTCTAGGATTCTAAGTGATGTCGTAGGACCTATAGCCTTGCTATAAGTCTAAGATCCAACCTAGTGAGATTTGGGTAGAGACTTAGGTTGAGATAATAACCTAATTCAAAACTATTCTTTCTAAATGATCCTAAATAATTTATTCTACGTGTAGGACGTTCTAATGGCAGTCGAACGTGCGCAATGGCGAGACATGCAGCGAACGGTTCAAGGACTTACTCGGGCCTTGCAGCAAGTGGCCCAAGGAGGAGCGGCGAACCATGGAGCTGGCGATCTTCACCGAAACTTTCTTGGGATGAATCCCCCACAGAGGCTCGACCGACCCCGATGAAGCCCAGCACTAGCTAAAGGAGATGGAGAGGATCTTCGAAGTAATGCAGTGCAGCGACCCGGAGCGTGTTCTTTTAACGACCTTCCAGCTGGAACGTGATGCGAGAACATGGTGGGATGCGGTGAAGGCTATCTTCGGAGATAGGCAAGTTTCATGGAAGGAGTTCGAGGAACTCTTTAAAAGTAAATATTTTTCTGATAGAATACAAGAAAAGAAAGTGGCTGAGTTTTCTGCTTTGAAGTAGCAGAATCTTTCAGTAGCCGAGTATGAAGCTCATTTCTCTCGGTTATCTCGTTATGCCACCCACTTGATATCTACAGAGAAGATGAAGGCCAAGCGTTTTCTCAACGGGCTGAAGTTACATTATATTAACCAATTGACGCCATTGGAAATTCAGACATATGCAGAGATGGTAAGGAAAGCTCAAGTCTTGGAAGACACTTTATAGATGACGGAGAAAATCCGTGGAAAGAATGTTAATAAGGAATAGTCTACTGGATCCGGGAGTGACAAACCCGGTAATGGCAAGAAGGGACCAAATGGCGGGTCTGGATCGTGGAAGAACAAAATGCTGAAGAATGAAGACAAGAAGCCTGGCCCGATTGTGCCGTTTAAGGGCGTGTGCAAGTATTGTGACCGTCTAGGTCACAAGATGGAAGAGTGTTGGCGCAAGCTGGGCGCCTATTTGCGCTGTGGTAGTAGGGACCACCATATTCCTGAGTGTCCCCTTTTGTCAGATCAAGCTACCTCGACTAGGCCGCAAGGGAACAAGAAGCAACAGGGCAAGCTCCAAGCCCTACAGGAAGATGATGCCGGAACCACCGAGGAAGGTGGACTCGTTGAAGGTACTCTTATTATTCATGATAAGCCAGCATTCGTTCTCTTTGATACCGGTGCCACTCATTCTTTTATTTCTCAGAAATTTGCTAAGTCTTTTGCTATGAAGCCGGTCTTAATGAATTCCCTGTTAGAGATTTCAACCCCTATTGGTTCCAGTTCAGCAATTAAGTATTTCTATCCTTCTAGTAAGGTTATGATTAATGAACAGAACTTGCCAGCTGATTTAGTTTGCATGGATATGAAAGATTATGATGTAATTCTAGGAGCGGATTGGTTGGCTAAGTATGAGGCCAACGTTCATTGTAGTTCGAGTTCTGTGTCTTTTTCTGGACACCATGGACTTTCTTTTATAGGGGTTAGGCACCATAAGTCTGTACCACTTATTTCGGCCCTTCGAGCTGATAAGTTGATGAGGAAGGGATGTCAGGCTTTATGTGACCCCTGAGAAGAAGATCGACGTTAAGGACATTCCTGTTGTCCGAGACTTTCCAGATGTCTTTCCTGAGGAATTGCCGGGACTTTCGCCAGAAAGAGAGGCTATCTTTTCTATTGATTTAGTTCCTGACGCGACCCCTGTTTTTAAAGCTCATTATCGTATGTCCCCTGCGGAGCTGAGGGAATTGAAGCAACAATTAATGGAATTATTGGAGAAGGGGTTCATTCGTCCAAGTACATCCCCGTGGGGAGCCCCAGTATTAATTGTTCGGAAGAAGGATGGTTCGATGAGGTTGTGCATAGATTATCGGTAATTGAACCAGCTGACTATCAAGAATAAGTACCCATTGCCGAGAATTGACGAATTATTTGACCAGATAGCAGGAGCTCAGTATTTTTCTAAGATTGATCTTCGATCAGGATACCATCAGTTGCGGATCAAGGATGAAGATATCTATAAGATAGCCTTCCGTAGTAGGTATGGGCATTTTGAATTTGTAGTAATGCCTTTTTGTCTAACAAATGCGCCTGCATCTTTCATGCAGCTGATGAACAATGTGTTCCGACCCTATCTTGACCAGTGGGTCGTTGTGTTTATTGATGACATCTTGATTTATTCCAAGAGTAAGGAGGAGCATGTTGAACACTTGAGAATGGCGTTGCAAATATTGAGAGATCATCAACTATACGCCAAGTTTAGTAAGTGTGAATTATGGTTGCAAGATGTGTCCTTTCTAGGGCATATTATTTCAAAGGAAGGTATTTCTGTTGACCCTTCGAAGGTGGAGGCAGTGAAGAATTGGAATAGGCCTACTAATGTAACTGAAGTTAGAAGTTTCCTAGGCCTAGCAGGTTATTACCGAAGGTTTATTAAGGATTTCTCCAAGATTGTGGTGTCCTTAACAAGATTAACCCGCAAGGAGAATAAATTTGATTGGTCAGAGGATTACGAGAGAAGCTTTCATACCTTGAAAGAGTGTTTAACTACTGCCCCTATTTTGGCTTTACCATCTGGAGAAGGAGGTTTTGTGGTATATATTGATGCTTTAGGCATTGGTCTAGGTTGTGTGCTCATGCAACACGGGAAAGTGATAGCCTGTTCTTCTAGGCAGTTAAGGAAGCATGAAGAGAACTATCATGTTCATGATTTGGAGCTTGCAGCTGTGGTGTTTGCCTTGAACATTTGGAGGCACTACTTGTATGGAGAGACATTTACGGTGTTCTCAGATCATAAGAGTCTGAAGTATTTGTTTTCTCAGAAGGAACTCAATATAAGGAAGAGAAGATGATTAGAGTATCTAAAGGACTTTGACTTCTCCATTGAATATCATCCTGGAAAAGGGAGTGTAGTGGCGGATGCCTTGAGCCGCAAGCCAATAGCTAAGTTGTCACATCTTATGTTGCAAGAATGGAGACTGTTGGAGCAGTTAGCTAGTTTGGATCTTAATGTTGACAAGGACCGGGTTACGATTGCTCAGATTCAACTTAGACCAGAAATCTTGATAGAAATCAAGCCCTTGCAAGACAATGACCCAGAGTTGGTAGAGATCAAGGGGAGTTTGAGTAACATACATGATTTCATGGTATCTGACGATGGCGGATTGTTGTTTCAAGGAAGGACCTGTGTGCCAGATGTAGCTGAAATAAAGAACAAGATTCTCGAAGAAGCTCATAAATCCAGATACACCATCCATTCGGGAGGTACCAAGATGTTTAAGGACTTGAAAAGATCCTTTTGGTGGCCGAATATGAAGAAGGAAAGTATAGAATTTGTAAGTAGATGTTTGGTATGTCAGCAAGTTAAGGCTGAGCACTTTAGACCTGCAGGGAAATTGAAACCACTTGATATACCTCAATGGAAGTGGCAGAGTATTGGCATGGATTTTATTATGGGTCTACCCAAGACTCGTAGTGGATTTGATGCAATATGGGTTATTATCGACAGATTGACAAAGTCTACTCATTTCTTGTCCATTAAGTCAAAGTGGACAGTTGATGTCTTAGCTGCTTGATATATGAAAGAAGTTGTAAGACTCCATGGTATTCCAGTCAGCATTGTGTCGGATAGAGACCCCAGATTCACTTCACATTTTTGGAAGGGATTACAAGAATCATTGGGAACCCGTCTGAATTTCAGTACTGCTTTTCATCCACAGACAGACGGACAGACTGAAAGAACCAACCAGATAGTAGAAGATATGCTTAGAGCCTGCATGATTGATTTTGGAGGTGGTTGGAGTGATCACTTGGCTTTGATTGAATTCGCCTATAATAACAGTTATCAGTCCAGCATTCAGATGGCTCTGTTTGAAGCCTTGTATGGAAGAAGTTGTCGATCCCCATTATGTTGGGATGAGGTAGAAGAGAAGCACTGGCTGGGACCATATCTCATTTCTGAATCATCCAAGAATATTCATATTATCAGAGATCGGTTGCAAGTAGCACAATCAAGACAGAAGAGCTATGCTGACAACAGAAGAAGAGCCTTAGAATTTCAGATCGGTGAGCACGTATTTCTGAAGGTTTCTCCCACGAGAGGGATTCGCAGGTTTGGCATTCAAGGCAAGCTGAGTCCAAGATATGTTGGTCCATTCGAAATTCTGGAAAGAGTGGGGGAGGTTGCTTACCGTTTAGCACTACCGCCTCAGTTATCGGGAGTACATAATGTCTTCCATGTGTCAATGCTGCGGAAATATGTGTATGACCCCACTCATGTCATTCAGCATGTGGATTTGAAGCTGAAGGAAGATTTGACTTATGAAGAAAGACCAATCAAGATTTTGGATCGTAAGCAGCAGCAACTCAGGAATCGTTCCATACCCATGGTTAAAGTGCAATGGAGTCGGCGTAGAACTGAAGAGGCTACTTGGGAATCAGAAGATACCATGCGGAAGCAGTATCCCGACTTATTCTAGGTGAGTTTTCTCGCGCCCCGTTTCCATAAGTGCTGTGAATTTGGAGGACCAAATTCTTTTAAAGTGGGGGAGGGTGTAGCACCCCGATTTATTAAGGAATAAAATTTTGAGAAAATTAATAAGAAATTCCTTAAGAAATAGGATAAGTAAAATTTTGACTATTTTATAAAAATCTGGAAAAATTAGAATCTTGTAGAGGATGAAACGTTAAGTAAAATTGTCTTCTATGACCAGCCCAAATGAAATTCGTAAACAAGCCGAATTAGCAGATTAAGGCCCAAAACCACACTTAGCCTAATCGGACCTTAAATCACGAAATTCGAACCCAATACCTGATCATTTAAGCTCAAACCAGATTCAAAAGAAGGGCTAGGATCATCTCATCATTTCCCCTCTGATTGATCTTCGAAACCCTAACCCTAGAGAACGTATTTCGGATGAGAACGGCGGCGGCGCCCTAATCCGCGCGATTCGCGCGCAACCGAGTTTGTGGACTCTTATCTCCGCGACGGAACCCTCTAGAATGCAATTGGACCTATAAAAATAACCCTTAGCCACCCTAGAATCGTTTAGTTGCTGTGGCGGCCGGAGAGGAGCTCGATTGAGGGAGAATTTCGACGATTACCGGCGGTGTGTACCTAGCGCGATCAGCTTCCCTCTTCTTCCTTCATCCTTCAATTAAGGTAGGTGATAGCAAGCCAAACCCTAACTATTATATATGGATAGAAGCGTCATCTTATCCTCTTTCCATTGGTCTAGAAAGCTCTAAATTTTATCTAGTATCCTGCTAGGATTTTGGGTTTTAGTAGAAGCATGCTAGAACTAGGGTTAACTATGTTCCATCTCGATTTAAGTAGGGATTTCAGGCACTAAACGTCCAATTGATCATGCTATCTTATATAACTTTTCATGCTCGTTCTATTGACTATAAAGCCCTAATTTTCATGCTGTATATTGTGCGTATTTAGTTATTATTGCTAACCCTAGCCAACCCCGCCGGAGACGGGCAAGGCGAAGGGGCGGCAGACTGATCTGACTTGCGCGGCCTCTCGATAGACCGCCCATACTCTGTAGGCGGCTGTGGACGTCAAAAAAGAAAGAGAAGAAGAAGAGAAGAAAATGAATGTTCCTGCGGCACGGACGTCTCGACATCTCAAGAGCAAGTCGAAGACGGGAAGGCTGAATAAACTCCATAGCTCCTCCAAGCAGGATGAATATATCCCCGGTGCTCCGTCACCCAACAAAGAAGCCCCTCGGGCAGAAGGGACAGCCCCGGCTCCCCAGTCGGCAGTGCCGAAGGCCGAATCAAAAGAAACTCAGGAATTCGAACGCATGTTCGGCATGCACCGGAAATCACTCAAAGCCCTGAACCGGGACTCGGAGGCTCACAACTAAAGCAACACGGGAGGGCAAGCGTCCGGCCGAATCGTCGCTAAGCTTGGAAGAAACCCTTCGACACTTAAACCGGCTCGGCCGTGCCTACATTGCCCTAAATCGGCGCGCCCCTGCCATGGCCATCAAACCGGCACGCCCCTATGGACCACTTAAACCGGCCCGCTCCTCTAAGGGGCCTTAAATCGGCGCGCCCCTCCTTCCCTTGTTAAACCGGCGCGCTCCTCTTTTGGTCTTAAATCGGCGCGCTCACCCCCCGCGCCGTTTTAACCAAGGGTGCCGTCCCATCTTCAGTCCGATCCCCTGTTTTCGGGTGCAAACAAAGAGAACTTACCTAAAATGGTCGAACAGCCTGCACCTGACCGGCGTGCAACTGCCTGAGCCCTTCTTGCTCCCAGGAATGGAAGGCTTCGAGCCCCGCACCGAACGTCGCTTCTTCGTTGGTCACCATCGGCCAATCTTGTGGAGGCAGCTTGCCTACTCTATCAACCCCTCCACCTGCAGGCCACTCGAGAGCTTCAGACACGGAGAGGACGAGAAGAATGGAATGAAAGGGAAGGGGGATTCAGAGACTTCTTCCCCCACCTCCATATATATGACAAACTCGTCAGAAGAGAGAAGAGGCTGGCTGCTGGATGGCTGGGCGGTTGGTCAGAGGTGAGAGCTTCTGAGAAGAGGAGCCCAGTCGAAGAGAAGAAAGGCTTCATCCCCGCGCCGGAGAGGTGAGGTGAAGAGAGGGGAGTGAGAGTGAGAGTGAGAGGTGAGTCGGAGGGGAAAGAGCCTGTGCTCTCTTCCCCTCCTCCGTCGATGTATTCTCTCCCCCTACAATGTATTTCATTTTTATCTCCAGATGAACCTCCTCTACATTAAAAACCTTCCCCCGTTTGTGTGGATGAATAAAAAGAAATGTCCTTTTGCGAGCTTCATGTTCTTTGTTTAGCCTCTGCCTCCCTTCTCCACTTTCTATTCATCCAGGGTCTTTGAAGCCTGCCTCTCCGTGGCATAGCCTTCAAAGGAATCCACATGATGGATGAACATTCATAGCCCTTTTGTGGCATACATTCGTCCGGTTCATGAAACCATCGCCCATGAGCTGCTAGAACCCCTTGAAGGCCAGTCCTCGGGGCTTCTGCGTTCGACTATGGGACACCAGACCGCCGTTAGGCCACTCTGAGTTTTTGGGATCGTCCCAGAGTACTCCGTTTGACAATCCCTTATTTCGCCCCAGCAAACCTCAATCCGGGAGAGGTGCTGCCCAATTTTTGCCAGGCGAAGAACCCATAAGAACAAACGAATCAAACTAAACTCTCTGAGGGCCAGAGCTGCATGTGCTTGAAGCCTCTGAATCAAACTGAACCTCTGAACAAACCAGGCTCCTTCATGTTTGAAACCCTAGACCCTTGAGTTCCTGCAACAAACTCTTCTAATAAAACACTCGAATCTTCATGCTAATCCACCTTAATAAACAATTAAAACACTTAATCTTCTTCTCCACAAACTTAACCCACCAATTGAACGAATAAACCAATCATCAAAGCAATCTTCGAAAGAAAAGAAAGAACAAAAAGAAGGAAACAGAATAAAAGAAAACCACTTTGGAGCTAGTCCGGCACGGTTCTAATCCGGCGCGGGCTAATCCGGCGGGCTACCCCCCCGCGCCGGTTTAGCCCCACACTCAAAATGACTTTCAAAATCATGGGATGAATAGTGCGCACCCCCTTACTATTCACCTTGTTAATCCGGTGCACCATTCTTCTTGAACCTAATCCGTCGCGCCCCCTGTGCATCCACCTAATCCGGCGCGCCTCCCATGAAGACCCCTTAAACCGACGCCCCCCCCCTTTGCTTCCTTAAACCGGCGCGCCTAAAAAACAGGGGGCAACATAATTAGCTAAATAAAAGAAAAGGCATGAAACTATTAAATAAAACAAACGAAGAGACCTAAATCAATAAAAAGAAATGAAAGAATATAAGCTGCCTCTGCCATAATCAAAATTTTGTTCCGGGGGCTCCGCCCCCGGAGGCCCTCGCAAGGGGCGCTGCCCCCTTGACCCCCGCGACCTGACCGCACAGGTCGATCCGCGTGCGAGAGCGCACGATGGCGAATTCGGGCTCCACACTTAACAATTCGCTCCCCCGGACTGTGCGTGAACAGAAAAGCAACGATGCCCCATGGTTTAGGACGTGAACCTCAGGGATCCCGATATGGCCATAGTCCGCAACCACCTCGGGCCAATAGATCATTAGCTTGATCCACTTCTATCGGGATCCAATCTCGCAATCCCATCAAACTTGCCGCACCTACGGCAGACATCCGTACGGTTTTATCGTCGTCCTCGACGCTACTAATACGGACTTTCGTCCGAATAAAGAATGGTCCACAAGCGACCGATATACGCATATCTGTGAACGTTTACACCCCAATGCGGGGTTTGTTTAGACGCAATCCGAGATTCTGCTCCCGCTTTCATTATTATGAATTTCAGGCCATAGGGCCCTTTTTCCTGGCAATCAATCAAGGGTTTTCCATTCTCTGAGGGGATGTAATTAACGTCGTAGCCTTTATGGTACGGCGGGTTCTCAGTCCCGACACGAACTACATAATTGTCTGATTAGTCAGATCGAGCGCTGAATAAATCGTCACCTTGGTGACTAGCACGCCCACGCACTTAATAAGCCCAATAAACAAATAAACAACGATATTAATAAAAAAGTGCATCCACAGCGGCTGGTTCTTGACCGTTCATATGTTTATCTTCGATCGCTTTTGTAGATTTTGCGGTAGAACCCTAACCGCCCTTTTCTTCAAGCGGCCAGTCTCGGACCGCTCATCTTCCCCAGCGGCACCCTACAGACCGCTCAACCCTAACAGGCCTTCGGACCTGAAGGGGTGTGAACGGCCTATCGGGCGACCGCCGAGGCATGCGAGCGGCTCTGCACGAACCGTCCAACTACACAGAACTGCTTATTTCTTCACATAAGCATGATTTATCTTAGTAGGTTAGTGGCTAATGGTAGGTTAACAACCCACATGATAACTGGAACTCATGGAACTAAACAATTATGATTTTTTGCTAGTTATCTTCACTTGATTCATCATGGCCTTAACCTATTTCAATATATTAAGTTCAACATGATTTCTTAGACCATGCTATTAAGATTGATTGACAGTCATTCTACTCCGGTAGGATTGGCTGACCGCTATAGTTGGTTTTTGATGATTTGACAGCCTCATTTCCTTGTAATGGTTGGGACTCTCCGCCAGATACTCCTTCCGTCGGACTAGGACCTTCATTACGGGACCTCCGTAAGCCCTCGTGAGCCTGGGATTCCCACTAGGACGCCGGGCAGGTTGTACCACCAAGATCTGAACCTGTTTACGTGATCGAACTGCTTGGATTGTCATGTTGTGAGTCACGGCTCAACTTGGACCCCCTGAGGCTTGAACGGCCCAAAAGGGATTGCTTATCTTATTGGGTGGACTGGTATGAACCGTGCATCCCTGGCCAAGTGCCACTTACATTGGTCGATTAACCTTGTTCTACCTTCGACCAAATCATGATTTGATCGACCTAGTAAGCCCTAGGCTGACCAGTGGAGAGTGGGCTGGACCCTGGTTCAGTTATGCCCCACTTATGGTAGCCCGAAGCCCATTTTTGGGTTGATGTCTAGTCTTCTAGTTAGGCCCAGTTTTGAACGGATTGATTTGGACCGTCCATGTACTCGAGCGGATCTTAGTGGACCGTTCATCGATTGAGCGGCCCTATAAGGCCCGTTTACCTTGTTCTTGGGCTTCCAGCCCTTCTGGCCATGAGCGGCCCATTATCGACCGTCCATTTATTGAGCGGCCCATTATCGACCGTCCATTTAGTTGAACGGCCCGATATGGACCGTGTATCTTCTAGAAAATGATTTCCGTGGTTGTTCATGTTTGAATCCAAGGACCTGTCGGTTCTTGATAATTTGAACTTTCTGGTCAAAATATCTCTTCGACTTACACTTGGAATTCTCCAAGGTAAGTTCTATACCTTGTCATATTGGCCATTTAACTTGATTAAAGTCTAGACATACTTGGGATCTTGGATCCATTAAACCAATGCCAACGCATCATAAGGTCCCGGTCTGGTACTGGGAGGAGCGCCCGAAAAGTACTTGTGCCCCGGGGAGTTTGAATGACATGGTGAGGCATTGCACCGAGTGCATGACTAGCGTGATGTCTACGACAATAATCTATTACTTAAATTTTTCTTGACTTTGTTAGTTCTTGCTTGTTGGCCAATTTCCAGTTACATCATGGTATCGCCTTCTCTTTATTCTATTACTTTGTCATTTCATTTCGCTCTTTATTTTCGCACTTAAAAATAGAATTAATTGGTTAATTATTTAAACTTGCATGTTATTACCTACTGAGCGTTCGCTCACCCAGTTGTTCCCCTCTTTCAGGTAGCTCAGGTGAGGATTCGCAGACTGATGGGGACGGGCAAGAGTGATGGCCACAGAGCGAAACTGTTAGAAGCCGTGTGAAGCCAGTCATAGTTGTTGTATCTAATTATGTTTAGATTGTGTGTGTTTGAAAGAGTTGTAATTTCGAGATTATAAATTGTAATATTGTCAAGTGGATGTTATGTTGGAAGTTTGTTTAAGAGAGTTTATGTGATTGTAACATGGATCTTTAAATGAAATTTTAGTTATGGAGTTATTTCTGTTTATGATATTGTGTTGATCTTTAGCTTAGCATAACATGTCTGTAAATCAACATATTTTCATTAATTATTTCCACTACCAGTCCCGATATTCCTCGTCGGGACGTGACACCGAGTGTTCACTTGGCATGTGGTGCGTTTTACTGCTTTAGACTGTACTTTCTATTGGACTGGACTCTGTTGTAGTAGTTGTTTATTTATTTCTGATAATTGTTGAATTATCCTGCTTTATTTCCTATTTCTTTGTACCCCCACATTCTTTTTAGCCCTTCCGAGCCCTCCCGGCTCGTGGGCGGCGGGCCCGGATTCAAATGGTATCAGGCTCCTCCCGGTATCCGGATCTTGGGTCGTTACATGAGGGGTTTAAGGTTGTGTTGTGGTGGTCGATTGGATGCCTTGATTGAGAGAATGCTTGGTCAAACTTAGGATTTTCCATCCTGGTGAGCTACTGTTAGTCGAGCTTGATTCTTCTCATCTGGTCTTGTGGCGTCTTTTTGAGGTAAGCCTTGGGAGTGCTGTCTCTGTGAAGCCTTTGTCCTGTGTCTGCTTAAGTGTGGACTGTGTTAGTTCTGAACATGATATGTGCTTTGTTCGACGGTTGCTTGGCTTTGGACCCAGTTTGTGAGTTGGGGGCCGTTGTGTACCGTGTTCAACGTGCCGTGTTTGGCGACTGTTGTGCTGTGAAGGTTCAGTAATCGTTCCAAGACGTGAGGATAAGCTGAGAGTAGCGTTCTTTGTGGCTTGTGCTGAAGCTGGCACTCTTCGTGCCTTGCACTTTGGCGACTTGTGATCTACTGTTAGCAGGATCGGTACTCGAGGCGTGTTATATTGCAATTTCGTGAATTGCGATGGCGCCGAGTGTGTGTTGAGATGCAGATGTCGAGTTATTTGTGATGGCTGTGTGCATTGTGTGAGTGCGCAGTAGAAGCGTGTGGGCTTGTAACCCACAGGTCGAGGATCGCTGGTTGGAAGATTCTGGCTGGCCGAAAGGTTTGTTTCGTCGGTGTGACGTCATCTTGGCTATGTGTGCCTTGATGTTGTTGGTTGTCGTGCCATTGCTATAGGCTTTATGGTTGTTGGCATTGACATGTTTGAGGATTGGGGAAATTTGTCGGCATATATGCTGGTTGAGTACCCTCTTCTTCTATATTTTTCTTGGAAGTTATGCTCCCAGGACGTGATCGTAATCCTCGAGATGCGTTCTCTGAGATTGTTGTTGTTGTGGGTCCTTGTTGCTAAGCTACACATGGCTGGTATATCTTAGCCGTGTGTCAACTGTAATTGTTCCTTGATGTGACTCAGCTTGCAGTTGTGTCCCGTGGTTCTGTGTTGAGAACGGAGCTGGGATTTTGAAGGTGTTGTTGTTGTTGTTGTTGTTGGGCTGGTGGTTGTGTTCAGCTTGAGAGGAGTTCCCTATGAGTCTGATTTGGCATTGTGTGGATCGAGGTCTTGTCAGTTGGTTTTGCTGTACTCTTCTGTTGTGGTAGAGTTGGCATGTGACTCGAATCAGATGTAATATCTGAGTGAGGACTGACTTGATTGTGCTCGTGATCCAGTGCTGTTGTTGGCGTTCTGCGTGCCAATTTCATGGTTGATCTTGGCGTGGAAGCCGATGTGTTGGAGCTGTCAACTGAGAGGATTGTGTTTCCTTGTTTAAGTCGATGCTTGTTGTTGTCTGTCGAGTGTGTTGTATCGGTAGCTGTTTTCGTGGCATGAGTCGTGTCTCCTTTCCCTGTGAGACGTAAGCGATGTTGCCTTGAATCGGAGGTGTTGGACTTGTGTTCACTTGTGTACCATGCTTGTTCTGTGGATCGATGTGTCTTGAGATCTAGAGCGTGTGCCTGTGATTGTGGTCTGGCTGTGTCTCTCTGAATTATGTTTTTCGAGAATTATGTTATCGTACTTTGTGTTTTGAGGTTTGGCTGATGCTGGGAGAGCGTAGCCAGTGTTTTGGGTTTGTTCTTCCCTTGTCCACTTGTTAGCTCCTTGCATTTCGAGGATGAAATTCCTTTAAGGGGGAGGACTGTAATATCTTGGATTCTTCAGATCGGAATCGGAGAGCTATCGGATCGCTTTCGTGGGTCCTGATACGTGTTTTACGATCCACGCGAGTTTTTCTCTTGTATAACTTGCGGAACCCTATGCAGAGTTGACCGTTGATTTTGCTACTCAGGGACGCTACATGTGCATTGTGCTCGTTTCGAGGATCGCAAAGACTATTTTTTTGTATTTTTCTAAATTTATGGATTTTAGTGCAGAAAATCAGATTTTAGGAAAATTGTTAATTTCCCTTTTTCTTTTCCTTTTTATCTCTCTCACCTCTCTCCCCTCTATTCTCTCGCCGTTCACTCTCTCCCCCTTCGTTCTCCCTCCTCTTTCCCCCTCTGCTCCGGCTGTAGACGGAGGAGGCCCGGGGATGTCGTGGAGATGCCGTGCAGGTGTCGTGGAGCGTGCTGGTGTGAAGAATGGAGCGTGGTGTTGGCGCGATTCCGTTCGGTGGATTCAAAGCTAACGTGTGTTTCGTGTGATAGTTTTTAGCATATTGTGGCCGTTTCGGCTCGCGAGATCTTCGGTGGAGGTAGGGGGACAAATGCCCTACTTGTTGTGGAGCAAGGCCCAGATTCAGAGGGGGGGTGAATGAATCCCTCTAACAACTTTACTCAAATAAAGACTTAAATCAACCTGATATGCGGAATTAAAGCAAACAGCTGCAGGGCTGAGAGCCCACACAGAACATCAACTAGAGTAAATAAAATGTATATGATCGGTGCTCAGGTAAACCAAATACCCACTCGACGGGAAATATAGGTCGAGCCTAAGCATACATCTAGCGAATCAGACAGAGCAATCAAACCACGATGGATGGAAAGTTTTTAGGTGGTTCGGTCAGACCCACAGTCTGCCTACGTCCACCCCTCACTCCAAACCAGAGTGAGGCTTCCCTTGCAATAGCAAGAACCGCAGACTCAGTCTGTAAACAGACGCTGTCTAACAGCTTGACAAACCGAGGGAGACAAATCCCTCACACCAAGTTCTGCAACTCACAGAAGCTTGGCACCTGGACTTGCTACCCACAAGACCAGTACCGGAGACAATCCTCCCTTCCTCCAAACCAGAGGGTAACCCACAAATAGCACACCACTACTTGCAAATCGGAGAACACTTCTCCTTTCTCCTGAGTCCACAGGAGGAACCCGAACTCAAAAACAGAGTGTCGGAAGCACACGAAGAAAATGCGAAAAGGGGCAACCAAAAGAAACATCAAAAGAAAAAAAAGGACAAAAATAGTAAACTCCAGTAAGCACGGTCGTTCTGGATTTGATCCTCGAACAGACTAGACAGATCTTCAGAATGAGTAACTGCACTTTCTCTTTCTCTCTTTTTGCTTCCACGATCTCTTCCTCTAGGCTCTCTCTTCTCACTTCTCAGCTCTCTCACTCTCTGGCAACTCCTTCTTCTCGTTCTTTTTTTTTTCTTCAGCTGCTGGCTCTGTTTTCTTTTCTTCTAGAGGCCTCTTCTTCCAGCACCACCACTCTTTTCTTCTTCTTCTCACTGGATCGTGCAGGCTCTCCTTTTTAACTAGGCTCACTCCTCATTCTTCTTCTCCTTGCTTTTTGCATCGATCACTGTCTTCTTATATACTCTCACTGGGCGTGTGGATGAAGAACTCCCGCCCATTAGCTTCCAGAAGGCTCTCAGTCACGTGTCGTGATCTAAGCGTTGTAGCCTTCCACGTGGCACTCATTAGGAGGTCGATCTACCTTGGATCACGTGCCCCTCCTCGGAGAGAATCTCTGTCAGAAAAACACAAGGCCTTTAATCAAACGCTTAGCATAGTTTGCACCGTTATGTTCAAACATAGAATGCACTGAGTAGAGATATTCAAGTCAACCATTGTATTGACTTACACAACAGCTTGACACCATATGCACAGACATGGGTCCAAGAGGCACAAGAAGAAGACTTTGTACCGAGTCAAAAGAAAGGATCAAAGATATGCACGGACTCTTAAAACAACTGTGTAACACAGTTGATGCACGGAGTTGGATTTGTGAGAATTGCACGGAGATGAAAGAGAAGAATCATACGAACAAAAAATAGATGCAAGACATACCTTGCACCGAGTCTGAAAGGCGAGACCCACAAGCAAGATATGCACGAATCCAAATGTGTATGCTGCAATGAAATGCAATGAAATGCACTGAGCCATTTTATGTCTAGACACGTAATGCACCGAGATGGAAACGTGGCTACAGTGTTTGTGAGTAAGACAGAGACTTGCACCGAATTGATAAAGAGAAGTACAAGACACCGCTTGCACCAAGACGTATTTGCACTGAGATGAAGAGACAAGATCTAACGATCCATACCAGACGATGATTGCACCGACTAGAGCTTGCACCGACCTCGAGAGGTGAGATGCAAGGACATGTTATGCATGGAGACAAGTGCTTAAGCGTGAAATGACTTGCAGCAAGTGAGCAAGACATGAAAACAAAATAAAAGGATTTAACCATTTTAATCTAAACATGATTCATAGTTGTCATTATCAAAACTAGGGTTCCAATAATCAAATATGCGCTAGTGTGCAAACCCAATTCCAATCAAATATGTGGTGTGCGAATAAACCACTCACTTGATGAAAGAACACATCGAACCTAAGCATGTATAGACTTGCTAGTGGGTAGTGCAGAATGCATTTAACAAAATATGCACAATGAAGATGAATGCACATGCATGTCATCAAGGAGTGCATGGACTGAGTGTGCATGCGACACCAATGTACAGACTTTGGGTGCTTGTGTATGCATGAGGGCGATGCACTGACTATGGCTAATATATGCAAACAGGCGTTGATCAGAAATATGCATGAATTGGTCAATGCACCGACACACTCTATATGCTCGGACCTGATGTGTGTAGTAGAGCCTGAAACGTGCTAGATAAATGACTGAGCATGCAATCATTCAATCTTTCATGCAAACACAAACATATGGTGACTCATAGTGTTTGCTATCATCAAAATCACAGGGGCACAATAATCTCCCCCTTTTTGATGATGGCAACACTATGAGTCACACTAACTCATGTCAAACTATATACCAGTCTATATGCTCGGACCTGATGTGTGTGGTAGAGCCTGAAATGTGCTAGATAAATGACTGAGCATGCAATCATTCAATCTTTCATGCAAACACAAACATATGGTGACTCATAGTGTTTGCTATCATCAAAATCACATGGGCACAACAATCTCCCCCTTTTTGATGATGGCAACACTATGAGTCACACTAACTCATGTCAAACTATTCTCCCCCTTTGACTTCATCAAAAAGAAAACAGTTTGAGACGAGAAAGACAAACATACATGACATGATTGAATTAAACGTGTAAGGTGAGAGATATGTCAAGAAGACATTGAGGAAGGATGACATGGCAGCATGCAGACTACAGGATCTTTCAAGGAAATAGAAGATTTTCAATAAGATACTTATTTCATAAATCTGAATAAACGGATGGTTCAGACTCTTCCATTATAGGGGCTTATGAATTTTTATTTGAACATCATGGTTTAAATATGATGTATACATAGTTTGACAATAAAATTCTGTACTCATATCTGAACATCAATGTTTAATAAAGGTGAACCAAGCCCTCATATTTATATCTTGATTAACCTCCCTTCATCTTACTCAGTCAATTTCAATGACTTCTACAGAAATTACAATCATTAGTATTGAGGTTAAACATCATGAAAGAATTCAGATTTGGTTCCTGAGGATCAGTCATACTTCTTCAAATAATTTCAGATTTTTCTTTATGCACAGTACATGATTTCATAGCAAGTTTACCAGGTGCAATTAAGTTCAGTACACACCTTGTGGCTAGAGGATACATGTTGTTTGGACGCCAGTATCCCTGAGCACTTAGTGTGACTAACTGTCATGCTTCAGAGATAGTATTGACACCTCATGACATACTTTACCTTATTTCATTGATAAGTGAAGTATATTTCTCAGTGTTCAAGCCATTTCTCTGCCTGGATATTCAATGAATTTTATTTAGCAGAGTTAATTATGACACTTCATGACACAGTCGTCTAGACTTCTTGGTCAATGGACATGGTTTCTCAGTGACCAAAATCATTGCTCTGACAGAATTTACCCTTAGGAACATTTCAGAATCATCATATGCTTAAAAATAATACTGATTTCATATAATTTAACCGAATAAAGTCATGATTTTAACATTTTCAGATTTCAGAAGATTTTACAAGATTCAACATGAATTAGTTGGTTAAAGTTTATTAAAGTTGACTCAGATACTTTTAAGAGATTTAAAGTCAAACTCAATGAATACATTAAACTTAAACCAGCTGAGTTATTTCAAACATTCATAAAATCGTATAATAGAAGATTCCTAGTTCAAGTGTTTTCAGACTTATGATCGAGACATGCCCATTGAAATCTTCATGAATGACTGACAGAAGAGATCCAGCAAGAATTAGTGATTTTGAAGCTCAATGTTTTCAGATATGCACACCAAGCAAGATAACTGGAGGTCAGGCATGTTTCAAGATCTCCAAGGTCTAGGAGATATGTAGTGTTTCGAAAAACAAGTTTAAGAATATGACAAGTATTCCAATCAAGAGAGCAAGTGCATAAACATGATCAGAAGATCATCCTAGAATGTGTCGACTCTTTGTGTCGACATCTGCTCACAAGATCCACACTTCAGAACAATCAAAAGTGACAGCTCATGGTGTCGACACTTCCAAAAGAAAACTATCAAGAAGTGCAACAAAGGATGTGTCAAGGTGAGTCAGAAATACCCAGAAGATCATCAGGCAGATTTATTCAAGAACGATCAACTCCCCCTCAGCAGATGCATAAGCAGAACACAGTAAATTCAGACTCGTGAAATGGGTGAGCTCAAGCTGAAGATGGGAGCAATGGTTGATTGAATGAGATAGTAAAACAGCTAGATTAGCAGCCAGCAGAACACAATCTTGTTATTTTCAATATGAGTGATGTGCAATGAATTATAACATAAGTGTATGCATTTGGCAACATGTATGCAATGTATTGACTCCCCCTAACTAAATGCATTGAATCATCATACATGTCATGAAGATGGTGCATGTGACTTTATGTATGGGAAGTCATGAACTATGCTTATGGATGCATCGGGGGCATATGTAGTCCTATCATATTTTCAGTGACTATACAAGCCTCTTGTGGCATGAAGGCATGCAAGAGCTAGACAGACTCCCCCTGACATTATGCAATGTTTGCAATGAAAGATGAACATATGATTTTGTGACTCATGCTCATTCAGACTGCCCTATTAAGCAATATGACTCATGGTACTAGGTGGAGAACTTGGTCTAAAGGACCATCTCACACATAGTAAGAACCTCCAGACAGATTTCACCTGCCTTTTAGTAGCTTACCATTTGATATACCATAGTGGTCATGCATGACAATGTAATACCAACAGTCCTAAGTGCATCAGATTTTCAATGACTGTATGTCAAATGCATGTATATGCAATTCACATATATGTACACACAGCTCAAAGTACAAACAAGTAAGCCCATGAAGCTCAATGCAAGTGTCAAAACAAATAAAGGAGCATGTATGCATGAAACATGATATGCAGTTAAAAATAGATTACTAAGGAATTCAATTAACCACATGTGAAGAGTGCAAGTATTACCTGAAGAGTGCTTGAATGGGGTTTTATCAACTTGGGTGCCTTGGTTAATTTACCCCTCTTTGTTCATTCCAAGGCACACCTGTAACATATTGATCATTTTGATCATGCAGGGACCCAAGCAGCCTTGGGTCCTACGTTAACCCTGACTGGTGTTCTGAATAATCTTTTAGCAACATTATCATCATGATCTTGTCCATAGAATGTCCAGTTCTACCATAGTATCTACATGAAATGACTGGTTTTTGGTTCTTATGATACATATTAACAACAGTATGAGGTCTATAAACATGATCATAAGATTTTCTATTGTATGCATGAACAGTTTGTTTCTTATTATCTGACAACCAGCAATCAGTAGATTTATGCCTTAGTTTACCACAATTGAAGCATGAATTATTCATTGATTGCCTTGCAGGAAATTTTGAAAACTTTGCATTTACAAGGCTTCCCTGAACATACCAACAATTCCTGACTGTATGCCTGTACTTACCACATTCAAAGCACCTGAGATGCTTGCTGTTTGATTCAGAATCATTCCAGTAATTTCCTGACCAGCACTCAACAGCCTTGTGCCCAGGCTTGTTGCAGTTAAAGCACACAGTGTGCTGACTAGACTTGGGTTTAGTTCCGTATGGGCCATGAAAATGCATGGAAGACCTGACATGCAGTTTATTGTCTTCTTTCATGATAAAGCATGCATTCATGAGATGACCATGCTTACCACAATAGTAACATGAAGCATCAGGCATCCTAGTAGCATGGTTTCTACCAAAAGAATTTCTAGAATGTAATGTTTCACTTGCATGCTCATCCTTTAACAACAATCTGCAATCTTCCATTACGTGACCTACCTTCCCACAATAATAACATGACCCCTTTTTAGTATGAGTGTGTGAGAGATCATGTGACTTGTGTGCAGTATTCTTCGTACCAACAGGATTGTCTTTGTCCTTTTTCTATAGATTTTCATTCTTTTTCAATTTTTGAGTTTGTTCTATAGTTTTGGAACTGATAGTGGATTTTTGTGCAGTAAATTGAAAAACAGAAGGAGTAGAGGTTTTGTTTTGATTAGAAGCTTTTACAAACACAGTAGACGTTTTATTCCCATTAATCCTTTTGTTTGTTGGACTGTAACCCAGTCCCTCTCTCTGAAAATTAACATTATTTTCAAGAAGCTTATTCAGATTTTCCTTACCTTTGACAAATTTTGATAGAGAATTTTTCAAATCTTAAATCTCAGAATTTAAGAAAACAATAGTAGCTTCATATCTGGACAGATCTGTTTCACAAGAAATGACTTGTTGATGCAAGGCATCATTCAGACTTTTGAGTTTTTCAACTTCTTGTTTTAATTTTATTTCATTTTCAGCTTCAGATAGGGACTTGTTAAGATCATCAACTTCTTGTTGAAGGGATGTGATTGTAAGCTCATATCTAGCTATCTTCTCTTCACAGCAAGTGACATTTCCACTCAACATTTGGTTGATGGTTTTTAGGCTCTCAATTTCTTGTTCTGCATCCACCAACCTATCAGAATTATCCATGCTCACGCACTTACCTTTTTCCATTGTCAATAACCTATCTGACAGTGTGGTGTTTAGATGTTTCAGCTTGTTGATTTCCTCTTTTAATTTATTGTTTTGCTCTAGGAGTTCATCATCAAGCATCCAATCATATAAGGAAAACTGACATTCATAAAACATTTCTTGTTGTTTCTCAGATTGAAGTTTATTGAGATTTTTCTGAACCTCTAGATTGATTACTCTGTCAGCCTCCAGCTTCTCAGAAATCAGTCTATTTTCTTTTTCAAGATT
This sequence comes from Amorphophallus konjac, assembly GCA_022559845.1. Taxonomy (NCBI): domain Eukaryota; kingdom Viridiplantae; phylum Streptophyta; class Magnoliopsida; order Alismatales; family Araceae; genus Amorphophallus; species Amorphophallus konjac. The sequence continues at coordinate 367,684,626 of CM040123.1, forward strand.
CATTGATTTGTGTTCAAATTCCTTGGACTGTTTTTTGAGTTTTTCATTTTTAGATTTCATGTCTTCCAATTCAGAACTGACACACTCTAAATCTCTCATCAGTTTTTCATTCTGAACTACATTATTGTTATGACCCTGATCATCATCAATCAAGCTAAGTCTTTCCTTTAGTTCAGAAATTTCACAAACAAGCTCTTGATTTTCTTTTTTGTGTAAACCAATTTGTTTCATAAGTGTTTCTTTTTCAGATTTCAAATGATCTAGATCGGAATTAACAAAATCAAAATCTTTTAATTGTCTTCTAAATATGTCATTTTCTGTCTTCAGGAGTTCCATGTCCTCACTTCCAGAATTAGCATTCACATGATCATTCAACTTCTTTTTCAGAGATTTATTTCGTGTTTTCAACTGTTCGCAAGAACCAAGCAAATCATGATATGCTTCAATCCAATCATCCACATTATAATTATCAAATTCAGAAGGTACCTCATCTTCATCTTCTTCTTCATTTTCTTCTTTCTATCCATCATCATCAACCATCAGACATGTGTTGTGATTCCTGGTAAGGTTTAGTTTCTCCAAAATCTCCTTGGCAGACCTGCAAGAAGAAACACATGAAATTAGAGCTCTGTCAAGTGATGCTTTCATTAAATCTAATGCTCTAGAGTTGACAGAGTCTTTTAATCTATCCTTATCAGTCCATTTAGATTTATCCCTTGATAATTTATGTGGACCGTGAGTTATCACCTTCCAAAGGTCAGGATTGGTTGATTTTACATACCGATGGAAGTTTTTTAGCTAAGGATCAAAGTCATTACCTCTGAATATTGGGGGATGAGCCATCGAGAGATGATAAATGCACCTTAATCAGATGAGCAAAGCAAGGCACTAAATTAGTGAATCAAAACACCGAGCACAAGAAACCCACTCTGAAATGCACCACAAAAGATTCAGGATCTGCTGTGGATCGTTGGATCCAATGCACAGCAGCCTGCTCTGATACCAATTGTTGTGGAGCAAGGCCCGGATTCAGAGGGGGGGTGAATGAATCCCTCTAACAACTTTACTCAAATAAAGACTTAAATCAACCTGATATGCGGAATTAAAGCAAACAGCTGCAGGGCTGAGAGCCCACACAGAACATCAACTAGAGTAAATAAAATGTATATGATCGGTGCTCAGGTAAACCAAATACCCACTCGACGGGAAATATAGGTCGAGCCTAAGCATACATCTAGCGAATCAGACAGAGCAATCAAACCACGATGGATGGAAAGTTTTTAGGTGGTTCGGTCAGACCCAGAGTCTGCCTACGTCCACCCCTCACTCCAAATTAGAGTGAGGCTTCCCTTGCAATAGCAAGAACCGCAGACTCAGTCTGCAAACAGACGCTGTCTAACAGCTTGACAAACCGAGGGAGACAAATCCCTCACACCAAGTTCTGCAACTCACAGAAGCTTGGCACCTGGACTTGCTACCCACAAGACCAGTATCGGAGACAATCCTCCCTTCCTCCAAACCGGAGGGTAACCCACAAATAGCACACCACTACTTGCAAACCGGAGAACACTTCTCCCTTCTCCTGAGTCCACAGGAGGAACCCGAACTCAAAAATAGAGTGTCGGAAGCACACGAAGAAAATGCGAAAAGGGGCAACCAAAAGAAAAATCAAAAGAAAAAAAAGGACAAAAATAGTAAACTCCAGTAAGCACAGTCGTTCTGGATTTGATCCTCGAACAGACTAGACAGATCTTCAGAATGAGTAACTACACTTTCTCTTTCTCTCTTTTTGCTTCCACGATCTCTTCCTCTAGGCTCTCTCTTCTCACTTCTCAGCTCTCTCACTCTCTGGCAACTCCTTCTTCTCGTTCTTTTTTTTTCTCTTCTAGAGGCCTCTTCTTCCAGCAGCACCACTCTTTTCTTCTTCTTCTCACTGGATCGTGCATGCTCTCCTTTTTAACTAGGCTCACTCCTCATTCTTCTTCTCCTTGCTTTTTGCATCGATCACTGTCTTCTTATATACTCTCATTGGGCGTGTGGATGAAGAACTCCCGCCCATTAGCTTCCAGAAGGCTCTCAGCCACGTGTCGTGATCTAAGCGTTGAAGCCTTCCACGTGGCACTCATTAGGAGGTCGATCTACCTTGGATCACGTGCCCCTCCTCGGAGAGAATCTCTGTCAGAAAAACACAAGGCCTTTAATCAAACGCTTAGCATAGTTTGCACAGTTATGTTCAAACATAGAATGCACTGAGTAGAGATATTCAAGTCAACCATTGTATTGACTTACACAACAGCTTGACACCATATGCACAGACATGGGTCCAAGAGGCACAAGAAGAAGACTTTGTACCGAGTCAAAAGAAAGGATCAAAGATATGCACGGACTCTTAAAATAACTGTGTAACACAGTTGATGCACGGAGTTGGATTTGCGAGAATTGCACGGAGATGAAAGAGAAGAATCATACGAACAAAAAAAAGATGCAAGACAGACCTTGCACCGAGTCTGAAAGGCGAGACCCACAAGCAAGATATGCACGAACCCAAATGTGTATGCTGCAATGAAATGCAATGAAATGCACTGAGCCATTTTATGTCTAGACACGTAATGCACCGAGATGGAAACGGGGCTATAGTGTTTGTGAGTGAGACAGAGACTTGCACCGAATTGATAAAGAGAAGTACAAGACACCTCTTGCACCAAGACGTATTTGCACTGAGATGAAGAGACAAGATCTAACGATCCATACCAGACGATGATTGCACCGACTAGAGCTTGCACCGACCTCGAGAGGTGAGATGCAAGGACATGTTATGCACGAAGATAAGTGCTTAAGTGTGAAATGACTTGCAGCAAGTGAGCAAGACATGAAAACAAAACAAAATGATTTAACCATTTTAATCTAAACATGATTCATAGTTGTCATTAACAAAACTAGGGTTCCAACAATCAAATATGCGCTAGTGTGCAAACCCAATTCCAATCAAATATGTGGTGTGCGAATAAACCACTCACTAGATGAAAGAACACATCGAACCTAAGCATGTATAGACTTGCTAGTGGTAGTGCAGAATGCATTTAACAAAGTATGCACAATGAAGATGAATGCACAGGCATGTCATCAAGGAGTGCATGGACTGAGTGTGCATGCGACACCAATGTATAGACTTTGGGTGCTTGTGTATGCATGAGGGCGATGCACTGACTATGGCTAATATATGCAAACAGGCGTTGATCAGAAATATGCACGAATTGGTCAATGCACCGACGCACTCTATATGCTCGGACCTGATGTGTGTGGTAGAGCCTGAAACGTGCTAGATAAATGACTGAGCATGCAATCATTCAATCTTTCATGCAAACACAAACATATGGTGACTCATAGTGTTTGCTATCATCAAAATCACATGGGCACAACACTACTCTTTTCCTGCGTTCTCTCGCGATTTGGAGCCGAACGGTGTGAGTTTGAGCGGGTTTTGCCTTGTTTAGGGCGAAAGCATGTTCGGGGGGGGGGGGGGGGGGGGTGTGAGCCGTGTTCGCCGATCTAGGCGACGGTTTGTAGTTTAAATGATTTCATTTGAACTACTAGCATGTTGGGATTCATTTCCCTATAACTTTACTGAATTTTGTTGAGAATCGGAGCTAGTATGAGTCCGGCTATCCTAGTGGGTCGTTTTGGGTCGATTCGTGGGAATCACCCGTTTCTTGTGTTTTTGGGCGTGGTTCAATCCCTTCTGGCTTGTGGAAGGATGGTAGTGTGATTGTGGGTGTTTCCCCGTCGTTCTAGCGACGATTGGGGCGTGGAAAATGGGTTTTTGTGCGGATTTTTTGGTTTTCGCTCCATAACGAGAACGCGCCGATCGTGTATGTCATGTTCTCAGTGGAATGCGCTACAACGATGCGCCACGTCTCGTGCAGGAGATGAACAGTTAGGCGGTTGGGAACGCGTCGCAGGCGATGGGCGCGATCCTTTATTAACGTGACCCAGGTGAGGGACGCGTCAATGTATTATCGCGCTCGAGGTTCTGGTCGCGACTATTATTGCGACCTGAGTGAGTGCCGCGCCTCTGGTTTATCGCGACACGTGTTTGTACCGCATTTATATGTTGTCGTGCTTGAGGTTCAGGCCGCGTCTATTAACGCAATCTAGGTGAGCGCCGCATTAGTGAGTTATCGTGACCCAGGTGATGGGCTCGTTCTGTTGACATCGCGACCCTCTGTAGGGGCGCGTTAATGATTGTGACACAGGGTTGAGGCACGTTAATGTTTTTTATTTTTCGTGTCTTATTTGAGCTGTCTCGGGCTCCGGTGAACCCAAGATTCAATGCCTTGTTGGCTTTTGACTCGATGGATGTCTTCGATGTCCCGTGAGAGTCATATGTGTATCAAGGGATGCCAGAGGAGCGATTTTATCCTGAGCAGTGTGTAGTGTTGTGTTCTTTCCGGTTGATGTGGCTTTGACCCCTTGGTTAGCCCATTATTCCGTGGATCTCTTGGACGTCCTATGAGGGCCGTGACCGTGTTATAGGGTGTCTGAGAGTGCCACTGTACCGAGTAGTGTTTTGCGTTATTTCGAGGGTCATTATGGTTTCTGGTCAACCCGGTTGAGACCCAGCGGTTGACACGTGACCTCGTGAGTGTCTTGTCTATCATGTGAGGATCGAGACATGGTTTTGGACGATTGGAGGTATCATTTTACCTCGATTTACATGCCATGTGATTTGAGGGTTTTTGGTGATCCCTCGTGTTCCATGTTTCGTGTTATGCGGAATTGTTAGTCCATTGTGCGGCTTGGAGGTTGAGGACTCATTATCATTATTGCTGTTATGGATCCAACTGTTCTATGCTGTCTTCCATAATGTGTTTCTCGTGGATTTTGGCTTAGGGACTAGGCTGATTAATAGCGTGTTGCTGTGATGTGCGACGAAATTGACCCGAGTCTTGTGACTCAAGGATCGTTGACAATAGGTCTAGTTGACTGTCTTGAGTCTGGTAGCAGTTGTGTACTACATTATGCTCCGTAGTACGTGCAACAAGTGTGTGCTTACCCTATCTGTACTCCGGTGTTCTCTGTTTTTGAGTCTCTATGTCTAGTGAGCCTCCACTAGTCGTAGCCTGACGACACTTTCCTATATGTCGGCCCACCTACGAGTGGTGGCGGGGTAGTTCCCGACAGACGGTTTTTTGGCTAGTTTCAGTGGGCCCCCTTACTTTGCGGTAGCATCCTACTGGGGGGAAAACTAGGTAGAGGCCAGACTGTAGGTATTGGGCTTGTGCGTGACCCTGACTAGTCACTCGTTACTGTGGTTACTTGGTTCTTCATGAGTGTCTCAGTTACCGCCGTTCCAGGCGAGTGCGAGATACTTGTGGCGCAGTGTAAGACGTCAGTGGACGCATCTGGTTGTTCTTCTAGTGAGGAGGTGCCTCTATCACATGACACGATGACTTGTGTTTTCATGACTTTTCCGAGTAGCCTGTGCTTGGCTTCACTCGAGGTTACGAGTTTTAGTATACACGACGGTGAGCTCGTGTGTGTCTTACACCTTTGACTGTGTGGGTCTTTGGTAGGCCTTTACCTAATTTGGTAGGCTTTTTACGATAGGGTTTCATGATTTGACAATGGATCGGTAACGCCCAACTTTGTGAGATCGGGGTTCGCCTTTCTGTTACTGTTAGGAGTAGTTTAGAGGGTCGAGGTTCCTTCGGCTGCCGTGTCTCAGCGTTACGGCTTTCCTCTTTACTTTTACTGTTGTTACTCCTATTGTTACTGCTTTGTTTTAGAGTAGCACTGCTGTTACTGCGTTGCTTTGAGGTAGGGTTCTGCGGGATCCCTACTGAGCCAGTGACACGAGGCTCACCCCTGACTTTTCAGGTGTAGCTGTTCTACCTCGTGGATGGAGGTTCTGCTGTGCGGTAGTTCTGTGTTGTCAGCATTTTCCAGTGTCAGGCTTCCCCCGATTTGAGGGTACGTTTCCCTTCCTGTTGGACTATACTTGTCTTTCTTTGCACTGGACTCTGTTAGTTTTAATTTGTTATAGAAAGCGTAATTGTATTTCTGCTACTTTAGCAATCCTGATCATTGAAATTTAATTACTTACTACTTTATCTAGAAGTTCAATGTACTCTCACACACCTTTCTATCCCTTCGGAGCTTTTTCGCTCTTGGGAGGCCTCACAGGTTCCAAGTGGTATTGGGTTTACCCAGTATCCGGAGTCTGGGTCGCCACTGTTGGTATCAGAGCGAGAGTTCATAGTTGTTCGAAATTTTTCTGAGCTAGTGAGCTTTTGTTTGTGAAGTACATGGGAATTCGAGATATCGCTGTATTCCGAGTCCTTAAGGTCCAGTACATCCAGCAGCTGGCATTGATTTTGTGATTGTTTATCGCTTTGCTATCATGTGTGATCTTGTGCATGCTGTGTTCACACTGTGTGAGATGGTTTTGCTCTAGTCAGGATGTGACGGAGTGTTTTTCTTTTGTTTTGGTGTTTGTCTCGGTTATGTTGTACTTGGCAGAGTTCACCGGCAAGTGTGAATGGTGCGGACACCCGAGCGATCGAGAAGCACGATACGCCGAGCCACCGGTACCGTACGCGGAGCATCACCCTAGCCACGTCGGCGTCCATCTGGCTCGGAGACAGTCTGGAGACTCCCCCTTGAGTCTCGGCCTTTATCACATTTATTTGGACTTTATTTGTGTGTCATGTGTGCTATTTAGTTTTATTCGGTTTGTATTTGGATTGTAATAAGGGATATGTAAAATGGGACCACCCGGGTCCCACGGGCCCCCCACCCCTCCTCCCATTGATCCACCTCATCCCCAGGGCCCATGTGGGGTCAGTCAACATGTCAATTGTGGGCTTCTAGAAGAGTGGGCCAAGTGGGGGACAAATGGACTTAAATGTCAAGGTTGGCCACCAACCTTAACCCCATAGTCAAGGGGGCGCCCCCCTCTCACTATCACCCAATTTTATTTTTGTAAAATGTGTGTAGAACTAATTAGTTCTACTCCTTTTTTTATTCCCCCAAACCCTAGATCTAGGGGTAGTTTGAGTCTTTTGGCAATTCATATAAATACATTGTATTTCCCATTTATGAAGAATTAATACATTTGAATTGGAAGAAATTCTTGGAGCAGCCTGGTGCGCCCTCCTCCTCTCTCCTCCCCCTCCCCTTTGCAGCTGGGAAGGCTGTGTTCTTGAGGTGTGAAGCCTCCCTATCAGTTCCAGTGATCGCCGCCGCCGCCAAATGCCGCCATCGCACCGCCACCATCGTCACCGGTGTTATGTCCACCCAGGATAGAGTTCCCTTCCATGATTTTCTGCTCTCAATCACGAGCTCCTCTTGAGCTGTAATTTTCAGGGGGTGTTCCAGAGGTTCCCACCACCTCTCAGAAAAATCGGTTTGACCTCCAGAGCTCGTTTGATAATTTTCCATTTTCTTCCAACTTCTCCTTCCAGATCTGTCTGTTTTCTGTTTTGATTTCCACCCGCCCTGAGTTTCCAATCTTCGGGTCACTTATTGATTTTTTCAGGAGCTCCCAAATTTACTGGAAGTTTTGTCCACCTTCCTCTCCATCCCCAATTTTTCGTGGAATTTTCACAGGCCTCCATCTATTTTCTAAAATTCACTTTCAGACCCATCTACAGTTCTGCCTGCCTCAGTCCAGATCCGACCATCCGCCAGTCTAAAATACCTTTCCCCATTCAAATCTCAACAAAACCCTTCACAAAAAATATTACTATTTTTCTCTCTTTCCCCTCTACAACTTCTATGAAGAGCCCAAGATCTGATTCGGAGGTTTACCCCATGGTCAACGGTAGTTCTCAGGAAACTGCCCTGCTGTTCTGAGATTTCGGACACAGTCCAACAGAGATTTCAAAAATAGTTTAAGGCCAGATCCGTGCAGATCCAGTTGATCCCTCTGGCTCTAAGTTGAAGTACTTCGAAAGAGCTTTCCAACGGTACCTCCTGAAGCTCGATCCGACATCGGGATTGATCTCAGCGGCCGATCTCGCCGGACCGCGCGCTGAAAAATAGAAGCAGAAATCCGTGGGCAGCAACTTCCCCGCTTGGAGATCGGAGCCGATCGGCCTCCGACCGGTGTTTTCGGCCGACCGCCGTCCAGGGAAGAGCGCCACCACGGGTCCCCATCACAGCGGGCCCCACCCCACCAGAGCCGGATGTTGGAACGGTCCGTGGGCCCCACGGACCTGTAGATCGTGCTGTCCGGACAACACGAAAACAAGGAGTTCGGCACCGATGGACGACATCAAGATGCTGCCCGTCAACCCGATTTTCGTGACTCCCGGGTCCCACATGTGACCTGTTACCTCCCTGCGTGGAGTGGGTCAAAACATTTGTACCACAGTAATATTTTGCTAACCGGGAGTCCGAGATTGGCCGGGGTTGTCTTCCCCACGCCGGGTGCGTGGAGGTACGATTGTAACTTCTTGGCATTACTTTGCTTAGCTAGTATACGGTCATATGCCGCTGCCGAGTGCGATAGGAACTAGCCCGCGAGTCCATGTCACCGCTGTGAGTGTGAGAGTGACCCGTCCCGTGGCTCGATCCGAGTCCGGAAGTGAGTCGACTACCCTTGAACTCTGCCGGTTCCTTAACCGTGCACGATCCGCGTTTCCCTCGCTTGGGATGACGAGTGAGCTTGCGTTTCTGTTAGTGACGTATAGCCCAAAGGAACTCATCGTGTCGGGCCGAAGTCTCTCCAATTTGTGTGTTGCTGGTCGCATCTCCATCTAGAGTCCGAGGTCCGCATCATATAGAGTCGGTCTCCCGTGTCCGTCCCGCATCAGTTTGGTATCAGAGCGAGTCGAGTCTAGGGTAGTCGTTGCATAAGTCTTGCATAGTCTAAGTCAAGTCTAGGATCATCATTATTTTCAAAACAAAAAAAAGTGTTTTAAAATTACATTTCATCCCGATAATCTGGTATCTTAAAATGTGTTGCCCGAACGTTAGGCTATACCTATCGGGAAGGCCGCACACTTGCGGGAGTGATCTTCGGATCGATTAACTCCGCCACGTACCGGATATTGGTTTAGGTCTAGGTGCATTAGTCGGTTTTTGCATCAGTTTGTGTCTCCTAGTTCGTGTGTCTTTGCATGTCCACCCGTCGAGGTACCCAATACTCGCCACCACCACCTATGGCGGATTCCCGGGCCCATAGCTTCGATGAGTCCTCGACGGCCGAGATGTTCCGAGCCATTATGGAACGTCTTGACACGCGTATGGATAGCCTTAGTACGCGTCTAGATGGCGTAGGAACGCGTCTAGAAGGGAGAATGAAAGCCCTCGAGGATCGGGCCGAATCTTCAGATCATTCCATCCAAGGTCTTGTTGGGAGGATAGCCGTCCTTGAGAGGGCCCCAACGGCGGCGCAACCCGCGCCGACCAATGGTCAACAAGAGCCGGCTCAGCAACCTGCTGCACCAAGGGCTCAGGCAGTGGATGTTGGGAGGCAACAGGTGCATGTGGTGGATGACTATGCATCTGATAATGAGCAAGGTGGAAATGGTCGTCGTAATCAACGACGGAACCGTGATGATGATGATGACGACCGCATTCTTAGGGGTGTGCGTGCGGACCCTCCCACTTTTAGCGGGTCCTTGGACCCTAGGGTGTATCTAGATTAGGAGGCCGGCATGGACTGGTACTTCGAGTGGTTTAAGATGACGGACCACCGAAGAGTCCGATACGCGAAGATGAAGCTGCAAGGGCAGGCACAAACTTATTGGACCAATGTGGAGAGCCTGCTCAACCAGCGACGTCAACTCCAAATCGGTACTTGGGATGACATGAAAACAAAGCTGAGGGAGAAATACCTTCCAACCTCATATCGCCAACGTCTCATAGATAAATGGCAAAGCATCTCCCAAGGGAACCGATCCGTGACTGAGTACACCGCTGAGTTTGACGAGTATTACTTACGATGTGGAGTTACGGAGGAGAGCACCATGACTATATCCCGCTTTCAAAGGGGTCTGCGGCCCAACTATCAGTATGAACTCTTTCGCCGCAATGCGACCACTTTGGAGCATGCATATCAGATTGCTCTCGAATTGGAGCAATTCGAGGCCGAGTTCGAGTCTCCCCATCGGTTGGGCTCCTTTCCCCTAGGTAGTGTCGAGCCCCGTGGCTCATCTGGCACGTATCCGAGGGCCCCCATGGCTCGACCTCAAGAGCCCGCTCGCCCCGAGCCCTTTGCTCCTAGGCCTCGCCCTCCACTCCCGAGGGACCTTCCTCGTCCCCAGCATCTTACGGCACTCACAGCCAGCCCACCGGCACCCGCACCTCCTGCACGTCCTTTGTTGCCTACACCTCCTATCCGTCGGGAGGATAAGGGGAAAGGACCTTTGGATGGGGAGCCTAGTGGATCACGGCAGCAGTGTTACCGCTGCAATGGGTTTGGCCATTTTTCCAACCAATGTCCCACCCGCCCATCTCTTATCATTGGGGACACAAAGGCCGAGGATAGCACCCCTGCGGGCCTCGAGTTAGTCACCTATGAAGCAGATCAGGACCTAGCTGACGAATACTATGAGATTGAAGGTGATGACCTGGATGCCCCGCATACCGATGATGCCCACGTGGGGGTCGTCAGGTGTATTCTCACCCAGCCACAGGCCAGTGATGACTGGTGTCGGACCACTATTTTTCATACCTTCTGTAGGCTGGGCAAGCATGTGTGTAAAGTGATCATCGATAGCGGGAGTTGCATCAATGCAATATCCACGGGTGCTGTCTCCCGTCTTAGTCTTACACCCGTGGATCACCCTAGCCCCTATCGTCTATCGTGGGTGGATTCCGCTTCCATTCCGATCAGGCTGCGGTGCTTGGTCCCACTGTAGTTCTATGCCTACCGTGACGATGTATGGTGTGATGTCCTACCCATGGAGGTGGGAAATATTATTCTGGGTAGGCCATGGTTATTTGATTGGGATGCCACACTCCATGGCCAGTCGAACACCTGTACCTTCGACCATGATGGCCAACGGATTACTCTCCAACCTCATCAGCCCAAGAGCCGATCAGTTAGGGGTCCTACTGGCCCTAGTGCTCCGGAGCCTTCCATTCCTGGGCCCAGTACTTCGTCCCCAGCTAGGGCTATGACCGTTACATCTGGCCCAGGTGAGCTCTCGACTAGGAGATTGATGTTGATTAGCTCCCAGGAAATGGAGCGGGAGGCTAGTTGGGGCTGCCCCGTGTTTGCTATTGCGGTCCGAGAGGTAGAGAGAGACTCTGAGGGTGAACTCCCACCCGATGTCATTCCCATTCTGCAGGAGTTTGCTGATATCTTTCCCGATGAGCTTCCCGAGGGACTCCCCCCTATGCGGGATATTCAGCATGCCATCGACCTTATTCCGGGCTCTTCATTGCCCAACCTTCCACATTATCACATGAGTCCCACGGAACATGCCGAGCTAAAACGGCAGGTCGATGAGTTGATGCAGAGAGGATCTGTTCAGGACAGCATGAGCCCATGTGCTGTACCCGCATTACTCGCCCCAAAGAAGGATGGCACGTGGAGAATGTGCATTGATAGCCGTGCCATCAAAAAAATCACCGTGAAGTATAGGTTCCCTATTCCCCGCCTGGATGACATGCTAGACATGATGGCTGGTGCCACTATCTTGTCAAAGATTGATCTTAAGAGTGGCTACCATCATGTGAGGATTAGGCCAGGTGATGAGTGGAAGACTGCATTCAAGACCAAGGATGGTCTATATGAGTGGTTGGTCATACCTTTTGGGTTGACCAATGCCCCTAGCACATTCATGCGACTCATGACTCAGGTCCTTCGACCGTTTATTGGAGTCTTTGTGGTTGTGTATTTTGATGATATCCTTATCTATAGTCGCACCACGGGGGACCACTTAGACCACCTTCGGCAGGTCTGTCTTCTTCTTAGGCGAGAGCAGTTGTATGCGAACCCACAGAAGTGTGCCTTCATGACACCTCAGCTTACCTTCTTGGGTTTTATTGTGTCTAGTACTGGGGTCTCCGCCGATCCGGAGAAGGTCCGGGCCATTGTTGAGTGGCCGGAACCCCGTACGGTCCATGATGTCCGCAGCTTCCATGGCCTTGCGACGTTCTATCGTCGTTTCATCCGCGGATTTAGCTCCGTCACTGCCCCGATCACGGATTGTATCCGGAAGGGCACATTTGTATGGACGAAGGCCGCAGCTGCCGCCTTCAAGGACATCAAGGAGCGCATGACCCAGACACCTATCCTTCGATTGCCTGATTTCTCGAAGGTGTTTAAGGTCTCTTGTGATGCGTCGGGTGTTGGGATAGGAGGAGTGTTGAGTCAGGAGTCCCACCCGGTCGCATATTTCAGCGAGAAGCTGAATGACGCGAAACTGCGATACTCCACTTATGATAAGGAATTTTACGCAGTTGTTCAGGCTCTTAGGCATTGGAGGCACTATCTTTTACATCAGGAGTTTGTCTTATACTCCGATCATGAGGCTTTGAGGTACCTCCATTCCCAAAAGAAGCTTAATTCGCGTCACAGTCGTTGGGTTGAGTATCTCCAGTAGTTCACCTTTGTGCTTAAACATAAGGCTGGAGTGGAGAATAAGGTGGCTGATGCCTTGAGTCGGCGAGCATGTTTGCTGACCACCATGAGTGCCGAGATGAGAGAGGCCTATGTTGACTGTCCTGACTTCAGTCAGATTTATGCCACTCTCCAGGTCGGACCCTCGAGAGACCATGATGACTATGTGCTTCAGGAGGGATACCTCTTTCGAGGAGGTAGGCTTTGTGTTCCCCGAACTTCGGTTCGAGACTTCTTAGTCTGGGAGCTACATGCGGGAGGTCTAGCCGGCCACATTGGTCGGAACAAGACTATCGAGGCTGTTGAGCATAGGTTTTATTGGCCGAGCTTGAAGCGTGATGTTGCTCATATTGTGGCTCAGTGCCGTACATGTGTTACGGCCAAGATGAAGAAGCAAAGCTCGGGCCTTTATACACCTCTTCCCGTGCCTGATGCTCTGTGGCATGATGTTAGCATGGATTTTATCTTGGGATTGCCACGTACCTCCAGGAAGCATGATTCGGTCTATGTGGTTGTTGACCGATTCTCGAAGATGGCCCTTTTTATTCCATGCTCGAAGACTTCGGATGCTTCGAGGGTAGCCCGCCTATTCCTTACTCATGTGGTGTGCAAGTTTGGGTTGCCTCGTACCATAGTGTCTGACCGAGATGTTAGATTCACCAGTTATTTTTGGAAGACACTGTGGCAGAGGTCTCTCTCTAGATTCTTTAGTGAGAGAAACTCTGAGTTTTTTCGGAAGTTTTCCCGCCGGCTATGGAGGTGGCGGGGGGGGATCCTCTTCCGCCTCCAGCTCCGGATCCTCCTTTCTTGGCATCCTCAGGCTTGCAGTCTAATGGCCGGCGATCATTTGCTCAAGTTCTTATCGATTCCTCAAGAAAGGAAAGGGTCCATATTCCTGTGAAGGTACCGGCATTCACGGATCGGGGGGAACCTGCTGTCTTCTTTTCAAAGGAAGAGATTCAAGCTTCGGTGAGCTCTATTCCTTTTGCTTTGATCGCTAAATGTTCGTATGGAAGACCGGCGATTCCGGAGATCAAAAGCTGTCTGATACAGAGGTTTTCTCTGAGTTCTGATGTGATAATTAGCAGGCTTAACCAGAGACACTTGCTTCTTCATTTTGACTACGAAGATGGTTTTCTTAAGCTGCTTATGCAGAAGAATTTGTATGTGAAGGGTTATCTATTTCATTTTTTTCGGTGGACTCTGGATTTCGATTTTGATTCGGATCCCCCAATGGCGCCTGTATGGATCAGCTTTCCTGCTCTCCCAGTTAATCTTTACCATGAGGATTGTTTGAGATCAATAGCTGGTAATTTTGGTAAGGTTCTCCGGATTCATGAGCGTTCTCTTGCCATGACTGATACCTCTGAAGCCTTGGTCTGTATTGAGATGGATTTAGTCGCCCAGCGAAATGAACGTCTCTGGATTGATATGGATGGCCAAGGTTTTTGGTAGGTGGTCAGGTATCATCGGGTGCCTCATCTTTGTTCGACCTGCCACAAAATAGGGCATAATGCTAGCAGTTGTAGAAAATCCTTGAATAGAGCTAGTCGCCCTCCCTCTGTTCAAAGAAATCCTAATAAGGCTACAAGGGAGGTTTACAGACCGCGTCGTGTGGATCCACAACCTGCTCGATCTTTGTCTCCTGTGGGAAACAGATTTTCTGTCCTCCAATTTTTGGTGGAGGATCCCGCTGCTATTCCTGGTCCCTCAATTCCTCTGATCACTGTTGATAGTCAACATCAGATTGGTGATGGTGATCCCAGTTATGGTTTGAAATATGCGAATGAACAAGCTAATTCACCTTCTTCTCAAATTGTGGATGTTGGTGTGGAGCCCCTTTCTAATCAAAGTGCTCATTTGAACCAGGATATTGATCACCCTAATCATTTCCCCCAACATGAAAGGAGTGATGTTCAGGGACAGTGTGTGATTGGGCCCTCAGTTGAGCTTTCTGTTTTAGAAGCTGGAGATAGTATTGCTGATAGCAAACATATTGAATTAGTGAGAACTGGGAAAGATTCTAATATTCAAAAATTAATCCAAGTGGGTTCCTCCATTTCAGAAAAAGCCAAGCTGGACAATTTAATTCTGCAGGTTGAAGATAAGCAGATACAAGTTCATACAGATTTTAATCAGGTTGAGGGTATGATGACACGATCTAAAGCTAGATCGGTTGGTGATTTTAGACAAGATTTTTGTTGATTTGCCCAATCCTAATTTGGAATATTAGAGGAGTGGGTAATCCCAGCTCCCGGAGAAGTCTTAAAAGACTGGTTCAGAGTAATAAAGTCTCTTTGGTGGCTATCAGTGAGCCAATGTTAGATGCTGGTAAAGTCTCCTCCCTGGCTAGATATATTAATCTACAGAGATTCGCAGTCAATTCCACTGATAATCCTAGGATATGGATTTTTTGGCATGAAAGTTTCTCTTTGGAAATCATATCTTCTTCTTCTCAACAAATATCCCTGGGCCTTAAGGAAGGGGCTAATACTACTGCTTATTTCTCTTTTGTCTATGCTTCTTGCAATGCAGTACACAGATTAGCTCTTTTTAATGATCTTGCTACTTTTGCTGCCTCTGTCTCGGTACCCTGGGTGGTTGGAGGTGATTTTAATTGTGTCCTCCGGCCTTCAGAGAAGCTGGGTGGTGCTGCTCCTTCTTTATCCTCTATGACTGATTTCAATGCATTTATTTGTTCGGCTGGGCTTTGTGATGCTGGTTTTTCTGGAGAGGCTATGACCTGGAATAATAACAGAACTGGCTCTGCTAACATCTTAGCTCGTCTTGATAGAGTTTTTCTCAACAGTTTTAGTCATAATGATTTGACTCAGCTTTTGGTAAAACATCTTCCTAGAGGGCCTTCTGATCATGCTCCTTTATTGGTGGATGTGGTTAGTCAATTATCTAGACCCTCCAGATTCATTTTTCAGAAGATGTGGTTGTCTCATGGTTCTTTTATTCAGACGCTCTCAGATGCGTGGAGTCAATACCAGGTTGAGCACCCTAATGCCATGGTCAGGTTTTTCTCTAAGTTGAAGAATCTTAAAGCTATTCTGTGTAAATGGAACAAGGATGTTTTCGGTGATGTTACTATCAATGTTAAACAAGCTGAAGTTGACTTGGAGCTAAAACAGATGCCTTATGATTTGCTGCCTTCCCCTGACAACAGAAGTAATCTGAATGCTGCTAATGCCAATCTTCGACAGGCTCTGCTCAGGGAAGAAGTCTTTTGGAATCAAAAATCTCGCCTGGACTGGATTGAAAGCGGAGACAGGAATACCTCCTTCTATCATTCAGTTGCTCAAAGTCATCGCAGGAGAAATTTCATCCGGAGACTTAAAGTTGGAGGTTCGGATCAATGGTGTGAAGATCAGCTTGTTCTTCAAAACCAGGCTGAGCTTTATTTTAGTAATCTATTCTCTACTGAACCTCACCTTATGGATATGACTCTTTTTGACTGCATTCCTCAATATATTACTGAGGAGCATAATAGAATGCTTTGTTCTATTCCTGATGCTGCGGAAGTCAGAGCTGCAGTCTGGTGTTTGAATAGTTCTAGTGCCCCTGGTCCTGATGGATTCTCGGGTCATTTCTATATCTCTGCTTGGGAGGTGATTGCCAATGATGTTGTTGCAGCGGTCCAATGTTTTTTCAGGGGTTTCCCCATTCCTAGAGGGATGGCTGCTTCTATTATTACTCTTGTCCCTAAAATACAGGAACCTAAATCTTTTAATGATTTCCGCCCTATCAGCCTATGCAACTTCTCCTTTAAAATAATTTCCCTTATCATTGCTAAGCGGTTAAGTTTGATTTTGCCCAGTATTATATCTAAGGAGCAAGGAGCATTTATTAAGGGCCGGAACATCATTGATAATGTGGCCCTTGCTAAACAGTTGGTGCAGGACATTGGTAGGAAGGTCAGGGGACATAATGCTATACTCAAGATTGATATGGCCAAGGCATATGATAGAATGGAATGGGATTTTCTTTTGATGACCCTAAGGAAATTTGGTTTTTGTACTAGGTTCACTTCTTTGATTGGAATGAGTTTATCCAATTGCTGGTTCTCCGTTAATATGAATGGTGTTCTGGCTGGCTTTTTTAAGTCCAGCAGGGGGATTAGGCAGGGCGATCCCCTTGCCCCCTACCTATTTGTTTTGGCCTCTGAAGTCCTCAGTCGAGGATTGTCTAATAAGTTCCAATCTGGGTCCATCAAAGGTTTCAATGGGCCAAGGAATTTACCTAAAATCTCTCACTTATTGTATGCGGATGACACTCTTGTTTTTATGAATGCCTGTAAGCACAACCTGAGGACATTCCAGCAGTTTATTGCCAGGTATGAGTACAGTTCAGGACAAAAGGTCAATGCTGGTAAGAGCAGTATTATGGTCTTAGATAAGGCCCCTCTTTCTTTCAAACAGTCCCTTCAGACTCTGACCGGGTACAAGGTTTTTTCTTCTGGCTTTGTTTAT
The DNA here is from genome assembly GCA_022559845.1 of Amorphophallus konjac. NCBI lineage: Eukaryota > Viridiplantae > Streptophyta > Magnoliopsida > Alismatales > Araceae > Amorphophallus > Amorphophallus konjac. The sequence goes on from CM040123.1 coordinate 367,701,678, forward strand.
CTTGGAGTCCCTATTAAGAAGGGCAAATACAAATGCTCGGATTTTAAATATATTGTTGATAAAGTGGTGCAGAAGCTTGAGGGATGGCAGTCTAAGCTCCTTTCCCAAGCTGGGCGTGCCATTTTAATCAACTCTGTGCTTCAGAGTATCCCGATTTATTTGGCAACTGCTTGCTTTATTCCTAAAGCTATCTCTCACACTATTGATAGATTATGTGCAAATTTCTTTTGGCAAGGATCTGAGACTTTAAGACATCGCCACTGGGTGTCCTGGCAGACTATTCAGAAACCCAAGTTGGAAGGGGGTCTGGGTATCAGAGATCTTAAATCAGTTCAGGCTGCACTGGCTTTGAAAAATTTATGGTATATTCTGCATGGTTCCTCTCTCTGGTCTGTTTACGCCCGACAAAGGTTTATCAAAACCTGTTTTTATGATTGCAGCACCCCTTTTCCAGCTGGTATGCCGTCAAATCTGTTTCAGCAGGCTAAAGATTTGATCATTAACAACTCCAGATGGTTCATCAAAGATGGCAATAAGGTTGATTTCTGGAAAGATAATTGGTCTGGTAGAGGTCCTCTTATCTCCTTTGTGCGGCAGGATTCTGCTAGTATTATTCAGGCTCTTCCCAGGTCCTCTGTTAGGGAAGTCTTACAGGATCTGCATCATATTGCCAGGTCTTTTCTGGATAATACTGAATTCCTTTCTAACTTTCACTTAGACAGGGGGGCTGATACCTGTGTATGGACTAGTACTTTCATAGGAGAATTTACAGTGAAATCGGCCTATAATCTGATAAGGTCTAAAGGTGTTGAGAGAAGACCATGGACAAAGCTCTGGCTCCCTTCAATTGCTCCAAGGGCGGCCCTTTTCTGTTGGAAACTCCTTCATCGTGCAATTCCTGTGGATTGTAGAGTGGCTGAGTGTGGTGTCTCCTTGGCTTCCAAGTGTGTTTGCTGCAAAGTCCCAGCGCAAGAGGATTTAAATCACCTTTTTCTCAAGAGTGACATGGCAGTAATCTTATGGAATTGGGCCTCTCCTCTGCTTAGTGATAAGTTTGGTCTGAGTGACCAAGTAACTATCAGATGCTGGGAAATTCTATCAAAGTCAAGTCTATATTCAGCTCACTCATTTATAGGTATGTATACTGTGATATTGATTATCTGGGAAATTTGGAAAGCCAGGTGTGCTCTAAAATTTGAAGGGGCTGTTCCGAATATTAACAGTATTAAAAGGAAAATCATTACTGCTATCTCTTATGCATTGGATAAGAGATCATTTTCCACCTGTTCAGCTGAACAGAGGAGGGTATTGGCGAGCTTTCATCTTTTCCCTAAGGTTTCCCTAAGACGATGTATTGCTGTGGTTTGCTGCCTAGCCCCTTCACAGTTTACCCTGCACGTGGATGGAGCCTCTAAAGGCAACCCGGGGAGTAGTGGGGGTGGAGGCTGTATCAGAGATGCCAATGGCAATATGATTATTGGTTTTGCTTTCTACTATGGGATAGGGTGCAGTATTCTAGCTGAGGTGAGGGCCCTCCATGATGGTTTGTCTATAGCCTTATTTGGAGGTATCCCTATCGGTGTGGTCTATTCCGACTGTGCTCTCCTTGTGGATGCAATCCGAAGAAATAAAGCTCCAAGCTGGCTAGCTACTCCATGGTGGAAGAACATTATTGATCTTATCTCTAAATGTGGGTGCATGGTTCAGCATACTTTTAGGGAAGGAAACCAAGTAGCGGATGCTCTGGCTTCCTATGCATGTCAAGCTTATTCTAATAGGATTTTTGATGCGGTGAGGGACCTCCCTCACATGGCCAAAGGGGCCTATAGATTAGACAGGGGCAGATTGCCTTCCATTAGATTTTGTAAATAGTATCCTTTGTTTCTTTTGATCCTCCTCTTTGGATGTAGATACGGACAGGGGTATGCCCCGATGATTGATGTATTCTTTACATAAATCAATAAAATCTTTGGTCACATGGTGAATCTGGAGGAGTGAGAACACATTCCCCTGCTGGGGGAATGTGCACTCGACTGGATGATATCTTGATTGACCGGTATTACAAAAAAAAAAGAAGAAGACACTATGGCATATGTTTGGTACTCACCTCAAGTTTTCTACTGCCTATCACCGCCAGACAGATGGTCAGACCGAGGTGGTCAATAGGAGTCTGGGTGATCTTTTGAGGTGTCTTGTTAGGGACCGCATAGGGGATTAAGATCTCATGTTTCCACTGGCAGAGTTTGCATATAATGATTCGATAAATAGGTCTACCGGCATGAGTCCATTCGAGATTGTCACAGGTCGTAGGCCTAGGAAGTCAGTGGATCTTGTCCCCATGCCCATCCATGCACGAGTGTCGGCGTCTGCCGAGTCGTTTGCTAGGCATGTTAGGAGTCTGCATGACGACATCCGTCGTCACATTGAGGCCAACAATGCACAGTATAAGGAGCTAGCCGATGCCCATCGACACCACCGAGAGTTCCGAGAGGGTGAATATGTCATGATCAGGGTAAGACCTGAATGGTTTCCCTCTGGAACTGTTAAGAAACTGCAAGCTTGCGGAGCCGGTCCATTTAGAGTGTTGAAATGCGTTGGATCCAATGCGTATGTTGTGGACCTGCCTGAGGAATATGGTATAAGCTCTACTTTTAATGTATCGGATCTAGTTACATATAGGGACCCAGCGGTGATCCCTAGTGAGCCTTTCGAGCCATCCCCTCCCATTGAGAGTGATCCCACACCTGAGTGTCCACCTCCAGCCCCTTTTTCACGGCAGCGAGAGCATATAGATCATATACTAGATGAGCAGGTGACAGTTACCAGGAGTGGATCCTACCCGCGCTACCTAGTGCGATGGAGAGGACGGCCCGCCACCGAGGATATGTGGATCACCCTTGGAGAGTTACAGCGGATTGATCCGGACCTACTGGAGCGATACCACAGTGATGCATACCCTTACTCGACAGGGTCGAGTTTCTCCCAGCCAGGGATAATTGGTGCGGACACCCGAGGGATCGAGAAGCATGATATGCCGAGCCACCGGTACCGTACGCGGAGCACCACCCGAGCCACGTCGGCGTCCATCTGGTTCGGAGACAGTCTGGAGACTCCCCCTTGAGTCCCGACCTTTATCGCATTTATTTGGACTTTATTTGTGTGTTATGTGTGTTATTTAGTTTTATTCAGTTTGTATTTGGATTGTAATAAGGGTTTATATGTAAAATGGGACCACCCGGGTCCCACGGGCCCCCCACCCCTCCTCCCATTGATCCACCTCATCCCCAGGGCCCATGTGGGGTCAGTCAACATGTCAATTGTGGGCTTCTAGAAGAGTGGGCCAAGTGGGGGACAAATGGACTTAAATGTCAAGGTTGGCCATCAACCTTAACCCCATAGTCAAGGGGGCGCCCCCCTCTCACTATCACCCAATTTTATTTTTGTAAAATGTGTGTAGAACTAATTAGTTCTACTCCTTTTTTTATTCCCCCAAACCCTAGATCTAGGGGTAGTTTGAGTCTTTTGGCAATTCATATAAATGTCTTGTATTTCCCATTTATAAAGAATTAATGCATTTGAATTGGAAGAAATTCTTGGAGCAGCCTAGTGCGCCCTCCTCCTCTCTCCTCCCCCTCCCCTTTGCAGCTGGGAAGGCTGTGTTCTTGAGGTGTGAAGCCTCCCTATCAGTTCCGGTGATCGCCGCCGCCGCCACGTGCCGCCATCGCACCACCACCATCGTCACCGGTGTTCTGTCCACCCAGGACAGAGTTCCCTTCCACGATTTTCTGCTCTCAACCACGAGCTCTTCTTGAGCTGTAATTTTCAGGGGGTGTTCCAGAGGTTCCCACCACCTCTCAAAAAAATCGGTTTGGCCTCCAGAGCTCGTTTGATAATTTTCCATTTTCATCCAACTTCTCCTTCCAGATCTGTCTGTTTTCAGTTTTGATTTCCACCCACCCTGAGTTTCCAATCTTCGGGCCACTTCTTGATTTTTCCAGGAGCTCCCAAATTTAATGGAAGTTCTGTCCACCTTCCACTCCATCCCCAATTTTTCATGGAATTTCCACAAGCCTCCATCTATTTTCTAAAATTCACTTTCAGACCCATCTACAGTTCTGTCTGCCTCAGTTCAGATCCGACCACCCGCCAGTTTAAAATACATTTCCCCATTCAAACCTCAACAAAACCCTTCACAAAAAATATTGCCGTTTTCCTCTCTTTCCCCTCTACAACTTCTATGAAGAGCCCAAGATCTGATTCGGAGGTTTACCCCACGGTCAACGGCTTCTGAGATTTCGGACACAGTCCAATAGAGATTTCAAAAATAGTTTAAGGCCAGATCCCTGCAGATCCAGTTGATCCCTCTGGCTCTAAGTTGAAGTACTTCGAAAGAGCTTTTCAACGATGCTTCCTGAACCTCGATCTGACATCGGGATTGATTTCAGCGGCCGATCTCGCCGGACCGCGCGCTGAAAAACAGAAGCAGAAATCCGTGGGCAGCAACTTCCCCGCTTGGAGATCGGAGCCGATTGGCCTCCGACCGGTGTTTCCGACCGACCGTCATCCAGGGAAGAGCGCCACCACGGGTCCCCATCACAGCGGGCCCCACCCCACCAGAGCCGGAGGTTGGAACGGTCCGTGGGCCCAACTGACCCGTAGATCGCGCCGTCCGGATAGCACGAAAATGCGGAGTTCGGCACCGATGGACGACATCAAGATGCTGCCCGTCAACCCGATTGTCGTGACTCCCGGGTCCCATATGTGACCTGTTACCTCCCTGCGTGGAGTGGGTCAAAACATTTGAACCACAGTAATATTTTGCTAACCGGGAGTCCGAGATTGGCCGGGGTTGTCTTCCCCACGCCGGGTGCATGGAGGTACAATCGTAACTTCTTGGCATTACTTTGCTTAGCTAGTATACGGTCATATGCCGCTACCGAGTGCGATAGGAACTAGCCCGTGAGTCCATGTCACCGCTGTGAGTGTGAGAGTGACCCGTCCCGTGGCTCGATCTGAGTCCGGAAGTGAGTCGACTACCCTTGAACTCTGCCGGTTTCTCAATCGTGCACGATCCGCGTTTCCCTCGCTTGGGACGACGAGTGAGCTTGCGCTTTTGTTAGCGACGTATAGCCCATAGGAACTCATCGTGTCGGGCCGAAGTCTCTCCAATTTGTGTGTTGCTGGTCGCATCTCCATCTAGAGTCCGAGGTCCGCATCATATAGAGTCGGTCTCCTGTGTCCGTCCCGCATCAGTGAATCTGTGGTGTGGTGTTCGAGATTTTTCTGTGGCTTGTTCAGGTGACTAGTGACTTTATCGTTGGTGTGATGGCCGTGCACATTCTTATGTTGTTTTGGCCATCCCAGCTTGAGATTTGTTCTGCCCCTGAGGGGTTTAAGGTTGTGTTATGGTGGTCGATTGGATGCCTTGATTGAGAGAATGCTCGGCCGAACCTAGGATTTTCCTTCCTGGTGAGCTATTGTTAGTCGAGCTTGATTCTTCTGATCTGCTCTTGTGGCGTCTTTTCGAGGTAAGCCTTGGGAGTGCTGTCTCTGTGAAGCCTTTTTCTTGTGTCTACTTAAGTGTGGACTGTGTTAGTTCTGAACCTGATCTGTGCTTTGTTCGACGGTTGCTTGGCTTTGGACCTAGTTTTTGAGTTGGGGGCCGTTGAGCACCGTGTTCAACGTGCCGTGTTTGGCGGCCGTTGTGCTGTGAAGGTTCAGTAATCGTTCCAGGACGTGAGGATAAGTTGAGATTAGCGTTCTTTATGGCTTGTGCTGAAGTTGGTGCTCTTCGTGCTTGGCACTCTAGCGACTTGTGATCGGCTGTTAGCAGGATCGGTACTCGGGGCGTGTTATATTGTAGTTTCATGAATTACGATGGCACTGAGTGTGTGCTGAGATGCGGATGCCGAGTTATTTGTGATGCTTGTGTGCATTGTGTGAGTGCGCAGCGGAAGCGTGTGGGCTTGTAACCCACAGGTCGAGGATCGTTGGTTGGAAGATTCTGGTCGGCCAAGAGGTTTGTTTCGTCGGTGTGACATCGTCTTGGCTATGTGTGCCTTGATGTTGTTGGTTGTCGTGCCATTGCCGAAGGCTTTATGGTTGTTGGCACTGGCATGTTTGTGGATTGGGGAAATTTGTTGGCATATCTGCTGGTTGAGTACCTTCTTCTTCTGTATTTTTCTTAGAAGTTGTGCTCTCATGACGTGATTGTGGTCCTCGAGATGCGTTCTCTAAGATTGTTGTTGTTGTGGGTCCTTGTTGGTAAGCTACGCATGGATGGTATATCTTAGCCGTGTGTGAGCTGTAATTGTGCCTTGATGTGACCCAGCTTGCAGTTGTGTCATGTGGTTCTGTGTTGAGAACGGAGTCGGGATTCTGCTGGTGTTGTTGTTGTTGTTGTAGGGTTGGTGGTTGTGTTCAGCTTTAGAGGAGTTCCCTGTGAGTCTGATTTGGCATTATTTGGACCGAGGTCTTGTCAGTTAGTTTTGCTATACTTTTCTGTCATGGTAGAGTTGGCATGTGACTCGAATCAGATGTAATATCTGAGTGGGGACTGATTTGATTGTGCTCATGGTCCAGTGCTGTTGTTGGCGTTCTGCGTGCCAGTTTCGTGGTTGATCTTGGCGCAGAAGCCGATGCGTTAGAGCAGTTAGCTGAGAGGACTGTGTTTCCTTGTTTAAGCTGATGCTTGTTGTTGTCTACCGAGTGTGTTGTATCGGCAGCTATTTTCATAGCATGAGTCGTGTCTCTTTTCCCTGTGAGACGTAAGCGATGTTGCCTTGTTTCAGAGGTGTCGGACTTGTGTTCACTTGTGTACCATGCTCGTTCTGTGGATCTATGTGTCTTGAGATACAGAGCGTGTGCCTGTGATTGCCTGGCTGTGTCCCTCTGAATTATGTTTTTTGAGAATTGTGTTATCGTGCTCTGTGTTTTGAGGTTTGGCTGATGCTGGGAGAGCGTAGCCAGTGTTTTGGGTTTGTTCTTCCCTTGTTCACTTGTTAGCTCCTTGAATTTCGAGGACGAAATTCCTTTAAGGGGGGAGGACTGTAATATCCTAGATTCTTTGGATCGGAATCGGAGAGCTATCAGATCGCTTTCGTGGGTCCTGATACGTGTTTTACGATCCACGCGGATTTTTTCTATTGTATAACTTGCGGAACCCTGTGGAGAGTTGACCATTGAGTTTTGCTACTCAAGGACGCTACAGGTGCGTTGTGCTCATTCCGAGGATCGCGAAGACTATTTTTTCATATTTTTTTGAATTTATAGATTTTCATGTAGAAATCAAATTTTAGGAAAATTGATAATTTCCCTTTTTCTTTTCCTTTTTATCTCTCTCACCTCTCTCCTCTCTCCCTCTCTCCTCTCTCGCCGTTCACTCTCTCCCCCTGTGTTCTCTCTCCTCTTTTCCCCTCTGCTCCGGCTGCAGACGGAGGAGGCCCGGGGATGTCGTGGAGATGCTGTGGTGGTGTCATGGAGCGTGCTGGCGTGAAGAATGGAGCGTGGTGTTGGCGCGATCTCGTTCGGTGGATTTAAAGCCGACGTGTGGTTCGTGTGATGATTTTCGACGTATTGTGGCCATTTCGGCTCGCGAGATCTTCGTTGGAGGTTGGGGGACAAATGCCCTACTCTTTTCCTACGTTCTCTCGCAATTTGGAGCCGAATGGTGTGAGTTTGAGCGGGTTTTGCCTTATTTAGGGTGAAAGCATGTTCGGGGGGTGTGAGCCGTGTTCGCCGATCTAGGCGACGGTTTGTATTTTAAATGGTTTCATTTGAACCCCTAGCATGTTGGGATTCATTTCCCGCCAGTTTTACTGAATTTCGTTGAGAATCAAAGCCGGTATGAGCCCGGCTGTCCTAGTGAGTCATTTTGGGTAAATTAGTGGGAATCTCCCGTTTCTTGTGTTTTTGGGCGTGGTTTGATCCCTTCTGGCTTGTGGAAGGATGGTAGTGTGATTGTGGGTGTTTCGCCGTCGTTCTAGCAACGATTGGGGCGTGGAAAATGGGTTTTTGTGCGGATTTTTCGGTTTTCGCTCCGTGACGAGAACGCGCCGGTCGTATATGCCGCTGTTGGCACCTACTTATTTCCTCTAATTAATTGAGGATTAAGCATAGGGAAATACTCCCTAAATAGAGCCAAACAGCACATCGTCAAAGGTGCTCTACCAGTCGTATTGGGCTCAGAAATCGAGACGCGTCGGTAGGCCAGGCGGCACAACATAACAACCGGGGATCGGCCCTGAGCAAATGGCACTATGGCAGCCAGTTTCCCGACAACCGGGTTAGTTTCAGGATTTGGAACAACCTACTGTACCTTACGGCACTCTGTGAAGATTCGGGGATCACCCCAGGACACCCTGCATACGGTATCACACCACCAACGCTTCAACAACCGGGTTAACTCGAGACTCAGAATAGCCTGCCGCATCATATGATTCTTCGCCAGGGAGCAAGGGTCACCCCGACCACCAGACAAATGACATCATCATGTCGACGCCCCAATCACCGTGTGACGACCCAGACTCCGGATACCGGATATACCCAATAGGATTATCGAGCAAACCCGATACCACTTGGAACCCGTGAAGCCTCCCAAGAGCTGTAAAGCCCCGAAGAGAAAAAAGATTATCGTGTAGTACATTGAAGTCGCAGATGTAATAGTAAGCAATTAAATTTCATTAATCAGGTTTACTAAAGTAGCAAAAATAAAATTACTTTTTTTATTAACAGTTAAAATTAACAATTATACCAGAGTCCAGTCCAAAGGAAAGACAAGTACAGTCCAACAGAAATAAAGACGTACACTGAGGTCGGGGGAAGCCCGACGCAGGTACTGCTGGCAACTACGAACACGCCACACCAGGAACCGCGGAGGAAGAAGAGCGCCACACCTGAAAAGCAGGGGTGAGTCTCGTGTCACTGGCTCAGTAGGGGTCACGTGGATCCCCACTGAAAAATAACGCAGTAACACGGAATAACAGCTAAAACAACAGTAGTAGTAAAGCAGGAAAAGCTAAACTACAACTAGAAAGCTGTAAAAGAAAATCGGAACAGCAGGAGTAGAACAGCTAAAAGAAAAGGGAAAAACAAAGCCGCAAAGACCGGAACACGGCCACCGAGAGAAGCTCGGCTCCCTAAGCTACTCCAAACATCGACAGAAAGGCGAACCCTGATCTCACAAGGTCAGGAGTTACCAATCCGTCGACAAAACACTAGCCTCAAAATAGGACTCATAAAAAGAGGCAAAAGGCCTAGAAGAGACCTAGACAGACGCGAGACACTAAAGCCTACACGACTGGATCGTCGTGCACGCTTCCTAAATGCCGACGCATACACGACTAGATCGTCGTGCATACCACACAGCACTGACCTCGGGGAAGGCCAAGAAAAAGGCTAACCCAGCAAGGTCATGACACGAAGAATGAGAAACATGGGAGTCACATGATGGAAGCACCTCCTCACTAGAAGCACAGCCAGATACGTCCACTGACGTCTTACATTGCGTCGCAAGTATCTCGCTACGGATGCCGGGAACGACGGAGACTGAGATACTCTCTGAACCAGGAACAGGTTCAGGAACAAGGAACAACAGTAACGAGTGACTAGCCAGGGTCACGCCCATCGGCGTTCATCCTAAACGCCCCTGACCACATGTTTACACACAAGCCCAATGCCATGAGCCATGCCTCTAGCTAGTTTTCTCCCCCAGCGGATGCTATTGACAAGCAAGGGAGCCCATGGAAACTAGCTTACAAACCGTCTGTCGGGAACTACCCTCACCACCACTCTAAGGTGGGTCGACACTCGAGGTCGTCAGGCTACGACTAGTGGAGGCTCACTCGATACAGAGACTCTGAAACACAAGTGCTGGAGTACAGACAGGCGAAGCACGCACTGTCACACGTACTACGAAGCACAAGACATGAGGTAGCATACCAGACTGCCACCGAACTCAGGATAGTCAACTAGACCTGTGGACACAATGATCCTTGAGTTAGAAGACTCAGGTCAAGATCATCGCACAGAGCGGTACGAGCCGCCAATCGGTTTAATCCTAAGCCACATCACGATAAAACATCGATAAGAAATGACATGGGATCACCCGATCCACGCCTCCGCTTAGCACGAGCCACGGAGACCAGAGGGATCACCTAAACCCTCGAAACATCTGGACACGCAACCCGAGGTAAGGCGGCACCCCAAAGTGTCCAGAACCATGTCTCGATCTATCTAGAATAGTCGAGACACTTACAAGGTCACATGTCAACCACTGGATCTCACCGGGTTGACTAGAACCTACTCACTGACTCAGAAGACTCAGAAGCAGTACACAAGATTGCTCAATAGAAAGGTACCCCTGACTACCTTAAAGCATGGTCATAGCCCACATAGGATGTCAAGAGACATCCACGGGACAACAAGCAAACCATAAGGTCAAGCCAAGACGATTAGAAGTCAAAACGACGGAAACACAACTCTCTGGTAGTAGGCGGTCTAATGCTTGACCGCTCAGCAATGTAGGCGGTCAAGTACAAGGCCGCTTACCAGCCGCAGAGACGCAGACATTAGGCGGTCGTATGATGGGCCGCGTAAATGCCTAAGCGGTCCATCAAAGCACTGCCAAATGACTGGGGAGGTCGTTCGATAGGCCGCTAAGGCCAGTCAACATCGAACCGACGTGCTCAAACAACCCACCGGGCGGTCTAACACTGAGCCGCCCCACGGACCTACGCTGTCTACTAATGGGCCGCTCCAAGGGACTAGGTGGTCTAGAAGAAGGCTGCTCAATCCAACCGACTTAAAACAGTAACTCGGTCAAAATAGTCTAAACGGTCTACCAAGGGACCGCCCAAGACAAAGAACGGTCGAGAGGAGGACCCCTCCACCAACCGCCTTAAAACTGTTGACTAGAGTCAACAACACTAAGCGGTCTAACAAAGGGCCACTTAAAGGAGCTGAACGGTCTTTCGTAAGATCGCCCAACGAACCAGCGCAACTAAGGAAACTGAACGGTTTCCCATGCGCCGTTCAATGGACAAAATGGTCTACTAATGGACCGCGAAATACAGACAAACGGTCCTATGATGGACCGTGCCAAACATGAAACGGTCACAACTGGATCGCTAAAGCTTAAAAACGGTTACTGTTAAACGGTTTAGGGTGACACGGCGGGAAAATGATGGGATCGGCCGATCTCGGCCTTTCCACTCCCCATTCGCGTCTAAACGAAGGGGATACAACCCTAATGACCACACAAGCCTTCCAACAAACTGGAAAGGGTCCAAATGACTCCAAAAATGCAAGAAATGGGTGATTCTACCGAATCGACCCAAATCGAGTCACCGGGGTTCCCGAGCTCGTACCGACCCCAAATGGCCACCGATCGCGATGAAACTTGCGGGAATGGAATGCTAACATGCTGGGAGTTCTAATGAACTAACTAATTTGAAAACCGTCGACGTTTCCCAGCAAATCCAACGAACACCCCAAAAGCATGATTTTCTCGAACTTGAAAGAAACTCACTTGTATGCTCACCGTTCGGCGTGAAACTGCGACGAAACGTAGCAGAGGAGTAGGCGATCCGTCTCCCTACCTCCACCGAAGATTTCGTGCACCGTAGTGAGTAAATCACGCCGAAAACTGCATCGCGAGCTCGACCGTCGACTTTAAATCCACCGTTCGGGATCGCGCCAGAAACGGTCCGTTCCTCACCCCATCGCGCTCCGGACCACTCCTACGACATCTCCTCAACCTGCCCATGCCTCCTCCGTCTACAGTTGGAGCTGAGAGGGTGAGAGGAGAGAAAATGGGGGAGAGTGAGGGTCACGGCGGCGAATGAGAGGGAGGAGAGAGGAAGAAGAAAGAAAAAGAAAGAAATTAGGAAAATTTCCTAATTTAAGAAAATCCGATTTTTAGCCTAAAAATTCACTAATTCAGAATAATATGAAAAAATAGTCGAAACGATCTTCGGGAAGAGTACATCGCAACTGTAGCATCCTTGAGTCGATGAACTAAACAACAAACTCACCACAGGGTTCCGTAACTAGTACGGGAGAAAAATCCACGTGGATTGTAAAACTCAACTCAGGACGCACAAAAGCGATCCGAAACTCTCCGAAAAGGATTTGAAAGACCCAATAAGAATCCAGGGTATTACAGCCTCCCCTCCTTCAAGAAATTTTATACTCAAAATTTAAGGAGCTAGCAAGAAGAAGCAGGGAAGAACAAATCCCAAGACATAACTTGAAACAGCACGAATCTCGAAAAACACAATTCAGAGAGACATCGCCAGACCATAATCACATGCATACGCTCTGGATCTCAAGGGAAATCGATCCACAAAACGAGCATGGCACACAAGCGAACACAAGTCTGACACCTCCGAAGCAAGGCAACGTCGCTTACGTCTCACAGGAAAGGAGACACGACCCATGCCACGACAACAGCTACCGATAAAACAAAACGACAGACACGTCAAGCATCAGCTTAGCCAAGGAAACATAATCCTCACAGCTGACAGACACTCGACATCATCAGCTCCCGTGCCAAAGGCAACCACAAAAGCCTGGCACACAGGACGCCAATGACAGCACTGGACCACAAGCACAATCAAGTCAGTCCTCACTCAGACGCTACATCTGATTCGAGTCACATGCCAATTCTATCAGGGAAGAAGAGTACAACACACTAACTGACAAGACTTCGGTCCACACAGTGCCAAGACAGATTCATAGGGAAACAATGACAAAATGACAATAACAATACTTGCAGGATCCCGGCACCGTACTGAACACAGAACCACGGAACACAACCGCAAGCTGGGTCACATCAAGGCATATTTATAGCTGAACACACGGCCAACATGCACCAGCCATGCAACGAATAGCTCACCAACAAGGACCCACAACGACAGGGGCAACAATCTAGGGAACGCATCTCAAGGACCACGATCACGTCTAGAGAGCACAACATCCAAGAAAATACAGAGGAAAGAAAAGGGTACTCAACCAGCAAATATGCCGACAGTTTCCCCTAATCCTCACACACACCAGTGCCAACACCAGAATGCCTTCAAGAACAACGGCACGGCAACAGACGACACCAAGGCACAGGAAGCCAAGACGAAGTCACATCGAGAAAAACAATTCTCTCGACCGATCAGAATCTTACAACCAACGATCCTCGACCTGTGGGTTATCAGCCCACACGCTTTCGCCGCGCACTCATACAATGCACACAGGCATCGAAAATACCTCGGTATCCGCATCTCAGCACACACTTGGCGCCATCGCAATTCATGAAAATCGCAATGTATCACGCCACGAGTATTGATCCTGCTAACAACCAATCACACGTAGCCCAAGTGCAAACGAAGGAGAGTACCAGCTTCAGCACAAGGCACAAAGAAAGGCTATCTCAGATTACCATTACGCCCTGAAAAAGATAAATGAGCCTTCACAACACGTCGGCCGCTAGACACAGCATGACGAACACGGTGCACAACGGCTCTCAACATAAAGATTAGGTCCAAAGCCAAGCAACCGCAGAACAAAGAGGCAGATCAGGCTCAGAATAAACACTATCCACACTTAACTAGACACAGGACAAAGGCATCACCAAGACAACAATTCCCAGGCTTACCTTGAAAAGACTCCACTAGACATGATGAGAAGCATCAAGCTCACTAACAGTAGCTCACCATGAAGGAAAATCCTAGGTTCGCTTGAGCATCTTCTCAATCGAGGCAACAAAACAACCAGTTCAATAGGAGCGAAACACCTCAGGAGCTGAACAGACTTAAGCTGGGATGACCAAAACAACGTAAGAACGTGTACGGCCATTCTACCAACTCGAAAAAGTCACCAGCCACCTGAATAAACCACGGAAAAATCTCGAACAATGTACTGCAGATTCAAACCTATCGGCGAACTCTACCGAGTACAGCATGATCGAGACAAACACCACGACGAAAAGGAGCATCCCGTCGCATCCCGAAGAGAGCAAAACCATCTCTTACAGTGCCAATACAGCACGCACAAGACCAGTTACGGAAGATAAAGCGACAAGGAAACACGAAACCTAAGCCAGCGAAAGACTGTACTGGACTTTCAGGACTCTGGACACTGTATATCTCGGATTCCCATGTACTTTCACACAACAACGCTCTGATACCACCTATGATGACTCGGACTCCGGATACCGGATATACCCGATAGGATTACCGAGCAGACCCGATACCACTTGGAACCCGTGAAGCCTCCCAAGAGCTGTAAAGCTCCGAAGGGAAAAAGGATTATTGTGTAGTACATTGAAGTCGCAGATATAACAGTAAGCAATTAATTTTAATTAATCAGGTTTGCTAAAGTAGCAGAAATAAAATTACTTTTTTTATTAACAGTTAAAATTAACAATTATACCAGAGTCCAGTCCAAAGGAAAGATAAGTACAGTCCAACAGAAAGAAAGACGTACACTGAGGTCGGGGGAAGCCCGATGCAGGTACTGCTGGCAACTACGAACACGCCACACTAGGAACCGCGGAGGAAGAAGAGCGCCACACCTGAAAAGCAGGGTGAGTCTCGTGTCACTGGCTCAGTAGGGGTCACGTGGATCCCCACTGAAAAATAACGTAGTAACACAGAATAACAGCTAAAATAACAGTAGTAGTAAAGCAGGAAAAGCTAAACTACAACTAGAAAGCTGTAAAGAAAATCGGAACAGCAGGAGTAGAACAGCTAAAAGAAAAGGGAAAAATAAAGCCGCAAAGACCGGAACACGGCCACCGAGAGAAGCTCGGCTCCCTAAGCTACTCCAAACATCGACAGAAAGGAGAACCTTGATCTCACAAGGTCAGGAGTTACCAATCCGTCGACAAAACACTGACTCAAAATAGGACTCATAAAAAGAGACAAAAGGCCTAGAAGAGACCTAGACAGACGTGAGACACTAAAGCCTAAATGACTGATCGTCGTGCATGCTTCCTAAACGCCGACGCATACACGACTAGATCGTCGTGCATACCACACAGCACTGACCTCGGGGAAGGCCAAGAAAAAGGCTAACCCGGCAAGGTCATGACATGAAGAACGAGAAACATGGGAGTCACGTGTCACGTGATGGAAGCACCTCCTCACTAGAAGCACAGCCAGATGTGTCCACTGACGTCTTACACTGCGCCGCAAGTATCTCGCTACGGACGCCGGGAATGACGGAGACTGAGATACTCTCTGAACCAGGAACAGGTTCAGGAACAAGGAACAATAGTAACGAGTGACTAGCCAGGGTCACGCCCGTCAGCATTCGTCCTAAACGCCCCTGACCACGTGTGCACACACAAGTCCAATGCCATGAGCCAGGCCTCTAGCTAGTTTTCTCTGCCATCGGACGCTATTGACAAGCAAGGGAGCCCACGGAAACTAGCTTACAAACCGTCTGTCGGGAACTACCCTCACCACCACTCCCAGGTGGGTCGACACTCGAGGTCGTCAGGCTACGACTAGTGGAGGCTCACTCGACACAGAGACTCTGAAACACAAGTGCTGGAGTACAGACATGCGAAGCACGCACTGTCACACGTACTACGAAGCACAAGACATGAGGTAGCATACCAGATTGCCACCGGACTCAGGACAGTCAACTAGACCTGTGGACACAATGATCCTTGAGTCAGAAGACTCAGGTCAAGATCGTCACATAGAGCGGTACAAGTCGCCAATCGATGTAATCTTAACCCACATCACGATAAAACATCGATAAGAAACGACATGGGATCACCCAATCCACGCCTCCGCTTAGCACGAGCCACGGAGACCAGAGGGATCACATAAACCCTCGAAACACCTGGACACGCAACCTGAGGTAAAACGGCACCCCAAAGTGTCCAAAATCATGTCTTAATCTATCTAGAATAGTCGACACACTTACAAGGTCACATGTCAACCACTGGATCTCATCGGGTTGACTAGAACCTACTCACTGACTCAGAAGACTCAGAAGCAGTACGGAAGACTGCTCAATAGAAAGGTACCCCTGACTACCTTAAAGCATGGTCATAGCCCACATAGGATGTGAAGAGACATCCACGGGACAATGAGCAAACCATAAGGTGAAGCCAAGACGATTAGAAGTCAAAACGACGAAAACACAACTCTCTGGTAGTAGGCGGTCTAATGCTCGACCGCTCAGCAATGTAGGCGGTCAAGTACAAGGCCGCTTACCAGCCGCAGAGACGCAGACATTAGGCGGTCGTATGATGGGCCGCGTAAATGCCTAAACGGTCCATCAAAGCACCGCCAAGTGATTGGGGCGGTCGTTCGATAGGCCGCTAAGGCCAGTCAACATCGAACCGACGTGCCCAAACAACCCACCGGATGGTCGAACATTGAGCCGCCCCACGGACCTACACGGTCTACTAATGGGCCGCTCCAAGGGACTAGGCGGTCTAGAAGAAGGCCGCTCAATCCAACCGACTTAAAACAGTAACTCGGTCAAAATAGTCTAAACGGTCTACCAAGGGACCGCCCAAGACAAAGAACGGTCAAGAGGAGGACCGCTCCACCAACCGCCTTAAAACTGTTGACTAGAGTCAACAACACTAAGCGGTCTAACAAAGGGCCGCTTAAAGGAGCTGAACGGTCTTTCGTAAGACTGCCCAACGAACCAGCGCAAGTAAGTAAACTGAACGGTTTCCCATGCACCGTTCAAAGGATAAAACGGTCTACTAATGGACCGTGAAATACAGATAAACGGTCCTATGATGGACCGCGCCAAACATGAAACGGTCACAACTGGATCACCAAAGCTTAAAAATGGTTACTGTTAAACCGTTTAGGGCGACACGGCGGGAAAACGATGGGATCGGCCGATCTCGGCCTTTCCACGCCCCATTCGTATCTAAACGAAGGGGATATAACCCTAATGACCACACAAGCCTTCCAACGAACTGGAAGGGGTCCAAATGACTCTAAAAATGCAAGAAACAAGCGATTCTACCTAATCGACCCAAATCGAGTCACCGGGGTTCCCGGGCTCGTACCGGCCCCAAATGGCCAGCGACCGCGATGACACTTGCGGGAATGGAATGCTAACATGCTGGGAGTTCTAATGAAATGAACTAATCTGAAAACCGTCGCCGTTTCTCGGCAAATCCAATGAACACCCTAAAAGCATGATTTTCCCGAACTTGAAAGAAACTCACTCGTATGCTCACCGTTCGGCGTGAAACTGCGAGGAAACGTAGCAGAGGAGTAGGTGATCCATCTCCCTACCTCCACCGAAGATTCAGTGCACCGTAGTGAGTAAATCGTGCCGAAAACCGCATCGCGAGCTCGACCGTCGGCTTTGAATCCACCGTTCGGGATCGCGCCAGAAACGGTCCGTTCCTCACCCCATCACGCTCCGGACCACTCCCACGACATCTCCTCAACCTGCCCGTGCCTCCTCCGTCTACAGCCAGAGCCGGGAGGGTGAGAGAAGAGAGAAAACGGGGGAGAGAGAGGGTCGCGGCGGTGAATGAGAGGGAGGAGAGAGGAAGAAGAAAGAAAAAGAAAGAAATTAGGAAATTTTCCTAATTTAAGAAAATCTGATTTTTAGCCCGAAAATTCACTAATTCAGAAAAATACGAAAAAATAGTCGAAACGATCCTCGGGAAGAGTACATCGCAATTGTAGCATCCTCGAGTCGATGAACTAAATAACAAACTCACCACAGGGTTCCGTAACTAGTACGAGAGAAAAATCCACGTGGATTGTAAAACTCAACTCAGGACCCACAAAAGTGATCCGAAACTCTCCGAAAAGGATCCGAAAGACCCAATAAGAATCTAGGGTATTACACACCGGGTCCAACCAAGGGTCCTAATTAGCTAGTCGTGACGCATGACAACATCAACAATCGAGCGGGCCCACCCCCGATCACTCAGTTTGCGGGTTTACCCACGTCCAACACAGCTACCCGAGCCGACCTAGGGGCGCCCTGACTACAAGCCACGTTATATGGCACCCAGCAACGAGGCCGGGGTCTACCCTCGAGTCGCCTCCCTCCAGCCCTTTGAAGTCAAAGGAAGACCCATCTGGGCCAACCACAAGCTTCAGGAGCTCACAGCACCCGTATACGCCCCATACACGCGTGTCGAGAATTTCCCCGAGCACCTGGTAAGCGCATATGCTCCAGCCACTCTACAGCAAGTCGGAGCCCAACTCGGGACTCCCCGCAACCCATCGCGTCATGCACCACCATCGTACGCTCCCGCACGTCGATCGACCTGAGCGGTCAGGTCGCGGGGGTCAAGTGGGCAGCGCCCCTTGCGGGGGTTTCTGGGGGCGGAGCCCCCGGAAGAAAAATTCATGTTTATAAACCCAGTCAAACCCACGGTAAACCCTCAGTCAAACCCGCGGTCAAGCCCGGGTAAACCCCCCCTCTCTCTCTCCCTCCAGTCCGCCTAAACCTCCCCCGGGGGAGGGCTTAGGCGGACCAGCCTGGACCTCCAGACTGGTCCGCCTAAACTCCCATTAAACAAAAAGGTTTTTTTTAACAAAAAAGAAAACCCCAGCCCCAAGCCAGTCCGCCTAAACCCATAGGTTTAGGCGGACCAGCCTGCCCCCCAGGCTGGTCCGCCCAAACCTATCCCAGACAAAAAAATTTTATTTTTAATGAAGAAAAACCCCTCCGTGATGGGTTTAGGTGGACCAGACTAGCCCCTTGGGCTGGTCCGCGTAAACCCTCCCTCCCCCACTCTGTAAACAAAAAAAAAGTATTTGCCATTGGTTTACCCGGACCAAGTTGGGCCCTCAACTTGGTCCGCCTAAACCCTTCCCTACCCCTTCACCTTCCCTATAAATTCCACCCCTTGGAAGCCCAAGGGGCATGAAATGGCATGGCTATGGCAGGCAATGCAATAACCTACGACCTAACTGCTGCACCCTCGGGGTTGCTCCGCAGGCACCCAGCAAGGGTCAAGGACGCGAGGAGCTAAGTGCGCGCGTGGTTGGCTTATTGATCGGCTTATACACGCCGAGGGTATGTCACACGTACTCCCCTCACGTGGCGTCTAGCCATCGCACACATGTCCATCCTCGTCGCGTATGAGGTGTTATGGCAACGGCGAACACACCCGCATCCCGGGTCCGCCCGCGCATGACAACCCACGGTGGCTACGCATACGCCATGATGCCGCACCTACTTTTGACATGGAACCGCATGCCTACTGCCCGTCCCGAGCTGGCCGCCGACCACTCTGACTGATGACTCGAGTGAGCCATACCCTGGCTCGGGAGTAAAGTTCCCGGGACTAGCCTCGACTCCCAAGCATGACGACATTCACCTTCCGAGGCCCGGACCCGACCGCTCACCTTGAGCCGCGTCCAACCTCCGTCAGGCGCCAGCCCACGACCGCCTTTGCCACCTAGGCAGTCGGGCTTGTCTCGATCTCCTCATGAGAGTCTCTATAAAACACGCGGATATACGCCTTATCCAGCATTGACCCGGGGACCGACCCACGCGTCAGAATTGTCCCGCGGCTTGCGTCCATTGTACTTTGGCCTCCTCGGCCCATTTGTAAAGCCCACGTAGCTCTCATACATCATGAAACCAGTTGAATACATGTACATGTACTCGGGTCTCACCCTCCTCACGGCACACGATCACTCAACAACTCCAGTCACATCGGGACCCGTGGCACCCGATCTCTCAACAACCCCAATCACATCGGGGCCCGCGGCACCCGATCACTCAGTCACTCCAGTCACAATGGTGCCCCCGGCACCCGACTACCAGTCACATCAGGCCCCGAGCATGACCATCAAGGTCTCCCGGCGCCCGCCTAGTCCAGTCACAACGGTGCCCCTGGCACCCGACTACCAGCTACTCCAGTCACATCGGGGCCCGCGGCACCCGATCACTCAGCCACTCCAGTCACAACGGTGCCCTCGGCACTAGACTGCCAGTCACATCAGGCCCCAAGCACGACCATCGAGGTCTCCCGACGCCTGCCTACCCCAGTCACAACGGTGCCTCCGGCACCCGACTGCCAGCTACTCCAATCACATCAGGGCCCGCGGCACCCGATCACTCAGCCACTCCAGTCACAATGGTGCCCCCGGCACCCGACTGCCAGTCACATCAAGCCCCTAGCACGACCATCGAGGTCTCCCGGTGCCTACCTACTCCAGTCACAACGGTGCCCCCGGCACCCAACTGCCAGCTACTCCAATCACATCGGGGTCCGCGGCACCCGATCACTCAGCCACTCCAGTCACAACGGTGCCCCCGACACCCGACTGCCAATCACATCAGGCCCCGAGCACGACCATCGAGGTCTCCCGGCACCCGCCTACTCCAGTCACAACGGTGCCCCCGGCACTCGACTGCCAGCTACTCCAGTCACATCGGGACGCGCAGCACCCGATCACTCATCAACTCCAGTCACAATGGTGCCCCCAACACCCGAATGCCAGTCACATCAGACCCCGAGCATGACCATCGAGGTCTCCCGGCGCCTGCCTGCTCCAGTCACAACGGTACCCCCGGCACCCGACTGTCAGCTACTCCAGTCACATCGGGGCCCGCGGCACCCGATCACGCAGCAACTCCAGTCACAACGGTGCCCCCGGCACCCGACTGCCAGCTACTCCAGTCACATCGGGACCCGTGACATCCGATCACCCAACAACTCCAGTCACAACGGTGTCCCCGGCACCTGACTGCCAGCCACTCCAGTCACATCGGGGTCTGCGGCACCCGATTAATCAACAACTCCAGTCACGAAGGTGCCCCCGGCACCCGACTGCCAACTACTCCAGTCACATGGGGGCCCGCTGTGGACGTAAAAAAAATGATGATGAAGATCATACGGCACGTACGTCGCCGCATCCGAGAGCAAGTCGAAGACGGAAATGCCGAGTAAACCCCATACCTTGCCTAATCAGGACGGGAACATATTTGGTGGTCCATTACCCGATAAGGAAGCCCCTCAAGTAGAAGATGTGGCCACGACTCTCCAACCAGCTATGCCGAAGCCCGAATCGAGAGAAAACTTGGGAATTCAGACACGGGTTCGGCATGTACTGAAAATCACTCAGAGTCCTAAACTGGGGCTCAGAAGCTTCAAATCAAACACCGCGGAGGTAGTGCATTATAACTGGAGCAATCCAGGAATACAAACGCTCGTCTGAATGGCCGAAACCCCGGGATGAAGCCCAAACCGACGCGACGATCACTTAAACTGGTGCGCCCCCTTATGGCCATCACTTAAATCGACGAGCCCCCTTATGGCCTTCTTCTTGGTCTTAACCGGCGCACCCCCTTCTTCTTGGCCTTAACCGGCGCGCCCCCCTTGGGCCTTCCCTTAACCGGCGCACCCCTCTTGGAGGGTTAAACCGGCGCACCCCATGGCCTCCCTCTTTGAGTGCTGATTGGGCGCGCACAATGTCGCGCCGTTTTAGCCCAAAGCCATCCAATCCTTCTTTCGGCCCCCTGTTTCCCGCAGACAGATGGACTGAGAGTTGCGTGAAGCAGAGAAGTCTCCCGACAGCATCTCGATAATCCGCCGGTCGATCCCTAGAAGTCAGAAAATCTTGCTACCAACTCCTCTGCCGACAGACCACGGTCTTTGGTCGGGGAGAAAGAAGATAAGAAGCTTCTGGGAGGTTTCTTTCCCCAGATGAACCTCCCCTGCATCCTGCACGTTTCGAAAAAAAAGAAGAAAGGGGGGGAGAACTTCCTCTGGAACAACCACGGCTTGAGGGGATTCTTCCACCCACCAGGAGAGAGCTCTCGGGAGGGGAGAGAACTAGCCAACAGAGAAGAAGAAAAAGAGAGAAGAGAGCCAGAGGTGAAGAGAGGAGAGTCCATCGAGAGGTGAGTCGGAGGGGAAGAGCTTGTGCTCTTTTCCCCTCCCCCATCGGTGTATCTTTTCCTTTCCCCCCTGCAATATATTTCCTTTCTATTTTGAGATGAAACCTCCTCCTCTGTATCCATCTTTCCCTCCTTTGGTGGATGAATAAAAAGAAAAGAGAGTTTTGGCAAACATGGTGTTTTTTTTGTTGAGCCTCCATTCTACTCTACTCTCAATCTCCCACTCATCCAGGGTCTTTGAAGCTCGCTTTTCCATAGCCTGGCCGTCAAAGGAACCCACAGAAGAATGAACATCCATAGCCCTGCTGGGCAAACATTCGTCCCGCTTCGCGAATCATCACCCGTGAGTTGTGAGAGCTCTAGAAGGCTAGTCCTCGAGCTTTTTCCACACTCACATCTGGGTTATCGGACCGTTGTGAGGTCTGCATTCTGAGGTTCACCCCGGAGTAATCCGTTTGGTGTTTCTCTATTTTCTCTGGCAAACCTCAGTCCGGGGGAGATGCTGCCCAATTTTTGTCAGGGCCAAGAACACATAAGAACAAGCGAACAAACTAAGCTCTCTGGGGATAAGAACAACATATGTTTGAAGCCCCTGAATCAAACTGAACCTCTGAGTTCCTGCATAATAAACCCTTCAAGTAAAACATTCAAATCTACGTACTCATTCACCTCAATAAATGACAAGAAGCACTCTATTGATCTAAAGCATCAATTGAACAAACAATCCATCCATTTGATCAATCTGTAGGTTGAAGAAACAAGAACAAAAGCAAAAAGAATAAAAAAGAATGAAATAAAACTCGTAGGAGTTATCCCGGCACGCTTCTAATCCGGCGCGGGCTAATCCGGTGCGGTACCCCCCCCCGCGCCGGTTTAGCTTCACACTCAAAACCATCTTCAAATTCTTGGAATGAACAGGGCGCGCCCCCATTACTCTTTGAGCCTTAATCCGGCGCGCCCTCCTCTTCTTGGCCTTAATCTGGCGCGCCCCATGTGCTCTACTTGACCGGCGCGCCCCTCTCTTGGGTCCCTTATCTGGCGCGCCCCGTGGGCTTCTCCTCACCGGCGCGCCCCCCCTTATCCCTTTAACCGGCGCGCCCTATCCTCTTTTGGTATCTCCTTAAACTGGTGTGCCTAAAAGAGAAAGAATGATTAACCAAATAAGAGAAAAGACTTGAAGCTAATGGATAAAACAAATGAAAGGAATATGAAGCCAATAATCAAAAATTGCCCCTGCTATAATCAAAATTTTCTTCTGCGTGCGAGGGCGCACGTTGGTAAGTTCGGGCTTCACACTTAACAATTCACTTCCCCGGACTGTGAGTGAAGAGAAAAGCAACGATGACCCATGGTATCGGACGTGGACCTCGGAATGCCCGATTTGGTCATGGTCTGGGTACATCTTGGGCCGATAGTTCATCAGCTTGACCCACCTCTACTGGGATCTAATCCCGCACCCACATTAAACTTGTCGTACCTACGGCAGACATCCATATGGTTTTATCGTTGTCTTCGATGCTTCAAATGTGGACTCTCGTCTGAACAATGAATGGTTCGTTAGTGACCGACATATATACCGGGATCTAATCCCGCACTTGCATTAAACTTGCCGTACTCACGGCAGACATGTGTACGGTCTGTCACTGTCTCTTACGCTACAAATGCAGACTTCCGTCCGAACAAGAAATGGTCCGTCAGTGACCGACATGCACACATCTATAAACGTTTACGCCTCGACGCGGGGTCTGTTTAAATGCAATATGAGGTTTTGGCTCTCGCTTCCGTTGTTATGAATCTCAGGCCGTAGGGCCCCCTTTTCCGGTGATTGATCAAGGGTTTTCTCCTCTCCGAGGGGATGTAATTAACGTTGTAGCCTTTATGGTATGACGGGTTCTCAATCTCGACACGATACACACAATTGTCTGATTAGTCAGATCGAGCGTACCATGAGATTCTTTCAAGCTCGCATAAATCGTCACCTAAATGACTGGCACGCTCTCGCACTAATAAACCGAACAAACGAACAAAAGGATGAATAAACTAATAAAAATGAACAATGTCCCGAAAGTGCGTCCACACCCGCGGCACCCGACCACTCAACTTCCCCAACACAACGGTGCCCATGGCACCCCTACTGCCCCGACCTCGACATTGTCTCATGTCGGGAATACATTGTGACGCCCCCCGGGCGCCATCCTGCCGAGTCACAATTCCTTTGACGGACGCCACATACAAATGTGGAAATACCCGCACAATAACGCAATGACCCGGGGACCGTCATAAATGACGGAATTGTCCCGTGGCTTGCAAGCATCTGTAATCAGGCTTTGACTCCCCCATATAAATACCTTTCATGGCATATAAGTCATGTAATCTAGCCGGGGAGCGGATCCCCCTCCTCGTCGGAACCAGTCTCTGCCCCCAATTATCCCTGTCATGTTGCTGTTGCCCTGTTGTTGTTGCACGGACTAAACCCTCCCGACGTTGCGGCTACCAAGGTCCCTGACTCTCTCTTCGGTAGTAGAAACAAAGGTATTCAAATTCAATCCGATGTAAAATAAACACCGGTTACTTGCGGTCAGTGGGGAAAGACGTCCAGTACACGAATCCCCATAATCACCTGCGCACTTGCACCCATGGAACCTCTTCTATCCACATGTCGCCCGATCTCTCGAGCCTTCCGTAAAAAGGTGAGTGTGCGTCCCCGCCGCCAGGAGGAAACAAGAAGTGACTCCCCGCGCGCGTATAACAGCAGCGTTCTTAGTGGAACGTGCTGCAATGATGCGTCGCGTCTCATGCGGGAGATGAACAGTTAGGCGGTTGGGAATGCGCCACAGGCGATGGGCACGATCCTTTGTTAATGCGACCCAGGTGAGGGGCGCGTCAATGTATTATCGCGCTCTAGGTTCTGGTCACGACTATTATCGTGACTTGAGTGAGTGCTGCGTCTCTGGTTGATCGCGACACGTGTTTGTTAGGTTCGATGGGGTGCAACATGATCTAGAAGGGGGGTTGAATAGATCCTTTCTAAAACAATGCCCAAATAAAAACTTAACACATTAAGGAACAATCAAGGGATAAAATGCTCATGAGATGCTTAGACATAGTGCACAGCGGAATTAGTAGGAATCAGCTGAGGAGGGAGCTGCATAAACTCATTGTGAAGTGGTGAGGTTGCTACACACTTAAGCACATATGGTTCAGCAAGATAGCATGCGTTTAATCAACCTGCAAACCCACAAAGGTTTGTGGTTCAGCAGGGAGGTGTGTTGACGTAGCAAAGAACTTGCGGTGGCAAACACACCCACACAAACAGATCAGGACTCAAGAGAATGGCGGCTCAGTAGGCATCTCGTGCGTGTGTGAACAGAGTGATAAGGTGTGCAGTGGAAAGCAACTGAAATTGCATATGAGGGTGCCAGCACACGAACCTGTGAATGAGGGTAAGGGATAACGAGCAACGGCACACAACAGCCCACTATACAGGGATTTTTAAGGTGGTTCGACTGTAAACCCGCAACCTACGTCCACCCCTCACCAAACCCGGTGAGGTTTTACCACATGCTGCAAACGCAGCTCCACTTCCTACACACAAACCGGTAGGGACGATTTTCCACACACGCTGCTGTTGCAGCTCCACTTCCTACACACAAACCGGTAGGGATGATTCTAGATGAAATGAGACAATCGTAAAAGCACAAAAGAAAGACACTACAAGTGCAGTAGAAAAAAGAACACTCCTGAACTGAAGATGAAGCAAGGAAATGGACACTCAGGAAAGGATAACCAGACGGTGGCTTCAAATTTTGCTCTTGAAGCACCTTTGGATAGATCTGGACACAAGTCCGATCTGGCTTCTTCTTAGGCTCAGTCTGGACGTGAGAAGGGTTGCTCTCTTCACTTAGCTTCTCCTTTTCTTCTGCTCTCTCTTGACCCTTTCTATCAACACTGGCCAGTTTCGGACCAAGACTGGGCTGCTGTTTTTCTTTCTTTTTCTTTCACAGATTCTCTCTTGAAGGCTCACGCAGATTCTTCTCTTGGACAGTAGCTTCAGCAACAACCTTCTTGCATGGGGTCCTTCCCTTTTATAGGCACACTCGGTCCTCCCAGAAGACGGTTCCAGGCTGAATGTGATTGGCTCTTCATAAACCATCATTTGTCTTCAAGAACATTTTACCTTGGCAGCCTCTGATTGGCCACAGAGGTAGCATAAAAAGTTTCTTGCAATTTCTTACTTTGGTTGACAAGAAAATATGTGAGAGGGGCTTCCCAAGTAAGATTTGTAGCATCTTCTATTTTCTGCTGGCAGGACAGTCAAGGACGTCCTTTTGTCCTGAGGGATCATAGTGACTGAGCATTTGATTGGGTGGAGGCAAAAAGCTGGGTACCAGATAGGTGACTGTTCCCAGAAAAGGTAACCTACTTTTCTATTGACCAAAAGGGCTGAAATAGTAAGCCAATGATGACAGGGAAGTTGACTGAGTAAAGATACCTTTCCAGACCTTAAAAGATGAGTTTTGGGGCATTTGCAGTTTCTATTTATGCTCTCTGGATCCTTTTATGAAAATAGTGCAAGTTTACTAAGAAAGGCCTTGGAAGCCGCTCACTGAGGCATTTCATCAAACATGTTCTTTTTCTTCATGAGGTCGGTGCAGCTGGCTTGGCAAGACTTACGTGGTTGACCTGTCTTCTCCAAGGTCGGTGTAGCTGCTGAGGCTCCCTTGAAGATGGTCTTCGAGGTCGATGCACATAAGATGCATGGCCTTTGGCAGGGTCGGTGCACATCAGATGCTTGGCCTTGGGCAGGGTCGGGGAACATCAGATGCTTGGCCCTTGGCAGGGTCGGTGCACATCAAGAGCTTCTTCAGTTGACGTCGGTGCACATTTAGAATTTATCATACCCAAAAGTCTGTGCACATTTGTATCCCAGGTCTGTGCACATTTGATTTTTACCACCACCAAGTCCGTGCACATTTGCATACCAAGTCTGTGCACATTGGGTCGGTGCACATTGGAACTCCTTCACTCAAGGTCGGTGCACATAGGAATTACTTCAGTAAAGGTCGATGCACATTTGAACTCCTTCAGCAGAGGTCGGTGCACATTGTCTTTTAGCATCTGAAGGTCTATGCACATTTTCTGAAGCTCATGAAGGTCGATGCACATCTGACTGATTGAATATAAAGGTCGATGCATATCTCTCTGAAGCATTAAGGTCGATGCACATTTCCTCTGAAGCATTAAGGTCGATGCACATTTTCTCTGAAACATTAAGGTTGATGCACATTTCATATTTCTTCATATGCAGGTCGATGCACATTCCTATCTGAAGCATAGAAGTCAGTGCAACTGAAAAACCAAGGTCGATGCACATCTATTTCCAGCATATGAAGGTCGATGCATATATGTTATCTGAATGAATATGAAGGTCGATGCACATATTCTCCAAGGCATATAAGGGTCGATGCATGTCTTCTATTTGAATCATAGAGGTTTGTGCACATTCAGAACAAGGTCGATGCACATCTCTGTCTGAAACATATATGTCTATACACATGCATACTGATGCATATGAAGGTCGACGCACATCTCTTGTCTGAAGCATATAGGTCGGTGCACATCTCTCCAAGGCTGTGATGAATCGATCTTTCTACCCAGTTCTTTCTTGCATCTTGGAGGAATGACCTTTGGTGAGATCTGTCTTGATTTTTTTGTAACTTTTTGCCTCGATTTCTGTGCAATCAATTTGTCTTGATTTCTGTGCATTTGCAACTTGACCTGAATCTTATACATGGAGGCATCATCAAGAGCAATTAATACTCACAAATGAGTCATGGTTAGACATCATCAAAACTCATACTTAGACATCATCAAAATAACATATATCCAACAGTATTTGCACCGCGTTTATATGTTATCGCGCCTGAGGTTTAGGCCACGTCTATTAACGCGATCTAGGTGAGCACCGCATTAGTGAGTTATCGCGACCCAGGTGATGGGCACGTTCTGTTGACATCGCGACCCTCTGTAGGGGCGCGTTAATAATTGCGACGCAGGGTTGAGGCGCGTTAATGTTTTCTATTTTTTGTATCTTATTTGTGCTGTCTTGGGCTCCGGTGAACCCAAGATTCAATGCCTTGTTGGCTTTTGGCTCGATGGATGCCTTCGGTGTCCCGTGAGAGTCATATGTGTATCAAGGGATGTCAGAGGAGCAGTTTTATCCCGAGCAGTGTGTAGTGTTGTGTTCTTTTCGGTTGATGTGGCTTTGACCCCTTGGTTAGCCCATTATTCCGTGGATGTCTTGGACGTCCTATGAGGGCCGTGACCGTGTTATAGGGTGTCTGAGAGTGCCACTGTACCGAGTAGTGTTTTACATTATTTCGAGGGTCATTATGGTTTCTGGTCAACCCGGTTGTGACCCAGCGGTTGACACGTGACCTCATGAGTGTCTCGTCTATCCTATGAGGATCGAGACATTCTTTTGGAAGCTTAGAGGTATCATCTTACCTCAATTTGCATGCCATGTGATTTGAGGGTTTTCGATGATCCCTCGTGTTCCGTGTTTCGTGTTATACGGAATTGTGAGTCCATTGTGCGGCTCATAGGCCGAGGACTCATTGTCATTATTACCGTTATGGATCCAGCTGTTCTGTGCTGTCTTTTATAATGTGTTTCTCGTGGATTTTGGCTTAGGGACTAGGCTGATTAACAGCGTGTGGCTGTGATGTGCTACGATCTTGACCCGAGTCTTGTGACTCAAGGATCGTTGATAGCAGGTCTAGTTGATTGTCCTGAGTCTGGTAGCAGTTATGTACTGCATTGTGCTCCATAGTACGTGCGACATGTGTGTGCTTACCCTGTCTGTACTCCGGTGTTCGTTATTTTTGAGTCTCTGTGTCTAGTGAGCCTCCACTAGTCGTAGCCTGATGACACTTTCCTGTGTGTCAGCCCACCTAGGAGTGGTGGCGGGGCAGTTCCCGACAGACGGTTTTTAGGCTAGTTTCCGTGGGCTCCCTTACTTTGCGGTAGCGTCCTACTCGGGGGGGGGGGGGGGGGGGGGGGAGGGGGACTAATTAGAGGCCTAGCTCAAGGTATTGGGCTTGTGTGTTCACAAGTGTTCAGGGGCGGTTGGACGAGCACCGACGGGTGTGACCCTGACTAGTCACTCGTTACTGTGGTTACTTGGTTCTTCGTGAGTGTCTCAGTTACCGCCGTTCCAGGTGAGTGCTAGATACCTATGGCGCAGTGTAAGACGTCAGTGGACGCATCTGGCTATTTTCTAGTGAGGAGGTGCTTCTGTCACATGACACGATGACTTATGTTTTCATGACTTTTTCGAGTAGCCTCTGCTTGGCTTCACTCGAGGTTACGGATTTTAGCATACACGACGGTAAGTTCATGTAATATCCTGGACCTTTCAGATCCTTTGTTTTGGGTCCCGGATCTGCTTTCTCGGAGTGTCCAGTTGTGTTGTGTCTGAAATTTTGTTTCGGACATCTTTCGTGTTCGGATCGGCGCGATCCGGAGTTGTTTCGGAGGCCCAGAGTGCGTCCGCGGCTTTTCCGCGCGTGTTTTCTGATTTCCGGTGCGGGTTCCGACAAATCCTTCGGAATCTCGTTGCGGGTGAACCGGGTAGTTCACCTAGACAAGAGTGGTACCGTTACGATCGGTGCGTTCCGAGGATCGCGGAAACGTGATTTTCTATTTTTCGGTATTTTTTAGAATTTCCAGATTTTCTATAAACCCCCCTTCTTTTCTCTCTCCCCCACCTTTCCTTTTTCTTCTTCCTCTTTCTTCTTCCTCCCCCATCCACCGTGAGCGCCCCCTCTTCCCCTCTTCTTCGATCGGTGAGACCACGGCGCACCCCCTCCGGCTGCAGACGGCTCGGGGCGGTGGCGTGGCGACGACGGCGACGGCGACGGTGAGGTGATCGTGGCAGCGTATAGCTCGTGGGTTTTCGTGGAGGGACGAGGATTCTAAAAGCATCTTCTTTGATTTCGACAACGATTTGGCGGAGCTTTCGCTCCATTGAGGTAGGGGGACGAATCCCTATGCTCATCCCGTCATCCCCCGCGATTTGTAGGCCGAATGGGAGCCGAGAGGGGCATTTTTGAGCGGGTTGGGCAAAATCATATTTTGGGGAGAGTTCGCCTGATCTATGGATTTGAGCCACGATTCGACGTTTTGATGACCTAGAATCATGTTAGGGGTCCCTAGAAGGCTTCCCCCTCTCCCATGGAGGTATGGGGGCGTGGTTGCCATTTTTTGTGCTTGTTCACCGTTTCGCCATCGGAGCGCTGTGGCGGTCGTTCCAGTGACCGCCACAGGGTGTAACGCGCCCAAGCAGGTGCGTTACACTTCGTTGGCTTTTGGGCGTGACGTTCGTGGGCCTGACGGTCCCACGATAGACCACCACAGTGCTGTGACGCCCTAGCGTTAGACCGTTATAGTGATTCCGACTGTTGGTTTTGACCGTTGGGGGGTCAAGGTCTGTGACGCACCCAGGGTGGGGCGTCAGAGCCTTATGACGCCCCTGTGTGGGAGCGTCAGAGCTGACGCGTCCCCAACCTATAATGCACCAGAGGTGGTCCATTACAGTCTGTGACGTCTCGAGAGGTGTGCGTCACAGTTGGTTT
The DNA here is from genome assembly GCA_022559845.1 of Amorphophallus konjac. Classification (NCBI taxonomy): domain Eukaryota; kingdom Viridiplantae; phylum Streptophyta; class Magnoliopsida; order Alismatales; family Araceae; genus Amorphophallus; species Amorphophallus konjac. The sequence continues at coordinate 367,732,169 of CM040123.1, forward strand.
CTGCTCGCCTTGTGACGCACTAGGCTAGGTGCGTCAGGGCATGTGACGCACCAGTACTGGCGCGTCACAGTCGGTTTTGCACCGAACGTGTGACGCTCCTATGTTGGACCATCAGACGGATGTGACGGCCCAGTGATAGACCGTCAGAGCCTGTGGCGCGCCTGGGTTGGACCGCCAGGCTCTGGACTGCACCCGGTGATCCGTAGTCCCGTTTCTTTTCTGACAGTGGTCACCGTGCGACGGTGCTGGTACGTTGGATGGTCCCCGTACGTCGTCGGATGCTGACGTTATTTTCCGTTGACCTGAGAGTCTACTCCTTCAGTGACCCTCCACTAGTCGTAGCCTTCCTGCACGCTTGTGGACCCACCAGGGAGTGGTGGAGAGGCTACCTTGAGGACGTTTTTTAGACTGATTTCTGTCGGGCCCCTCGTCTGTAGCCAGAGTCCGGCTCAAGGGGAAAACCAGTTAGAGGCCAGACCTAGGACGCATGGTCTATGTGTGCACACGTGGTTGGGGGCAGTTGGACACACGCTGACGAGCGTGACCCCAGCTCATCACTTGCTTTGTGGTTACTTGTTCGGTGTCCGTGCCTCTGGTAGACGCTACCACGTCAGGCAGTTCACCTGCGGTGCGGTGTAAGACGTCAGGGGATGCTACCGACTGTGCTTCTAGTGGGAGGTACTCACGTCGAGTCGGGAGTGACAGACTGTCAGTCTTGTGACTTCAACCTTTGGGTTTTGGTCGGGTTGACCGTTGAGCTCCGGTTGTTTCGCCGTGGCGCGTGCATCAGTTTTCGTGCCGCGAGACCGGTGTTGTAGTTGCAGGGCTATTACTTCTGAGGTACTCGCTTAACCGCTAGCGTAGTGGTTTCCCGTTTCGCGAGGTAGGGTTCGAGTGATCCTTACTGAGTCTTGTTCTGAGACTCATTCCCTGCGCGTTTTCACCGTGTTTCAGGCGAGGCGCGGTCTCAGAGGAGAGCGACTGAGGCTCAGCGTGGTTCAGGTGCCTAGCGTTAGTGTCAGAGGTTAGAGCCGGGGTATGCCCCGTGTAGCTGTACTTTTCTTTCTTGTCTCTGTACTAGTTGTGGACTGCTGTTGTTTATTTTATGTCATCTTGTGGACCATGTATCATGTAAAATGTTAATTTAATTTTCTGCTTAAATATATTATAACTATTTATTTTCTGTAATTATTTGTGATACTTGTGTAGTCTCCACACCATCCTTTTAACCCTTCCGAGTCTTCGGGCTCATGGGTGGCGGTGCGAGTCTCGGGTTATCGGGCCTTCCCGGTAATCAGATTCTCGGGTCGTTACAGCTCGTGTGTGTCTTGCGCCTTTGACTGTGTGGGTCTTTGGTAGGTCTTTACCTGATTTGGTAGGCTTTTCACGATAGGGTTTCGTGATTTGACAATGGATCGGTAACGCCTGACTTTGTGAGATCGAGGTTTGCCTTTCTGTTACTATTAGGAGTAGTTTAGAGGGCCGAGGTTCCTTCGGCTCCCGTGTCTCAGCGTTATGGCTTTCCTCTTTACTTTTACTGTTGTTACTCCTGTTGTTAGTGCTTTGCTTTAGAGTAGCACAGCTGTTACTACGTTACTTTGAGGTAGGGTTCTGCGGGATCTCTACTGAGCCAGTGACATGAGACTCACCCCTGACTTTTCAGATGTAGCTATTCTGCCTCATGGCTGGAGGTTCCGTTGTGCGGTAGTTCTGTGTTGCCAGCGTTTGTCAGTGTCGAGCTTCCCCCGACTTGAGAGTACGTTTCCCTTCCTGTTGGACTGTACTTATCTTTCTTTGAACTGGACTCTGTTAGCTTTAATTTGTTATAGAAAATGTAATTTTATTTCTACTACTTTAGAAATCCTGATCATTGAAATTTAATTACTTACTACTTTATCTGAAAGTTCAATGTACTCTCACACACCTTTCTATCCCTTCGGAGTTTTTTCGCTCTTGGGAGATCTCGTAGGTTTCAAGTGGCATCGGGTTTATCCGATATCCAGAGTACGGGCCGCCACACAAACACCCTATTAAGCATTACTCTTTGTGATTTTGCCAAGGAGTGGGCTACTGTTCATTTGTAAAGTGGACACTAGCGACTCACTTTTGCTTTGTTGGGGGGACACTTAATTTCTTTTCTTTGGCACCTTTTGTGTAGGAGAGTTTTTGGGTTTTGCTCCCTTCACACTTGTGCCGTCTTTTCGTCTGTAAATGTGTTGTACACTTTGATGTGTTGCAAATAGTACGCACTTTATTTTGATTGGTTAGTGTGAAAGGAAGGACGCATGGTGCCTTAAGTGCTACCTGATGCACTCCTCATGTAAATTCACGTATTTTTGAGAAAACTCAGTCAAAATGGAAAATACTATAGATTGATAGAATATAATTCATAATAGTGAAAAATAGCGTATAAGAGTGAATAGTAATTCGTAAGAGTGACAAAACAGTCTATTAGTCTAATAGGTAATTCTGGATTCTTATGAGCTATTTTTTACTCTTATGAATTGTATTTCACTGATTTACAGTATTTTTCACTCCCATATGAATTTCACATGACGCATGGATCTAAATACAGAGCGTATCAGATTACATGGGATCGGAGAATTTAAGGGGTGTGATTTAGAGCATGGTGATACAGGGCGAGTCACCGAGTTTACAGAGAACATTTTTGATTTATGTGGAAGCGCCGAAGACATCTAGTCAGAAGTTTATTTTATTAATTTATTATGTGTCATAGTTAATTTGTGAGTTATTTTAGTTAAGAGTCGTGTAGTCAGTTATATATATTTTTTGTTTATTTTAATAGTCAAATTATTTTTCTGTTAAAGTAAAAACAAGAATGGGTCTAGTTGTAATTGTGTTTTTTCTATAAATAGTAGAAGCTAATCCTAATTATGGTTAAGCAATGGTTAGAAAAAAAAAGATTGCAGCGCCACTGTGTGTGTTTCTTCTGGTAGAAGCCGAACCCCTCTCCTTCTTCTTCCTGGCGTGAGGCCAAACCCCCACTTCCCTACTTCTTTTGAGTTTGATTCCACGTTTCTTATTCTCCACCATAACCCCATCTCCCTGGCCCATCCATATTCATGTTTTCATTCCATTTACAGAAGTTTCTTAACCCGCTGTAGCATTTTCACTGTTCCTTTGTTTATTTTGTTCATTTCCGTAAAAGTCTTCTTCATTCACTATTCCATCTTATTTTTCCCAAACCCTGTCTCCTTGCGTCTACATCCTTCGTCACTCCTCCTCCGCCTCAGTGCCGCATGACCACGGCGGACCCTATCACCGGTGCCGTCGTTGCAGCATCCCACTGCCGACTCCCCTGACGTGGCCTCCAGTCACTGCTGGCACCCAGGCCATCACCGCCCCTTTCCGTCGCGGTGAGCAACCCCTCGAAGACAAGCACGTCTTGCCTCCAGCCACGGCCCGGCGCCGTCCGGCCTGTCGCTGTCACCGCCATCACCGGGTGGCCCCTGTTGAGTACGGACTGAATAGATCTAGAGGGGGGGTGAATAGATCTAGCCCCTTTTTCACTTTATAAAACAACGATTGACTAGAACTTAAGCGAACTATGGATTGCAAAGATAAAACTGATAGCTATAGCGACAGCAATCAATAAGAAGAGCACACACCACACGAAAAATCACAAGACAGGATTTTTAGGTGGTTCAGTCTCTTCCCGAGACTTACGTCCACCCCTTGCTCAACTTGAGCAAGGCTTCACTAAATGAGAAATCCTGATCTCATACAAACGCCGCTGTCACACAGCTTGTTCCTGCTGACACACAGCTTGACTCCGCTGCCTCACAGCTTGAAGCCACTGCCTTACAGCTTGACACTTAATGTAATGAAAAGATAAGTAGAAGAGGTGTAACAAAGCTGAACATGGACTTTTGAAGCAGAGTAACTAAATAGTTCAGCTTGGGACTCAATCACATAGGTAACAAGGCAAGACTCCCTGTAGGACTTCCAGCAGGAGGCCTTCAGCTGCCTTACTGCTGGAACTTGCAACGCCCTGAGCCAGGTCTTCCTTCTGCAGCACCGACGATCACTTCTGTCTTCTGCAGTTTTTCGGTTGCCGGAGAGCCACTCTTCCTTTTCTGTTTAGGGATGCTTTTTCTGCGGATCTTCCTCCGCTTCTACTCTATATTCCCCTATTTAGCTCTCTGTGCATCGTGTGTACTCTCTTTTCTTTTTGCACCAGTTCATATCTAGCACGACGCTGTTTCCCGCGCAAGTGCGAAACCTGTTGGATTACCCGCTAAAAACAGGGAGAAGATTAAATAGAATCTTAGAGAAGATTTGACCGGTTCTTAGCAAGATTCTCTCCTTGAATCCCGTGCGGGATCTTATCATCTAAACCGCCCAACAACCTGCAGCAACAACCTGCAGGTTTTTCTCAACAGAAACTGAATTCGGTTAGAGTTCGGTTCTGGACGCTGCTTTGCCTGTGGTCGACCATGAGCTTGTCGCTGGTCGACAAAGAACAATGTCCAGACGGCTGGTCCTTCAGTCTGATGCTCTGTCTGTTCCGTGGTCGACAACGAGCAGACCTTTGGTTGACCACTGAAGTCTGTACAGCGGAAAAGTAACTGGTCGACCACCGAAGTCTGTACAGAGGAAAGTCTATACAGAGGAAAGTCTGTACAGAGTTGGATTCGCTTGTATTGCATCGTGGTCGACAGCGGACAGGCCTTTGGTTGACCAACGAAGTCTGTACAGAGGAAAGTCTGTACAGAGGAAAAGTCTGTACAGAGTTGGATTTGCTTGTATTGCTTCGTGGTCGACAACGGGCAGGGCTCTGGTCGACAACCAGAGCGCGTACAGAGGAAACGTAGCTTGAACTGTGTTTGGTTGGGTTCGTTGGTCGACAATGACTACCACTCTGGTCGACAAGAAACCTTGACAACTTCCTCTGATTTGTTGACTTCATTAGAACTTCAGTATACCTGAAATTACTTGAACTATCAGATTTGCATTGAATTAGTTAACCACATCTTTTGTCATCATCAAATTATCATGAGTCCATTACTTTATATTGAAGGAGCAATTAAACATATCCTTTGTCATCATCAAAACTAAAGGGATGCACAACATTCTCCCCCTTTTTGATGATGACAACCATGGGTCATTGTGACAATCAGGAGATTATTTCAGCCAGAAACTGCATTTGATATGCCATTCAGAAACTATCATAACATATATCATTATCACAGAATTCAGCTAGAAAATTCATTTTGATATGCCTTTCAAAAGTATCATAACATGACTTACATGAATGACTCAAAGAACAAAGGCAAAGACTTGACATCTAGTCACACCTAGACCCACAATGACACAAAAAGACTCTATCTCCCCCTTTGTCAACAACAAAAAGAGGGGTATCCAGACATTCACTCCGAGGAGGACGAAGAAGTCTCGGGCTTCACGTTCTCTGCCATCCGATCCAGCTTGTCAACTATGTGTGCATATGAAAGCCTTAGCTTCTGGATCTCTGAGATAGTAGCATGGTGATACTGTTTATTCTGCTGGTTGGTGAACTCAATGCGTGTACCCATCTCTGCTGACACTTCAGCTAAAGTGCTAACCAGTCTGTTAAATCGAGAGCTAGCATGATCTGAGTGTTCCTTTTGCTTGATGAACCTGGTCTCCATCTGCTGCTCTAGTCTTTGGACTTTCAGCTCCAAGCGCCCGGTTGCAGCATTCATACTGTCTTGAAAGGAATGGAATTGAGTTGTGAGTGAGGTCAGCTGAGATGCTATCTGGAGAAGCACTCCGTGAGATTCACTGTTGGAGGTGGAAGGAGGTGGTGGAGCAGAAGTAGACGGAGCGAAGGTAAAGGGAACAGAGTTATGTGGAACATGGGTAGGTGGAACAGACGTAGATGGAATATGAGTGGCTGCAGTGCCTGGTTGCCATGGCACAATAGCGAGTGAAGGTGGAGGATGGGTAGCAGTAGTGGTAAAAGTGGGAGTGTGAGATGGAATCACCACAGGTGGAGGGGTTGCAGCAGGGCTGACGTGAATTGGTGTCTGTGGTGGAGAAGAGGGAGTCAAATGTGCTTTGGATTTACCCTTGGATGGTAGGGTGCGTTGAACTTGATCTCCTACCTTCTTGTAGCCCAAAAATGTGGTCACGTAATGGAACGAGTATACGTGCCGTTTGGGAATGACAATGCGCGGAGCGTGAGGAATGGGTATATTTGCTGCTTCCAAAATGGCAGTTATGTGGGCAGCATAAGGAAGAGAGTTCAGAGGGTAATGCAAGAGGGTTTTGAAAGTGTTCTGAATGAGCTTGGGAAGGCAGATGGGTTGGCGTGTGATGAGGCCATGGAGAAGAAAGAGGTGAAGTCGACTTACATGTTCCCTGGCGCCTCCTCTTGGTTGGATTATGGTGGTAAGAAGGTGATGGAGCAATCGATGAAGAGGAGGGAAAGTGTTGGCATTGAGGGATTTGGGAAGGACCTCAGGGACTGGTTGGCCAGTGACCACGGCATATGCAGCTTTGAAGTCAAAATCCTCAGGATTGAAGGCAGTACCGTGCCTGGAAATGTTCAGCGCCTTGTGGAGTAGCTTGAAGTCGAGGCTGACGATGACACCTTGAACTACTGTATAGACCTTGTCATCCACGACTTGCAGGTTGTGGTAGAACTCTTGCACAAGCTGTGGAGAATACATAGTGTGTGCAGAGACAAACTCTGTCCAGCCTTGGGCGTCCAAAACTTCCAGCAGCTCTGGGAACATCTCCATCAGCTTCTGATCGGAGAAATCTACTATTCTCGGAGGCAGGATGGTCCGGGGCTTCAGTGATCCAGAGACGGGATGAACAATGGGCATATCTAAGGATGCTGTCACATCCGTTGTCGACCGCCGAGTGGTCGATGGCTGACCCCGCGTGGCCTTCTGCTTGGAGTGCTTGGACGGCGGCGACGCTTCGGCAGGAGCCTGATCCCTTGCTCGCTTGGAGGACCTCTGAGCATGCGACGGATTCATGGTGGAAGGTAGCGAGAGAGTGTGTGGAGGCGAGAGAGAGAGGGATGCACAAGGGGGCGAAAGGGGACTGGAGACGAAGGACGACCGTGAAGGGTGAAAACGGCGAGGGTGAGAAGATTAGGGACCCAGTCGGTTCAATTTATAGGGCAGGATATCAGAGAGTACGACCTGGGTCTTAAAACCTAGGGTTGTGGAACCAACGCGATGAGGAAAACGAAGGGATAGGATTAATTCAGCCGAGATAAAATTGGGGGTTTTATTGAAGTGTACACCCTTTCCTTAATGAAGCATTTATTCAGCCTATCCACTCTTGGCAGAGACCACCTTGTAAACAATTAGAGTGGGCCTTGTGGTTCATTGAATTTGACGGTATTGCACCAATAAATTTGCGCCCCATATCGAATTTTCTCCACATGACCTCTTAAACTTATAATAGATTTCATGAGGCTGTTTTACTAACTGTGCGAGCTGAATAGTGTTTTTAGTTTTTCTTTGCATGCCATGCCTTCGGTCAACCATTTTATTCTGTCGTTTGAATAATTTTGAATTTTTCTTTTTGAAGTATTTGGAAGGCTGTGGTCAGGTTTATCACATGCTTTTCTACACGAGGAGACACGCTTTTTACACGCCAGAAACCTCGGCTACTTAGCATGCCTAACCATTCCACGTTTAACTGGGACACACCTTTTATCCGTGAGGATATACGTTTATCAGACGCCAATATCCCCAGTTACTCAGTATGCCCAATCTCAATAATTTTTGATAGTAGCAGAGATAGATTGGTTCTTCATGACACACATGCCTCTCACTTATCTTTCATCCACTTTTATTTTTCTTAAAATGGGAGGCAGTAGTTTCTCAGAATCCAATCCATTGCTCTACCATGAAGACAGAGTTATGGCGTATTCCACGTGCATTCATGCTATATTTTTGGATTTAATTTAACTGTTCAGCACGGGCACAGGTAGAGAGACTGACTCACTACTAAAAATCATAAGTCGTGAAAATCATGTGACAGAATCATAGTTATGGTTTGAATTTATTGAAGCAGTACAGTTCAAATTCTCATTACTACACTTAACCTCTACTCTTAATGATTACATTGGTGATTTTATTGGAAGAAATGGTTAGGTTATTCAATGTTTAATCAAGGAATGAATTTACACTTTTTTTTTTGCTCCCCCTCAATTTGTGAATCCATGCTGAAATGAGAAGAGAAAAACGTGTTGGCCAAGATGAGATAGAAAGACACAAGATGTGTAGCATATGGATGAGGATTGCTAAGTGGAGACGGATCTGAGTCCAATTTAGTTTAATCAAATCAGAAGATTTTCTGCCTTCCATTGTCGACCATGGAGCTGTCTTTGGTCGACATCTGCGCAGTCACAGAGCCTGCCTGAAATTGACATCTGCTTACTGACAAGTCTATTGTCGACTATGGGACTGTCTATGGTCGACACTTGCATAATCACAGAACCAAACAGTCTTCTGTCCTGATGTCTTGGTCGACCAATGCCTTGTCTTGTGTCGACCACCAGAGCTAACCAGTAGCAGGGCCAGGAATTTGCAGAAATTGCTAGAGTAACAGCTGACACCAGAGCCTCCAAACTTGACCAGTACCAGAGACTTAACTGACAGATCTACATTCATAAATTACAGAAATCTATACAGAGAACACATGGATATGAGCATTTCACGAATTTTCAGGAGATATTCTGCATATCCCCAACTCCCTTCTTAGAGTTGAAAATCTGTCATTGTTTAGGGGTTTTGTGAAAATGTCTGCCAATTGTTTTTCAGTTTCTACAAATTGAAGCATGAAATTTCCTTTGGATACCTCATCTCTCAGAAAATGATGACGGATCTCAATGTGTTTTGTCCTAGAATGTTGAATGGGGTTTTTAGACAAGTTAATAGCACTAGTGTTGTCACATAAAATGGGTGCACAGCCAAGATCTACATTGTAGTCTTGGAGTTGATGTTTTATCCACATAACCTGTGTACCACAACTCCCTACTGCGACATACTCAGCCTCAGCAGTGGAGAGTGCCACAGAGTGCTGTTTCTTAGAAGCCCATGATATTAAACATCCACCTAAGAATTGACAATATCCACTAGTACTCTTCCTATCAATTTTGCAACCAGCATAATCAGCATCTGAATATGAGATCAGATCTAGTTTGCAATATGTAGGATACCACAAACCCAATTCTTGGGTGCCGGCAAGGTATCGAAAGATACGCTTGACAGCTCCTAAATGTGATTCTCTAGGACTAGACTGATATCTAGCACACATGCATACACTAAACTGAATATCTGGCCTTGATGCAGTTAAGTATAGCAGGGATCCGATCATACCTCTGTATTTCTTGGCATCTACCATGTTACCTTTTACATCTGCTTCCAAAGTTGCATTTGTCCCCATGGGTGACTCGATTGGCTTGCAGCTTTCCATACCAAATTTCTTCAACATCTCTTTTATGTACTTGGATTGATTTATGAAATATCCTTCTCTGCATTGTGAGATCTGCAATCCAAGAAAGAATTGTAAATCACCCATTAAGCTCATTTCAAACTCATTAGTCATTAAATTTGCAAATTCAGTACACAAAGAGGTTTCAGTAGATCCAAACACGATATCATCCACATAGATTTGTACAATCAGTATATTCTTACCTTGGGTCTTGGAAAATAATGTTTGATCAATTTTACCTCTTGAGTATCCCTTTTTGGTGAGGAAGGAGCTCAACCTTTCATACCAAGCCCGAGGAGCCTGCTTTAATCCATACAAGGCTTTGTGCAATTTGTAGACATGATTAGTAAGTTCATCATTTTCAAAACCAGGGGGTTGTTCCACATAGACCTCTTCTTTTATAATACCATTTAGAAATGCACTTTTTACGTCCATTTGTTGCAATTTGATTCCATGAGAAGATGCAAATGCTAATAATATCCTGATGGCTTCTAATCTAGCAACTGGAGCATATGATTCTTCAAAATCAACTCCAAGTTCCTGGTTGTACCCTTTAGCCACCAGCCGAGCCTTGTTTCTCATTACAACCCCTTCTTCATTCAACTTGTTTTTATATACCCATTTGGTTCCAATTACAGGGTGAGATGTAGGTCTAGGGACAAGTTTCCACACCTGATTTCTTTCAAATTGATTTAGTTCTTCATGCATAGCATTTATCCATGATTCATCTTTTAATGCTTCCTCTACAGATTTGGGCTCTATTTGGGACACAAGAGCAAGTTGATCCAGTTCATTAATGGCCTTAATCTGAGATCTAGTCTTCCTAGGATCATGTATTCCACCAATAATGTTATCTAAGGGATGATCTCTAAGAAGCCTCAAGTTTTCAAGATTGTTACCTGATATGATCCCTCCTTCGGTCTGATCATTAGAGTTACCTTGGTTTCTTTCTTGATTCTGTGTTTCTTCATTCTCCATCGGTCCTTCTTTGTCTTTCAGAAATTCTCCATCTTCTTCTTCCTTGCTGACCTGTTCATTTTTGATAAGATCATTAACTTCATCAAATGAGATATGAGGGGATTCTTCAACAATTTGATCTTTGGTGTTAAAAACCCGATAGGCTCTTGATCGGTCAGAATAGCCCAAGAATATTCCTGAGTCACTCTTTGGTTCAAATTTGTCCAAGACTCTCTTATCGTTGTTATGAATGAAACATTTTGCACCAAAGATTCTAAGATGAGCTAGAGATGGTTTCTTACCTTTGAGCATTTCATATGGAGTTTTTGCACTAGATGGTCTTACCATTGCCCGGTTTACAATGTAGCATGCTGTGTTGACCGCCTCAGCCCAAAACTTCCTTGGAAGATTAGCTTCAACCAACATGGTTCTAGCCATCTCGACAAGAGTGCGGTTCCTTCTCTCTACAACTCCATTTTGCTCCGGTGTCCTTGGTGAGGAGAATCTATGGGTTATGCCCTTGTTTCTGCAGAATACATCAAAATCAGAGTTTTCAAACTCCCCCCCATGGTCAGATATGATTGTACACACTTTGGACTTACCATCCTGCTTCATTCTTTTGTAAAATTCCTGAAATTCATGAAAAGCGTCACTTTTATGTGATAAGAACATTACCCATGTAAATCTGGAAAAATCATCCACTAGAACATAACCATATTTCTTACCACTAAGACTGGCAATTCTTGTTGGGCCAAAAAGGTCCATGTGTACAAGTTCTAGGGGTCTGGATGACTGACTTTCAGTTCTACCTTTGAATGATTTTCTTGTTTGCTTTCCTTGGGTGCATGCTTTACATACTTTGACATTTTGAGCAAACGAAATTTCAGGCAAACCAATAACCATTCTATTTTTCACAAGTTTGTGCAGCACCCTATAGCTAACATGCCCTAGCCTTCGGTGCCACAACCAGGTCAAGTCCTCCTTCTTGGCGGTTAGGCACAAGTTGGAGTGGGCTGGATCATCCAAGTCTATCATGTAAACATTGTTCACTCTCTCACCCATAAACTTGACTGCATCTGAATTTGGTTCAATAATCTTGCAGGTTTTGGAGTCAAATACTACTTTATGGCCTTTGTCGCACAGTTGACTGATGCTCAATAAATTATATTCCAATCCATCCACCAGCAAAACATTGTCAATACAGTTTGAAGGTTTCTTACCTATCTTACCTCTTCCGATAATCTTGCCTTTGTTATTTCCTCCAAACGTCACATAACCTCCATCCTTTGAGCTTAGCTGGGAGAACTTGGTCTTGTCTCCTGTCATGTGTCTTGAGCAACCACTATCTAAGTACCACTTGTTGTGCATGGCTGCCAGACATTCCTGCATCACGAATTACATAGAAACTTTTGGACCCCAATGGTACCCGGGTCCAAGATAGCTTGTGAAATCATGAAACTGTTGTAACAACATCTTGGGAACCCAAATTTTGTTAGAACAGTTTGTCTTTTCGTTTCTTAACTTGTTCAGGTTGTGTTCCTTTTGATTTAATGTTCCTCTATTTTGAGTCCATTTCCTTAAATTCCAATTTCCATTCTGTTTCGGCTGAGAGAAGTTGTGGGTTCTGTTTGTGTGTCTGGTCGACATCTGGTATGTCTGTGGTCGACCAGGGTTTCTCCAGAAGCCAGCACCTGTTCTGGCAGATCCTCTGGTTGACATATGAGGAGTCTGTTGTCGACCAGCATGTTTCCAGACACCTTGTTTTACAGGTTTGGGTTTATTAACATGATTTAATGCTCTGTTTGTCTGGTTACTTCTGTGAATTTGAATTTCTCGTCTGATATGGCTGTTGTTTTTAAGCTGATGTAGATTGACCATTTTCTCTTTAGAATTCCTCTCTTCCCAGGTGACATTAGTCTGTTTAGAGGAACTTTCAGCTATGTCCTCTTGTTTGTTTTGATATAGGTTTATCAAGGGGCCTTTTCCTTTAGTGTCAGCTTTTTATTTAAAGTTTTCACTTGGAATTCCTTTTTAGCTGCTGGGTTGTACCCTAACCCCTCTTTCTGAAAATTTACTTTTATTCCCAACACAGCGTTCAAGTTTTCTTCACCTTAGTCATTTTTTCCAATGTTTCCTGTTTGTTTTTCAGTTCACTTTGAATTCTTTCTATTTCTTTCAGAAGTTGACTGTTTTCTTCCTTGAGTGAGTTGTATCTTTCTTGAGTTAGCTTAGTTTCCTGTTCATATTCTTGAGTCTTTAGTTTTAACTCATCAATTGTGTTTTTTAGTATCTCATTTTCTTCTAATAGCTCTTTGACATTTTCTTCATCTGTCTTGTGTTGATTCAGCTTATTTTGCAAGGTGGTGATTTCCAATTCTAGTTGAGTTCTGTTAGCAATTAGGTTGCTGTCATTATTGAGCTGATTGACTTTCTTCTTCAACCTTTTATTTTCCTTTCTTGTTGTTTCATATGTATCAAGTAAGTCTGAAAATGCTTCTTCCCAATCTGAGCTAGAGAAGTCTTGAAACTGGGAGGTTACCTCAAGATCGTTGCTGTCTCCTTCGGCCATTAAACATGTGTTTCCTTCTTCTTCTTCGGAGGTTGTTTCCTCTTCGCTGCTTTCCTCCTCCTCGCTCCATGTGCTTATCATTGCCTTTGGTCTCTTGCCTTTCCACTTGAAGCTTGATTTCTTAGGAGCCTCTGGACATTCAGCCTTCATATGTCCTGGTTTCCTGCAGTTGTAGCAAACAAGCTTGTTAGATGAAGCTTTGTTTTTGTCAAACTTAAACTGGGATGATTTCCTTACCGTGCCCTTTGGATTTTTAAATCCCTTACCTTCCTTCCGCAAGAACCTTCTGAACTTTCTTGTTAGCATGGCTAGCTCGCCAGTTTCCTCACCTGTGCTAGATGAGTTATCAGTGTCAGATAATTCAGAGGTGCCTATTTTAGTCTTCAGGGCGAGCTGCTTCTTTTTCTTGCCCTCATCTTCGTTTCTCTTTAGGTTGACCTCATATGCCATTAGGGAACCTACCAGTTCATCCACAGTCATAGTTGTGAGGTCTTTTGAGTCCTCAATTACTGTGGCCTTGGTATGCCACATAGGTGTGAGGGACCTTAAGATTTTCCTCACAAGCTCCTGCTCTTTGTAGGTCTTCCCTAGACTCTTTAAGCTATTTGTTAGTTGTACTAGTCTGGCATACATCTCAGAAATGTTTTCATCAGTTTTCATTCTAAACATTTCGTATTCTGAGACTAGCATATTTGCTTTGGACTCTCTTACCTCTGAAGTACCTTCATAGATGACCTTGAGTCGATCCCACATCTCCTTGGCTGTTGCACATTGTGAGACTCTTGAGAACTCCGTGGGGTGAAGCGCACATTGCATCACGTTCATTGCTCCCCAGTTGATGGTTGATTTTCTGACCTGTTCTCTGGTCCAGGTATCCTCGTCGTCGGGCAGATCATAGGGTCCGCGGCTTACCACTCTCCACATCTCATGATCTTGTGCTCTCAAGAACACCTGCATACGATTTTTCCAGTATGAGTAATCATTTCCATCAAAGTATGGTGGTCTAGTCACTGAGTGTCCCTCAGCTATTAGACTTCTAGAGTTCAGTCCGCTAGGTCTCTCCTGGTTGTTAGACCACATTTTCGGAGAGTCTAGCTCTGATACCACGTGTTGAGTACGGACTGAATAGATCTAGAGGGGGGGTGAATAGATCTAGCCCCTTTTTCACTTTATAAAACAACGATTGACTAGAACTTAAGCGAACTATGGATTGCAAAGATAAAACTGATAGCTATAGCGACAGCAATCAATAAGAAGAGCACACACCACACGAAAAATCACAAGACAGGATTTTTAGGTGGTTCAGTCTCTTCCCGAGACTTACGTCCACCCCTTGCTCAACTTGAGCAAGGCTTCACTAAATGAGAAATCCTGATCTCATACAAACGCCGTTGTCACACAGCTTGTTCCTGCTGACACACAGCTTGACTCCGCTGCCTCACAGCTTGAAACCACTGCCTTACAGCTTGACACTTAATGTAATGAAAAGATAAGTAGAAGAGGTGTAACAAAGCTGAACATGGACTTTTGAAGCAGAGTAACTAAATAGTTCAGCTTGGGACTCAATCACATAGGTAACAAGGCAAGACTCCCTGTAGGACTTCCAGCAGGAGGCCTTCAGCTGTCTTGCTGCTGGAACTTGCAACGCCCTGAGCCAGGTCTTCCTTCTGCAGCACTGACGATCACTTCTGTCTTTTGCAATTTTTCGGTTGCCGGAGAGCCACTCTTCCTTTTCTGTTTAGGGATGCTTTTTCTGCGGATCTTCCTCCGCTTCTACTCTATATTCCCCTATTTAGCTCTCTGTGCATCGTGTGTACTCTCTTTTCTTTTTGCACCAGTTCATATCTAGCACGACGCTGTTTCCCGCGCAAGTGCGAAACCTGTTGGATTACCCGCTAAAAACAGGGAGAAGATTAAATAGAATCTTAGAGAAGATTTGACCGGTTCTTAGCAAGATTCTCTCCTTGAATCCCGTGCGGGATCTTATCATCTAAACCGCCCAACAACCTGCAGCAACAACCTGCAGGTTTTTCTCAACAGAAACTGAATTCGGTTAGAGTTCAGTTCTGGACGCTGCTTTGCCTGTGGTCGACCATGAGCTTGTCGCTGGTCGACAAAGAACAATGTCCAGACGGCTGGTCCTTCAGTCTGATGCTCTGTCTGTTCCGTGGTCGACAACGAGCAGACCTTTGGTTGACCACTGAAGTCTGTACAGCGGAAAAGTAACTGGTCGACCACCGAAGTCTGTACAGAGGAAAGTCTATACAGAGGAAAGTCTGTACAGAGTTGGATTCGCTTGTATTGCATCGTGGTCGACAGCGGACAGGCCTTTGGTTGACCAATGAAGTCTGTACAGAGGAAAGTCTGTACAGAGGAAAAGTCTGTACAGAGTTGGATTTGCTTGTATTGCTTCGTGGTCGACAACGGGCAGGGCTCTGGTCGACAACCAGAGCGCGTACAGAGGAAACGTAGCTTGAACTGTGTTTGGTTGGGTTTGTTGGTTGACAATGACTACCACTCTGGTCGACAAGAAACCTTGACAACTTCCTCTAATTTGTTGACTTCATTAGAACTTCAGTATATCTGAAATTACTTGAACTATCAGATTTGCATTGAATTAGTTAACCACATCTTTTGTCATCATCAAATTATCATGAGTCCATTACTTTATATTGAAGGAGCAATTAAACATATCCTTTGTCATCATCAAAACTAAAGGGATGCACAACAGGCCCGCCATGCACAGCTCCCTTGCAGATGCCGCGACGACCTCCGGGAGCCGCTCAGCCGCCGCGAGCCCTTGCCGCTGCCACCGTCCCACGCCGTAGTCGAGCCCGTCCTCAGCCGGCCGCCGTCAGGCATCCCGCATGCACCGCCACTATCAAACCTATCTCCGGCGGGCTGGGCCCGTTCGCACCGGTCGTCCACCCGCACCGGCACCATCCTCCACGACCGCCGCAGGCCACAGCCGCTACCTTCCGGCACCTCCGACACCGCGAGCGGTCTTGCAGAGCAGACCGCGGCTCCACCGGCCTCTTGCCGTCGCTCTCTCTTCCCCCCTCCCGTGGGATTAATTGGTACAGTCCAACACCTAGCTTGTCACACCCTATGTTCTAGTTGCTACTTTTGAAGCCTGCAAAGGGATCGAATTATGAAGTCTTTCTTGGTTTTTCTATTGCATGCAAAGGCCCTCCCTTTTTGCAAGTCATCTACCTCATTTGTTTACATCTTGTGATGGTTACAATTTGAGGAGAATTTTAGAGCAGAATGAAGTTAAAGGTGATTTGCAGAAAACTATGATTATGTGAGATACGATCTGAAGGAAATTGCATTTCCTTCGTCATTACCGGTTCCTCCACACATAAAAAATCAGAGATTTGCAGCAACTCATATGTTTGATCAAATGCCCATGAGAGCTCAGGTTATTTTGATGGGGTGAACAGTTTCTGTCCTGCATCAGATTTGGTATCAGAGCTTTGGAAATCAACTTATTTTCATAAGTTGAGGTCCGTATTTTATGCGGTATGCTTCCTGTTCCGATTATTTTTGCTGCATATTTACCTAATGGACAACGAAAATAAATTGATTTACATGAGTCGGAAGATAGGAATTGGATTTCACCTGACATTGTTAAGTCACTTGCAAAGAGTGGAGACATTGTTATTGAGGGTGACCGTATATTTGTGGAATTCTATAAGAAGTTCAAAACAGTCACCTATGATGATGGTGCTTGATGTGACATTGGGGCAATGGCTGACACATGCATTATTTTAGGAAGAAAGTGGTTGGAACAAAGGAGTGCTATTATTGATCCAGAAAGGAAAAGTTGCATCTTGAGACATGATACCTTACCGGGTGGATTTATTTTTCATAATCTATTATTATCTCACCCACAAGGAAATAATATACACCAATCTTATGAATGTCAGTCAAAAGTAGAATTAAAAGAGGAATAACTCCCTGTTAATTGATTAGGCCCCAGAGGTTATTTTTTCTCCAGCAGAGGTTACAGATAGTCAAGATATTGCTTTACAGATGGTTGATTGTTGGGATCGCGACCTCTTCCTACAGTCTGGATTGGATATGATTTGTGAGTCTATGTTTGAAGAGGTTTATATTCCTTCCAGCATGGATCTACTTCAGAAGTCGATGCTTCACTCATGGGATCATCAGATATTTGATCAGTCAAAATTGGGTTTAATTTCTGATATTGTGTTTGAGATGCCTGTTGCACATAAGTCACATCCAGTGGTGGTTCCTACAGTTTATTCTACTTCTCCACAGAGTTCATGACCTATTGTTGTTGCTGATATGAAAATTTGTATGGCTCAGAGTGACTTCGATTTGGTATGGTACAGTGTTGAGGCATTGACTCAGCGTCACCGCCAATTTATTGATTTGAAGATCCCCGTGAATTCATTGATGTTGCATGCGCAAGATGTTCCTATCTTCACTTCAGTGCTTCTTCATCATTTCAAAATTTGAGGTCGAATTTTTTCGAACCAGGGGAGATTGATACAGAGCGAGTCGTCGAGTTTACAGAGAACATTTTTGATTTATGTGGAAGCACCGAAGGCATCCAGTCAGAAGTTTATTTTATTAATTTATTGTGTGTCATAGTTAATTTGTGAGTTATTTTAGTTTAGAGTTGTGTAGTCAATTTTGTATTTTTTTTGTTTATTTTAATGGTCAGATTATTTTTCTGTTAAAGTAAAAATAAGAATGGGTCTAGTTGTAATTATGTTTTTTCTATAAATAGTAGAAGCTAACCCTAATTAGGGTTAAGCAATGGTTAGAAAAAAAAAGATTGCAGCGCCACTGTGTGTGTTTCTTCTGGCGGAAGCCGAACCCCTCTCCTTCTTCCTGGCGTGAGCCCAAACCCCCACTTCCCTACTTCTTTTGAGTTTGATTCCACGTTTCTTATTCTCCACCGTAACCGCATCTCCCTGGCACATCCATATTCATGTTTTCCTTCCATTTACAGAAGTTTCTTAACCCGCTATAGCATTTTCATTGTTCCTTTGTTTATTTTGTTCATTTCCGTAAAAGTCTTCTTCATTCACTATTCCCTCTTGTTTTTCCCAAACCCTGTCACCTGGCATCTGCATCCTTCGTCACTCCTCCTCCGCCTCGGTGCCCCATGACCATGGTGGACCCCATCACCGGTGCCGCCGTTGTAGCATCCCACTGCCGACTCCCCTGACGTGGCCTACAGTCACTGCTGGCAACCAGGTCATCATTGCCCCTTTCGTCGCAGTGAGCAACCCCGCGAAGACAAGCACGTCCTGCCGCCAGCCACGGCCCGACGCCGTCTGGCCTGTCGCTGTCACCATCGTCACTGGGTGGCCCCGCCGTGCACAGCTCCCCTGCAGACGCCGCGGCGACCTCTGGGAGCCACTCCGCCGTCGCGAGCCCTTGCAGCTGCCACCGTCCCATGCCGCAGTCGAGCCCGTCCTCAGCCGGCCGCCGTCAAGCATCCCGCCTGCACCGCCACTGTCAAACCTATCTCCGGCGGGCTGGGCCCGTTCGCCCCGGTCGTCCACCCGCACCGACACCATCCTCCATGACCGCCGCAGGCCACAGCCGCTACCTTCCGGCACCTCCGGCACCGCGAGCGGTCCTGCTGAGCAGACCGCGGCTCCACCGGCCTCTTGCCGTCGCTCTCTCTTCCCCCCTCCCGTGGGATTAATTGGTACAGTCCAACGCCTAGCTTGTTACACCCTATGTTCTAGTTGCTACTTTTGAAGCCTGCAAAGGGATCGAATTGGGAAGTCTTTCTTGGTTTTTCTATTGCATGCAAAGGCCCTCCCTTTTTGCAAGTCATCTACCTCATTTGTTTACATCCTGTGATGGTTGCAATTTGAGGAGAATTTTAGAGCAGAATGAAGTTAAAGGTGATTTGCAGAAAACTATGATTATGTGAGATATGATGTGAAGGAAATTGCATTTCCTTCGTCATTACCGGTTCCTCCACACATAAAAAATCAGAGATTTGCAACAACTCATATGTTTGATCAAATGCCCATGAGAGCTCATGTAATCACTCGGACCCTTCGGATCTTTTTTCTTGGGTCTCGGATCTATTTTCTCGAAGAATTTATTCTCATTTTTTCCGGAATTATCTTTCGGACATTTTTCGGGTTCGGATTCGTGCGTTTCGGATCAGTTTCGGAGGTCCCGGAACGTGTTCCGCGGTTTCCCGTGTTTTTCCCTAACAGGACCTACGGAACCCCGTAGCGGGTAAACCGGGTCGTTCACCTACTCAAGGATGGTACCACAACGATCAGCGTGTTCCGAGGATCGCGGGGGTATATTTTTCTATTTTTCTGTATTTTTAAAAAATCCAGATTTTCTATATAACCCCATTTCTTTTTCTTTCTTCTTTTCTCGTTTCTCTTTCTTCTTCTTCTTCTTCTTCTTCTTCCTCCCTTTCTCTCCCGTGCGCACGCGACCGTGGTCCCCTCCTCTTCCGGCGACGACTCTGGCGTGCTCCCCTCCGGTTGCAGACGGCGGTGAGATGATGGTGCGGCGGCGACGGTGGCGGTGTGGCGATCGCGGCGGCGTGCGGTGCTCTGTGAGATCGTGGGAGCTCGTGAGGTTTCAAGCGGGTTTTTGGAGATCGGCGGCAATCCGCCGCATTTCGAGCGAATCCAAGGTAGGGTGACGATCCTTAGCTCGGCTTAATTTTACCTTCCCCGTGATTTCTAGGCCGAGGCGAGGTCGAGAGTGGGCTATTCTGTGCCGGGAAGGAAAAATCATGTTTTAGGGCTTGAGTGGCCGATCTAGCGATTTAATCCGCCATTTTGTGGTTTGTGGGCATCAAAAGACGTATTGGGGGCTTGGGAACAAGTTTCCCTTTTGGTTCCCCTTCACCCGGGGGTGAATGGGGCGTGGAATGGCGATTTTGGGATTTTCCCGCCGTTCTTGATTTTCAGGAGCTTTGGCGGTCCTTCCAGTGACCGCCATTTCCTTCTGGTGGCCCCCATGCGACCGTTTCAATCATTCCGTGCGTGGGTTGGGCCTGGCGGCCTCATGATGAGCCGCCAGAGCCCAGGTGGCGTCCGAAAGGCCGACCGCTAAGCCGAGTTGGCCAGCGTGGCCTTCGAGGCGTTTTGACCGTTGGAGGCTTTTGGGTCTGGCGGTCGAAGGTACGCCTTCCTCATGCCCTTTTGGCGGCCCAATATAGGACCGTTTGTTCTTTCGCGACCCGGAGGGTGGCGGCCTAATGCTGAACCGCTACACCCCGTGTAACGGCCTAATGTTGAACTGCTAGCCTTTGTGGCGGCCCGAAGGTGGACCGCCAACGGTTCATGTTCAATCGGAGTTATGTTTTACCGATTCGAGTCCCGGGTGAGTGGACCTCGATTTACGTGCTGAACTGTGGTTTGACTGATGCTGGGCATCATGTGGGGGCCACATGTTAGGGTGCCGTGGGATCCCGGGAGGTGGTGTTTTCGGCTTGCGTCACTGTGAGTCAGTGTCGGTACGAGGAGCGGCCCTTGTACTTTGTCCGGTTTAGATGTTATTTTTCGTTGACTAGAGAGTCTACTCTTTCAGTGACCCTCCACTAGTCGTAGTCTTCCGACACGCGAGTGGTCTCACCAGGGAGTGGTGGCGAAGCTACCCCAGAGAGACGGTTTTAGACTGGTTTTCGTCGGGCCCCACATCTACCAGCCAGAGTCCGGCTGAGGGGAAAATCAGTCAGAGGGCCAGACTAGAGACGCACGGTCTGTGTGTGCACACGTGGTTGGGGGCGGTTGGACCCGCGCTGACGAGCGCGACCCCAGCTAGTCACCTGTTCTGTGGTTACTAGTACGGTGTCTCCGTTCCACGAGGGGTCGAGAGGGACACCCGAGGCACGGTTTAAGCTGTCAGTGGACGCATCCGGCCTTACTTCTAAGGGGTTGGTACTCCTGTCTTTGTCTGGTAGCGACTCTTGGGTTTTGACGAGTTATCTCGATTTTTCGTGCCGTGCGTTCGGTACTAGGCGTAGTGGTAGCTTGTAGTTACTTTCCACGTAGTTTCTCGATTCGCGAGATGGGGACCGGATGATCCCTGCTGAGCTTTTATTTTGAGGTTCATTCCCTGCGTGTTTTTCGTGTTTCAGGTGAGACGAGACTTCAGGGGAGCGTCGGGCCCGTGTCGATCCAAGGCCTGCGAAGCGCGTAGCGGACCCCCGACAGCCAACGACCCACAGAAGGCGGCCCAATAGGGCCTGCCATCAGATTCGCCAGCCCACGAGAGACATCGACCTAGGCATATCGGACGTCAGATGACCTTCCGATGATCGAACGTTACTCCCTTCATCATCTGCCATCATCGACCCCAACTCCAGTAAAGACGAGCATGTCCCATGGGTGCCGTAAGACTCATCGGGTCCCGGATGAACGGGCGCACAACAGGAAACTCCTCACGATTGTGGGGAGACGTTACCCGACGACTCACGCGCTTCCCTATTAAGGGATATGCTTTCACCGTCAGGACAACCCCTATAAATGAACCTTCGACGGAGACACGGAGGACACACACGGTGACATAGACACACATGCATACGGAGACAAACTGACAGCTACAAACGCCTACGGACAGAGAGAGACTTCTACTGTGGAGAGCGCCGACCCGCTTTCGAGCACGCTTTCAGCCTAGCGAGCACTCTCCGAGCACCCGTTGGGTATGGCAGGCACTTCCCCGGAAGTCTTATCCTCACTACAGGCTTGATCGCTCTGCTCTCATCCTCCTCTCTCTTCTCTATCCTCCCTTGATCTCCAGATAATAAGGTCCTAACTTAAGCATCGGAGGATTGTCCCTTAGAATAACGCCGAGGACTCCTTCTGACGTCGTTCCTCTGGTGTTTGCAGGCTTCCATGAGTGACTGGACGATCTTCCCCAACAAATAAATATTAAAAGTGTGATGCGAGGTTTGAGAGATCATTTTCTCGCCTCTCTCTCTCTCTCTCTCTCTCTCTCTCTCTCTCTCTCTCTCTCTCTCTCTCTCTCTCTCTCTCTATATATATATATATATATATATATAAGACAAACAATTTATAACATGTCTTGGCATTGCCCCAGTTCATGGCACTATTTTAAAATCCCCATACTGAATGCTCCATGCGCGCGCGAGAGAGAGAGAGAGAGAGAGAGAGAGGCATATATACAAACATGTTCCACAATAAAATAAGCCTCTACAATAAAAGAAGCCTCTACCATTGACTTCGTTCTGATTTGTAAAGTGATCAAAGTAATATACAAGTAGCTATCTAGAATCTAATCACTAACTTCACAAACAGTATATATATATATATATATATACCATGGTGGACATGATCAATTTATTGATGAGACAACTGACAACTTAGTAGAAAGAGAGGGTGTCATTCATGTTTCAGTTACAATCCTTTAATTAGCTTCCTTCTACTAATACCATATTGCAATCGCCACTCGTTGATGATAGAATCTGGTATGAGCTTAAGCAAGCACCGCTGAACATGGTGAGGCCAATAAGGCATGCATTGTGGTCCATAGCCAATGCACCGTACGGCTGAGCGAGCATAGTCTTCTGGTGTTGGAGTGAAGAAGGAAGATCGTTTGAATGACACCATTTTTGTTGCCACATACAACGGAATCTAAAAGAAGCCACACAAACAAACACACACAAAAAAGAATACAAGATCAGATATAGTTGCAAAAATACAAGAATACAACATTTTGATATGTATATATTGCACATTGCACAAAAATACAAGAAAACAAGAAATAAATCGCAAAATAGTTTGAAGGGGGCACAACGCTTCTAGCTTGGCAGACAAGATTAGGGTAAGAAAATTGCAATGAAATTCACATAGGTCCATGACTTGATGATAAAAGATCCAAAGAAAAAGGAAAGAAACAAAAAAAACTTTGCCTACCTGGCATTGAACGTGGATTCCATCCTTGTTATATTCAGTGTGCAAACTTCTGGAGAAACTGTCGATATACCTGATGAGAAATCAATTAAGAAAATCAAATAGAAGAAGAATATACACGTCCAAAGAATATGTATTTGAAAAAAATAAATATAAAAAAACAGTGTTCAACTTAAACAATCAACTTAAAACTACTCATTATTTGATGTTTTCGAGTCAGCTGGCCTGAAAACCCGCGAGGCCAAACCGGCCACGTCAGGGCCCAAGTTGGGCCCAACCCCAGAGTTCGCCGACACATCATGGATTAATTTCTATAAGATAAAATATTCTCTCGTAATTAAAATTATGATTTGTTGTCTCGGTCAGACTCGAGTTGACTCGAGCGTACCGTGTCATATCTGAAAAATCTCGATACGTTACGAATCATCCTCGGGATCGATCGAGACGGGTCGAGTCACAGAGAGAGAGAGGGGGAGAGAGAGAGAGAAGAGATGATGCACATCGAGTCAGATCTAATTAGTTGTAACTCGAGTCTATTATATCGGATCATAGAAGATCAGAGAAGATCTGATCGGATAAGTATCACCCAGACTACGAATTTTGATTAAAATTAGTTAAACTTAGTTAAAATGCATAGTCAAAAACCAAAAAATGTAGTACTCGTTACCGTACCTTACGTGTTGGTCGGAGAGCAACCGTGCGTATATGACAAAAATAATGGCTTTCCAGAAGGTGTGTGTTGTCTTTGTCCTTTCCTGCATTGCAATAAATGTGCCTTTACAGGCCTTCATTGCTGCAACTGTGGGGTTGCACCATCAGACCCTAGAAGCTCTCCTTGCAGTAATTAATTAATTGTTTTGAAAGTCAAGTCTTAATGATCTGACCTTATTTTGTAAATATAATTATATCATTTCCCCCAAACTGAAAGAGAGAAGGAAAATGAGGAAAAAAAAGTACAAAACGATCCCCAACTTTTTATACCTCTCTTCAACTGTGCACATACGCTTAATTACCTCTATGGAACTCTTAATTAAACTCACCACTCATATATACCCCCCCCCCAAAAAAAATCTTTAAAGATTGGAACCCATGATTAAAACTTAAAAGTTGTACTAATTAATTAATTAATTAATGTGCCAGGTAGGTCTATACACTGCTGTATTACACTGTGTATTGCTTTCATAGTGCTAATTAGAGTCTTGTTTTTATTTTTAATAGCACGGAGAGAGAGAGAGAAGGGCGGACGTCTTACGCCTTGGTGGCTGCATACACGGCGAAGAGGGGGTGAGATGGTATCACCACCGACGACCCAGAGCCGATGTTGACGATGGCCCCTCTTCTCCTCTGAAGCATCCCGGGCAGCACCGCCTGCGTCACCCTCGTCAACCCCTCCATGTTCACCTTCACCACGCTCCCCCACACCTCCTCCCCCACCTCGTGCAGGTACATGCCCTCCGGGTACGTCGTCCCGGCGTTGTTCACCAGCACCCCAACGTCCAGCCCCCTGACGGCCCTCTTCAGCCGGGAGATACCGCCGGTCAGGTCCCCGGCGAAGTCGGCGACGACCGTCTCCACCCAGGCGGTCGCGACCTCGGCCTTGATGCCACTAGACACGGCCCTGAGCTTGTCGGGATTCCGGCCGAGGAGTACCAGGTTGAGGCCTTGACGGGCCAGCTGGAAGGCGAGGGCCCGGCCGATGCCGTCGGTGGAGCCGGTGACCACCGCCCATGCGCCGTAGTCCCGGAGGTCCTTGGCGGGCCGGAGGAAGGCGGCGTAGAGCCACCGGAGGAGGGAGAGGGAGAATCTCAGGACGTGGAGGGAGCCCAGGAAGGAGAGCAGGAGAACCCATGTGGGTTGGGACTTCAGGGTGTCTAACAAGGGCAGGAGCTCCTCCATTATCTCTCCGGCGGGTGCCCCCTATACTGCACTCTCATTGATCATTACAGTACTGTGTCTCTATATATAAATATGTGTGTATGTGTGTGTGTGTCTGTTATAAATAATAGCGGAGAGAGAAGAGGAGAGAGAAGAGAGAAGAGAGAAGAGAGAGGGCAGTTGCTGGAGTGTGGTCTCCGGATCGAGTAGCCGGCTCCCTCTCTCCCCCACCCAAACGCTGCATATGCTCGACGGCACAGTGACTCATGCAATTTTCATGCACGTCATCATTAATTAATACCCTTAAACTGATCTTACCCCAATATTAAAACATACCTTAAAACAAAACAAAGAGTGGATAGATACCATTTCAAGGTAGATTAGACAGGCCCTCCAAAGTGATGGCTTAAACGTGAACTAAGACAGTACTCAAGTGAGTGTTTAAATATGGATTTCTCGCCTAATTAAGTGTCTATTAGTCGATAGCACGAAGCACCTTGTGATTAATTAACCTTTGCGAGGCCTTAAAAACAATACATCTATATCTATCTATCTATCTATCTGAGTACAGAAAATCCTAATTAAGAATCTGAGATGATTCTGAATACGCCGTATGAAGGACGAAACAGGTCTGAGTGAAACATGTATGCCGGTGGTTGGTTGTGGTGATGAAGAAACATATACAGACATATATATATACGAGGGCACATATATTCTTTTCTCGATCCGTCATAAATTAACCGTGCCAAATGCCAATACACTCGAAACAATGAATATAACACATGCCGATCGAGAGCAGGTGATCTTACTGCCACCACGATCTCTTCACGTGCACACACCTTCCCTTCCCTTCATGCATGCACCCTTTTCCTCC
Organism: Amorphophallus konjac; assembly: GCA_022559845.1. NCBI lineage: Eukaryota > Viridiplantae > Streptophyta > Magnoliopsida > Alismatales > Araceae > Amorphophallus > Amorphophallus konjac. Next base: position 367,757,808 of record CM040123.1, read on the forward strand.
ACTTTTCACCGATCTCATTTAATTCTGCCGCGGATTCACAGAAAAAAAAGGAGTTGCATGGACAAGTTAATAAATATATTGGGACCCCTCGCCGACCTTATTAATGCTCGTCAAATTGTCGACCATTTAAAAAGATATATATATATATATATATATATATATATATATATATATATATATATATATATATATATATATGTTTTATGTACACTAGCTCGTCTTTGTCTGGCTTTGAAAGTGCCCTAGCTCACAGGGCGCCCTCAATTTTGCTTTGGCCTACTTTGGATGGCGAGGAGTAATGTCGCTTTGCACGACTCAAGTACATCATCATCGATTGATCAATTGGTCGAGCGGTTCTTCACAAAATACCCCTCACTCGATTTCTTGCATGCCTCCGAGTAGCTAGAGTTGACACCCCTTTTTTTTTGAGGCTACGTGTTTCTTTTTAGGTGGGTCAATATATCCGGCTCAACTGAGAGTTATTTCTCCTATTAAGTGAGTTATTATTATTCTTGTATCAAAATAAAAAAAAAGATAAAATGAGAATTATCTCCGAGACAAGTGAGGGCATTGGGACCTGTGAGCTTCTTCTAAACATCTTTCATAACACCAAACATAGAACTTAATAGAATTATGACCTGACACTTGACCCCCTGATGCCTTAATTAATTTGGATTTCACGAATATATAGGTGCTTGCTTTCACCTCTATAAAATGTTACATGTGTAAGATCTCGAGATGTACTTGGGGTGTTGCACTAAGATTACTATATATATATATATATATATATATATATATATATATATATATATATATATATATATATGAGAAGCATAATATTTAAGATCACGTCCTTAATTAATTTGTTTGTGGTGGCAGTTAGTTTGGTGCCGGCCGAGGTTGTGACACGAAGAGTAGTCGGTCATCCATGCCTATTTAATTATGAGGCTACTTGGATTGAGCTTATATGCATCATCAGCCATGCCCCTCGAGTTTTCTCACGTGCGCTTCAGACCACTTGCACGATTTTTGACCAAAACCATCAACTTGTCAGTTAGGAATAATTTTCCCTAAATTTAATTAGGATCCACAAGGAGCACAAACACTATCGTTATCGATTTGATATTGTTACTGATAGGGGATCCTTATAAACAAGGTTTGTTGACTCGATGATATATGTCAGATCGGAATTATCCTGATCCAATGCGGTACACTCGAGTCGCATGCGACTCAGGCCGACTTGATCTGTCCCACCCCACCCCGACAACTATTTCTTCCTCCACTCTGGCGCCCTTCTATCCCGACAGCCCTTTCTTCCCCCACCCCGGCACTCTCTCACCGTGACAGCTCACCCTGGCGCCCCTATCCACCCCCGACAGCCTCCCACCACGGTTGGCAACGCCCGTCCCGACTGGATCATCGCCACCACCACCGGATCACGTCTTCTACTGCCGGATCCTCGTCAGAGGACATTTGGAATGTCACATAGAAGGGTAGAGTGGTAGGGAGGAGAGACTCGGTCCAAGTTGATCGGATCATGTCCCAATTTCTCATGAATCCGACACGACACGTCCGAGTCGACGCAGGTCAGACCGAGTCGACGCGAGTCGGACCGAGTCAACGAACCATACTTATAAGTAGTTCTACCAAATTAACTTCAATAATACTATGGTACCTAAAACAACTTAGTGCTATATCAAATGTAATACAGATCCACAAATCTGGTTTTGAAAATTACACAATTCAGATTTTGAGAGTTAAAAAAACCTTCCCCCTATACGGCGTCCACTCTTAATTTTATTTTTCCCCTCCATTTGCCACCTTTCGTAGGTACCCCTTCTATATTAATATCCATATTGATATTGTATTATCTGTGTAGAAGGAGATAATTCTACGTAATCGAGAGATTCCTTTCGAGACTATTCGGACGACGTTTTTATGTTCAACATGATCTTCCAAAAATTAATTTTATGAACTGTATGACTTTGCACTAATTAAAATAAATGTGCTCAATTATTTCCCCAAATAAAGATAAAAAAAGTAAAAAGCAAGTTAGGTTTCAGCAAGGAAAGACTATTTTCTTTTTTTTACCGACTCATTCAAAAAGAGATGGCATTAATTACAGGAAGCTTTTCAGCTTCAAGCAAGTAGTTCCATGCGATGTTCTTAATTATCCCAATACTGCTCACACTGACACATTTAATTCTGAGTTGGACGGACCTAACTTTACCGTCGCATGAAAATTTCGTGGACCACCCATTAATGAGACCCCATTACATGTTTACCTATCATTTCGGATTGAGTTAAACTGAGTGTCATTATTGTTGCACACCCTATACGAGACCCACATTTGGAGGGACAAGAGTTGAGTTGGCGTGCAGACCTCGTGCTGACTTAGGCACCATATTTTAATATGATTTGAAAGGCCCGCAAAAGATATCTATGCCCATGTATCACCCTCGTGAAACCCTCCGTCTCCCACGTTTCTCTCTCTCTCTCTCTCTCTCTCTCTCTCTCTCTCTCTCTCTCTCTCTCTCTCCAGAGCTCCACTTCTCTTCTCCCGCACAGGCGACACGACCTCTCTCCCACGTCCTCTCTCTCTCTCCCTGTAAACCTAGAGCGAAGAGGGCCCCTTCTTTTCTCTCGCGCAAGTGGGACACAAAGCTTCGACACAGGTGGCACCTTAGGCAAAGGTTTCTCCCTTGCGAAACCTCCCTCCCTCTCTCTCTCCCTAGTAGAGCTAGGATGAACAAGGCCACTTTTCTTCTCCGACACAGGTGGGATGCCCCTTCCTCCCCTATCGTGCTCCCATTGACAATGGACTCGATTGAGGACCCTCTGTAGTGGACCTAGGGTCACATGATTAGTTCCACGTCGGATGTTGAGAAAGTAACCAAGTGCTTATAAGGAAGGTCTTCACCTCTTAACCCAAGAGGGCCCTTTTACAAAGATAAAACTCCACCTCCGCTCTGGGGATAATACCTCTCGGGGACTCCAAAGTTTTATCTCGCATCTACATAGTGGCATCGTCTGTGAAACACAAGCAAAGAGCCAATATGGTGCGAAGGAGCAGCAATCAGAGGGCAACCGGCGGCAGGGGAAAGGCGCCGACGGTGGCGAATGGAGAGTCCTGTCACATTCGTTGACTGGCCTCCCTCCTAATGTTCGGGCCAGTACCCTACCCCCTCTGCCACCCCCGGGGGGACAACCTTCCGTAGTGAATTCAGTGGCCTTCCAGTCCCTTAACACCGAATTGGATACCCTCGTCAATTTGATGAGGGCCTAGGTAGCCAGGGAGGAATATTCACGGCATTCACGGTTAGCCCCCCTCCGGCGAACTGCTGGGGGCCGTTTTAGTCTATCGGTGGGTCGTATCGTCCACAGTGCGGCACACGACTCTTCTCACCCTCCGCCCCACGGTGTTGAACGAGAAGCCCCCCCCCCCCCAATCCTCACGGGAGGAGCGAGACATGCCCGCCAACTTCGCAGATGCTAGTGCCCCCGCCTCCCGACGACGAGAAGGAGATCGTGGGCGCACCGGGAGTCTTCCAGGGCCATCTCATGCCCACCCAGAGTTGTCTCTCTAGCTCCGAGACTTCGAGCGACGATTTACCGAGTAGGAGCGGGCACTCTGAGCCTTACAGCAAAGCTCCATTTTTAAGGAGGACGAGGAGCAAGCCCCGTTCTCCTCGGAGATTTTGGAGGCTGGGTTATCCTCAGGAATTTTCCTCCCAACCTTCAAAGCCTACGATGGCCAGGGTGACCCGGTCGATCATTTTGATAGCTTTGATGCCCTCATGACGCTTCAGGGGGTATCAGACGCCATGAAGTGTCGAGCCTTTGTTACTACTCTGGTGCAGGGTGCTCGAGCATAGTTCCGAGCCATCGCCCCCAGAAGCATCATTAGCTTCCGACAGTTTGGGCGAGTCTTCAAGGAAAGCTTCGCCGGGAATGGCCCCCCAAGGTCAATCGCGGGGCTATTAGCGCTCAATCAAGCCCCGGGGGAAAAGCTGCGGGCCTATATTAACCGCTTCCGAGCGGAGGCCCTGCGCATCCCTCGTCTTGATATTGCTCCCGCCATTATCGCGCTGACCGGGGGTACCCGTGACTAAGGACTCCAGTGAGAACTGGTGCTCCATCCCCCCTCCACCCTCGTCGACCTAGTAGCCTTGGCTCTACATCATGCAGAGTATGAGGAAGTCTTCACCACTTGCCAGGACCCTCCCGACCAAAGGAAGGAGGGGGAGAGGAAGCGTTCCTCCGAGCAAGCCTCTTGACCTCTAGAGGCGTCAGGGAAGCTGGCCCCTATCGAGTATTTGAGGCGCTCGGGGAAGAAGCCTACCAATTAGCAACCATGGATGGAACCCCGATCCCGCGGACGTGGAATCCTATGGCATTGCATAGACTTTATTTTTGAGTAGCCCTTACAACAAGAAAGTGATAGCTCGGCAGAGGGCCAGCAGCATCAGACCGAGCCACTGACTCTGCCAAGTGTGGAACTGACTGGATGAGACTGCAGGCCCGACCATGCCTAGATGCGTCACTATTGACCGAGAGCACGACAAGAGGGAAGGGAAAAAAGGATAGTCCCAGGAGAAAAGAGGTGCCCTGCCCATCCTTACCATCTGAAGAGATAGTGCAGGCAAGAGAAAATAGAAAAAGTCACAAACGACAAAGAAAAGAAAGGCCCGCATCCTCGATTCCATCAGAAGCCACTGGCTCGGGCACTGACCCCACCTGTGTAGGAACTGCCTCAACCGGGTGTTCTCCTGAGATGTCCGGGTTTGCGGCCCTTCCTTTAGAAGATCGGGGAGATCTTTGCTCCCCTCATCAGAAGAATCATGTTTGGGCATAGATGGGGGAGTCGGGCTGGCTTCTTCGGAATCGTATCGCTGCCCGGGGCTGAAGATGAGCTCATCAAAGGCCTAGTCCTGAGCCAGGTACACTGCTCATTTGAACCTTTGCGCGAGGCCCTTCCCAGTCCACATTTGTATTTCGGCTCGTTGTAGGTGAGGGCGGCCTTTTTCAAAGCCCTCTTGGTATTCCTCCGGGCCAAGATATCTCTCGACTGCCTTCGCCTCGGCCTCCACCTCCCCTGCCTCGAGCTCCGTTATTTTTGCCTCGATTTCTGCTAAGCTTCGCCTCAACCCCCTCCTATCTTCACTCCACTGTCAGAAGCAGCCCCCAAGATCTTCCCGCTCGGCCTCTTATTGCCTCGAGCTCGCCGAATGAGCCTGGCGCTCTTTCTCCAAGAGCCCGCTCTTAAGCTCGGCCGAGTACCAAGTCTGAGATAATTGCTCGGATAGCAATTGCACGCCTTCGCGATCCGCCCGAGCCTAAGAGCAAAGTGACGTCACCTCCTGGGGGAGGACCCCAAGCTTGGAACTGAGTTGTCTGAGCTTTCGGCCCACCTCGGCGCGCTCCTTGGCCTGTGTCACCACACCCATCTCCGCCCGTGACGGGCTGTCTACAAGCTCGGCCCCTAGCTGAGCCAAGAACAAGCCTCCCTCCTGCTCTGCTCGGCAGCCATAACCATCAGGGAGGCCAGCATCAGCCGTTGCTTGGGATCCTTCCACTTAGATCCCCGTCGCTCCCATTTACCCTTATCCCGGGCAACAAAGAGGCCATCGGCACTCGGCACTAACTTGGCAATAGAGGGTAACGAGCCCCTGACTCCCTCGGTGACGGCCAGCTCAGGTAGTGACCCCACCTGTGTGGAAACTGCCTCGACTGTGTGCTCTCCCAAGGCAGCCGAAGTTGGCGATCCTCTCTCCATAGGTGTAGAAGTGCCCTCGCTTTCCCCTTTACTGTTGGACGCCGAGGAAGAAGGAGAAGTCGAGCCTTCTTCACTCGAGTCATAGTGTTGCCCGGGGTTGAAAGCGAGCACGTCAAGGACCTACACCGGTGCTACATCCGCTGCCCGCCTGAAGCCCTGCACGAAACCCTTCCGCAGTCTACGCCGGTAGCCCGGCTCGTAGTAGGTGAAGATGGCCTTCTTTAGGGATTCAAGATATTCTTCCGAGCCACTATAATGCTCGCCCACCCTCGCCCGGCGGTTGCTGCCCCCGTCTTGAGATCGGCCACCTTTGCCTCGATCTCGGCCAATTTCATTTTGGCATATCTCCTCGTTCGCTTTGCCTCCAGGAGCTGGCCCCCAAGCTCTTCCCGCTCGGTCTCTCATTGCCTCGTGGGCCTGGCGCTCCTCCTCCAGGAGTTTACTCTTCAACTCGGCCGTGTATTGATCCTAGGATAGATGCTCGGATAGCGACTGTGTCTTCTCCTGGCTCGCCCGATGCTGCGATTGGAATGAGGCCACTTCCCGCTGGAGTACCCCGAGCTCGTGAGACAATTGTCCGATCCTTTGATCGAATTCAGCGTGAGCGTGGGCCCAAGCCACCTCGCCACTCTCCACCAGCGCCAAGTCATCTGCCAGCTCCACCCCAAGTTGAGCCACGAACAATCCCCCCTCCATAACTCTTTCGAGGAGCATCGGAGGGGAGCACCAACTGAACCCGTCCCGAACAGACGGAGTCACTAGTGTTGGCAATGATCATAGAGGGAGGCCGAGAGAGTGAACCTTCCCCGTTGGGGAACGGGACTTTTCCCTAAGTCAGTCGACACCGGGACCTCTCCCTCAGAAATTCCTAAGCTCGGATCGGCGGCGCCTAGCTCGGAAGGATGCCCCTGAACCAATGCAAACACTTCATCATCTCGCCCGAGCCCCCACAAACTGGGATAGCTCGCAATGACCAAATCCCCAACTAAGCCAAAGATACAGCCCGAATACGTGCTACTCTCTGAGCCCATCCCTTGGCTCGGGAGTAGAGGGGGGGCAAGTGGAGAGGGATAAATTAGCGGCCCAAAAGACATGTGACCCGGAGCGTCCCAATTGGTCCAGCCTGACCCAACTAGGATGAATTCCACGAGTGACAGCCCCATTACTGGGCCCACTCGCCAAGAAGCCCAACTCGGCTCGGATCAACATCACCTAAGTGGCCTCCGGGCCCGGGGAGTCTGAGTAACGGTCGCTCGGGGAAAGCCTAAACGGCAGCCGAGCATAACCGATCAAGGGAAGTTCGGGGGTCAAGAGGAAAAAAGTGTAAGTGCCCTGAGAAGAGAGAAATCCTGCATTAAAGGGGGTAACGCCCCCCCGATCACTTCCTCTCCCCTTGCTCCCGAAAGGCAACGAATCAATATATAAACAAAGGGAAACCCTCCAGAAAGGTAAGCCAGTCTAAGCACTATTTTCCACTCTTGTTGGTGGAGAGCGATCTCATGCACACTCTTTACCTCCTTCCTCTTCTCCGCACAAAGTTCTACTATCTTGCTGACTTAGGCATCGGGGGGTTTTCCCCGGGATTATAACCCTGAGCTCCTATGATCCATTTCCTACCTTGCAGAGATATAGTTTGTCGTGGCAACGTTCAACAATAACCCGAGATCGAATGGCTCAGGCTTCAGCACGAGATCACGCCTCTTCACCCTCTTAAAACAGATTTAGAAACCCCAATAGCAGAGATGGCTGCCAGGGTATCCCATTGGCAACCCCCTCTTGCGGTTCCCTCTGTAATAGAGTTGAAACCCCAGTTGGCAGAGACGGCTACCATGCCTCCCCCAATCAGTCGTCAACATTGGAAGTGCACTATTCACAGGAACCGTAAGGCTTAGAGAAGGCTCCCGAGAATCTCGCAGTGGCATCCCCAATAGCTCCCCCACCCTATCATCGATTGAGCAATGGGGGGAGTGCTCTCCAGACGCATGAGGCAGCAACCACAGTGCCGTCACCCTCTCGAGAATAATCGGCTAGTCTAAAGTCCATAGAGGAACTGGCTAGTAAGTGACACTATCATATGAATTTCTTTACATGTATAAATCATATTTGTATTTGTTTACGTGGGTGGAATTCTCATCCCTGACATATATTTTGAATTTATATTTGACATCTTTGATTTTAACAACATCTATTAGTGTTGTAATGCAGAAGTTAGTGTTTTGGTTAATATATTATGGTTTTGGTGTATATGTCATTCATTGATTCTTTACATACGTCAGTATTTTTGTGCATATGTTGTGAGCATGTGTTAATGTTGTTTTGCTTGTTTGTACATATATGTTAGGGCATTTTTATATCATCAATGTTTTCTCTACAATGTTTGTGTCTTTTTTAATATGTTAACTTTTTTATGTGTGGTATTGCTATACATTTTTTTCTTAGGACCCACCCCAAAGATAAAATAGTATCCGACCAACCCACTGATTTCAAGATACTCTTTAAAATGTTATTTGGAGGACAAAGAGTAAATATGTTTTAGAGAATGCCACAAGAAGTTAATGATGGCGACACCATTTGCTTCTTATGTTGATGCCACATCCCGAACCAGTAGCAGAAGCAAACTCGGAATGTGGCAGCAAACAATCATGTCAATCAGAGTATAAAGAGACAATAACACAATAGACACCTCCAAAAGACACAAATAAGGTCAGAATTGGACACAAATATAACTTTTATTGATAGTAAAATCTCTATTACAAATCATAATGACTCAAATTATAATTTCAAAACTTAAAAGATAAGGAAAAGGGGACACAAATTAAAAGACTCCAAACTTCTATTCTAGACTCAGGAAAATAGCAAAGACATGGGTATTCTAGTTCCAAGAGCACTCAATCACACCTCCCCCTTCCCATTTGATTGAATGACATCAACTTCTTTATTACCTAAAAAAATTGTTAAATGAAACTAAGTGAGCGAGAAGCTCAGTAGAAATTACATCTCTGAACTAGGCAATCTTTAAGTAATTTCAAGAAATCAAAATAAATCATGAGATAATCAGAATATTAATAGAAAGATGAAGTGATGTAAGCCATGAATCACAAGTAAGGTAAGAAGTAGAATAGAATGAGATTCCAAGTATAACAGACTAGAGATAGTCCTATAACAAGAGCATGTAACAAGCACACCAATATTGGATTGGCCATATCAAGCAAGCAAGAGTCACACGAGGGGTAACAAGTACTAGTCAAGAAAGTTCAAGTATTCATGTAATTCATGCGCGAGTGGAATGCCATAGACAATCTAGAACTCAAGTACTTTGGTGCAATGTCACACCTGATCAATATAACTCCCATGGACATAAATACTTTAGGTGCTCCTCACAGAACCAGACTTGGGCCCTTATACGATGTGAGACATTGAAGTTATGGATCATAGATCCCATGTAAATATCTAGACATCCACATTAAATTATAATGGCCAAATAATTTCAAGGTAAAACTTATGTAACCAAGGCATAGATTCTAGTGAGGCATTTCGTGATTTTTCAAGGAATTAGAAGAGTAACAAAGTTGCTAGGAGCTAGTCGAGGATCATGAAAAGTAGACAAAATAAAGATATTCCAGTATTATCACATTAAAACATGACAATTCTTGTTCAAACCATCAAACCCGGACTAACAAACATTGTTAAAATGCGGTCAGCCATGGGGTTACGTTGAAAAACCTAGAAAGAACACGGTCTTGAGCATGAGTGCGACCTATCATGAAATTGGGTAGAACACGATTGGCGTCAGGGCCACGTTCAGGATGAACACGGTAGGATCAAGTACTGCGAAAAGAATACATCCCTTAGAGCCGACTATAGGCGTCGTGGGATGGCAGAGTTGGATCGCGTTCGAAGTGGGAGAAAGAGGAATAGGTTCTTGATGCGGGAAGGGCAAGCGGACTCGACTCCAAGTTGATATGCGATCCTTGGACTCTAGACAAGCTCGCGATCGTCCCTAAGCGAGGGATGCGTGGGACCGTGCGTGGTTGAGAAACCGGTAGTGAGTCGGGTAGTCGGCTCATCCGCGTGTACTCGGAACGAGTCACGGGACGGGTCTCACTCTCTCTCTCGCAGCGGCGATATAAAAATATACGAGCTCGGAACCTATCACTCACAGCGGCATATACAAATGAATACGAGATAAGCAAAGTGCCTACGAGGAGGGTGACGAGTGTACCTCCACGCACCGGGCATGGGGAAGACTTCCCGGCCAAGTACGGTAACTCCCGGTACAATGGTAAAAATTTAATTACATCAGTGAATTATGTTGCCCACTCTACGTAGGGAGGTAAAGGGCTACAAGTGGGCCCGGGAGGACCGATCTTGGGTTGACGGGTAGCAAGCCGGAGGGGTGTTCGGGCCGAGGAAGGGCTGCTGGTCCGACTCGGCACTATTCCAACTCAGCTCGACTCGGTTCTGCTCGCTGGACAGCAAGCAATAGCCTCCAAAGGGATGTCATCCTCCTGAGAGCTTATGAAGGCGGCACTTGGCTGGGATGATGGGGGGACGTCCCTGGTCGACTCCCTGAAGTGGCGGTTCCTGAAATTGAGCTGTTTCTACAGATCTGTTCACGGAACAGATTTGCGCGACCCGGCGACAAGAATTATTGCTCTTAGATCCAGAGCCGGATCGAGGCGTGGTTGGTGCCGTTGGAAAGGGGACTCACATATCTACAACATATATCTGTTTCCCATCGATCCAAAGAAGGGATTAGAAATGAAATCTCTGCAAACTACAGGTTTTTCGGTGGGTCTGGTTAGAGACTGTCAGGACAGAAAGGCATCTGCCTGAAGATGATTTTTGACCGGTGGGTAAGAAAATTTTATGGGTACGGGAAATATTACTAGTGGAAGGGGTGGATGTTAGGAACACCTGTAAATTTTTATGGATTTTCAGAAAATTGATAAGGGGGTGGGAAAAATACGAAAAGGGGACACTGTCCCGCAGATCTCCAAACTGGCAGATTACTGAGGGGAAGAATAAAAATATGGAGAAAATACCAAATAAAGGCCAAATGGCACGAAATTTGAACTGGAGATTAGGGGTGACATGGAGAACAAACCCTAAAAATTGGGGGTCGAGCAGATAATAGGAAAAAATGATAAAATTTTGACAAGGGGGCTCTGTCCTGATTTGGAGAGAACTCCGGCGATGGCGGTGGCGGTGCGATGGCGGCACGGAGGCGGCGGCGGCAGAATTAGAACTCAGAGGGGCTGAGGAGAAGATAGAAGAGTTTCACAACCTAGATTTGGCAGAAATCCATCTGCAAGGGGAGGGAGGAGAGAGGAGGAGGGCCGCACCCTTCTTTGGCTCTTGCCAATTTCACAAATTTTCTTCCATTAATTCCACTAAAAATGTGAAATACATGGTATTTATAAGAAATGTAAAAAGACTAATACTACCCTCAGATCTAGGTTAGGGGAGGGGTATACAAGGGATAGAACTAATTAATTCTCCCATGTGATTTGGAACCAAATAAAAAATCAATTTAAGGGGGGCACCCCCTTGACTTAAGGGGTGGCATCTTGGACATTTTTTAACACTTGTCCCCCTTGAATGGTCAATCTATCTAGAAGCCACCTAGGACCTTTGACCAGCCCCACATGGATCCCAAGGTGCCACTTGGACCAGTGAGGAAGGAGATGGGGGCCCCTTGCTGGTCCTACTGGACTTTTACACAAAAACCCAAAGATCCTTAAGGAATGACAAATTGGCTTACAAAGCCTTACAATTGCAAACCTACTTTTCCAAGGATATAAATGCAAACTAAAGGACACAAATGCAAACAAAATGTGGGTGGCCTTGCTCTGATGTCCTCATCAATTCTCCTCGGGTGGGAAGAACTCAACCCCGTCGAGTAAGGGTGCGGTTGCTCGTGACGCCGACAGATTCGTCATCGTACCAGGAAGCGCGGTGTACGCTCCCCTCCAAGTACTCGACACTTCCTCATCCTATATAGATTCAATATGCGCTCGCTGCTAGGGAAAGAGGCTAGAGGTAGACACTCCGGGGTGGGGTCACTCTCAAAGGAGGGAGGCGGCTCTAAGACTCACTAGGAATCACCGCTGGGTCCCTATATGTGACTAGATCCGATATGTTGAGGTAGAGCCGTTCCCAAATGTCGGCAAGTCTCCAATGTACGTAATAGATCCGACTTGCCTCGCACTCGAAAGGGACTAATCATCACGAGCGTACAAAGATCGACTCGACTCGATGCATGCATACTCACTATGCACTCGACAAGAAAGATAAAACATGGACTCACACATGACCCTAAACAAACCTATGGTTAGTCTAACCCAAACATATGCAAGGTGGAGCAGGACATCCGAATGTGTGCCATGCATATACTAGATGCAACCAAAGTCGGTAGAATCATGGACTCCTAGACATCCGGAAATGCACCACTCATGCATGGACGGCCCTTTGGATTTGGGAGGTTTGGGTGGGCCAGGAGAGTTGAATGCATCACTCGCATCACCCCTATGTGTATCTCGCCAGTGAACGAGCTTGGTGGGTGTAGATGATTCGGCCCGTGGGGAATGGGTGTGATAGTGGATCCCTTGGAAGAAGTGGAATGAATATGAGAGCTCGGGAGGTTCACTAGTGAAGGGGTCAAAAGGGTCAAAGAAGGTATGACCCAAAGTGGCCAGTTCATCCATTACATAGTCCCATATTTGAAATCCATGAAGGTGTAAATGGTCACCTTCATCCATCGTGATAGATGGGACAATGTATAGGATATAGGGTTCCTCCCTTGGGACAAATGGACTAAAGTGACGCTCGGCCGGTAGGGGAAGGAACAAAAGAACCTCCGTGGTGATATGGCCCACGGTGTACACGGAGGTAATGGACCCTAAGGCGGGGTGGGTGAAGCTACGACTTGTGGGTCGTTCGAAGCCTGGGGTCAATAAGTGTGTCAACTTCCATTGTCGGTCTAACCCAATAAGAAGGTCATCCAATGTATCAACATGGTGACTAGACCAGAATGTGTTATGGAATGAGTTGACCGGCACTAATGGTAGTGTAGGGTCCATGGATGGATAGGAAGGTGGGACCAAGCCATTCTTGAGCCAGCTAAGTAGTGGCTCGGCGATGAAAAGCATCCCCGTTAAAAACATGGGTGGCTCGGGCGGAGGTGGCTCCAAATAAGGTTGTTCCGAGTAAAGATCGGACGTAGATGGCAATGGAGCTCTAGGGGAGAGGTTTCCTGACTGGGATGAGGGAGGCCATGGGGTAGGCTGTCCGATCGGCTCGAGACTCGACTGGGAGGTAGATCCGTGCCGTAGGGCAGCATCTGCTCGTTGTATGGCAGCATCAAACTGTGACTCAAATGGCTCGACCTCTAGAGCGACCTGATAAGACTGCGCTAGAGAGAACGTGTCGCGGATAAGACATTCATACTGGAAGTGAAGTCGCAAACCTCTCCAGAACTGAAAGGCAGTCATGGTGCTCTCCTATCTAAATCCATAGCGTGATCGGTACACTTCAAAGTCCCTAATGCACTCAGACACGGATTGATTGCCTTGGTCGGGCCCACATGGGTTGGCCATAGTGGCAAAGATGGAATGGGTCCCCTAGGAATGGATATGCAATAGCATTTTTTGGTTTTTTTGTTGTTATATGCAAAAATTTATGCAAACTAAAACACCTAGACTTAACCAATATCTAGTACCTGGTGGAGTTACGGGATCCGAAGATCCTCTCGACGCGAGTGTGCGGCCTTCCCGATAGGCGTAGCCTAACGTTCGGACAACACCTTTTTATATACCGAATAAAGGTTATGCAATGAAATGACCGACTTAGACTTAGACTCCTAGACTTAAATGACTCTTTTTTTTATTTTTTTATCAAGCAATGACTAATGACTACCCTAGACTCAACTGGTGCTCTGATACCAATTTGATGCGGGACGGACAAGCGGACTCGACTCCAAGTTGATATGCGATCCTTGGACTCTAGACAAGCTCGCGATAGTCCCAAAGTGAGGGATGCGTGGGACCGTGCGCGGTTGAGAAACCGGCAGTGAGTCGGGTAGTCGGCTCTTTCGCGTGTACTCGGAACGAGTCACGGGACAGGTCTCGCTCTCTCTCTCTCGCAGCGGCGATATAAAAATATACGAGCTCGGAACCTATCACTCGCAGCGGCATATACAAATGAATACGAGATAAGCAAAGTGCCTACGAGGAGGGTGGCGAGTGTACCTCCACGCTTCGGATGTGGGGAAGACTTCCCGGCCAAGTACGGTAACTCCCGGTACAATGGTAAAATTTTAAATACAACAGTGAATTATGTTGCCCACTCCACGCAGGGAGGTAAAGGGCTACAAGTGGGCCCGGGAGGACCGATCTTGGGTTGACGGGCAGCAAGCCGGAGGGGTGTTCGGGCCGAGGAAGGGCTGCTGGTCCGACTCGGCACTATTCCAACTCAGCTCGACTCAGTTCTACTCGCCGGACAGCAAGCAATAGCCTCCAAAGGGATGTCATCCTCCTGAGAGCTTCTGAAGGCGACACTTGGCTGGGACGATGGCGGGACGTCCCTGGTCGACTCCCTAAAGTGGAGGTTCCTAAAATTGAGCTTTGATAATTTTTCAAGAATTATTTTGCTGCTGCTTCTACAGGTCTGTTCACGGAACAGATTTGCGTGACTCGGCGACAAGAATTATTGCTCTTAGATCCGGAGGCGCATCGAGGCGTGGTTGGTGCCGTTGGAAAGGGGACTCACATATCTACAACATATATTTGTTTCCTGTGAATCCAGAGAAGGAATTAGAAATGGGAATCCCTACAACTACAGGTTTTTCTGTGGGTCTGGTTACAGACTGTCAGGACAGAAAGGGATCTGCCTGAAGACGATTTTTGACCGATGGGTAAGGGAATTTTATGGGTGCGGGGAAAATTACTGGTGGAAGGGGTGGATGTTAGAAACACCTGGGAAGTTTTATGGATTTTTTGAAAATTGATAAGGGGGTGGGAAAAATACAAAAAGGGGACACTGTCCCACAGATCTGCAAACTGGCATATTATTGAGGGGAAGAATAAAAATATGGGAAAAATACCAAACAAAGACCAAATGGCACGAAATTTGAACTGGAGATTAGGGGTGACAGGGAGAACAAACCCTCAAAATTGGGGGTTGATCAGATAACAGGAGAAGAGGATAAAATTTTGACAAGGGGGCTCTGTCCTGATTTGGACAGAACTCCAGGGATGGCGGTGGCGGTGCGATGGCGGCACGGAGGCGGCGACGGTGGCAGAATTAGAACTCAGAGGGGCTGAGGAGAAGATAGAAGGGTTTCACAACCTAGATTTGGTAGAAATCCATCTGCAAGGGGAGAGAGGAGAGAAGAGGGGCACACCCTTCTTTGGCTCTTGCCAATTTCACAAATTTTCTTCCATTAATTCCACTAAAAATGTGAAATACATGGTATTTATAAGAAATGTAAAAAGACTAATACTACCCTCAGATCTAGGTTAGGGGAGGGGTATACAAGGGATAGAACTAATTAATTCTCCCATGTGATTTGGAACCAAATAAAAAACCAATTTAAGGGGGGCGCCCCCTTGACTTAAGGGGTGGCATCTTGGACATTTTTTAACACTTGTCCCCCTTGAATGGTCAATCTATCTAGAAGCCACCTAAGACCTTTGACTAGCCCCACATGGACCCCAAGGTGCCACTTGGACCAGTGAGGAAGGAGATGGGGGCCCCTTGCTGGTCCTACTGGACTTTTACATAAAAACCCAAAGATCCTCAAGGAATGACAAATTGACTTACAAAGCCTTATAATTGCAAACCTACTTTCCCAAGGATATAAATGCAAACTAAAGAACACAAATGCAAACAAAATATGGGTGGCCTTGCTCTGATGTCCTCATCAGTTCTCCCTTCCACGGGTTCCTTTCCTTCCCCCCCGACGTGGCTGCCGTGGGCTCGTTCCCTCCCACAGGATTATGGGAGATGGACGTCCACCCGTATGTCCACGTTCCTACAACCAAAGGGGTTAGGATACATATAACAACGTGATCACCAGATGTTTTCACCTGAACCTCACAGCAGCAGAGTGACTGTAACGGCCTAAGATCCGGATGCTAGTAAAGTAACCTGATATCATTCGAATCCTAGCCCGCCGCCCACGAGCAGGGGCTCGGAAGGGCTAAAAAGGAGTGTGGAGGTACAAAGAAATAGAAAATAAAGCAAGATAATTTAACAATTAACAGAAATAAATAATCTAACTACAACAAAGTCCAGTCCAATAGAAAGTACAGTCCAAGGCAGAAGAACGTACCCAACATCGAGTGAACACTCGGCCCGACAAGCTGGCAACAAAGAATCTCTGCACAGCACCCTCGGACCTTGAGGAAGAACTGCCGCACTTGAAACGCAGGGGTGAGCCTCCTGTCACTGGCTCAGTACAGATCCCGCGGAATCCCAACCATAAACAACGGCGGTAACGGAAAGCAGTAACTACAGTAGGAACAACAAACTGGTGGCCGGTAAAAACTCGGCGCTACAGCTACTCCTACTATACACGGAACACTCCCCGATCTCACAATCGGGGGACCACCAAACTACCTAACACCACAGCTATCGAAGGAAAGCACACGTCAACTCTGCCATAAAGGCCTGTCACAAGGACGGGCCAACCCTAGACCACCTGGTCCACGGGTGCCATCACGACCTCGCTGTCATGACCTCGACCTAGCCAAGGGGGTGAAGCCTCGGTAATCCAACCCAGCGTCCCTGGCTTCAACCTCGAAAAACACATAGAAACAATGCGAGAAACCACGCCTCGTGGTCACAAAACGGATTCTAGGGTCACGGAAACTCACATCCAGTGACTGGGGCACCTGTCCACCAGAAGCAAGGCCGGATGCGTCCACTGATGTCTTACACTGCACCTCAGGTGTCTCTCTATGACTTCCCAGGCGGAGACAGAGACTCAGCAGTAACTAGTACCACGAACAAGGGCTAGCTGGGGTCGCGCTAGTCAGCGCGGGTCCGATAGCCCCCAACCACGTGTGCACACACAGACCATGCGCCCTAGGTCTGACCCTCTAGCTTGTTCTTCCCCCGAAGCCCGGACTTAGGTTGCGCGTGGGGGCCCTATGGTAACCAGCCTAAAAACCGTCTCTCTCGGGTGTAGCTCTCTACCTACCTGTAGATGCCTAATTTCGGACATCCCGCGGATCCCCAATGAACCTTCGTGTGAATGACGCTTGATTGTTGTACTCATTTTACCAATGTTTGAGTTTTTAAGCCCAGCCCTTAGCCTTTTAGCTATTGGGCCTCGTCCATTTAAGGGCCCAAGAACCATTGGTCTGGGCGGCCAAATCCCTGGCCTCCCCCAGTCTTGGGCGACCAAGGCGATGGCCGCCCTCCCCCAGGTGGGTGGCCAGCCTTCTAGCCGCCCTCCTCCTCAAGGTGGCCAAAAGTTTGGCCACCTTCACCTGTTTACCTGTTCAGAGAACGTGGCCCTGCTCGTGGCCACATCCTCTCCCCCGTTCTGCACGATTTCCACCCACGTTCTGTAACTTCTAGCTTGTCGAACAAAAACTCTGACCACCTCCGGTGTAAGAGAGGAGGGGGGTGGACATTCGGAGGAGAGAAGGGGGGGGGGGGAGTTTGGAAGTTCGCGCACGGGGAGGAGAACGGAGCCCGGGTGGAGGAAAACTCACGGAACTTCATCCCGAAGGCCGCTCCCTCTTCCTTCGACCTAGTCTGAACATCACATTCTCTACTCCCTACTTCCTACTTGCATTACGGCTTCCAGGTAAGTTTATGGTACTGCATGTAGTGTTTCCTAGTCCCCAACTTAAGAGGTTTCTCCAAAAAAAAACAAAGGGGGGGTGGATGGACGAAAGTCTCAGCCATCCTTCCTTCCCACCAGCCCCAGGTACCTTTGCCACCATCGTTCTCATGTCTTTCCGTTTGTTAGAATATATACCGCACCATAAGTTTCACTGATGGCCCTCTTTTTTATTTTCTTTTGAGCTACGTTGCAGGACTTCAGCACAAGGGACGAGCAGGGCTCCTTGCCCTTGGCCGGCCGAGGATGAGGAAGAGGGAACCCACGTCTCTTCATCTTGAACATCTCCCCACGATCATCACCCTGCGAGGTTCAGGTAAAATGACCTCTGGCGATCACGTTCTGACCTTTTTTTTGTTCCTCTGTAGGTACCATCACACGAAGATATCACATCCCCAAAGCATCAAAACATAGCCCACATCCCCAATCAATCCAACACGCCATCTCCGGAACCCTACAAGCGAAGTGGCGATCACAGTGGGACCCTCTAGTGCCTACTGTAAGTCCCTCATGCTTGAAGTCAAGGATTAGTGCAATCATGTTTGTACATTAGTTCAACTTCCATAGCTCTGTTTTTAGTTTTTTGAAACTCGAACAGAAGGAGGCCAGACTCCTGGCCGCCTAGGTCCCTGGGCGACCAACCCAGTGGCCGCCTAGGCCACCACCTGGGCGACCAGTACCCTGGCCGCCCTGGGCTCTAGGCGTCCATCTCCCTGGCCGCCCTCCTCCCTGCTAGAAGGCCAGTACTCTGGCCACCTTTTCCACTGGGCGACAGTCGACCTGGCCGCCCAGCTCTGTGGGCTACCAACACTTTGGCCGCCCTCTGCCTTGTCCATGTTTCTTCCCCGTAACAGTGTTATATGTGTTCCAGATCTATTCTTTCTCTCTTAATTTACTTGTTTGTGCATTGTGTGGTTAATTTCTGTAGATTAATCTACGGGTTTGGGTTTAGGAAGAGCTGACACCACCCCTTTTAGGAAACCCTCTCGTTGGTATTGTTGTGCCCCTGTGATCATTTGAGTCTTCCTGTGGTTTGGGTCATTCGACATCGTCTTGTGGTCATTTGAGTTATTGGATGTTCTTGGTTTTGATAATAGCTAAACACTATAAGTCACTATTGTTTTAACTCTCATATGACTGACATACGTGATGTTTTGTTCATGACAGATATGCCAATGAATTGCCAAGGAATGAAGTGGAGATGGCAAATGTGAAAGCTCAATGTTGCGCCCTCGCAAGCGGATTGACCCGCACTGTCAGGTCGTGGGGATCGACCTGCCCGGTCAGGTCACGGGGGTCAAGGGGGCAACGCCCCTTGCGGGGGTTTCCGGGGGCGGAGCCCCCGGAATAAAATTTTGATTATAGGAGCGATATAATCAACAGAAATCTTCAAGACTGTCAAGGGTGATGCCACAGACATGAACGGGCTGCTAAAGGAGTCAAGTGATGGAGATAAAGCAGTTAACGGACCGACCCGGGAAAGCCCAGGGTCTGCCCAGCTGGCGGTCGACCGCCAGCACAGGGGCGGTTGACCGCCCTAGCCAGCAACCCCCAGATTGCAACTCTTTCAGTAGCGATCGACCGCCAGCCCAGTAGCAGTCGATCGGAATTTTCAAGAACCGCCCGTTTGCAAGTTTCTCAGTAGTGATCGACCGCCAGAAGCTGTAGGTCGACTTCCAGCCCCGAGCCTTCAATGTTGACTTTATTTTCCACTTCGAGAAGAGCCCCTTTCCTTGTATTTGTTTAACCCCAAAGTCATCCAATCTTCCATAGATTGTGGATCTGGTCTGGGGGATGTCTAAGGACCATTCAAAGGTTATAAAACACATGCAAGAGGGTTAGAAACCCTAGTTGATCATTTGTGAATCCAAGGGAGATCAAAGGAGGCTACAAGGGTGAGAGGAGTTCGAGTACTGTAGGCGTGAATAGTACTCCGGGAAGAAGTTCTTCATCAAATCCTCAAGTGATTCAAGCTACTTGAAGAGGAGATCAAGCTCAAGCCAAGAGAAGATAAAGCTGCATCCTTCATCCTCTTCATCATCTCAAGGGTGATCTAAACTGCATCCTTAAACATCTTCATCAACTCAAGAAGATCAAAAGGAAGATCTAAGCTACATCCATAGTCTTCCTCATCAACTAGAAGAGATTCAAGGAAGATCATCTCTCAAGGAAGAAGACACCATCGAAGCATCAGATTCAAGCTCCTGCAACTCAGACAAGATCTTTCTACTTTGAGCATATTCTATATCTTGTTTGAGTGATTTCATATTTGTTCTCTTTTCATTTCTTTCAAACAATTGAAACTGAAGATCGTCCCTACCGGTGGTTAGTAGGAAGGTAATCGGAAGTTGTCCGATCTGCGGTGTTGACGTCCCTACCGGTGGTTAGTAGGAAGGAAATCGGTGGTCTTTCCGATTTGCGGTTCAGTGCGTGGCACTAGTGGAGCCTCACCGGATTTGGTGAGGGGTGGATGTAAGACTGGGGATTCAGTCCGAACCACCTTAAAATCCTTTGTGTTGTGGTTTGTTTACGTGATTGCTTCGTTCTAGATGCATGCTTAGGTTCAAATCGATATATTAGTTGCTCATCTTGCCAAGCGAATCATAGTGTTCTTTGATAAGCTAGTTATATTCAGCCGCGATTTATTTTATCTAGCTATATAGAGGGTTGCATTATGAAAAGAGGGGCATATCTATTCACCCCTCCCCTCTAGATCCGCTGTCCACTACTCAACAGGTATTGAACCCTTCACCTGGGGATTCCCACTCGGGTGTAATCGGTTCAGTCCATTCGGGAACCTCCGTGAGTCCTCGTGAACCGTGGATTCCCACACGGTCGCCAGACAGGTTGTACCATGGAATTCCTATTAGTCACCTTGGGTTGAGTGAAGTTTCTGCTAGGCTCCCGGAGTTCATTTCACAACATCCTTAGTTTCCCTTCTCTCCTCCGAGTGAACCAAAACAAAAAAAAAAAGAAAAAGGAATTGTGACGTTGTTTGTGCCTACACTTGGTTGTGTTCGGAAAACATTAATTCCCTTCCCCCCTTAAACATTTCATTTTCTTTATCCTAAACCAACTGATAATTGGTTTAGGATGGAGAAAGTTTATTCAAATCTGGGTTATGAGGAGGAATTTCCTCCCCAATTCGATTCCGAAATTAGGGGCAATCCTCTATTTCAAATAGAGGATAATGGTTTGGATGCCTTCATAGGCATGTTTTCGGCCACACCAAATGAGGCCGCCCATGCCGATTCGGCTTCTTCTTCCCCGAGCGACCATGGCCGTGGTAGCCCGCGGGCACCTACATTATCTCCGCACGACGATCGGGAGTTGATTAGCGTGCTGTCCCGTTACTCACCCGTGGATTTAGCCACGATGGCCTCCCGTGGGAAGGCTCCGGCCGTCCCACACTTATCTCCACATGTTACACCTTCCCGTGCTCAAGTTCCGTTCCCAGGGTCCATGAGTCGTCCCATTCCCAAAACTCCGATCCAGTTCAGCTATCCAACACCTCCACAAAGGGTTCCTTCACCCCCAACTCCACCTACCATGGGTGCCCCTTTGAAAGGGGTCGACCCCTCACTCCGGTAGGAGATCCAAAGCTACATTCGGCAAGCGGTGACTGAAAGTTTGCCCAATTCACGTCCCCACTCGCTCAATATTGCAAGCTTCCTAATGCTTATTTCCCGCCCGGATTTAAGGCTCCTAAGTATAGGAGGTATGATGGCACCACCGACCCTCATCATCATCTTTCGGGTTTCCTTATGGACTCCCACCAATGGCTACACGATAGGGTCTTGTTGGTCCATCTGTTTCAAAAATCCCTCGAGGGCGAGGCCCTACGTTTGTTTGGATCTCTGTCGGCCATTGATCTTATCAATTTCGATATAGTCTCCGAGCGATTCCTCGCTCACTTTGGTCACATGTCATCCATCTCCCCCACATTGTTTGACCTAGTCACGGAGAAAATGAAGCCCGATGAGGACTTCATTAGTTTTGCAAACCGATGGAGGATTATGGCTGCTAGGATGAAGGTTCCCATTCCCGAATCCCAGGCTGTCACCATGATGGTGAACAATGCCACCCCTCAGCTCAGGGCCATTCTAATGCTTAGTGAACTCTACACCTTTCACCAACTTTACAACCGATCTCGGATAGTTCAAGCCCAGATAAGGGATTCCACCTTGCCTCTTTTCTTTGAGCCTCACACCAAGGGTAGAAAGGCTCCAGCTGTCCCCACCACTGAGGGTGTCACCGTAAATGAGCAAGTCAATGTAGTGGGCCAGTCCTTTAAGTCCAACAACCGCCAGGCCTCCCATCCCACTCAAGCTACAGCTAGCCAGGGGCAAGGTAATCCCATGCCTTATTCCAATGTCCCTCCACCCCAAAGCTACGGTCCCCCTAGGCCAAAAAGGGCTACTTATCCTCCGTTGCCTGAAACTCTAGGTGACATCTTCTTTGCCCTTATGCCCTCAGATTCTATTCAGCTTCCCCCTCAGAGAGATCGGTTCCTTCCCAACGCCGACACCTCTCGATATTGCCCATATCACCGTACTCCCGGCCATGATATATTCAATTGCTTCCAATTCCGAGATTGGGTATATGATATGAATGATGAAGGGAGAATTAATTGGGCAGATGTAAAGCTATCAATTGCCAACCTCAAAAAGCCTAACATGGACCTC
This sequence comes from Amorphophallus konjac, assembly GCA_022559845.1. NCBI lineage: Eukaryota > Viridiplantae > Streptophyta > Magnoliopsida > Alismatales > Araceae > Amorphophallus > Amorphophallus konjac. The sequence goes on from CM040123.1 coordinate 367,780,123, forward strand.
GGCATTGTGCATAATCCCTTGCCAACTCATCAACCAGCTAAAGATCCATCTACCTCAAGGCAGCATGAGCAAGTGAACACTGTGATTGGAATGGAACCACGAGTTCTCAGAAGGGCTCAGATGTGGGGCGTAGAAGGATTCCCAGGTTGGTACGAGAAAATAGAAGTAGAAGCTCATGAACCCTGGGTGGACATCAATATGTTCACTCAATCCCGAAACCTGATCTCACCACCCAGTCAATCTCCAAATACTACCCAAAAACCACTCACCTTGATTAACCCTCCTCAAATGCCACATCAAGAGCCCTATGTCTTTCCAGAAGCTCAGCCGGTACAGGAGCGCCCCTTGGTCCTCCTAAAGCCACCTCAGCCAAAATCGGTCCCCCCTCCTTCTCCTGTGGAATCTGGAGATGATTCGGCTTCTCTATCATATATCTTTGGCTCACCAGCTCCTCTACAACTCATTTGCCCAAAACCTTCAGAATAGGATCACCCGAAGGAAGCCTCAGTCAATGTCAATCTCCGGAACCGCATCATTCCCCCATCCCAAAGGCGATCTCAACCAGAGGAAGGGGTTAATTCTCAAGGCCCTCCCATGGAGTATGACATTCTCCAGCATTTGGACAGAACCCCCGCTAAAGTTTCCATCCTGGAGCTTCTTAGGAAATCTCCGTCACACCAAGCCACTCTACTTCAATTCCTCCAGAAAATCATGGTCAATGAGGACCTCCCAGCAAGTGGTGTGACCGAGGCCATCATGGCCCTTACATGCGGACCATCCATCTCTTTTTTTGATAAGGACCTTGCTTTGCCACAAAGCAGGTCACTCCCGTTATGCCTCACTGTTACTCTCAACGGAGTTAAAGTTGACTCCGCCCTCATAGACACGGGAGCGTCCATCAATGTCTGTCCCATGAAAACCATCAATAAGATAGGTCTCCAGGAGGAAAACTTAGAAGAGGTATGCACCACTATTTCAGCTTACGATAATTCAAAAAGGTGCGCAAAAGGGAAGGTGACCCTCCAACTTGGTTCAGGACCGATGGTTATGGCATCAGACTTCTTTGTCTTGGATGTCGATCCTGCATATAAGGTCATCCTAGGATGGCCTTGGATTAAGTAAACCCTCGGAATTCCATCAACAGCCCACCAGTGCTTTAAGTTCCCTTATAATGGTAGGGTGATCAAGATCAAGAGTATCCCGTTTGTGGAAACTCTTAATGCCACCACTTCCGAACAGATCCCCTTTATGACCATTCCCAATAAGGGCAAGAAGTCTATCCTCTCTATAGAAGGCACGGTAGGGCCTTCTGCTTTAAATCCTCTTCATTCACCATTTCTTACTCGGCCAATCACGCATTTCAACATCCCTCCTGGTAAAGGATGGGAGATCATGGCCAGGATGGGCTTCACCATGGGTAAAGGTCTAGGTCAGATTGAACAAGGGCCCACGCATAGGAGAAAATTTAGGGTTGCTAAAGGTTGTGCAGGTTTGGGTTACTCTCCAGAAGAGCCATCTAGGGCCACTCAGGATAGAAATTTGGTGTATGGCTACTTTGTCATAGGGCCGATTCAGCCAGGAACTCGGTAGGAGCCGAGAGAAAAGTTTGAAGTTGTCAGAAGAAAAGAAATTCCATCCGATTCAACACTCGAGGAAGACTTTGGTCTCCTCTCTCTTTTTCATCTTGATAAACCCCTCGATCAGGTCCTCTCCTCGGGAGTCTTCCTTGCCTCGAACAGGTCCGCACATGTTCTTCTTATTCCTTTTCTATTCCATCAACCATTTCCCCCGCTCCTCACCTATCGAATAGTGGAGCAACCCACCCATCAGGTGTGCACCTTCACCCATGACCACCAAAAAAAATGCCAATTCTCAAACGTGGGCCTGTGAGTTCGCTATTGAGGAAACGGCCTCCTTGGAAGATGGTTCCCTCGGCCAAGGGCCGACTCTTTCCACCTTGAACTCCCTTCTGCAAGATTCTCTTGTACATAGTAGGGTAGAGTCTAGGTTAAGATCAAATTTGTACATAGTGTCTTTCCCTTCCAAAAAGACTAGTGTCCGTCAAGTTCCCGCGCGTTATATCTGCCAGCTGGCCGATAAATGTGTGCAGCTTTGTCAGGTCTCTGAATTCACTTCCACTCCCATTTCCCTAGGGGCAGTCGAACTAGACGGATCTCCAGCAGATGACAGTCTAGGGGTGTATGTTTTAGAAGAAGAGGATGACACAAAAGAAGAAGAACAGCCATTAGAAGATGGTAGTGATCCGATAGCTTCCTTCATCGACAGAACCAAGAGATTTGATGAGCCTAATGTTTCCATCAACGAATCCACCAAGGAAATCAATCTCGGCACCAAGGATGATGCAAAAACTATATTGATAAGTGCCAATTTAACTGATGAGGAGGAAGCTACGCTTGTGGCGATGCTTAGGGAATTTCCCGATGCTTTCGCTTGGTCCTACGAGGACATGCCGGGTCTGGACCCGTCCTTAGTTAAACATCATCTGGTCCTTAAGCCCGATGCTCGAGCTGTCAAACAAAAGTTAAGGCGACTTCACCCGAAGCTCGCACTCAAAGTCAAAGAAGTGGACAAGCTCCATAAGGCCAAGTTCATTAGGGTAGTTTTGTATTCGCAATGGGTAGCTAACATCATCCTTGTTATGAAGAAGGACGGTAGGGTCTGCATCTATATAGATTTCCGTGACCTTAATCGTGCTTGTCCAAAGGACGATTTTCCACTTCCACACATATATGTCCTGGTGGACAACACCGCCGGCTATGAAATGGTCTTCTTCATGGATGGTTTCTCGGGGTATAGCCAAATTTGCCTAGCGGAGGAAGACCAGGAGAAAACATCTTTCACTACTCAGTGGGGGACCTACTGCTATGTCGTCATGCCCTTCGGTCTTAAGAACGTAGGGGCAACCTATCAGAGGGTAATGATGGCTATCTTCCATGACATGATGCATATTTATATGGAGGTTTATGTGGATGATATTCTGATTAAATCCAAAACCAGGAGTAGCCACGCAGAAGTCCTCCGTGCAGTTCTCCAATGGTCGCGGGATGTAGCACCCCTGACAATTAGAAAAGTGAAACTTCTTAAATAAATTAAATTTTCACAAAGGAATAATTAGTTATACACTTACAAGGTCTCAACCCATATTAACAACCAAAATAAATAACCCAATTGAATTAGCACCCATTTTAATCACCGCTATTTAAAACTAGCGCCCGATATAAAGGACGCTATTTAAATCCGCATTTGAAATATTTAAAAGGGCATTGCGCCCTCTTAGAGAGACGCTAATTATTAACGGCACCCTATATGCTGGACGCCAAAAGCCCGATAATATTTAACTCCACAGCAGACCCACCTACCTCACGTGCATGCCCTTGAGTTGAACAATCTTAGGGCTTCAAGAACAAAATAGGGCAGGCGGCGGTGGAAATGGCAGGGAGAAATCCTCGGGCTTAACCGGAGAAACCTTGCCATCGTTAAGCATTAGAACCCTCCAAAATATTGCCATCATTCGTTCTACTACCACCGTTTGGAAAATCCTCTCTATAAAAACACCTTGCCAGCGAACGAGCCAAACCCTGTTGTTGCATTAGAGCAGCTGCCGAACGTGGGTGTTGTCGTCCTCTTCCTCCGGCTGCCATCTTCCTCCTACGGTCGGCACGAGAAGCAGCGCCCTGCTACTTCTTCCCTTTGTCCTGCCGTGCTGATCTTCTTCCCCTTCATCCTCTGTTCGCAGAAGTAGAAACAGAGCACCGTTTCAACTAAGTCTTCATCTTGTTCATCACCGTTTGATCTTCAAAAGGTAGGTTTTCTCTACCCCATGACCCAACCAGGATTAAAAACAAGTAAAACTGACAAATGCATTCATGATCATCATATCGTTAGCCTTTGTAATCGTCATTTTGCAGTTCTTGTATTAAAGTGATTAGCGTCTACAGTCGTGGCCGCTATTTGAATCAGCGCCGTATACTACGGACGCTATTAGTTCTTAAATTTTGCATGGTACTTCATGATTTACATATTTCTGAGAATCAGCGCCCTCCATGAAGTACGCCCATTCTTTTACGCGCCTGTGAAACAGGATGCTAATATCTGAGATTTTGTGTAACTTAAATACTGAATACAGAAATTGAATATTTTAAATCATTGTATGTGTAAGTGAAACCGCGTCTACTCTGACAACCGCAAATTCTTATTTGCGACCTGCAGACAGGACGCCAAAACTGGACATATTTGATTAGTCAAATAAACATGATATATATTATACTGTAAATAAAAATTAAATTGCACCTGTTAACATGAACACCGATTGCTATTTACGACTGTCCGTGTGGACGCCATTTGATTACATTTCTGAAATAATATCCATGCCTAAAATTCTTTTATTTCAAAACTGTAAATTCATTTGTGTTAACTAGTAATGAGCGTCCCTGTATTAGGACGCTATTTCTGGTAAATAGAAAATATGATAAAACAATAAGCGGCTATCATGACAGATGCTATTTGAAATAGTGCCTGTAAGGCAGGACGCTTTTTGCTTCTGATCGTCCATTTTTCTTGAGTTTTTTTTAACCCCGCCGTGGGGCACCGCTTGGCACTCTCATCCCATTCCGTGGATGAGGTCCCTGTTTTGATTCTATCGATTTCCCCCAACTCTCCGAGGTGATTGAGCCCTCTGTTGGACATTCCGTTCCTTCGGACTGGCGATTTCATCTTAGAGACCTCCGTCAGTCTCCGCTAGCCTTAGATTCCCTCAAGGCAGTCGAGCAGGTTGTACCCTAAAAACCCTTTACACAGTGTCATAGTCATGTCCCTCTGAAGAAACATGACGCCCAGCACTCATGAAATGCCGTTTCTAGCTTTTATGAGAAATTGTCACTTTCTGGTAATCTACGCCCAGTGTAGCAGACGCCATTTAAAAATAACGCCCTGTTTGGAGGACGTTATTTACTTCATGCCTATTTATCTATTTCCAGAATGAGCGCCCATTTCTGTGGACGCCAATTCTATTCTGTGGTTTCCCTGACGGACGCCATTTACCCAGTTTTATGAAATGTCTCAGATTTTTAGCTAAGTCATCTCTACACGCGGTATCTTCCTTGAATTCCAAATTCCATGAATCCATCTTATTATCCTACAATGATCTATTCTCTTGGAATTCTTTGTCTACTATAAACTATAGTGGATGTCAAATCAGACAACCAATGCCTGCGCATATAGGGACCAATCTGGTCCTGGGAGGAGCACCCGAAAGTACTTGTACCCATGGGAGTTAAATGATTACTGTGTGGCGTTGCACCGGAGTGCATGACTATCTTGATTATGACGTTCCACAATCTCTCTCTCGTTCTTGACTTGACTTGCTTGACTTGCGTGGCCCGGAATGGGCAAGTACTTGAATAAATAAGTAGCCACTATCTCGTGACATGACTCGATACTACATGCTTGGTCCCCTTGAAGAATTTTACTTGATAGACATGCTATCTTGCTAGCGTTCTTAATATTTCACTCTCGTTATTTACTTACATTATTCTCATGCATGAACTTGCTACAATTGCATAATGTGTTAATCACTTAAAGCTAGTCTGGGTCGAGAGATATAATTCCTACTGAGCGTTCGCTCATCAAGTGTTTTTCAATAATTTTCAGGTAACTCGAACTCTGACTCGCAACCAGATGGGGATGACCAAGAGTGTTGAGTGTAGAGCTCCAAGTGTCAGTCCAAGTCACATCATGTCGGGAGATCAATATATTGCTAACAAAGTCCTACGGCGTCGCATCTTCCCTTGAGTCATTGTCGTGTCTTTTCCTTTGGAGTCGTTGCCGTATCTTTATTTAATTTGAATCTTGGTGTAAGAGGCTTCTGTTCCCAAGATGATGGATATTATTCTTAGTAGTCTTCCGCTGTTAAATGATGTTATGGTTTAAGATTTAAATTGAGATGGTATCAGTTTATTGTTGTTCTATTATTTGCGCACTCTGTCATTCTGTTGAAATTCTTATCGCTCTGATTGACATGAATGATATAAACTCGTCGCGTCCTCCGGGTTCCTTCTGCGCTCGGGACGTGACAGTTTTTGTGGTATCAGAGCCTAGGATTTCAAATTCCTAGGTAACCTCAAGTCCACGAATAGGTCAACTCTTAAACCTGTGAGAATGGGTAGAACCCAGGGATTTAGTCATAATAGGATATCCTATCTGAAATACGAATATGTCCGATCTTATAAATATCGATATGACCTAATTAAGATTTAAATACCTTGTAGGATTATGGCTGCGGAACGCGCACAATGGCGTGAGATGCAACAAACCGTCCTGAACTTTACCCAAGCGCTACAACAGATGGCGCAGGGCGGAGCACACCGTGGAGTAAGAGATCTCCATAGAAGTTTTAGGAACCTGAACCCTCCGAAGTTTACGGGTTCTTCCAACCCCGACGATGCTGAAAACTGGCTGAAAGAGATTGAAAGGATATTCCGTGTCATGCAGTGCACGGACGACGAGAAGGTCCTACTAGCAACGTTCCAACTAGAACGAGATGCTAGGAGCTGGTGGGAATCAGTAGAAGTTACATTGTTGGAAGGCAATATAAAATGGGCAAATTTTGTTGAACATTTCAACAACAAATACTTCTCCGACCGCATCCAAGAGAAGAAGGCCATGAAATTTGCAACTCTTAAGCAGAGAACTTTGATTGTGGCCGAGTATGAGGCCCAGTTCTCTAGGTTGGCTAGGTACGCACCTCATTTGGTGGGCACAGAGAAAATGAAAGCCCGATGCTTCTTGAATGGGCTTAGGCCCCAATTCTTCACTCAGCTGGCACCAATGGATATCCAAGTATATCCAGAGATAGTCCGACGTGCACAACTGCTTGAGGATGCCACGGAATTGTCTGATAAAATACGTGGTAAAGACAAGAAGGAGACTGTCACTACCCCCAACAATTTCAAGTCTTCTTTAAACAAGAAGAGACCTTCTAATGGAGGTGAGTCCTCCAAGGACAAGAGGCCCAAGCAGACCAACAAGCCTTTCTCCATCACTGCACCTACCAAAGAAAATTGCAAATACTGTGACAAGCCTGGCCATAAGGCCGATGAATGCTGGAGAAAGCTGGGAGCATGCCTCTATTGTGGGAGTCGGGAGCACCGGATCCCTGATTGTCCACTGATGAATGAACAGACTGAAGTGACCAAGGAAGAAAAGCGCCCGACAAAGAAGCAAGGACGTCTCCAAGCTTTACAGGAGACGGAACCAACTGAAGGTGGACTGGTGGAAGGTATTTTAACTATTTGCTCCAAGTCTGCTCAAGTTCTATTTGATACCGACGTAATCCATTCTTTTGTTTCAAAGAAATTTGTTGCTTCATTCTCTATGGAACCTGAATGGATAGACTTAGTGATTTCTACCCCGTTAGGGAATGAGTCCGATATCACTTTCCATTACACAAACTGTAAGGTCATGATTAAAGGCGGCAATCTACCTGCCGACCTGATATGTTTAGACCTACAAGGGTATGATGTCATTCTAGGTGCCGATTGGCTTTCCACCCATCGGGCAACTGTAGACTGCTGAAATGGGAAAGTAACCTTTGTGGATTACCCAGAGTTAACCTACATTACTCCCCAGAAGAGATCACCAGTTATCTCAGCTCTCCGAGCCAACAAGCTCATCAATAAGGGATGCGAGGCATTCCTAGCATTTGTGACCGCCAAGGAAGCTAAGGTGGCCAGATTAGAAGACATTCAAGTAGCTCGGGAGCTTCCCGATGTGTTCCCAGAAGACTTACCTGGCTTGCCACCAGAAAGGGAAGTCTCTTTCACCATAGACCTTGTTCCTAGTGCCGGACTTGTATCCAAGGCACCCTATAGAATGTCCCCCGCAGAATTAAAGGAATTAAAGGAGCAACTGATAGAATTATTGAAGAAGGGTTTCATCAGACCAAGTACTTCCCCATGGGGAGCACCAGTGCTATTCGTCAAGAAGAAGGATGGATCGATGAGGCTGTGCATCGATTATCGGCAGCTGAACCACCTCACCATCAAGAATAAATACCCACTACCGAGGATTGATGAACTCTTCGATCAGATTTCTGGAGCAAAGTATTTCTCAAAAATTCATCTTCAATCGGGTTATCACCAATTGAGGATCAATGACGAGGATATTCACAAAAACTATATTCCGAAGCAGGTACGGGCATTATGAATTTATTGTTATGCCATTTGGAATAACGAATGCCCCTGCAGCTTTTATGCAGATTATGAATAGCATTTTTAGACCACATCTGGATAAATTTGTTGTGGTATTTATTGATGACATACTGATATATTCAAAGTCTGAAGAAGAACATGAAGTACATTTGAGGATAGCATTGCAGATATTGAGGGATAATCAATTGTATGCTAAATTTAGCAAGTGCGAGTTCTGGCTAGAAGAAGTGGCTTTCTTAGACCATATAGTTTCAAAGGATGGAATTTCGGTGGATCCTGCAAAGGTCGAAGTTGTGAAGAGCTGGGAATGACCTACCAATGCAACAGAAATATGAAGTTTCTTGGGTCTTGATGGTTATTACCGGCGATTTATCAAGGACTTCTCAAAGATTGCAGTTCCACTCACCAGGTTGACGCGCAAGGAAATACCATATGAATGGAATGAGGATTGTGAAAGAAGTTTTCAAGCCTTAAAGGACCACTTGACCACTGCTCCGGTCTTGGCCTTACCTGTTGAGGGAGAGAAGTACGAGGTTTATACCAACGCTTCTGGTATTGGTCTCGGATGTGTTTTGATGCAACAAGGAAGAGTTATTGCATACTCTTCTAGGCAATTGAAGAAACACGAAGAAAACTACCCAGTGCATGACCTGGAACTCACTGCGGTAGTGTTTGCCTTAAAGATTTGGAGACACTATCTCTACGGAGAACCGTTTATTGTGTACTCCGATCATAAAAGCCTCAAGTACCTATTTTCTCAGAAGGAACTTAATATGAGGCAGAGGCGTTGGCTTGAATACCTCAAGGATTTCGACTTTACTATTCAATACCACCCCGGCAAGGGTAATTCGGTGGCTGATGCCTTAAGTCGGAAACCAAGAGCGATGCTAGCCAATTGGAGGATTCAGGAGTGGAAGATATTAGAGAAATTTTCAGAACTTGATATAAGCATGAACAAGGCGGGAAGGAGCGTTACTCTAGCCCACATGAGTTTGCATCCGGACCTACTTTCAGAAATCAAGAGATTGCAAGATGAAGATCCTACACTTGTGGATATAAAGGATAAGCTAGGCAAGAGACCTGATTTTAAGTTAGCAGATGATGACAGACTATTGTTCCATGAGAGGACATGTGTTCCAGACTGCCCTGAGCTGAAGAAAAAGATTCTAGAAGAAGCTCACCGCTCTAGGTACACTATTCATCCTGAAGCGACTAAGATATACAAGGACTTAAAAAGAACATTTTGGTGGCCTAATATGAAAAGGGAGGTAGCGGATTTCGTATCTCGCTGTCTCACATGCCAGTAAGTAAAGGCGGAACACCAAAAACCTGCTGGTAAGTTACAATCTCGTGATATTCCCATGTGGAAATGGGAAGATATCAGTATGGATTTCATCATGGGTTTGCCTAAGTCTCAAGGCGGACATGATGGTATCTGGGTTATTATCGACCGTCTCACCAAATCGGCTCACTTTCTTCCTATCAAGAGCCGTTGGTCGATAAATGTCCTAGCTGCACTCTACATCAAGGAGATTGTCAGGTTACATTGTGTACCTGTAACCATTATGTCTGATCGAGACCTGCGATTCACCTCACACTTCTGGAAGGGTCTACAACACTCTTTGGGGACTAAGCTCAACTTCAGTACTGCCTTCCATCCCCAAACAGATGGTCAGATAGAAAGGACAAACCAAATTGTTGAAGATATGTTGAGAGCTTGTGTTATTGACTTCGGTGGAAGTTGGCATGACCATTTTCCCCTGGCAAAGTTTGCCTACAACAACAGCTACCAGGCCAGTATTCAAATGGCTCCATTCGAAGCACTGTATGGCAGGAGTTGCCGATCTCCAATCTGCTGGGATGAAGTCGGTGAAAAATAAAAACTAGGCTCAGATATGGTTAGAGATACAAATGAGAAGGTCCAACTCATCAGAGATAGACTCAAGATAGCTCAGTCCAGGCAGAAGTCATACGCTGACAACAGAAGAAGAGACATGGAGTTCCAAATTGGGGACCATGTCTTCCACAAGGTTTCTCCTGGTCGTGGCATTAGAAGATTTGGTGTGAAGGGCAAGCTTACACCGAGATTCATTGGACAGTTCGAAATATTGGAAAGAGTTGGTGAGGTAGCCTATCGACTTGCTTTGCCTCCTCAACTATCGGAAGTGCACAATGTGTTCCACGTCTCCATGTTGAAGAAGTATGTGCACGACCCTTTCCACGTCAATGATCATAATGACCTGGTGATTCAAAAGGACCTCACATATGAGCAGAAGCCAATGAAGATTCTTGATCGAGAGATTCGAGTATTAAGAAACAAGACCATTCCCATGGTGAAGGTACAATGGAACAAATGCTTAGAGCAAGAAGCTACATGGAAAACAGAGCAATCCATGCGAAGGAGATATCCGGAATTATTCTAAGACTATAAGTACCCTATACCCTCCATGTCTCCATTCATGCAGTTGAATTTGGGGACCAAATTCTTTTAAGTGGGGGAGGGTGTAGCACCCCTGACAATTAGAGGAGTAAAATTTCTTAAATAAATTAAATTTTTACAAAGGAATAATTAGTTATACACTTACAAGGTCTCAACCCATATTAACAGCCAAAATAAATAACCCAATTGAATTAGCGCCCATTTTAATCACCGCTATTTAAAACTAGCACCCGATATAAAGGACGCTATTTAAATCTGCATTTGAAATATTTAAAAGGGAATTGCGCCCTCTTAGAGAGACGCTAATTATTAACGGCGCCCTATATGCTGGACGCCAAAAGCTCGACAATATTTAACTCCACAGTAGACCCACCTACCTCACGTGCATGCCCTTGCGTTGACCGATCTTAGGGTTTCAAGAACAAAATAGGGCAGGCGGCAGTGGAAATGACAGGGAGAAATCCTCGGGCTTAACCGGAGAAACCTTGCCATCGTTAAGCATTAGAACCCTCCATAATATTGCCATCATTCGTTCTACTACCACCATTTGGAAAATCCTCTCTATAAAAACACCTTGCCAGTGAACGAGCCAAACCCTGTTGTTGAATTAGAGCCGCTGCCGAATGTGGGTGTCGTCGTCCTCTTCCTCTGACTGCCATCTTCCTCCTACGGTCGGAACAAGAAGCAGCACCCTGCTACTTCTTCCCTTCGTCCTGCCGTGCTAATCTTCTTCCCCTTCATCCTCTGTTCGCAGAAGCAGAAACAGAGCATCGTTTCAACCAAGTCTTCATCTTGTTCATCACCGTTTGATCTTCAAAAGGTAGGTTTTCTCTACCCCATGACCCAACCAGGATTAAAAACAAGTAAAACTGACAAATGCATTCATGATCATCATATCGTTAGCCTCTGTAATCGTCATTTTGCAGTTCTTGTATTAAAGTGATTAGCGTCCACAGTCGTGGCCACTATTTGAATCAGCGCCGTATACTACAGACGCTATTAGTTCTTAAATTTTGCATGGTACTTCGTGATTTACATATTTCTGAGAATTAGCGCCCTCCATGAAGGACGCCCATTCTTTTATGCGCCTGTGAAACAGGACGCTAATATCTGAGATTTTGCGTAGCTTAAATACTGAATACAGAAATTGAATATTTTAAATCATTGTATGTGTAAGTGAAACCGCGGCTACTCTGACAACCGCAAATTCTTATTTGCGACCTGCAGATAGGACGCCAAAACTGGACATATTTGATTAGTCAAATAAACATGATATATATTATCCTGTAAATAAAAATTAAATTACGCCTGTTAACATGAACGCCGATTGCTATTTACGATTGTCCGTGTGGACGCCATTACATTTCTGAAATAATATCCATGCCTGAAATTCTTTTATTTCAAAACTGTAAATTCATTTGTGTTAAATGGTAATGAGTGTCCCTGTATTAGGACGCTATTTCTGGTAAATGGAAAATATGATAAAATAATAAGCGGCTGTCATGACAGACGCTATTTGATATAGCGCCTGCAAGGCAGGACGCTTTTTGCTTCTGATCGTCCATTTTTCCTGAGTTTTTTTTTAACCCCACCGTGGGGCACCGCTTGGCACTCTCATCCCATTCCGTGGATGAGGTCCCTGTTTTGATTCTATCGATTTCCCTCAACTCTCCGAGGTGATTGAGCCCTCAGTTGGACATTCCGTTCCTTCGGACTGGCGATTTCATCTTAGAGACCTCCGTCAGTATTCGCTAGCCTTGGATTCTCTCAAGGCAGCCGAGCAGGTTGTACCCTAAAAACCCTTTACACAGTGTCATAGTCATGTCCCTCTGAAGAAACATGACACCCAGCCCTCATGAAATGTCGTTTCTGGCTTTTATGAGAAATTGTCACTTTCTGGTAATATGCGCCCAGTGTAGCAGACGCCATTTAAAAATAACGCCCTGTTTGGAGGACGTTATTTACTTCATGCCTATTTATCTATTTCCAGAATGAGCGCCTATTTCTGTTGACGCCAATTCTATTCTGCGGTTTCCCTGACGGACGCCATTTACCCAGTTTTATGAAATGTCTCGGATTTTTAGCTAAGTCATCTCTACACACGGTATCTTCCTTGAATTCCAAATTTCGTGAATCCATCTTATTATCCTACAATGATCTATTCTCTTGGAATTCTTTGGCTACTATAAACTATAGTGGATGTCAAATCACACAACCAATGCCTGCGCATATAGGGCCCAATCTGGTCCTGGGAGGAGCACCCGAAAGTACTTGTGCCCATGGGAGTTAAATGATTACGGTGTGGCATTACACCGGAGTGCGTGACTATCTTGATTATGACGTTCCACAATCTCTCTCTCGTGCTTGACTTGACTTGCTTGACTTATGTGGCCCGGAATGGGCAAGTACTTGAATGAATACGTAGCCACTATCTCGTGACATGACTCGATACTACATGCTTGGTCCCTTTGAAGAATTTTACTTGATACACATGCTATCTTGCTAGCGTTCTTAATATTTCACTCTCGTTATTTACTTACATTATTCTCATGCATGAACTTGATACAATTGCATAATGTGTTAATCACTTAAAGCTAGTCTGGGTCTAGAGATATAATTCATACTGAGCGTTCACTCATCAAGTGTTTTTCAATATTTTTCAGGTAACTCGGACTCTGACTCGCAACCATATGGGGATGACCAAGAGTGTTGAGTGTAGAGCTCCAAGTGTCAGTCCAAGTCACATCATGTCGGGAGATCAATATATTGCTAACAAAGTTCTGTGGCGTCACATCTTCCCTTGAGTCATTTTCATGTCTTTTCCTTTGGAGTCGTTGTCGTATCTTTATTTAATTTGAATCATAGTGTAAGAGGCTTCTGTTCCCAAGATGATGGATATTATTCTTAGTAGTCTTCCGCTGTTAAATGACGTTATGGTTTAAGATTTAAATTGAGATGGTATCAGTTTATTATTGTTCTGTTATTTACGCACTCTGTCATTCTGTTGAAATTCTTATCGCTCTGATTGACATGAATGATATAAACTCGTCGCGTCCTCCGGGTTCCTTCCGCGCTCGGGGCGTGACACGGGAGCACCAACTTAAAATGAACCCCAAGAAATGTGTTTTTGGGGTCTCTTCAGGCAAGCTTCTAGGGTTCATTGTCAGCAAGAGAGGAATTTAGATCGACCCTAACAAAGCTAAGGCCATTTCCGAGATGTCTCCTCCCAAGAATATCAAAGAGGTCCGTGGTTTGATCGGGCGTTTGCAATTCATCAGGAGATTTATATCCTACCATTCTCAACGATGCAAGCCCTTTTACGACATGTTAAAAGGAGAGGCTAAATTTGATTGGAATGACAAGTGTCAAAAGGCCTTCAATGACCTAAAGAGCTATCTTTTAAATCCTCCCGTTCTGGCACCCCCGGTCCTAGGTCAGCCTTTATTGCTCTATGTTTCTACCACGAATGAATCTGTTGGAGCGGTATTGGCCTTATATGATGATGCCAAAAGAGAACGTGCAGTCTACTACTTGTCTAAACTATTCAATGAAGTCGAACAAAGATACACTCCTATGGAGAGGACTTGCGCGGCCGTCGTCTAGGTCGTCGAAAAGCTATAACATTATTTTCTTGCACATGAAGTCAAGCTCTTGGCGCGAATGGACCCTATCAAGTACTTGCTAGAAAAGCATATCCTAACTGATCGTTTGGTGAGGTGGTAGAGTTTTCTCAATCAATTCGATATCACCTACGTCAATCAGAAGGCGGTCAAGGGGCACGCCATAACATCCACTCCCTACATTCTCCCTTGTCGATGAGAGTTTCCCGGATGAAGAGTTAGGAGCCATTATGGATGGTGAACCTTTGTGGATTCTCTACTTCGATGGTGCATTCAATTCCAAGGGCTGTGGAGTCGGAGCCGTTCTCCAGTCCCCGGAAGGTGTCATTATTCCCCGTGCTTGTCAGATAACCTTCCCTGCTACAAACAATGTGGCTGAATATGAGGCACTCCTCATGGGCTTAAAGGTGGCACTAGCACTCGGAGTTAAGGAGCTCTGGATCATCGGAGATTCTCAGCTCATACTCCGGCAATCCCTCAGCAAGTACCAAACCCGGGACCCAAAGCTAAAACCCTACCAAGACCTGGTTGGCAGGGTAGTCCGGCGGTTTAGGAAGCATACCCTGGTGCACACCCCTAGAGCTCAAAACATTCTAGCTGATGCCCTGGCATCTTTAGCATCTTCTCTTCCAATCCCCGGCGAAAAGCCGTCATCCACTATCATCGTGCAAAGAATGCACACCCCTTCATATTCTGATCCTTGGTTCCAACAATTCTCTGAGCCCTCTTCTCAAGTCCATGTCATCTCCCATGAGCCTGAGATTGACCTTGAAGACGGCAACCCTTGGTTCTTCGATATTGAAAATTATCTCAGGGATCGCTCCTTCCCCGATTATGCTACCGCTCCCGATCGGCGAGCCATTCACCGAGCCGCGGAGCATTTTGCCATTATAGGTGGTCTCTTGTATCAAAAATCTCTCAGTGGAGTTTACCTCCACTGCCTCGATGAGACTGAATCTCGAACTGTTGTCGAAGCTACACATTCCAGCGAATGCAGTGGCCTTGTAAATGGTCGCATGCTTGCTCAGAAACTCCTTCATCAATACTATTGGCCTACCATGAACGAGGATTGTGCTCGGTTTATCTAACATTACGCTAAGTGTCAACTCCATGCGGACAAGGTCCACGCTCCTTCGTCCTCACTTCATCCTCTTATAGCTCCCTGGCCTTTCGCCATGTGGGCATTTGACGTAGTTGGTCCCTTGGAGGATAGAACTGGAGAAATCTGAAGAAAGTCCTTCATCCTCACCGCTACAGAATATTTCACAAAATGGGCAGAAGCTGAGGCATTCACAGAAATCAAAGCAACAACGGTGGTCAAGTTTATCAAGCGCAACATCCTTGCAAGGTTCGGCGTTCCCCGTGACATCGTCATCGACAACGGACTGCAGTTCACATCCCAGGAGCTCCGCGATATGTGTGGTAAATATGGCATAAATTTGCATCATTCATCTCCATACTACCCACAAGGAAACGGACAAGCTGAAGCTACAAATAAAACTCTCATTAGAATCATTAAGAAAACTTGCAAATCTCACCACTATTCAGACTGGCCAGATCGCCTCATTGAGGCCCTCTGGGCTTACCGCACTTCCGTTCGGACTCCCACAGGTCAAACCCTGTACGCACTTACTTTTGGGACAGATGCGGTACTCCCATATTAAATATTTGTTCCCTCACTAAGAGTGCAGCTGGACCCTGAGCTCGACCCCGAGCAGCGTCGAGAAAACCTATTGGCCCAGTTGGAACTATTAGAAGAGAAACGGATGATCGTGGCCGATCACGCTCAAGTATATCGCAAGAGAATTGCACGTTACTATGCCAAGAAAGTTCTAGAGAGGAAATTCAGGGTAGGTGAACTGGTTTTAAAAAGGAGAATCACTAAAACCACCGATTTAAAAGCAAAATTTCAAAAAAATTGGGAAGGTCCTTTTGTTATCAAAGAAGTCTACTCGGGTAATGCTTACAAATTGGTAGACTCTGAGGGAGTAGAGCTCACATATCCATGGAATGGGGTGTATCTCAAGAAATTGTATTCATGAGACCTTGTACATAACTATTCAAAAACACACACAAAATTCAAAAGAATTTCAAAACAAACAAAAAAAAGGAGAAAATCAAAATCAATGCCTGGTGATCGCCACACAGTCCAAACTCATTGTATCAACCCTTCATGCTAGATAGGGACCGTCAAGTTGTGGTAGGTATCGGGTCTTGGTCCGCCAGAACCGTGGAGATCCCTGTCCGGCCACGTCGGCCTTTGTTTATAAGAAGGAAAACAACTTGCACACACTCACATGTTTTATCCAAAATGGGTAGCATCACCTACGATAAGGTCTCACTCGAAGGTCTCCAGATAAGCGACACTCTTTTGTTCTTCTTCTCTTCGACTAAATGAGACAGCCGGCGCCCTTAAAACGTTGAGCATGTGAAAGCTGAAGCACATGATCCTTAAGGTGAGAGTAGGATTCATCCCCTCGAGTCCGGGTCAGAGCACGAGAAGAGGGCAGTGTCCCCGCAGGCATAAAAGGGGATTTCCAAAACAAAATGATAATATTCTTCTCCCCGAAGGAAAATGAAAAAAAAGAAAAGAAAGAAAAATTGTATATATGACAAAGTCATATAAAAAGCTTGGTTGTGACCGTGCCTGACCCTAGCAGATGAAACCCCTCCTATTCAAAGAATCGAATCAAAATTTTTCCACAGCAGGGGCATCTAACGTCACAATGCTCGAGGTATGGTCCGAAGTTGCCCAAAAGGAGAAAGTCGAGTAGGCCTTTAACTAGCTCGCCGGGTTAACGGCTTTGCCAGGTCCTCTCAGGAGGTTTACCCCCTACATTCTTCCTTCTCCCCTCAAAAGATGTAAAGCTTAATGGAGGTCCTGAAGGATGAACCCTGTCTAGGTTGCAAACTTATTTAACAAAATACATTTATGGTTGTCCACTTCTAAATAATAGAAACCATTGCTGCGAAGGGGTCTCTGTATTTCTGGCTAGTCAAGACCCCTATTTACCACCCTTAACGCTTTCTTATGTTACCTCGGGCTTAGGTCAATGCAAGCGCGTCACCTATGGGTGCGACGGCGTCTGATTCCGGGTCAGCGTCGAGCGGTTGACTGTTAGGGTTCCAAGGTGTTCCATCATATACCATCTAGAGTTGTGAGGAAATAGACTCGGGTCGGGCAAATCATTTACCTCGAATGTTTTTTGGGTGTATTCCTGTGGTCGGAAGCAACGGGAGCCTAAGCTTGGCATGACGGCATTGTCATCATGATAAGACTTAACCTGTGGGACCATCATTCGAGGAGTTTAGAGGCTCAAATCAACCTAGATGTGCGCTCAGGATACCTGAGAGGTAATTTAGAAAAGCCTTGTCTCCATATAGGTCAGGTGCCACATGGGTGGTCACAAGGCGTTCCAAAACAAAACAACAAAAAAACAAAAAAAAACACACAAAAATCAATACATTCAAATCCCAAAAAATCTGAAAATTCATAATTCCAAAAAATATATAAGTAAAATACCAAAAAATGCACAAAATCCAAAATCCAAAAATATGTTTTGCATTCGCATGAGCATTGCATGATCATGTTTCCCTTTGCTTACATTTTGCTTGCTTGCATGCGCATATCACGTTTCTTTTTTTTTCTAAATCTTGTTAATAAGATTTAGCCCTCTGACCCTGCATCGAGAAAGGTACTATCTGCTTTTGGCAGGGGGCTAAAAATATACTACACTAACATTTTCCTTTTAGTGTGGTTGGAATAGGTAAAAAGGGAAGACGACGTCAAGCCAAATCGAGACAAGTACACTGAAGAAAGCCCATTTCACTGCCAAATATGTCCAACACATTCTAGCGATACAGCATCCCAGGGGCATACCCTCAATGTACAAAAGGGGCAGCTACTACCCAGCTGTGTCTTTCTCTCTATATATATCTCCTCCTAATCTGCGCCAGTGCGAGGTTGACTCTGCCGGCTGTCAGCCTCGTCCCCATCTCCGCCTCCCATGTCTCGCAGCCGTGATGGCCGCGAAGCTCTCGAACCTGACGCGGCTGGCTGAACCACTCCTCGCTCCGCAGGAGATGGCATCATACCCATAAGCTCCTCTATAGTGAAATGCACCTCTCCTAAGGACCGGAGTGACTCAGAAGGAGTCGCAGGCCTAGCTCCCTCTCCTGGGACACCTCTGCCCTGGTACCTCCGCAGCACCCATCGTCGCAAGGTCTCTAGCTGAGCAAGAGCCCGCTGCTCCCGAACCGCCATTGCCATTTCTTGAGCACGCGCGTCAGCTTCTCTTTCCTTCTCCTCGGCAAGGCGACCCTTGATCCGCTCAATGGAGCTCAGCTCTCCAAGATGGCACGTCAACTCCTCTATCCGTGCATTTTACTCTCGCCAGACGGCCAGGCTGGCCGCCATCTCCTTCCTCTGTAGAAAATGAACAAGTCATGTAAAACATGCAAAGATGATAAAGAAGAGAACTACTTTCAACTTGAGTGCTAGGTTCTTACCGCCTCGGCCAGCTCGGCTTCTCGCTCCTCGGCTCGCTCGATAGCCCCAGCTAGGCAATCCTCCAGCTCCTCCAGGGCACCGACTCGAGACGAAGGGCCAACCTCTACACCTGCTCTCACCCGCACGTAGGCCAATTCCTCTCGCTGGCACGGCAAGGGGAAAGCAGTTAGTCAAGCTCAATCAACTCCAAATTCCAAATCAAGCAATTTGTTTTGACTTACCATCTCTCGGATCTCATGTCACAAGTTCACTATCATCTGATTAAGGACACATATCCAATCCTTGAGTATTTTCACAGCCTCAGTCTCTGACATCTGCACACCACATCCTCAAGCTCACTTAGCGCCTTGCTTAAACAAGAGCATCACAATCAAGAGAGCTACTCACCTCTCGGGTTTCGAGACGAAGCCATCTAGCATATTAGTCCTGATAATCTGCCAAGTAGATCTCGCTACTCCTCACAGTCCGATCATGCTCCAGTGAGGGGCCTTCCTGTAGTGCCTCTACCCCTCTGCGGTAGCGGGAGGCCCAGTCCTGATCGCTCGCTGAAGTCCGGTGATGCCCTCGGTCCTACTCATGCTTGGCTAGAATCGTGACTGGCGGCTGATCCCACCCCAGCGTCCTCTGCACTAAGCGAAGGAAGAGCGGCTCCCTCAGGTTCACGCAGAACAACACGGTATCCCTGTGAAACCAAGCTCGCCCCTCCCTCACCCAAGGTTGAGTGGTGGTATCCTCTATCGCGTAAGGAGTCCAAATCACCTGCCACACATCAAAGGAAAAGATGAATGTTTTACTAATTGAGTACATAACAAATGCTAAAACAAATCACACAACTCTTTTATCCAAGACACTCACTTGGTGGGGAGGGTACTTATCCAACGCTGTCCTGAGATCGGAGAGTCTAGTGGCCACCAAGCATCGGTCCTGGACCGTCTCCCATCGAGCCATTAGGGGAACCATCTGCATTAGGGCTCGCGGGATCTTGCCGCGACCTAGAGGGAACCGAGTGTACCCCCCAAATCTGAAAACAACAAAAGAACAATCAATCAATCAAATTTTGAATCAACATGCCTAGAAGGGGTAGACTCTATACCTACAAGAAAGGCGTGAAACCTCCCAGGTTCCCCGAACCTGGGCATACTGGATCCAAGTGGGCGAAGAGGTGAACCACCATCGCTCTTCCCCACGCAAGCTGAGGTCCCTGCTCTAGGTCCCGCACCAGTAAGAGGTACTTTAGATTCACGTTATTTGATGCAGTAGCAAACAGCAGTCTCCCAGAGAAGTGCAAGAAGAAAAGCTGCAACTCCTGTTGCTCGCTCCTCCCTTGAGATCTGAGTCTCTGTCTCACTCGCCCCAATAACACATCTAAATCCCCTAGTGGCCCACGTGTCATCCTCGCGAGCCCCATCGCCGCACTGAATTTCCCAGGCGGAATACTGGTCACTGGCCTCTTCGATCGAGTTAGCTGTGGCCCGAGCAAATCCTCTATCTCATCACGGTAATCTCTCAGCTCACAGCCGAGAACCGGGGCCCCTGCCACTGGCAATCCCATCAAGAATGCCACATCCTCAAGAGTGGGGATCATGTGCCCCCACGGCATCACAAATGCTCTGCAACTGTCCATCCATCTCTCTCGTATCGCCGTCAAGAAGGTGGCGTCTACCTGGAAGGGTCGGATCTTGAAGAGCGGGCCAAAGCCCATTCTATCCACCCTCTCTCGTTGCCCAGGAGGAAGGGCATGATACCAAGCCCATACCAAGTCCCATGTGACTCGGGCTCGTATTCTCATTGGACCCTGCACACATTAGAAAGAAAACACAAAAACTCCATTAGATCTTCCAAGCCATTCCACTTTTTCTAACATTTTTCCACTTCCACACACCCTGGGAGCAGGGCGGCCAAAGTGTTGGTGACCTACTCCCCTGGGAGGCCAAACCCCTGGCTGCCCTCACCCCATCAGTGGGCGACCAACGACCTGGCCGCCCAGGCTTGTGGGCGACCAGGACCCTGGCCGCCCACTGGTTCACCCCCTCCAAGCCTTCCTCCGACCTCCATCTCCCCATAAAACACATAAACACAAGAGGATCTAATGAATTCAAGGTAGGGGCATGAAACTTACCTTCCCGGGTTGTTCTTTTCTCTCTTGGTCGGGCTCGCCATCATCCAAACCCTCGTCTTCATCATCCTCTTCCCCATCTTCAACATCGGCCGGCCCTTCGTTGGGGATAGCTTCTCCCGCATCACCTCCATCATGTCCGCTCTCCTCCAAGCTTGCAGAGACTGTGGCCGAAGAAGATGAGCTCACCATAGCTTCTACTTCCTCTTCCTCCTCACTCGAAGAAGAGGTGTAACGACCTGAGATCTGAACACCAGGAAAGCCCGATAACCCGAATCTCGAACCGCCACCCACGAGCCCGAAGACTCGGAAGGGTTGAAAGGATGGTGTGGAGATAAACAAGAATCTAAAATAATTGCAGAATTACACAGTTAATATGAATGAGCAAGAAATAAATAAATTATATTTATTAAATTACATGGTCCACAATAATAACAACAACAGTCTAAAAAGACAGTAGTCCACAACTAGTATAGTCAAAAGGGAAGAGTACAACTACGCGGGGCATACCCCGGCCTGACAACTGGCAACTAACCCTGGGCACCAGAACCACGTGGAGCCTCTGAAGTGCTCCCCTGAAGCCTCGTCTCACCTGAAATACGGAAAACACGCAGGGAATGAGCCTCAAAACACAAGGCTCAGTAGGGATGATCCGGTCCCCACCTCGCAAACTGAGAAACTGCGCGAGAAGTAACCATGAGCTACTACTGCGGTTAGTACCGAACACACGGCATGAAAACCGAGACAACTCGTCAAAAGCCAAAAGTGTCGCTACCAGACAAAGATAGAAGTACCAACCCACTAGAAGCAAGGCCGGATGCGTCCACTGAAGGCTTAAACCGCGCCTCGGGTGTCCCCCTCGACCCCTGGTGGAACGGGGACACCGTACAAGTAACCACAGAACAAGTGACTAGCTGGGGTCGCCCTCGTCAGCGCGGGTCCAACCACCCCCAACCACGTGTGCACACACAGACCATGCGTCCCAGGTCTGGCCCTCTGACTAGTTTCCGCTCAGCCGGACTCTGGCTGCAAGACGTGGGGCCCGACAGAAACCAGTCTAAAACCGTCTCTCAGGGTAGCCTCGCCACCACTCCCTAGTGGGACCACTATCGTGTCGGAAGGCTACGACTAGTGGAGGGTCACTGAAGGAGTAGACTCTCTAGTCAACGGAAAAAATAACGTCCGAACCAGACCAAGCACAAGGAACACTCCTTGTATCGACACCGACCCACGGTGACCACGGTCAGAGAAGAAACGGGACCCGTGCACCACCCGGTGTAGTCCTGAGCTTGGCGGTCCAACACAGGTGCGCCACAGGCTCTGCCGGTCTAACTCTAGGCCGTCACAATAGTCTGACGGCCCAACACAGGTGCGCCAGATGACGGTGTGAAAACTGGCTGTGACGCGCCAACCCTGGTGCGTCATAGTCTCTGACGAACCTAACCCAGTGCGTTAGAAGATGAAGTGAAACAGGCTGTGACGCACACACCTCGGGGCGTCACAGTCCCTAACGGACCTACCCAGGTGCGTTAGAAGGAGGGGACGCGTCAACTCTGATGCTCCCACATAGGGGCGTCATGGCTCTCTGATGGTCCACCCTGGGTGTGTTAGAGGCCTTCGACCCCCAACGGTCGAAAACCAATGGTCAAATCGCCCCTCTGGCAGTCTAACCTGGGAGCGTCACACGCTCTGGCGATCTATCGTGGGGCCGTCAGACCCACGAACGTCCTGCCGACAATACAGTACCCTGTGACGCACCCACCGTGGGGCGTTACAGGCTGTGACGCACCCACCCTGGGGCGTCACAGACTGTGATGGTCACTTGAACGACCGCCACACCAGTCTGAGAACGGACCGGCGAGAATTAACCCAAAAATCGTTCCACGCCCCCATACCTCCATGGGAGAGGGGGAAATCAAGGGGGAAGCTCCCCAGGGACCCCTAGCATGCGTTTGGGCCATCCAATCATGAAAACGCGGGCTAAAATGGTAGATCGGGCGAACTCTCCCCAAATCATGGTTTTACCCTCCTGACATGGAAACCCCATCTCTCGGCGTCACATCGGGCTAGAAATCACGGGAATGGAACGTGGGGAGATAAGGAATTTCACCCTACCTCGATCTTGCCTCGAGGCGCACCGGACCGACCACAAATCATAAAGAACGCTTGAAACCCTCGTTCCTCCTCACGCTTCCCACGAACGCCGCACGCCACCGGGATCGTCACACCGTCACCACCGTCGCCGCGCCGTCACCCCGCCGCCATCTGCAGCTGGAGAGAGGGTCACCGCGGTCGTCGTTGGGAGAGGGGAAGAGAAGGGGGCGGCCACGTTGGGGAGGAAGAGGAAAGAGGAAGAAGAAGAAGAAAGAAGAGGGGGAGAAAAGAAAAAGAAATGGGGTATTTATAGAAAATCTGGAAATTCTGGAAAATACCGTAAAATTAAAAATCACATTTTCACGATCCTCGGAATGCACCGATCGCAACGGTACCACCCGTGCCTAGGTGAACGGCTCGGTTCACCCGCTACGAGGTTCCATAGGTATTGCCGAAACACACACGTGGGAATCGGAAATCACGCGGAAAAAGTCGCGGAACACGCTCCGGGCCTCCGAAACTGATCCGGATCGCACGGATCCGAACATGAAAGATGTCCGAAGTATAATTTCAGACACAACAGAGTCGGACTCTCCGAGAGAACAGATCCGGGACCCAAAGAGAAGGATCCAAAGGGTCTGGGATATTACAGCCCTCCCCCCTTAAACAAATTTCATCCTCGAAATTTAAAACAAGCATAGGGGAAGAAAAGAAAAGGATACTCACTCGAACAGGTAAGGGAACTGCAGACGCATCTCGTCCTCACGCTCCCAAGAAGCCTCACCACCAGAGTGCCGGTGCCACACCACCTTAACCAGAGGGATAACCTTATTCCGTAGGTGCTGCTCTCGCCGATCCTCAATACGGATAGGGAACTCCGGTAGAGACAGATCGGGAGTCACCTCGGGCCAAACCGAGTCCTCCAACACATGAGAAACATCGGGCATATACTTCCTCAACATCGAGACATGGAACGCGTCATGCACCGCTGCAAACTCGGGAGGTAGCTGCAATCGATAAGCAACCTCGCCAATGCGCTCCACGATGGGAAAAGGACCAACATAGCGGGGACTCAGCTTCCCACGTGTTGATTATCATGTGTTCCTTTTTACAAGATGGATATGATGTCAACAATAGTGGAAATATGAACAAGCAGTCTCAACCTATGAACATGTGCAACATGAATCTAGGCAATCAACATAAAATCTAGCATGGGCATGCTATCTCTATCAGGAATAAGCTAAGCAAGTAAAGAAAAACACACGCCGGGGCGTGGAGCAAGGAAATAAAAGAAAACACACCGTATAGGTGGAACAAGCAAATAAAGAAGAGATATGAGGAAAGAGAGAGCTACTGTCCAAACTAAGGAAAGATGTGATCGCCACTAAGGTAATAAACGAGCCAAAGACCTAAAAAATATCTTAGAAATTGGTGGATGAAGTACCCGCCCATGGGAAAGAGAAAGTAACCAGGAAACTACAGCTTTGTGAAGCATAATGGTCGATGATCAGTGCGCCACAGGAGTGTGACGGCCTTACGATAAGCCGTTATGTGACTTTAACGCCCCTTTGATGATCCATCAGAGGACTGCAGAATATGAACTTGGGAATCTTCGATCTCCATGCCTTCCAGCTGGCCAGAAAGCTTGGGCCTCGTGCTATGGACTCTGTAAACCTGCAAAAGAGTGTAGAATACCATGAAAACAACTCAGATTAGCCCTTGAGCAAGAGTAGTATCTATAAACCAAGAGAACTCAAAAACATGCAAAAGGAGAGGGAAATATCGGGGAGGTTGGTTTTTTAACCCCTCTGGGGTGTTTAAAAGATGGGAGAGATGTTTAGATGAATGCAGAAGATGCAAGAACGTGATAGAAGAAGAGGGGAGATGCTATGATGCTTGGAGGAGGGAAAAAGAGACTAAAAAGACCACTTAACTGAACTAGACCCTTGGAACCAATACTTCCTGGACTTTGGAAGATGATGGATGTGAGAAGTAACTCTCCTTGGTTGGTTCTAGCTCCAGGATGCGGTAGCACTTCGACGCAAACTCCAGATGTCTCCTCTTTAAGCCATGACGTCAAGGGTTCTATTTATAGACCCTCAAACTCTCTGGTCGAGTAGGAGAGAATCCAGCTAGAAAGTAGGATGTTTCTTAGCAAACTCTTGAAGATAATACTCCCAAGAGTCTATAGAAACAAATAGAAGGTTCTGAGGATCAGATTCGAGGGAGAAATCATCAGATCAAACTCTTAATTCGGCCACGGAGTAGCAGAGAAAGAGTAGTTCTTCTAGAACTCTCTGTTTGCTGTAACGGCTGAACGATAAACCGCCACAGTGTTGTAACGCCTTGATAAGTGTCCATTTTTGATGATAATTCATTGCATGTACATCATTTTATGTGCATATAATTAGGTAATTATGCATGTCCCATCGTTAATCTCAACTTTGCATGTAAATTGGGTATTTCACGCAAATTGATTAATTTGGTGGTATTATTTAATGAATTAAAGTTGAGGGCCATGAGCATTAATTCTCCATTGCATAATTAATCATGAGCATTTAGGATTTATGTGCACATTATGATAATTTTTATGGACTAAATTATAATTATGTGTGTGCAGGACACTGAAGGTAATTGTAAGAGAAGCCGGGGGTAAAATTGTCATCACCACTTTGACCAAGTCAAACACAGAAGTTTGTATTTTGGTTGGAGGAAAAATAAATTTTAAAAGTTTGAAATTGATAAAAAGAAACACATATTTTGGTTGGAGGGAAAATTGAATTCAAAGTTTGAAATAAATGAGAGACATGATGAGCCTTGGGAAATGGGGTGCCCAAAGTCCAAGAAAGGGGCTGCCCACCTCCTTTTCCTTTTCCCCATACATCATCTTCTACCGAAATCCCAGCCATCCATCTCCTTTTGATACAATTTCTACCCTTCATTGACCCAACTTTCCCTATAAATAGCCCATGACACGGATGAGAAGGGGAGTTCTTCTTTTGGCAATTTTCACCCTCTCCCTCTCACATCTTAGGTCACCAAGTTCGCCCTCTTCCGTTCCTCTTCTCCTCTTACTGTCTTCATAAAAGTTCTTTATTTTTAAGTTCTCTACAACTTCTTCTTCTTCTGTACCATCTTCCAATTCCTTATGGTTTTCAAGATATTTCATATTTGTCACTGTGCTATCCTGTTCATCTGCGAATCAGTGTTTCTCTCTATTCCTTCCCTTATTTATCCCCCTTTAGTCATTTTCTTCTCTCACTGTCTTCATAAAAGTTCTTTATGTTTAAGTGTTCTACAACTTCTTCTTCTACATCATCTTCTAATTCTTTTTGGTTTGGAAGTTATTTCTCGTTTTTCAACTTGCTGTCCTGTGATTTTACTGTTCATATGAGGTGCTAGCTTCTGTTATTCCTCTATTTTGAAGCCCTTCTGCTCTTCTTTGCTATCTGAGTTCTTCATCAAATTTCTTCCCCTCTCCCTCCTCTTCAACTTCTTATTCTTTGGCATCCCCTAATTTATCTTGGGTTCAATGTTATTCACCCTCCAAATGTCACTTCAATGACGAAGGTGACTTCCTCCTGGCGTAGACGACATCTTCCGCAAGGTGGTTCGTGATCCAAGGCCAAGAGAGGACGGCGCCATCATCACCATTGCTGCCACCATCTTTACATCTCAGGCTCCTCTTGTTGCTATTGCTTTAGTTTCATTTTACCTCATTGTAATTTTGTCACATCTTTATTGTAAGCTTGTCTTGCACTTCATGTACTCGTTTCTTTATGTTAATGAAAGAAGTGTTCATTTGATCTAGAGTTTGTTCGTCTTCCCTCTCTTCCTACTTCTTCTATCTCTTCTTCTCAATGTTATGCAATTATTTCCCATGGCATAGGCTCATTGTCATAGGTGTTTTTAATTAAGTGTTTGGTTCATTCATCTTTTCACTATTATTCTTAAACAAAATAAAATCACAAGTGTTTTTCAAAAGACTCCAAGGTTATTAACTCTAAAAATCTCTTCTTCCCTGTGGATTCGACCCTTCTCGCCACCATATTACGTCTCTCTTTCATCTAGTGCGAGTTGGAATTTTTTAAGATTGATACGCATATTTTAAACGACGAACTTTCACGTTATCAATTTTTGGCGCTGTTGCCGGGGAAGAATGATGATTTTTGAATTAAGAACTTTATTTTTCTTATGTTTATAGTGTACTAATAAAGTTCTCTTTTTTTATTTTTATAGAAAAAAGGGAGAAAAAGCAACTTGAAAATTTAAAAAAAATTAGAGGTAAGTTCGCCTTTCTTTCTTTCATATGTGTGATTTAGTCATTCATTTAAAAAAAAAGAAAACAGAACGAGGGAACGCTTTTCAAGTAAGTATCCAAACTTTTCCTCCTTCATTTTAATTTCATTTCTCTACATTTCATATCTTGTGGTTAGATAGGTTCACTAAATAAAAAATAAAAAAAAGCATCACTTGAACTTCAATAAAAATCTTCATTGCAAGAGTAGAACCCACACTTCCATGTTTTAGGTCATGCATCATTTAGGATAGAATTTATTTTTGTTGTTTAATTATTGTTAATTACATTATTGAAGATTGCGGGAGGTAAGGTGAGTACTCTAATTTTCCAAAAACATGCTCATGCATTTCCATGCTTGCATAGAACCCCTTGTTTGAACTTAGTTTGTTGCATATCATTTTTAAAATATTCTAAGGGCAACACCCATAAGTAAGATAAGGTGGAGATTTCATCACCATTCCTTAACCCACAAACCACAATTCCCATGCATCTTTGCATCACCTAGACGTTAAATAAAATCTAGTAGACATTGGCCCTAGGTTCCTACTGTGGTTCTTGTGTTATTTAGGCTTACTCTCTTATGAAAACCGGTACCTAAGGCAAGACGGTCGGACGACAAACGCCTTAAGCGGGCTAGTGGTTTGGCATAATTAGGTCCCTACGAAAGTAGAGGGAACCTCCCACTACCCCACCCCTTACCTGGCCGGTGAAAATATTGAGGGTGAACTTAAGTTACACTTTACCCATTTTGTGAAACCCAATTTGTAGGTATGTGTCATATCTAGGACATTAAGTAATTTATGTGACAACTTGTTTGTGTTTGCATAAAAAATAAAAATAAAAATAAAAATCTCATCTTCTCTCTCTTCTTCCTAGTTTGAGTAAAACACAAAAAAACAAAAAAAACAAAAATCATCATAAAAAATTCTCCCATCTCTCATCTTTAACCTTGGTTTATGCAAGGGAGAAGATCTCAACACCGTGACTTAGTTGAGCCCATTAGTGAGATTGAGCGATTCATTTTTAATCAGGCCCAAAATCAAATCTAACCTATGGCTGAACAACACCAACTAGGGGTGCCCAAACAGATGATGGAATATTTTATTCCTTCGAATTATCAGCCATCCACTTGTATCCAACTGCCTAATGTCCATGCTTTGCATTATGAGATCAAATCTAGCACCATTCAGATGCTCCCATCCTTTTATGGGAAGACCAATGAAGATCCCTATAAACATCTAGATGAATTTTTGGAAGTTTGTTCCACTGTGAAAATTTAAAATTTCACAGATGATGCCCTTCGCCTGACCTTATTCCCTTTCTCACTTAAGGACAAAGCCAAATACTGGCTAGGGACCTTAGGGAAACCTATTGGCACATGGGCAGATATGCAGCATGAGTTCCTTAAGAAGTTCTACCCCATCGGTAGAACCAACACCATGAGACGTGCAATCACAGGATTCGCGCAACTCCCAAATGAACAAATACATGAATCATGGGAGAGATTAAAGGAACTCCTCAGAAAATACCCACACCATGGGCTTTCCAAATGGTAAATAGTGCAAGCTTTCTATGAGGGCTTAGATGATCAAGTTAGGCAGATTGTTGATGCATCATGTGGTGGGGCCTTTATGAGCAAGAGTGAGGATGAGGCCTATGCCTTATTTGAAATGTTGAGCGAGAATTCAATCAACCACGCTTCCTTATCCTCATATGAGAGAACTATTGGGCCCTCTAAACGGGCCGGGATGTATCATGTGGAACCTAAAGCTAGAGTAGATGTGAATTTCATCCATCAAAAATTGGACAAGGTGGACATTATGGCCCAAAAGCTAGAACAAGTTGATATGCTGGCCCACAAGTTAGACCAGCTCCTGGCCCAAAATAAATAAGAAACCACCATCTTACCTACGTCTAACCCATACTCAGACCCAACACACCATGAGGTGTGTACTTTATGTGCTAGCCCGGACCATCATGTGTCCGATTGCCCAACAGCAGCCCAGTTACCACCTTTTATACAGGAGCAAGTCCAAGCAGCCCAGAGGTTCTGTAAGCCCAACTATGACCCATTTCTAACATCTATAATCCGGGCTGGAGGAATCACCCCAATTTCAATTGGAGAAATCAACAAGCTCCGAATCAGCCCACCATCCCCTCCGCATCTCAAACTCACAAACCACCCATCCAGCACCAATTCCAAGCACATCCACCATTTCAAGGGAATGCTTATGGTCGGGGACCGCAAGCCCAACAACCACTTCCCTGATTTAACCAGGGGCAGGCCCCATACCAACATCCTCAGCCCAATTACGGGCAATCTTTCAATTCCCAACAAATCTATCAACCTCCTCCGCAACACCACCAAGACTCCCAAACTGATGATAAATTCCATCAATTACAACAACTAATTCTGGCCCAAAATCAATCCTTCCAACAAACCATGTAAGCCCAAAGTCAATCTTTCCAACAGACCCTCCATGCCCACCAACAAACTATTTCTAAGTTGGAAACCCAATTGGGCCAATTGGCTGAAGCCACCATGAGAAGGGAAATGGGCCAATTACCAAGTCAGCCCATTGCCAACCTCCTCAATCAACAACCTCCAGGCTTCCCTCTAAGAGCTCCCGTTCTTCCTCAACCCAATCAGCCAAATCAACCTCAGTCGCCCCCTCCTGTAGGTCCTCAATTTGAGAATGCCAAAGCCATCTCTACCCTTAGGAGCGAAAAAATTCTTAAAGATCCTTATCAGGCTAAGGATGTGGGTAGTAGTTCGGGCCAAGACACCCACGAGGAGAATGATAGTGAGGATGAGGAGCCTATGATTATGCAAGAGAAGAAAAAGGCAGAGGGTGGAGAGAACAAGCAGGATAAAGGACAAGCAAAGGTTGATGAAGAAAGCCCTCAAGAGTATGTTCCTAAGATCTCTTTTCTCGATGCTCTAAAATTTAAGGCTCAAAAGAAAAAGCCGGTCCACCAAGAAGAGCTAGTGGAATTGTTTAAACAAGTGAATATCAATATTCCACTTTTGGACGCGATCAAGCATGTGCCGGCATATGCAAAGTTTCTGAAAGAGCTGTGCATTTCAAAAAGGGAACCCAATGCGATAACTCAAAAGATCCGCCTATCTGAAGATGTGAGTACTGTTTTGATGAATCATTTGCCAAAAAAATTGAAGGACCCTAGAGCCCCGTTAATCTCATGTGACATAGGTGGGGTCACTTTTGATCGAGCATTGCTAGACTTAGGTGCTAGCGTGAATCTTTTGCCCACTTTCATTTACGAGTAATTTGATCTGAGGGAGTTAAAACCCACTTCAATAATCCTTCAACTAGCGGATCGGTCAGTTAAAACTCCAAGGGGTTTGTTGGAGGATGTCATTGTTAAGGTGCATGAATGCTATTTTCCTATGGATTTCTTAATTTTAGACATGGCCTCGTCTCAAGAATTGAAACATACCCCTATTATTTTGGGACGTCCTTTTCTAGCAACTGCTAAGGCCAACATCAACTGTGCCACGGGAATGATGGATATTTCTTTTGGAGGTGAGAAAGTTTCTCTAAATGTGTTTAAGGTATCTCAATATCCGGATCAAGGAGAGGAATGCAATGTCATTGATATCTTTGAAGATGTGATTCTGGGTAACATTGAGGACACTCTAGAAGAGAGTAACATGCTTCAGGATTCTCCTCTCTCTTCTGCACCTTGGTCTAGGGTAGAACCACTTTCTGCACTTCAATCTGAACCAATCATGTCATCTCTGGAACATCCTCCCGCTCTGGAACTCAAGCCTCTCCCGAACTCCCTTAAATATGCATATCTGGGACCTAATCACACTCTACCTTTCATCATTGCCTCCAACCTCACTACTGCACAGGAAGCCCAACTCTTAACTATTCTTAAAGAGTATAGGGGGGCAATAGGTTGGTCGGTGGTGGATCTCAAGGGGATCAGTCCTGATGTTTGTATGCACCATATCTATTTAGAGGACAATGCTAAGCCGAGCAGAGAGATGCAACGTCGGCTAAATCCGAACATGAAAGAAGTGGTTAAGCAAGAGGTGGTGAAGTGGTTGGATGCTGGGATCATATATCCCATCTCTCATAGAAAGTGGGTCAGCCCTACACAAGTTGTTCCAAAGAAATCCGGGCTGACTGTGATTCAAAATGAGAAGGGTGAAGAGGTGCCAATGAGACTACAAACGGGGTGGAGAGTCTGTATTGATTACAGAAAATTGAACTCAATAACAAAGAAAGATCATTTTCCTCTCCCGTTTGTGGATCAGATTTTGAAAAAATTGGCTGGGCAAAAATATTTTTGCTTTTTGGATGGATACTCCGGGTACAATCAGGTTGCTATCTACCCAGAAGATCAGGAAAAGACTACATTCACGTGTCTGTATGGCACGTTTGCATTTAGAAGAATGCCGTTTGGGCTTTGTAATGCCCCTGCCACCTTTCAGTGGTGTATGATGACGATCTTTTCTGAAATGGTGGGAGAATTTTTAGAAATTTTCATGGATGACTTCTCAGTCTTCGATGACTCATTTGATTGCTGCTTGGAGAATTTGCAGAAGGTGCTGGCACGATGCATTGAATCCAACCTTGTGTTAAGCTGGGAGAAAAGTCACTTCATGGTAAGAGAAGACATTGTGTTAGGCCATGTTATTTTCGAAAAGGGAATAGAGGTAGACAAGGCTAAGGTTGATCTGATTTTCAATCTTCCTCTCCCTTCGTCTGTCAAGCAAATCCACTCTTTTCTTGGCCATGCGGGTTTTTATAGAAGATTCATTCAGAGATTCTCTACCATTACTCGTCCGCTCACTAAGCTCCTAGCCAAGGACACTCCATTCCACCTAGATGAATATTGTCTAGAGGCTTTTCACTCTCTTAAAGCGGCCCTCACTCAAGCCCCAATCCTGCAGTCACCAGATTGGTCGCTGCTGTTCGAAATCATATGCGATGCCTCAGATTATGCTACATGAGTTGTCTTAGGCCAAAGAATTGATAAGAAACCTGTGATGATCTATTATGCGAGTCGCACTCTCGCCGATGCTCAATTGAATTATACCACCACAGAGAAAGAATTTCTGGCCATTGTTTTTACCCTAGAGAAATTTCGCTCATATATTTTTGGGGCCAAAGTCATTGTCTATTTCGATCACGCTGCTTTGAAATACTTGCTCACCAAGAAAGATGTTAAACCCCATTTGATTCGATAGATTCTATTACTGTAAGAATTTGATCTGGAAATCAAAGACAAGAAGGGGTTAGAGAATGTTGTGACTGATCATTTGTCAAGAATAGTGATACTCGAGAGTGCTCCCATGTCTGATTCTTTTCCAGATGAACAATTGTTATCCATCTCTTACACCTCAACCCCCTGGTACGCTCACATTGTTAACTACTTGGCAGTAGGACAGCTTCCGGGAAGGTGGACTAAGCAGGAAAAGGATCAGTTCTTTTTTAAAGCCAAGCACTATTTTTGGGATGACCCGGAATTGTTTCATATGGGTCCTGATCAGATTATAAGAAGATGTGTCCCCGAGGAGGAGCAACAATCTGTATTGAATTTTTGTCATAATCTAGCTTGTGGGGGACACTTCTCTGAAAAGAAAACTATGGCTAAGGTGTTACAAAGTGGATTTTATTGACCCACTTTATTTAAGGATGCTTATGAATTTTCAAAAATATGTTTGAGGTGTCAAGCTGTGGGCAATAATTCGAAGAGAGATATGATGCCTCTTAATCCCATTTTGGTTGACGAAATCTTTTATGTTTGGGGTATAGACTTCATGGGACCATTTCCCCCATCTTTTGGAAATGAATACATCTTGGTGGCGGTCGATTATGTTTCAAAATGGATTGAACATGTAGCCACAAGGGCCAGTGATCATAAGGTGGTAATAAAATTTGTCAAGAAGAACATCTTTTCTAGATTTGGGTGTCCTAGAGCTATGATTAGTGATGGGGGGTCCCATTTCACAAACTTCCAATTTCGAGCTTTGCTTCGCAAATATGGCATCACTCATAAGCTCGCTATCCCCTATCATCCCCAAATCAGTGACCAAGTGGAGGTTTCCAATAGGGAGATAAATAACATCATACATAAGACAGTTCGGCCTGATAGGAAAGATTGGTCTGAGAGACTAGATGAAGCACTCTGGGCCTATAGAACTACCTTTAAGACTGTCATTGGCATGTCTCCATATCGTCTCATTTTTGAAAAAGCCTGCCACTTGCCCGTAGAGCTTGAACATAGAGCCTATTGGGCCATTAAGCAAATCAACTTCGACTTAACTCAAGCTGGAGCCCAAAGAGCCCTACAACTCAATGAGTTAGAGGAACTGCGTAACGAGGCCTACGAAAATTCTAAGATTTACAAAGTAAAAACCAAAGCTTTCCATGATAAACATATTCATAGAAAAACTTCTCATGTTAATCAAAAGGTTTGGCTTTTCAATTTGAGGCTGCGCTTGTTCCCAGGCAAGTTGAAATCTAGATGGGACAGACCATTTGTAGTTGTTAAGACTTTTGATCACGGTGCCATTAAAATTTTGAATCCTAAAAATGGTCACATTTTCTCTATCAATGGTCAAAGATTGAAACCTTATTTGGAAAAAGATCAATTGCAAAAAGAATTCATTGTCCTAAGTGGTCTGGAATAAAATCTCTGTGAGCTCTCATGCGTCTGGCTGAAGACGGAAAACTTAGCGCTTCTGGGAGGCAACCCACGGTTTTTGTTGTTTTGACGTTTTTGTTTGAGTGTGTTTTAGTAGTCAGGTTAAGGCCAAGGAGAGGAAGTCATCGCCGTCCATGACATTGATGGAGGTTTCATCCCGCATATCCGGTTGTCTCTTTCCTACTAAGAAGTATTTATTGATACATTGTTCTATTACTTTCAATTCTTTATGTCATTGAGGACAATGTCATTCAAGTTGGGGGGGGAGAGAAATTTTCATGATGCATATAGTACAACCTGATAGGAGTTCTGTCCTGCATGTCATCGTTGCATGAATGGAAAAAGATGTAAACTCCATTTTGAGTTTTATGATTCATGCTTAAATTAAAAGTAATTCTGGAATAGAAAAGACTAAAGCGAAGGATGATGGAAAATTTAGTCAATCTAATCATGGAAAATTGATATAAGAATTCCTTTAAAGTTGATGTGCACTTTAGAAAAAAAAGAAATTCACATTGCACACTAATGAAACAAGCAAGACAAGCCCTCTGCTATTTTTTGTATGTTATCTGATATTCTGCACTTCTTAAGAAAAGAGATCTTTTTACAAAGCTCTCTGCCAAATTATCTATCAAATAAGCGCAATGGCACTATGAAAAAAAAAAGAGAGAGAAAAAAATACCATGAAAAATGCCCCTAGTCTTAGTAACCGGGTCTACTTCACCTAAGACGTGTTGAGGTTCGTGTAAAATGGAAAAGGGCACCTTGATCTATGAAACTGATCCTACTTCTCCTAAGGCAAGAGTCGAGATTTACGTTAAGCAGTGAAGGAACCACTTGTTGGGTCCCGCGAGGTGTAAACGGATCTAGAAGAGGGGGTTGAATAGATCCTATCACAAGTTATGGCCTATTTAAAACTCTTAGCTATCGGAAGCATGAACCACTCCTATAAAGTGAATGAATCACTTAGACACAATGCACAGCGGAATTAAGTAGAGTGGCACAGAGCATGCAATAGCTTGCAACAACCGTACATGTGTGTGTGCTATGTTGATCACTCAAAGTTCATATGTGTGTGAATGCAGTGGTGATCAACTAAGGTGCATATAAAATCGAAGGTGCAAATCTGAGTGCTTGAGTGTGTAAACAAGATAACCAAGTTTGAAAGCACACGAACCTGTGAATGGGGGTAGAAGAGATAGAGCAATCACACACGAAGAACAACCCACAACACAGAGATTTTTAAGGTGGTTCGGTTGCAACCCCGCAACCTACGTCCACCCCTCACCAAAACCCGGTGAGGCTTTCTTGCTGACTCACAGCTTGACCGGGGACACGCCCCAAACCACAGAACAGAGAAAACCCTCTTTCTGTCTTCCTACACACAAAATCGGCAGGGACGGCTACACCGTAGATCGGAGAACTCCCGATTGCCTTCCTACTAACCACCGGTAGGGACGATCTTCAGTTTCAATAGATTGAATGAAATGAAGAAAGAAACAAGATGAAAATGCTCAAACAAGATATGAAGATATGCTAGAATGAATTAGATCTTGTCTGAGATTGTTGGATCTTGAATCTGTTGAGAATTTGATCTTCCTTTGATCCTTTTGAGTTGATGGAGCAGATATAGGATGTAGCTTGATCTTTCCTTTGAATCTCCTTGAGTTGATGAAGAAGAATATTGGATGTAGCTTGATCTTTTCTCGAATCTCCTTGAGTTGATGAAGAGGTGTATGGATGTAGCTTTGATCACCTTTGAGAGCCTTGAATACTTCTTACTTGCTTGGAGGTTGCTTGGCTTCAGATCTGAGCTTGAATCACCTTGGAAGGATGAAGAACTCCAGCCCGAAGTACTGTTCACGCAGGTGCTACAGTACCCTCGAAATGGACTCCCTTAGCTCTCTTTGATTCACTTCATCAACTACATCAACTAGGGTTTCTAACCCTCTTGTATTGGTTTTATAGACTTTGAATGGTCTATAGACAAGCCCCAGACCAGATCCACAAATCATGGGTGATTAGGTGACTTTTGGATTAAACAAATCCATGTTGAATGGCCCTTTTCGAAGTGGAAAACAAAAGTCAACAATTGATGGATCGGGGCTGGCGGTCGACCTGTAGCAGGTGGCGGTCGGCCTCTACTGAGAAATACTGTAGATTGGTGAGCCCTGGGATTTTCGGTCGACCGCTACTGGCTGGCCGTCGACCTGCAGCTGAAAGAACTGCAGACGGGCATTCCCTGGCTGGGGCGGTCAACCGCCCCTATGCTAGCGGTCGACCGCCAGCTGGGCAGACCCCAGTCCGTCCCGAGTCGGTCTGTTAGCCGCTTCAGCTCCGTCGTTTGACTTCTTTAGCAGCCCGTTCATGTCTGTGACTTCATCCTTGTTGGTCTAGAAAGTACCAACTGAATCTTTGTCTTTGGACTCTCATCTTGTGCAGTGACCTTGGCTATTTGAATGAAGCTTGTGGAAGAGATTTGCATCAAGGCTTGGACGCGATCATATGGCTTTCACTTTGCCATGAATCAATCGAATGCACTGACTATGCACAGACTTTGTGTTGGAGCAACTATGTTGGAGCAACTATACATTGTACAGACTTCAACCAGATAACATATAGACTTTGAGTTTGTGCTAGCAGCCAACGTACAGACTTTGAGTTTGTGCTAGCAGCCAACGTATAGACTTTGAGTTTGTGCTAGCACCCAACGTACAGACTTTGAGTTTGTGCTAGCAGCCAACGTACAGACTTTGAGTTTGTGCAATCAGCCAACGTACAGACTTCGTGTTGCAGGATGTATAGACTTGCTGATGTATAGACTTGTTGGCTGTATAGACTTGCTGGTGTATAGACTTGCTGGCTGGCTGTATAGACTTGCTGGCTGGCTGTATAGACTTGCTGCTGTATAGACTTGCTGTGCACTGAACTGATGGATGTATAGACTTGATGTGCCTGCAAAAGGATGATGTATAGACTTGAGTTGCAGGATGTATAGACTTTGCATGGCAAGCTATGCAACCAATGTATAGACTTGTTAATGAAGATGCATGGAGAATGTATAGACTTTGCATGGCAAGCTATGCAACCAATGTATAGACTTGTTAATGGATGTATAGACTTTGATATGCGAATGACAAACAATGCATCGATGCAAACAGTGAAATGTACAGACTTTATGTGTAGCAGCATAAGAGATGCACCAACTATATGAATGAACCAATGCAAGATATGAACAATGGTATGCACTGATGCATTGCTCATGCACACAACCTGTTCGATGAAATGACTAACTATTTAAACATATGCACAATGACGTCATATGCAAACACAGTGTGACTTAGTATTTGCTATCAAAACCATGCACTGCTCATGCACACAACATGTTCGATGAAATGACTGATTGCTTAAACAGATGCACCACAGTGTGACTTATAGTAGTTGCTATCATCAAAACCATAACAGTAATCATGGTGCACACGTATTCAACAAGTGTAGCATCATGTGTGGTATAAAAAATCCCAAAGGGACAAAGCAATAAGGCAGACAAAAAGCTAATATACTTAATGCTCTGATCTAAGAGGTGCAGGGTTGAAAGGCATTTGCTTGGAATAGCGAATGAGGGATGCAATTGTCTAAGCTGTGGATTTGGTAGTTACACATGCACAAGTGCTATTGAGTTTTGATTTGAATTCTTGATCATGTAGTTCCTACATAAGGCTAGTGTGTATTAATGATTCCAGATGCTTAATCTTTGGTTGATTCTATGAAGGGAGAGCTGGATATGAGAGTATGAATTTTATAAACTCTTGTTAGTCCTAAATTTTAATTACTAAGGGACTAGCAATGAGTAACTTGGGAGTGTGATAAGTGTCCATTTTTTATGATAATTCATCGCATGTACACCATTTTATGTGCATATAATTAGGTAATTATGCATGATGTCCCATCGTTAATCTCAACTTTACATGCAAATTGGGTATTTCACGTAAATTGATTAATTTGGTGATATTATTTAATGAATTAAAGTTGAGGGCCATGAGCATTAATTCTCCATTGCATAATTAATCACGCGCATTTAGGATTTATGTGCACATTATGATACTTTTTATGGACTAAATTATAATTATGTGTGTGCAGGACACTGAAGGTAATTGTAAGAGAAGCCGGGGGCAAAATTGTTATCACCACTTTGACCAAGTCAAACACAGAAGTTTGTATTTTGGTTGGAGGGAAAATAAATTTCAAAAGTTTGAAATTGAGAAAAAGAAACACATATTTTGGTTGGAGGGAAAATTGAATTCAAAGTTTGAAATAAATGAGAGACATGATGAGCCTTGGGAAATGGGGTGCCCAAAGTTTAAGAAAGGGGCTGCCCACCTCTTTTTCGTTTTCCCCATACATCATTTTCTACCTAAATCACAGCCATCCATCTCTTTTTGATACAATCTCCACCCTCCATTGACCCAACTTTTCCTATAAATAGCCCATGACAAGGAGGAGAAGGGGAGTTCTTCTTTTGATAATTTTCACCCTCTCCCTCTCACATCTTAGGTCACCAAGTTCGCCCTCTTCTGTCCCTCTTACCCTCTTGCTGTCTTCATAATAGTTCTTTATTTTTATGTTCTCTACAACTTCTTCTTCTGCATCATCTTCCAATTCCTTCTGGTGTTCAAGATATTTCGTATGTTTCACTATGCTATCCTGTTCATCTGCGAACCAGTATTTCTCTCTATTCTTCCCCTTATTTCTCCCCCTTCTAGTCATTTTCTTATCTTACTGTCTTCATAAAAGTTCTTTGTGTTCAATGTTCTACAACTTCTTCTTCTACATCATCTTCTAATTCTTTCGGGTTTGGAAGTTATTTCTCATTTTTCAACTTACTGTCCTGTGATGTTACTGTTTATACGAGGTGCTAGCTTCTGTTATTCCTCCATTTTGAAGCCCTTCTGCTCTTCTTTGCTATCTGAGTTCTTTATCAAAGTTCTTCCCCTCTCCCTCCTCTTCAACTTCTTATTCTTCGACATCCCCTAATTCATCTTGGGTTCAACGTTATTCACCCTCCAAAGGCCACTTCAACGACGAAGGTGAGTTCCTCCTGGCGTAGACGACATCTTCCGCAAGG
The DNA here is from genome assembly GCA_022559845.1 of Amorphophallus konjac. Classification (NCBI taxonomy): domain Eukaryota; kingdom Viridiplantae; phylum Streptophyta; class Magnoliopsida; order Alismatales; family Araceae; genus Amorphophallus; species Amorphophallus konjac. The sequence continues at coordinate 367,819,237 of CM040123.1, forward strand.
TGGTTCGTGATCCAAGACCAAGAGAGGACGGCACCGTCATCACCATTGCTGCCACCATCTTCACATCTCAGGCTCCTCTTGTTGCTATTACTTTAGTTTCATTTTACTTCATTGTAATTTTATCACATCTTTATTGTAAGCTTATCTTGCACTTCATTTACTCGTTTCTTTATGTTAATGAAAGAATTGTTCATTTGATCTAGAGTTTGTTCATATTCCCTCTCTTCGTACTTCTTCTATCTCTTCTTCTCAATGTTATGCAATTATTTCCCATGGCATAGGTTCATCGTCATAGGTGTTTTTAATTAAGTGTTTGGTTCATTCATCTTTTCACTATTATTCTTAAACAAAATAAAATCACAAGTGTTTTCCAAAAGACTCCAAGGTTGTTAACTCTAAAAATCTCTTCTTCCCTGTGGATTCGACCCTTCTCGCCACCATATTACGTCTCTCTTTCATCTAGTGCGAGTTGGAATTTTTTAAGATTCATACGCGTGTTTTAAACGATGAACTTTCGCGTTATCACGCCTCCAGAGTGGACCATCACAGAACCTTGTCTACTAAAAGATAAGATCAATGGGCGAAGTTTTTGAACATAGGACTCTGCAAGAATGTAACGGCCAAGGAGTGACGCGTCAGAATGTGGTAACGGTTGCACGATAAGCCGTCACACTTAACGGATCAGATAAAAGATAAGCTTGAAAGAAACCATAGGCTCGAGGACTCTGAGATGATGTAACGGTTGAAGATAGGGGTGTTAGAACACTGCGACGCGCCAGGAAGGATGCGTCAGAGACAAGGGAGTGTAAATAAAATGAAGGCTTGCTAAGCTTCGTCCAGCGGGAAGAGATGAGGAACCAGACCCAACCAAGGAGACATGACTCATGAAATAAATCTCAAATTGACCAAGATGGCCCAATAAGGGTGAACAACTCGGAGCATCAAAAATGAAATAAGGAGATGACCCGACTTATTGGTCATAAAACGGGTGTCAACAGATGCCCCTCCTTAACGTCCTCTTTGCAGGGGAGCGAGCGGAGGTGAAGCGAAAGTAAAATGGAACATGAAGGTGAAGCGGAGTGGACTGAAAAGCAGACGCTAAGGCAAATGACACCCGTCCTCAACCAACGAGCGATAGGAATTTTCCAGAAAACTCCAAACTAACCACAAGGAACGGCAACCAAATGATGCATGTCTGGAGGAACTAACAACTAAGGAAAGGAAAACATGGCCAGCGGCCAGAGCAACGGAAAGGAAAGAGACGATTAACTAAACTCTAGACAGGAATCTTCAGCTAACTAGACCAAGCAAATAGATCGAAGGAAACCTTCCAATGAAACGATTCTCCTTACTCGAGATCATGGACACAGTTATCCACCATTATTGAGACACCTTGGACAAACGAAGGTTCATGAATGCTGAAAGATGCGTATGATGCATGCTGAGTAAAAATAAAGAAATCATCAAAATGAATGCCAAGAAAGATAAAATAAGAAGGTACTCGAGAATAGTATTGCTAGACCGGAGAAACCAGGGTTAGGACACCATCTGCAACCACGGCGTGCAAGACAGAACCATCGTCCCCCAGCTTTTCTAACCTAACGGCCTATCCAACAATTAAACATGTGCTCCTAGATCATCATCATTTTTTGTTAAGGGGAACATCAGATCCCAGAACACATGAATGACCAGTCGGTTCTCGAGATAATATATCATAGATAACATATAGTAATGCATTATGGGATAAAGGATCGAGATACTGTACCTGACTTACCTGTCCGATGAATGGCAAAGCACAAAGGCGTTCATGATTTTATCCATAGTTTGGAGTTAGCCAATAATAATACGAATAAAGCACATCCATTCTCAAGCACGAATTGCATTGATAAGATAAGGCATTGAGAATATAATGATCACTCAAGCACAAAATTTTGATAAATAGGGCATTATCATCCATCAAATGAATTAAAACTTTTGACGGTCTAAGAAAGGTGCGCCAGAATAATGTAACGATCCAAATATGACCCATCACACAGCGTCGGTTCACGTTTTTCAAAATAAATGATTCAATCACCTGACGGTCTAAGAACCGTGCGTCAGAATGCTGTGACGGTCTTTCGATAGACCGTTACATTTCCTGGGTGTTCAAAAAAAACAACCGATCAGCTCTCATTCCCTGTCATTCAAATGCCCAAACGCAAAAATGCCACCGAGCCAAAAAAAACCCACCGGTGACCATGTCCGGCGACGAGCCCTCCCGGCCACCAATGGCGAGGGAGAAGGGGAAGAAGAGGCTGGCGATCAAGAGAAAGGCACTGAGGGGGTTTAGGGCACGGGTGGACCAAGAGGAAGTCACCCCGGCGGCGAGCTCACTGGCGGACGAGCAACTGACGACGGTGGCGGACCAATCGGTGGAGGAGAATCCTCCCACGGTTGTAGAAGGGGTTGAAGAAGAAGAAGAAGAAGAAGCTGGAGGTGCTACCGGCGGCGAAGAAGGGACGGCGACGTCGGAGAAGAAGAAGAGAGATCAAGACCGCGAGGTAGGCTTTCGCCCCAAAAATTCAATTTTTTTTTCAATTTTCGTGTGTGCATGTGTGATTGAGGGGAGGATAATGGGTCTGGGGACCCATTATAATCATTTGAAGGCCATTCTGGCCAATTCCACAAGCTGGGGGGAACAAAGGAGATAATGCCCTATCGGGGAGGACGTGACGGTCCTTCCAGCGACCGTCACAGTACCTAACGCACCATACGTGGGGCGTCAGAGAGCTATGACGCGCCAGAACATGGCCGTTAGAGAAACCAGAGCCAGAAGTGTTATTTTTAGGGTTTTTGGTTATCTGATTTTTTTGATTTTTTTATTGTTGAATGCAATCTAAATGTTATTAAATGACTAACCTATGATCCGTGTGTGCAGGGGAAAAGAAGAACCAGAATTTCATGGCTTCAGATCCGGGCGGTGTACCAGGCACAGTCGGAGTACCAGAGAGATAGATTAGCTGCTATGGGCTTCGGGGAAGTCCTTAGCATAGAGGTGACAAGGATGGACACGCCACTACTGTACGCGTTGCACGAGTGATGGGATCCGGTCAGCCGGGCGTTCATCTTCCCATGGGGTCATATGATCCCAACACTGGAGGATATAGCGAGGATCACGGGGCTGAAGGTCCATGGAGCAGCAGTGACAGGCTGGACCTACGGAGACTACCGGGAGCTAGCCCAGGAGCTGCTGGGGCTGGATTTGGTGAGACCAGGGCATCCGTCGTCCTAGTTGTCACGGTCGAGACTCCAGGATAGCCTGGGTCTTCGAGGAGCACCTATCGCAGTAGGTGAGCTTCCATAGCAGCACCTTGACAGAGTGATTGAACAGGTTCGCCCGAGAGTAGCAGCAGAGGCGGGACCAGAGGGAGATAGAGTTCTGAGACGCTTCATGATCCTGCTGTTCGAGAAGCTGTTGTTCCTGACCAGAGCGGACGTGATCAGCTGCAGGCTCTTGCCTTCACTGGAGGACCTTAGCAGAGTGGGCAGATACGCATGGGGAGCGGCGGTGCTCGCTTTCCTGTTCGAGTCTCTGAGTACGACCGACCGGCGGACGATGCTGGGCGGCTTCTCGCCTTTCCTACAGGTAAATGCTAAACTTAAAATGCTTCTATATGCTTTTTGACTGCTATATGCTGACATTTGACTTCTAATTGTAGATCTGGAGCTTCCTCTACCTTCCAGGGATCGGGCGAGGTACATAGATGCATCCCGGGCGGATCCCATCGCGAGACGGTGGATTGTCGCGAGGGACATGGGATCGGTCAGTAGATTGACCCGAGCCATCCAGGACGATATAGACCCGTTCCCGTACGCATCGATAAGCTCTTAAACTTAAACTCTTCTATACACTCCTAAATGTCTTTAAATGCTTCCTAAATGCTGTTAAATGCTTCTAAATGCCTCTAAATGCTGACATGGACTGAATTTCCTTTTCAGGTGCGCTGGACACCATATCGGGCCGAGGGACACGAGGGACAGCCGTGGGTCAAGGCTTCCCTAGCGTACAGCGGGTGAGATATCTGGCTTCATTGCATCAACGTCATCGAGCCCCTGCACTATCGCCTGAGCATGAGGACGCGGGGAGTTCACCAGTAGGAGGTAACATTCCCTCGTAGAAATGACGAGCGCCCTGGAAAGTCTTCAAAGGGCATCAGCGGGGATATCGATTGATGCGCTCGGAAGGCAAAGTATGTGCATGACTGGAACAAGAAGGGCCGAGCCGTGATAGAGTGAGCCGATAGCGACGAGGCCTACCTTAAGGCCTACTCCTAGCGGTACGGCGACCAGGTGTTCAGAGGCACCTGACGATCGGTATGAACTTCTAAACTCAAACTATTGTCTATTTAATTTAATTTCTTATATGCACTAACATTTGTTTTGTAAATGCAGCTAGACCCACAGGGACGGATTACCGAGCTCGAGGGACTCCTTCATACCACTATCCAGCAGCGGGATGAGTACCGGACTGCCTTAGAGCTCCTGGTGAGTTTTCTAAATCTTGGACTTAAAAGCTTATGCTTATGATTATGCAAACTAACTGACTTTGACTTCTAAATGCAGCGGGCCGAGGGAGCACAGAGAACGGGACCAGATGCTCCATCCTCCTCTTCACAGCCTGCGGGAGGCAGAGCTGATCGAGATGCGGATTTCGCTCGAGTGGTTGCTTGGGCTGAGGATGCCGAGGCTGCCCTCATGGAGCGGGTAAGAAATCAACCGAGTTCCCTTAGACTTAAATGCTTACGATTATGCAAAATGCCTTGACTGACTGACTATGTTGAATGCTAATGCAGGTGAGAGAGTTGACCGCGGCTTTGGCCGAGGCAGAGCGTGCTCGACTGGAGGCAGAGCGGCTCCGGGCAGAGGTTGAGCGGTTGAGCGCGGGGTTAGCAGATTTAGAGCACTACCAGACCGAGGCACGAGAGGCTCGGCGCCAAGCCTATGACATGAAGATTGAGCTGCAAATGATGGAGAGGACCGTGCGGATGATAGGCCACGGACCAGAGCGGAGCATATCCCAGAGTGGCGCTCGGAGCGGCTCGTTCCCCGACTTCTTGACTGGCTCTTCCGGTCATCAGAGAAATGTGGAGGGAGATAGGAGACGACGTTAGCGAGAAGAGGGGAGTGTCTCCATGGCCCCACCGACGAAGAGACCCGAGGGTGCTGGTTACAGCGACGGCCCGGGAGGTGGACCGGCTGAGTGACTTTGTACCTTTCTTTTCTTGTGATGCACATACTTGTACACGAGCCTTATAGTGAAATAAAAATCTTTTTTGTTGTTTTGTTTTCTTTTATGAATGTGTATGCTTGTGAATGGATATGAATGCTAGGAATGGAGGTGAATGCAGACAGGAGGACAGAAGTGAGAGAGTGTGGCAGATTTGACCAAAGGAGAGGAAAGAGATTAACTAAGATCTGTAGAAAACCGTGTAACGGCCTAATTTAGGACCGCCGGGGTGATGTGATGGCTCACTATGCAACCGTCAGATAAAGCGAAGAGAGGGCAGCTGATGAAGAGATGTAACGGCCCAATTGTGGTGCGCCAGAGAGCTGTGGCGGTCCTACGATGAACCGTCAGAGAAAAACTGTGTAATCCGAGACGGACTCTCCCGTGAGAGCCTGAACCCGAGGCAAAGGAGGCTTAAGCTGCACTAGAACTCATCTCGATTTAGGGTAAGGCTTCCTAGCTCAAATCCTAACACTCCAATATCAAAATCAAACCTTTATAAGTAGGATCAAGTCCCTAATTTGCAGCTCCACCCCATTTTCTGCCATAAGTTCAGGAACTCCATCAAATTCATCAAAGAACACTATGAAGAGATGCTTTGGAGCTATTGCCATGGAGGAGAGGGTTTATACCGGCCCTAAGGCAGCTAGAAAGGAGCACGGGGAACTACAGAGGCTAACCTTCATCCCCAAGCACATAAGCTCAAGTTCTTCAAGAGAGGTAAGTGGCAATTTTAATTCAAACCATAAATTTCTGCACTTTCCTTCTCATGATCCTTTCTCTTTTCTTCCTCGTCTTTTTTTGCTTTTCTTTAGCTTCTTCCTGGTCTAAGGTGTTATTCCACCCTGAAGTGGGTGGCTCCGATGATAAAAGAACTCCCCTTAGAAGTGACCTCAATCCTTAGGGCATGGCATCTCCAACCTCTATTAGTTTTGGCCAAGAATTTTCACAAATTATCTTTGGATTGGGCAAGATTTTCTGCCCTCATAGAGCTTTGGCACCCACAAACGCACACATTCCTCTTCCCATCCTTTGAAGCTACAGTCCTATTAGAGGAGGTAGAAACTTACCTAGCCTTCCCTAAGATAAAAGTGGGAGATGAAGATCTAGTGTGTCATACGGTGGAAGCAATAGACCCCTCCTTAATTCTAAGTGATTTTATCCACAATCCAAAGGATGTTAGGACTATGATCAACCCACGCCACATTCACTTGATACCTATGGCTCAATGGACAGTCTCTTATTGCAAGAACAAGTGGGAAAGATATGAAGCCATAGCTAAGGCCGTATCGGTTTGCTTGTGCGGGGTCTTTCTTTTCTTCACCACGGACCACCTCCTAGATATCCAAAACCTTAGCATCGTCAGTGGGTTGTGGCGGGGATTATCCATTTCTTAAGCGGTCCTTTCATATCTTTATGAAGGGCTTAGCTCAGCTTGCTTAGGAGGACCTCTTTTTGGCTCTATGATACTCCTTGAGTGTGAAATTGGCTAAGAAAGAAACGGACAACTGACGTGGGGGTGAAGGGAGTTCGCTAGAGAGAGCTCTGGGTTTTGGCGGTGGAGTGCCGGGGGGGGGCTTTGTCCTCCTCCCCTGTGCGGGAGGGAAGGACTTCTTGTGGCCTGAAGTGTTCAGATGATATGGTGAAGCGCGTGGACTCTCCTGGCTTGACGTTTGCGCAAGCCTTGTCTGCTTCTTTACGTCCACTGAAGGTGCAACTGGAGATGCGGCCACCTGCTTTCACTGATGCGGGAGAACCAGCCGTATTCTTTTCCAAGGAGAAGATACGTCGGTCTGAGGATTCCATGAAGTTCTCTATTGTTGCCAAGTGCTCCTACGGGAGACCTTCTTTCTCTGATATTAAAACATGTCTCATGCAGCGGCTGGCCCTACAAAATGATATTGTTCTTAGCATTATTAATCCCAGGCATATTCTCATCAGGTTTGAGGCTGAAGCTGATTTCATTAAAGTGTTGGTTAGAAAAAGCCAATATATTAAGGGCTATCTCTTTCGGTTCTTCCGATGGTCAAGCACCTTCGACTTTGATGCTGATCCCACTCTGATTCCCACATGGGTAGGTCTTCCTATAAATTTCTATAATGAGGATTATCTTTGGTTGATTGCTAGCAACTTGGGGATCGTCCTGCGCATTCATGACTCAACTCTAGCCTGGACGCAAATAGCTGAAGCTTTAGTTTGCGTGGATCTTGATATTGCAAAACCTCTCCCGGAAAGAGTTTGGATTGGCTGTGGTGATGGTGATGGTTTCTGGCAGCACATCAGGTACCACCAGATCCCTAAGATTTGTTCATACTATAAGCGCATTGGCCATGCAATCGGGGAATGTAAAAAAAAGGCCAAGATTGCTATTAAGGCACCGATGCAATCATCTGCTGCTGCCAGGACAGCCAATGGTCAGGAGTGGAGAACTGTGATGAAGGGGGGGAAATCGATTGCTAATAACGCTTATGATTCTGGTAACATTGTGGTTAATAATGCCTTAGATGGTTTATGCAACGATACTACTCAATATGAGGAAAATTTTATACAATCAGCGGCTACTGATGATAAAGATGCAGCTATAGATGCTGGGATCACTCAACACGCTGCCGTTCATGATGAGCTTCCTTTGGGGGAGTCTACTAGAGTTGAGAACATGGGTATGCTGCCATCAACAGGTCATATTCATGATCAATTACAATTGGTGCAGCAGTCGGACGTGGTGCAGCTGCCGTCGGACTCTATGGCCAATTTCCTTGTTCGTGGTAAATCCATGCAACAGCCAGACGTTGTGTTACCATCGGTGGCAGAGGAATCATTTTTTTCACAACCACTAGAGTTACCTTTGCTGAAGATATTGGAATCTATTCCGAATCTCCCCGTTTTGGTAGGAGAATCCCTAACTACTTCTGAAAGAGCGCAAGTAGAAAACCAATTAATGGTTATCTCGGACCGGTCTATTGCGCATGGAGATGGCGCTGCAGGCATGGTCACCAGATCGAAAGCTAAATCGGCCTCCGGCTCGTGCGGATACAAATCCACATGATTTGTAATTCCATTTTTTGGAATATTAGAGGCGTCTTAAATTCAGCCTCTAAAAGTTAGTTAAAACGCTTGATTAAGAAATCCAATATTGATTTCCTTGCTATTCTTGAACCAAAGATAGGCCTAGACAGGGCTTTGGCTATTCATCGTTTCTTAGGCATGGATCACTACGCAGTCGGACTTCATGAGGACTCGAAAATTTGGATTTTTTGGAACAAACCTTATGACTTTCAGATTGAATCAGCCTCACATCAACATGTCACGGGGCTGCTTACACGCGGAGGCATGGCCCCTTTTCGGGTTTCTGCTGTCTATGCTGCGTGTGATGCTCCTACACGCAGGATTTTATTTGATGAGCTTATAACCATTTCTCAGTATGCTGATATCCCTTGGTTGGTAGGGGGTGATTTTAACTATGTTGCTGACCCTTTGGAGAAGCGGGGAGGACTTGTGCCACCTTCTTCGTCCATGTTGGACTTTAACTCATTTATTTTTTCCACTGGACTGGTGGATGCAGGATACCGGGGCCCCAGTTTCACATGGACTAATAAGCATGTGGGAGGTGCCGCTATTAAAGCCAGACTAGATCGGGTTCTCCTGAATACTGCTTGCCAAGATACTCTACCAGGCCTGCTCGTCCAGCACCTGGCTCGTGGTCCCTCTGACCACGCTCCCCTACTTATCCAGCATCAGGTTTCTCAGCCGCATCCTGAACGTTTCATCTTTCAAAAAATGTGGCTGGACCATGATACTTTCTCTCGGTGCATTAAAGAAGCCTGGACAGCGGATCATTGGCACCCCAACCCTCTTACAAGATTGCATTGGAAACTCAAAGCAACTAGGGCGGCCCTGCAGACCTGGAACCGGAACACTTTTGGTAGACTTGAAGACTCTCTTCAAGCTGCTGAAGCCTCTTTACGACTCAAGCAACAAATATTTGATGATGACCCCACGGCCTGTCATCGGGTCGACCTTAATGCTGCGGATGCGGAGCTTCGAAGGATCTTACATTGGCAGGAAATCTTTTGGTCATAAAAGGCTAGGACCCAGTGGATTGAAGATGGCGACAGGAATACGGCCTTTTACCATGCTGTTGTTCAAGGAAGGCGCCGAAAAAATCATATCCATAGATTGAAGATTAATGAATCTTTGTGCGAGGATCAGCAGGCCTTAAGGCAGGAGGCGATTCGTTTCTTTTCCAACCTCCTCTCCTCGGAGAGCCATAGCATTGATGAATCCTTGTTGGATGTTATCCCCCCCCCCTCATCTCCGAACAGCAAAACCTTATGCTCACCTCAATTCCAACTGCTCAGGAAATCAAAGACGCTGCATGGAGCATGAACGGCGACATCGCTCCGGAACCGGATGGTTTCACTGGCCTTTTCTACACCACTTGCTGGGATATTATAAACAAGGACGTCCAGGATGCAGTGTGTGGCTTTTTCCAAGGTTTTCCATTTACAAAAGGCATTTCATCAAGCATTATCGCTCTTATCCCCAAATTTAAGCTTCCAACAAACTTTGGAGAATTCCGTCCCATTAGTCTCTGTAATTTCAGTTATAAAATTATATCCCATATTTTTTGTGCTAGACTCACTTCTATACTGCCACAAATCATCTCCCATGAACAGGGAGCTTTCGTGAAGGGCAGATATATCCTGGACAACTTGTCTCTGGCCAGGCAGCTGTTTGCTGATCTTGGCCGGTAGGTGAGAGGTCATAATGTTGTTTTCAAGTTAGATATGATGAAAGCCTATGATAGAGTGGAATGGGATTTCCTACTGGCTGTCCTCCGCAAATTTGGCTTCAGTAGTAGATTCACATCTCTCATTGCTATGATGATTTCTAATTGCTGGTTTTTGGTCCTTTTCAATGGAGTTGCTACTGGTTTCTTCCACTCATCCCGCGGCATCAGACAAGGGGACCCCTTGGCCCCGGCTCTCTTCATAATTATGGAGGAAGTTTTAAGCAGGGGGCTCTCTAACATGTTGAGTCTTAGGCAACTTCAGCCTTTCTCGGGTCCTAGAGGCTGCCCGATCATCACCCACCTTCTTTACGCTGATGATACTCTACTGTTTCTTAATGGACATGCTAATAATGTCAAAAAGCTTATGAATTTTATGAAGACTTATGAATTATCATCTGAACAGCGTATTAGCTCTGCTAAAAGCAATTTCATTATCTCACGGAATGCTCCTAGGAGGGTGGCTGCTAAGATTTCTGAAATCACAGGCTTCAGGCAACATGATGGTGCGATTACATATCTGGGTGTCCCCATCCGGCAAGGTAGAACTCGGGCTTCGGATTACAATCATCTTATTGAGAAAGTCAGTAGCCGGATTGGTTCTTGGAACGCCAAGATGCTCTCTCAAGCTGGCAGAGTGATTTTGATCAACTCTGTGCTCAGCTCCATTCCAATTTATCTTGCGGCTACTTCCTCTATACCAAAATCTGTGCTCACCTACATCGAGCGTCTCTGTGCTTCTTTCTTTTGGGGTGATTCCGAAGGGCACCATCGCAGGCATTGGGTTTCTTGGTCCACTATTCAACGGCCAATTGTTGAGGGCGATCTTGGAGTCCGCAGCCTATGGCATCTTCAGCTATCCCTTGCAGTCAAGCTAATCTAGTCGATGCAACAAGACCTCTCCCTCTGGGCTAATTATGCGCGCCAGCGTTTTAAACTTCCGCATGGAGGATCCTCCCGCCTTCCTCAGCCCCCCATGGCATCCCCAAGAAAATCTTCATCACTGCGCTTGAAGTGGCCAATAAAAACTCCCGATGGATTATTGGTGATGGTAACCGAACGGACTTCCTTGATGATGTCTGGTTTGGCAATGTATCCTTGTGACATCTTCTCCTTCAAACGTATCAGGGTCTTCCTGCTACTGTCAGTGAGGTTCTCTCCAATACGTAGCACCCCATCAGACCTCTCCTTCCGGGCCATCTTAATCTGGATGGCATTAATCTATCACCATATGAAGACAAGCGCATCTGGTCTGCTACCTCTTCTGGTGCCTTCTCGGTTAAGTCAGCATATGAAATCCAAAGACCTGTGGGCGTTCAGAGGCATGCTTTGAAGTCCCTTTGGAACCGGTTTTTTCATCGATGTGCTTCCATGTTCACCTGGAGGATCCTTCACAGAGCTGTTCCTGTCGACTCAAGAGTAGCAGACAGTGGAATTGCCATGGTCTCCAGATGCAGCTGCTGTACTGTACATTACGCTGAAGATCTTGATCACCTTTTCATGAGAGCGAGTTGGCCACGACCCTATGGCGTAGGATCTCCTCTTTGTTAGACGCTGGTCTTAGCCATCATTCTCACATCACTCAGCGCATATGGGACATCTTAAGCCGGTACCATCCGAATAACCCATTCGGATTCATTGTTATTTATGCCATCATTCTTACTGTATGGGGGATTTGGAAGGCTAGGTGCTCCATGCGGTTTCAGGGTCAGAAAGCCTCCACTACTTCTATTCTCCATAGTATACAATCCAACATCAGTTTTGCTCTCCAGAAAAAAACCTTCAAGCAATGTTCTACGAATCAACAATTTCAGCTTATCTCAGACTTTGGATTTACCCACAGAACGTCTCCCTCTGTCACTAGGATGGTTAGATGGATTCCTCCACTCCAGGGGCTGGTCCTCAATGTTGACGGAGCCAGTAAAGGAAATCCAGGGCCTAGCGGTGGCGGCGGCTGCATCAGGGACTGCTATGGGAAGCTCGTCGTAGCCTTCATGCATTACTATGGAGTTGGCACGGTGCTCATTGCTGAGACGCGCGCAATGTGCGATGGCATTAGGATTGCGGCCGAGCGCGGCCTACAGATCTCAGAAATCCGCACAAATTCAGCAGTTCTGGCCTCCTCCTTCGCGGCGGGGTCTGCCCCTTCTTGGGAGTGTCTGCGATGGTGGCAGGAGATCATGTCTCTTGTTGGGCCCTCTGGCATCCCTATATCCCACGTCTACAGAGAATCTAATTCAGCAGCATATGCCCTTGCGTCCCATGCCTGTTTGCATCGCAATAATATTGTTTTTAATTCTAGCTCTCAGCTCCCCCCCCCCTTTGTCGTAGCTCCATAGTGGTTGATAGACTAGGCCTAGCTGCATTCCGCCATTCTTAGCTTGCTCGTCATTCCCTCCTCTTACTGGCCTGATTGGCCTGGTTGTATTACGGGGGTACGCCCCTTTGACTATGTAACTTCAGTTCATCAATAAAAATTCTCTAGGGCCATAGTGGCTGCCTGGAGGAGTGAGCCCATTCCCCCCTCCCTGGGGGGGGAGTGCACTCGACCGGCTGCGGACACTATTCCCCTTTGATTTTACAAAAAAAAAAGATACTCCTTGAGTGTTGGATGGGAGTGAGAATCAAATTTCAACCTAAGGGAGACATTCCTTCAGTTAGCCGGATCTTTGAGAGCCACCCTTTATTCTTCATTGGAGGAACCTTTGGATTCTCTTCACAGGTTGAGTGCCGGACGGTGGATAAAAAGACACGGGATGATTGGCGCCTCTTTCTCAACACCTTGCCAATAGACAAGTTCGCAATGCGTCCAAGAGTTCTTCGGAGCACCTTGCTCAAAGTACCACGGCGACCACAACTAGATTTACAGCTAGTGGGGGACACTACCATGGTGATCTACAACCCTCACCGGTGCTATCTTCAGATCGGGCTACCCCGGACTATAGTTCCTGCACTATCACATTTCCCTCCCCTTCAAGCTAGGAAGATGGGGACCGAGGAGGATGAAAGAGCAGTCCGGAGCGCTCTGACCTTGTGGGAGATCAGTAAAGTGCGCCCGTGGCAAGAAGAGGTGGAAGAAGACGACGAGGAACGACGTGCCTACGTGAAGGAACTACGCAAGATCCGGCCTTATGCGGATAGAAAACTGAATGTAGTTTGAGCTTTCTTGAATGTAATGAAATTGAAGTTTATCAACCAGATTTATGTATCATCGAGTTCAATTGAATGACATGGAAGTGCCTCAGTTGATGGAATATGAGTTTGTTGCTTGATTGTGATAGGAATCGACGCCGAGCATGTACCTTTTCTTTTGCATTTATGTCCTTTTAGTTTGTGTTTATATCCTTGGGAAAGTATGTACGCAAATGTAAGGCTTTATAAGTCAAGGAGTCATTCCCATGGATTATGTGGGTTTTTATGCAATTATACAGTAGGACCAGCAAGGGGGCCCTCAGCCCTTTCCCATTGGTCCATGTCACCTATGTGGGGCTGGTCAACCATCCTAGGTGGCCATCTAGAAGGGTTGAATGTCAAATGCCACATGGGTAGACAAAGGGAGTAAAAAGTCTAAGGTAGGCTACCTACCATGTCAAGCTTGTCTCCCACTTGGGTTATTTTATTTTTTTTTGTGTGTGTTGGTCACATTTAATCTAGGCCATTCATTCCCCATCCCTAGATCCAATGGTGGAGATTGGATTAGATTGGAGGCATATAAATATTTGTATTTTCCATTTGAATATTAATGAAAGGAGAAAAAGCATTGTGCAAGACCCCCCCCCCCCTTGAGTGAATTTCGACCTCCCCTCTCTCTCCCTATGGTTTCTTCATCCCCAACCCCCATTCTATAGTGCTATCTTCTTCCCCCTACCTCCGGTGATCATCGGTGCCGCCGCCGCCGCCTTTCGTGCCGCCTACGAGCCGCCGCGGAGCCATCTTCAAGGTTCTGTCCTGCTGGATAGAGGTGACTTCCACGAAATTCTGTAGTCAACCACGATGTCCTCTTGATCTGAAAGTTTTAGAGGTTGTTGCTATCTTGTATCCCCATCTCCAAAAAAAAATTCAGGTCCAAAATTCTTCGTTTGATATCTTTACATTTTCGTTCATCTTTCACTCCCAGATCTGTCCTATCTCTGTCTATAGTGACAACAGCTCTGTGTTTCCACCTCCGACCATCTTTGTGATTTTTTCAAACCCTCCCAATTTTACTGGGCGTTTTGTCCATCAGTCCCTACATCCATGAATTTTCTTAATTTCTGATCAGCCTTCTACCTATTTTTCAAAATTCGTGTTCCATCTTTGCTACAGTGCTTTTAGTCAGATTCTAGATCCGACCCACTGTTAGTACTAAAATCCTATCAATTCGTATCCAGATCCAAACTTGTCAAAACCACTTTTACTGTCTTCCTAGCTCAATTTCCTACAACGTTTATGAAGACCTCAAGAGCTGCATCGGACATCTACCCTGTGGTCAACGGCAGTTCTCAGAGAAGAGCCTGCAGATCTGAGAGTTAGGCCACTGTACAACAGCAACCTTCAAAATTCGCCAATTAGAAGTACATCCTTTGTTATTTTTCTGTAATCACAGAAGATTTAAGCCCTTCGAAGCAGCTTTCCAATGGCGCTAGATTCGTCGCATTCCAACGTCGGGGCTGATCGCAGCGTCCGTTCTCGCTGGAGCGCGCGCCAGAAAATAGAACCGGCAGGTCCGTGGCCGGTTATTCCGACCGGTGCCGATCGGAGCCGCCCGGTCTCCGGCCGGCGAACCAGCGTGCCGCCAGCCCAGGGAACACTTCCCTAAGTGTCCCCACTATAGCGATGTCACCGGGTCCCACTCGACCCCTCCGGACAGCACGTGGGCCCCACCGTCACTAGTTCGGGTGCTGCCGAATCAACGCGAGAAGCCGCCCGTCAACCCGAATTCGGTCCTCCCGGACCCCATTGTGTATCCCTTTACCTCCCTGCGTGGAGTGGGCAGCGACGTGTATTGCTGTAATATTATGTATTACTGTTCCGGGAGTACGAGTTTCGGCCGGGTCCGTCTTCCCCACGTCGAGCGCGTGGAGGTATCGTTCTCGCTCCCTACACTCGGCATTTGCTTTTTTTCATATATACTTGTTTATGCCACTGCTAGAGAGCATGTGTAGGGATATGTAGCTCACTTTATCTATTCATTACCGCTGCTGCGAGAGAGTGCGGGACCGTCCCATGACCTGATCCGGGCACACGAGAGAGCCGATCACCCTAGCTCACTGCCGGTTTCTCAACCGCGCACGTCCGACGCTTCCCTCGTTAAGGGGCAGTCACGAGCTTGTCGTGTCCGTGGTCTCGTCCCGCATCAATTTGGTATCAGAGCGAGTTGAGTCTAGGGTGTCCAAATCAAAAAAAAAGTGTCATTTACGTCTAGTCATTAGTCATTGTCTAAGTCGCGTTTAGGGTCATCATTGTTTTAAAATAAAAAAAAATATCTTTTTGGGTCGCATTTACATCCCTTTACTCGGTATATCAAAAGGTGTTGTCCGAACGTTAGGCTACGCCTATCGGGAAGGCCGCACACTTGTGCGAGTGATCTTCGGATCGGTTATCTCCGCCACGTACCGGGTTTTGGTCATGTCTAGGTGCATTGGTTAGCATAACATATTGCTTTTAAACAAAACAAAAAAAAATGGTCTTGCATCTCCATTCCTAGGGGGCCCAACCCCATCTTTGCAACCATGGCCGCATCCCGAGCCTATAGTCCCGATGAAGTGGGCGCAATGTTCCAAGCCATGATGGGACAAGTACAAAGGTTTAGTACAAGCCTAGATCAGTTTAGTACTAGCCTAGATCGGTCTATCAGGGTAGATTGGTTGTTCCCGGAGCCACCCCAAGGACCCCTTCACCACGAGAAGGACATTCCTTCCTCATCCATGAGAGCTCCAATGTCATCACTCTCTATTTCTGAACTTGATTCAGAACCATCTCATTTGGAACTACCAAAGCCCGAGCCCCCCGTATTTCTAACGGGTACTCTTTATATAGCCGAGCCACTTCTTAGATGGCTCAAGGAAGGCTCGGTCCCACATCCCTTTCCATCCATGGACCCCACCCTACCTTTAGTGTCGGTCAATTCCTTCCATACCACATTTCGATCTAGTCACCATGTTGACACATTAGACGATCTTGTCATGGGATTAGATTCACAATGGAAGTTGACACATATGTTGGCCCGAGGCTTCGACCAACCCACGAGTCGTAGCTTCTCCCATCCGGCCTTCGGGTCCATTACCTCCGAGTGCACCGTGGGTTGTGTCACCACGGAGGTTCTTCTACTTCTCCCGCTACCGGATGAGCCCGACTTCATGACTTTGTTTCCGAGGGAGGAGTCATATTTCCTATACACGGTCCCCTCTACCATGACGGAGGAAGGTGACCACCCGCACCTTCAAGAATTTCACGATTGGGACCATGTCATGTTGGAACCCACTTCATGGGGTCACACCTTCTTCGACCCTTTTGACCCCTTCACTAGTGAACCTCCCGAGTTTTCATACTCACTACCCTTCTTCCGCGGAGTTCACTATCCCCCCTTTTCCACTCGGGCCAAGCAAACTCCACATAGCCATAGGTCCGAACCTTCATTTGGGGGTAATGAAAACTTTGGTTACCCCGATCCATCTAAACCACCCGCACCTCCCGGACTTCCCACATCCAAGCCCAATCTCCATTATTGGTGCATCGTCGGGTGTCTAGGAGTTCTCCATGACGTCAACCACCGGTTACGTCAGATGCATGCATGGCATACGTTCGGGTGTCCTGGTCCGCCGTCACCCATGTACGGGTCGGACTAGCAGTAGGTTTGTCTCGAGTCATTCATGAGTCCGTATTGTCTCTTCTTTGTGTGGTTTGTTTGCATGGTTTGTGTGTAGTTTGTTTGTCTGCATGTGTCTTGTGCAAGCTCATCGATGTCAGTCCCTTATGAGTGTGAAGCGATTAGACTCACTCGATGAGTATGGGATCGGTTCTACATCTATACCCGGATCAGTCACCTACAGGGACTCAGCGGTGATTCCTAGTGAGTCTTCGACCTGCTTCCTTCCCTTTTGAGAGTGCCCCACCCGGAGTGTCCACCTTCGGCCCATAGCAGTCCACGCATATCGAGTATATATGGAATGAGCAGGTGACGATCACTCGGAGTGGAGCGTACCCGCGTTACTTGGCACGGTGACGGATCCGCCGGAGTACTCGAGCATCCATACCCCTACTCGACGGGGTCGAGTTCCTCCCACCCGGGGAGAGTTGATAGGAATCGACGCCGAGCATGTACTTTTTCTTTTGCATTTATGTCCTTTTAGTTTGTGTTTATATCCTTGGGAAAGTATGTACGCAAATGTAAGGCTTTATAAGTCAAGGAATCATTCCCATGGATTGTGTGGGTTTTTATGCAATTATACAGTAGGACCAGCAAGGGGGCCCTCAGCCCTTTCCCATTGGTCCATGTCACCTATGTGGGGCTGGTCAACCATCCTAGGTGGCCATCTAGAAGGGTTGAATGTCAAATGCCACATGGGTAGACAAAGGGAGTAAAAAGTCTAAGGTAGGCTACCTACCATGTCAAGCTTGTCTCCCACTTGGGTTATTTTATTTTTGTGTGTGTGTTGGTCACATTTAATCTAAACCATTCATTCCCCATCCCTAGATCCAATGGTGGAGATTGAATTAGATTGGAGGCATATAAATACTTGTATTTTCCATTTGAATATTAATGAAAGGAGAAAAAGTATTGTGCAAGACCCCCCCTTGAGTGAATTTCGACCTCCCCTCTCTCTCCCTCTGGTTTCTTCATCCCCAACCCCCATTTTAGAGTTCTATCTTCTTCCCCTACCTCCAGTGATCATCGGTGCCGCCGCCGCCGCCGTTCGTGCGGCCTACGAGCCGCCGCGGAGCCATCTTCAAGGTTCTGTTCTGCTGAATAGAGGTGACTTCCATGAAATTCTGCAGTCAGCCACGATGTCCTATTGATCTAAAATTTTTAGAGGTTGTTCCTATCTTGTATCCCCATCTCCACAAAAAAATTCAGGTCTAAAATCCTTAGTTTGATATCTTTACATTTTCGTTCATCTTTCACTCCCAGATCTGTCTTGTCTATGTCTACAGTGACAGCAGCTCTGTGTTTCCCACCTCCGACCATCTTTGTGATTTTTTCAAACCCTCCCAATTTTACTGGGCGTTCTGTCCATCATTACCTACATCCATGAATTTTATTAATTTCTGATCAGCCTTCTACCTATTTTTCAAAATTCGTGTTCTATCTCTGCTACAGTGCTTTTAGTCAGATTCTAGATCCGACCCACTGTTAGTACTAAAATCCTATCAATTCGTAGCCAGATCCAAACTTGTCAAACTTTTACCGTCTTTCTAGCTCAATTTCCTACAACTTTTATGAAGACCTCAAGAGCTGAATCGGACATCTACCCTGCGGTCAACGGCAGTTCTCAGAGAACAGCCCTGCAGATCTGAGAGTTAGGCCACTGTACAACAGCAACCTTCAAAATTCGCCAATTAGAAGTACATGCTTTGTTATTTTTCTGTAATCATAGAGGATTTAAGCCCTTCGAAGCAGCTTTCCAACGGCGCCGGTTTCGTCGCATTCCGACGTCGGGGCTGATCGCAGCGTCCGTTCTCGCCGGAGCGCGCGCCGGAAAATAGAACCGGCAGGTCCGTGGCCGGTTATTCCGACCGGTGCCGATCGGAGCCGCCCGGCCTCCGGCCGGCGAACCAGCGTGTCGCCAGCCCGGGGAACACTTCTCTAAGTGTCCCCACTACAGCGGTGTCACCGGGTCCCACTCGACCCCTCCGGACAGCACGTGGGCCCCACCGTCACTAGTTCGGGTGCTGCCGAATCAACGCGAGAAGCCACCCGTCAACCCGAATTTGGTCCTCCCGGACCCCATTGTGTAGCCCTTTACCTCCCTGCGTGGAGTGGGTAGCGACGTGTATTGCTGTAATATTGTGTATTATTGTTCCTGGAGTACGAGTTTCGGTCGGGTCCGTCTTCCCCACGTCGAGCGCGTGGAGGTATTGTTCTCGCTCCCTACACTCGGCATTTGCTTATTTTCATATATACTTGTTTATGCCACTGCTAGAGAGCATGTTCTAGGATCTTAGCTCACTTTATTTTCATATCACCGCTGCTGCGAGAGAGAGCGTGACCGTCCCGTGACCCGATCCGGGCACAAGTGAGAGCCGACCACCCTAGCTCATTGCCGGTTTCTCAACCACGCACATCCGACGCTTCCCTCGTTAAGGGACAATCGCGAGCTTGTCGTGTCCGTGGTCTCGTCTCGCATCAGATTGGGCCCAAATATTCTGGAAAATCGAGTTTCTGAGAAATGTAATGGTCCTATGTAGGGCTGCCACAACACTCTGACAGTCTCACGATGAGCCGTCAGGAGGGGAGCTCAAAAAACTAAGTTTTCTTATTCTCGGGAGAGTTTAACGGTCTGATAATAGGCTGCCAGAAAGATGTAATGGTCTAATGTAGATGCGTCAGGGAGAGTTTATTGAGAACAAATGAGTTTTGACCTTCGGGAGAGAGTGACGGCTGACTGATGGACTGTTATAAAGATGTGATGGTCCAAGAATAGACCGTTACAGAGCCAGAACCTGTGGGTTTGTGGGCTTGAATCTTCGGGCTTGAACCTGCGTTCTGCACACACTTAGACAAAAAATAAGTTAGATCTGTTCTTAGACTCAACCCCTTGCCTGAAGCAAGTTAGAAAGCTGACCATTCTTGATATTTGGTCAAGGGGTGGAGCCTTATTAAATAGGCGAAAAATATAATGGAAACAATGCAATGCATGCGATGCACATGATGGTATTTTTTTGGAATTTTTGCAAATATTCCTTTTTTGTGAGATTTTCAAAAATATCTGATGATTTTTTTAGATTTTAAAATATATGATTTTTTTGAGTTTTGAGATATATGATTTTTTTGGACTTTGAAATATATGATTTTTTTGGATTTTGAGATATATAATTGTTTTTAGATTTATGGAATATATGATTTTTTTTTGGATTTTTGGAATTTATGATTTTTTTTGGATTTTTTGAATATATGCTTTTTTCAATTTTTTGAAATATATGAGTTTTTTTGGATTTTTGGAATATATGATTTTTTTTTCGATTTTGAGATATATTATTTTTTTTGATTTTTGGAAACCAATGCCTCCCCAGAAACGTGGGTCCTCCCTATTCCATCGAGAGTCTCCGAGGTTGGCGTGCGATAGAGGTGACAACCCCTGGCCAAGGCTCAATCTGCGTGACTGTGCTTGTATAGAGGCCATACCGATGGTACTTGTCTTAGTCCTAAAAAGAAAATAGAACATGGGGATAAGCTTAGGCAAGGTGTAGGGATTTTTAGGGCTTGGGTTCCTCTCCGGACAACTCATTCAGAGACTCGGTCTGTTGCGCCGGAGCTTGGTGTCCGTCATCGAACCTTTGTCCACTCTAGGCATGCATACGACCAGGCTCATGCATCCCGCGGGAAAACTTTACTACCACTCTTGCCATGCCTAGCTTTTTTATTCTCCTTGGAGCTTTGGAATTATGATTGATGGACTTTCAAGATAAACTTCTATTTTTGTCATGATGACTGCTCCTTTGCTTTGCTTTTTTGCTTTTTCTTATGGCGTCAGGTCATAACGGACTGCCCCTATTTGAGACCTCCTCTCGTCAGGGTGTCTAGATTGGTCATCGCCCCCTTATTCACCTCTTGCCCATGGATTCAATCAAAGAGAGAAACGGACAGGGACTTTGACTTTCCCCCAAGCATGGCCAGGGAGAAACGGTGTCTACAAAGTGAAAAACCCGACCAGGGACGTCATGTACTGTGTGATTGCCGTGCTCGGGATCCTCCTTCAGGGTGAAAGGGAAAGGACACCTTGCTATCGGGGTGGCACTGGTTAGACTCTAAGGAAAGAAACGCTTAAGATACAACCCATTTCAAGCGTGAGCGAGCTCCTCACCTTCCGCGTTCACTAAACGGTAAGTATTCCCTAGATAAGCCTCCTTGACAACAAACGGCCCTTCCCAGTTAGGTTGTAATTTAGACCTAGGACCTGCAGACCGAATGAACTTGCGTTTCAAAATAATATCACCTTCTTAAAATTTGCGCTCAATTACCTTCTTTTGAAAATAACGCGAAACTCTCTTTTGATAAACGGACACGTGATCGGCTGCATTCATCCTCTTTTCATCTAAGAGCTCCAACTGGACGAGCAACGCCTCTCGACGTTCATCGAGATTAAGTTCCTTATCGAGCTGTACCATTAGGGAAGGGGTTATGATATCATATGGGAGCACCGCCTCCATCCCGTAGGTGAGAGTATAGGGGGTTTGCCCCGTAGGAGTACGGACGGAGGTGCGGTAAGCCCATAGAGCTTCCACTAATCGTTCTGGCCAATCAGAGAATTTGTGAGATTCACATGTTTTCTTTATGATTTTGAGAAGGGTTTTATTAGTGGCTTCGGCTTGACCATTACCATGTGGGTAATATGGAGATGATTGATGCAATGCAATATTGAACTTCTCACATAAGTCCTTGAGCTCTTGAGAGACGAACTGGGGTCCGTTGTCGGTGACGATGCTGCTTGGCACTCCGAATCGTGAGATGATATTCCTCATGATGAAGCGGCACACCGTGGTAGCTTTAATCTCCGCATATGCTTCGGCTTCAGCCCAATTGGTGAAGTACTCAGCGGCGGTAAGGATGAAGGATTTTTACTTGGTCTGAGAATTGGGATCACCATGCGGGCCGACAATGTCGAACGCCCACATGGAGAATGGCCAAGGAGCAGAAAGAGGATGTTGGGATGAAGCTGGAGCATGGATCTTATCAACGTGGAGTTGGCATTTAAGACACCTCCGGACGTAGAGGGAGCAATCCTCCTCCAGAGTGGGCCAATAATAACCATGCCTAAGAATCTTCTTTGCTAGAGCCTGGCCATTGACATGACCTCCACTCACTAGAATGGGCAGCTTCAGCCACCTTCCAAGCTTCATCATCATCTAGGCATCTCATGAGCATTCATTGAGAGCGCGTCTATATAGTTCTCCTACAACGATAGTATACCTCGAGGCGGCTCTTCTTATAGCTTTGTGTTGCTCGGAATTTGCCCCTTCTGGGAACGACCCTTCTCTGCAATACAACTTGATTTCATGATACCAGGGCAATTCTTCTTCCTCCAAGATCTCTTCTAGTTTTGTCAAAGATACTTCCTTAAGATCTTCCTTCTCAGTTCTCGCCTTCACAGTTTTCCTAAGGTTGGCGTACCAAGGATCCTGAAGAGAGGGTGCGTCCAGTCTTTGAACGACGATAGTCTCAGTGCTTCGACTGAGAGGAAAAGATAGAGAGGAAGCAAGGGATGCTAGAACATCAGTGAGAATGTTCTGAGATCGGGGAGTATGGATGTAGATCAACTTACGGAATTGCCTAGCTAGGAGCGTGACCAGATCTTGATATGGCTTGAGCTTAGGGTCACGAGTGCTGTAAGTAGACAGAACTTGCTGCAGGACGAGCTGAGAGTCCCCTATGATATTCAAGTAGCGCGCACCTAAGAGGTAGGCGTGCTTCAAACCGGCTAGGAGAGCCTCGTACTCGGCGATGTTGTTAGTAGCAGGAAATCGGAGTTGATAAGCAAAGGGAATCGTCACCCCTTTCGGAGTGAGCAGAATGGTGCCTATCCCTCGACCCTGAGAATTGAGCGCACCGTCGAAGTGCAGAGACCAGAAAGGATGATGAGTAAGGACATAGAGATGCTCATCAGGGAAATCATCCTGAATAGAGTCAGTGTGAGGAATGGGAAGATGGGCAAGATGCTTAGCGATGGCATATCCTTTGACCGCCTTCTGAACAACGAAGGTGATATCGAACTGAGAGAGGAAGCTCTGCCAGCGAGCTAACCTACTAGAAAGGACAGGCTTTTCTAAGAGATAGCGGATCGGGTCCATTCTAGAGATCAACCTAACTGGGTGGGCTAGGAAGTAATGTTTGAGCTTCTGAGCTACCCATACTAAGGCAGCACAAGTCTTCTCCATAGCGGTATATTTGGCCTCTACCGGGTTAAACAACCTGGAGAGGTAATGAGCTGCTCGCTCTCTCCCTTCATCGTCTACTTGTGCTAAAACCGCCCCTAAGGAGTCCTCAATGACTGAGATGTATAGGATTCGGGGTTTCCCAGGGACAGGAGGTTGCAGAACCGGGGGATTAGAGAGATATTCCTTTAGGTCCTCATAGGCATTTTGGCAATCTTCGTTCCATTCAAACTTAACCCCTGCCTTTAGCAATTCATAAAACGGGCGGCACCTCTGAGAATTTTGGGATATAAATCTTCTGATGAATTGCAATCTACCAATCAATCCTCAAAGTTTCGTGATATTCTTAGGTGGAGGCATGTCCATGACGGCATTTACTTTATTAAGATCAATCTGGATCCCCCGTTTGCTAACGATGAAGCCTAACAACTTCCCTGAAGAAACTCCAAAAACACACTTCTCCGGATTCATTGTCAGCTTGTACTCCCTAGCTCTCTGCAGCACCTTAGCCAGAATAGCGGGGTGTTCTTATTTCGTTCTCGACTTCACCAGGATGTCATCCACGTAAGCTTCCATATAGATGTGCATCATGTCGTGGAATATAGCCATCATCGCCCTTTGGTAGGTGGCACCTGCGTTCTTTAGACCAAACGGCATAACCACGTAGCAATACGTGCCCCAGGGCGTGGTTAAGGAGGTTTTCTCTTGATCTTCGGGAGCGAGACGGATCTGATTATAACCTGAATAACCATCCATGAATGACAAGGCTTTGTACCCGGCGGTGTTGTCCATCAAGACATCTATGTGAGGCAGCGGAAAATCATCCTTGGGACATGCTTTGTTAAGATCCCTGAAATCAATGCAAATACGCACCTTTCCATCCTTCCTGATGACAGGGACTATGTTTGCCACCCACTGGAGATATAAGACGACTCTAATGAACCTGGCCTTGTACAATTTGTCGACCTCTTCTTTAATCATTAAGGCCATGTGGGGGTGAAATCTTCTTGATCTTTATTTCACAGCTGTTGCCCCTGGTTTAAGTACGAGTCGGTGTTCCACTAAGGAGGGGCCAAGACCCGGCATGTCCTCATAAGACCAGGCAAAAGAATCACTATACTCCCTTAGAACCTTGATTAGATCTTCTTCTACTTACGGAGGGAGATTAGCGGCAATGATAATGGGCCTTGGGTCTTCTTCAGTTCCCAAATTTATTTCCTTTGTAGGTTCATCCACCACCGACGATGGCTCATCGAATCTCTTTAATCCCCGCGCATACAGATCGACGGCCTCATCTACATTACTGTCCTCATCGATCGGGTCCTTTTCATATAGGACTTCATAAACACCTAGTCCATCGTCGCTTCACACCCCGTCTTGCTCCTCATCATCTTCTATCACAATAGCCCTAGCGACGAACTCCGGGCACTTCAGAAGAGCATGACATCGCTGAGCTAGATCCTGCAAGAACCAATTAGGAATGGATTTGGAATGGCGCGCAAGCGGGCACGGCTCAGGCTCGGAGGGATTGGACGACCTAAAACAAGACCCTACTTCTCTAGACCTAACAGACTCTACTTTCCTAGACTCGACGGACCCTACGCCTAACCTAGGAGAAAGGAAATCTAATGGGAAGGAGGCAGCAGGGGACTCGTGCCCCTGGGAGGAGGATGGAGACAAGATAGCGTAATATTCCACCGAAATCTCCGTTTCAAATTTGACGTTTTTTTTTGGAGATCAGTGGAGATCATATAGCAGGAGGGAGGAGATGGTGGAGGAGGAAGCTGACGGGGGAAGAGATGGGAACAAGACATCAAAGAAAGGATCAGACGAGGAGAACCACATGTCAGAAAGATTGGAGGAGGAGGTCCACAGAGTGGAGAGGTCAATGGGTGGGCATTGCTCGCATACACAAGGTATAATTAACACCTCGGTTGGCAGTTCCATGAAGTACGGATCAATCATGATCGGAGGTGAACGAGGCATAGATTCCAGCTGTTGGAAGAGAGACGTGAGATGGGAGGGAGACCAGGAAAAGATAGTGGGCGAGCTCCCCTTCTCCCACAGATGGTCAACTGGCTTCTTTGGCTTCCACTGCACAAGCCGTACTTCTTGATTCTTTCGGTAGCTTTCATCTTCAAGGAACATTCTGGCAAACGCTCGGCTGTAGTCGAGCATATCATCGACCGGCCCCTTTGGCAATAGAGGCGGACTGGCAATCGTGCAAGCTATGGTTTTCTTCTCAGATTGTACTGATGGTGGGTTCAACGTGCCTGGCTGGAGGGGCCCTCTTACGAAGTGCTGGCGGTAATCCCAGGTAAGTGGACCTGAGTCACCCAAAATTGACAACGCGGAATCTTGAAAATCGAGACCCCTCTTGCCCATTTTTCTTCCTTTGGGCACCGGCTTGGTCCACCGTTGTAATTGTGCACCGAGGCCTCTCCCTGGCTGATAACCCAACTTCAATATAATATCCCAGCCCTTAGAATCTCAGATCTGTGGCTTCACTTTAATGTTGACGGGTGTAGTGGCGGGCCTGCGTGGTGCATAAGCCCACGGGAAGTCCAAATCCAACACAGAAATAACCGGCCGAGTGCTGGGCCACAAAGTTGGCAAAATCTTCTCTGAAATAGCTTTAACAGTGTGGACCATGGATAAGCTTTTGACTTTAACCACCCTCCCTTGAAAGGGGAATTTGAGACATTGATGCGCGGTGGATGGCACGGCGCTAAGAGTATCGATCCACGGATGACCCAAGATCGCCTTAAACATAGGGTCGATGTCCAGCACATAGAATTCAATGGGCATTGTGAGAGGCCCAAGCTCAGCTTGAATGGTGACAACCCCGTGACACGCTTTTCGTGAGTTGTCGTATGCAGTTATAGTTGTAGGGGTCGGCTGTAAGAGCTCTTCAGATAAGTTACAGGCCCTGAGAGTACTGAGCGGGCAAACATTGATAGATGCCCCTGTGTCAACTAATGCCACATCAATGCTGACTTTGTTCAAGATTATTGTGATGTAAAGCAGCATTTGCCGGGCTTCTGGTGGTGCAAGCTCGGTTTCAGAGAATGTAAATGCTGGCCCCTTGGAAATAGTAGCCAATGCTGTAGGTAAACTGTCAGCTACCACATCTTCACTAACCATCACCTTCTGAAGAAAATCTCTTAACTCATCCTGGTGAAGGATAGATCTTTTAATGAGTTCCAGCACAGATATTTTGGCGGGCACCCTATCCAAATGATGTAGCAGATCATATTGGATACCCGATAGTGGCTCAGCTTCTTCCTGATCGGCAGTCAGTTGCGAGGACTGGGGATTGGAAGTAGGAGCATAATTTCGATGAAACAAACGCCCGCTCCGAAGGGCGCAATTCCGTGCTGGCACGACACCTGATGACGGTATAATGAACCCGTTGGGATGGATAAGTGGCGTGAAAGGGGGTGCGGGGGAAATGATAGGAGTGGGAGTGGAGACAAGGGGTTATGGTGAAAGGATAATGGGTGGAGGGTTAGCTGTGGGTACGGTGATAGCGGGCGCAGGCGGAGGTGGATGTGTGAGGGTAAGCAGAGGCGTGGGCAGAAGGCTAGTCGTAGTGATGGCAGCGGGGGTGAGCAATGGGCGAGAGATGGGTGGTGGAGTGGGAGTGGATGGAAGGACAAGTGGTCTAGTAAGCAGAGGAGAGTTTGGGTATATGGGTGTAAGGATGACGGAAGCGGAAGGATTGCGGTAGTTGTGGTGGAGGGCCATGACTTGTGGTGTAGAGCCGTCATCGTCAAAGGACCACCCGGCGTCAGGAGCCCGAGGTTGAACAACATTAACCTCAGCCGGTGCCGGTGGCTGAGGCTGCGGAGTAGGAGGGTGGTTCGACATTGGGTTCTGATGGATCCCCAAGTCTTGAACCGGCTACTGTTGCTGTTGCGACTGCTGCTGCGGCTACGGTGCCTGTTCTTGCTGCACTTGCTGTCTCGGTGCTTGCCTTCTCTTTTCTTTAATTTCTGTAATGGCCCTATGCATTTCAGCCAAATCAATCCTATGCCCTTCATGGAGGTCATAGACCAAGTCCCTGAACTGGAAACACCCTTCAATAGTATGTCCCGGCTGCCTATGGAACATGCAGTACTTCGTCTGATCAACCGCTGGATTCCAATTGGGCCGTTATGGAGGGAGTCGTATAGCATTAATAGACATAAGAGCCGAGAAGATGTCCGTGAGAGTTTTTGGCAGAGGTGGGTACTGGGCTCTCTTCAGAGCCGGGCGCTTGTTGTTGTTGTTGTAGCCGTTGGGTGGAGGGACATTATGGTATTGCGAAGGCTGTGGAGGTTGTTACGAAGTGGCAAAGGTGTTTTGCAGAGTAACAAAGGCAGGCGGAGGGTTTTGCGGGGTGGAGTAGGCTAGTGGAGGGTTTTGTGGAGCGTATTGAGTGTTGTGGGAGTTCTAGGAGAAGCGGATTTGGTTATTTGGGTTGGCGGAGGGAAAGTTAACGGCTTGCACTTTCTCATTTGTTTGGACTCCCTCGGTAACAGGCCCTTGAGGTTTCTTATTATATTTGGACTTTTGGTTTTCAAAAAGTGAATGGATAGGAGAGTCCTTGAATTGGGTTTGCATGAACCGCGCCCGGCTATATAATTGATGCATGTTTGCTATGTCGTTCATGGCAAGAATGTTACGGAAGGTCGGAGTAGCATTGGTGATGCGGGACGGATCACGGACACGAGACCAATGGATAATGCAATCCTCGGACTCTAAGCAATCTCACGATCGTCCCTAACGAGGGTAGCGTCGGACGTGCGCGGTTGAGAAACTGGCAAAGAGCTAGGGTGGTCAACTCACAAATTCGTATCCGGATCGGGTCACGAGACGGTCTCGCTCTCTCTCGCAGCAGCGGTGAAATAAATATATCGAGCTAATGGCCCAAACACATGCTCTCTAGCAGCGGCATATAAAAGCATATACAAGAATAGCAAATGCCGAGTAATGGAGCGAACACGATACCTCCACGCGCCTGGCGTGGGGAAGACGATCCCGGCCCATCACGTACTCCCGGAACAATAAATTACATAAATTACAGCAATGACTTTACTGCCCACTCCACGCAGGGAGGTAAAGGGTGACACAATGGGACCCGGGAGTAGTGGGTTCGGGTTGACGGGCAGCTTCTTGTGTAGCTTCGGCGGCACACGTACTCACGATCGTGGGACCCACGTGCTGGGCCAAGGGGCCGTGTGGGACCGGGGTGGCACCACTATGGTGGGGACGCCTGGGGGGGCGCTCCCTGGGATGACGGTACACTGGTTCGCCGGTCGGAGGCCGGGCGGCTCCGAACTTCACTCGTCGGAGTTGCTGCCCACAGATCTGAACTACTATTTCAGACCCGCACGTCCCGACAAAATCCGCTGCTACGGTCACTCCCGTCGTCGGATCGACGCACAAGAGGTACCGATGGAAAGATAACTCAAAATCCTTCGATCCATGGCTGGAGAAAGAATCTTGAATTTCCCGTTGATAGCCTTTGTCGAATTTTCAAGCTGCTGACTCACAGGATCTGAAAACTCAGGGCAGAGGTGCTTTTTCCTGAGAATTGGCATCGACCGCGATGTAGAACTCCGAATTAGAAGATGATCCTTTCATGAAAGTTGTAGATACCAAAGAGAGGAAAACGGGGATATACTTTATGGAAGATTTGGTGGAGGTTTCGATTTTTTGGAGATTTTGTACTGACTGGGGGTCGGATCTGAACTGCACAGGACAGAACAGATTTGGGAGAAGACAACAATTTTTAAAAATACAAAAAGGACTTTAGAAATTACAACAAAATTCATGGATGATGGGGGTGGTGGACAGAACTCCCAATAAATTTAGGTATTCAAACAAATAAGAATAAGTGGATCAAAGAGGGGAAACTCAGGGTTGCTATGACAGGATTTGAACAGAAGACAGAACTGGAAGGTGAAAATATACGAAATGGAAAAATAGCAAACGAAATGTAAATGATCGGTTTTTTTTTTGGAAGTTGGGGTGGATGTGGATGACTCACCCTCCAAGTTTGGTTGTGATCTGAGCTCCTGATGGAGAGCTAAAAATCACGGAGTAGGATTCTATCCTGACATAGATAGAACTCCGGCGATGAAGACGGCGGCGTGATGGCGGTGCGATGGCGGCGACGGCGATAGAAATAGAATTCAGAGGGGCTAAGGAGAAGATAGAAGGGCATGACACCCAAGATTTAGTAGAAATCCATCTGCAAGAGGGGGGGAGAGAGGAGGAGGGCACACCCTTCTTTGGCTCCAACCAAATTCACAATTTTTCTCTTCATTAAACCTTACAAAACACTATACATGGGTTTATATAGAAGGGGAGGAAGGGGGAGGGGGTTGAAATTCGTGGGAGAGAGGGGAGGGGTAGCATTTTCTTCCCCCATGTGGTCAATTAGCCTAAAAATATAAAACACAAAATGTCATTTTAATGGGGGGGCACCCCCTTGACTTAAGGGGAGGCATCTTGGACATTGTGTAACACTTGTCCCCCATTGAATGTCAAACCATTTAGAAGCCCACCTTGGACCTTTGACTGACCCCACATGGGCCCTAAGACTTAGGTGGACCAATAGGAAAGGAGATGGGAGCCCCTTGCTGGTCCTACTAGACTTTTGCATAAAAACCCAAAGAATCCTAAGGAATGACAAATTGGCTTGTAAAGTCTTATAATTGCAAACCTACTTCCCAATGATATAAATGCAAACTAAAAGGACACAAATGCAAATGAAAATATTAGTGCTCTTGCTCTGATGTCCCCATCAATTCTCTCCGGGTGGGAAGAACTCGACCCTGTCGAGTAAGGGGTGCGGCTGCTCGAGTAGCTCCGGCGGATGCGTCACCGAACCTGGAAGCGCGGAGTACGCTCCACTCCAAGTAATCGACTCCTGCTCATCCTGTATAGATTCGATATGCACATGCTGCTGGGGAAGAGGCTAGAGGTGGACACTCCGGGGTGGGGTCACTCTCAAAAGAAGGGAAGGTGGCTCGAAGACTCACTAGGAATCACCGCTTGTCCCTTATGTGACTAGATCCGATATGAAGTAGAATCGATCCCAAAGTCCGACAAGTCTCATACTTGAAAGGGACTAACAACGCGAGCGTACAAAAGACCGACTTGACGCGACGTATGCACATGCACTCGACAGACAAATGATACGAAACAAAGACTGACACATGACCCTAAACAAACCTACGGTTAGTCCGACTCATGCATATGCAAAGGTGGACCAGGACACCCTAATGTGTGCCATGCATACACTAGATGAAACCGGTGGTTGGCGGAACGCGGAATTACTAGACCTCCTAAAGTGGACCATGCATACACATTGGACTTTCTATGGGATTTGGGAGAGTTGGAAGGGCTAGGAGAGTCGGATGTAGGAGTATCATGAACGGGCTTGGTGGGTATAGACGACCCGACCCGTGGGGAAGGGGTGTGGTAGTGGACTCCCTCGAAGAAGTGAAGTATATATGGTGGGTCTAGGGGTCCACTAGGGAATGGGTCAAAGGGATCAAAGAAGGTATGACCCCTTGTGGTGGGTTCCCACAAGTCACGGTCCCATGTATAGAAGTCTTGAAGGTGTGGTTGGTCACCTTCATGCATTGTGGTAGGTGGGACGGCGATCATATGTAGGATGTATGGTTCCTCTCTCAGGCAAAAGGGTATGAAGTCGGGTTCGACCGACAGGGGGAGGAATAAGAGAATATTTGTGGTGACATAACTCACGGTGCACACGGAGGTAATGGACCCTAAGGCCGAATGGGTGAAGTTAAGACTAGTGGGTTGGTCGAAACCTCGGGCCAATGAGTGTGTCAACTTCCATTGCGAGTCTAATCCCATAATAAGGTCATCCAATGTATCAACATGGTGACTAGACTGAAAGGTAGTGTGGTAGGAGTTGATGGGCACTAATGGTAAGGTGGGGTCCATAGATGGGTAAGGAGGTGGGACCAAGCCATCCTTGAGCCAACTAAGAAGGAGCTCAGCTATGAAAAGCGTACCCGTTAGAAACAAGGGTGGCTCGGGCTTTGATGGCTCCAAATGAGAGAGCTCCGAAATAAGATCGGAAGGTGAGGGTGATGGTAATGAAGCTATCATGGGTGGGGAAGGCTTCCCCTACTGGGGTGGGGGTCCGACCGGATCGGGACTCGGCTGGGAGGTAGATGCTTGCCGAAGGGCAGCATCAGCTTGCCGTATGGCAGCATCAAACCGAGACTCAAATGGCTTGACCTCCAGAGCGACCTTATAGGAATCTCCCAAACTTTTCACGTGGCGGCAAAATAATTCAAATTGGAAGTGAAGCCGCGAACCCTTCCAGAACTGAGTTCCGGCCTCGATGTTATCCAGCCCGAGGGCGCGGTTGAGAAATCGGCCGTGAGTCTCGGGTATCAACTTTTCCGCGTTAACTCGAAATGAGTAACGGGACGGTACACTCAGTCACTCTCGCAGCGGTGATAACAATATATCAAGCTAGTATCCTACACTTGCAGCGGCATTCAAATATATACGAGATAAGCAAAATGCGAAATAAGGAGAGTGGCGAATTTACGTCCACGCTCCGGGCGTGGGGAAGACGATCGCGGCCAAGACAGTAACTCCCGGTGAAACAATTATTAGAACAATTACAGAAATGAAATTTACTGCCCACTCTACGCAGGGAGGTAACGGGCTACAAATGGGGCCCGGGAGGATCGAACTTGGGTTGACGGGCAGCGTTTTGGTGTAGCTTTAGCGGCACATGTATTCACGAACGTGGGGACCACGTGCTCATCGGCGGATCGAGTGGGCCCGGAGTGGGACCGCTGTGACGTTGGCTCCTGGAGAGGTGCTCCCTGGGATGGCGGTACGCTGGTTCGCCTCGTGGTAGGAGAGTCGGCTCCGGTCTCACTTGTTGGCCGTGCTGCCCACGGATCTGAAAATAATGTTTTACAGCACGCGACCCCGCGAGATCTTCTGCTGCGAACACTCCCGACGTCGGATCGATGCACAAGAGGTACGTTTGAAAGCTATTTCAAAATGCTTCGATCTAGGGCCAGAGAAATAATTTTGAATTTCTCAGATCTGGCCTTGACCGATTTTACAAGCTGCTATTGGACAGGACCCGAAATCTCAGAGCAGAAGTAATGTTTCTTGAGAGTTGGCATTGACTGTGACTCAAATGACAGATCTTGAACTTGGACTCTTCATCCAAGTTGTAGAGGATGGAACAAGGAAGACGGGGATAATTTTTATGAAAGGTTTGGTGGAGGTTTCGATTTTTTGGGGATTTTATATTGACTGGGGGTCGGATCTGAACTGCACAGGACAGAACAGATTTGGGAGAAGACAACAATTTTTAAAAATACAAAAAGGCCTTTAGAAATTACAAGAAAATTCGTGGATGATGGGGGTGGTGGACAGCACTCCCAATAAATTTGGGGATTCAAACAAATAAGAAGAAGTGGATCGAAGAGGGGAAACTCAGGGTTGCTGTGACAGGATCTAAACAGAAGACAGAACTGGAAGGTGGAATTATACGAAAATGGAAAAATAGCAAACGAAATGTAAATGACCGGATTTTTTTGTGGAGGTTGGGGTGAACGTGGATGACGGACCCTCCAAGTTTGGTTGCGATCTGAGATCCTGATGGAGAGCTAAAAATCAAGGAGTAGGATTCTATCCTGACGTAGATAGAACTCCGGTGATGAAGACGGCGGCGCGATGGCGGTGCGATGGCGGCGGCGGCAGCAGAAATAGAATTCAGAGGGGCTAAGGAGAAGATAGAAGGGCATCACAACCAAGATTTAGCAGAAATCCATCTGCAAGAGGGGGGGGGGGGGAGAGGAGGAGGGCACACCCTTCTTTGGCTCCAACCAAATTCATAATTTTTCTCTTCATTAAACCTTACAAAACACTATACATGGGTTTATATAGAAGGGGAGGAAGGGGGAGGGGGTTGGAATTCGTGAGAGAGAGGGGAGGGGTAGCATTTTCTTCCCCCATGTGGTCAATTGGCCTAAAAATATAAAACATAAAATGTCATTTTAATGGGGGGGCACCCCCTTGACTTAAGGGGAGGCATCTTAAACATTTTGTAACACTTGTCCCCCTTTGAATGTCAAACCATCTAGAAGCCCACCTTGGACCTTTGACTAACCCCACATGGGCCCTAAGACTTAGGTGGACCAATAGGAAAGGAGATGGGGGCCCCTTACTGGTCATACTGGACTTTTGCATAAAAACCCAAAGAATCCTAAGGAATGACAAATTGGCTTATAAAGCCTTACAATTGCAAACCTACTTCCCAAGGATATAAATGCAAACTAAAAGGACACAAATGCAAATGGAAATGTTAGTGCTCTTGCTCTAATGTCGCCATCAATTCTCCCCGGGTGAGAAGAACTCGACCCCGTCGAGTAAGGGGTGCGGCTGCTCGAGTAGCTCCGGCGGATGCATCACCGAACCTGGAAGCGCGGAGTACGCTCCACTCCAAGTAATCGACACCTGCTCATCCCGTATAGATTCGATATGCACACGATGTTGGGGAAGAGGCTAGAGGTGGACACTCCGGGATGGGGTCACTCTCAAAAGAAGGGAAGGTGGCTCGGAGACTCACTAGGAATCACTGCTTGTCCCTTATGTGACTAGATCCGATATGAAGTAGAATCGATCCCAAAGTCCGACAAGTCTCATACTCGAAAGGGACTAACAACGCGAGCATACAAAAGACCGACTCGACGCGACGTATGCACATGCACTCGACAGACAAATGGTACGAAACAAAGACTGACACATGACCCTAAACAAACCTACGGTTAGTCCGACTCATGCATATGCAAAGGTGGACCAGGACACCCGAATGTGTGCCATGCATACACTAGATGAAACCGGTGGTTGGCGGAACGCAGAATTCCTAGACCTCCTAAAGTGGACCATGCATACACATTGGACTTTCTATGAGATTTGGGAGACTTGGAAGGGCTAGGAGAGTCGGATGTAGGAGTATCGTGAACGGGCTTGGTGGGTATAGACGACCCGGCCCGTGGGGACGGGGTGTGGTAGTGGACTCCCTCGAAGAAGTGAAGTATATATGGTGGGTCTAGGGGTCCACTAGGGAATGGGTCAAAGGGATCAAAGAAGGTATGACCCCTTGTGGTGGGTTCCCACAAGTCACGGTCCCATGTATAGAAGTCTTGAAGGTGTAGTTGGTCACCTTCATGCATTGTGGTAGGTGGGTCGGTGATCATATGTAGGATGTATGGCTCCTCCCTCGGGCAAAAGGGTATGAAGTCGGGTTCGGCCGACAGGGGGAGGAATAAGAGAATCTCTGTGGTGACACAACCCACGGTGCACACGGAGGTAATGGACTCTAAGGCCGGATGGGTGAAGCTAAGACTAGTGGGTTGGTCGAAACCTCGGGCCAATGAGTGTGTCAACTTCCATTGCGAGTCTAATCCCATAATAAGGTCATCCAATGTATCAACATGGTGACTAGACCGAAAGGTAGTGTGGTAGGAGTTGACGGGCACTAATGGTAATGTGGGTTCCATGGATGGGTAAGGAGGTGGGACCAAGCCATCCTTGAGCCAACTAAGAAGCGGCTCGGCTATGAAAAGCGTACCCGTTAGAAACACGGGTGGCTCGGGCTTTGGTGGCTCCAAATGAGAGAGCTCCGAAATAAGATCGGAAGGTGAGGGTGATGGAAATAGAGCTCTCATGGGTGGGGAAGGATTCCCCGACTGGGGTGGGGGTCCGAGTGGGGGTCCGACTGGATCGGGACTCAGATGGGAGGTAGATGCTCGCCGAAGGGCGGCATTAGCTTGCCGTATGGCAGCATCAAACCGAGACTCAAATGGCTCGACCTCCAGAGCGACCTTATATTAATCCCCCAAAGTTTTCATGTGGCGGCAAAATAATTCAAATTGGAAGTGAAGCCGCGAACCCTTCCAGAACTGAGTTTCGGCCTCGATGTTATCCAGCCCGACTTCACATCTTAACCGGTACACTTCGAAGTCCCTAATGTACTCGGACATGGACTGGTTGCCTTGTTCGGGACTGAGGTATGGGTTGACCATAGCTGCCAAAAGATGGGAACGGATCCCTAGGAATGGTCATGCATGGTCATTTTTTTTGTTTTTGTTTTATAAGTAAAATGTTATGCCAACTAATGCAAGCACCTAGACACGACTTAGAATGCAATGCAAATGCAAAGTTGAAATGAGACTCGACTACACACCTAGACAAAACCAAGATTCGGTACGTGGCGGAGTCCGGGGATCTGAAGATCCTCTCACGCGAGTGAATCACCTCTCGGATAGGCGTAACCTAACGGTCGGGCGACACCTTTTTATATACCGAACAATGGTATGCAAATGCAACCTAGACCGACTGATAATGACTAGACATAAATGACATTCTTTTTAAACACCCTAGACTCAACCTGGCTCTGATACCAAATTGATGCGGGACGGACGTGCGACCTGGGACTCTAGCTCACGATCGCCCCTAAGCGAGGGAAGACGTGGGACCGGGCGCGGTTGAGAAACCGGCCGTGTGTCTCGGGTATCGGCTTTTCCGCGTTAACTCGGAATGAGTAACGGGACGGTACACTCACTCACTCTCGCAGCGGTGATAATAATATATCAAGCTGGTATCCTACACTTTCAGCGGCATTCAAATATATACGAGATAAGCAAAATGCGAAATAAGGAGAGTGGCGAATTTACCTCCACGCTCCGGGCGTGGGGAAGACGATCCCGGCCAAGACAGTAACTCCCGGTGAAACAATTATTAGAACAATTACAGAAATAAAATTTACTGCCCACTCTACGCAGGGAGGTAACGGGCTACAAATGGGGCCCGGGAGGACCGAACTTGGGTTGACGGGTAGCGTTTTGGTGTAGCTTTAGCGGCACGCGTATTCATGAACGTGGGGACCACGTGCTCATCGGCGGACCGAGTGGGCCCGGAGTGGGACCGCTGTGACGTTGGCTCCTGGAGAGGCGCTCCCTGGGATGGCGGTACGCTGGTTCGCCTCGTGGGAGGCGAGTCGGCTCCGGTCTCACTTGTTGGCCGTGCTGCCCACGGATCTGAAAATGTTGTTTTATAGCGCGCGACCTGGCGAGATCTTCTGCTGCGAACACTCCAGACGTCGGATCGATGCACAAGAGGTATCGTTGGAAAGCAATTTCAAAATGCTTCGATCTAGGGCCAGAGAAATAATTTTGAATTTCTCAGATCTGGCCTTGACCGATTTTACAAGCTGCTGTTGGACAGGACCTGAAATCTCAGCGCAGAAGTAATGTTTCCTGAGAGTTGGCGTTGACCGTGACTCAAATGACAGATCTTGAACTTGGACTCTTCATCCAAGTTGTAGAGGATGGAACAAGGAAGACGGGGATAATTTTTATGAAAGGTTTGTGGATGTTTCAATTTTTTGGGGATTTTATACTGACTGGGGGTCGGATCTGAACTGCACAAGACAGAACATATTTGGGAGAAGACAACAATTTTAAAAAATATAAAAAGGCCTTTAGAAATTACAAGAAAATTCGTGGATGGTGGGGGTGGTGGACAAAACTCTCAATAAATTTGGAGATTCAAACAAATAAGAAGAAGTGGATCGAAGAGGGGAAACTCAGGGTTGCTGTGATAGGATCTGAACAGAAGACAAAACTAGAAGGGGGAAATATATGAAAATGGAAAAATAGAAAACGAAATGTAAATGGCCGGATTTTTTTTTTGGAGGTTGGGGTAGACGTGGATGACTCACCCTCCAAGTTTTGGTTGCGATCTGAGCTCCTAATGGAGTGCTAAAAATCACAGAGAAGGATTCTATCTTGACGTAGATAGAACTCCGGCGATGAAGACGGCGGCGCGATGGCGGTGCGATGGCGGCAGCGGCAGAAATAGAATTCAGATGGGCTAAGGAGAAGATAGAAGGGCATCACAACCAAGATTTAGTAGAAATCTATCTGCAAGAGGGGGGGGGGGAGAGAGGAGGAGGGCACACCCTTCTTTGGCTCCAACTAAATTCATAATTTTTCTCTTCATTAAACCTTACAAAACACTATACATGGGTTTATATAGAAGGGGAGGAAGGGGGAGGGGGTTGGAATTCGTGAGAGAGAGGGGAGGGGTAGCATTTTCTTCCCCCATGTGGTCAATTGGCCTAAAAATATAAAACATAAAATGTCATTTTAATGGGGGGGCACCCCCTTGACTTAAGGGGAGGCATCTTAAACATTTTGTAACACTTGTCCCCCTTTGAATGTCAAACCATCTAGAAGCCCACCTTGGACCTTTGACTAACCCCACATGGGCCCTAAGACTTAGGTGGACCAATAGGAAAGGAGATGGGGGCCCCTTACTGGTCATACTGGACTTTTGCATAAAAACCCAAAGAATCCTAAGGAATGACAAATTGGCTTATAAAGCCTTACAATTGCAAACCTACTTCCCAAGGATATAAATGCAAACTAAAAGGACACAAATGCAAATGGAAATGTTAGTGCTCTTGCTCTAATGTCGCCATCAATTCTCCCCGGGTGAGAAGAACTCGACCCCGTCGAGTAAGGGGTGCGGCTGCTCGAGTAGCTCCGGCGGATGCATCACCGAACCTGGAAGCGCGGAGTACGCTCCACTCCAAGTAATCGACACCTGCTCATCCCGTATAGATTCGATATGCACACGATGTTGGGGAAGAGGCTAGAGGTGGACACTCCGGGATGGGGTCACTCTCAAAAGAAGGGAAGGTGGCTCGGAGACTCACTAGGAATCACTGCTTGTCCCTTATGTGACTAGATCCGATATGAAGTAGAATCGATCCCAAAGTCCGACAAGTCTCATACTCGAAAGGGACTAACAACGCGAGCATACAAAAGACCGACTCGACGCGACGTAT
This sequence comes from Amorphophallus konjac, assembly GCA_022559845.1. Taxonomy (NCBI): domain Eukaryota; kingdom Viridiplantae; phylum Streptophyta; class Magnoliopsida; order Alismatales; family Araceae; genus Amorphophallus; species Amorphophallus konjac. The sequence goes on from CM040123.1 coordinate 367,857,280, forward strand.
GCACATGCACTCGACAGACAAATGGTACGAAACAAAGACTGACACATGACCCTAAACAAACTTACGGTTAGTCCGACTCATGCATATGCAAAGGTGGACCAGGACACCCGAATGTGTGCCATGCATACACTAGATGAAACCGGTGGTTGGCGGAACGCGAAATTCCTAGACTTCCTAAAGTGGACCATGCATACACATTGGACTTTCTATGAGATTTGGGAGACTTGGAAGGGCTAGGAGAGTCGGATGTAGGAGTATCGTGAACGGGCTTGGTGGGTATAGACGACCCGGCCCGTGGGGATGGGGTGTGGTAGTGGACTCCCTCGAAGAAGTGAAGTATATATGGTGGGTCTAGGGGTCCACTAGGGAATGGGTCAAAGGGATCAAAGAAGGTATGACCCCTTGTGGTGGGTTCCCACAAGTCACGGTCCCATGTATAGAAGTCTTGAAGGTGTGGTTGGTCACCTTCATGCATTGTGGTAGGTGGGTCGGTGATCATATGTAGGATGTATGGCTCCTCCCTCGGGCAAAAGGGTATGAAGTCGGGTTCGGCCGACAGGGGGAGGAATAAGAGAATCTCTGTGGTGACACAACCCACGGTACACACGGAGGTAATGGACTCTAAGGCCGGATGGGTGAAGCTAAGACTAGTGGGTTGGTCGAAACCTCGGGCCAATGAGTGTGTCAACTTCCATTGCGAGTCTAATCCCATAATAAGGTCATCCAATGTATCAACATGGTGACTAGACCGAAAGGTAGTGTGGTAGGAGTTGACGGGCACTAATGGTAATGTGGGTTCCATGGATGGGTAAGGAGGTGGGACCAAGCCATCCTTGAGCCAACTAAGAAGCGGCTCGGCTATGAAAAGCGTACCCGTTAGAAACACGGGTGGCTCGGGCTTTGGTGGCTCCAAATGAGAGAGCTCCGAAATAAGATCGGAAGGTGAGGGTGATGGAAATAGAGCTCTCATGGGTGGGGAAGGATTCCCCGACTGGGGTGGGGGTCCGAGTGGGGGTCCGACTGGATCGGGACTCAGATGGGAGGTAGATGCTCGCCGAAGGGCGGCATTAGCTTGCCGTATGGCAGCATCAAACCGAGACTCAAATGGCTCGACCTCCAGAGCGACCTTATATTAATCCCCCAAAGTTTTCATGTGGCGGCAAAATAATTCAAATTGGAAGTGAAGCCGCGAACCCTTCCAGAACTGAGTTTCGGCCTCGATGTTATCCAGCCCGACTTCACATCTTAACCGGTACACTTCGAAGTCCCTAATGTACTCGGACATGGACTGGTTGCCTTGTTCGGGACTGAGGTATGGGTTGACCATAGCTGCCAAAAGATGGGAACGGATCCCTAGGAATGGTCATGCATGGTCATTTTTTTTGTTTTTGTTTTATAAGTAAAATGTTATGCCAACTAATGCAAGCACCTAGACACGACTTAGAATGCAATGCAAATGCAAAGTTGAAATGAGACTCGACTACACACCTAGACAAAACCAAGATTCGGTACGTGGCGGAGTCCGGGGATCTGAAGATCCTCTCACGCGAGTGAATCACCTCTCGGATAGGCGTAACCTAACGGTCGGGCGACACCTTTTTATATACCGAACAATGGTATGCAAATGCAACCTAGACCGACTGACAATGACTAGACATAAATGACATTCTTTTTAAACACCCTAGACTCAACCTGGCTCTGATACCAAATTGATGCGGGACGGACGTGCGACCTGGGACTCTAGCTCGCGATCGCCCCTAAGCGAGGGAAGACGTGGGATCGGGCGCGGTTGAGAAACCGGCCGTGTGTCTCGGGTATCGGCTTTTCCGTGTTAACTCGGAATGAGTAACGGGACGGTACACTCACTCAATCTCGCAGCGGTGATAATAATATATCAAGCTAGTATCCTACACTTTCAGCGGCATTCAAATATATACGAGATAAGCAAAATGCGAAATAAGGAGAGTGGCGAATTTACCTCCACGCTCCGGGCGTGGGGAAGACGATCCCGGCCAAGACAGTAACTCCCGGTGAAACAATTATTAGAACAATTACAGAAATAAAATTTACTGCCCACTCTACGCAGGGAGGTAACGGGCTACAAATGGGGCCCGGGAGGACCGAACTTGGGTTGACGGGTAGCGTTTTGGTGTAGCTTTAGCGGCACGCGTATTCATGAACGTGGGGACCACGTGCTCATCGGCGGACCGAGTGGGCCCGGAGTGGGACCGCTGTGACGTTGCCTCCTGGAGAGGCGCTCCCTGGGATGGCGGTACGCTGGTTCGCCTCGTGGGAGGCGAGTCGGCTCCGGTCTCACTTGTTGGCCGTGCTGCCCACGGATCTGAAAATGCTGTTTTATAGCGCGCGACCTGGCGAGATCTTCTGCTGCGAACACTCCAGACGTCAGATCGATGCACAAGAGGTATCGTTGGAAAGCAATTTCAAAATGCTTCGATCTAGGGCCAGAGAAATAATTTTGAATTTCTCAGATCTGGCCTTGACCGATTTTACAAGCTGCTGTTGGACAGGACCTGAAATCTCAGCGCAGAAGTAATGTTTCCTGAGAGTTGGCGTTGACCGTGACTCAAATGACAGATCTTGAACTTGGACTCTTCATCCAAGTTGTAAAGGATGGAACAAGGAAGACGGGGATAATTTTTATGAAAGGTTTGGTGGATGTTTCAATTTTTTGGGGATTTTATACTGACTGGGGGTCGGATCTGAACTGCACAAGACAGAACATATTTGGGAGAAGACAACAATTTTTAAAAATATAAAAAGGCCTTTAGAAATTACAAGAAAATTCGTGGATGGTGGGGGTGGTGGACAAAACTCTCAATAAATTTGGAGATTCAAACAAATAAGAAGAAGTGGATCGAAGAGGGGAAACTCAGGGTTGTTGTGACAGGATCTGAACAGAAGACAAAACTGGAAGGGGGAAATATATGAAAATGGAAAAATAGAAAACGAAATGTAAATGACCGGATTTTTTTTTTGGAGGTTGGGGTAGACGTGGATGACTCACCCTCCAAGTTTTGGTTGCGATCTGAGCTCCTAATGGAGTGCTAAAAATCAAGGAGTAGGATTCTATCTTGACGTAGATAGAACTCCGGCGATGAAGACGGCGGCGCGATGGCAGTGCGATGGCGGCAGCGGCAGAAATAGAATTCAGATGGGCTAAGGAGAAGATAGAAGGGCATCACAACCAAGATTTAGTAGAAATCTATCTTCAAGAGGGGGGGGGAGAGAGGAGGAGGGCACACCCTTCTTTGGCTCCAACTAAATTCATAATTTTTCTCTTCATTAAACCTTACAAAACACTATACATGGGTTTATATAGAAGGGGAGGAAGGGGGAGGGGGTTGGAATTCATGGGAGAGAGGGGAGGGGTAGCATTTTCTTCCCCCATGTGGTCAATTGGCCTAAAAATATAAAACATAAAATGTCATTTTAATGGGGGGGCACCCCCTTGACTTAAGGGGAGGCATCTTTGATATTTTGTAACACTTGTCCCCCTTTGAATGTCAAACCATCTAGAAACCCACCTTGGACCTTTGACTAACCCCACATGGGCCCTAAGACTTAGGTGGACCAATAGGAAAGGAGATGGGGGCCCCTTACTGGTCCTAATGGACTTTTGCACAAAAACCCAAAGAATCCTAAGGAATGACAAATTGGCTTATAAAGCCTTACAATTGCAAACCTACTTCCCAAGGATATAAATGCAAACTAAAAGGACACAAATGTAAATGAAAATGTTAGTGCTCTTGCTCTGATGTCCCCATCAATTGGAAATGAGTAGCTTGACCTTCTCTTCCTCCGGAATATGGCCTGGTACCCTGGCGGCCATCTGCCTCCATCTGTCGGCATAGGTTGCAAACTCCTCATCGGGCTTCATTTTCTCAGTCACCAAATCTGTGAAGGAATATTCTGGGCCGACCCTGTCTTGAAATCACTGGATGAACTTATCTTTCACTATCTTGAAACACTCAGCATCTTCCAGTGGCAGAGAGTAGAACCATTCAAGTGCGACCCCATCTAGTAATCGACGAAATAAATACGCCATGAGGCGATCATCATACTGAAACTGGGCCGATTCATATAGAAAGTCCCTCACATGGATAAAGGGATTGCCGTTCCCATCATACTTGCGGTAATTGGGGAGCTCGGATTGTGGGGGAAATCGAATGTTCTGGAAGCTTGGAACTGGAACGTCTGCCAAGGACTATGGGCCGACCCGCTTATGGAGGAAGTCAAGTTGTTGTTGCATGGTGGCCCATTTATCCAGTAATTCCTGCTCCCTGGCCGAAGTAGGGATAGTGAAAGATGAAATCTGAGGAGCAGAGGGGTAAGCAGATGGAGGAGGCGGCCCATAGGAAGGATATTGGGCCGAAGGATGACCCATATTGGTGTGGACTTGGGCTGCCCCTTGCTGAGAGCGCATGAAATCATTTGGGCCGACAAGGACCTGCGGCACTGATGGGCTGGACATATGACGATCCACTATAGAAGAAGGAGGGGCAATGGTCTTTGCCTTATCCAAAAATTACTGGGCCGAACCAGAAGACTCGCCCATTTCCTGACTAGAGAATCTGAGGGTCTTGGGCTGGACCGGAGTGAGGTCAATTGGAATGGGCAGAACAGTGGACCCATCAACTCTAGGCTGAGCAATGGAAGGATTGGACTGACCTTGCATAATCATGGAAGGTGGGGTGTTGGACCCCTGCATGGCCTGATAAACAGCCTGAAGTTGGGCCGGATCCAATTGGGCCATCATCTGAAGAATAGAATTGGCGGAAGGAGAAGGCAGAGATTGGGTGGATTAGGCGTCCTCCATAGAAATGGAGGACGAAGGAGGGATGGGCCCCTCCCCGGAATGGAAGGAGATAGTCCTAGAGGAATCCTCTAGGAGCCCTTGAGGAAGAGACTCCTCTTGGGAACGAGGGAGATCAAAAGAGGCCATGGTGGACTCAAAGAGCGGATTGAAATAGAACTTGGAGAAGGAATTGCCCCTAGGTGATGACGCTTCTAGAGATCGGAAGCAACTCCACATGCAATGGAAGACCTTAGAAATTCAAACAACACAAAACAAACACACAATGAGTGACTAAACTTAGATGGTTTTAACAAAGATGTAAGTGAAAAAGAGATAACAACTCTCAAGGTCAACCAAGTTATTTAGATGATGCAACAAGATTTTTATTGTTTTTTCTCCTTTAGAACCTTAGTGACTTGATTAAAATGGTGCTCTCAACAATAGGTTTCTAATAGGGGAAATATATGTAGCTTGGTTGACTCTAAATGTAATCACTCCTTCACTTATACAATCCTAGACACGGTGTGGGAAGAGGTACAACTGGCTCGACGTCCGTGTGGAAATCCACGGCTCGTGGGGACTTATGGAGGTCCCTGATGTGATCTCCTGGTCGGCCCCAAGGAATATGGAGACGAGAGGTTCACACACCAAGGTCGGAAAATGCAATCTAAAGTATGAATATATGAATGAACCTATGTGCACCGGAGTGCATGCAAATTCTAGCCTAGAAATCTAGCAATCAAATATGAACACAATGATATGAATATGCAAATCAACCAAGGAGGAGACCAGATAGCACCCAAGCATGAAAATCACAGCAAAAACTACGAAAATAAACTGCACCCTGGGATGTGTACCTGTGCTGGAGTGTGTGACGGTCTAGGATACCCGCGCCAGAAATATGTGACGGTCTGATTATAGACCGTTAATATAATGTAACGCACGACCGTAGGACCGTCAGACGAGCCAGAGAACTAGAAACAACAGAAAATAAAGGGAAAATCTGGGGAAAACATGAGCAAGCAAGGCAAACAAAGGACAACAGGTTTAACAGAGATTGAAAGCACGATTGGCACTAGAAGTCTCACCGTGATCGCCAAAAAATTCTATTGATTATTATGTGTTCCTTTTTGTAAGATGGATATGATGTCAACAATAGTGGAAATATGAACAAGTAGTGAAATCACTCAACCTATGAACATGTGCAACATGAATATAGGCAATCAGCATAAAATATAGCATGGGCATGCTATCTCTATCAGGAATAAGCTAAGCAAGTAAAGAAAAACACACGTCGGGGCGTGGAGCAAGGAAATAAATGAAAACACACCATATAGGTGGAACAAGCAAATAAAGAAGAGATATGAGGAAAGAGAGAGCTACTGCCCAAACTAAGGAAAGATGTGATCGCCACTAAGGTAATAAACGAGCTAAAGACCTGAAAAATACCTTAGAAATTGGTGGATGAAGCACCCGCCCACGGGAGGGAGAAAACAATCAGGAAACTGCAGCTCTGTGAAGCGTAACGGTCGACGATCAGTGCGCCATAGGAGTGTAACGGCCTTACGATAAGCCGTTCTGTGACTCTAACACCCCTTTGATGATCCGTTAGAGGACTGCAGAATAAGAAGTTGGGAATCTTTGATCTCCACGCCTTCCTGCCGGCCAGAAAGCTTGGGCCTCGTGCTGTGGACTCTGTAAACCTGCAAAAGAGTGTAGAACACCAAGAAAACAACCCAGATTAGCCGTTGAGCAAGAGTAGTATCTATAAACCAAGAGAACTCAAAAACATACAAAAGGAGAGGGAAATACCGGGGAGGTTGATTTTTTAACCCCTCTGGGGCATTTAAAAGATGGGAGAGATGTTTAAATGAATGCAGAAGATGCAAGAACGTGATAGAAGAAGAGGAGAGATGCTATGATGCTTGGAGGAGGGAAAAAGAGACTAAAAAGACCACTTGACTGAACTAGACCTTTGGAACCAATACTCCCTAGACTTTGGAAGATGATGGACGTGGGAAGCAGCTCTCCTTGGTTGGTTCTAGCTCCAGGATGCGGCAGCACTTCGACGCGAACTCCAGATGTCTCCTCTTCAAGCCATGAAGTCAAGGGTTCTATTTATAGACCCCCAAACTCTCTGGTCGAGTAGGAGAGAATCCAGCTAGAAAGTAGGACATTTCTTAGCAAACTCTTGAAGATAATACTCCCAAGAGTCCATAGAAACAAACAGAATGTTCTGAGGATCAGATTCTAGGGAGAAATCATCAGATTAAACTCTTAATTCGGCCACGGAGTAGCAGAGAAAGAGTAGTTCTGCTAGAACTCTCTGTTTGTTGTAACGGCTGAACGATAAACCGCCATAGTGATGTAACACCTCCAGAGTGGACCGTCACAGAACCTTATCTACTAAAAGATAAGATCAACGGGCGAAGTTTTCGAACATAGGACTCTGCAAGAATGTAACGGCCAAGTAGTGACGCATCAGAATGTGGTAACAGTCGCACGATAAGCCGTCACACTTAACGGATCAGATAAAAGATAAGCTTGAAAGAAGCCATAGGCTCGAGGACTCTGAGATGATGTAACGGTCGAAGATAGGGGCGTTAGAACACTGCGACGCGCCAGGAAGGATGCGTCAGAGACAAGGGAGTGTAAATAAAAAGAAGGCTTGCTAAGCTTCATCCAACGGGAAGAGATGAGGAACCAGACCCAACCAAGGAGACATGACTCATGAAATAAACCTCAAATTGACCAAGATGACCCAATAAGGGTGAACAACTCGGAGCATCAAAAATGAAATAAGGAGATGACCCAATTTATTAGTCATAACACGCTGTCCAAATCTCATCACTCCCTTCATGGGAGAAACCCTCAAAAATACACGGTCACCGACTGAAAAACAAAGTGGATGCCTTCTCCAATTGGCATAACTCTTCTGCCGACTCTGTGTCACCAACATGTTCTGATTGACTAGATGCACCACATCAATGCACTGCTACACCAGCTCTGACCCCGTCACAACACGCTCACCAACCTCAGACCAATCGAGTGGAGTCCGACACGGACGCCCGTACAATGCCTCATAAGGAGCCATGCCAATGCTCGAATGATAGCCCTTGTTGTAGACAAACTCCACTAATGGTAGATGGTGAATCCAACTCCCTTGTCATTCCAGGCAACAGGATCTGAACATATCCTCTAACGTCTGAATGGTCCTCTCTGATTGACCATCTGACTGAGGATGATACACTGAGCTAAATGCTAACTCCGTGCCAAGGGCTCACTGGAAACTCCTTCAGAATCTAGAAGTGAAACATGGATCTCGATCTGACACAATGAAAATGGGAATCCCATGCAAAAGAACGATCCGCTCCACATAGAGATGAGCCAACTTGGACACACTCCAGCAGACCTTGATCGGTAGCAACCGAGCCACTTTCGTCAGCCTATCCACCAGCAACCAAATACTATCCTGCCCACTCGGAGTCCTCGGTAATCCCACCATAAAATCCGCGGTCACATGGTCCCATTTCCACGTGGGAACATCCAAGGGCTGAAGAGTACCTCCTGGTCGCTGATGCTCCGCCTTCACCTGCTGATAGGTCATGTAACGACCCGAGAATCCGATTACCGGGAAGGCCCGATAACCCGAGACTCGCACCGCCGCCCACGAGCTGGGAGGGCTCGGAAGGGCTAAAAGGAGTGTGGAGGCATAAAGAAATAGGAAATAAAGCAGGACAATTCAACAATTAACAGAAATAAATAAACAACTACTACAACAGAGTCCAGTCCAACAGAAAGTATAGTCTAAAGTAGTAAAACGTACCACATGCCAAGTGAACACTCGGTCTGGCAAGCTGGCAACAGAGAACCTCCGCCCCACACCCTCGAACGGCGAGGAAGAACCGCTACACCTGAAAAGCAGGGACTGAGTCTCCAAAACAGAGACTCAGCAGGGATCCCGCAGAACCCCAACCGGAAATAACGGCGGTAGCGGAAAGGAGAGCTACAACTACAGCAGGAACAGCAAACCGGTGGCCGGTCAAAAACTCGGCACTACAGCTACTCCTACTGCCAGAAGGCAGACCTCGATCATGCAGTCGAAGCTACCGAACCACGCTAGTACCACCTACTGAAGTAAGAACACACGGCAACCACGCCATAGAGGCCTGTCCCCCGGACACAGCCGACCTGGACACGCTGTCCAAGGTGCAACCCCGACCATCCGATCACGAGTATCGCACAACAAGACCCAACCTCGGTAAATCCACTAGCACTAGACTCATGGCGCGAAAACCAACACACGCGCCACGGTGAAACAACCTAAAACTCAACGGTCGACACGACCGAAAACCCGAAGGTCAAAGTTACAGAAACTGACAGTCTGTCACTCCCAACTCGACAGGAGTACCACCCACTAGAAGCACAGCCGGTAGCGTCCCCTGACGTCTTACACCGCACCGCAGGTGAACCGCCTGACGTGGTAGGTCCTACCCGAGGCGCGAACACCGTACAAGTAACCACAAACAAGTAACTAGCTGGGGTCACACCCGTCGATGTGGGTCCAACTGCCCCCAACCACGTGTGCACACACAGACCACGCGTCACTAGGTCTGGTCCTCTGACCGGTTTTCCCCCGTAGCCGGACTCTGGCTACCGACGAGGGGCCTACGGTAATCGGTCCACAAACCGCCTCAAAGGTGAGTGCCCGTACACCACTCCCAGGTGAGACCAGCACCTCGTACTGGTGGGCTACGACTAGTGGAGGGTCACTGAAGGAGTAGACTCTCAACTCAACGGAAAACAACGTCCGAATCCGACGACGTACGGGGACAACCCCGCGTACCGGCCCCGTCGCACGGTGACCACAGTCGGAGAAGAAATAGGACTTGCAGTCCACGGCCACGCACGCACCGTGCGTGAGAGTCGAGAAAACTCGAGTGGCACTTAAGCCACTGGACTCTGGACAGTCCTCTAGACACACTACAGCCAACGGTCCTTAAGTCACAAGACTCGGGGTCAAGACCGTTGCACGCAACAGCACAAGGCCGTCGATCTAGCCCAATCTCTAGGTCAAAAATCACGATATCACGAATACCGAGATAGCTCACAAGCCACCAAGACTGTTCCCTCTGGAAGGGAACGCAAGGGACCATGGCCACATGGAAAAACACAGAGGCACGATTCCCAGGGCAGCACACAAGCCGCCTTGCCAATTTCCCATCTTGGAACAAGCGGGAAACCTCCAGCCCCAGGATGGATAACTGGACTCGCAGTCCAAGGCCAAACACATGGCCCGCACGGAAATCACCTTCCAAGAAACTCACAATATGCGGGGGAGACCCCACCGCACATACACCGACACACGGTGACACGATCTGGCACGAACACGGGAGCCCGAAACACCTGGGGTCACCAAGACCCACCAAGCCCACGGGCACGCTTATCGAGGTAGCACGGTACCTCCAGACACCCCAAAACACGGTAACAAAACCCACGGGGTGCCCGGGACACTCGCAAGGCCAAAGGTCGACCACTGGGTCACAACCGGGTCGACCGGAGACCAACACAACCCAATCGGAACACTAGAAGGTCACCCGGACCCTTAAACTCACGGGCATGCTAATCGAGGTAACCCAAACCTCTAGACACCCAAAGACACGGTCACGGAACTCCACGGGGTGTCCAGGACTCACCCGGCTCAAGGGGGCACGATCAGCCGCAGACCGCCCGCCCCGGGCAGCCCGGATGGTCACTTCAATAACGCGCTATAGGTCCATAGCGCGTTCAAGCAGAACACGCTAGGAGCCTATAGCGCGACAAGGCAGGTCGCGCTATGTTTCCAGAGCGCGATAGTCCAGAACGCGCCATAGCCCTATAGCGCGACAGGAACCGCCATACTGTTCATCTTCTCCGATGAACGCGCCGCGTCGGGGCAGCGCGACCATCAAGAACGCGCTACTGGAGCATAGCGCGTTCTCAGTCCGCGCCCGAAAAACGGTGGAAACGCCCAAAAACTCCAACCACGCCCCCATGCCTCCACCGGAGAGGGGGAAATCAAGGGGGAAGCCCCCAAATAGCCCCTAGCATGCATCTAAGGCCTCGGATCGGCCAAAAATACCGTAAAACGAGAGATCGGCCCACAAGCCCTAAAACATGGGTTTTGCCCAAAAAACCCCGATTCCACCCGCTCGGCTCACCACGGCCTACGAAACTCGCGGGAAAGGGAGTGCACGAGCTGGGGGTCCATCTCCCTACCTCCACCGAAGATTTCGCGCCCCGAGCTCGTCGATCCGCGAAGAAAACGCCGTGAAGCCCTCGCCGCTCCACGAACCCGCGGCCGAGCTTCCACGCGCCACCGGCCCTCGATCCTCGACCCGTTCCCCGTTCCTCGCCTCCCGCCATAACCGCCTCGCCCTCCTCCGCCACCGTCGGCCGCCCGGGGAGAGGGGGAGAGAAAGAGATGAGAGAGAGTGAGAAAGAGAGAATGAGAGGGGGAAAGAGAAAAAGGTTAGTATATATAGGAAAACCCGAATTTTACAGAAATTCAGAAAATTATAAAAAATTACCTAAGGGATCCTCGGGAAGAGCACAATGCAGTGGTAACGTCCTGGAGTCAGAGAACGCCACGGTTTGCCCTGCAAAGAGTTCCGAAGGCACATCAGGGAAAAACACGTGTAAAGCACAAAATACACTCCGAGACCCACTAAAATGATCCGAAAAATATCCGAAAAATCCAGGGCATTACAGGTCAGGCATCTGGCCACATACTCGGCAATATCTCTCTTCATGCCAGGCCACAAGAACTACCTCTTCAAGTTCCGATACATCTTCATCGCACCCGGGTGCACAGTGTACCGACTCCCATGAGCCTCCAATAGCACCGCACGCCTCACCTGCTCCTCGGCTGGGACGTACAGCCTGCCACGAAATCTCACAGCTCCGTCCTCGCCGAAGTCCACATCAGCTAAAGCCAAAATTCGAGGCAACTCAGGGTCTGCATGTTGAGCATCTGTCACCTGACGATGAATCGCAAGCGTGACAGTCAAGCTCGCAAGAACAACTGACCCCGGCTCCTGGGGAACCTCAAGCCTAAATGATAGAGATGGCACTTGTTCCCAGAGCCTCCACTTCCTCATCATCATGGCACTGACAAGAACCTTCCTACTCAAGGCATCGACAACGACAGTCATCCTGCCCGACTGATAAGACTGGGTAAAGTCATAATCCTTCATATACTCCATCCACCGCCTCTGCATGAGGTTGAGGTCCTTCTAAGTGAACACATACAGATAATGCCTGTGAACACCTCAAACTTCTCACCATACAGATAATACCTCCAAATCTTCAATGAAAAGATCACAGCCGCCAACTCAAGGTCATGGGTGGGGTATTTCTCCTCATGGGGCTTTAGCTGCCGAGATGCATAAGCCACCACTCTACCGTGCTGCATCAGCACAACACCCAACCCAATCCCAGAAGCATATGTACACACCATAAAACCTCCGATCCAGAAGGTAACACCAACACTGGTGCCGAGGTGAGCAACCTCTGAAGCTCCATAAAACTCTGCTCACACTCGTCGGTCCAGACAAACGGCACATCCTTCCACGTAAGCCTGGTCATCGGGGCTGCCACACGAGTGAAATCTCGAATGAATCTCCTATAATAGCCTGCAATCCCCAAGAAACTCCGAATCTCCGTCACGGACCTTGGCCTCGGCCACTGCATCACTACCTCGACCTTGGCTGGATCCACGGAAATACCATCACCAGAAATCACGTGTGCCAAAAAGTGCACCTCATGAAGTCCAAACTCACACTTGCTGAGCTTAGCATACAATTGGTGATCCCGTAAAGTCTGCAACACAACCCTCAAATGATACGAATGCTCATCTGCAGACTGTGAATACACAAGGATGTCGTCCACAAACACGACCACGAACTGGTCCAAGTAGGGATGGAACACCCTCTGCATCAAATCCATAAACGCTGCGGAGGCATTGGTGAGCCCAAACGGCATCACCAGAAACTCATAGTGCCCATATCTCGAGCTAAACGTAGTCTTCTCCACGTCAAACTCTCTAATCCGCGACTGATAATAACCGGACCGCAAATCAATCCACGAGAACACTCGAGCAGACTGAAGCTAGTCGAACAAGTCATCAATCCGCGGCAACGAATACTTGTTCTTAACAGTTACATCATTCAGCTGCCGATAGTCAATGCACAACCTCAGACTATCGTCTTTCTTCTTCACAAACAACACTGGCGCACCCCAAGGGGAAAAGCTAGGATGAATATACCCCTTGACCAGAAACTCCTGCAACTGCGCCCTCAATTCTCTCAACTCAGCGGGAGCCATACGGTAAGGAGCCTTCGACAAAGGTCCCGTACCAGGCACAATCTCGATCATAAAATCAATCTCCCACTGGGGAGGCAATCCAGGTAGGTCCTCGGGAAAAAACATCGGGAAACTCGCACACCACCGGAATGTCCTCGACATCCGGCTCCATCCGGTCTGCCACGACCACATAAGCGAGAAAACCCTGACAACCCGCGTCAAGCAAACGACGATCCCTAATTGCCGAAATAAGAAATAGGGAAGAGGAAGGCCTAATACCTTGGAAATAGAAGGTGGGTCCACGAAGTCGTCGGAAATAAACCCTCTTCGAGCCACAATCCACCAACGCATGATGTGCCTCGAGCCAATCCATGTCCAGAATCACATCAAAGTCCTGAAGTGGCAACGCATAAAGCCTAGCCGGCAAACTCCGCCCTTCAACCCACACAGGAACCTCCTCGAAATAATACGGAGTGATCATAAAATCACCAGAAGGCAACTCCACTACCAAATCACAGGACAACTGGGTCATTGGCTCCTCGATACTCAGTGTGAAATCCTTCGAAATAAACGAATGAGACGTGTCAAAATCAAATAAAACTTGAGCCGCACAACCCAAAATCCGAACGGTACCTTCCATGAGCTGTGATGCCACTGCCTCTACCCTGGTCATGTGTGTAATCTGGCCTCGAGATCTCTGCTTACCTCCCACACTCGCTGACCTGGGTAGCGGCGGATACTGCCCCTGCTGCTGCTGCTGCCTCTGCTACTGAGGGTACTGTTGTTGCGGAGGAAACTATTGTTGCTGCGGCCTCTGAGGATAGTCACGCGCCATATGCCCTGTCTGGTCACACCTGAAACAAATCACTGGCGCCATGCACTACCTGTCTGGATGGGATTCGCCACACCGGGGACACCCTCCCGGCAATCCACCCACTGATCCCTGACGCTGAAAAGGAATCGGCTGCTGTACACTGCTCGATGACGCCTGCCTCTGGTCCTTGCGCTTCTTACCAAAACCCTTCTTGAGAAACTTCTTGACCTTGGAGCCAAAAGACGCAGACCCTATCGCCGACACTGTCGGTGCCGATGCTCCCGAACCACGCACAGTATGCTAGAAAGTGCTCTGCTGCTGGGTAGCCGAATGCTGACTACGGCCTGACTGGGACTGCCCCTGGCCTCCCGGTCCTCGAACCTTCTGCATATCCAGCTCCAAAGATGCCGCCACACTAGATGATGTCTACAAATCAGTAGCAACGTTTGCCATCAAGAGGTGCCTCAGCTCCAGCCTCAAACCCTTCAAGAACTGCTCTGTCTTCACTCCCTCATGCTCCATGATATGGGGAGCATAACAGCCTAACTCCATAAACCAAGCCCTGTACTGCAACACAGACATGTCACCCTAAACCAGCTCCAAAAATTGACGCATCTTCTGCGTACCAACATAGGATGGGCAAAAAGTACGCTCAAAGACCGTGACAAAGTCCTTCCACACGATCTTCTGGAGTGGACGAGACTGAAAGGACGTCTTCCACTCTGAAGACCACCAATCTCGAGCCGTACCCTGCAACTGGTTACAGGCCAACATCACCCTGTCCTCCTCAGCATAGCGCATGGAACTGAACACTCTCTCCATCTCATCAAGCCATCGCCTGGCCACATCGGGATCTGGCTGGCCCTCATAATAGGGTGGGTGAAACTGCAAGAAGTCCCTCACAGCCCGACTGGGTCCACCCTTAGCCGACGAGCCCTTACCAGCATCACCGCCAAACTGCTGAGCCACGGCCTGAAACATACTCCGAAAGAAATCCTCGGCCCCCGGAACTCTCGCTACATCCCCTGCCTGGTTGATGACTGGCGGCACTCTGCTCTACTCCTCCTGCTCCTCTATCGACTGTCCCTGCTGCGAGCGAGTCCTCCACCTCGGCGCCATACTCGCCTACTACAAACAGACAAAAGACACGGAAAACAACGGAATCAATAAAACACACGATGGCCTAAGCCAGTGCCAACTGTACATCATCATTGTGGGCTAGTGGACCTGATGGGGACATCGAAGCAAGACCACTTATATTTTGTTTGCATTTATGTCCTTTTATATTTGTATGTATACCCTTGTGTTATATGGGTACACAATTGTGAGTCTTACTGGGTTTTTGTACAAAATGCCAATAGGACCTGCTAGGGGGCCCCCAGCCCTTCCCCATTGGGCCACCTAAGCTATGTGGGGCTGGTCAACCATCCTAGGTGGCCATCTAGAAGGTTTGAATGCTAATTAGACAAATGGGAGACAAAGGAGTTAAAAGGTCAAGGGTAGGCCACCTACCCTCCCCCTTGGTCAAGGGGGGCGCCCCCCATTAGATTTAATTAAGAATTTCTTTTTTTTATTTTGTTTGAACCAAATGTGATGTCCCTTATTTACCCCTCCAGATCCTAGATCTGAGGACATTCTTGGTCTTTTTCCATTTATTATATAAGCCATGTTTTTCTATTATTCTTGAATAAATGAAGAGAAGAAATTTTGTGAATGCTTGAAGCTAGCTGTGCCCCCCTCCTCTCTCCTTTGGTTCCTCTTCCTTCCTCTGCATTTCTAGAGTGTTCATCCCTTCTATCTCCTCCCCTCTACTTCTGGAATTCATCTCTAGTGCCGCCGCCACCGTTCGTGCCGCCATCGAGCCGCCACGAGCCACCGTCAGAAGTTCTGTCTAGGTTCTATCTTGCTGGATAGAAGGCCACTCCGAGAATTTTAGCTCCAAATTCTCTCATCTTCTGGAGCTAATATTTTCAAGGTACGTTCTAGGGTTTATCATAGCCCTTCATAAAAATTTTAAAAAAAGTTATAGCCCCGTCTTATAATTTTCCATTTTCGTGCATCTCCACCCACCAGTTCTGCCTTTTGTTTAGATCCAGTCACAGGCACCCTGAGTTTCACCTTCTTGGTCCATTTTTGATTGTTTTTGGATCCCCCAATTTTACTGAAGGTTCTGTCAACCATTCCCTCCATTCCCAAATTTTCGTGAAAAATTTGAAGCCCTCCATCTATTTTTAGAAATTCTATCTTCTTCCCAAGATCTGTTCAGTCCCCTGCTGTCCAGATCCAATCACCCGCCAGTCTAAAATACTTTTGCCCACCCAAATCTCAACAAAAGCTTTCAAAAAAAATATTTCCGTTTTCCTCTCTCTCCCCTCTACAACTTTGATGAAGGGTTTGAGATCTGAATGTGAGGTCTACCCCACGATAAAAGGTAGTTCTCAGAAAACTTTCATGCTGCACTGAGATTTCGGGCACTGTCCAACAGCAACTTCAAAAATCAACAAAGGCCAGATCCGTGCAGATCCAGTTGATCTCTCTAGCCCTAGATCGAAGTACTTCGAAAGAGCTTTCCAACGATACCTTCTATGCTTCGATCCGTCGTCAGGATTGATCGCAGCAGCCGATCTCGCCAGATCGCGTGCCTAAAAATAGAAGCAGCAAATCCGTGGGCACACTTTCCGACCGGTGTCGATCGGAGCCACCCGGCCTCCGGCCGGTGAACCAGCGCGCCGCCATCCCAGGAAGCGCTTCCCCAAGCGTCCCCACCACAGTGGTGCCACCCCGGTCCCACACGGCCCCACCGACCAGCGCGTGGGCCCCACAACCAGCAGCATACGCCGTCCGAACCGTGCCGACGAGGTGATCAAGTGCAGCCCGTCAACCCGAGATCGGTCCTCCCGGGCCCACTTGTGTATCCCTTTACCTTCCTGCGTGGAGTGTGTGATATTTCATTGCTGTAATCTAACTCATTGTTGTTACCGGGAGTTACTGAATTCGGCCGGGATCGTCTTCCCCACGCCGAGAGCGTGGAGGTATCGTATTCGCTCCTTGCTTGACAGTTTGCTTTATTTCATATATGCTTGTTTATGCCGCTGCTAGAGAGCATGTTAGGTTAATCTAGCTCGCTATATATTGATATTCACCGCTGCTGCGAGAGAGAGCGAGACCGTCCTGTGACCCGATCCGGGCACAAGAGAGAATTGACCACCCTAGCTCTTGCCGGTTTCTCAACCGCGCACGTCCGACGCTTCCCTCGAAAAGGGACGATCGCGAGCTTGTTTAGAGTCCGAGGGTTACATTCCTAATTGGAGTCGAGTCCGTGGTCCGTCCCGCATCAGTTTGGTATCAGAGCGAGTTTGAGTCTAGGGTGTCTAAAAAAAAAGAGTGTCATTTACGTCTAGTCATCGTCTAAGTCGGTCTAGGTTACATTTACACCCCTTTACTCGGTATATAAAAAGGTGTTGTCCGAACGTTAGGCTACGCCTATCGGGAAGACCGCACACTTGCGCGAGTGGTCTTCGGATCGATTAACTCCGCCACGTACCGAGTCTTGGTTAAGTCTAGGTTCATCACTTGTTTGCATTGGTCTGTGTCTCCTAGTCCTTGTGTCCTTTGCATGCCCACTCGGCGAGGTACCCAATACCATCGCCCTACACCTATGGCCAACCCACGGGATATCATCTCGGGAGACCTTCAGTCCTTGCGCGAGGTGATCATGACCCTCGTACACTGGATGGACCAAACCGAGGCTACCTTTAAGAGCTTCTCGGACCGCATAGATGGCCGTTTTAATGCCATGGAGGAACAGATGGAGTCATCCGACAGATCCGTCTAAGGTCTGGTCGGACGGTTGGATAAGATGTCGCACGGAGACCCTCCTATAGTGGCCCAAGGCCCACCCACACCCGCTCAAGCGGCTGTCCAAGGCCAAGCCAGTCCCTTAGCCCAGGCCTAGCCTATCTATGTGGCCCATGACCCTCTCATCGGAGAGAGTAGTAGGTCCCATCTACAGTGTTTCCATTGTCATGGGTTTGGCCACTTTGCCAACCAATGCCCCACTCGTACCACACTAGCCCTATGGGTTGGAGAAGCCTCGCCTTCTAAGCTCGAGCTTGTCACCTATGAGGCCGATCCGGCACTAGCCGATGAGTACTATGAAGTGGAAGGTCTAGAGGAGTCTGCCGCAGCCCAGGATGCGGCCACTTAGTTGGGTTGATGTTACCACCACCTTAAGTCTAGGGTCATGCATGACTCAGTGTGTTTCTTCTTTGTGTGACTTGTTTGTGTGGTTTGTATACGTGTGTTTGAGTCTGCATGTGTCTTGTGCAAGCTCGTTGTCGGTCTCTTATGAGTGAGAGGCGAGTGGACTCGCTCGATGAGTCAGTTCTACATCTATGCCCCGGATCTAGTCACCTACAGGGACCCAGCGGTGATTCATAGTGAGTCTTCGAGCCGCCTCCTTCCCCTTGAGAGTGACCCCACCCCGGAGTGTTCCACCACTAGCCTCTTCCCATAGCAGCATGCGCATATCGAGTATATACGGAATGAGCAGGTGACGATCACTTGGAGTGGAGCGTACCCGCGCTACTTGGTACGGTGACGGATCCGCCGGAGCTACTCGAGCAGTCACCCCCTTTACTCGACGGGGTCGAGTTCTTCCCACCCGGGGAGAATTGATGGGGACATTGAAGCAAGATCACTTATATTTTATTCGCATTTATGTCCTTTTATATTTGTATGTATACCCTTGTGTTATATGGGTACACAATTATGAATCTTACTGGGTTTTTGTGCAAAATGCCAATAGGACCTGCTATGGGGCCCCCAGCTCTTCCCCATTGGGCCACCTAAGCTATGTGAGGCTGGTCAACCATCCTAGGTGGCCATCTAGAAGGTTTGAATGCTAATTAGACACATGGGAGATAAAGGAGTTAAAAGGTCAAGGGTAGGCCACCTACCCTCCCCCTTGGTCAAGGGGGCGCCCCCCCATTAGATTTAATTAGGAATTTCTTTTTTTTTATTTTGTTTGAACCAAATGTGATGTCCCTTATTTGCCCCTCCAGATCCTAGATCTGAGGGCATTCTTGGTCTTTTTCCATTTATTATATAAGCCATGTATTTCTATTATTCTTGAATAAATGAAGAGAAGAAATTTTGTGAATGCTTGAAGCTAGCTGCGCCCCCCTCCTCTCTCCTCTGGTTCCTCTTCCTTCCTCTGCATTTCTAGAGTGTTCATCCCTTCTATCTCCTCCCTTCTACTTCTGGAATTCATCTCTGGTGCCGCCGCCACCGTTCGTGCCACCATCGAGCCGCCACGAGCCACCGTCGGAAGTTCTGTCTAGGTTCTGTCTTGCTGGATAGAAGGCCACTCCGAGCATTTTAGCTCCAAATTCTCTCATCTTCTGGAGCTGATATTTTCAGGGTACGTTCTAGGGTTCATCATAACCCTCCAAAAAAATTT
This sequence comes from Amorphophallus konjac, assembly GCA_022559845.1. Lineage (NCBI taxonomy): Eukaryota > Viridiplantae > Streptophyta > Magnoliopsida > Alismatales > Araceae > Amorphophallus > Amorphophallus konjac. The sequence goes on from CM040123.1 coordinate 367,876,714, forward strand.
AAAAAAAAGTTATAGCCCCGTCTTATAATTTTCCATTTTCGTGCATCTCCACCCACCAGTTCTGCCTTTTGTTCAGATCCAGTCACAGCCACCCTAAGTTTCACCTTCTTGGTCCCTTTTTTGATTTTTTTTGGAGCCTCCAATTTTAATGGAGGTTCTGTCCACCATTCCCTCCATCCCCAAATTTGTTTGAAAAATTTTAAGCCCTTCATCTATTTTTAGAAATTCCATCTTCTTCTAAAGATCTGTTCAGTTCCCTGCTATCCAGATCCGACCACCGGCCAGTATAAAATACTTTTCCCCACCCAAATCTCAACAAAACATTTTAAAAAAAATATTTTTGTTTTTCTCTCTCTCCCCTATACAACTTTTATGAAGTGCTCGAGGTCTGAATGTGAGGTCTACCCCACGGTCAAAGGCAGTTCTCAGGAAACTTCCTTGCTGCCCTGAGATTTCGGGCACTGTCCAATAGCAACTTCAAAAATCAACAAAGGCCAGATCCGTACAGATCCAGTTGATCTCTCTGACCCTATATCGAAGTACTTCGAAAGATCTTTCCAACGATACCTTCTGTGCTTCAATCCAACGTCAGGATTGATCGCAGCAGCCGATCTCGCCGGATCGCGCGCCTGAAAATAGAAGCAGCAGATCCATGGGCACACTTTCCGACCGGTGCCGATCGGAGTCGCCCGGCCACCGGTCGGTGAACCAGCACACCGCCATCCCAGGAATCGCTTCCCCAGGCGTCCCCACCATAGTGGTGCCACCCCGGTCCCACACGGCCCCACCGACCAGCGCGTGGGCCCCACAACCAGCAGCATACGCCGTCCGAACCGTGCCGACGGGGTGATCAAGTGCAGCCCGTCAACCCGAGATCGGTCCTCCCGGGCCCACTTGTGTAGCCCTTTACCTCTCTGCGTGGAGTGGGTGATATTTCATTGCTGTAATCTAACTCATTGTTGTTACCGAGAGTTACTGAATTCGGCCGGGATCGTCTTCCCCACGCCGAGAGCGTGGAGGTATCGTATTCGCTCCTTGCTTGGCACTTTACTTTATTTCATATATGCTTGTTTATGCCGCTGCTAGAGAGCATGTTAGGTTAATCTAGCTCGCTATATATTGATATTAACCGCTGCTGCGAGAGAGAGAGAGACCGTTCCGTGACCCGATCCGGGCACAAGAGAGAATTGACCACCCTAGCTCTTGCCGGTTTCTCAACCGCGCACGTCCGACGCTTCCCTCGAAAAGGGACGATCGCGAGGGTTGCATTCCTAATTGGAGTCGAGTCCGTGGTCCGTCCCGCATCAGGACCACTGCAACTATTTACGATTCTCATATATATCCACAACCATGCTCTGATACCAGCTGTAACGACATGAGATCCGAACACCGGAAAAGCCCGATAACCCGAATCTCGAACCGCCACCCACGAGCCCGAAGACTCGGAAGGGTTGAAAGGATGGTGTTGAGATACACAAGAATCTAAAATAATTGAAGAATTACACAGTTAATATGAATGAGCAGGAAATAAATAAATTACATTAATTAAATTACATGGTCCACAATAATAACAACAACAGTCTAAAAATACAGTAGTCCACAACTAGTACAGTCAAAAGGGAAGAGTACAAGTACGCGGGGCATACACCGACATGGCAACTGGCAACTAACCCTGGGCACCAGAACCACGTGGAGCCTCTGAAGCGCTCCCCTGAAGCCTCGTCTCACCTGAAACACGGAAAACACGCAGGGAATGAGCCTCAATACACAAGGCTCAGTAGGGATCATCCGGTCCCCAGCTCGTAAACCGAGAAACTGTGCGAAAAGCAACCACGAGCTACTACTGCGGTTAGTATCGAACACACGGCACGAAAACTGAGACAACTCGTCAAGAAGTCAAAAGAGTCGCTATCAGACAAAGACAGGAGTACCAACTCACTAGAAGCAAGGCCAGATGCGTCCACTGACGGCTTAAACCGTGTCTCGGGTGTCCCCCTCGACCCCTGGTGGAACGGGGACACCGTGCAAGTAACCACAGAATAAGTGATTAGCTGGGGTCGCGCTCGTCAGTGCGGGTCCAACCGCCCCCAACCACGTGTGCACACACAGACCATGCATCCCAGGTCTGGCCCTCTGACTGGTTTTCCCCTCGGCCGGACTCTGGCTGCAAGACCTGGGGCCCGACGGAAACCAGTCTAAAACTGTCTCTCAGGGTAGCCTCGCCACCACTCCCTAGAGGGACCACTCTAGTGTCGGAAGGCTACAACTAGTGGAGGGTCACTAAAGGAGTAGACTCTCTAGTCAACGAAAAAACCACGTCCGAATCGGACCAAGTACAAGGAACACTCCTCGTATCGACACCGACTCACGGTGACCACGGTCGGAGAAGAAACGGGACTGCGCACCACCCGGTGCAATCCTGTTGTGTAGTGGACAGCGGATCTAGAGGGGAGGGGTGAATAGATCTGCCCCTCTTTTCTCAATGGAACCCTCTAAATAGCTAGATAGAACAAATCACAGCGGAATATAACTAGCTAAACGAAGGATACAACGATTTGCTTAGCAAGATGATTACTAATATATCGATTTGAACCTAAGCATGCATCTGGAATGAAACAATCACACAAACAAACCACAACACACGAGATTTTAAGGTGGTTCGGACTGAATCCCCAGTCCTACGTCCACCCCTCACCAAATCCGGTGAGGCTTCACTAGTGCAGCACACCAAACCGTAAATCGGATAACCACCGACTGCCTTCCTACTAACCACCGGTAGGGACGTCAACACCGCAGATCGGACAACTTCTGATTGCCTTCCTACTAACCACCGGTAGGGACGATCTTCAGTTTTGATCGTTTGTGTGAAATGAAAGAGAACAAATATCAAGCTATTCAAACAAGATATGAAATAAGCCCAAGAAGAAAAATCTTGTCTGAGATTGCTAGAGTTTGAATCGGATGCTTTGAAGGTGTCTTCTTCCTTGCAAGATGATCTTCCTTGAATCTCGTCTAGTTGAAGAAGAAGATGATGGATGTAGATTCGATCTTCCTTTTGATCTTCCTGAGTTGATGAAGAGGAAGAAGGATGCAGTTTAGATCACCCTTGAGAGCCTTGATTGCTTCTTCTTCCTTGGAGGTTGAGATGGCTTCAGATCTGGACTTGAATGCCTTGGAATGGATGAAGAACTCCTGCCCGAAACACTGTTCACGGAGGTGCTACAGTGCCCGCGAATGGCCTCCCTTGATCTCTCTTGAAGCCTTGAAGCATTAGGGTTTCTAACCCTTCATGTGTTGGTTTTATAGACCTTGAATGGTCCTTGGACACCCCCCAGACCAGATCCACAAATCATGGGAGATTAGGTGAGTTTTGATTAAACAAATCCATGGAAAGGGGCTGGCCACGAGGTGGAAATCGAAGTCAAATATGGCTGCATCGGGGCTGGCGGTCGACCTGCAGCTTCTGGCGGTCGACCGCTACTGAGAATCGCTGTAGAGGATTAGTCCCTGGAATTTTCGATCGACCACTACGGGCTGGAGGTCGACCGCCAGCTGAAACTTGTGCAGATTGGCAATCCCTGGCTGGGGCGGTCGACCGCCCCTGTGCTGGGGGTCGACCGCCAGCTGGGCAGACCCTGGTCCGTCCCGGGTCGGTCCGTTAGCCGCTTCAGCTCTGTCGCTTGACTTCTTTAGCAGCCCGTTCATGTCTGTGGCATCACCCTTGATAGTCTAAAAGGCATCAACTGAGTCTCTGACCTTGGATTCTCTTGGCTATACTTCTTTGTGCATTGTCCTTGGATGTGTGACGAGCCGACTATCATGTGTCGACTTTTGCTTGTGTTCGCATTCTTGCTTGGGCGCGATCAATGTGCTTTCACTTTTGCCATTACCACTTGATTCCTTGTCCATTCATTGTCATATCTGTCATGAACAAAAACATCACGTATATCAGTCACATGAGAGTGGAAAATATCACTGACTAATAGTGTTTAGCCATTATCAAAACCAAGAATACCACAGAACTCATATGACCATAGAATGATGTCGAATGACCCAAGTGACCACAGAATAACTCAAATGACCTCAGGGACATAACATTCTCCCCCTTTTTGATGATGGCAACACTGTGAGTCATTATGTGATAGTAATGTCTAAAATGGCACAAGTTATAACAAATGCAACATATGCAGCTCAAGATGTGAGTCATTATGTGATAGTAATGTCTAAAATGGCACAAGTTATAACAAATGCAACATATGCAGCTCAAGATCCATGATTGTAATAGCATTTGAATGCAATTATGAATGCAGATATGAATGCTATTCAATTATGCAAACCCCATCACATACACATATGAGATGCAAAGTGAGCAATGGATTCTCCCCCTTTGACTCTCCCCGTACACCATTCACACATCCCCCGCTCTCCCCTTTGACAACGCGATAAGGCATAGCTCTTACAAAGGACTCACACAGAGAATTCTCCCCCCTTGCCAATAGCAAAAAGGAGGGATAAGGTAAAATGTCTGGGAAACCAGAGCTGAAAGGAGTAAAGAGCAAGCCATTATATACAAACCTGAAACAGACTGTGAGCAACATATATGGTTCAAAGCTAATGAAATCTGAGATCATCCATAGAGTTCGAAAAGCAGCTATATCCAAGATTTAATAGAAATGAACCAAAGGTGCATATCATGGCAGTGTTTAACCTTCCCTTGTCTTATATATCCATATTCAATAACTACAAAGGGAATAACACAAAAACTAGTATTGAGGCTAAACAATCATGACTAGAGCATGGAATTGTATGATTGTAGCATATTTTGATTTTCAATATCTTTAATATTTGAAGGCACAAGACTCATATTTTACGAGCAATCAAGTCTAGTACATGCCTCCTAGCCGTAAGAATACACATTGTTTAGACGCCAGCATTCCTAGGTATTTGGCAAGACTGACGGTTATGCTTCGGAATGAACAGAGATAGCAAAGTCACGTCATGACATATCCGATCTCATTTCTTTGATGAGAAGATATGTTTCTCAGTAATTATGCCATTTCTCTACCTAGAGTCCAAATGAATTAAGACAGAGATAACAGAGGCACATCATGACATATCATTCGTCACTTGATTTTATGACGTGACATATTTCTCTGTGTAACAATATCAGTGCTCTGGCAAATTGATTTTCAAGAGTTCCAGCTCATCAAGATGTTTAGAAACAATACTAAGCTCTAGAATGTCACCAAGATTGTCATGACGTTTAGATTTTCAAGTATCAGGATAGTCATTCAAAGCATAATATGCAATCTCTAGTTAAGGGCTATTAAATCCACAGAACATAGATGATTTCAAAAGAAATATCAGAACGTCAAGGAAATCATTAAATCTGAATCATTTTCATTGAAAAGACAATCATCGGTGCATATAATAGAAAGCTCTCACACCATATGTTCGTCTGTCTCATGATCTCATATTCAGACTGTAAGCCATGAAGTGCAGATTGCAAGAGGTTAAGAGAATCAACAAAACTCCCCCTAAGGATATGCAATAGATGCTTGAAGAAGTTATGTTTGCAAGCAAGTGTAATGATAGCTGTCAAGAGGAGAATGACCGGAACATGCAGGGGTTGACATGAATTTGGCAGACATGAGATGCATGACCCAACACATGGTTGTACACTTAGTAAATGCAACAGAATGAAGATGAAACATATGCATGAATGCTGCAAAGAGACAACTCCCCCTTACTATATGGCCTATGTGTAACAGTGACGCATGGTACTTCGCGGAGGTGAGACCTCACGCATATTGAGTGCTTCGAGACAAGCATAACCTGCCCTTCCATACATCAACATTTGATATACCATGGCCATGCAAGGATGATGAGACACAAACCATACAATGCATTATGAACATGAACTCAATTCATTATTATGCATCTATATGCAATGCGACACATATGCAAAATGACATATTGACATATCAACAATGCATGAAACACCAATCTGTAAAAACACACACTAAATTGAACATGATCATCATTTCAAATTCTTATTAGCCTGAGGTCGGCAAAGACCAAGCTCCCTTCTGAGTGTTGAAAACATGTCTTTACACAAGGGCTTGGTGAAAATATCAGTAATTTGATTTTGAGTATCAACAAAATGCAGTTCAAAATTTTTCTTACCGACCTCATCTCTAATGAAGTGATGCCTAATCTCAATATGCTTAGTCCTAAAGAGCTGGAATGGATTTTTTGCAAGGTTGATAGCACTAGTGTTATCACACAGAATCGGGACACAACCAAGATCCACAAAGTAGTCTTGGAGTTGGTGTTTAATCCACAACACTTGGGTGCCACAGCTCCCCGCAGCAACATATTCTGCCTCCGCAGTTGAGAGGGCAACCGAGTGTTATTTCTTGGAGGCCCAAGAAACTAAACACCCGCCTAGAAACTGGCAATAGCCACTAGTACTCTTGCGATCCAGCTTGCATCCAGCGTAATCCGCATCAGAATAAGATATAAGAGATAAATCACATGATGACGGATACCACAATCTAAAATCTTGAGTGCCGGCAAGATATCGAAGGATACGTTTGACGGCAGTCAAATGGGATTCTCTAGGACTAGCTTGAAATCTAGCACAAAGACATACACTAAACTGGATATCTGGTCGGGATGCAGTCAAATAAAGTAAAGAGCCAATCATACCTCTATAGATCTTTGCATCCACTAATTTACCATTTTCATCCGAATCCAGTGATGTTGTGGTGCTCATAGGAGTTGCAATGATTTTGCTATTTGCCATGTCAAATCTTTTCAGCAGCCCCTTGATGTATTTGGATTGATTTATGAAGCACCCATCTTCTCCTTGGTTGACCTGCAAACCGAGAAAGAATTGAAATTCTCCCATTAGGCTCATCTCAAATTCGCTAGTCATGAGGTTAGCAAATTCCTCACACATTTCAGATTTTGTAGAGCCAAACACAATGTCATCAACATAAATTTGAACAATCAAGATGTTCTTACCTTACTTCTTGGTGAAAAGTGTTTGATCTACCTTACCTCGTGTGTACCCTTTTTCAATGAGGAACGAGCTTAGTCTCTCATACCAAGCTCTTGGTGCTTGCTTAAGTCCATAAAGCGCCCTATCTGGAAGTGGAAAATGCAATGAAACAGTCATGAAGCTATCTGAAGAGAATAAAGAACTGAGGAAACAAAACAAGAAACTGATGGTTTTAAATACTGTTTTCTCACATAGGTTTCTGACTGTCGAAAAAGAAAAATCTGTTATTAAGGAAGCTCAATCACAAAGACTTGAGGAGGAAAACACTGAACTGAAAGTTGAAGTTGAAAAATTAAAGTTGTTAAATACTGGCTTATCTGAAACACTTCTCACCTTAAAGAAGGGAAAGCTCACTTGTGATGAAGAATCACAAATGTTGAACAGTCTAGAACAAGAAATTGAGAAGTATAAAACTGCAAATAAAGTCTTAAGTGAATGTGTCAACTGCAGTGAACAGGAGATAGCCAGTTACGAGCTTCACATAACATCTTTGGAAAATAAGATTCAGGATCTAGAAAAATTAGCATCCAATTCTGCTAAAAATGAAAGAAAAATAAAAGATGTCATGAAAGACAAAAGTGAGGATAAGAACTCAAAAAGGGAGATAAGCTGTAGTTCTGAAGTTAAGAAAATCACTAGAAACCAGCTATACACTACCTTTGTGCAAAGTTCTGATGTAGCTGGTACCTCAAAGCAATCCCCAAAACAAAAGGAAAATCAGAAATCACTTTCAAAATCTATTTTTCAGTTCAAAGCCCAGAAAATTGAAAAGCAAACAAAACCTGCTGAGAATAATCAGAAATTGAAAAGGAAGAGTCAAACAAAGAAGGCAAAGAATATTTCTGATTATACCCTAAAATCTGTTAGATCTGCTGAATCTGATGGGTCAATGGAAAATGCTCATATTTTATGTACTCATTCTCATGCATCTAGTCAGTATGTTAGTAATCATGTCGCCAAGAAAACTCAAGTGTCATGTCATTATTGTGGCAAGATAGGGCATGTAATGGATGATTGTAGACTGTTGATTGAAGATGAGCATGCTAATGAAGAAATGCATTCTAGGAAATCAACTGATAGAAACCATGCCACTAAGAAATTTGATGCATCTTGTTATTACTGTGGTAGGCATGGTCATCTAATGAATGCATGTTTTAAACTGAAGGAAGGCAATAATGTGAATCTTAGATCTTTTACACATGCTCATGACCCACACAGATATAGATCTACTTCAGGCCAGCATACAATTTGTTTCACTTGCAACAAGCCTGGGCATAAGGCTAATGAGTGCTGGTCAGGAAATCATTGGGGTAAAAATGAATCAAGAAGCAAGCATTTTAAATGCTTTGAATGTGGTAAGTATGGGCATGCAGTCAAAGACTGCTGGCATGCTCAGGGAAATAGATTGAACTCTAAATCTGTAAAATTCCCTGCTTTCTATGATTCTGCTAGAAATAACTTGAGTGATAAAAGGAAAAACTCTGCATGTTTTGAATGTGGTAAGCTAGGCCACAAAGCTGCCAACTGTCGGCTGGCTGAGTATGGAAAGAAAAATTTTCATGTTAATAAAAGAAATACTCATGCTCATACACATAGTTTTCATACTCATGTGCATGCACATGGGCATCATGTTTCTGCTAACATGAATAATAAAAACAAAAATTATGTGGCTTCATGTTACCATTGTGGAAAATTTGGACATTCCATGTTTGACTGTTATCTGATGGAATTTGATGATCATACTGCTAAAAGACTGTTTAGAACACCTGATAGGGGTAATTCAGGACCCAAGACTTCTTGGGTTCCTGCAAGATCAAAGTGATTGATTTGCTGCAGGTGTGCCTTGGAATGAATAAAGGGGGATTAATAAGTCAAGGCACTCAAGAATGAAACCCCCAAGATCCTACAAATCAGGTCAGTTCTGAACTGTGCTTAAATTCCATTAAATGAAATTGTGAAGTTGAAATGATTGCATTTCATGTTAACTTGTTGATGCTAAAATTGAAGTTTTCTGAATTAAGAATTGCACAATCATGTTTATGGTAACTCTCTTCTATCTAATCTGCATGAATCATATCTGAATGCAAAACTTATATCATGTGATGTGCTTCAATACATTTCATGCATATAGTCAGGGGGAGTCCAACTGTTTTTGATTAATGCATATAGGACTGCTTTGCACTGCATTTCTTGCATTACCCTGGTATATCAAATAGTAAGCTACTAAAAGGCAGGGAAATCTGCTTGGAGGTTCTTACTATGTGTGAGATGGTCCTTGAGACCAAGTTCTCTGCCAAGTACCAAGGGGCATGGCCCATATAGAATAGTGTACTGCAAATCATCAATTTAAAGAAAATTAAATTTAAAAAGAAATGATTCATTGCATATCATGCATTTTGTCAGGGGGAGCTTGTTTGCTGTTGCTTGGTCATCATGCTCTCCTTATCAGAATTGTTGCATACTTCTCATATGAAGGGCAGTGCATATCATAAAATTTTTTTGAAAAACCTAAAAAGAAATTTCATTGCATCTAGACAGGGGGAGAATTTAGAATTGGTGTTTTGATTGTCACATCCTGAACACCTCTTGTCTAATAATTGATCAACTCTCATCTGATGTCATATTTCTCTCTTGGTATCAGAGCTGAGGAACTTATCACCTCTTGAAAAAGGATTCTACCTTCTATTTGTTGAGCTGTTAAAGAAGAGTTTCTTTCAACTCCCTTCATGATACTATCTGTCAGCTGATCTGTCTGAATTCCAGACTCAGCTACTGTGTGTTGATGTTCACTCTTCTGAAATATTTCTCTACTGGTGATTTACTCTTGCACCAGCTTATACTGATCTTTTACATTCTTCTCAGCTAGTGTAACTGAATTGTTTCTACTATTGATTGTTGGTTGCTGAATTTATTGTTCTGATATGAGGAACTTACGCTGCATGTCATGCAATTCAGTCTGAGAAATTGGTAGAAACTCCTATCATATAGGTTTAAGAATTATCACTAAATCAGACTGATATAAGATTAATGTATTCTCAGATTTGTAGTTAAATGAATTGAAAATATCTGAATGATAAGGTTTAATAAACTTTAACCACTTGTGTCATGTAAAACTTAGACTCTCTCATCAGATATCTGAAAATTTGAATTCAGGGCTACTTGGTTAAGATGCATATAGTGTGTATTGTTGTTAAACATTAACTTGAAAAATGTTGACTAAATAAAAAATTGTGAATTCATAGCAATGACTCGGTCACTGAGAAACTGAGTTCTTTATCAATGAAATAAAGTAACTCATGTCATGAGGTGCCATAGTTATCTCTGATAAAAATTTAGTGAAACAAAACCTGACAGAGCAATGGCTTATTTGTGTTGAGTAACTGGGGAGTCTGGCCTCTGATCAAGGTGTCTTCTCATGTAAAAAGACACTCATATTGCTAACTCTGTTCTCAAAGTGAGAGGCAATGACAGTTATCACACTGAGTAACTGGGTCACTTCACCTGAGACGTGTTGTGCCTCATGTAAAAAGGTGTGGATCAACCTAAATTGCTCAAGAAAAATATAATGTGCTTCAAATGAAATTATCTTGAAAAATCTGTCAACTCATGTTCTTGAAAAAGTGTTTAACTTCAGTACTAATCTGTGTATCTTTCAAAGGTGCTATTGAGATCATATGTGTAAGATAAAAGATGATTGATTTTGAGTGTTATCTGAATATTTAGTTCACCTTTATTAAAACTTGGATTCAGATATGAGTATTGAGTTTAATTTGACAAATTTGGTATACATCAAAATTAAATCAGATTGGTTAAGTTGCCACTTCATAACCCTTTATGATAGAAGAGTCTACACCTTTTAAGACTTATTGAAGTGATGTATGCATTAAAATCCCATATGATCAGATTTTCCAGATAGCCTGATCAGATTCAGTCTGATTATTCATTGAAATGTCTTGTGATGATTGTTGTCTATTGTTGCCCTTCTATCATCAATCACTTTACTCTCCACACTGTTGGAATCTTCCATCTTGTTCTGCAATAAGTTCTAATTCTGCGGTCTTTTTACCTGTTTCATTCTGTTCATGCATATGTGACTTATTGCATATGTGGTCTTTTCACCAGAATTCAGATTCTTTGTAATGGCTGATTTCAGATTGATTTATTGGATAACCAGAGTCCATTCCTGTGCTTCAAGGGGAGTTATGATTTATTTGCATCTAAGGGGAGAGTAGTCAATCATGCATGTTGATAGGGGGAGAGTTGTTTCATTATCATAAGGGAGATCTTCATTTTAATGAACCATGATTCACTCTATGAATTTATGTGCTGTCTTTGTGTGCTGCATTTGACTCTCAAACAATTTCCCTTCTTTTTGCTTATGTCAAAGGGGGAGAATAGTTTGATGAGTCAGTGTGACTCATTATGTTGCCATCATCAAAAAGGGGAAGATTGTTGTGCCCCTTGTGCTTTGTTGATGATGTGGTGTTTTAATGATAGCAACATGAATGAGTCACCACATTGTTTTGAATATATCTGATCTATTCTGTGGAAGAATGCATGAGTGTGTTCTATCTGATCTGTTATGTGCATGAGTGTGTGCATGAGTGTGCCAGCTCTGTGGGTCGACCCCCCTCTTAGATGGGTCGACCCCCTCAGATTCGCATGTCTATACATTCATTGCATATGAGCATCTGTATAGTGTTTGGCTAGCAAGTCTATACATCGTCAGGGCTCTTCATGCATGTGCATAGTCTATACATTGTGCATCTCATTGACAAGTCTGCATATTCATGAAGTCTGTACAGCCATCCACTTGAAGCATTTCTTCAAGTCTACACAGCCTTTTGCATTGGACTGAAAGTCCATACATTGGCAAGTCTGTACATCGGCCCTGTAGCATGCACGAAGTAAAGTCCATACATTCGTTTCTAAGGCAAAGTCTATACATTGCCCTTGGACATCAAGGTCTGTACAGCCTTGTCTTTGGCAAGTCTGCACATCGAAGTTTATACATATAGATGAGCTTGGAATTTGACGACCAACAGAAGTGGCGTCACTTTTGATTCAAACGCCTAGGATGAAGGCGTCTTTTACATTGTGCATACTTTGATGCCTTAGCCAAGTCTATTAACTCGCTAGTGTGCACATGCATAGTCTGTACATTGGCCTCATGCATACACAAGCATCCAAGTCTGTACAGAGTCATTTGCATTCCTTCATATCCAAGTCTATACAGTCAGTGTCTGCATTGCATTGCATGCATCATGGTTGAAGTCCATACATTGAGCTGAAGGATACCTAAGTCTATGCATTGGCTACTAAATGTTCTGAAGAGTCTGTACACTGCATTCGCTGAGTTCACTAAGTCCATACATTGGACTGTAGCATGCATCTCTTATGTCTATACATTCTCACTCACATTCTCCAAGTCTGTACAGAGTTGTCTGTGCATTGCACGTGTTCTAAGTCTATACACTCTCCTGTGCAATGTCTACACATTCAATTGCTGTGTCTTGCTCAAGTCTGTACAGCCCTTTGGTTGTCAAGTCTATACATTGCTTTCGAATGAAGTCTGCACACTGGTCTTCACTTGAAGTCTGTACATCGCCATGTTCATATTCTTCAAAGTCCATACATTGCATGGCGAAGTCCAAAGTTTATACATCGCCAGTGCATTCCTTGGATTGAAGTATGTCTAGCCTATTGTCTCATTTAGCGTCTTATGTATTTGTCAAAAGTCTATACATTACAGCTCTCACATTCAGCAAGTCTATACAGTGTTTCAGGCTAAGTCTGTACATTGAGCGTCTCATTAAGCGTCTCATGCATGTCCATACAACGCATTAGGCAAAGTCTGTACATCGGACTATTTCAAGTGAAGTCTATACATTGATTCACTGTTCATGCCTTCACTCAAAGTCTGTACAGCGAGCAGCGTGTCTGTGTCTCGTTCACATCTTCAAGTCTGTACATCGCTTGGCGTTCATCAAAGTCTGTACATCCCTTGGCGCTCACCAAGTCTGTACATCCTCCGCTAAGCCTTCAAAGTCTGTACAGCCATTCCCTGAGATCAAGTCCATACATCGGCACTGTAGCTTGCTCAACTTAAGTCTATACATCCGTCTGTGCATTGTCTTGGCCATCGTCTCACAACTTTCAAGTCTATACATTGGTCGGTGGCAAGTCTACACATTGGACTCTCACTCAAAGTCTGTACAGCGCCATGTTCATATGACTCTAAGCCTATACACTGCACTGTAGAAGCTCGAGGTGAAGTCTGTACATCCATAAGTGAACCTCCAAGTCTGTACATCCACCAGTTCAGCTTGCAAGTCTATACATCGGTAGCTTTACCGACGTTTGCACTCAAAGTCTATACACTGATAGCTTTACTGTCGTTCTGTGCAAGTCTATACATTTCCAGTCTTTACCTACGTTCAGTACTCCAAGTCTATACACTGGTAAAGTCTGCACATTGTGCCTTGAAGCTGTTCAAGTCTATACATTGTCTCGAGCATTCAAAGTCTATACAACGCTGTTGAGCTGAAGTCTGTACAGCCATCTCTTTTGCTAATGTCTATACACTAGATTACCTTGTTGTATTTGTCGAAGTCTGCACATTGCTGAATGCCCATCAAGTCCATACACAAGTAAGTCGTTACATTGCCTAAGTCCATACATTGGCTATTGTTCTTCAATGTCTGCACATTGCTTTACACTTCAGCAAGTATGTACAGCGGTTGCCTTCTTATATGAAGTCTGTACATTGCATTCCCATTCACGAAGTCTGTACAATGCATTCGCCTTCACAAGTCTATACAATGCATTTCATCTTGCAAGTCTGTACATGGTTCTATTCTTACAACTGATAATCCGATACTCTGTCTGACAGGCACCCTTCGTGAAGCCTAATGAAGGCACGTGATCCAAGGAAGGACAAGGTGCCCAGATGAGGACACGTGGATGCAGTCCAGCCAGGATGCTGCTACGTGGTCCGAATATTAGGGCGGGAACTGTGGAAGCCACACGCCCTATCTCCCCTGCTGCTGCTGTATATATACTAGTGTTCCTCCATCTGAAGAAGGGTGATCGAAGAAGAAGTAGCAAAAAGCAGAAGAGCAGAAGCAGAAGTAGTAAGAGTTAGCCTATTCGATCCAGAGAAAAGAGAAAGAGAAGAAGAGCAGAAGAGAAAGAAGAGAAAGAGAGAGATAGAGAGTTCGAGCAGAGAAAGTGAGAGAGATTGTGGTTGTCTGGCATTTGGATCAAATCCAAGCCAGATCTGCTCCTTCGAGAGCTATATTTCTTGTGCTTTATTTCCAGCTTTCAGTCGTTGTTGGTTCATCTTTTGTGTTTTCATTTTATACATTTTATCAAGCTGTTAGTCAGCGATTGCAGTGGTGGACTCCACTGGACGGCTAAGCTGTATTGCCCAACGGTTTGCAGAGGTGTTGCCTCTGGTCGGGTAAGCTGTAATCCCTAGCTTTGCAGTGGTGGATTCCACTGGACAGCAAGCTGTGTTGTTCAGCGGTTGTATGGCAAGCTGTGATACCTAGCTGTTCAAGCTGTGAGTCAGCGGAATCCACACTCGGGTTGAGTGTGGGGTGGATGTAGGTCTGCTAGACCGAACCACCTAAAAATCCTTGTGCACAGTGGTTTGATCTCTTTGTGTGTTTGGCGCTAGATGATTGCATAGGGACGAGATAGGTTGATCTTCTACATGTGTTCATTTCAGTGCCGAGCACACTATATGGTTGACAGTGGTATTGAGTGTTTGTTTGATCTATCTAATTGCTGCACACATTAGATGTTTGCGTAGGAGCACTCTACATATTTGCCTATAGGTTCAATAGATGACTGGATTAGTTTTTCTTAGTTAGTCTTAGTGCTTTTATTCCGCAAGTTCTGAACACTAGAATCTTAATTGGGCGAAAGTTTTTAAAGGGTATTCATTCCCCCCCCTCTGAATACATAGCACTGACTTCAACACTTGGTATCAGAGCAGGTTGCTGTGCATAGGATCTAACAATCTGCAGCAGATCCTGCTAGCTGTTGGTGCATTTCAGAGTGGGTCTTATAAGATCGTGTTTTATTTCACTGAATTAGTGCTTTACTTCGCTCATCTGTTTTAGTGCATTTCTTGTCAATTGCTTTGTGCTTTGAATCTGTATGTTATCTGTTTTGATGGCTCATCCACCGATATTCAGAGGTGATGACCTTGGCCCATGGCTGGAAAAGTTACATCGGTATGTAAGGACAACCGATCCTGATTTGTGGAAGGTAATGACTCACGGTTCATACAAACTGTCGAAAGATAAATCCAAATGGACCAAGAAGGATAAAATGAAGGACTCCATCAACTCTAGAGCATTGAATATGGTAAAATCATCAATTGACAGAGCACTAATCTCATGCATCTCATCCTGCAGGTCTGCGAAGGAAATCCTGGATAAGTTGAAGACTGCTTGCGATAGAGATATGGATCTATGCATGATGGCTCAAGGGAGTGAACCAAGTAGCAATCAAGATGAAGAACATGACGATGATCAGGTAAACATCTTCGAAAATTACACCCTGGATGATTGGATTGTTATATATAATGAACTGCTGGAGTCTTATGATCATTTAAGAAAACAGCATAAGAAAATGAAAAGAAAAATTGATAAAAGTGATTCTAATTCATCATGTGAAAAGTGCTTGAAGATAAATGAATTGTATGATAAATGTCTATCTGAGAATCACTTGAATATTAAACAAATGTGCCTATTGAAAAAGGAAAACCAAGAAGGTTTCAATAAAATTTCTGAATTAGAAAGTCAGCTGAAACTGAAAACTAATGAACATTTGATGAATCTGGAAGAGTTGGAAAGGATTAAGGTTGATCTAAGAAATCAAAAGCTGAGAATGTAGAAATTCAGATGAAGAATAAAAACCTTGAAGCTGAAATAGAGAAAATCAAAAAGGAAGCAATGCATATCTCTTATGTAGAGTCAAACTGTGATATGTGCTCAGCTCTAAGAGAACGTAATGAAGATCTTTATAGTGAGAATGAATGGCTGAGTAAACAAATTATCTCACTGTAGACACGCCATTCCTGATGTCTCCTGAGAAAGTCTCATATTACTATACGACGCCCCGCGGCGGATTTCACATTTTGAATCACTTGAGTGCTTCCTTTTCTTGGGTCTTCTTCTGCCTTTTTCGGCATCCGGAATCATCTCGTCGCAGCATTCGGACGGCATCAACACCAGTCAGACGCATCGGAAGGTTCCGAAACCAGGAAGGGTGTCTGCCGGGCGACTGCCAACGCCTTGTCTGAGGACCCGGGCAGGTCTTCATGGGGGCGTCCAGGCTCCTGGACGCGCCAATTATTTTTATTTATTTTTTAAACCCCCAAAAAATGAATATATATATATATTAATGGAGGCGTCCAGGCCCATGGACGCCTCCATGAAAACAAAAATAAAAAACATAAAATGCCAGTTGGCATAAAAAAAACAAAATAAAAAAATAATAATATATTTTCTTGGAGGCGTCCAGGCTCCTGGACGGCTCCATCAACTCACTCACGGGGCCCCGCCCACCGAACGATGGTTTGTCGTGTGTGAAAGTATCCAAATTTTGGAGCCGTCCAGCCGGCTGGACGCGCCCATTTCTAAATCACGGGTCGTCGCTCCAAAACCACGCGTTGTGTTAAATCGCGTGCGACTTTCGGTGGAGTTCGGTGGGACTTATGGAGGCGTCCGGGACCCTGGACGCCTCCATTAAAATATTCAAAAAAATGAATAAAAATAGAATAAAATATCATTTTTTCCCTGATGGAGGTGTCCAGAGTCCTGGACACCTCCACCCTCCGGAGCCCTATAAATAGAGGCCCACCCCCTCAGTTCTGAAGGAGCTTCCAAGAGATCCGATAGGTTGCCGGAGCCCAGAGGCTACGGAGTCATTTCTAACCCGTGGGGTCTTTTGTAGGTGGAGGTTCTGCCGGCTTCTCGGGTGCCCACGCTCGCGAGAGGAAGGTCGTCTTCTTCCACCGCGCTTCCACATCGTCCCTACGCTACCGGAGCTCTGCCGGATTTCACCATCGGCACATCCAATAAGCCAATCCTTTCCTTTTCTTCGTAGTTCTTTTGCATTCATCATCTCGCATCCTCTATCCCCCTTCATAAGGGCGCCTCTTCTTATATACTTCTTGCATCCATCATCTCATTTTCCTCCTACTCGAGTCCGAGAGGGGTTTAAAAGATAACACCAACCAGGTGTGTGTCTTGCCATCATTTCGTTATTTTTATCACAATGATTTGAATACTACACTTTCATCTTTCTAATCCACTCGTTACTTGTTTGTCGTTGTTTTGCAAGGGTACCCAAGGAAAGCCCTCTCCGTCGGCCGACCGAAGGGGGAGGAAGAAGCAACCCGCCGTCTCCCGCTCTTGAGGTAGGCGTGATCACTTTCTTTATGTTGGGGTCTTTTGGCCCCTGGCGATCACATCTTATTCTCGAGGCCGTGGCGAGTCACTTCCCCAATGGCCGTTTAAATTTCCGTTCTTATATTCTCTTTATATTCTGTTATATTCTGCTCATATTCTCGAGGCCGCGGTGAGTCACTTCCCCAATGGCCGTTTAAATTCTCGTTCTTATATGTTATATTCTTATCTATTCATGTTCTCGAGGCCGCGGTGAGTCACTTCCCCAATGGCCGTTTAAATTCCCGCTCTTATATTCTCTTTATATTCTGTTATATTCTTATCTATTCATATTCTTGAGGCCGCGGCGAGTCACTTCCCCAATGGCCATTTAAATTCCCGCTCTTTATATTCTCCTTATATTATGTTATATTCTTATCTGCTCATATTCTCGAGGCCGCGGCGAGTCACTTCCCCAATGGCCATTTCAATTCTTGCTATTTAATTTCTGCACCATTCCCGTCCCCCCGAGGCCGCGGCGAGTCACTTCCCGCTATGGCCGTTTAACCCCCATATCTTGCTATATTACATTTGTCCCGCTCGCCCCACCGGAGCAATCTCCCGTGGTGGCCCCTTCTCTTTTCTCTTATTTCTACGTTGCAGCAAACAAAGAGGAGCCCGCGTGCTCCGTGTATTCTTCGCTCCCCGAACCGCGTGACGTCGCTCACAGATTGGCGATCACGGTGGGACTTCTACGGCTTCCTTTTGGCTACCCTTGCAAGTTCGGCACCGTCCGTGCCTCTCCACCTTGGCGCCCTCGCGCGCCCCCGTTGTGCTCACGGCAGCACTGTCAGTTGTGATTGGTTGGGTGTTTATCATATGTTTGTTATTTCTGTTGTTTTCTTACTCTATATCTCTGTCAGCATTCCATTGCATACATCCATCCCACTTTTATATCCTTTTTCATTTTTTCTAAGGATCACCCTTTCCCGGTGAAAGAAGGACTCTCCGTTTGAGAATTCCTCTCAACGGACTAGAATCTCCTCCACTGGGACCTCCGTAAGTCCCCGACATCGAAGAATCTCCTCTTCGTTCACTGGGCTGGTTGTACTATTGAAGTTCCCCAGAGTTAGTCATCACATTCGTGGTGAGACGAGAGACCCTAGCTGACACGGCGGTGAAACAAAAATAAACTAGGGTCCCTATTTTGTGTGAACTTCGGATCTCGCTAAAAACACAAAAAAAATCATCAAAATCAAAACACAAAAAAGGCGTAAAGGCATCCACTTGTTTGATCATCTCTGCTACCTGCTTGCTAGTGTATGTTTTTGCGTTCTGGGTAAACTGTGAGCATGGCTCACGAGTTTTTTGAGGAGAACCACCCTAGTCGTGGTTTGTCAGCCGACCCGCGAGTCTATGCTATGGACTCGGGTCCTTCTCATGAGCCCTCGCATGAGGTGCAGGTTATTACCGGGGACACGTCCCCACCACAGGATATCTCTTCCTTACTGGGCGTCCTCGCCAACACGGATCTTACCTCTGAACAGCTTCGGGCCTTCCAAGCCATTCTGAAGGGGAAATCTATTTTCCCCACGCCCCAGGAATCAACTCCGGCCATCGCACCTCTCCAAGAGTCCGTGCAGGCCATTCCATCTCCTTCATTGGCGCAAGCCATCCAGTCTCCCTCGCTTCAAGGACAAGCGAGCCAACAACCACCCTCATTCCAGTTCTTGTCACAATCTCAAACTCCCGTTGTCCCCACATACCGCTTCAGCTGGGGCCTACTGTCGGCGGTCCGGCAGCTCTCTCTCATTCGGGGTTCCCCCCTCAAGTCTCCGGGAGACAGTTTCTCCCCCAGTGGCAAGTACCACCTTCACCTCCAGAGGAGCTCGCCCAATCGCTCCTCAATAGGTTCAATCGCATGGACGATCAGTTTCAAAATCTGAGAAGAATGGTGGACGTGAAAGCCACCCCGGAGGTTGCTTTGTCAATCCTTCCCATCATTCATCTTCCTCCCTCCGAAATGCCCACGTACCGCAGATATAATGGTACCGGCAACCCCTTCATTCACCTCAAGGATTTCACGTATGAGTCCTCCTATTGGCAAAATGATCAGAGGTCCCTGGCATACCTCTTTCGGAGATCATTGGATGGTCCCGCGCTTGAGTGGTTCTATTCCTTGGAGCCCCGCGAGGCCGAGAATTTTGAAATAGTCCAGAGAAGGTTCTTGCAGAAATATAGGGATAGGGTCGGTCCCTCACTCTCCATTACCGACCTAGTGGCCGAAAAGATGAAGCCCGACGAAGATTTTATCCACCATGCTGATAGATGGAGGTCTCTGGCGGAAAGAATAAGGGATACCCTCTTCGAGCCCGAACAAGTGAAGATGATTGTGTCTAATGCAACCCCACAGTTCAGACACGTCCTGGCCATGAATAAACTTACTACAATGGAGGAACTCTATGAAAGGGCCCGGTACATCCAAACCCAGTTAAAAGACTCCCCCATTATGAACATGTTTGAGTCGCCGAAGCCCAAAGTGGTCAGAAAGACAGGCGCTGGTGTCCCGGGCAGAGCCACAGAAGGGGTCGTGACAAATGAGCAAGTGGGTGCGGTCAACAATGCCAATTATGCAGTCAACCCAAGGCCTCCACAAATGCCCCGACTTCCCCTTCAACCAGGTCCTTTCCCTCTTCGTCCTCCACCCCAAAATAATCCACCCCAGGATAATATGCCTCCATTACGTCAACCCCAGCAACAACAACCACAACCTCAGCAACAACAACCACCGCTTCAGTACAACCAAGTTCCACCCCCGGGGAACTATGGTCCCCAACAGCAACAAAGGAGGCCGGTCAGTCCCAAGAGAGCCTACTATCCACCATTGCCAGAAACCTTAGCAGACATTTTTAATGCCCTCATGGCATCAAACCAACTCACCCTATTCAGAGAAAGGTGTGGCCCCCGAATGTTGATACCTCCAAATACTGCGTCTACCACAAGCAGCCAGGACACACAGTAGATTACTGCTTCCATTTCAAAGATTACATCCACGATATGAATGATGAACATCAAATAGATTGGGATGAAATGAGACGATACGTCGCCGCTCTCAAGGCTAGGAGACCTCCTCATAGGCCACAGCAGTAGTTACAACAGCAGCAGTTACAACAGCAGCAGCAGCAGCAACCACAACAATAACAACAGCCTCAGCAGGCCCCACAACAACAGCCCAACATGGGCATAATCCAGAATCCATTACCGGAGCACCAACAGCCCAATCATCAGGTTAACCCCATCTCCTCCTTCCCGGAAGTCGGGAGAGAGCAGGTGTGGCACCCGGAAAGTACCTCCATTCTTTCTACCGCCAATCCTATCATCACGCAACACCCTTGTCTTGCTCGGGTAGCACCTCTCTCTCATCAACCCACGTCAGTATCACCTTCACCATTTTCACTACCATTACGCCCTCTCATCCGCACCCCGATCTCCTATCAACCGACACTCTCCACTACGCCTTCACACCCTCTCATCTTCTCTCACTCCCCCACTTTACCATCCACCTCTACCACATTTACCCCTACGCCTTCTAAACCCCTTATCATCCGTCAACCATACATAACCCCGTCTTTCTCCACCATATCACCACTAATGCCTTCAAAACCACTCATTACCCATCACCCACCTCAAAATCATTGCCCGCTTCAAGCCCTACCCACTTCTACTTCGTCTCCACCTCCACCTTCCAGACCCCTTATCCTCCATAATCCGTGTGATATCCCCTCTACCTCCACCATGCCTCTACCTAACAAACCCCTCATCAGAATCCCTGCTCCCGTCATCACCCCTGCTTCATCAACCATTCCTCCACCACTCCCCCTCAAATCCTTGTTAAAACCCACTGCTACCCCTACAGAGGTACAAAAGTCGCAGGCGATGGTGCTCCAGAGTGGAAGGATTTTCCACAGGGTTTTCCCCCACAACAGTCAGAATCCTGAGCAATCTCAGCCAGAGAAGGATGATGGAGAACAACCAGAAAGGGCTATCCCTGGAACACAGTATGATCTATTGAAACACTTGGACAAGACGCCTGCTCGGATCTCCATCCTGGAGCTACTTCAAAGATCCACATCCCACCAGGCGGCCTTGATGGAATATCTTCAAAAAGTCATGGTTAATGAGGACCTCCCCGTGGAGAAGATTTCGACCGTCCTGACCCCAACAGACACACAACCGGCCATCATGTTCCACAACTACGAGCTCGCTCCCAAGGAAGCTCAGAAATATGCATTGTGCATTTCAATAAAAATTAATGGGGTATCCATAAACCCATGTCTTGTGGACACGGGTGCGTCCATAAATGTGATCTCCATGGACACCCTTCAGTTGTGTGGGGTCAACGAGGAACAAATAAGACCTTCCTCGATCACGGTCACGGCTTATGACAATAGCAAAAGGCCGCCGCAGGGGATGATTATTCTGAAGGCAGAACTAGGCCCCATGTCAATTCCCACGGAATTCCATGTCCTCGACATGGACCCCACATTCAAGGCTATACTGGGTCGCCCTTACATCGAAGCCATGAACGCTGTACCTTCCACCAACCATCAGTGCCTGAAGTTTCCTTACAATGGGAGGATTATTAAAGTGGTCAGTACACCTGTCCTTCACACAGTGGATGCTATCAACACCTCTCTGCCCTCTGTTTGGCCGTCTCATCGGCCCATATTGTCACTACTGGACGTACGTGATTCATCTCACGTTCCACTAGCACCAAAGGAGCCGGTCAGAGCAACCGCAACATCATATCTCCCTTTTCACTCCAAAGGTTGGGAGATTATGAGGAACATCGACTATCAACAGGGTAAAGGTCTGGGCGCACAGTTACAGGGTAGACTCAAACCGCCAAAGGAAATTAGGCCGAACCGCAGGTTTGGCCTAGGCTTCAAAGGACCGTTCAAGGCGGATTGGAAGCCCCTCACATGGACTCTATCGAACCACTTCAACAGAGGGCCCATTGTTCAGATGGGAGATTACCCACGAGAAGCATATGGGGGATCACATGCTGTATATTTGGCTGAAAAATGTCCGAGGATCACCAAAAGAGGCAAGATCAAAGATCCGGAATGCGAGTGGAACAAATGGTTCGACATACGGGACATTTCCGTTGCACTGGAAAGGATGTTCTCGTCTCCGCAGCTTGAAGGACCGCCATTGATCTCCGGAATATCAGAGAATATTACCACTCTTGCCAAGGTTCCAAACTATCCTTGTCCTCATCAGAAGGACCCTATCATCGACGGATCTTCATCCGTCCTCAACATTGCCGTCGACGGCTCATTAGCCGCCATCTTCTCCATCCACTCGTCTCAGCCTTTGCTGATATCTTCTTCCTGGGCCAGACAATTGTCTGATGATCTTCCCAGATCCCCTTCTCTGCTTACATACCTATGCGGGCTTCTCAACCCGGGCCAGGTCTTCAACCATGATCTGCTCTATGAGCCTCACAATCCTCTAGCCATAACCACTTTTCCCTCTCCTCCGATCTCTTTTCACTGCTTTGTCATTAAAACTGAAAACGAAAAAAAAACGTCAATTTTCAAACTCCCCAACAACACATCTTTGTTGAGGAAACCTCCTACATCTCCCACGGGTGCGTCCCGCCCTGCGGACCACCCGTCCAAGGTCCGATGAGCGACCTTTTCTACCCCTCCTCTGAGGGGTCTTCTCCTGTACATTCTACACCATCCTCTTCGTCTTCCTCTTCTTCTGTAAATATTGTCAGTCAATCTAGGAATGATAGGTCAAGGGTAGCACCTAGGAAGAAATCCAAGGGTAGGCAGATCCCTCGTCGATTCCTTCTAGATTTAGCCGCCAGATGTCAGGCCCTTCTTGCCATCCCCCAGCTGTTAGAAAATCCCATCCGGCTACCGGATATAGAATGTGAGGGCGACAGTGCATTTGATGAAGGGTACGGAGTCTACGAGATCACGGATGAAGAATACCCTACCGAAGATGAGGGTGAGGAATATGAGGACGCGGCTGGCGCATATGCTAGTGGAATGAGGAGATTTGACGAGCCATCAACCGCCGTAGAAGAATCCACCAAAGAAGTCAACTTGGGAACTGAGGAAGACCCTAGGATCATCCTCATAAGTGACAATCTACCACCCTCTGAAGAAAAGACATTAATTGAAGTTCTCAAGGAATATAAGGACACGTTTGCATAGAGCTACGAGGATATGTCGGGTCTAGATTCAACCTTGGTCGAACACCGTTTAACCCTAAAACCAGGGTCCGTCTCGGTAAAACAAAGGTTAAGGCGTTTCCACCCTCAGATGGCTTTGAAAATGAAAGAAGAGGTCGATAAGCTCCACAAAGCTAGGTTCATTAGAGTCGTTCTTTATCCTCAATAGGTGGCGAACATTGTTCCGGTCATGAAGAAAGATGGGAAAGTCAGGATTTGCATCGACTTCCGGGACCTTAACCGCGCGTGTCCAAAAGATGATTTTTCCTTACCTCACATTGATGTGTTGATTGATAACACGGCAGGCTACGAAACCCTCTCATTCATGGATGAATTTTCAGGATACAATCAAATTCGTTTGGCAGAAGAGGATCAGGAAAAGACGTCATTCACTACCCCTTGGGGAACATATTGTTACGTGATCATGCCATTCGGATTAAAGAATGCTGGAGCTACTTACCAAAGAGCGATGATGGCCATATTTCATGACATGATGCACATATATCTGGAAGTGTATGTGGATGACTTGTTGGTGAAATCAAGGACCAGGATGGAACATCCAGAAGTTTTGGCTAAGGTCTTGCAGAGGTCAAGGGAGTTCCAATTGAAAATGAACCCGAAGAAGTGTGTGTTTGGTGTGTCATCGGGTAAATTGCTGGGGTTCATTGTGAGTAAAAGAGGGATCGAGATAGATCCCGACAAAGCTAAGGCTATCAGGGATATGCCGCCTCCCAAGAATTTGAGGGAAGTTCGAGGTTTAATCGGGAGGTTGCAGTTTATTCGTCGATTTGTGTCCCAACATTCACAAAGGTGTAGACCTCTCTACGAGTTGACCAAGCCAGGAGTAGAATTCCACTGGAATTCTAAATGTCAGAAAGCTTTTGAAGGGTTGAAGGAATATCTGGCTAGTCCACCTGTTCTCATTCCACCCAAACCAGAAAAACCTCTGATCCTTTACGTCTCAGTCTTGGATGACTCCGTGGGAGCCGTCCTCGCACAAGCTGATGAAGAAGGCAAGGAACGGGCAACCTATTACTTGTCCAAACTTCTCAATCCCTGTGAGCAGAAGTACACCGTCATGGAGAAAACCTGTGCTGCCCTCGTTTGGGTAGTGCAGAAATTGAAGCACTACTTCTTGGCTCATGAAGTCCACTTGATTGCTCGAATGAATCCTATCAAATTCCTTCTGGAGAAATCCGTCCTTACGGATAGGCTAGCACGCTGGCAAAGTTTTCTCTCTCAGTTCGACATCACCTACATCCAACAGAAGGCGATTAAAGGCTATGCCATAGCCGAGCATCTCACTCACCATCCTCTTCGTAAGTTCGATCCCGTCCAATCAGAGTTTCCAGATGAGGAACTAATATCCGTCAACCAATCAGATGAGCCAATGTGGGCGCTATATTTTGATAGAGCTCTGAATTCTCAAGAGAGAGGAATCGATGTCGCCCTCCTGTCGCCTGAAGGCCTCACATTCCCATTGGCATACCAGCTCAAATTTCCAGTTACTAACAATATAGCCGAATATGAAGCTCTTCTAGCTGGCTTAGAACTCGCTCATTCTTTTCGTATCACTGAGTTGCGAGTCGTAGGTGATAGTCAACTCATCCTTCACCAGGTGCTCACTAAATATCGCACTCGCGATCCCAAACTCAAGCCATACGAAGAACTCACTGCTGCCTTTGCCAAACTGTTCACCAAACTGATCTTTGTTCATGTCCCTCGTCATCAGAATATTCTCGCCGATGCCCTCGCCTCGTTGGCATCATCCATAAGGTTCCCTCTAGGAAGATGGTTTGAGTCCATTTCCATCTACAAACTTCACGCCCCTGCAATCGATGATGCTTCCTACGTAAATATCAAAGACAGGATAGCAAGGAAGATCCTGCAGGAAGATATCCTTGAGAAGAGGGAGATCATGTTGGCAGAGGTTGAAGAAGAACTGGCTGATGAAGAGAAACCATGGTTCTATGAAATCGTCAAATACTGCCAAGATCAGTCTTATCCTGAAGGGGCCACCACAGAGGACAAGAAAGCCATAAGAAGGGTGGCTCAGAAATACACATTGGTTGGAGGTCTACTCTATAGAAGGGGCCTTACTGGTATTCTGTTAAGATGTCTTGGTGACGATGAGGTTTGGAAATGTGTAGAGGAGACGCACTCGGGTGTGTGCGGTGGCCACATGAATAGTCAGATGCTCGCCAAGAAGATCATTCGCCAAGGCTTTTATTGGCCCACTATGGAAGAAGATTGTGCTGTCTATGTCCGTAGGTGTGTCAAGTGCCAACTTCACGCCGATAAAATCCATTCACCATCTTCCTCACTTCATCCAATATCCTCCCCGTGGCCTTTCTCCATGTGGGCATTCGACATCATTGGTCCCCTAGGTGATCCCAATTCCCTCACCAAGCAAAAATCTTTCATCCTTACTGCGACGGAATACTTCACCAAATGGGCCGAAGCCGAAGCTTACGCGGAAATCAAGGCGTCAACAGTCTGCAAGTTCATCATGAAGAACATCCTCGTCAGATTCGGCGTCCCAAGCACAATCGTCACCGACAATGGGCCACAGTTCATTTCTCAGGACCTATACGACCTCTGCAAAAGGTACGCAATTGCATTGCATCATTCATCACCTTATTACCCACAAGGTAACGGCCAAGCGGAGGCCACCAATAAAACATTGCTCAAAATCATCAAAAAAACCTGCGAGTCTAGTAAGTTTTCAGACTGGCCAGAAAAACTTATCGAAGCCCTATGGGCCTATCGCACTTCAATCCGTACCCCCACCGGGCAGACTCCGTTTACCCTTACTTATAGTATGGAAGCGGTAGTCCCGTACGAGACTCTGATCCCTTCTCTCAGGGTACAATTGGACGAGGAATTTCCCCTCGACGATCGTCGTAATTCACTCCTCGCCTAGTTGAAACTCTTGGATGAGAAGCGGCTGGCCGCTGCCGAACACGCGCGTGTGTAACAAAATAGACTCGCTCGCTTTTACCAAAAGAAAGTCATTGAGAGAAAATTCAAAGTCGGTGAGATGGTCGTAAAAAGAATTTTTGTTAAACCTGGAGGGCCGCGTTCTAAGCTCCAACCCAATTGGGAAGGACCATTTGTAATTCAAGCCGTGTACCCTGGCAACGCCTACAAGCTAATCAACGCCGAAGGGACCGAGTTATCCCACCCTTGGAATGGGCTTTATCTTAAGAAATACTACCCTTAGCTTAATGTCAAAACACAAAAAAAGATGAAAAGATAGAAAACATCAAAAATAAGAAATATTGAAAACCACTAAAAATATGGAAAATTCAAAATGTCAATGCCTGGTGGTCACCATGTAGTCAAGTCACTGCATCTAACCTTCATGTTAGGATAGGGCCCATTAAGGCTTGGTAGGCACCGGGTCTTGGTTTGCCAGAACCGTGGAGATCCCTGTCCGGCCACGTCGGCCTATGCTCGCTCGAAGGAAGCTAACATGTGCTCACTTATGTATTTTATTCAAAAAAGTTGGTAGCATCACCTACGGTGGGGCCCCACCCAGAAGATCTCCGGAAACTGTCATCTTTATTCTTTTCTCTTCGACCAAATGAGACAGTCGGCACCCTTAAAACGCTGAGCATGAGAAACCGAAACTCAAACCCCAAGGGCAAGAGTAGGATCCATTTCCTCGAGCATCGATCAGAGCACGAGAAGAGGGCAGTGTCCCCGCAGGCATACGAAAGGGAGCCCACAAACGTCAAACGACTATATCTCCCTCACAAAAGAAATACAAAATCAAAATCAAGAGCCTGGTCGTGACCATGCCTGATGCGATAAATGGAACCCCTCAAAGCAAAAGTTCGAATCCACAAAAGGGGGGGGCTATGGAATGTAAATGCTCGAGATTTGATCCGAAGTTGTCCGAAAGGAAAGAGTTAATGGGCCCTTATTCGCTCGCCGGGTTAACGGCTTTGCCGGTCCTCTCAGGAGGTTTATCCCCTACACTCTTCCTTCTCCCTCTAAAGATGAAGGTTCGATGGAGTTTCTGAAGGGTGAAAACTGCCCAGGGTCTGCGACCTTATTTTAATATACACGTTTGGTTGCCTACTTTGAAAAGCAAAAGCTATCATTGTGAAGGAGTCTCCGTGTTTCTGGCTGGTCAAGACCCCTGTTTACCACCTTGATGTCTTCTTGCTTAACCTTGGGTTTAGGCCAATGCAAGCGCGTCACCTATGGGTGCGACGGCGTCTGATTCCGGGTCAGCGTCGCGCGGTTGGTCGTTAGGGTTCCAGGGTGTTCCATCATATACCATCTAGAGTTGTGAGGAAACAGACCCGGGTCGGGCAAATCATTTACCTCAAACATCTTTTGGGTGAATCCCTGTGGTCGGAAGCGATTGGGAGCCTAAGCATGGCATGACGGTATTGTCATCAGGGTAAGTCTTAGCCGGCGGGATCATCATTCGAGGGGTCTAGAGGCCCAAATCAACCTAGATGTGCACTTAGGATACCTGGGAGGTTAGTAAGAAACCCCTGTTCTCACGTAGGTTAGGTGCCATTTGGGTGCTTGTCGGGCGTTAGCAACAAAAAAATCGAAATGATAAAAACAACAAAAAAAGGAAAAAGAGAAAATGTACATATTTGCAAACAAAAAAATCTTTTTTATGATAAAATTAAACAAAAAAATGCCAAATATAAAAAAGAAAACAAATCAATTTTGCATGATTGCATTTGCGTGCAGCATCTTAGTTTTAATACCACTTGCATTCGTGTGCTTGCCTGTCGCATTTATCATCACCGCATCTTTCCCTTGCCTTCGTTAAATAAAGGCTTGGCCCCTTGACCAGTTATCAAGGACAGTCACAGTGACCATTTACTTATTGAGCAAGGGGCCAAGTCAGAACAGAAGTTCTGATTTGTTTGTTTCAGTGATGTGCGCAGGGATTCGGGCAACAGAAGCAAAGGTGAAAACCAAACAAATCGAACCTTGTATTTTATTCCAAAAAACCAAAAAAATTACATCAAGTTCCGCCCTCTCTCTCTGCATTACTCGTCCCACTACTCTCTGGGCAAAACGCTCTCAAAGGTGCTACCCAACTACGAAAAGCGGTACTCCTACCGCTCTGTACTCCCCTTCTTATTCCCACACCCCGACATTGATCCACGGAAGCAGCAGAGAAGCTACCAACACGAAAGCCACGCTCTCGTGCTCTTCGGTAGCGCTCCTCACCATCTCTCAGCCACTACTCAGCAAGACCAAGGCTGGTTCGGAGTTCGAATAGTTGGGCCTCCATGGCCCTTCGTTCCTCCCTTTCAGTCAATCTGTTGGCTCTTTCTCTCCCTGCGTCTCTTTCTCTCTCTGCCCGTTCTCTCTCACGGTCTTCCCTCTCCAACTGGAGAGTGATCCTCAGTTCCATAGCATCCCTGGAAGAGTCATCATCTGGACGATGCTGCAGTTCCCCCTCCAGCTCTGCTATCCTAGCCGCCCTCTGCGCAGCTTGGGCAAGCGCTTCTTCCGTCTCCTTTTCCTGCCGAGTGTACCATCTCAGATACGCGATAAGGCGTAAACAAAGAGAACTCAACACTGAAACTTTTACCTGTATACAGAGCATCCCTTCTGCCTCCGTGGCATGCTGCGTGGCACGAGCAAGTTGCTCGTGAAGTAAATCGAGTTCTGAGGTAGGAATCCACAAGCTGGAAGAGACACCGCCTACTCCCATCGCTGGGGAAGCCGCGTCAATCTGGGCATGCTATAACCACATGAGTTAGCAGCCAACACCTGGAATCTAGGGTTTCAATTAGGAACGCGCACTGTACACCTACCAAGGCGCTCGTAGCTCCGCGGGCATCGCCCAACCGTTGCTCCATCTCTGCCAAGCGAGTTCATAAAGTCGCTATCATTGTATCATGGATATCCTGCAGCCATACGAGTCAGGATTTCCACCAGAAAACCATAAACAGGAGAAAGAAGAAAAGAGAAAAGGGGAGACCTACCTCCGCAAGTCCCCGGGGTTGGAACCGCTCTGCATACCTTGTCTTGTATAGACGCAGGTAATCCTCGCTATCCTGTGCATGCGATTCCACGCTTATGCCACCCCGTTGCCAGTCTTCGTACTGTTCGGGGAATCACACATGCCAGTCAATGCAGGTCGCCGGTCCCCGCGTCTTTCTCCCGACACGAGGTGGCGTAGCCGTATCCACCCATTCCTGAGCCAGTCCTAAAGTCCTCATAACCAATCGTAGCCGAAGCGGCTCGATTTCATTCAGGCAGTGCATCCACAATTCTCGTCCGAACCAGGCACGACTTGCTAGAACCCACGGCTGGTCGGCATCGACCATGTCTGAGTAGGGTCTCCAGTTTACTATCACTGCAGGGAACTCCTGTAGCTCCCGCCTTAGCACCATCAGTTGGTAGGTTAGGGGTGCCGCACTCATGATGGGTTCCCACCGCCTGGCTAGCGGCACCATCGCGGGTCGCCAGTGTCGAGCTCTCCCCATGGGGAGGTAATAATAGCTCCACAGCTGCTCGGCGTAGGTCATCAGTACCTTGCAAAAACAAAAAAAATACAAAACAAGCAAAACCAAAAATACCTGGATGAATGGTGTGAAACCACTCACAACCATCTCACGATCCGCTTCTTGGAATAGGCCTGCAAACAAGTGTGCCAGCATGGCAGCTCCCCAGGCATAGTACCCTACTCTTTCAAGGTCTGATAGCAGCTCCAGGAAGCGACATTCGATGCCGTCCCCTTTCGAGCTTAGTACCAATCTCCCCAAAAGGAAGAGGAGAAATCTCCTCAAATCTATGTTGCATCTTTCCCAGTTGCCGAAATCTGTGCAGTACACGGCACGACATCCTTTCCATGAACTCTTCTGAGGATTCGTCATCCCGCCGACGAGTGTCGGTGAGCCCTAATGCATCCATGAGGGACGCCCTAGCAACCGACCTATTTTTCCGACCATCTAGGTCCAAACCCAGTAGCTTCCGAGCACCTTCTCGGTAATCCGCATAAGTGACCCCGGTCACTGCCTCGCCCTCCACCTTCAGGCTTGTGATCCGGACCACATCCTCCAAGCTGGGCACCATGTGCCCCCAGGGCATCAGGAATGCCGACTCACTGGGTCCCATCTCTCACACAAGGCTTGGATCAGGACCAGGTCGAGCTCGAGAGGCTCGATCCGAAGAAAGGTGCCAAATCCCATCACGTCTAGCCTCACCTTCTGAAAATCCGGGAGACCCCTGTATGCGGCCACTGCTAACTCCCATGAAATGTGTGATTTCATCACACTCTGTGCGTGTATAAGAAATGGAGAAGGGTGTTGCCAAGAGCAAGGAAGAAAGAATGAGAAAAGGGCAGGAAAGCTCAGCTTACGAGTTATGATTGGGCCCTTTCGCTGAAGTGCCCTTCGAGGTCCGAAAGCCTCCTGGAACTACTACCACTGGACCTGCTTCTCTTCGAGGAGTGGGAAGATTCGCCTTCCATCCAACTCTCGGAATTTTGAACTCCTCCTCTCCCGTGAGAACTTGTGCTCCTCGAGTTAGCTCTCGATATACCTGGGAGGATAAAAGGGACAAGAATTTATAGAAATGGAAGGAGTGCAGGCCATGATTGCCTCCATCACCTTTAATGATAGCCCTCGCGATGAGGCACCTACCATGCGGTCCCGTGTGTCACTTCACCGCTCGCACATGGTGATTGATTGGACGAAGAATATCACGACTAGCCCCCTATGTTGTCTAGGGATACCCTATCATGTTTTGGAGGACGTTCGCAAAACTTGACACAACATCCGGGAGAAGGAACTAGGGCTGTCATTATTGACTTCGACGGCAGATTCCCGTGGAAAATAGTCACAACAAGACGCGATTCTCCGTTTGGGGTGGAGTCTCGGCAGACCCATCACATGGGAACAGTGCAAAGAAAGAAAAGTGAGAGAGGAAAGGTACACACAACACAAGAAAGCCATTTTCATTTCATATAATAGTCGAAAGTACATCATGCAGTAAGGAGGGAGGAGTGTACAAGCAACTCTCTAACTCTCACCATCACCCTCCTGGTCATCTCTCTCCTCCCTCCTCTGACGGGGATCCCTAGGGGGCCTCTGCGACCTCTGTGAACCCTGAGAAGCCGTGCTCACCTCCCCAGGGGGCACCATGCCAGCCTCCAAGGTGCGGCAACGCTCCTCGGCCGAAGAAACTAGAAAGCTGCCCACGAAAAAGGAACCAGACTGACGAAGTCGCGCCCCGCGCTCCTTCGCCCTCTGATACCGCTCCTCACTCTCCCGAAGTCTCCCCTCCGCCGGTGCCAAGACTCAGTCGGAGCTCCCTCACCTGGGCCTCCAAGGCCCTCCTCTCGTCCCAATCTCCATGTCGCTCTGCCCTCCTGTACTCCCTCTCTTTCTCCATGATCTCCCTATCCCTCTCCCCCTCTCTCTCTAGGATCTCCCTATTCCTCTCCCTCTCTCTCTAGGATCTCCCTATCCCTCTCCCTCTCCTCTCTCTCTCTCATCGCCTCTCTCCTCGACAGCTCGAGGGTAATCCGCAGATCCAACACTTCATAAGGGAGCTCCTCAGCCTCCCGTCGCCGCTCCTCCTCCAGCTCCACAATCCGGGCGTCACGCTCCGCCACCCGAGCATCGCACTCCTGCTCGGCACGAACAGCACGGGCCAGGGCCTCCCGAATCTCGGCCACCTGTCGAAGCACGAATGCACCGTAAGAGAGCAGTGATAAAAGGAAAGTAGCTAGAAGAGGGTCAGGGCCATGTAGGCACTCACTCGAGCCTCGCGGTCACGCTCGGCCTCCTCAGCCCGAGCCACCGCATACGCCAGCTGCTCCTGAAGGGCAGAGATCTCCGGGGGAGGGCCCCACGAACTGGAACCCGCTCCACCAGCCGTCCCGGTTGCTGCCGCCTAGTGGGCCCGCTGAAACACAGAGCAAACGATAGTCAGAGGCCAAGTATCAAAAATCCAGGTCACAAAAATGCATTGCATAGACTCACCAGGATCTCCAACTCCTGTCGGATGGCCACCAACTGCCGCCTGGCGTCTGCCAACTGGGCCCTCAGCTCGGCGATCATGTTGTCACGAGCATCCTGCATTGCACATAAGTTAGTGCCACATGCATATACATATAGAAGGGTGAAGCATTTTCATTTCACTTACCCCTGCCATACCACCAAGGAAGAGGCGGTCCCCGTACGTAGCCCGGTACCGTCTCAGGTAATCAGTACTGTCCTGTACATGGGACACCACTGGGACCCCGCCCTGCTACCAGTCCTGGTACTGTGCCAGGAAGCGCGTACGCCAGTCCACGATCTTCGCCTTCCCCTTGGTCTTCCGCCCGATGCGGACCGGCTCATCTACATCGACCCACTCCTGGGCCAGCCCCAACATCCTCATAACCAGCCTCAGCCGAAGCGGCTCGATCTCGTTCAAGCAATGGACCCACACGTCCCGCCCGAAACGAGGAAGACCCGCTACAACCCAAGGTTAGCCAACGTCACCAATGCCCAGGTAGGGTCTCCACACCGCATGCATCACCATACATATATCATGTTAGTTACCATTCAGTCACATGCATAAAAACACAAAAAATCATACGCATCATACCATGGCCTCGGGATACTCGCTCAGCTCCCGACGAAGTGACGCCAGCTGGTAGCTGTGTGGTGCCGCTACCACGACCGGCCTCCACTGTCACGCTAGAGGAACGGCTCTCCTGTTCCCCTGCCTGGCCCTCCCCATCGGGAAATAGTAATAGCTCCACACCTACATCCATCATACATCATTAGCACGAGTAATTGCATATTTAACTACGGTAAAATGCATAAATAAATTGTGTACCTGGAGAAAAGGTGCGAAGCCGCTGACTGTCGTCTCCCTCTCTGAAGTCTGGGAGAGATCAGCAATCAAATGGGCAAGCAGAGCCGCTCCCCATGCGTAGTGCCCCACTCTGTCAAGGTCCGCCAGGATCCCGAGGAAGCGGCAGTGGATGCCATCCCCCTTCGTCCCCAGCAGAAGGCGGCCCAGGAAGAAGAAAAGAAACCTCCGGAGGTCTAGATCCACCAGCTCCCGCTCGCTCGGGTCCTGGGTAAAAGCTGCACGGGCATCTCCCTCCAGTCGTGCCAGAAACTCCGCTCCAATCTCGCTAACCCGCTGGTGCTGGTCGACGAATCCGAGCGCCTCCATAATCTCCACTCGGCCGACTACCCTGCTGTCTCTGTCGGTCACGCTCGTCTCTAACCACAACAGGTCCAGGGCACTCTCTCGGTAGTCGGGGTAGGTGACCCCGCTGACTGCCTCTCCTTCAACTCGTAGCCCGGTGATCCGAGCTACGTCTTCAAGCGTCGGCACCATGTGCCCCCAGGGCATCAGAAACGCCCGACTCGGCGCATGCCACCGCTCCCTTAATGCCTGGATAAGAGGAAGGTCGAGCCGGAAGGCTCGATCCTGAGGAAGGCTCCAAAGCCCATGGCGTCCACACGCGCCCTCTGGAAGTCTGGCAGCCCACGGTACACTGCCACCACTAGAGACCAGCTGATCCGGCCCTTCATCATGCCCTGCACACCACAAAACCAACAGGGCAACACATCAGCAGCATGGATAGTAATAAACAATAACACTGTATATGCTACTTATTTATTTTATTTTTTATTTTATTTTTAAAAATATTTATGTTTTTCTGAGAGGCGTCCAACACCTTGGACGCCTCCTCTATATTTTCTTTATTTTACTTTTAGAAAAACCCAAAAAAATAAAAAAAACAAAAATAAATAAAATAATATATATTATCATGGAGGCATCCCAAGCCTTGGACGCCTCCTTATTTTTAATCTTATTTTATAAATAAATAGATAAAAAGAAAAAAAAAGAAGAAAATGTGGAGGCGTCCAGGACACTGGACGCCTCCTTCTCCCATTCACCGGCCTTCTCCACACAGCCTCTCGTCCGCCCGTTTAGCCCAATGAACCAATAGAATGGAAGTCTAAGGGGCTTACCGGATCGTGCTCGTCCTCTCCCGCGTCACCAGCGCCTGCAGGGTCCTCCACAGCCAAAAGAGGAGCCTCCTCCTCCACGGCAATCTCTTCCGCCACGGCAGCCTCCTCGGCGTCATCTCTCAGCCTCCTCGGACGACGGGCCCGTCGTTTCCGCTTCTCCCCACCCTGGCTCGGGCCTCCTTGCTCCATTGGAATTGGGAATGGGTCGTTTTAGAGTGAACGAATCTTCAGAATGAACAGTAGAAGTGAAAGGGGGGTGAGGCCCCCCTTATAAAAGAAAATTCCTTTTGTTGGGGCGTCCAGGCGCCTGGACGCCCCCACGTTTTTCTTTTCTTTTCAAAAATTCAAAAATTTAGGGGCGTCCAGGCGCCTGGACGCCCCCAAACAAAAAAATCCAAAAAAAATAATAAAAAGGAAATTAGGGGCGTCCAGACCGCTGGACGCCCCCAAACAAAAATCAAAAATAATAAAAAAGAAATTAGGGGTGTCCAGACCCCTGGACTCCCCCAAACAAAAACATTAAAAATAATAAAAAAGAAATTAGGGGCGTCGAGACCCCTAGACGCCCCCAAACAAAAAAAATCAAAAAAAATAATAAAAAAGAAATTAGGGGCGTCCAGACCCCTGGACGCCCCCAAACAAAAAAATCCAAAAAAAATAATAAAAAAGAAATTAGGGGCGTCCAGACCTCGGGACGCCTCCAAACAAAACAATCCAAAAAATAATAAAAAAGAAATTAGGGGCGTCCAGACCCTTGGACACCCCCATTAAAAATAATTTTTTTTAATATGTATATTTACATATGATCATATTATGAATAAATAGGTACACAAAAAGAAAGAAAACATAAAAATAGAAAAACGGAAAAATAAAAATCATAACAAAGGGAACGTGGTCCAAAACATCAAAATGCCAGATTTTATTCCATCAGAAAGCAGAACGAGCTACATCAGGGGCTTAGGCGCCTTAGGCCTTAACTTCCCCAGTTCGGTTACATAAGCTCTCCACAGCTCGCATTCTTCCCCCACATGCGCTAAGGCCTTTCACGCAACACTTGTCTTCCAGGGTGCTTTGACGGTTTTCGCTTCCTTCGCATCCGCTTCGGTGCCCAACTCTCTCTTCTTCAAAGGAACGATGCCAGTCGATATTGGGAATGAATGGCGTGGAATGCCGACCTGGAGGCAGCATCGATGCGCGTTATAAAGGATGAACTCGGTTGCGCCGATCAGTTGGAGATCAACTTCAGAGGAAGGCCTCATGAGGAGCTCGAGCAAAAGTAGACATGCCGGTGCGCAAGTAAAGAAGCTTTGTGTCATAGTTCGAATGTGGGACCGCTAGTCTTCACGTTTCTTCAGCCACGGAACACGGTTCGCTACAGTGCCACCAAAGCCTAACACGTCGGCTATGTGATGAAGCGGGCTTTGTTGGAAAAGCTTCGAAGCCGTTGGCATTCCCTCGCGGTGGTCGAATTTGAAATGCAAATCAAGCCAGCAATTCAAGACAAGTGCGCAACCAAATGGAGGCTTACCCATGCTCGAGGCAGTAAGGCCGCTGTAAAGATAGACAAGGACGGCGGGTCCCACCCTCTTTCCACTCCAGATCCCACGAATAGCACTCAGTTGGTCTTCCTCCACCATGTTGTCAGTATAAGGAAACAAGAGAGCACCCGCCAGACAAATGGTGAACCCTTTCATGATTCCCTCCAAATAGTCATCGTCTGGTAACCCTCTCAGGGCGTCCATGACCCATTCCGCGAGCTTTTGGAGATCGATCCCCTTTTGAGTACGGACCTTTCTGGCTGCGTCGGGCGGCATGAAACTTCCAAGGACGCTTTCGGAAGTCCCCCGTGTCAGCATCCGCATAGCCTTCACCTTCCCGTCACTCTTGAATTTCTTCAATCCGAGCAGAAGTTCCACCTCCTCGAGGAGGATGGTCGCCTCGAAGGTCGGGAAGATAAAAGTGTGGGTCTGGGGATGCCAGATCTCCACTAGTGCGCCTATAGCCGCCCAGTCCATACGAATCTTCTCGTAGTGTTTGGCGTGAATAAAGAGCCCCTGCAGATGCCACTTCGAGAGTATGGCCCTCATGCCGATGGATATGTTGGAAGTTGACTTTGAAAGCCATGGCAATTTGGAAAACTTCCTCGGGCCCGGGAAGAGTGGATATGGCTGGAAGAGAAAAGAAAAAGAAAGGAAGGAAGTAAGAAGAAGGTTCACGTGGAAAAATTTGAAATGAATCAGCTTACCATATGCGACATGATCGTCCCACTCAGATGACCCTCGAGGTCGGAGAGTCGCCTGATCTCGCTGCTAGGCCTGCTCCTCTTCATAACGCGGGAAGACTCTCCTTTCATCCTGAAATCTCTAGATTCTCCTCTCCTCCCTCTCCTGAGCTTCCAAAACCCACCTTGATGCTTTTGAATGAACTAGCCTAAGGGGAGTTCTTATAGGAAGGGTAGGGCGCTACAGGACGGAACATGTCACATCAGCGGTCAGTGTCAGGATTTTGGCTAGATCTCCTTTCCATTGTGGTGCGATTCTGTTACGATTCTGTTACTTTCTGATGTTATTAATCCATACTGGCCTGTGCAGGTTTTACTAACGGACGTCTTTTATCCTATCTCATGTCCCACCTTTCATTGGTTGGTCCCACCATGTCATGCATCATAATATATGATACCTACGTTACTAGAATATGTCAAGGACCTTGCGGCCCGAACGAATCTGGGATCTGAGTTCCCCTTCAACAAAAATGGTGATGATCCCAGAAGAATTTGGGTTGTACGGATAGGCCGTTAATTTGTGGTAGCATGGGGACGACGGTTCCATTCAGTGAGTTGGTGCGCGGATAAACGGGCCCCAGCCTAGTTTCGGCTCACCGGATCGGTATCCTGACCCATTCTTAACAAGTTGACAATATTATCCTTGGCTATTTTCTATTTTAGTTTGTTTTAAATTTTTCTTTAAGCCTAGCATGCATTCATATAGGACTTTGATTTATTGCGGAAGATCATTCAAGTGATTCGATTGCGAAAGCCGCTGTGCTTCAATTCTTACAAATATGAGATATTTCACTCCGAATGAAATACTGAGTTTCCTTGAAACGGCCCTACGCTG
The DNA here is from genome assembly GCA_022559845.1 of Amorphophallus konjac. Taxonomy (NCBI): domain Eukaryota; kingdom Viridiplantae; phylum Streptophyta; class Magnoliopsida; order Alismatales; family Araceae; genus Amorphophallus; species Amorphophallus konjac. The sequence goes on from CM040123.1 coordinate 367,914,522, forward strand.
CTCTTCCAAAGGAGACCCTTGTTTGGACATACCCTCAGATATTCCTTTGCTTTTTACCTTGCTTGACCCACCTTGGCCGCATCACTTCCACGTTGGCTGGTAACCGCTCCCCAAAGGTGAAACCTGCAGGTTTATGACCCAGGTACTTCCACACCGAGAAGTTGGTCTCTTTTTGTTTCATGCCTGAGCGCACATCTCACCCTCCCTTATTTGATCTCCGTCCAAGCAAATTGTCAAAATTTGAAAGACCTCCTTCAAGGTCGCCTCATTGAAACTTCAGGAAAGATTCCAAACAGTAACATCAAAAGCGTGTCTCATCACACCTTGGCATCAACTTATCAGTCCGCTCCCACTTCACTCCACTTCGATACCATTCCACTACGTATCGCTCCCTTGCAAAGCAGACGCCAAGGCGGGGCAGCTGTAGACACGCCATTCCTGACGTCTCCTGAGAAAGTCTCATATTACTATACGACGCCCCACGGTGGATTTTGCATTTTGAATCACTTGAGTGCTTCCTTTTCTTGGGTCTTCTTCTGCCTTTTTCGGCATCCGGAATCGTCTCGTCGCAGCATTCGGACGGCATCAACACCAGTCAGACGCATCGGAAGGTTCCGAAACCAGGAAGGGTGTCTGCCGGGCGGCTGCCAATGCCTTGTCTGAGGACCCGGGTAGGTCTTCATGGGGGCGTCCAGGCTCCTGGACGCCCCAATTATTTTTATTTATTTTTCAAACCCCAAAAAAATGAAAAAATATATATATTAATGGAGGCATCCAGGCCCATGGACGCCTCCATGAAAACAAAAATAAAAAACATAAAATGCCAGTTGGCATAAAAAAACAAAACAAAAAAATAATAATATATTTTCTTGGAGGCGTCCAGGCTCCTGGACGCCTCCATCAACTCACTCACGGGGCCCCGCCCACCGAACGATGGTTTGTCGTGTGTGAAAGTATCCAAATTTTGGAGACGTCCAGCCGGCTGGACGCGCCCATTTCCAAATCACGGGTCGCCGCTCCAAAACCACGCGTTGTGTTAAACCGCGTGCGACTTTCGGTGGAGTTCGGTGGGACTTATGGAGGCGTCCGGGACCCTGGACGCCTCCATTAAAATATTCAAAAAAATGAATAAAAATAGAATAAAATATCATTTTTGCCCTGATGGAGGTGTCCAGGGTCCTAGACGCCTCCACCCTCCGGAGCCCTATAAATAGAGGCCCACCCCCTCAGTTCTGAAGGAGCTTCCAAGAGATCCAATAGGCTGCCGGAGCCCAGAGGCTACGGAGTCATTTCTAACCCGTGGGGTCTTTTGTAGGTGGAGGTTTTGCCGGCTTCTCGGGTGCCCACGCTCGCGAGAGGAAGGTCGTCTTCATCCACCACGCTTCCACGTCGTCCCTACGCTGCCGGAGCTCCGCCGGATTTCACCATCGGCACATCCAATAAGCCAATCCTTTCCTTTTCTTCGTAGTTCTTTTGCATTCATCATCTCGCATCCTCTATCCCCCTTCATAAGGGCGCCTCTTCTTATATACTTCTTACATCCATCATCTCATTTTCCTCCTACTCGAGTCCGAGAGGGGTTTAAAAGATAACACCAACCAGGTGTGTGTCTTGCTATCATTTCGTTATTTTTATCGTAAGGATTTGAATACTACACCTTCATCTTTCTAATCCACTCGTTACTTGTTTGTCGTTGTTTTGCAAGGGTACCCGAGGAAAGCCCTCTCCGTCGGCCGGCCGAAGGGGGAGGACGAAGCAACCCGCCATCTCCCGCTCTTGAGGTAGGCGCGATCACTTTCTTTATTTTGGGGTCTTTTGGCCCCTAGCGATCACATCTTGTTCTCGAGGCCGTGGTGAGTCACTTCCCCAATGGCCGTTTAAATTTCCGTTCTTATATTCTCTTTATATTCTGTTATATTCTGCTCATATTCTCGAGGCCGCGGCGAGTCACTTCCCCAATGGCCGTTTAAATTCCCGTTCTTATATGTTATATTCTTATCTATTCATGTTCTCGAGGCCGCGACGAGTCACTTCCCCAATGGCCGTTTAAATTCCCGCTCTTATATTCTCTTTATATTCTGTTATATTCTTATCTATTCATATTCTCGAGGCCGCATCGAGTCACTTCCCCAATGGCCGTTTAAATTCCACTCTTTATATTCTCTTATATTCTGTTATATTCTTATCTGCTCATATTCTCGAGGCCGCGGCGAGTCACTTCCCCAATGGCCGTTTCAATTCTTGCTATTTAATTTCTGCACCATTCCCGTCCCACCGAGGCCGCTGCGAGTCACTTCCCGCTATGGCCGTTTAACCCCTATATCTTGCTATATTACATTTGTCCCGCTCGCCCCGTCGGAGCAATCTCCCGTGGTGGCCCCTTCTCTTTTCTCTTATTTCTGTGTTGCAGTAAACAAAGAGGAGCCCGCGCGCTCCGCGTCTTCTTCGCTCTCCGAACCGCGTGACGTCGCTCACACTCACTTAAAGAGGATCACAAAAACTTGGTGGCTGAGAAAATTAGAGTGGAGGAAAGAGAAGAGGAGCTAGTTGAAAAGCTGGAGCTGATGTCTGGAAGTGGAAAATGCAATGAAACAGTCATGAAGCTATCTGAAGAGAACAAAGAACTGAGGGAACAAAACAAGAAACTGATGGTTTTAAATACTATTTTCTCACATAGGTTTCTGACTGTTGAAAAAGAAAAATCTGTTATTAAGGAAGCTCAATCACAAAGACTTGAGGAGGAAAACACTGAACTGAAAGTTGAAGTTGAAAAATTAAAGTTGTTAAATATTGGCTTATCTGAAACACTTCTCACCTTAAAGAAGGGAAAGCTCACTTGTGATGAAGAATCACAAATGTTGAACAGTCTAGAACAAGAAATTGAGAAGTATAAAACTACAAATAAAGTCTTGAGTGAATGTGTCAACTACAGTGAACAAGAGATAGCCAGTTATGAGCTTCACATAACATATTTGGAAAATAAGATTCAGGATCTAGAAAAATTAGCATCCAATTCTGCTAAAAATGAAAGAAAAATAAAAGATGTCATGAAAGACAAAAGTGAGGATAAGAACTCAAAAAGGGGGATAAGCTGTAGTTCTGAAGTTAAGAAAATCACTAGAAACCAGCTATACACTACCTTTGTGCAAAGTTCTGATGTAGCTGGTACCTCAAAGCAATCCCCAAAACAAAAGGAAAATAGAAATCACTTTCAAAATCTGTTTTTCAGTTCAATGCCCAGAAAATTGAAAAACAAACAAAACCTGCTGAGAATAATCAGAAATTGAAAAGGAAGAGTCAAACAAAGAAGGCAAAGAATATTTCTGATTATACCCTGAAATCTGTTAGATCTGCTGAATCTGATGGGTCAATGGAAAATGCTCATGTTTTATGTACTCATTCTCATGCATCTAGTCAGTCTGTTAGTAATCATGTCGCCAGGAAAACTCAAGTGTCATGTCATTATTGTGGCAAGATAGGGCATGTAATGGATGATTGTAGACTGTTGATTGAAGATGAGCATGCTAATGAAGAAATGCATTCTAGGAAATCAACTGATAGAAACCATGCCACTAAGAAATTTGATGCATCTTGTTATTACTGTGGTAGGCATGGTCATCTAATGAATGCATGTTTTAAACTGAAGGAAGATAATAATGTGAATCTTAGATCCTTTACACATGCTCATGACCCACATAGATATAGATCTACATCAGGCGAGCATATCATTTGTTTCACTTGCAACAAGCCTGGGCATAAGGCTAATGAGTGCTGGTCAGGAAATCATTGGGGTAAAAATGAATCAAGAAGCAAGCATTTTAAATGCTTTGAATGTGGTAAGTATGGGCATGCAGTCAAAGACTACTGGCATGCTCAGGGAAATAGATTGAACTCTAAATCTGTAAAATTCCCTGCTTTCTATGATTCTGCTAGAAATAACTTGAGTGATAAAAGGAAAAACTCTACATGTTTTGAATGTGGTAAGCTTGTTGAGTTAGATGGACGCAGTCTATCTCCACGAAATGTGGATCTAGAGGGGGGTGAATAGATCTAATACCTATTTAAAAACCAATGTAAGGTTCAAATGCGGAATATAGGCAAATCTGCTAAATCACTAACCCTGATACTAGATTTCAACAGAAGCGAATCATGCTCTTAAGGTAAACAAGACAACCAGTCGCACACAATTCATAGACAATCACACAAACACAAGACACCCACGATTTTTAGGTGGTTCAGGCAAGGACCTACGTCCACCCCACACTCAACCGAGTATGGCTTACTGCTGTGCAGTACAGCTTGCGTCTGCTGGGCACTACAGCTTGGCCAACAACTGCTGATACACAGCTTCGCTGGGCAATATAGCTTGCCGACCAGAGGAACAGATCCTCTGCAACTGCTGGGGAAATACAGCTTAACCCGTCCAGTGGAGACTTCCACTGCAAATCCGCTGACTCACAGCTTGAAGAAACAGGAATTCGGAAATGAAAGACAGAAGCAAAATGAAAATGAAAACCCAAATGGGAATGTAGCTCGAATGAGCAATGCTCAGCTCTGGTTTCTGAACCAAGAGACTGAGATACAACCTCTCAAACAAAAACTCTCACAATCTCACTCTCTCGATCAAGCTCTCTCAACTCATCTCTCTTGATCTTCTCTTCTCTCTTTTTCTTCTTCTCTGTTTCTCTTCTCATAGTGGATCGATAGCGCTCTGCTGCTTTCAGACTGGCTGTATAGACTTTGCTCTCTTCAGTTTTTCGATCAGCCTCCATCTGAACACCAAGTCTTCAATATATACTAGCAGCAGGTGGATAAGGGCGCGTGGTTTCCACGTTTTCCCGCCCAAGGAATTCACCAGATCCGAGGCAACTTTATTCACATGTCATCATCTGATCACCTCATCCTCCTGGGATCACGAGCCATGTCAGCAATCCCTGTAGAGAATCCCTGTCAGACAGAGTATCGGATTATCAATTTAAGCATAAACCCTGTACAGACATCATAGTATGCACAATGCAGTGTATAGACTTTCCAATGTCTAGACTTGCAGATGTGAACGACACAATGTATAGACTTCAGGTGTGAAGACATTGGGAATGCAAATGCAATGTTCAGACTTCATTGTATAGACTTGGAGAACCTGATTCAATGTGCATACTTAGAACGCCTGAAGACCAGTGTCCAGACTTGGAATCAATGAAGGCGTTGGCTGTACAAACTTGGCCAAACAATCCGATGTAGAGACTTGAGGCATGGAGGCCAATGTACAGACTTTCCACCGACCAATGTATGGACTTTGCAGGCCTAAGATGCTGAATGAGACGGTGGATGTAACAGTGCAATGTCTAGACTTGAAATCCAATGCAGACGGCTGTACAGACTTGAATGAGACGCTGCATGAGACGATGCAGCTACAGTGATGTACAGACTTGTGAAAGACTTGCTGGATGTAACGTGAGACGCAATTTGAGACGATGCAATGTGCTGACTTCATGTAAGAAGGCAACGGCTGTACATACTTACTGAAGTGTAAAGCAATGTTCAGACTTCGAAGAACACAACGTGCAGCAGTGTATAGACTTGAAGCACAAGATGCACGATGTACAGACTTCATTCATGCAAGGCTATGCTTTGTATAGACTATGTGAATGCAGTGCAATGTATAGACTCTACATAACATTCAGTAGCCAACGTATAGACTTAGGCATCCTTAGCTCACTGTGTAGACTTCAACCATGATGCATGCAACGCACTGAACAATGTACATACTTCCTATATGCTCAAGACTAAGCACAACGAATGTATATACTTGCTGTAAGGGATGTGCAGACTTGATATATGAACCAGTGTATAGACTTCAACTCAAACATGCATAATGTATAGACTTTGTGAAACGTGAATGCGACGTACAGACTTCATGAGACGATGGACAATGTATGGACTTGGCAAAGACGCTAATTGAGACGATGGATGTATATACTTTCCACCAACAAATGTATAGACTTTGCGAAGCACAGTCCATTGTACAGACTTTCAAGCCTGAAGGCCAAAGTGTGGATTTGCACAGTAGCTCAATGTATAGACTTGATATGTGTGCTTCGGCTGTACAGACTTCACTCTAGCAGGTAATGCAGTAATGTATATACTTTGAACTTGAACGTGCAGTGTATAGACTATGCAATGTACTGTGGATGTATGGACTTCGCAACGACGAACAATGTATAGACTATGCACAGTCCAATGAATGGACTTTAACTAAGGTGGACAATGTACACACATGTAAAGATGATGCAATGTGTTGATGCTGCAATGTATGCCAACGTAATGCGTTGACGCTGCAATGTATGCCAATGTAATACGTTGACGCTGCAATGTATGCCAATGTATAGATTTTCATGCTGCAAAGCACTGTGAAGACTTGTGAGTGTGTGCAGAACACAGTATAGACTCTGACTGCATTATGTACACAGACAACCTGATAAAAGTAATTTCATCAAAATAGGAACTGTTGCCAATCAATCAAAACAAACAATCAATCAAGATAAGGTGTTGTCAAAGAAATGAAGCAAATGTCAACATCATCAACACAGAGGAGTCACAACAATCTCCCACTTTTTGATGATGGTAACCCGTTATTAAATAGAATAGCAACATCCTGTCAAACAGATGTATTTTTATGTATTTTGATGAAAAACATGATTTGTTATTCAGATTGACATGCAGATACTATGAATGCATGCTACACAATGCAAGCAACTCCATGCTAACAAAATCTCCCCCTTTTGCCATAGCATAATGCGTACACTCCCCCTAGACAATATTCCCCTAGACAATATTCTCCCCCTTTGCCATCAACAAAGAGGAGGGAAAGGGAATGCAAGGGAAAGATCAAGAAGTTAGCTGACTGGCATTCTGAACAAGTAGTTCATGAATAAGCATTCTAAAGCACAGAGTCTTCAGGTATATGAATTTAGAGACTACTTTCAGATAGAGTACCGGTTTAAAGACTATAAAATGTTGAGTTCATGCACTACAATCAATAGATAAGTTCACTGTGCATGATAAAATAATAAACCAGAATTACATTTGCATGAGAGAGTCAGTTTCAGAATATCTTACTTTCATAGTCAAAAAAGTGATTGAGAGATACCAAGTCATGTATTGAAACTAAACAAATTGACAGTCATGAAATTTCTTTCGATGGAGCAGCATTTTCAATACAAGTTCATTAAGGGCATTCAGGTGCCATTGTCTTTTTTCATAAGGGTATACGTTTATCAGACGCCAATACCCCTAGATACTCAACATGATGGACCATTCTGCCATGATCAAACTCAATAAAAGTGATTTACACCTTTTTGTGTGAGGGTACACGTTTATCAGACGCCAGTTACCCCTAGGTACTCAATGAAACCACCCTACTGTTTTGATCATTTTATACAGAGATAGCTGATACACTTCATGACATAAGTGTTGTCTACTTCTTTGATGGATCACTCAGTTTCTCAGTGATTTACCAGTCATTGCTCTGCTAATTTTATTCTACAATAATTTTCAATGTTTTTCAATATCTTTCTTAGCTGTCCTTTACTCCTTTATATGTTTCAGAATGACTTGTTTAAGAACAATATACATACTTAGCTTCTCTAACATGATTTCAGATATGATTAGCTTTGTCTGACATGAAATAAGATAAGGGTTGAGAGTTTTATCAATTTTCAGCTTACTCCTATACTGATTGTAGTTTTTAAACTCCAAAAAGTTATAAAATTTAAACCATTAGGTCAGTCCTTAAGCAATTCAAATTCTTACAACTGAAGAAGTCCACTTTCTATTACTTAGAAATCAGAACTGACTAACAGATTGCGATAATGTCAGAATCGACATTCAGAATTAAAGGATGAATGAATTCAAAAAAGTTGAAGACACTCTGAATTTCTAGCAGAAACTCCCCCTGTCTATATGCATGCAATTTTGCAAATGAATGGCAAGAATTGAATGAGAGAGAGCTTAGACACAATCATGACTAAATTATATGCAATGATGATCATGAGTGTGATGCCACATTCAACATCCACAGGTTTATTCAAGCTATCAGATGCAAGTCCAAATCAAAAATTTCATTCAATGCAGCTGAACATATCATTCATCATGCTGAAATTTACATAAGCCAAGTTCTCTTCTAAGAAATTTAAATCTTTCATTCCCAAGAGACTTAGTAAAAATATCGGCAATTTGGTTTTCAGTTTCTATAAAATTCACTTCAATCTCCTTTTTATTTACAGCATCTCTAAGAAAATGATGTTTTATCTCTATGTGCTTAGTCCTAGAATGATGAACAGGATTTTTAGCAAGGGATATAGCACTAGTATTATCACATAAAAGTGGAATACATCCCAAATTTATCTGATAATCAGTCAGTTGGTGCTTAATCCAAAGTACTTGGGTAGCACAATTACATGCTGCAACATACTCAGCTTCAGCTGTAGATAATGCTACAGTGTGTTGCTTCTTAGATGCCCAAGACACTAGACAGCCACCAAGGAATTGACAATAGCCACTAGTACTTTTTCTATCTACTCGACACCCAGCATAGTCTGTATCAGTGTATGCTAGAAGCTCTAACTCACACTTAGCAGGATGCCAAAGACCTAGCTCTTGGGTGCCTAGTAAATACCTAAAAATCCTTTTCACAGCTTTAAAAATGGGTTTCTTTAGGACTAGCCTGAAATCTAGAGCATAAACACACTGCAAATTGAATATCAGGCCTAGATGCTGTAAGATAAAGAAGGGATCCGATCATACCTCTATATAGCTTTTGGTCCACTGGTTTACCTTTAGAATCTTCATCTAAATTTGTTGAGGTACCCATTGGAGCAGCTATTTCCTTGAGGTTGTCCATTTTGTACTTCTTTAATAGATTCTTTTATGTACTTGGATTGAGAGATAAAGTTACCATCCTTTGATTGTGTAACCTGCAGTCCAAGAAACAATTTGAGCTCACCCATTGAGCTCATTTCAAACTCATCAGTCATAATTTGAGAGAATTCCTCGCACAATTTGGGGTTAGTTGACCCAAACACAATGTCATCCACATAAATCTGAATAATAAGAATATCTGGATGACTCACCTTGGTAAACAATGTTTGATCAACTATACCTCTTGTGAAATTCTTGTCGGTGAGGAATTTGCTCAACCTGTCATACCAGGCTCTAGGAGCTTGCTTTAAACCATAGAGAGCTTATTGAGTTTGTAAACATGATTAGGGAAGTCTAAACATTCAAACCCAGGAGGCTGTCTCACATAGACATCCTCATTAATTTCCCCATTCAGAAAAGCAGATTTCACATCCATCTGCTGAAGATTTATTCCTAGGGAACATGCATAAGCTAATAAGATTCTGATTGCTTCTAACCTAGCTATAGGGGCAAAAGACTCTTCAAAGTCTATTCCAAATTCCTGATTGTACCCCTGAGCTACAAGTCTGACTTTATTTTTAATAACATTCCTTGATTCATCAGTTTTATTTCTAAACACCAATTTAGTCCCTATGACTGTTTCATGATCAGGAGGTGGAACCAAATGCCACACCTTATTCCTGTCAAATTGGTTGAGCTCCTCATGCATGGCATTTATCGAATGCACATCTTGGAGAGCACAGTCAATGGACTTGGGTTTTGTGTTTGATACAAAAGCATAAGCATTCAGTTCATGTTGAATTCTCAGGTGTCCTCTAGTCCTCGGGGGGTCATGCAGATTTCCAATTATATTATCTACAAGATGATCTTTAAGATATCTAATGTTAACAATTGAATTGTCATGTGTTTGATTTACCTCCCCCTGAACTGTAGGCTCTTCTTCATTAAGCTATGTATGTCCTTCTTCATCCTCGGATTTGTCTGCAGGATCTCCTTCCTTCAAAATTTCACCATTGTCTTCATTCCTGCATTGACCAACATTAGAATTTACCAAGGATTCATCAAAAGCTATGTGTAGAGATTCTTCAACAGTTTTAGAATTCAGATTGTACACTCTATATGCTCGGGTACTTTCAGAATAACCAAGAAAGATTCCTGGTTCACCTTTAGGTTCAAATTTGTCAAGGTCTCTTTTATCATTCATATGAATGAAACATTTACAACCAAAAATCTTGAAATGAGCAATAGAAGGTTTCTTACCCTTTAAGATCTCATATGGTGTTTGCTGGGTAGAAGGTCTTACCATGGCTCTATTAATTACATAACAGGTAGTGTTTACTGCTTTAGCCCAAAATTTCCTTGGTAGACTACCTTCAACAAGAAGTGTACGATCCATCTCCACTAGGGTTCTGTTCCTTCTCTCCACAACTCCATTATGCTCATGTGTCCTTGGTGAGGAGTACCTATGGTTGATTCCATTTGACCTACAGAATTCATCAAACTGTGAGTTTTCAAACTCACCTCCATGATCAGTCAAAATGTTTTCAATTTTCTGATTTATTTTAACATAGAACTCCTGAAATTCTGAGAAGGCATCACTCTTATTAGATAAGAAATAAACCCAAGTATACCTAGAAAAGTCATCTACCATGACAAACCCATACCTCCCTGATAAGCTGACAGATCTGGTTGGTCCAAAAAGGTCCATGTGTATCAGCTCATAGGGTTTGGAAGACAGATTTTCAGTTCTAGACTTAAATGACTTTCTAGTTATCTTTGATTGAGTGCATGCATCACAGATTTTATTTTCTTTCTTGAAGGAAACTTCAGGAAGTCCTCTAACCATGTCATGCTTATTTAGTTTGTGCAAAACAGTGTAACTAGCATGACCTAACCTACGATGCCATAAAAATGCTAAGTCTTCTCTACTGGTAGTAAGGCAAAGGTTAGTATGTTGAATGTCATCTAAATCTATCATGTATGTATTATTTATTCTTTTTTCAGAAAATTTGACACTTTCAGAATCAGGTTCAAAAACCTTGCAGCATTGAGAATCAAATAAAACATTGTATCCTTTATCACACAACTGGCTGATGCTAAGTAGATTATAAGCTAACCCTTCAACCAGCATAACATCATCAATGCAGCAGGTAGAGCACTTACCTATTTTACCTGATCCAATAATCCTACCCTTTGTGTTGCTTCCAAAGGTGACAAGGCCTCCTAGTTTCTCAGTCAGCATGCAGAACTTGGCCTTATCTCCTGTCATATGCCTGGAGCAGTCGCTATCCAAGTACCACAAGTTGTTCTTGGCTGCCAGGCATACCTACATACACAATTAGGTAAAGAGGTTTGGAACCCAAGACTGATTGGGCTCCATAACAGATGAAATAGAAGCAAAGCAAGAAAGCAGGCTTTTCGAAATCCACATTTGTTTAAATGAATTTTGTTCAGTGGATCCTACAGATTTTCTTCTGTTGTTGTTCCTCTTCTTATTGGCAGCAGCATGATTATTGACAGTGTTGTTACTTCTGTGCCAGTGCCTTGGCCAGGGTGTGTTCACAAAGTTTTGGCCATAGTAGTTCCTGGGTTGGCTAAAGAATTGTTGGTTCCTAGGTGTCCAGTTGCCATACCCATTAACCCAATTGCTAGTGTAAGGTCTTTGATATTGTGCAGCCTGATATGCAAGACCTGTATGCCTCCCCGGAGTTCTAGTCCAATCTGACCTGTTGAAGTAGGTTGACTGTGCATTGTGATAGGTCTGAACTCTGGGTTGGTAAAAATGTTTGGGTTGACTCCTAGCAGCATTCTGTCTCCCCTGCACCTTGGACCCTGCTGTCCTATTCAGAGGTTTGTTTTGGGTATTCTTCATAGGAGGTGATGATGGTGGAGACTTAGTGACTTTAACCTGGGGTTTATGAGAGTGTGTAGGTTGACCTCTAACCTGAGTCTGAGCCCTAGGATTTTACTTGGATGTGCTAGCTCTACTAGGCTCACTGACTTTTTGTTTACCCTTCTCCTAAGCACTGATCTTTTTCAGAGTAGCAGCTTTATTCACAGAAATGTTTGAATTCATGCTAATTAGAGGTCCTTTTTCTTTTTGTGCAACAAATGAAATAGTTTTCATTCCAAAGGTTTTAGTTGCACTTGAATTAAATCCTAGGCCCTCTTTTCTGAAATTAACTTTTGACCCTAACAAAGCATTTAGATTATCTGTTCCTTGGGTCATTTTCTCAATGGTTTTCAGCTTATCCTCATTGTCTTTCTGAATTTCATCAATAGACTTTTTCAGTTCATTATTTACATTGAGGACAGCTTCATATTTTTCAGAAACAATTTTTACTTCACTCTCACATTTCTGAATTTTCAGCTTCCATTCATCAATTTCTTTTTCAAGCCTCACATTCTCTTCCCTAGTAGCTTTTAACTCATTTTTGATTTTGTCTAATTCAGAACATGCGAGTTTCAATTCTTTATTCTCAGAATCTAAGCATGCAATCTTATCAGTCAGAGTTGTATCATTTTGCATGGAGTTAATTTTTCTTCTAAGATGCCTATTCTCTTTTCTGATATCATCTGCCTTATCAGCTATGTCATGATAAGCATCTATCTAATCATTGATAGTAAAATCATCGAATCTAGTGATTACCTCATCTGATTCCTCTTCTCTATCTTCTGAGCTTGTTGCTGTTGCCATGAGACAAATGGGCTTCTCAGATTCGGCTTCACTGACTGAACTGCTACTGAAGGAGCCTTCATCTTCATCACTCCAGGTGCTAATCATAGCTCTCCTTTTCTTGTTTATCTTCTTTGACTTGTCCTTGTATTTCTGATTGTCTGGACAGTCAGCTTTCAGATGGCCCGGTTTCCTGCATTGGTAACAGACGTTAGGTTCAGTTTTCTTAGCAGGTTTAGATTTATACCTTTTATCCTTTCGACCGCCACTGTATTTCTTTTGGCCAAATCGTCCTGCTCCTTTTTTGAGAAATCGCCTGAACTCTCTGGTCATCATGGCCATCTCAGAACGAGTCATATCTTCTTCATTCGGACTCTCCTCTGATGATGAAGAACTGCTGGAGCTGGATTTGTTGGAATTGCTTGAACCAGCCTTCAGTGCTACGGCTTCTTCTTCCTCTCAGGTTCATCTATTCTTGGCATATTAATCTCATATGCCATTAGCGAGCCAATCAGCTCATTAGCTCTTGTATTACGCAAATCCCTTGACTCCTCCATCACTGTAGCTTTTGTGTGCCAAGCATGAGTCAAGGATCGCAGAATCTTCCTCACCACATCATATTCTGTCCGAGGTTTCCCTAGACCTCTAAGACCATTGGTAATGACAGTCAACCGAGCATACATTTCGCTGATGGTCTCGTTCTGCTTCATCTTGAAGGCTTCGTATTCGGATACAAGAAGATTGGCCTTCTGCTCTCTTACTTGAGATGTACCCTCATGAATGACTTCCAATGCATCCCACATCTCCTTGGCTGATTTGCAGGCTGACACGCGGGAGAATTCGGTAGGGTGCAGAGAGCACTGGATGGCGTTTACGGCACTCCAATTCAGCGTGGACCTTCTGATCTCCTCCTTGGTCCAGACATCTTCATTCGGGGACAGCTCATAAGGTCCCTTGCTGACAACTTTTTAGATCTCGTAATCCTTAGCCCTCAGAAACACTTGCATACGATTCTTCCAGTATGCGTAGTTAGATCCATCGAAGAATGGGGGCTTCGTTGTTGAGTGACCTTCAGCTATCATCCCTCGAGCATCCATCTCTGCCTATCCTCTTCGGGCGATGAGTCCTTGTAGAAGAGTGTGGCTCTGATACCAATTGTTGAGTTAGATGGACACAGTCTATCTCCACGAAATGTGGATCTAGAGGGGGGTGAATAGATCTAATACCTATTTAAAAACCAATGTAAGGTTCAAATGCGGAATATAGGCAAATCTGCTAAATCACTAACCCTGATACTAGATTTCAACAGAAGCGAATCATGCTCTTAAGGTAAACAAGACAACCAGTCGCACACAATTCATAGACAATCACACAAACACGAGACACCCACGATTTTTAGGTGGTTCGGTCAAGGACCTACGTCCACCCCACACTCAACCGAGTATGGCTTACTACTGCGCAGTACAGCTTGCGTCTGCTGGGCACTACAGCTTGGCCAACAACCGCTGATACACAGCTTCGCTGGGCACTACAGCTTGCCGACCAGAGGAACAGATCCTCTGCAACTGCTGGGGAAATACAGCTTAACCCGTCCAGTGGAGACTTCCACTGCAAATCCGCTGACTCACAGCTTGAAGAAATAGGAATTCGGAAATGAAAGATAGAAGCAAAACAAAAATGAAAACCCAAATGGGAATGTAGCTCGAATGAGCAATGCTCAGCTCTGGTTTCTGAACCAAGAGACTGAGATACAACCTCTCAAACAAAAACTCTCACAATCTCACTCTCTCGATCAAGCTCTCTCAACTCATCTCTCTTGATCTTCTCTTCTCTCTTTTTATTCTTCTCTGTTTCTCTTCTCATAGTGGATCGATAGCGCTCTGCTGCTTTCAGACTGGCTGTATAGACTTTGCTCTCTTCAGTTTTTCGATCAGCCTCCATCTGAACACCAAGGCTTCAATATATACTGGCAGCAGGTGGATAAGGGCACGTGGTTTTCATGTTTTCCCGCCCAAGGAATTCACCAGATCCGAGGCAACTTTATCCACATGTCATCATCTGATCACCTCGTTCTCCTGGGATCACGAGCCATGTCAGCAATCCCTGTAGAGAATCCCTGTCAGACAGAGTATTGGATTATCAATTTAAGCATAAACCCTATACAGACATCATAGTATGCATAATGCAGTGTATAAACTTTCCAATGTCTAGACTTGCAGATGTGAACGACATAATGTATAGACTTCAGGTGTGAAGACATTGTGAATGCAAATGCAATGTTCAGACTTCATTGTATAGACTTGGAGAACCTGAATCAATGTGCATACTTGGAATGCCTGAAGACCAGTGTCCAGACTTGGAATCAATGAAGGCGTTGGCTGTACAGACTTGGCCAAACAATCCGATGTAGAGACTTGAGGCATGGAGGCCAATGTACAGACTTTCCACCGACCAATGTATGGACTTTGCAAGCCTAAGATGCTGAATGAGATGGTGGATGTAACAGTGCAATGTCTAGACTTGAAATCCAATGCAGACGGCTGTACAGACTTGAATGAGACGTTGCATGAGACGATGCAGCTACAGTGATGTACAGACTTGTGAAAGACTTGCTGGATGCAACGTGAGACGCAAGTTGAGACAATGCAATGTGCAGACTTCATGTAAGAAGGCAATGGCTGTACATACTTACTGAAGTTTAAAGCAATGTGCAGACTTCGAAGAACACAACGTGCAGCAGTGTATAGACTTGAAGCACTAGATGCACGATGTACAGACTTCATTCATGCAAGGCTATGCTTTGTATAGACTATGTGAATGCAGTGCAATGTATAGACTCTGCATAACATTCAGTAGCCAACGTATAGACTTAGGCATCCTTCAACTCACTGTGTAGACTTCAACCATGATGCATGCAATGCACTGAACAATGTACATACTTCCTATATGCTCAAGACAAAGCACAACGAATGTATATACATGCTGTAAGGGATGTGCAGACTTGATAAATGAACCAGTGTATAGACTTCAACTCAAACATGCATAATGTATAGACTTTGTGAAACGTGAATGCGACGTACAGACTTCATGAGACGATGGACGATGTATGGACTTGGCAAAGACGCTAATTGAGACGATGGATGTATATACTTTCCACCGACAAATGTATAGACTTTGCAAAGCACAGTCCATTGTACAGACTTTCAAGCCTGAAGGCCAAAGTGTGGATTTGCACAGTAGCTCAATGTATAGACTTGATATGTGTGCTTCGGCTGTACAGACTTCACTCTAGCAGGTAATGCAGCAATGTATATATTTTGAACTTGAACGTGCAGTGTATAGACTATGCAATGCACTGTGGATGTATGGACTTTGCAACGACGGACAATGTATAGACTATGCACAGTCCAATGAATGGACTTTAACTAAGGTGGACAATGTACACACATGTAAAGATGATGCAATGTGTTGACGCTGCAATGTATGCCAATGTAATGCGTTGACGCTGCAATGTATGCCAATGTATAGATTTTCATGCTGCAAAGCACTGTGAAGACTTGTGAGTGTGTGCAGAACACAGTATAGACTCTGACTGCATTATGTACACAGACAACCTGATAAAAGAAATTTCATCAAAATATGAACTGTTTCCAATCAATCAAAACAAACAATCAATCAAGATAAGGTGTTGCCAAAGAAATGAAGCAAATGTCAACATCATCAACACAGAGGAGTCACAACAAAGCTAGGCCACAACGCTGCCAACTGTCGGCTGGCTGAGTATGGAAAGAAAAATTTTCATGTTAATAAAAGAAATACTCATGCTCATACACATAATTTTCATACTTATGTGCATGCACATGGGCATCATGTTTCTGCTAACATGAATAATAAAAACAAAAATTCTGTGGCTTCATGTTACTACTGTGGAAAATTTGGACATTCCATGTTTGACTGTTATCTGATGGAATTTGATGATCATACTGCTAAAAGACTGTTTAGAACACCTGATAGGGATAATTCAGGACCCAGGACTTCTTGGGTTCCTGCAAGATCAAAGTGATTGATTTGCTGTAGGTGTGCCTTGGAATGAATAAAGGGGGATTAATAAGTCAAGGCACTCAAGAATGAAACCCCTAAGATCCTACAAATCAGGTCAGTTCTGAACTGTGCTTAAATTCCATTAAATGAAATTGTGAATTTGAAATGATTGCATATCATGTTAACTTGTTGATGCTGAAATTGAAGTTTTCTGAATTAAGAATTGCACAATCATGTTTATGGTAACTCTCTTCTATCTAATCTGCATGAATCATATCTGAATGTAAAACTTATATCATGTGATGTGCTTCAATACATTTCATGCATATAGTCAGGGGGAGTCCAACTATTTTTGATTAATGCATATAGGACTGCTTTGCACTGCATTTCTTGCATTACCCTGGTATATCAACTAGTAAACTACTAAAAGGCAGGGAAATCTTCTTGGAGGTTCTTACTATGTGTGAGATGGTCCTTGAGACCAAGTTCTCTGCCAAGTACCAAGGGGCATGGCCCATATAGAATAGTGTACTGCAAATCATCAATTTGAAGAAAATTAAATTTGAAAAGAAATGATTCATTGCATATCATGCATTTTGTCAGCGGGAGCTTGTTTGCTGTTGCTTGGTCATCATGCACTCCTTATCAGAACTGTTGCATACTTCTCATATGAAGGGCAGTGCATATCATAAATTTTTTTTGAAAAACCTAAAAAGAAATTTCATTGCATCTAGACAGGGGGAGCATTTAGAATTGGTGTTTTGATTGTCACATCCTGAACACCTCTTGTCTAATAATTGATCAACTCTCATCTGATGTCATATTTCTCTCTCGGTATCAGAGCTGAGGAACTTATCACCTCTTGAAAAAGGATTCTTCCTTCTATTTGTTGAGCTATTAAAGAAGAGTTTCTTTCAACTCCCTTCATGATACTATCTGTCAGCTGATCTGTCTGAATTCCAGACTCAGCTACTGTGTGTTGATGTTCACTCTTCTGAAATATTTCTCTACTGGTGATTTACTCTTGCACCAGCTTATACTCATCTTTCACATTCTTCTCAGCTGGTGTAACTGAATTGTTTCTACTATTGATTGTTGGTTGCTGAATTTATTGTTCTGATATGAGGAACTTATGCTGCATGTCATGCAATTCAGTCTGAGAAATTGGTAGAAACTCCTATCATATAGGTTTAAGAATTATCACTGAATCAGACTGATATAAGATTAATGTATTCTCAGATTTGTAGTTAAATGAATTGAAAATATCTGAATGATAAGGTTTAATAAACTTTAACCACTTGTGTCATGTAAACCTTAGACTCTCTCATCAAATATCTGAAAATTTGAATTCAGGGCTACTTGGTTAAGATGCATATAGTGTGTATTGTTGTTAAACATTAACTTGAAAAATGTTGACTAAATGAAAAATTGTGAATTCATAGCAATGACTCGGTAACTGAGAAACTGAGTTCTTTATCAATGAAATAAAGTAACTCATATCATGAGGTGCCATAGTTATCTCTGATAAAAATTTAGTGAAACAAAACCTGACAGAGCAATGGCTTATTTGTGTTGAGTAACTGGGGAGTCTGGCCTCTGATCAAGGTGTCTTCTCATGTAAAAAGATATTCATATTGCTAACTCTGTTCTCAAAGTGAGAGGCAATGACAGTTATCACACTGAGTAACTGGGTCACTTCACCTGAGACGTGTTGTGCCTCATGTAAAAAGGTGTGGATCAACCTAAATTGCTCAAGAAAAATATAATGTGCTTCAAATGAAATTATCTTGAAAAATCTGTCAACTCATGTTCTTAAAAAAGTGTTTAACTTCAGTACTAATCTGTGTATCTTTCAAAGGTGCTATTGAGATCATATGTGTAAGATAAAAGATGATTGATTTTGAGTGTTATCTGAATATTTGGTTCACCTTTATTAAAACTTGGATTCAGATATGAGTATTGAGTTTAATTTGATAAATTTGGTATACATCAAAATTAAATCAGATTGCTTAAGTTTCCACTTCATAACCCTTTATGATAGAAGAGTCTACACCTTTTAAGACTTATTGAAGTGATGTATGCATTAAAATCCCTTATGATCAGATTTTTCAGATAGTCTGATCAGATTCAGTCTGATTATTCATTGAGATATCTTGTGATGATTGTTGTCTATTGTTGCCCTTCTATCATCAATCACTTTACTCTCCACACTGTTGGAATCTTCCATCTTGTTCTGCAATAAGTTCTGATTCTGCGGTCTTTTTACGTGTTTCATTCTGTTCATGCATATGTTGTTGAGTTATGATTTTGATGAATGTTGTGTTTGTTAGGTTATGGTTTTGATGATAACTAAACTTAATGATGGCTTTAATGTTGATTACACCCTGTGGTTGATTACACATGTTCTTGATGATTGTGTTCATTCATCTTGTTGTTTATGTTGGGTTTGCAAGAGGCAAGAGGTTTCATAACCTCTTTAATATGAACAAGCATGGTATTAACCCTGACTATTTTGCTTGCAGGATCAAACTCAGGGTAGCCACCTGGTAAACCAAACGTGTGAATAAGCACCCTGCTCCTCTGCAATTCAAAACAGGTGATATATATCATTTACTGTCAAGAGACTTTGGTAAGATGCTCACCTTGTTAAAGCTTCAATCTCACCATGGATATTTCATACATCTGTCATTAATACACCTCATTCTTGCACCTTACACATGAAACCCTTCTGGCCATTGTGCGCCCTCACCTGCGGATCGACCTGCCCGGTCAGGTCGCGGGGGTCAAGGGGGCAGCGCCCCTTGCGGGGGTTTCCGGGGGCGGAGCCCCCGGAACAAAATTTAGAAACGCTCTAATGGTTTAGACGTTTCAAATGCATAAATCAAGTGAATCCAACCTCTAGATGCATGGATTTGATATGGACATGAAGCCCTTGAATTATGGACATGTTTCTTTGAGCTAACACTTCAATTTTACAGGTATAGGTCTTTCCGGTCGACCTACACGCCTTGGCCGGTCGACCAGAATTGCCAGAGCCTAAAAATTCCAGATTCTGCAGGTAGCAGTCGACCGCCCCCAGGCGTCCGGTCGACCGGTTTTGGCAGAGCCTAAAAGTTCGAGGATTTATAGGTTCCGGTCGACCGCCAGCCCCGAGGCCTACTTTTGTTGACTTTTGTGTCTAGCTCGAGAAGAGGGGTTTCACCCCATTTCTTTAATCCTTTTGCCCCCAATTACACCAGGATTCGTGGATCTGGTCTAGGGGTTGTCCAAGGGCCTTTCAAGAGATATAAAACCAACCTAAAGGGTCATAAACCCTAAGCACCTAATGTGAGATCTAATAGAGGCTATCAAGGGGGAAAGTGAGCTGTTGCAAGAGCAAGAAGAGCTGCGTGAACAGTACTCCGTCCAACAATTTCTTCATCCATCTGAAGCCATTCAATCTCAATCTGAAGCCAACAAAGCTCCAATCAAGAGGATAGGCAAGCAAGCAAGCAAAGGATCCAAGAGGGCTTCAAGGGAGATCAAAGGGGAAGGCTATCAAAGGAAGAAGAAGGCTGCTACAACCCTCCGTGAACAGTACTTCGTCCAGCAACCTCTTCATCCATCTGAAGGTATTCAAGCTCCATCTGAAGCCAGAAATCTCAAAGGAAGATAAGAAGCAAGCAAGGATCAAGGAGATCAAGGAAGCTATCCAAGGAAGAAGGAACGGTTACTGTAGCCGTGAATAGTGATCCGTGAATCAACTCTTCATCCAGGAGCTGAAGATTCAAGATCCATCTGAAGCCATCAACTTCCAATGAACTGAAGAAGCAAGCATCATTCAAAGATCAATCAGCATACATTTAGGGGGAGCCAAATCAGGATTTTTTTTTTCAACTGTGCCTTATTATGTTTCAAGTTTCAGATTTGTGTTTCTTATAAACTGCAAACTCGTGTGTGTGAGGATCGTTGTTGGATCCGTGGTCGTTTGTGTGTGTGTCGTATTTGATTCATGTATGTGCGTGGATCTTCCTAGATCTGTGTGGGGGGGTCTTTTTAGATCCGTTCGGTCTCGTGTGTGTGGTTTGCTGCACTTGTGGCAGCGGGTGTTTGTGTTGGTGATCCAGTTGTCGGATCGTGTTGGAGATTTCATCTCCGTGTGTGTGTGTTGTGTGTGGGCTGCGTCCCCATGTGTGTGGGCAGGCGTCGTCCTGCGTGTGTGGTTGGAGCGTTGTCTCAATTTGGGGATTTATCCCCGAGTGAAGCCTCATCGGGTTTGGTGAGGGGTGGACGTAGGATTGCCGTCGTTGCATCCGAACCACCTTAAAAACCGCTATGCATTGTGTTTTGAATTGTGTGGTTTGGTCCTTTTCTTCTACCTCCATTCTACGTGGGTGTTAGTGTAATTGCACTTCCAGATTTATCCTCGTATATCTTGCATAATCTATATCATCATCTAATTAAGTTTGATAAATCCAATTTGTGAATAGTCAGTTTTGAACCTATTGATTAGCCTTCTATCACATATTTCAAAAAGGGCAAAAGTTTTTGTAAAAGTTGTAAACACCCAATTCACCCCCCTCTTGGGTGTCATTGATCGCGGGACTTCAATTGGTATCAGAGCCAAGGCTCTAATTTCATAGATCTAACGATCTATAGTGATCCAGATCAATGACTACCATTATGTACACTTTGAATTCTCCACCGGTGTTTGATGGTTGTAATTTTGATTTGTGGTTAGGAAGGATGTGCAGTCTAGTCAACTCATATGATCCTAAGCTATGGAAGCTTATCTCACATGGTCCTTATGAGTTGCCTAAAGACAAATCTGTCTGGACTGCAGATTCCAAGCTCAAACATGATCAAAATTGTTTGGTTTTAAAATTGCTTATTGCTGCAGTTGATTCTAATCATTTCCCTTTTGTCTCCCATTACAGATCCGCGAAGGATATCTTGGTTGGCTTAACCAAAGTCTGGGAAGAGCATGAAGACCAATGTCTTGTGGCAGGCACGAGTGATCAAGGGAGTGATCAACAAGTTGAATCAAGCTCAAAGGTAAATTCTGATTCTGATAATGAAGATGAATTTAGCTATGAGGAGTTATTGATTGCATATGATGAGCTTGCTGATAAATATGAAGGGTTAAGTCTGAAAATAAAAAATTGAAAAAGAATGTTGGACAAAATAAATGTGATTCTCCATGTAAAGAATGCTCACACTTGAAATAATTGATTGATGGTCATGTGTTCGACATTGAAATTCACAAAGATCAAATTTCTTCCTTGAGAAATGAAAATAAAGAGCTGAGAGAGAGAGTTAGTCTTATGAGCAATAGTCAAAATGAGTTTGCTCATGATAAAAATCTTGAAATGGAAAATGAGAAACTGAAGGAATTGAATAGAACCATTTCTGAAAAATTACTTGCTCTTGAAAAAGGAAAATTTATGAATATTGATGAATCTGAAAAAGTGCATGCTTTGTTGCAAGAAATTGAAAGTCATAAAACCATCAATGCTACTTTACATGAACAAGTCAACTCCTATGAAAATAAGATGGTTTCCTATGAATTGCACATTACATCTCTTCAATCTGAAATTCTTGACTTGAATGTTTCATTGTCTAGATTTGTGAATGGTCAAGAAAATTTGGACAAATTATTGGGGTCGAAAGTGAATTTTCAAAGGGAAGGGCTGGGTTTTAATCCTGTGAACAAAAAGAAGTTTACAAACAAAGTTTATACATCTTTTGTGCACAGTTCAAACATAGCCAGTACATCAAATGGGTCTCCAAATCAATCTTCTTCACAGAAAATAAAAAGATCAAAGGAAAATCTGAAAAAGAAAAATCATGTTGCACACACACATGCATCCACAAAGAAAATTAATTTACATCAAAAATTCAAAAATACTTCTAGCACCTCCATGCATGTTGAACATACCTCTTCCACACACACACAACCAATTAGAAAGAAACTCACATATTTTTATTGTGAAAAATATGGACATGCTATGCATAATTGTTTCATTATGAAGAATGATGATTTGAGAGCATGTCGAAACTAAGTTGTTTTAAAAAATGCAAAGAAAGTCTTCACCACAAAACCTTCTATGCATTGTAATCATTGTGGTAAATGGGGTCATACAACCTCACATTGCTGGTTATTATTGAAGAGAAAGAACTCCCACTCAACACATCAAGCTCACGCACACAAATCAGTAGAACCCATGAGAAGGAAGAATATGATGTCACGTGCCTTCTACCATCACTTTGGCAAATCTGGGAATGTTAAGCATGATTATTTTCTAAAGAAAAATGATGATTTGGATGTTTTCAAAAGTTTGAAACCACATGCCAAAGTTGATGCTACCCCACAAGGACCCAAAAGGATTTGGGTACCTAAGAATGCCAAATGAGAAATCTGTTTTGCAGGTGTGCCTTGGGAATGTAAAGCATGAAATTTATTTTCGCCAAAAAGGTAAGGCACACGAGTCAAGTGACTCAAGAAAGGCTAAAACAGAAAATCAAAAATAGAATTTGGAAACTCAGGTGATATTCCTCTCACTCTCTTCAGTAATGGTGTCATGGCTTTATTCATATTGTGCTGAATAGTCTTGTGATAATGCACATGTCCGTACATGCATTCCATTCATGGTTGTTTGCATATTTGTGCATATATCACTTGTCATATAACATCTTGTTGTAGGAGAGCTTGAAGATTCTTCAGATCATGATTTCACTACATACATTGAGTTTGCATACACTTTCATACTCTGTCATGCATAAGTTGAACATTGTGTATTCATGCCATAATGCATTGTAATTCCCCTGCCTTCATCATCCATGATTACATAGTATATCAAATGGTGACATGTGGAAGGGCAGGTTAAGCCTGTCTGAAAACTATCACTAAGCGTGAGGTGATCTTCGGATCTAAGTTCTCCGCCTGCTACTATGAGTCATTTACTTAAAAGGCTGCATATGGGATCGGTTTGTCACCAAACATCTTGCATTCATGCACACATTAAGGGGGAGCAATCACATTCGTCATATGGGCTTAATGTTCAGGTTCACACATGAGTCATGCATTGCATCTAGAGCTGTCTAGGGGTGTTGGTTGTTAAAATTATTTGCCATATAATTATTAATAAATTTGAATCGAAATTGACAAATCAAACCTTTCTGTCTTTGGATGCAGATTATACTTCCAAGATCTAAATCATGATGGGCTAGTCATGATTAAGCTTGAATCAACTGGGAGAATACTCTACAAGGATGAAAATGAGAAAAACTCTCTCAAGTTGCTACAAGAAGATGGGGTACTTTGTGTAGAACAACCTCTTGGATCGACTCAAGTACAAGGTGGAAGGTTCGGAAGAAAATGGATTCTCAAGGCAAAGGTAAGAAAGCAAATCTAAAATATTAACCTTCGTGAGGTTAATAATTTGGTGCTTGAAGGCCTTCGATATTATCCTTTGAACTAAGGTAATTCACCCTCTTACCATGGAAATGAAAATTCATGCATTAGTCTATGGGACTTTGTGATGTTATTCTGATGACAGGTATTGTTTCTACATACCTGAAATGATTGCTCCTCCATTCTGCTGTGATTAACCTGCTCATTGGTTAAATGAAACTGAAAATCTTGAATTTTTTGTTAACCTTTGAACATCCTTCAATCTGATTGCTTGAGCACATTTAAGCTTAATTGAGTATCTGGTATATCAAATACTGAGTAGTGAAAAGGTGGATTATCTTCACCTGGAAACTCTCACTATGCGTGAGTTGGTCTTTGGACCAAAGTTCTCCGCCTTGTACCAGAACTAGAAAAAATTGATTGGTTGGCCTTGAAAGACTTCTTCTGATGCTACTATTTGCTCCTTGTTAGTTAGCCCCATGTCATAAGTGAAACATTGCACTTTCACTGAATTTTTCTAAGATTCATATTTTTGTCAAAGAGAGTCTTGCTAGTTAAACAAGTTGGAATGAATGATATTCTCTATTGACTGAGTGAACTCCAATTGGAACATGCAACATGCTCATGATTGATTACCTCAAAATTTTTAAAATTGATCCTTGTTGAAGTGAAGAGTTCTGCAATGGAAATGTCAACTCCTGAATGGCTTGTGAATGTTTTCAAAACCCTTGAAAATCTGCTCTTAACAACTTCTGACAATAAATGGCTTCCCTTTGTATATAAGCCACTTGTGATGGAAATTGTCCCATGCTCATCTTTCCAATCTGATTTGCTCTCTTGTATGTAGTGTCATTTTTCATCTTACATTCCATTCTCATATAAGAATAGACTACATGCATTAGAATTCATACATTAAGTGCAGTTAGCTCACTCATTCTGTACCAGAGGTTTTACACCACACTGCATTCTGTCTTGGCATGTTACATTTCATTATTATATGATCAAGGATTGCATTGCACTAGAACTCATGCATTAGCCGCATTCAGTTCGATCAATTGGTATCAGCTGCATATTTACATTGCATGTTGCATACATTCCCTTTGTGTGCTTGCTTGATATTATATGATATTCACCCTCATTCCTTGGCACTTCTATGACTTTATATCCTCTTGATAAATAATGATGCATTTGAGTCATTATTGGAGTGTTTCATGTCGTACACTCTGGGAGAGTTCTTATTTTATAAGTGCATCTATTTAGGGGGAGCTACCTTGTTATGTGTTCACGATATTTTCGGTATACATGCTGAATCAAATTCACACACTTCATGCACAAAATGTGAAAATGAGTGTTAAAGATAAGGATATATGAATTTCTTTTCAACACTCTCGAGATGTTAAACTTGCTGCATGTATGTTGAAGAGACAGTTGAGGAAAAAGCTGCCTACCCATCCTTGTTGAAAAATCTGAAATGAAAATGAAAGATAGAGCAATGCTCGGTCTCACTAAGTAAACTGGGCACATGTCACCTGAGACATGATGTGGTTCATATCTAAAAAGTGTTGACAAGTATCTCTGTTCAAAATGAGGTGAAATTGTTCAGTATTCTGAGGAACCGGAGATTCTGGCATGAGCTCCATGCGTCTACTCGCGTAAAAAGGGATTATTTGAACCTGATCACTCTTGAAAAATTATGTCTATCTTGAGTTGCAAAATGATGCTGAAAACTCATTGTGGTAGAACGTAGTCTCCAATACGATGTTCTCAAAATTTAAATGCAGTTTGTAAAATATCTCATAGTGTTAATCTGAAAATCTGAATATCCATATTGCAACTCTCATTTTTCATGTTACTCACTTACACATCTGGAAATTTGATTTAATATGTATTCAGAAAGTTGATTGACTGCATTAGCAATTGCATGAATCTCCTATATTGCACAATCTCCCATGTGCTACACATGTGCATTTCGGTTGTCCTGACTCTCTTGCATCTTTCTTATACCCATTCCCTTCTTCAATTAGTAAGGGGGAGATATGCTTGCATGTCTACATATACGTATCTGCCTGGTTGCATTGTGTGCTTATCATGTCTCATCATTTACATATATATAACTTCATGCACTATAATCGAAAATGTCAAAATATGTAAATCCATCACTTTCCAAAAATGTTTTCTGAGTTCAAAAATTGGCCTAGTGGTTTCTCATTCCATTGTATGCTTGCATTGAGTTTCATATGATTGCATTCATATTGTCATCATGTCTGTTCAGTTGCATTGCATGCATTCATAGTGTCACATGTGTTGCATTTCATACATTTCAAACTAAAATATAAAAATCAGAAAATTTGAAAATCAAAGAAACTCCTTTTGATATGCTTTCCTGCTCTTGCTTGTTGTGAAAATTTGACATGAGATCTAGCTTTTGAATGCTATTCTGCTGAACACCTCATCTTGTGAACATCTCCATTGGCTCCCATCCTTGAGGCCAATCATTCCATTCAATTGGTATCAATACATGCTTGATTGAATTTGCCTTGTTCGTCCATGATTTGCCCTTACTTCTTCTGATTTGATAAGATGGGCTTTTGCTGTTTCAAAGGGAGATAAGCGTGTTCTTCCTCATTTGGATTCTTCCAGCTTGTTGATCATGTCACAGGGAGAGAAAGTGCTGCATTATCCCACTTTTTGATTATGTCAAAGGGGGAGAGAAGAACAGATCATTGTGTGTGGACAGGGGGAGAAGAACATCTGTAATAGATGATTGTGTGTGGACAGGGGGAGAAGAACATCTGTGCCATTCCATTGCATATCATCATTAAATTTGTCATCATCAAAAAGGGGGAGATTGTTGAGTTATGGTTTTGATGAATGTTGCGTTTGTTAAGTTATGGTTTTGATGATAACTAAACTTAATGATGGCTTTAATGTTGATTACACCCTGTGGTTGATTACACATGTTCTTGATGATTGTGTTCATTCATCTTGTTGTTTATGTTGAGTTTGCAAGAGGCAAGAGGTTTCATAACCTCTTTAATATGAACAAGCATGGTATTAACCCTGACTATTTTACTTGCAGGATCAAACTCATGGTAGCCACCTGGTAAACCAAACATGTGAATAAGCACCCTGCTCCTCTGCAATTCAAAACATGTGATATATATCATTTTGATATATATCATTTACTGTCAAGAGACTTTGGTAAGATGCTCACCTTATTAAAGCTTCAATCTCACCATGGATATTTCATACATCTGTCATTAATACACCTCATTCTTACACCTTACACATGAAACCCTTCTGGCCATTATGTGCCCTCACCCGCGGATCGACCTACCCGGTCAGGTCGCGGGGGTCAAGGGGGCAGCGCCCCTTGCGGGAGTTTCCGGAGGCGGAGCCCCCGGAATAAAATTTAGAAACGCTCTAATGGTTTAGACGTTTCAAATGCATAAATCAAGTGAATCCAACCTCTAGATGCATGTATTTGATATGGACATGAAGCCCTTGAATTATGGACATGTTTCTTTGAGCTAACACTTCAATTTTGCAGGTATAGGTCTTTCCGGTCGACCTACACGCCTTGGCCGGTCGACCAGAATTGCCAGAGCCTAAAAATTCCAGATTCTGCAGGTAGCAGTCGACCGCCCCCAGGCGTCCGGTCGACCGATTTTGCCAGAGCCTAAAAGTTCGAGGATTTACAGGTTCCGGTCGACCGCTCCATGACCTCCGGTCGACCGCCAGCCCCGAGGCCTACTTTTGTTGACTTTTGTGTCTAGCTCGAGAAGAGGGGTTTCACCCCATTTCTTTAATCCTTTTGCCCCCAATTACACCAGGATTCGTGGATCTGGTCTAGGGGTTGTCCAAGGGCCTTTCAAGAGATATAAAACCAACCTAAAGGGTCATAAACCCTAAGCACCTAATGTGAGATCTAATAGAGGCTATCAAGGGGGAAAGTGAGCTGTTGCAAGAGCAAGAAGAGCTGCGTGAACAGTACTCCGTCCAACAATTTCTTCATCCATCTGAAGCCATTCAAGCTCAATCTGAAGCCAACAAAGCTCCAATCAAGAGGATAGGCAAGCAAGCAAGCAAAGGATCCAAGAGGGCTTCAAGGGAGATCAAAGGGGAAGGCTATCAAAGGAAGAAGAAGGCTGCTACAACCCTCCGTGAATAGTACTTCGTCCAGCAACCTCTTCATCCATCTGAAGGTATTCAAGCTCCATCTGAAGCCAGAAATCTCAAAGGAAGATAAGAAGCAAGCAAGGATCAAGGAGATCAAGGAAGCTGTCCAAGGAAGAAGGAACGGTTACTGTAGCCGTGAATAGTGATCCGTGAATCAACTCTTCATCCAGGAGCTGAAGATTCAAGATCCATCTGAAGCCATCAACTTCCAATGAACTGAAGAAGCAAGCATCATTCAAAGATCAATCAGCATACATTTAGGGGGAGCCAAATCAGGATTTTTTTTCAACTGTGCCTTATTATGTTTCAAGTTTCAGATTTGTGTTTCTTATAAACTGCAAACTCGTGTGTGTGAGGATCGTTGTTGGATCCGTGGTCGTTTGTGTGTGTGTCGTATTTGATTCATGTGTGTGTGTGGATCTTCCTAGATCTGTGTGTGGGGGTCTTTTTAGATCCGTTCGGTCTCGTGTGTGTGGTTTGCTGCACTTGTGGCAGCGGGTGTTTGTGTTGGTGATCCAGTTGTCGGATCGTGTTGGAGATTTCATCTCCGTGTGTGTGTGTTGTGTGTGGGCTGCGTCCCCATGTGTGTGGGTAGGCGTCGTCCTGCGTGTGTGGTTGGAGCGTTGTCTCAATTTGGGGATTTATCCCCGAGTGAAGCCTCACCGGGTTTGGTGAGGGGTGGACGTAGGATTGCCGTCGTTGCATCCGAACCACCTTAAAAACCGCTGTGCATTGTGTTTTGAATTGTGTGGTTTGGTCCTTTTCTTCTACCTCCATTCTACGTGGGTGTTAGTGTAATTGCAGTTCCGAATTTATCCTCGTATATCTTGCATAATCTATATCATCATCTAATTAAGTTTGATAAATCCAATTTGTGAATAGTCAGTTTTGAACCTATTGATTAGCCTTCTATCACATATTTCAAAAAGGGCAAAAGTTTTTGTAAAAGTTGTAAACACCCAATTCACCCCCCTCTTGGGTGTCATTATTCGCGGGACTTCATATGTGACTTATTACATATGTGGTCTTTTCACCAGAATTCAGATTCTTTGTAATGGCTGATTTCAGATTGATTTATTGGATAACCATAGTCCATTCCTGTGCTTCAGGGGGAGTTATGGTTTATTTGCATCTAATGGGAGAGTAGTCAATCATGCATGTTGATAGGGGGAGACCTGTTTCATTATCATAAGGGAGATCTTCATTTTAAAGAACCATGATTCATTCTCTGAATTTATGTGCTGTCTTTGTGTGCTGCATTTGACTCTCAAACCATTTCCCTTCTTTTTGCTTATGTCAAAGGGGGAGAATAGTTTGATGAGTCAGTGTGACTCATTATGTTGCCATCATTAAAAAGGGGGAGATTGTTGTGCCCCTTGTGCTTTGTTGATGATGTGGTGTTTTAATGATAGCAACATGAATGAGTCACCACATTGTTTTGAATATATCTGATCTATTCTGTGGAAGAATGCATGAGTGTATTCTATCTGATCTGTTATGTGCATGAGTGTGTGCATGAGTGTGCCAGCTCTGTGGGTCGACCCCCTCAGATTCGCATGTCTATACATTCATTACATATGAGCATCTGTATAGTGTTTGGCTAGCAAGTCTATACATCGTCAGGGCTCTTCATGCATGTGCATAGTCTATACATTGTGCATCTCGTTGACAAGTCTGCATATTCATGAAGTCTGTACAGCCATCCACTTGAAGCATTTCTTCAAGTCTACACAGCCTTTTGCATTGGACTGAAAGTCCATACATTGGCAAGTCTGTACATCGGCCCTGTAGCATGCACAAAGTAAAGTCCATACATTCGTTTCTAAGGCAAAGTCTATACATTGCCCTTGGACATCAAGGTCTGTACAGCCTTGTCTTTGGCAAGTCTGCACATCGAAGTTTATACATACAAATGAGCTTGGAATTTGACGACCAACAGAAGTGGCGTCACTTTTGATTCAAACGCCTAGGATGTAGGAGTCTTTTACATTGTGCATACTTTGATGCCTTAGCCAAGTCTATTCACTCGCTAGTGTGCACATGCATAGTCTGTACATTGGACTCATGCATACACAAGCATCCAAGTCTGTACAGAGTCATTTGCATTCCTTCATATCCAAGTCTGTACAGTCGGTGTCTGCATTGCATTGCATGCATCATGGTTGAAGTCCATACATTGAGCTGAAGGATACCTAAGTCTATACGTTGGCTCCTGAATGTTCTGAAGAGTCTGTACACTGCATTCGTTGAGTTCACTAAGTCCATACATTGGACTGTAGCACGCATCTCTGATGTCTATACATTCTCACTCACATTCTCCAAGTCTGTACAGAGTTGTCTGTGCATTGCACGTATTCTAAGTCTATACACTCTCCTGTGCAATGTCTACACATTCAATTGTTGTGTCTTGCTCAAGTCTGTACAGCCCTTTGGTTGTCAAGTCTATACATTGCTTTTGAATGAAGTCTGCACACTGGTCTTCACTTGAAGTATGTACAGCACCATGTTCATATTCTTCAAAGTCCATACATTGCATGGCGAAGTCCAAAGTCTATACATCGCCAGTGCATTCCTTGGATTGAAGTCTGTACAGCCTATCGTCTCATTTAGCGTCTTATGCATTTGTCAAAAGTCTATACATTGCAGCTCTCACATTCAGCAAGTCTATACAGTGTTTCAGGCTAAGTCTGTACATTGAGCGTCTCATGCATGTCCATACAACGCATTAGGCAAAGTCTGTACATCGGACTATTTCAAGTGAAGTCTATACATTGATTCACTGTTCATGCCTTCACTCAAAGTCTGTACAGTGAGCAGCGTGTCTGTGTCTCGTTCACATCTTCAAGTCTGTACATCGCTTGGCGTTCATCCAAGTCTGTACATCGCTTGGCGCTCACCAAGTCTGTACATCCTCCGCTAAGCCTTCAAAGTCTGTACAGCCATTCCCTGAGATCAAGTCATACATCGGCACTGTAGCTTGCTCAACTTAAGTCTATACATCCGTCTGTGCATTGTCTTGGCCATCGTCTCACAACTTTCAAGTCTATACATTGGTCGGTGGCAAGTCTGCACATTGGACTCTCACTCAAAGTCTGTACAACGCCATGTTCATATGACTCTAAGCCTATACACTGCACTGTAGAAGCTCGAGGTGAAGTCTGTACATCCATCAGTGAACCTCCAAGTCTGTACATCCACCAGTTCTGCTTGCAAGTCTATACATCGATAGCTTTACCGACGTTTGCACTCAAAGTCTATACACTGATAGCTTTACTGTCGTTCTGTGCAAGTCTATACATTTCCAGTCTTTACCTACGTTCAGTACTCCAAGTCTATACACTGGTAAAGTCTGCACATTGTGCCTTGAAGCTGTTCAAGTCTATACATTGTCTCGAGCATTCAAAGTCTATACAACGCTGTTGAGCTGAAGTCTGTACAGCCGTCTCTTTTGCTAATGTCTATACACTCGATTGCCTTGTTGTATTTGTCGAAGTCTGCACATTGCTGAATGCTCATCAAGTCCATACACTAGTAAGTCGTTACATTGCCTAAGTCCATACATTGGCTACTGTTCTTCAATGTCTGGACATTGCTTTACACTTCAGCAAGTATGTACAGCGGTTGCCTTCTTATATGAAGTCTGTACATTGCATTCCTATTCACGAAGTCTGTACAATGCATTCGCCTTCACAAGTCTATACAATGCATTTCATCTTGCAAGTCTGTACAGGGTTCTATTCTTACAACTGATAATCCGATACTCTGTCTGACAGGCACCCTTCGTGAAGCCTAATGAAGGCACGTGATCCAAGGAAGGACAAGGTGCCCAGATGAGGACACGTGGATGCAGTCCAGCCAGATGCTGCTACGTGGTCCGAATATTAGGGCGGGAACTGTGGAAGCCACACGCCCTATCTCCCCTGCTGCTGTTGTATATATACTAGTCTTCCTCCATCTGAAGAAGGGTGATCGAAGAAGAAGTAGCAAAAAGCAGAAGAGCAGAAGCAGAAGCAGTAAGAGTTAGCCTGTTCGATCCAGAGAAAAGAGAAAGAAAAGAGAAAGAGAAGAAGAGCAGAAGAGAAAGAAGAGAAAGAGAGAGATAGAGAGTTCGAGCAGAGAAAGTGAGAGAGATTGTGGTTGTCTAGCATTTGGATCAAATCCAAGCCAGATCTGCTCCTTCGAAAGCTATATTTCTTGTGCTTTATTTCCAGCTTTCAGTCGCTATTGGTTCATCTTTTGTGTTTTCATTTTATACATTTTATCAAGTTGTTAGTCAACGATTGCAGTGGTGGACTCCACTGGACGGCTAAGCTGTATTGCCCAGCGGTTTACAGAGGTGTTGCCTCTGGTCGGGTAAGCTGTAATCCCCAGTGTTGCAGTGGTGGATTCCACTGGACAGCAAGCTGTGTTGCTCAGCGGTTGTATGGCAAGCTGTGATGCCCAGCTGTTCAAGCTGTGAGTCAGCGGAATCCACACTCGGGTTGAGTGTGGGGTGGATGTAGGTCTGCTGGACCGAACCACCTAAAAATCCTTGTGCACAGTGGTTTGATCTCTTTGTGTGTTTGGCGCTAGATGATTGCATAGGGATGAGATAGGTTGATCTTCTACATGTGTTCATTTCAGTGCCGAGCACACTATATGTTTGATAGTGGTATTGAGTGTTTGTTTGATCTATCTAATTACTGCACACATTAGATGTTTGCGTAGGAGCACTCTACATATTTGCCTATAGGTTCAATAGATGACTGGATTAGTTTTTCTTAGTTAGTCTTAGTGCTTTTATTCCGCAAGTTCTGAACACTAGAATCTTAATTGGGTGAAAGTTTTTAAAGGGTATTCATTCCCCCCCCCTCTGAACACATAGCACCGAACCCAACATGTTTCTTATTATCTTGCCATCCTCACTTAGTTTGTTCCTAAAGACCCATTTAGTGCCTATGACAGATTGTGATGGAGGTCTAGGAATAAGATGCCAAACTTTATTCCTTTCAAATTGGTTTAACTCGTCTTGCATTGAATTTATCCAGTTTTCATCTTTTAATGCTTCATCAATATTTTTGGGTTCATGCTGCGAGACAAGAGCAAGTTGATCTAATTCTTCCACAACTTTAAAATGTGACCTTGTTCTAGGTGGGTCATTCAAGCTGCCAATGATATTTTCCAAGGGATGATCCTTAAGAATTCTAATGTTTGTAGAATCATTACCTTCTCTTGGAGCTTGATCCCTTGCATTGCTTGATTCAGCTAGGTCACCATCTTCTTTTATTTCTTCTTGTGGAGGATCACTCTTGTCCTTTATGCTTAGGAATTCACATCTTCATCGTTTTTCCTGCAAGAGTTATCATTGTTAGAATCATGATATTCATCAAAGGAAACATGGGGTGATTCTTCCACAGTTTGACTCTTGATATTATAAATTCTATAAGCCCTAGATCTATCAAAATATCCAAGGAATATACCTTCATCACTCTTGGGCTCGAATTTATCTAAATCTCTTTTGTCATTATTGTGGATGAAGCATTTAGATCCAAACACTTTCATATGTGAGAGAGAGGGCTTTTTACCTTTCAGCAACTCATAAGGAGTCTTTTTGGTGTGTGATTTTACCATAGAGCGGTTGATAATGTAACATGCTGAGTTTACCGCTTCAGCCCAAAACCTCCTTGGAAGTTGCCGTTCAGAAAGCATGGTTCTTGTCATCTCTACAAATGTTCGGTTTCTCCTTTCAACTACACCGTTTTGCTCTGGGGTTCTTGGTGAAGAAAACCGGTGTGAAATGCCTTCAGCCCTGCAAAGATTATAGAAATCAGCATTTTCAAATTCACCACCATGATCAGATTGAATCTTGAAAATTTTTAACTCACCGTCCTGCTTTATCTTCATGTAGAGTGCCTGAAACTCATCAAATGCATCATTTTTATGTGTGAGAAAGAAAACTCATGTGAACCTAGAAAAGTCATCCATCAAGACATATCCATATTTTCTACCACTTAAGCTAGTAGTTCTGGTTGGGCCAAACAAGTCCATATGAATTAGCTCGAGTGGTTTGGATGATGTATTTTCAGATCTTCCCTTGAAATATTTTCTTGTTTGTTTACCTAGGGCACATGCATCACACAACTTGTTTTCTTGTTTAAATGATAATTCAGGTAACCCTTTCACCATTGAATGCTTTAACAGTTTATGTAAGACATTATAGCTAGCATGTCCTAGTCTGCGATGCCATAACCAAGTAATTTCAGATTTTGGTGCAGCAAGACAAAGATTTAAATGAGCAGGATCATCTAAGTCAATCATGTAAACATTGTTGACTCTCTTACCAGAAAATTTTACCTTGTCAGATTTTGGTTCAAGAATTCTACATTCATGAGAGTCAAACAACACTTTGTGACCCTTATCACACAATTGACTTATACTAAGCAAGTTGTATTTCAAACCTTCAACTAGCAACACATTTCCGATGGAGTTGGAGAGATTCTTACCTACATTACCTGTTCCAATGATTTTTCCTTTGTTGTTCCCTCCAAATCTGACGTGTCCTCCTTCCTTTTCCTCCAAGAGACAAAATTTTGATGTGTCTCCAGTCATGTGTCTTGAACAGTCGCTATCAAGGTACCACCTGTTATGCATGGCTGCAAGACACTCCTACACAAGCAATTAAGTAATTGTGTTTGGAACCCAACCAAATTTGGGTCCCATCAAACTCTTCAAATTTTCAAAGCATGAAGCCATTTCTTTTGGAATCCAAACCTTCATAGCATTCATGTTTTGTTTGCTTAGAGTAGGGATTTGATTTTTCTTTTCAACCTTGACATTCATTTTCTATTTGGAGGCTCTTGGTTGGAATTTGTGAAAGTTTGATGAAGTTGGCTTCTTAACCCATTGTGGCCATTGGTTGTTCTTGGGTTGAAAATAATTGTTTTGCCACCTATGGGATTGATGAACACAGAAATCACAATTGTCCCAAAGATATGGTGATGCTAGCCTATATGAGTGTGCAATCCAATTGTGGTGAAATTTGGAAGGTTGAGCATGCAATGGCCAAGGAAGTGTTGACCTATGCTGCGGGGAAGGTCGACCTTTCTTAGGTTTTTGGACATGCTTTTTGGGAATGTTGGTGACTGCCTCTTCAATCTTTTCTTTCCCTTTCTCCTTTTGTTTTTGCTGATTTTGTGTGCGAGTTGTGTTTGAGGTGGAAGCTTCGGAAGATGAAACAAATGTGACAGTTTTTAACCCAATTGGCCTTTTGTTTGTAGGTTCAAAACCTAACCCATCTTTGTTGTGGTTCATTCTAGTTCCTAGCAATGCATCTAGGTTTTGTCTTCCATCCACAAACTTTTCTAAAGATTGTTGTTTATCCTTCAACTCTTTTTGTAGGTTTTCAATATTTTGAAAAAGTTGAATATTGACTTGTTTGATAGCTTCATACTTTTCATTGCTCAATTTACTGTCTTTTTCATAGCTTTACATTTTGAGCTTCATGCTATCAATTTCATTTCTCAAATCCTCATTTTCAGTTTCCAAGTTAGCCATTTCTTTTCTTCCTTCCTCCAAATCCTCAATCATTTTCTTAAGATCTTCAATTTCAGTCTCAAGTAGAGTAGTCTTATCATTCATATCATGATCATGCACAAATGAGTTAATTTTCTTTTTCAATGATTTATTCTCCTTTTTATACATTTCATATTTTTCCATGAGTTGTATATATGCATCCTCCCAATCATCAATTGTATAATCTTCAAATGGAGAATTTACCTCAGTTTCTTCATCACCTTTGGCCATAAGGCAGAAATCTTCTTTTTCTTTATCCGAGGAGCTAGTTCCGTCATCACTTTCCTATTCATCGCTCCATGTGGACACCATGGCATTGTTCTTCTTCTTGCCCTTCCATTTGTCAGCTTTTCTGAATCTGTCGGGACAATCATTCTTGAAATGCCCTGGTTTGTTGCAAGAATAATAAATGATTTTGTCAGATTTCTTAGAGTTTTCAGAATTAGATTTGAAACCATTTTCTTACCTTTGACCTTCCTCTCATGAAGCTCTTACCTTCCTTTCTTGGGAATTTTTTGAACTTACGTGTGAGCATGGCTACGTCATCCTCATCTCACTCACTTCCCGAATCCTCACCTTCATCGGAAGAGCCTTGACGGCTGGGTCCTGCTTTAAGAGCTAGGGACTTCTTCTTAGGTGTCTCAGCCTCTTTGTTCTTGAGATTGATCTCATAGGTCATCAATGACCCAATGAGTTCATCTACCTTGGTAGTTGTGAGATCTCTCGATTCTTCAACAACGGTAGCCTTTGTGTGCCATGCTGGAGTTAACAATCTGAGAATTTTTCTTACAATTTCTTGCTCTGAATATTTCTTTCCCAAATCAGTTAAACTATTAGTAAGCACAGTCAATCGAGCATACATATCTTGAATTGACTCATCAGGCTTCATGCGGAACATTTCATATTCAGAAACTAAAATGTTGGCTTTTGTTTCTCGTACCTGAGAGGTTCCTTCGTAGATTACCTCTAACTTATCCCACATTTGTTTTGCAGATGCGCAGGTAGCCACTCTTGAGAATTCTACTGGATGGAGTGAGCATTGCATGATGTGTTTAGCATTCCAGTTGACAGTTGATTGTCTTATTTGTTCTTTGGTCCACAAGTCCTCATTATCCGTAAGCTCATACGGACCTTTGCTGATTACTCTCCAAAGTTCGTAGTCTTGGGCGCGAATGAACACCTGCATGCGATGTTTCCAATAAGGATAATTAGTTCCAGTAAAGTAAGGAGGCCTATTCACAGCATGTCCTTCAGGTAGAAAACCCTTGGACGCTGATCCAACATTTCCCTCAAAGTCGTTGGACCCCATAATGAGAGATTAGGCTCTGATACCACTTGTTGTGTAGTGGACAGCGGATCTAGAGGGGAGAGGTGAATAGATCTGCCCATCTTTTCGCAATGGAACCCTCTAAATAGCTAGATAGAACAAATCACATCAGAATATAACTAGCTAAACGAAGGATACAACGATTTGCTTAGCAAGATGATTACTAATATATCGATTCGAACCTAAGCATGCATCTGGAACGAAACAATCACACAAACAAACCACAACACACGAGATTTTAAGGTGGTTCGGATTGAATCCCTAGTCCTACGTCTACCCCTCACCAAATCCGGTGAGGCTTCACTAGTGCAGTGCACCAAACCGTAAATCAGAGAACCACCGACTTCCTTCCTACTAACCACCGGTAGGGACGTCAACACCGCAGATCGGACAACTTCCGATTGCCTTCCTACTAACCACCGGTAGGGACGATCTATGGTTTTGATCGTTTGTATGAAATGAAAGAGAACAAATATCAAGCTATTAAAACAAGATATGAAATAAACCCAAGAAGAAAAATCTTGTCTGAGATTGCTGGAGCTTGAATCGGATGCTTTGAAGGTGTCTTCTTCCTTGCAAGATGATCTTCCTTGAATCTCGTCTAGTTGATGAAGAAGATGATGAATGTAGATTCGATCTTCCTTTTGATCTTCCTGAGTTGATGAAGAGGAAGAAGGATGTAGTTTAGATCACCCTTGAGAGCCTTGATTGCTTCTTCTTCCTTGGAGGTTGAGATGGCTTCAGATCTGGACTTGAATGTCTTGGAATGGATGAAGAACTCCTGCCCGAAACACTGTTCACGGAGGTGCTACAGTGCCCACGAATGGCCTCCCTTGATCTCTCTTGAAGCCTTGAAGCATTAGGGTTTCTAACCCTTCATGTGTTGGTTTTATAGACCTTGAATGGTCTTTGGACACCCCCCAGACCAGATCCACAAATCATGGGAGATTAGGTGAGTTTTGATTAAACAAATCCATGGAAAGGGGCTGGCCACAAGGTGGAAATCGAAGTCAAATATGGCTGCATCGGGGCTGGCGGTCGACCTGCAGCTTCTGGCGGTCGACCGCTACTGAGAATTGCTATAGAGGATTAGTCCCTGGAATTTCCGGTCGACCGCTACGGGCTGGAGGTCGATCGCCAGCTGAAACTTGTGCATACTGGCAATTCCTGGCTGGGGTGATCGACCGCCCCTGCGCTGGCGGTCGATCGCCAGCTGGGCAGACCCCGGTCCATCCCGGGTCGGTCCGTTAGCCGCTTCAGCTCCGTCGCTTGACTTCTTTAACATCCTGTTCATGTCTGTGGCATCACCTTTGATAGTCTAAAAGGTATCAACTGAGTCTCTGGCCTTGGATTCTCTTGGCTATACTTCTTTGTGCATTGTCCTTCGATGTATGATGAGTCGACTATCACGTGTCGACTTTTGCTTGTGTTCGCATTCTTGCTTGGGCGCGATCAATGAGCTTTCACTTTTGCCATTGCCACTTGATTCCTTGTCCATTCATTGGCATATCTGTCATGAACAAAAACATCACGTATGTCAGTCACATGAGAGTGGAAAATATCACTGACTAATAGTTGTAGATTCTATTTAAAATCCACTTAATGAAAAATTAAGAATGAATAAATAAGTATGAAATAGCACAAATAAGCACGAGGTGCTAAGATGGAGTTGTGATCGCCAGAGGGATTACCTCAATAAGAAGAAAAAGTGATCGCGTATACCTGGTGGAATTTGAGACGCGGGATGGATGTGGATTTCTTCCTCCAACTTCAATCGGCCGGCCGATGAAGTGGGTCTTCTTAGTTGATTACCTTGCAAAACGGACAATAAACACAAACAAGAAGAGAAGGGTCAGCCCAAAACGCAGTAGCATCTATCCAAATAGACATGTAATAATGAAGGAAAGAAAGGCACATGCACACCTTATTTTTGGTTGTTTTTAAAACCCCTTAACAAGACTTAAGGGAGGGGGAGTATGACAATAAAGTGTGAATAAATATAAAGGATGAACGTGTATGATGAATGGAGTGATATGAATAAATAAAATAAAGAGATGAAAAGGGGTGAAATCCTGCTGTCCCTGGCGACAGTAAAGGAAAAAATGAATGAAGACGACAGAAATATATGGATGAAGCCGGATGAAGTAGGCTCTGTTCGTAAAAAATGCTTAACCCTCTTTTACGGATGCTTCAACGCTTCAACCTTTCAAAACTTTAACCCCTTTAACCCCTTCAACTTATAGCCTCGATTGGATGTGATCAAGCAAGGTAAGATCAGAACGGGTAATGAGGCATTCAAGGAAGGATTAAGATCGAGCAAGAGACCAAATTACGATAGGGAACTGTGAGGGAAAGTTTGAAAAAGGAAGGACTCTGGAGCGAAACACGCCTTAATCGAGGACGTCTCTTGATGAATTGACGACCGCAACAAAGGCGTTTCTTAAAACACGACCTAGAAAAGGACGTTTCTTCCTGGATTTAATTTTAGAAATAAAACTTGCTCTGTTTAAACGCTGATATAACACGCCTATGATTACGGCGTTTCTTAAAAACACGCCTTGAGGAAAGGCGTTACTCAGAAAATGCCTTTTATGATAATTCCAGAAATTAGCGTATAATACCAAGAATTGACGCCCTGTCGCACGGTCGTCCTTTCTGTGAAAACGCCTTATTACAGGTCGTGAATTTATAAATTAACGCCCTTACCAAAGTCGTGAATCACAAAAATGCAGGAAAAATGCATA
This sequence comes from Amorphophallus konjac, assembly GCA_022559845.1. NCBI lineage: Eukaryota > Viridiplantae > Streptophyta > Magnoliopsida > Alismatales > Araceae > Amorphophallus > Amorphophallus konjac. The sequence goes on from CM040123.1 coordinate 367,954,352, forward strand.
AAAATAGAAAAACTTCATATTATAAGAATATTGAAGTCCACTTGGGGCATTTACATAATAACATGAGATTTGATCAACAAAACGTCAATTTTGGCGTGTCTACAGCTGCCCCGCCTTGGCGTCTGCTTTGCAAGGGAGTGAAACGAAAATGAGATGAAGTAGAATGAACTGATAAGGAGACGCCAAGGTGTGATGGGACACGCCTCAGACACTAAGCATTTGAAATCTGTCCAAGATTCAAAGTGAAACAACTCTGAGTGGTTCCAAGGAAACATCGATTTGTCGGATAAAAGGAGATTAAACTAAGTAAATAAAGGGTGTGCGCGCGGGCACGACAGGGAAAGACCATTGGAGAGCGATTACCAGCCAATGTGGACGTGCTGCAACCAAGGTAAATTTAGAAAAGTAAAGAGAATTGGGATAAAGATCCAACAAAAGGAACACTTTCAAGGAATCAGCCTGAATGGCTTCAAATAGAACGAAGTACTTGATTTGGAATGGAATATCTCATGTCAACTCAATCGAGAGCGAGTGAACTTCATTATTGCCATAATATGAAGATTTTCATCATGAAACTTAAAGTCCTACATGATGCATGCTGGGCTAAAAGAAAAGATTAAAACAAACTAAAAATAGAAAATAATCAAGGATAATATTGCTAAGCTGTTTAGGTCTGGTCAAGAATCCATATTTCTGAGCTAACACTAAGCCGAAGCCCGTTTGTCCGCGCATCAACTCAGAAAGTGGAACCATCGTCCCAAGCCTTTAACAACTCAACGGCCTATCCGTGTGATCAAGATTCTCCTGAAATCGTCTTCGTTTTTGATAAAGGGGAACTCAAATTTCAGGTTCATCATAACCACAAGGTCCCTGATATACTATAATATCGTAGATATCATATGATAATAATAATGCTTATAAGAAACAATACAAGGTGACACGATGTTGCTCCCATGAGCGATCCAAACGCCCTGAATCCTGCAAACTTCTGCACTTTGAAAGTTATTAGACTTCATTTATCAATTCAGAACATGACATGATCATAAGTGCTTAATCATAAACAATTTCATCAAATAATAGCACTTAAGTTCATTCAAAAGCATTGGGAGGGCAAAAACGTAGGCCAATAAAACACGCCTAAGAATAGGGCGTTAAAAGCATGAAAGACGCCGTTCCATAGGTCGTTAATTGTTAAAACACGTCCTACTCAAAGGCGTCACCAAGAAAGGAAGCTTAGAAGAAACACGACCTGATCAAAACACGACCATGCCAAATGTCGTCTCATCAAAAAAATACGCCCTTTCATAGGGCGTAACCAACAGAGAAAGCTTGGAAGAAACACGACCTCAGCAAAGGCGTTACATTAAACACGACCAGTATAAGGTCGTCAAATCAAAAATACACGCCCTTACACAAGGCGTGAATTAGCCCGATCCTCCGTTTCTAAATCAAGAACAGAGTCCTTAACCCAATCAAACTTCTATCTTCGGGGCTCTTTAGGACTCTTCAAATCCTTATAAAACGGCAGACTTTTTTAACCAAATCATCAGAATTCTTCTGCGGCCGAACTGCTTCGTTTCTTTCTTTTTCTGCAGGCCTTTGTTCTTTTCTTGCTTCTCAACTGCTGGCGGCGATGGACAGAATACTGAAGAAACCTAAGATTTCTACTCCTAGAATCTCTGAAATACAAGGGCACATAAGCAACCGCATTGCTTTGAAACAGGTAAGCTTTCTCTTCTGCCCGTTGCTTTGCGATGCTCCTTCTGCCGAATTCTCCTTTCACGTTGCATATACTCATACTTGTTTACTGCATGTGCTCTGTTCTTCACAGGACTATCCAAATCTTCCGGGAGCTAGAAGATATGTCCAAATCAAATGGTTGCCCCTCATCCTCTCCAAGTTTACTTCAGACATGAGGGTATATGTAGCTAGATGGCATCTCTTGGGGTTGATAACCCATGCCAAGCATTACGATCAAATCCACATAGATTGGGCTGCCATAGGAGCATTGATTGAAACCTGGCATCCTTCCACCCATACTTTCTTATTTTCCACATTTGAGGCCACCATCTTGCTAGAGGAAGTAGAGATGATCCTAGGCTTGAAAAGGATGAAACACGGAGAAGAAGAAAAGATGGCCATCACGCCAAGGCCCATCTCCTCCCATGAGTTACTAACCTCGTTGATACCTAGCCCAAATATAGTGAACCAAATTAAGGTCACTAAAGGAGTTAACCTCTTGAAGCTCGCCTCATGGGTGTACAAGAGGGTGACTAAAGCCTTCGTGGTATGCTTGGCAGGAGGACTCCTATTCCCATCCACGGAGGACTTTCTAGAGGAATCTCAATTGAGCGCAGTGGTGAGCTTGTGGGAAGAAGAGAGAGTGGGACCGGCGATCCTAGCATATCTCTATAGTGGGCTTACATCGGCGGCCATGGGAAGGCCCATTTATGGGTGCATGCTAGCACTCTCGAGTTGGATTGACTTACACTTCAAGTTTGATTCATGCCGTGAAGCCCAACAACCTTCAAGAATTTTCTCAAAGAGCCCACTCTCATATATAACCGGCTCATTAGGTATAAGCAATAGAGTGACCAACCGAATTCCTCAAATCAAGAAGAGAGGGGATTGGAGGGAGCACCTAAAGGTAATGCCAAAGAATCTTTTTACTTGCGCCCCGGGTGTATTTAAAATGCAGGAACTTCGTGCACGCTTTTCCATCGGGACGGACCTTCGTCTTATTGGTGCTTCGGACTTCGTTTTATATAATGCACACCGGTGCCTTCCTCAGCTTGGGCTCCCAAGGCAACACTTGGAGGATGTCTCTCATCTTCCTCCAATCAAATCAAGGGATCTAGGCAACAATGAAGATGGTGAGGAGGTTATCACCATTCAAGCTTTATGGAGGCTAAGCAAGCTTCATCAACCTGTAGAAGACTCGGATGAAGACAAGGAACAGTGGAAAATTTATGTAACTTCATTGAGAAAATTAAGGCCCAAAGTGGCTCATTAGTCATTGTAGTTCCTCTTTTCAAAATAATAAAGATTGTTTTCTGATTGAGCCAACTGCCACTGTGATTATGAACGAAATCATCCAAAAAACTATGTTTCTGTTGTGAATAACGCCTCCAAGAGCGTCGCGAATTAACAAATACACGCCTTATTCCAAGGCGCTTCAACGGGCACTTCGTGAACAATTGACGCCTGCAACTATGGGCGTTACTTTGAATGACGACCTCAAGAAAGGCGTGAACAGATTTAAACCCAAAAGAATATAATCGTTGACTTCTCAAAAAATAACGCCTTTTCCGTAGTCACGTTTCAATAATAACACGCCTTTACCAGAGGCGTTACTTCAAACAGCAATGATGACTTCCCTCACATCAATCAACGCCCATTCAATGCGTCTGACGACGGTTATCGTTCCCCATGCGAACTAAATTAACGCTTTAATCCTCGTCGCCAATTTCCATAAAACGCCCAAAGGATGGTCGTGAATTCGATTATAAACGCCTTTATCCAGGGCGTGTCTTCTTTTCGAAACCCAAAAGCCATCGAGCCTCCTTCTTCTTCCTCCTTCCGTTTTCATTTCGCCCTTTCATCTCTGCAAACCCTAACCGAAACCACCCGTTCTCTCTCTCTCGTTCTCTTCTCTCAATCTCCCTTTGTCTCTCTCTGTCTCACTTCCTACCCTAGCCATGGCCAAACGCCAAAGAATTAGTGCCCCAGACGTGGTTGACCTCGACGCCTCCCACGCCCAAGAAGAAGAACTTTCCATGGAGGAGCTTGCCGTCGTGGCCTATGAAGACGAGCCGGCGACGGCCGGCGGCGACGAGGCCGACGGAGCAACGGGCGAAGCAGAAGACGCAGAAGGTGGAGAGGAAGAAGAAGAAGATGGAGAAGAAGAAGATGGAGAAGAAGAAGGACCACCGCCCACGGCGGCAATCGTTCCCCGGGGGCAACTCCGGCGGCCCAGACGACCGCTACCCCGGCCACAACCCCAGAAGCACAAAAAGGTAAGTTCCCCTCCCCCAATTCTACTTTTTATTTTCATTTTATTTGGTTTCCTTTGATCGCCATAGCCCTCGGGCACGAACCTGCAACTCAGAAAAGACACGCCTCCGACGGGGGCGTTAATCACAAGTGACACGCCCCATCCTGGGGCGTGAATTCCTTTTATTAATTAATTTTCATGAAACACGCCCCGAAGCATGTCGTTTCTTAAAGCTTATGATTTTTCATGAATTCCATGCTCATTAAACAATTTCCAAAAAAATATTTTCATGAATTATTTCGCATGCTGTCAGTTATTTGATTTTTCTGTAAAATTGAGAACCCACGCCCTCCAGCAGGGCGTTAATTCAACAAGAGACGCCCAAACAAGAGGGCGTCGCTTCATTCATTAACGACCCAAAAATTAACCACCTTTAGGAAAACGCCCTACCACAGGGCGTTAATTCAACAAGAAACGCCTAACACCGAGGCGTGATTAAAAGTATATTTCAGAAATAGCAAAACAACCACCAAAGAACGCCTAAGACTGAGGCGTAATTAACATAAAAAACGCCCTCATTAAGGGCGTTACATTAAAGTTTACTTTGAAAAACGCCCCCCACAGGGGCGTGAATTCATCAAGAAACGACCTGAGGGTGGCCGTGAATTCAAAAACACCAAAATTCAATAGCATGCCAAACCAAATGTAATTCCACATTAATATCCAATCAATTAAGCAAAATAATTCATTTTTACTGCATGCAGGGGCTGATGAGGACCCGTATCTCATGGGTCATGGTCTGGGCAGCATACCAGGGTCTCCCCGACTTCCAGAGGGTTAGAGTAGAGGCCATGGGGTTTGGGGCTTTTCTATCCATTGAGCCTTTTAGACCTGACCTAGCACTGATCCAGGTTTTGAGGGAGAGATGGGATAGGGTTAGCCGGACTTTTCTGATGCCCTGGGGGCATATGGTTCCTAGTTTAGAGGATGTAGCCAGGATTACAGGTTTACGGGTAGATGGTGAGGCTGTGAGTGGGTTCACCTATTCTGACTATTCAGAGATGGCCCGGAGGCTACTAGGGCTTGAGATGGTCTACGAGGGACCTAGCGAGTGTAGGACCATTTTCCGCACGGACCTGACTACGGTGATGGGTCTAGGAGATGCCAGACATAGGTCGGGGGAGACCTTAGGTGAGTTTGCACAGCGGCTGACCGACGGGGTGAGAGCGGCATGCTGCCAGGACCCGACTGACCATGAGAGAGCGGACCGAGACCTGAGGAGGTTCCTGCTGCTGCTGCTCGGGAGATTATTGCTGGGGACGAAAGCCGATGTCATCAACTGCCGCTTCTTAGGCATCCTTGAGGATCTGGAGACGGTTGGCACGTATGCTTGGGGAGCGGCCCTGCTGGCGCATTTGATGGCCGATCTGTCCACGGGGACAGGCCGTGAGACGACCGTCAGTGGCTTCTCACCTCTTCTTCAGGTATGCAATTTTCGTTTTCTTTTATTCTATATTATGATGCATGTGAATATAGTACTAATGCAATGCATGGATGCAGGTGTGGAGCCACCTATACATGCCGATGGGACGTGTTGACCCACGGCCAGGAGCTGAGGGATCCTTCCCTCTGGCGCAACGCTGGGTGCCTGTTATCTTTGGTGCCCCACTTGACTACGAGTTGTGGGTTTTACGGAGAGAGTTCCGCGACTTCCCTCCCTCGCTGGTATGTATGAATGAATGATATGCATTTCTTTTTTTGTTGTTTATTTGAATATGATGAAATGATAATGACGCGTGTTCATGAATGCAGGTGCAGTGGAGACCATATGAGGGGATGACTGATGAGGGCCAGCCTTGGGTCGTATCGGGGCGACCTCGCTTCGGGCGTGAGCTGTGGCTTCACTGCTTGAGCGAGATCGAGCCGTTACGGCTTCGGCTGGTGATGAGGACCCTGGGCCTGCCCCAGGAATGGATCGAGGTCGGGGAGCCTCGAGGGATTGGAAAGAAAACCCGCGGTCGCACTAAGACGACCGACTGGCGGGTACGGTTTGAGGAGCAGTACGCTGACTGGCAGCGAGGCGGGACCCGAGTTGTTTCCCACGCGACAGACAGCTCCGAGTACCTCCGGCGCTATTGGGAGGTTCACGCCGGCCGACCCCAGATGAGGGTCTTAGGGGTATGTATGAAATGCAATTATTTCTAAATTGAATGCAAATGCTTATGTGACTATCATGTGACTAACATGCAATGGATGCAGGACGCGAGGGACATCGCAGCTATAAATGCCCAGGCCCATCTACATAGCCTGGAGGACCAGCTGGCCGCCACACGGGCCGACCTGGAGACCCTGGTGAGTGTTTAAATTATTCCTATATGCAAGTGAAATTTTTTGTTGAATTAATGATTAGCCACTGACGGTCCTCAATGAATGCAGCGTGCCCAGCAGGGAGCAGTGAGGAGAGATCCGGGGGAGGCCTCCAGCTCGAGGGGTCCTAGTGCAGAGGTGACTGTACTGACGGAGCAGCTAGCCAGAGCGGTTGCACGAGCTGAGGCAGCGGAGCGTGACCTTGCTTCACGGGTAAATTCTGAGCTCGAAACCTCATTCAAATAATGATTAGATATAAATCGTGCACTGATAAAAATTCATTTTTACAGACTGAAGAGCTTCGAGCCACTCTTATTTGCGTAGATGAGGGCTTCCGAGCGACGAGCTCACAGGTGCGTGACCTACCTTTAGTCACATGTTGTTATTTCATTTCATGAATTATTGAACTGTGGAACTGATGATTTGTTTACCTGTTTGTAGGCTGCTCAGCTGAAGGCGATACGTACCGAGTTGTCGATCCGTGATCAGCGGATCGTAGAGCTTCAGCGGGCCTTGCAGCAGCGCAGTGAGCTTCCTCAGGACGTGGCCGAGCTGCGGGTTGCCCTGGAGCTGGAGAGGAGGGAGCGTGCTCGTGAGCGCGAGGAGCGGGCTCGTGAGCGCGAGGAGCACCAGGCGGAGCGTGCCCGGTTCCAGGAGCAGTTGTTGGCACGAGAGCGTGAGCTGGCGGACTCGAGGACCCAGTTGATCCTTTCCCAGGAGCGGCTTCGAGTGTCCGAGGAGCGGCTGCAGCGAGGCCGTGAGCGAGCACGGGCTGCGGGGTACTCCTTCACCAGCTCCACCTTTGTGGCGGGTTCTTCCCTCCGAGAGAGGAGCGAGGCAGGGGGACACGTTCGGGTTCCGGCTTCTTCGCGGGGGCCTATGCCTCCTCCACCAGCGCCGGCTCGGGGCGGTGAGGAGGAGGTTGAGAGCAGGCGAGTAGAGGAGGGTGGAGGCGAGAGCTGAGAGTTTTGTACTTGTACTCCTCCACCTTCACACCTGTACATGATAGACATGATGATATATATATATGAGATTTGAGCTTTTGTTACCTGAGTACTTGTATGGTTGTGGACTTGTGTTTGTGCACTTTTTCCTTCTCTCGTTCCTCGTGTTTGCTTTACTTTTGCCCTGTATCTGCGGCTGTGGTTTTCACTTGAACAAACAGGTTAATTCATCTGTTCGACTTGGCCCCTTGCCTGCTGAGCAAGGGGTGTAAATATTTTGACCTTAATAATGGGTCAAGGGGCCAAGCCTTTAATTAAAATAAGGCAAAAATGAAATGACCAAAACTGGGAGATGCCTCATGCAATCACACATATGCAAACAATAATTAAAAGCTGTCCAGGCAAGAGTGCAATTCATGCAACATGAAGAATTTATTTTTGTTCTTTTCATTATCTGTATATATATTTTTTTTGGATTTTCTGAAAAACACGCCTTAGATAAGGTCGTTATCCTCGTAAAAGACGCCCTCGGAGACGGCGTTACTGTGAAAAGATTTTTGAATTTTGTTGAAAACACGACCTTCCAAGAGGCGTTATTTTTTAAAGAAACGCCTAAGATCTAGGCGTGAATCAGCATAAAAGTGCCTTGAACGAAGGCGTTAATTTTTATTCCTCCCAAATTGGGCTGATAAAGAAATCAAGGTGGTGGGTCCTACTTGGTCATCTTCTAAGTTCCATTAACCTTTCTTGAATAATTAAAAAGGGGAATTGGCGTGCATATAGTTGGACTTATACACGAGATTTCGTACAGTGCATTCTCTTCAGTTTGGTTTCGACCATTCCGCTGGTTCATGACTTTTTCCAAAATAAAAGAGAAAGCATGAGGAAGCCCACAAGAGATTTAAAGATGCTCGAGGCAAAGCCACCTCCCCTACCCTATGCCTGTTGGGGTTCGGTCTTTGGCGTAGGGACGCTTTGTTGCCTTTTTGCCCCTTTTCACATTGCATGCATACGCCCAAGGTTTTCCTTGCGGGGACTTTGCCCTCTTGACATGCTTTTCTTTTCACCATTGACTTTCACTTAGGAACTTGGCTTGCATTGAAATAGAACTGACGAACAACCTAATTGTACTTGGGCTTTTGTGGCATTTGTTCCCTTTTGGGCCTTGACTTCCTCCTACTAGGGCGGCGGATAGGCTTGGCAGGTCTACCTCGAGACCTCCCTTCCTCCCTTGTGGGCCGAAGAAGAAGAATGGATATCGTCTTTCACCTTTGATCTGGTTTCAACTTTCCATCAGATTTTGCACTGCTTGATCTCAAGGGTAAAGTGTGTAGTGTGTGCGGGGTCAATTCCCATTTTAAATTAGCAAGACTGATGAAATGGATTCTGAATTTTAACCCTTCGGACCGGGGACCTTTACATGTCATGTCCGCCCAATAAAAGGAGAACCATGAAGAAAACTCTCTTTGTTTTGGATTTTGGGAAATATTCAGATTTTTTTTGGATTATCTGGGAGATTTCCATTTTCTTTGGTTTTTTGTGAAGTTTTCAATTTTTTTTGTTTGGATTTTTGTTTAGGGGTAATATTTCTTGAGATACAAACCATTCCAGGGGTGAGTTAATTCCTCTCCTTCAGCATTAACTAGTTTATAAGCATTGCCCGGATAAACATCTTTTATGACAAACGGCCCTTCCCAATTTGGTTGGAGCTTTGAACGAGGGCCACCCGGCTTTACAAAAATTCTTTTGATTACCATTTCACCGACCTTAAATTTTCTCTCAATTACCTTCTTTTGATAGAAACGTGAGAGCCTGTTTTGATAAACGCGCGCATGCTCAGCGGCGACCAGACGCTTCTCATCTAGGAGTTCCAATTGAGCAAGGAGTGAATCACGACGTTCATCGATAGAGAGCTCCTTGTCCAATTGTACTCGCAGAGAGGGAATAAGAATCTCATAAGGGACCACGGCCTCCATCCCATAAGTAAGGGCGAAAGGAGTTTGCCCAGTGGGGGTTCGGATGGAAGTGCGGTAAGCCCAAAGAGCTTCAACCAGCTTGTCCGGCCAGTCCGAAAATTTATTAGCCTCACACGTCTTCTTAACAATTTTGATCAAGGTTTTATTAGTGGCCTCTGCTTGGCCATTGCCCTGCGGATAATAGGGAGAAGAATGATGCAATGCAATGTTATACCTGTCGCAGAGATCCTTGAGATCTTGGGAGATAAATTGAGGTCCATTGTCGGTGACGATGGTGCTTGGGATCCCGAACCTCGTGATGATGTTCTTCATGATAAATTTGCAGACGGTTGATGCTTTAATCTCCACGTAAGCTTCTGCTTCTGCCCACTTGGTGAAGTACTCCGTTGCCGTGAGAATGAATGATTTTTGCTTGGTCAGGAGGTTCGAATCACCGAGAGGTCCAATGATATCAAAAGCCCACATGGAAAAAGGCCATGGGGAGGATGTAGGGTGGAGTGAAGAAGCAGGAGAATGAATCTTGTCGGCATGCAGTTGGCACTTAACACACCTTCGAACATAGATAGAACAATCTTCTTCAAGAGTGGGCCAATAGAACCCTAGTCTAAGAATCTTCTTAGCTAGCATCTGACTATTCACATGACCCCCACACACACCAGAATGCGCCTCTTCCACGACCCTCCAAGATTCGTCATCATCGAGGCATCTTAATAAAACACCGGTGAGCCCTCTTCTGTAGAGTACACCTCCAACCAAAGTATAACGTTGAGCCACTCTCCTGATTGCTTTCTTTTCTTCGGCTGTGGCTTCCTCGGGGTAAGACTGATCGTTACAGTATCTGGCAATCTCATAAAACCAAGGCTTTTCTTCATCTGCCAACTCTTCTTGCCAATCCAATAACATGACCTCTTTGCCTTCAAGAGCTTCTTTCCGTCTAACCTTCTCGAGCACTTGATCCCTAATATCAAGAAAAGCACGATCCCTAATAGCTGGAGTATCACGCTGATGAATCAGGGGAACATGAAAATCACGCTGAGGAGGGAAGACTAAGGCGGAAGCTAAAGAAGCAAGTGCGTCGGCCAAGATGTTCTGGCTACGCGGGACATGAACGAAAATCAATTTAGTGAAGAGCTTGGCGTAAGCTGAAGCGAGTTCCTGATAGGGTTTGAGCTTAGGATTGATGGTGCGACACTTGACCAGCACCTGGCGCAGAATAAGTTGACTGTCACCGACAATTCGCAAATGAGTGACACCATATTGATGAGCGGTTTTGAGACCGGCCAAAAGAGCTTCATACTCAGCTATGTTATTGGTGACGGGAAAAGTAAGCCGAGCAGCAAATGGAATGGTGACCCCTTCGGGTGTTAAAAGAACCATACCGATCCCTCTTCCTTGAGAGTTAAGGGCTCCATCAAAATGTAATGTCCACATAGGATCGTGGGGCTGATTAATGGACATTAATTCTTCATCTGGGAACTCCGAATTGACAGGATCAAAGTGGGGAAGAGGGTGGTGAGCAAGGTGCTCGGCAATGGCGTAACCTTTGATAGCTTTTTGCTGAATGTAAGTGATGTCAAATTGAGAAAGGAAGCTTTGCCAGCGAGCTAATCGATCAGTGAGGACAGATTTTTCAAGGAGGAATTTGATTGGATTCATGCGCGCAATGAGGTGAACCTCGTGAGCTAGAAAATAGTGTTTTAACTTTTGAACTACCCAAACCAAAGCTGCACAAGTCTTTTCCATAGCTGAGTATCTCTGCTCACAGGAGTTAAGGAGTTTAGACAAGTAGTATGCTGCCCTCTCTTTACCTTCCTCATCCACTTGAGCTAAGACAGCACCTACGGAGTCATCCAGGACTGAAACATAAAGAATAAGTGGTTTGCCTGGAATTGGCGGCCTCAGGACAGGAGGATTGACCAAATAATCCTTCAATCCGTCAAAGGCTGCCTGACACTTGTCATCCCAATTAAACTTGACTCCCGGCTTAGTAAGCTCGTAGAACGGCCTACACCTTTGTGAGTGTTGGGAGACGAAGCGGCGAATGAATTGCAACCTCCCTATTAATCCTCGAACTTCTTTCAAATTCTTGGGAGGAGGCATATCTCTAATGGCTTTTGCCTTGTTGGGATCAACTTCAATACCCCTCTTGCTAACAATGAAACCAAGCAATTTCCCTGAAGAAACACCAAATACGCACTTTTTGGGGTTCATTTTTAACTGAAATTCTCGGGATCTCTGCAAAACCTTAGCCAGAACCCCAGGATGCTCAATCCTTGTCCTTGATTTCACAACCAGGTCATCCACATACACCTCAATATAAATATGAATCATGTCATGAAAAATTGCCATCATAGCCCTTTGGTAAGTGGCTCCAGCATTCTTAAGTCCAAAAGGCATGACCACATAACAATATGTGCCCCATGGTGTAGTGAATGAGGTTTTCTCTTGATCTTCTTCAGCTAGACGAATCTGATTGTAGCCTGAAAAGCCGTCCATGAACGAAAGAGTCTCAAATCCTGCCGTGTTATCGATCAGCACATCAATATGAGGGAGGGGGAAGTCATCCTTAGGACACGCCCGGTTGAGGTCCCGAAAATCTATGCAAATTCGAACTTTTCCATCTTTCTTCATAACCGGGACAATGTTAGCCACCCAATTGGGATAAAGGACGACTCTAACAAATCTAGCCTTATGGAGTTTATCGACCTCTTCTTTCATTTTCAAAGCCATGCTAGGGTGGAAACGCCTCAACCGTTGTTTTACCGGGACAGACCCTGGCTTAAGTGTAAGGCGATGTTCAACGAGCGCAGGGTCTAATCCAGGCATATCTTCGTAGCTCCAAGCGAACGTGTCCTTGTATTCTTGAAGAACCAAAATAAGCGCCTCCTCCTCGGAGGGCGGCAAATTTTTACTGATGAGGACAATCCTAGGGTCTTCCTCGGTACCCAGATTGATTTCTTTGGTTGGCTCTTCTACTGAGGCTGATGGTTCGTCGAATCGTCTTATGCCACTAGCAAAAGCATCAGCCTCGTCCTCATATTCTTCATAACTTTCATCCCCCTCTTCAATAAGGTCTTCATCATTCATTATTTCATAAACGCCCAAACCCTCATAGGAAGCCATGGAATCCTCATATTCTAGCTCCGGCAGGATAATTGGATCCTCCACAAACTCAGGGATTGCTAAACAAGCATGGCATCTGGCAGCCAATTCTAACAAAAATCTTCGAGGAATCTGCCTACCCTTGGCCTTCTTATGTGGAACTAACCCCTGACTTTTAAAAGAAGAAGAGAAAGAAGAGGAGGAAGAACAACTAGTTTGATTAGGGGAAGGAGATGAAAAAGCGGATACAGGAGGTGATACAGAGGAGGGCCCCTCACCAGAGGGGGAGAAAAGACTTATCAAGGAATTTTGAGAGAGCAGCCCCTGGGTTGGGACGCACTCGGAAGAAAAATAAGAAATCTCTTCAATAGAGATGGAGGACCGGAATGTTGGAGATTTGGCGTTTTTTTTTCGTTTTTAGTTTTTCCTTTGTTTTTATTTTCTTTTTCAAGTAAAAAGCAATGCGAAGGGAGAATAGCGGTGGGAGTGGAGATTGCAATTTTGGAGAAAGATTTAATCAAAGACGGCCCATGCGGGGGCGAGATGGAGATTTCAGAAAATCGCTCGAGGAGCGAAGGAGCAATCGAAAGGGAAATCTGAATTGAATCAGGAGACAAGTTAATGGTAATCGGTGGTGGTCGCGGCACGTGACCAAACCAACGGGAATAGAAAGAAACCAACACTGATGGATGCACAGAAGTGAGGGAGAAAAGGCCGGCCCACAGCCTGTCCACGGAGAAATCTTCTTCAAAGGGGACATCTGGTTCTCCCGTATCTATGTAGTCACTTAACAGCTGCCTTTTATCTGTGATTGCGGCAGGCATTTCAATCAGTTCTTGAATCAATGGTGGCCATTCTGGATCTGTCGGCATGAACAAGCGGCTTAAAGAGAAAGTGATATCATTCATGTCAAACCATCTGTACCAGTCACATGCCGGATCACCCATCTTCCTTCTTTTATCGGGCCTTAAAGTCTCCAAGGCTTTGTAAGTGGCCAGTGGGGCAATGTGCCGCGCAAACTGTCTGGCGTGCACATCCTGACAATCAAATAATGAAGTAATGACAGTGGTCTGCTCGTTGTTTTGAATGCCACCGGTGACAAAATGTGCCTTTAAAGTCCAAGTGAGCGGTTGGCGATCTGGCTTGAAGGTGGACGTCATAACAGCCCACGGCTCCCCTTCATTCTTGCCCGGTGCTTTGTAGCCTAAGCCGCCTCGTGCAATCATCTTTTGAGGCTTAATGGGCCTAACTCTGCCCTGGAGTTTGGCGCCCAAGCCCTGACCATCTTGATATCCCATTCTTATAAGAATGTTCCAGCCGGGGGTATTCATCATATTTTTCTTTTTCTTCTTCCCCTTAGAAGGCAGAGGTGTCATGGCAACTGTGGTAACTGTTTCGGACGGCATCGGCCGCGGACGGGGAATGTCCAGCACAGATAATAACGGCTTGTTGGCAGGCCATACGGAAGGAACTGATGAAGCTACATGAATGTCTTCCTCTGGCAAGATCGGCACACTGGTCACCTTGATAATACGCCCCTTGTGCGGAAACTTGAGGCACTGATGGTTTGTAGAAGGCACCGCATCAAGTTGCTGAATGTAAGGGCGACCCAGGATGCCATTAAAGGTTGGGTCCATATCCAGAATATGAAAATCTGCCGTAATAGTGGCTGGACCCAAGCTGACTTTGAGAGTAACCATGCCCAGAGGAGGTTTCTTTGTATTATCATATGCCGTGACAGTAATGGTAGATGGCCGAATCTGGCTCTCAGGGATACCACATGATTTTAGAGTGCTCGGAGGCAACACATTAATAGATGCACCGGTGTCTACCAAACATTGCTTAACGGCCACTTTGTTGATATCAACCGTGATACATAGGGCATATTTTCTTGCTGGTAGAGGTGCTAACTCATATTCGTGGAATGTGATTGCCGGCTGGCTGCTGGTAGGGGTTAAGACTGTAATTATTTGTTCAACCGGAAGGTCCTCATTGACCATGACCTTCTGCAGATATTCCTTCAAGGCCAGCTGATGAGTGGTGGACCTCTTGATTAATTCAAGAATGGAGATTCTGGCTGGAGTGCGATCCAAGTGCTTTAACAGATCATACCGAGTTCCCGGCACTGAATCTTGTTCCTGCTCTTGCTCTTGTGGCCCCTGCACGGGCTCTAGCTCTCTCTGGGGGAAAACACGGTGGAATATCCGTCCACTACGGAGGGGTGCTACGCCTTGACGCGCCTCTGTCGGGGCAATCTTAGGAGGAGGGTTGGAAGAAGAAGAAGGAATGTCGGTAGCAGAAACCGCACTTGGGGATAAAGGGGAATTCAATGAAAGGGGTGTCTCCATAGGAGACGTGGTAGTGGTGTTCAATAAAGGTGCCCCCGAGGGAGGCATGGGAGGAGCATTTGAAGAAGGGGCCCTCATCGGAGAGGTGAGGGATATCCGAATACGAGGAGTATTGGTAGGTGGTGGAATAAGGAGAGATCGTGGCACAAAAGGTGGTTGGGGAGATGGTGAAGGAACTCTTGCCGATGTCGGGGTGATAGAGGAGGTAGCGGGCGCTGGCGGTGAGCGAAGTAGGAGTGGCCTGGACGGCGCGGGTGTGGGATTGATGGGGGAAGGTGGAATGATAGATTGTTGGGGTGGTATGTGGTTAAGAAGGGAACGAGTCGGCAAGACTGTAGAATTGGTGGAGGTAGACGGGTTGACGGGGCGTAAAAGGGAACGTCCCGATAGGAGATTAGAAGAAGAAGGGGGAATGCGCAAAAGGCGCGGGGTTTGATTTCGGGTTGTATCATGGTGAAATGCCCCGACAGAGGCGTTTTCTTCGTGCCATCCCTGCCCTCTCTCCACCTCATAGAGGGACGTGACAGGGTTCACGTGCTGATTAGGAGCGTGGTCCGGTAGTGGATTACGGACAATCCCCATATCTTGCTGGGGTGCTGGAGCTTGTTGTGGTTGAGCCTGCTGCGGAGCTGGATGCTGCTGTTGCTGATTTTGCTGTTGCCGAGGCGGCCTTCTCTCTTTCATGGTGGCGATGACTTGCCTCATTTCATCCCAATTAATGCCTCCCTGGTCATTCAAATCATAAATATGATCTCTGAAGTGGAAACAACGGTCAAGGTTGTGACCAGGAGCGCGGTGAAATGCACAGTAGCGGGATGTGTCAACATTGTCGGGCCACACTGTTCTTTCTTTTGGTAGAACGAGCAGGTTGGCAGCCATTAAAGCATTAAAAATGTCAGGGAGACTCTCTGGGAGTGGCGGATAATGGGCCCTCTTGGGGCCAAGTGGTGGTCTCCGCTGTTGTTGGCCGTAGTGGGAAGGCGGAGGGACTTGATGGTATTGTGGTGGTGCTGGAGGGTCGTTGCGAGGCGCTTGGCTCGGTGATGGAGCAAAAGAAGGTTGGGGTGTGAAATGGCGCTGTGGAGCGGAGGTAAAATGGGGGTTCTGTTGTGGAGGCGGCAGAGGTCGTGGGTTTGAATGGTGATGGGGGTGGCCAACTACGCCAACCTGCTCGTTTGTGACAGTGCCCTCAGTTGTGGGCCCACTGTTGACAGTTGTATTCTTTTTAAACAGCCGAGGCTTCGGCTCAAACATGCCCATGATGGGCGAATCCTTCATTTGTGTCTGTATATAACGAGCTCTTTCATAGAGCTCCTCCATGGTTGTCAGCCGATTCATGGCCAAAATGTGCCGGAATTGAGGGGTTGCATTAGAAATGACCATCTTCACTTGCTCCTGTTCCGACAATGTGTCCTTTAATTTTTCGGCCATGGACCGCCACCTATCAGCAAATACAATGAAGTCCTCCTCGGGCTTCATCTTCTCAGCAACTAAATCTGTAACGGAGAGGGAGGGTCCCACCCGGTCTCTGTACTTTTGCAGGAACTTTCTTTGAATAATATCAAAATCGCCAGCATCAGCTGGCTCCAGAGAATAAAACCATTCAAGGGCGGGTCCCTCAAGAGATCTCCTGAATAAATAGGCCAGGGAGGCCTTGTTGTCTTGCCAGAAAGAAGTTTCATAACGGAAATCCTTTAAATGAATGAACGGGTTACCGGTTCCATTATATCGCCGAAAGTGCGGCATTTCAGAAGGGGGTAAGTGGAACACCGGCAACGTAGGGAGAGAGATTTCCGGAGCATTCTTAGTTGCCGTAACCTTCTTGAGCTGCTCCTCCATGCTGGCTAGCTTTCGAAGCAACAGAGTGTTGGTATCGGGCTCGGCCGGGGCCTGATTCTGAATGAAAGCACGCGGTGTAGGCGTTTGCAAAATCTGAGGAGGTTGAAAGGATTGATGCCTAACCGCTGAATAGCTCGCCTGTGGGGCCGGCATGGCCGCAGTAGGCGTTCGTGGACGAGAGGAGGGGGAATGCAAGACCGCCTGGTCATTAATAATCTGATGGCCACCCACGGCCGGAGGGGGATTAGAAGAAGAAGAAAGAACTGACTTCCCCTTTAAAGCGGCCTGAACAGCTTGTCGCTGGGAGTCGTCCAACTGGGAAAGAGCTTGGATTAAATCAGTGACGTTGATGGATGGGGAAGGGTTCCCTGAAGTATTAGAAGATGGAACTTGAGACGGAGGGTCCGCCTCATGATTAGTGGTATCGACCACATGAACCTGAGAGTAATAGGGATGAGGAGGAAGATAGTTCTCCTCATAATAAACCGAATCCTGGAGAGGGTCCTCATATTGACCAAATATGTTCTCATTCTCATCATCGTAAGAATACCCGTTTCCCGACATGTTGATGGTTTTACCTGAACGGAGTTTCATTCTTAAGAGAGAGAATGTTTTTAATGAAGGAGCTATCACAAAATAATCAATCCAAACCAAGCAATCAAATCACCCAACTATGTTTATGCAAACAAGGTTGGCAAGAAACGCAAGATTTTAAGGTTTGATGTTTGAATTAGGGTGAATTATTTGTGAAAGTTCACTCTTTTGCCAAATGAGACCTAGTTTGATCCGAGTGTAATCTCCGGGTCAAC
The DNA here is from genome assembly GCA_022559845.1 of Amorphophallus konjac. Taxonomy (NCBI): domain Eukaryota; kingdom Viridiplantae; phylum Streptophyta; class Magnoliopsida; order Alismatales; family Araceae; genus Amorphophallus; species Amorphophallus konjac. The sequence continues at coordinate 367,971,731 of CM040123.1, forward strand.
TAAGTTCTTCCTCTCTTAACAACGCATGGGTTCTCTAAACTCCAGGTGCTTCGAAGGTACAACCAGCCCAGCGTCCGTGAGGGAATCCACGGGTGCGGGGACTTATGGAGGTCTTGGAAAAGGGATTTCCAGTCCAAAGAGACGGAATGCTCAATGGAGGGTCGTCCCGATTCCAAGAAAGGTGTGTGGATCCTAGGATAGAGAGAGGAGGTCTCTCAACCAAGCCAGCAAATCAAGATAATAATATCAACACAAATGCCAAACAATGAATAATAGTCAATCTGTGAAAATGAACAGCAAAGACACGCCCTGGGAAAGGGCGTGTTCACAACAGCAAGAAAGACACGCCCTGCGATAGGTCGTGACAAACTTAAAACACGGCAGGGTGGCTGCCGTTAACTCTGTGACGGGCTCACAGACAGTAGGAAAAACACGCCTTAGGGTGAGGCGTTCTCAGGAAAGGACGCCTACACTGGAGGGCGTCAAAACTCAGATAATAATTAAACACGCCCTGATGACAGGCGTTGACAATAGATGGAACGCCTCTGGGAGCGGCGTTAATTCCACAGACAGTAAAACAATCATGCAGCAGGCAGCAGTTATAGTAAAAGACGCCCTGAGAATAGGCGTTACTCAGAGAAACGCGCCCCTGAGAGGGGCGTTAAATATCAGACGATGAAATAAGCAACCAAAAAGAAAGCAGGTGTAATAAACACACGCCCTGGAGGGGGGCGTGATTCAACAAAACACGTCCCTGTCAGGGGCGTGAAATCAAAAGACGCCTTCGTGAAAGGCGTCAATAAGCAGAAATCGACCGACCCGGGAGTGTGCAGAGTGCACAATGGAGGGTGCCCGAGGGGCACAAGGGAGAGGGCACCGAGGGTACCAAGGGGAAAGGGCACGCGAGGGTGCCTAAGGGGAAAGGACACACGAGGGTGTCAAGGGGAAAGGGCACTCGAGGGTGCCAATGGAGATGGTAATCAAGAAAGAAAACAGTGGAAGTCCCACCGTGATCGCCAATTTGTAGATTCTATTTAAAATCCACTTAATGAAAAATTAAGAATGAATAAATAAGTATGAAATAGCACAAATAAGCACGAGGTGCTAAGATGGAGTTGTGATCGCCAGAGGGATTACCTCAATAAGAAGAAAAAGTGATCGCGTATACCTGGTGGAATTTGAGACGCGGGATGGATGTGGATTTCTTCCTCCAACTTCAATCGGCCGGCCGATGAAGTGGGTCTTCTTAGTTGATTACCTTGCAAAACGGACAATAAACACAAACAAGAAGAGAAGGGTCAGCCCAAAACGCAGTAGCATCTATCCAAATAGACATGTAATAATGAAGGAAAGAAAGGCACATGCACACCTTATTTTTGGTTGTTTTTAAAACCCCTTAACAAGACTTAAGGGAGGGGGAGTATGACAATAAAGTGTGAATAAATATAAAGGATGAACGTGTATGATGAATGGAGTGATATGAATAAATAAAATAAAGAGATGAAAAGGGGTGAAATCCTGCTGTCCCTGGCGACAGTAAAGGAAAAAATGAATGAAGACGACAGAAATATATGGATGAAGCCGGATGAAGTAGGCTCTGTTCGTAAAAAATGCTTAACCCTCTTTTACGGATGCTTCAACGCTTCAACCTTTCAAAACTTTAACCCCTTTAACCCCTTCAACTTATAGCCTCGATTGGATGTGATCAAGCAAGGTAAGATCAGAACGGGTAATGAGGCATTCAAGGAAGGATTAAGATCGAGCAAGAGACCAAATTACGATAGGGAACTGTGAGGGAAAGTTTGAAAAAGGAAGGACTCTGGAGCGAAACACGCCTTAATCGAGGACGTCTCTTGATGAATTGACGACCGCAACAAAGGCGTTTCTTAAAACACGACCTAGAAAAGGACGTTTCTTCCTGGATTTAATTTTAGAAATAAAACTTGCTCTGTTTAAACGCTGATATAACACGCCTATGATTACGGCGTTTCTTAAAAACACGCCTTGAGGAAAGGCGTTACTCAGAAAATGCCTTTTATGATAATTCCAGAAATTAGCGTATAATACCAAGAATTGACGCCCTGTCGCACGGTCGTCCTTTCTGTGAAAACGCCTTATTACAGGTCGTGAATTTATAAATTAACGCCCTTACCAAAGTCGTGAATCACAAAAATGCAGGAAAAATGCATAAAAATAGAAAAACTTCATATTATAAGAATATTGAAGTCCACTTGGGGCATTTACATAATAACATGAGATTTGATCAACAAAACGTCAATTTTGGCGTGTCTACAATAGTGTTTAGCCATTATCAAAACTAAGAATACCACAGAACTCATATGACCATAGAATGATGTCGAATGACCCAAGTGACCACAGAATAACTCAAATGACCTCAGGGACACAACAAATCCAAAGCCTGGCAGTCCAACACAGGTGCGCCATTAGGCTCTGCCGGTCTAACTCTAGGCCGTCACAGTAGTCTGACGGCCCAACACAGGTGCGCCAGATGATGGTGTGAAAATTGGCTGTGACGCGCCAACCCTGGTGCGTCACAGTCTCTGACGGACCTAAACCAGTGCGTCAGAAGATGAAGTGAAACAGGCTGTGACGCACACACCTCGGGGCATCACAGTCCCTAACAGATCTACCCAGGTGCGTTAGAAGGAGGGGACACGTCAACTCTGACGCTCCCACACAGGGGCGTCATGGCTCTCTGATGGTCCACCCTGGGTGCGTTAGAGGCCTTCGACCCCCAACGGCCGAAAACCAATGGTCAAATCGCCCCTCTGGCGGTCTAACCTGGGAGCGTCAAATGCTCTGGCGGTCTATCGTGGGGCCGTCAGGCCCACGAACGTCCTGCCGACAATATAGTACCCTGTGACGCACCCACCGTGGGGTGTTACAGGCTGTGACGCACCCACCCTGGGGCGTCACAGACTGTGATGGTCACTTGAACGATCGCCACACCAGTCCGAGAACGGACAGGCGGGAATTAACCCAAAAATCGTTCCACGCCCCCATACGTCCATGGGAGAGGGGGAAATCAAGGGGAAAGCTCCCCAGGGACCCCTAGCATGCGTTTGGGCCATCCAATCACGAAAACGCGGGCTAAAACGGTAGATCGGGTGAACTCTCCCCAAATCATGGTTTTACCCTCTCGGCATGGAAACCCCATCTCTCGGCCTCACATCGGGCTAGAAATCACGGGAATGGAACGCGGGGAGATAAGGAATGTGACCCTACCTCGATCTCACCTCGAGGCCCGTCGGACCGACCACAAATCATGAAGAACGCTTGAAACCCTCGTTCCTCCTCACGCTTCCCACGAATGCCGCACACCACCGGGATCGTCACACCGTCACCGTCGTCACCGCGCTGTCACCCCGCCGCCGTCTGCAACCAGAGAGAGGGTCGTCGCGGTCGTCATCGGGAGAGGGGAAGAGAAGGGGGCGGCCACGTTGGGGAGGAAGAGGAAAGAGGAAGAAGAAGAAGAAAGAAGAGGGGGAGAAAAGAAAAAGAAATGGGGTATTTATAGAAAATCTGGAAATTCTGAAAAATATCAAAAAATTAAAAATCACATTTTTGCGATCTTCGGAAGGCACCGATCGCAACGGTACCACCCGTGCCTAGGTGAACGGCTCGGTTCACCAGCTACGAGGTTCCGTAGGTATTGCCGAAACACACACGTGGGAATCGGAAACCACGCGGAAAAAGCCGCGGAACACGCTCCGAGCCTCCGAAACTGATCCGGATCGCACGGATCCGAACACGAAAGATGTCTGAAGTATAATTTTGGACACAACGGAGTCGGACTCTCCGAGAGAACAGATCCGAGACCCAAAGAGAAGGATTCGAAGGGTCCGGGATATTACAAGAGGGATCGGGCACAATGTCAAGCCGAGCCCTCCTCCTCCCCATTGCTTAAATTAGAAGATCTAAGTGGCTAGAATCTCACTCAAGCAAGGATCTCACTCTCCAAGTTCTCCAACTCCTAAGGCGTCCACAACAAGGGCCGCCCAAATGAAGGAGACGGCCACTCTTTTAATGAGCCCTCAAAGCAGAGGGCGGCCAAGGTGCTGGCCGCCCAGGCTTTAGTGAAGGCGACCAATACCCTGGCCGCCCTCCCCCTTGTCCAGCAAAAGAAATAAAAAGAAAGAAATATGTAAAAATCAACAAAAATTCATGCAAGTCCGATCACATAAATCCATCCACACAACTTTATTCCATCTATTAAGTTCCACAACCATTCAATCATTTATTTTCCTAACAAAAGAAAAAAATATAAAAAATAGTTCATTTGTTTTAACATAATCCTAAGGAAGAAAAATGCTGAACAAGCTCTAATCAGGTGCGCCTCCTCATGAAGAATTCATTCACCGTCGGCCTGAAGCTTCGTAGGTAGCTCACGTAGCTCCTCAAGTCATATTTGTCCTCTTCCACGTCCACCTTGGCCTTCACTGTTGTGGCATGGCGTCTCCATGCCTTCCCGATCCTCTCTAGTCACCGTCGATCCGCGTCGGTCCCCAGAAGGCGCTTTGCAATCAATCCTCCTTTTGAAGCCACCAACGGGATCCGTCTGGGCAATCCCACCTGGCGATGGCAGCAGTGTCCTTGGTACAACACCAAGTCCTCGGCCCCCACAAGCCATAACTCTTGCTCTGATAATCCACGCACTTTAAATTCCTCATGTCGGTACATCATCAGCACGAACACGAAATCATCCTAAGGCAGGAAGTTCAGATAGTCATGCCAGTCATCTCTGGTCTTCAGTAATGCCGTCTTGCATATCACTTGATCTTCAGGACCAAAGATAGCCCTTGCGGGGTAGATGGCGCTCTTCTCAAAAACCCGGGAAGTAGTGGTCGTCTCGTTGTCAAAATCAAAACTCAGGTGGACATCCATCCATAGTTGTAGAAGGTATAAGCTCCCCATGGCACTGCCACCTAGGCTCATCTGATTGAGCCCGCAGTACGTGTGAGCCAGCACGGCCGAGAAAGAGAGTGTCCTGTCCACAGGAGAGTTAGGGGCCCCACATACTCTCGCCTCAGCACGTCGCCTGACGTAGGGAAGAGTAACACCCCTCCTAAGCACAACGTCACACCACGTATCAGTCGATCTACTTCCACTGCCTTATCCTTCACGTGGCTCACAAGCCATCCTGCTAGGTGGTTGAATAGAATCCCTCGCCGGTCTGTCATCCGGTGGACTTCACGCTTGTCTCTCACAATTTCTACTAGGATCTCATCCCAGGGAGGAATGTCGATCAACTCGCGCGCCTCCAAGTCACCCTACTGGAAGATGAAATCCAGTTCTTCTACCAGCATCAATGCCTCAAACTCAGGGAAGATGAAGGTGTGCGTATCCGGATGCCACAGCTCGATCAATGCCGCTAAAGACTCCCAGTTCCACCTCATACTGCTGAAGCACTTCTCCATGATGATCAGCCGGATCAGATGCCACTGATGCATGAATACCCTCATGGCGGGGGTGATGGTCTCCATCAAATCATGAAGCCAGCCGTAGCGACGAGCATGTCTTGCCCCAGGAAAAGCAGGCACAGGCTGCATCATTTAGAAGAAAGAGAAGAGGATATCAATCAATAAACATACCAAATAAAGAAAAAAATCCAAGACAAAATAAAAACAACAAAAATAGTTTGCACACAAGCCATACCTTGCCCTGCTTCACAAGATTGCTTAAGTGACTGGGCACGTCAGAGAGAACACCAAGCTCGTGGTCTCCTGATTGAGTGGAAGAAGACGTCATTGTCTATTTCCTCCTTAGAAGTACTCCCCTTTGCTTCAAATCTTTGATCAACTACGGAGTAGAACCCTACCCCGTAGCCCTTATAGGTTGAGAGTCCTACCTGGCTCGAACTCCCACGGTTTGGGATAAGAGCAGGGAGGGCGGCCAAAACGATGGCCGCCCACCCCCGGCCTGGGTGACCACAAGTCTAGCCGCCCAGACCCTGGGTAGCCAACCAACCGGCTGCCCTTGTCCCCTTCCTTGTGAAGCTATGCTTAACTGGTTTGCCATGATAATTTAATGGTTCATTAAATGAAATGTGTTCATTGTTCTATTCTTATTATCATTGATGAACTTTACTGACGTGTGCTAATGCAGCTGCAGGTCTCCACATCCATGGGACTAGAAGGCGATAAGGCCTTGTCATCGTGCATCGTAGGTAGGATGTCGGAGGCTAAGAGCTTCGGGCGTTTAAACTCTGTGTTCCTCTCTAAAAAAACCATTAAGAGTTTATACTCCTTAAGCTATTCGATGGCCGCCTGCTGCCTAACACGGGATGACGGACTTCCCGAATTCTCGACTATGCTTAAATACAAAGTGGAACGACGGACCCTCATCGGGATCCTGACCACGTCTGTCACCAAGCATAGGATGACAGACTTCTTGAACTCTTGGCTGATTCATTCGGAGGCAGGCAAATAAATCCTCCGGCTTTGCATTAGTTAGGTTTTTATTTTAAACCCAGCATGCATCATATAGGTCCTTTTAGCCTCATTTGAGAGAAAAAATTGAAAAAAAGAAAGATATATGTAGAAAAAGGAAACAAAAATGCATACATCTCATCTGGAAGCTGTGACATAAAGAAAGGAGGCCACGTTGATCTGGCCAACCCATGGTCCTTTGGTCCCCGCATCTAGTTTTTTGAGTTCCTCGATTTTTGCCAAATTTGCACGAATGAGTCTACGTGATTACACTCCGATTTGACCAGCAGAAAATATGTTTTATACAAGACCATTTTTGAGTACCTCGCAATTCAACGAGTCATTGTATTCCCCTATACATATCTTTTTACTTGACTTTGTTTAGGTCTTGTATCTCCTTGAGCACTGGACGCGATCGTCCCCTCAAGTCCCATACAATGCCATGCTAGGGGGCCCCACGTGGCTACAGATACAAGCCTCTTAGATTAATTATCCTTCTTTACCTTTGTCAATGACTTACTTGATTACTTGGTGCTCACGTGACCTTGCGTGAAGCTTATTTTCCGCTCAAGAATCCCCTTGAGCGTGTTGCCCTCATTAGGCTCGTTTCTTTACCGAAACACCCATTTATCAGTCTGCCGGGCTCCCTTGCAAAACGGGCATTCCAGAGGGGCATTTGTAGACGCTTAATTTCGGACATCCCGTGGATCCCCAATGGACCTTCATGTGAACAACGCTTGATTGTTGTACTCATTTTACCAGTGTTTGAGTTTTTAAGCCCAGCCCTTAGCCTTTTAGCTATTGGGCCTCGTCCATTTAATGTCCCAAGAACCATTGGTCTGGGCGGCCAAATCCCTGGCCGCCCCCAGTCTTGGGCGACCAAGGCGATGGCCGCCCTCCCCCAGGTGGGTGGCCAACCTTCTGGCCGCCCTCCTCCTCAAGGTGGCCAAAAGTTTGGCCGCCTTCCCCTGTTTACCTGGTCAGAGAACGTGGCCCTACTCGTGGCCACATCCTCTCCCCCGTTTTGCATGATTTCCACTCACGTTCTGTAACTTCCAGCTCGTCAAACAAAAACTCTGACCACCTCTGGTGTAGGAGAGGAGGGGGTGGACATTTGGAGGAGAGAAGGGGGGAGGAGTTTGGAAGTTCGCGCACGGGGAGGAGAACAGAGCCCGGGCGGAGGAAAACTCACGGAACTTCATCCCGGAGGCCGCTCCCTCTTCCTTCGACCAAGTCTGAACTTCACATTCTCTACTCCCTACTTCCTACTTGCATTACGGCTTCCAGGTAAGTTCATAGTACTGCATGTAGTGTTTCCTAGTCCCCAACTTAAGAGGTTTCTCCCAAAAAAAAAATAAAGGGGAGGTGGATGGTCGAAAGTCTCGGCCATCCTTCCTTCCCACCACCCCCAGGTACCTTTGCCACAATCATTCTCATGTCTTTCCATTTGTTAGAATATATACCACACAATAAGTTTCACTAATGGCCCTCTTTTTTATTTTCTTTTGAGCTACGTTGCAGGACTTCAGCACAAGGGACGAGTAGGGCTCCTTGCCCTTGGCTGGCCGAGGACGAGGAAGAGGGAACCCACGTCTCTTCATCTTGAACATCTCCCTGCGATCATCACCCTGCGAGGTTCAGGTAAAACGACCTCTGGCGATCACGTTCTGACCTTTTTTTGTTCCTCTATAGGTACCATCACACGGAGATATCACATCCCCAAAGCATCAAAACATAGCCCACGTCCCCAATCAATCCAACACGCCATCTCCGGGCCCCTACACTACCCCCTAGGTGGGTCAGCACACGTGTGCCCAGGCAAGCTACTGTAGCTCTCCACCTAACTCCAGGTGGGTCGGCACAAGCGTGCCCAGGAAGCTACGACCAACGGGGGTCACCACAGAAATGACTCTCGGTGGAAACCACCGGAACACGAACATGCTACTCACAAGCCCTGTCACGTCTAGCTCAAAAAATAGGTGGCTCCATGCCACCGGACTCTAGGTAGTCCACTAAAACCTATTAAACCAACGGTCCTTGAGTCGCAGGACTCAAGGTCAGGACCGTCGTACAAGACAGCTCTAAGCCGTCAATCTGGCTTATCCCTAGGTCAGAAATCACGGTAATATACCGCTCAAGGTGGCTCATGACCGTCGAGCTCAATCCCTTCTAAAGGGAAGCGAAGAATACCGTTCAGCCCCAGGCTGGGCAATTGGACTCACAGTCCATAGGCCTCATGCACGGCCCACACGGAAACCACGTTCCAAGGACGTTACCGACATGTGGGAATAATCCACCGCACACATGCCGATACATGGCGACTCAGCCTAACGGATGCACCGAAGCCGAGAACACACAGGGAACACACCCTCTATAGACACAAATTCTAACACAGGAATAGCCTGCGATGACCCACACAAGAAGCCCAGATTGCAAAGAGTCACGCGGGCACCTCTCCCACGGAATCGTACCGCATACGTACACCTCGGGGCAAGAAAATGCGGAACACGGTGGCCTGGGGGTAGACTGGGCTGGGCGGCCAACCCCTTGGCCACCCAGAGGCCTGGGCGGCCACACCTTGGGCCGCCCAGCACCCCTGCACCCCAATGCCTAGGCGGCCACACCTTGGGCCGCCCAGAGGGCTGGGCAGCCATCGGCTTGGCCCCCCAATCCAGGGCCTTACTGGGTTAGGGCGGCCATGGTCATGGCCCCCCAACACCCCTGGGCTGCCAGACCTATCGCCACCCAGACCAGGGCACAGACGGCCATAAAGGTGGCCGCCTCCTGCGTCTTCTCGCAGACGGACCGAGCTCCGCCGTGAGCTCGGTTCCACGCCCCATTCGATCCCAATCGAAGGGGGAAACATAGCGAATCATTTCCCTGACCCCAAAACCCAAAAATGGGAGGAAGAAATGGAGAAAATGGCGCTCGATCCGACGAATCTGTCGCATGCCCTAAATACATGATTTCCCCCCCAAACGAGCAATAAAGCCCGCTCGGCTTACCACGGCCTATGAAACTTGCGGGAAATGACGTACTCGAGCTAGGGAACCATCCCCCTATGTCCACCAAAGATTGCACACACCGTGGATGCCGTTATGTCGCGAAATGCCTTGCGAACCACCGCCGGCGCCCTTAGCTCGAGAACGACGAACGCTGTGCCTCCACCTCGATCCTCGCTCCATCCTTGCCGCTCCATGCCCCACGAACCTCGCCGCCTCATCCCCGTCCACCGCCGTCGGCCGCGGAGAAGAGAGGGAGAGTGGAGAGAGCGTGAGAAGAGAGAGGGAGAGAAGAGAGAAATGAGAGTGAGGGAGAGAGAAAAAGGAGGTTTATATATATAGAAAATAAAAAAATTCCAAAAAATACCAAAAAAAGGAAAAAAAATGCTCCCTACGATCCTCGAAAAATGCACAATGCAGTGGTAATGTCCCGGAGTCGGAGAACGCAATGGTTCGCCCTACTTGGGGTTCCGAAGGTCTGACAGGCAAAAACACGCGTGAACTGCTAAACTCAATCCGGGACCCACAAAAGTGATTCGAAACCTACGGATCCTGATCCGGGCAATAATCTGAAAGACCTGGGGTGTTACAGCACTCCCCCCTTAAACAAATTTCATCCTCGAAATTCAGGACTAGCACCAAGTCACAGGGGAAGAACACCTTAACCAACTGAAAATGGAAAAAAAAGCCCCAGCATAGAAAAACCTCGATTCTCACGAAAGCGCCTATCATGAGGGATACCGCCAGACCTTAATCACGGACAACGCCACGCTCCGCACACCGCACACACCGATCATCGGAGTAGGCATAACACAAAAAGCACAAGCCTGGCATCACCTTAGACACAACAAAACGCACTTATAGCACCGCTGCCACAATCTCCCTCCGCTCTCACCACAGAGCCACGGGATACAACCTGAGCAATTCACGGCACACGACCCCAAAACAGAAAAGTGCCGACGGATCCTGACCCGATAAATATCAAAAAAATCCAGAGCATTACAGCCCTCCCCCTCAAAATTCAGGACTAGCACTAAGTCACAGGGGAAGAACACCTTAACCAACTGACAACGCTGATAAAGCCCTAGCACAGAAAAACCTCGATTCTCATGAAAGCACCGATCATGAGGGATATCGCCAGACCTTAATCACAGACAACGCAATGCTACGCACACCGCACACACCGATCATCAGAGCAGGTATAACACAAAAAGCACAAGCCTGTCATCACCTTAGACACAACAAAACCCACTCACGGCACCGCTGCCACACTCTCGCTCACCGAGGAGACACAGTCCTCGTTACGAGAGATAGCCACCGATCCAACCATGCTTGGCTAACCAACCAAACATCAGCTTCACCCCCAGCTGACTAATCTCACGCCCCACACTAGGGATAACCATCGCTGAGCCTCCAACAAGCTCGCGCAGTCTTTCCAACTAACTGCCGCACAACCGTTGGCTCCACGCCAAGGACCACCTCACACCTGGCAAGCCGAACGCCATCAACAACATGGGACCAACTCTGTCAGAACTCAAACTTCCACAATTCCTAGATCCAATCCAAGAAAGAGCACATCACGGAAACGACCACCAAAGGCCTCACATGCACACGGTTCTCACGGTTCTCGAAGCACAACCACCAGCATCTTCTGTCTGTGAAAGAACACAAAATGGTCACCAGACACTCGCCAATGGGAAACCCTTGACTCGCTCAGGTTCTTCCTTCTTTCCTGGTCCTCCACCGGATCTGAAGGGCACATTCCAAATCTCAACAGGCCATCCGTTGACTCATGCACAGAGCAACACCACATCCAGACATATCATCATGCCAACTCTACTCTCTCAGGGGAGCATGGCGAAACCACATGACAAGGTCTGGAGTCTTCGATCTTCAGTCTTCGATCTTCACCTCACTCGACTCAGACTTATAGGGGAATCCTCCCTTGCTGGTCACGGACTAGGGACCATAATTACACGTCAACCTCTCTTCAAGGACCTCCACACACAGGCATCGTCCATCGCCCTGTCTCATCAAATCCTATCTCATCTCAATTACTCCAAATGGACGCCTGCCGATCCCGATTCCGCTCTTACCACAGAGCCACGGGACACACAACCTGAGCAATTCACGGCATACATCTCCAAAACAGGAAAGTGCCACCTACCACCACAGCATCCTGGTCGACGACGCCGCGACCAAAGCACATGGGTCCCCAGACAATACGCATCTCACCATGGTCAACCACTCGCTCAACCCTAGCAGTTGCTCGCAGCTACCAACTGGGACCTATAATCTCTCAGAGGTCACTGCTCCAAAAACACAACCTCATCTGCAGACACAGCTTCCAACACACGAACAAGGTACTTTTGCAGCACACCTGCCAACATATTTCCCCAACTCTCCATCCTGCCAGTGCCACAAATCACGATATGATGGGGACATCTCCGACCACTCCATATTTTTGAGATTCCTGATGATCACCGGCAATGCTACACCTTGTTCGCCGCTTTATTTCGAGTCATATGATGTATTTTTCATTTGCTTATTTGAGTCTTATCATGTAATTTTCCTTTTATTTGAGTCAAATAACTTGGTTAGGTAGTTATTTACCTAAGTCTTGAGTCATTATGTTGGTTTGATAGGTTAATGGGCCCAATTATATGGGCTAGGCCCAGGGGCGCCCCCTTCCCCTTGGTTTAGTGTTATTTGTCCAAAAGTCAGGGACTTTCGGTAAAATGTGGGTTTCCTATAAATAGGATCACATTCCCTCATTTGAGAGCTAATGAATTGTTGAAAGAAAATTTGAAATCCACCAAAATTATGTGAGATTCTCTCTCTCTCTCTCTCTCTCTCTCTCTAATGGGTGGATTCCCCTCTCTCTTTCTCTCTCTCTTCTCTCTCTCTAAAAGGGGCGACCCCCCCTCTCTCTATAGGGCGCCACCCTCTCTCTCCTCCCCCTTGCCACCTCATCCTCCACATCAGCCCCAACCCCTCATCTTCCCTAGGTCCATTCAATCCCACCATTATTCACACCAAGCCCCAAGCACCCTTTCACATTCCAAGGCAACCTTTCCTCTTCCCAAGCCACCCCTCCATCTCCCAAGGGAGAATCCCATTCTCCCACACACCCCTTCACCAACCCCAAACAACCTTTCCTCTCCCCAACACACCCTTTCCCATCCCAAGGCCACAATAACCACCCACCATTAACCACTTATTCAAACCAAGGGAGAGATCTCTCCTTCCCTCTCCCCTTCCCAACCCAAATTCGCAACTCCCCCTTCCTCCACATGTTAGACAACCTTCCAACCACCATTCTGCACCTCCACACCTTGGATTGCCCCCTACCAGACCCCCACATAGCCATGGGTCGCCCCCACACCCATCCACCCCATTCCCCATCCCATCTGCCCCATTCCCATCACCTATCACCACCCTGTTTCATCTCAGTTCACGCGTAGCGGTCAAGGGTCGAGTTGCAGAGGCAGTCACGTCTTCACCAAGCACCTTCTGGAGGCATATCATACTTTGCTGGAAAGCTCTTCCAGTCGGCTTCGGAGGCGAGGTGATCTCACCTCGATCTGAGGTCAGAGCCGTCCACGACATCCGTTCTCGTCTGACTGCGCATCCGGCACCTGAGCAGAGACCAGAGCCTCAGTTCAGAAGCTACTGCGACCACACCCCGGCTCCCCTTGGCGCGCCACTTGACCGAGACGAAGCTCTACCAGTCCTCTGTCCAACGCAGGCAGCGGGATGTCGTTTCGGGTTTGGAGTACCCAGTTCCAAATTTTCTCTCTAAGGTACGCAGGGCAGGCCAGTCAGGGTCAGTCCTGATACCCCCCCACTCTTCGGGCTGGTTCTCTCGACTCCGACCTCTTCTGGTGCCATTCTTGGTTGTTGATCGAAGAAGACTCGACCACGCTCGCGACCGTACTGGTCCCGCATCGTTCGAATCTCGGAAGTGTTCGTGGTGAATCTGACATCCTGCTGCAGCATCCAGGGACCAGTCAGAGCCAGAACAGAGCAGCACCGGTCCAGCGCCTGCCTCGGCCGTCAGCGACGACTCGAACCCACAAGAAAATTCAGAAGCCCTCCCGGCTCAGTCAGTGAAGATTCAGCACTGGTTTCGACGAATTCCAAGTTCGGGAGAACCCGTGGCAGCGCCAACAGCGAGTACCTGTCAGGCAGTTCCAAAAGCGGGTAGAATCGGTGAAGTCCTCTTTCGGCGACTCCTTTAGCTCTCCGTCCGATCTCGCCTGGCCGGCTGACCACCCCTCCCTGCGTGGAGGTAGTTTTGGTTGTAATTAATCATCCCCACCCCTAGTCCACCCCCTCTGTGAGGGCATAGTGATTGTACTAGCAGGTAAGCGGCTGAAGCATCATCGGCGCGGCGTGCGGGTAGCCCACGCCTCCCCGCTCGCCCTCGTCTCCGGCCGGGATCGGTGTATTCACGCCGATCAGGTGAGCTTTTGGTCACTTCCTCTGCTGGTTTTACTTTTGCTTTTCTTAGTATCGGTTCTAGTTGCCCGTCGGTGGTGAGGTGAGCGCCTGATCTCAAACTCCATTGACTTGTGCGACCACCGCGGAGTGAGTTGAGAGTGCGACCCTACAACCCACGCCCTTGGCGTGCTGGCCGCCCACGGAATTGGGCATCCCAGGCCCTTTGGGGGTCCATCCTAAGCTTGACAAACCCCCGGAATAGAAAGGCCCAACCTCAGACCCTCACCACTATCGCCGGTCCACCTATGGACCCGGGTGTGCGCGACGCGGGTGAACCCGCTTGGGTGAGTCCGCCGTTCGGTTCGGTTGCTTGCGAATCTAGGTCTGAGGGGTCGTGTCACATCAATTTGGTATCAGAGCAAGTTCTAGACTTGTCTCTACTAAGTCTTGTCCTAGGGCCATTGCATTCGTCACCCGTTCATCATGACCACTTCCTACTTAGCCTATTCTCCATCCTTAGACCCATTAGCGGCTTTTGTGTTTGATGGATCCCGCCCTAGCATATATCTAGAATGGGAGAAGTTCATAGACTGACACTTTGGGAGGTTCACCCTCTCAGGGCCTATCCAAGTCAACTATGCCAAGAGTTTGCTCTGGCGCCAAGCTAGGAAAGAATGGGAGTACATTGTAGGTTTGAGAGAAGCCAAAAGGGAAGCACCCATTGAATCTTGGGTTGAAATGAGGGCCGATCTTAGAAAGATCTACGCACCCCAATCGGACCTCCTCAACCAACCACTTTTCCACCCTCAACTCCAACCCAAGTACTTTCCCTATCAATCCCAACCCAAGCTCGTCCATGTTCACCACCCCGAGAGTACCATGAGCCGGCTATCTCCACTCCTCCACCAAAAGACCCATTCCTCCCCTTGGAAGAGGAGCCCATGATCCAAACACCTGATCCCTTGGAAGTAAACACCTCTTCCCTTGGAAGTAAGACTGTACTAGACCCCCTCCCAACCCTCGAGGAAACCCAAGCCCACACCGTTGAGGAGGAAAAGCCACAAAACTCACCCACCCCTCCTAGTCCAGATCCTCATGAGCCACACACCGTCACCATAGATGAGTCCATACTCCAATGGCTCAAGCAAAGTCCCACCCTCCTGAGATCACCACCATTGGGATATCAATCCCAAATTGTTCCCACCCGGTCTCCCCATGTCACTTTACAAACCTTCTACTTCGTGGGAGACTTGGGAGACCTAGTGGATTGCCTATATTGGCAAGTCCACTTGACCGGCTTGCTTGCCATGGGACCTTCGGAGCCTAGCACCATTAACTTTGCCCACCCCACCATTGGCTCCATCACTTCCGTTTGCACGAGTGGGCATTGCACTATTGAGATTCTTATATTTCTCCCCTTAGAGGAAGAACCCACTCCGGTCTACTCCCCACCCATTGAGACCCGAAATGCCTTAAACGGTCAACTCACTAGAGATCTTGGACCAATTACTTTGGAGGAGGATGACTCACCACCATATTGTGAGGACCTTGAGGATGTTGAGATAAACTTAGAGCTCCTTTCCCCCGGGTACACTTATGTTGATCCTTTTGACCCCTCCCAATGGGAACCCAGGAACCCATGTGGTCCACCCACATCACTTATCACCTACTCCTTCCTACCCTCACCCACCATGTTGGACCAAGCCCATCTCTCCCAAGACTCAGATTATACCATGGGAGCCATGACTTTGGGCAATACACACTTAGGGATCGAGGAAGTGCCCCACTTCATGATATCCACCTTCCTAGACCCCTTTGACCCATTCCAATGGAGGTCCAAAAGCCCACACATAGGAGACATCTTTGGTACAAAAGGGCATAAGTCTTGGCGTACAACACCACTTGATATGATTCTTAAGTCGGGTCCACTCGTTCATATCACCCACATGCCAAGTAGGAAGCATAAGTGGTCCGCATTCGGTTGTAATGGTCCGCCTTCATTCATCATGGGTCTTAAGCATATTAGGAGCATTCACGGATGTCCGGGACCCCCGGCAATTTCTATAACCATGCACAATAGATTCCCCTACATATACCCCGACCCTCCAACCATGGTTATGACGTCCATGCATGATAGGGCCACTTGTGGCTGCCCTGGTCCACCTAAGTTCATTAAGGTCCACATGGCATCAAAGCATGATAGGTCAATTTATGGTTTCCCCGGTCCACCTTTGCACACTACCCACTTTCACAACCACTCACCTCATCATAATGCATGGCATGAGCATACACGCAAGCAAATCGCAACGAGCGGTGAGATTCACAAAGAGCGGGCAAAGACTCGTGAGCGCCACTTGGAATTCTAAGTAGGCAACCTATCGGTGGTGGCATTGGAGTGGCTCTACCCTAGAGTCACCTCCAACTTGAGGGCATGCGGACTTGGACCTTGCCAAGTTCCGAGTGACTTTGACAACCCGACTTACGGGTTGGACTTCCTAATGGGTTTTGGGATACACCCCACTTTCGGCGCGGCGGATCTAGCACCCTATATGGGCACCGCGGTGGAACCCAGTGAGCACCTTGAGCCTACCCCCGCCTTTGTGAGTGATACCCTCGGAGAGCCTCCATATATCAGCCTGAGAGTCCGACGTGTGCATACGGAAGCAATACTAGGCAAGCAGGGTACCATCGCCAGTAAGAGGGTGTGCCTGAGCCACCTTGAGAGGCTGAAGAGCCATCCCCCTACTAGGACGCAGGGTTGAGTTTGGAGGTCGTGGTTCGTCCCGAGCTACTTTGGAGGACCACTTCCCCCCCCCCCGGTGGACCCATACTCGACGGAGTCGAGTTCTCCGCACCCCGGGGTTATGATGGGGACATCTCCGACCACTCCATATTTTTTGAGATTCCTGATGATCACCAGCAATGCTACACCTTGTTTGCCGCTTTATTTCGAGTCATATGATGTATTTTTCATTTGCTTATTTGAGTCTTATCATGTAATTTTCCTTTTATTTGAGTCCAATACCTAGGTTAGGTAGTTATTTACCTAAGTCTTGAGTCATTATGTTGGTTTGATAGGTTAATGGGCCCAATTATATGGGCTAGGCCCAGGGGCGCCCCCTTCCCCTTGGTTTAGTGTTATTTGTCTAAAAGTCAGGGACTTTCTGTAAAATATGGGTTTCCTATAAATAGGACCCCATTCCCTCATTTGAGAGCTAATGAATTGTTGAAAGAAAATTTGAAATCCACCAAAATTGTGTGAGATTCTCTCTCTCTCTCCCTCTCTCTAAGGGGTGGATTCCCCTCTCTCTTTCTCTCTCTCTCTAAAAGGGGCGACCCCCCCTCTCTCTCTAGGGTGCCACCCTCTCTCTCTCCTCCCCCCTGCCACCTCATCCTCCACATCAGCCCCAACCCCTCATCTTCCCTAGGTCCATTCAATCCCACCATTATTCACACCAAGCCCCAAGCACCCTTTCACATTCCAAGGCAACCTTTCCTCTTCCCAAGCCACCCCTCCATCTCCCAAGGGAGAATCCCATTCTCCCACACACCCCTTCACCAACCCCAAACAACCTTTCCTCTCCCCAACACACCCTTTCCCATCCCCAAGGCCACAATAACCACCCACCATTAACCACTCATTCAAACCAAGGGAGAGATCTCTCCTTCCCTCTCCCCTTCCCAACCCAAATTCGCAGCTCCCCCTTCCTCCACCTGTTAGACAACCTTCCAACCACCATTCTGCACCTCCCACACCTTGGATTGCCCCCTACCAGACCCCCACATAGCCAGGGGTCGCCCCCACACCCATCCGCCCCATTCCCCATCCCATCTGCCCCATTCCCATCACCTATCACCACCCTGTTTCATCTCAGTTCACGCGTAGCGGTCAAGGGTCGAGTTGCAGAGGCAGTCACGTCTTCACCAAGCACCTTCTGGAGGCATATCATACATTGCTGGAAAGCTCTTCCAGTCGGCTTCGCAGGCGAGGTGATCCCGCCTCGATCCGAGGTCGGAACCGTCCACGACGTCCGTTCTCGTCTGACTGCGCATCAGGCACCCGAGTAGAGACTAGAGCCTCAGTTCAGAAGCTACTGCGACTACACCTCGGCTCTCCTTGGTGTGTCACTTGACCGAGACGAAGCTCCACCAGTCCTCTGTCCAACGCAGGTAGCGGCACGTCGTTTTGGATCAGAGTATCCAGTTCCAAATTTTCTCCCTCAGGTACGCAGGGCAGGCCAATCAGGGTCAGTCCTGATACTCCCCAACTCTTCGGGCTGGTTCTCTTGACTCCGACCTCCTCTGGTGCCATTCTCGGTTGCTGATCGAAGAAGACTCGACCACGCTCGCGACCGTCATGGTCACGCATCGTTCGTATCTCGGAAGTGTTCGTGGTGAATCCGACATCCTTCTGCAGCATCCAGGGACCGGTCAGAGCCAGAATAGGGCAGCACCGGTCCAGCGCCTTCCCCGGCCGTCAGCGACGACTCAAACCCACAATAAAATTCAGCAGCCCTCTCGGCTCAGTCGGTGAAGATTCAGCACTGGTTTCGACGAATTCCAAGTTCGGGAGAACCCTTGGCAGCGCCAACAGTGAGTACATGTCAGGCAATTCCAAAAGCGGGCAGAATCGGCGAAGTCCTCTTTCGGCGACTCCTTTAGCTCTCCGTCCGATCTCGCCTGGCTGGCTGACCACCCCTCCCTGCGTGGAGGTAGTTTTGGTTGTAATTAATCATCCCCACCCCTAGTCCACCCCCTCTGTGAGGGCATAGTGATTGTACTAGCAGGTAAGCGGCTAAAGCATCATCGGCGCGGCGTGCGGGTAGCCCACGCCTCCCCGCTCGCCCTCGTCTCCGGCTGGGATCGGTGTATTCACGTCGATCAGGTGAGCTTTTGGTCACTTCATCTGCTGGTTTTACTTTTCCTTTTCTTAGTATCGTTTCTAGTTGCCCGTTGGCGGTGAGGTGAGCGTCTGATCTCAAACTCCATTGAATTGTGCGACCACCGCGGAGTGAGTTGAGAGTGCGACCCTACAACCCACGCCCTTGGCGTGTTGGCCGCCCATGGAATTGGGCATCCCAGGCCCTTTGGGGGTCCATCCTAAGCTTGACAAACCCCCGGAATAGAAAGGCCCAACCTCGGACCCTCACCACTATCGCCGGTCCACCTATGGACCCGGGTGTGCGCGACGCGGGTGAACCCGCTTGGGTGAGTCCGTCGTTCGGTTCGGTTGCTTGCGAATCTAGGTCTGTGGGGCCGTGTCGCATCACGATATCTCAAGCAACGGCACGGCAACAACACGTCTCACGCAACCTGAGATAATCTCATACAGAGGAACCAATCCTCCGACACCCTACACATCCTCTGCAATCCGCCCGTAGCAACCAACGCTACGATCCTGAACATGTGGGTTATAGGCCCACCAGGCTTCCACTACGCACTCTAATCCACATGCACAGCCATCAAAATGACTCGGGATCCACCATCCCGACAATCCTCTGCAACTCCGCAGGCTCCCATCCTCAACACATCAAAAATCACAACACCAGCCGCAAATTCTCACGAATATCTCCCAACTGGCGCTCGCCCTTCCGAAATAATGCCAACACCCCTACACACCAGGGAAATGGGCACGACTTCTCCCAAGAAACCACCTTGCCAAAACACAGGACACGTCTCGCATGGACATCATGGCACACGAAGGCCAACCAATCCGGACACACGATGCAAGATGACAAACCTTGGCAAAACGTGATCTCTCCACCCAAAGGAGAAACGAACCACACCTCCGACCAAACGGAAGGTCTCCACTCTCGACCTGACCTCGAACCTTGCACATGCTGGGAACAGCACCTTCCGGCACTAGGAAAACCATTACTATCATCAGGTCAGCACCTCCGACAACACTTGCTGAGTGTCTTGTCAGACCACAATCACAGTATCTCCCGATGCTCCACCACGCAATTTCTCGAACCACAACACGTCACGCCTCGAGCCGTAACACAAGCCATAATCGAAAACTGCCAACGCTCATCCTCGAGTCCCAAACTCATCGTGGAACCTTCACACCTCAAGCCAACTCCAGGGCGAGCATGACCCATTCACACGTAGAAGTGCAGGAGCAAGAACTTACTCGAACAACTCTGCCCAATCCTGCCTCAAAATCCATAAAAATAACCAGGACCGACACGTCATTTCTGACGCCACAGAGCATGACAAGAACATTAGGCTCGACGATCAGCAGCCCAACAGAAGATCCTCTGCTCACCTGAGCACCATTCTCGACTAGAGCACCTACTCCAACACCTCAAACCACAACCTTAACACCTCAGGGGCCGGAAAAAACCTCAAATTGGAGTGGCCAAACATAATAACAGCTCCCTCGGAGCACGCTCACGGCCACTTAACCACGAACAATCCTCACTGGCCACCTGACCTCGCTGCAGACTCCTCGAATGCAGCACCGCAAACTCACGCCTACCAGCAACCTCTGCCCAACGCAGCGCAACCGGGGCCACCATCGATGAGGGAGAAAGCTCTTGACCTCGATCCTCAGACCCCACTCCGGCACTCCGACGATGACAACAACCACCTTCACAGTGCCAATACCGCGCCCTCAAGCTCTTAAGCGAGAAACCAAACAAAAAACATACACGAAACCCTATGCCAGCTGTCGACTGTACTGGACCTTACAGACTCAGATCATTGTAATATCTTGAATTCCTATGTACGACCACAACCACGCTTTGATACCAACTGTAACGGCCCAAGATCGGATACCGGGAAAGGAACCCGATACCATTCGAATGCTGGCTCGCCGCCCATGAGCAGGGGCTCGGAAGGGCTAAAAAGGAGTGTGGAGGTACAAAGAAATAGAAAATAAAGCAGAAAAATTCAACAATTAACAAAAATAAATAATCTAACTACAATAAAGTCCAGTCCAATAGAAAGTACAGTCTAAGGCAGAAGAACATACCCAACACCGAGTGAACACTCAGCCCGGTGAGCTGGCAACTAAGAACCTCCGCACAGCACTCTCGGACCTCGAGAAAGAACCGCCGCACCTAAAACACAGGGGTGAGCCTTCTGTCACTGGCTCAGTAGGGATCCCACGAAACCCCAACCGTAAACAACGGCAATAACGGAAAGCAGTATCTACAGCATGAACATCAAACCGGTGGCCGGTAAAAACTCGGCGCTACAGCTACTCCTACTGTACACAGAACACTCCCCGATATCACAGTCGGGGGACCACCGAACTACCTAACACCACAGCTACCAAGGGAAGGCACACGGCAACTCTGTCGTAAAGGCCTGTCACAAGGACGGGCCAACCCTAGACCACCTGGTCCACGGGTACCATCACGACCTCATTGTCATGAACTCGACCCAGCCAAGGGGGTGAAGCCTCGATAATCCAACCGAGTGTCCCTGGCGTCAACCTCGAAAAACACATAGAAACGGTCTGGGAAACACTGTCTCGTGGTCATAAAACGGACTCTAGGGTCATAGAAACTCACGTCCTGTGACTGGGACACCTGTCCACCAGAAGCAAGGCCAGATGCATCCACTGACGTCTTACACCGCACCTCAGGTGTCTCTCTATGACGCCCCAGGTGGAGACAGAGACTCAGCAGTAACTAGTACCACGAACAAGGACTAGCTGGGGTTACGCTCGTCAGCGCGGGTCCGACAGCCCCCAACCACGTGTGCACACACAGACCATGCGCCATAGGTCTGACCCTCTAGCTGGTTCTTCCCCCGAAGCCCAGACTCAGGCTGCGCGTGGGGGCCCTATGGTTTCCAGCCTAAAAATCGTCTCTCTCGGGTGTAGCTCTCCACCTACCCCCTAGGCGGGTCAGCACACGCGTGCCTAGGCAAGCTACTGTAGCTCTCCACCTAACTCCAGGTGGGTCGGCACAAGTGTGCCCTGGAAGCTACGACCAACGGGGGTCACCACAGAAATGACTCTCGGTGCAAACCACTGGAACACGGACAGGCTACTCACAAGCCTTGTCACGTCCAGCTCGAAAAATGGGTGGCTCCGTGCCACCGGACTCTAGGCAGTCCACTAAAACCTATTAAACCAACGGTCCTTGAGTCGCAGGACTCTGGGTCAGGACCGTCGTACAGGATAGCTCAAGGCCATCAATCTGGCCTAGAGCTGAGAAGAGAAAGGCAGAGAAGAGAGGGAGAGAGGAGAGAGCGTGAGAAGAGAGAGGCAGAGAAGAGAGAAATGAGAGTGAGGGAGAGAGAGAAAAAGGAGGTTTATATATATAGAAAATTTAGAAATTATAAAAAATACCAAACATAGGAAAAAATACTCCCCATGATCCTTGGAAAACGCAGAGCGCAGTGGTAACATCCCGAAGTCGAAGAACGCAATGGTTCACCGTACACGGGGTTCCGAAGGTCCGACAGGCAAAAACACACGTGAACCGTGAAACTCAATCCGGGACCCACAAAAGCGATCCGAAACCCACGGATCCTGATCCGAGAAATAATCCAAAATGTTGTGTCTCCTCTACACTTGATGATCTGTGTGGAGTTTGTTGTGTTTTGAGTGATTGGCAACAGTATGGTTGATTTGGCTGACTTTATTATGATTCTTGTAATATTGATCATTTTGATGAATTTACTTTAGTTAGAATCATTGCTAAGTCACTTTTGCATATATAAAGTTAGTGCATGTGTTCATTTTGCATAATAAGCTCAATGCATACTTTGTCTGAACTGAACTAAGGTCGAAGCTAGTGCTCATGCTTGCATATCAGGTCGGTGCATGTTTTGCATCGTACATAACTTAGATCGGTGCACGCCATCACTAGCAGCATATAAGGTCTGTGCATGGTTTGCATCGTGCATAACTATGACCGGTGCATGACTTCACTAGTAGCATATAAGGTATGTGCAAGGTTTACATCGTGCATAACTAAGGTCGGTGCATGCTTTCACTAGCAGCATATAAGGTCTGTGCATGTTTTGCATCGTGCATAACTAAGGTTGGTGCATGCCATCACTAGCAGCATATAAGGTCTGTGCATGGTTTGCATCGAGCATAACTAAGGTCGGTGCATGCCTTCACTAGCAGCATATAAGGTCTATGCATGGTTTGCATCGTGCATAACTAAGGTCGGTGCATGTCTTCACTAGCAGCATATAAGGTCGGTGCATGTTTTGCATCGCACATAACTAAGGTCTGTGCACGCCTTCATTGGTAGCATATCTAGTCGGTGCACGCCTTCACTAGTAGTATATCAAGGTTGGTGCATGTTTTGTATTGCACAAAACTAAGGTTGGTGCATACTTCCATCCAGTGCTAACCAAGGCCAGTGCATATTCCTGATTCCTTCGATAGAAGGTCGGTGCATATTTAGACAGTCTACATATAGTTGGTGCACATTACTGTGCTGCATATGTAAGGTCGATGCTAGTCTCATGTTGCATGCATATAAAGTCGATGCTAGCAGACGTTGCATCATATGTTGAAGTCTGTGCTGGCATGTTGACTTGCTCATGTATATAATGAATCCTGAGACATGTAGTCAACGCATATTTTCAAACAGCTTACACTCCTGTCTGTTTGCCAGGTCAGTCACATGGTTGAACATATGCTAGGTGTACTGACAACCTGCGAACTTATCTCATGTGGAAGTCAAAGTACCAGGTTAATGGCACATGATTCGAGGTAAGGAACGAAATAGATGATCCTGCCCCGTGGACAGCTACAATGCTGAGATTCTGACACGTGGAACCTCAAAGGATCATATCAGAGCGAAACTTTTGGTGGGAACGTGGTGACCACACGCCGATTGCCTGCTGCCTATAAAAGGAAGATAGTCGCCCAAAATTTGGGTGTGGGGGAAAAATAGAGAGAGCGAAGCAGCAGCGAAGTCAAAAGAGAGTTCCAGCAAGATCAAGAGAGTGAGATAGAGATTTGAGCAAGTGGAGGAGAAAGCAGAGTATCGTGAGAAGGCTGTGAGCTTGAGAGAGTCAGTATTTGTCTTGGCTTCTGGTTCAAAACCATAGTCAGATCGCTCAATCTGAGCTACATTCTATCTTTCTTTTGTTTTTGATTTCCTTGTTCTCGTTTTATCATTCTCATTGATTTAAGTTGTGTATCAGCGGTTGTTGGCAAGCTGTAAGGCCCAGCAGTGGAGGTAGATTCATCTGGGTAGCAAAGTTTTAAGGCTCAACAGGGTGTAGAGAAATTGTTCCCCGAAGCTGTGGATCAGCGGATTTAAGTTGTGTATCAGCAGTGAATCCTTACTCAGTTGAGTAAGGGGTTGACGTAGATCTCTGCAGGAGATCGAACCACCTAAAAATCTCGTGTCTATGCTTGATGGTTTATGATTGCTGCATATATACATCTGTATGCTATCTTGCCTCCCTTTGTTGATATATTGAGCATTCGTGAGAGTGAAGAAGGTATATTAAAAGATACTGCTCGAAGGATAGGTTAGACCTATCTGAAAAGTAGTCTATCCTGCGTGAGGAGACTCGTTGAGTTAAATCCCCGCCAAGTACCTCTTCACATCTCATCTGTCTGCAATTTATTTTTGCTGCTGTTGTGATTTATCTACCAATTTGAATTCACTCATTCTCTCTATTGATAATTCTCACATAACATTTGACTACGCCTTCTGTCAATTCAGTGGTTCACTATGGTTGGTGAGATTAAGTAGTTTTAATTCCGCATTCATCTGCTTAATCTTGTTATAATTTGGGGTAGATCTATTCACCCCCCTCTAGATCTAATCATTTTCTCATCCATCACTTGGTATCAGAGCCTAACTCTTCTATAAGGCTTTACA
The DNA here is from genome assembly GCA_022559845.1 of Amorphophallus konjac. Lineage (NCBI taxonomy): Eukaryota > Viridiplantae > Streptophyta > Magnoliopsida > Alismatales > Araceae > Amorphophallus > Amorphophallus konjac. The sequence continues at coordinate 367,996,439 of CM040123.1, forward strand.
TCCCGAAGAGGTTAGTCACTATGGATGCTAGAGGTTTGACTGCAGAGGGACAATCCGTCAGTATGCCAGCCTACTTCGACGGATCCAACTACGCATATTGGAAGAACCGTATGCAAGTGTTTTTGCATGCTAAGGACTATGAGATTTGGAAGGTAGTTCGCAAGGGACCCTTCGATCTGCCTGAAGATGAGGAAGTTTGGACAAGAGAGCAGATTCGATGGTCCACCCTGAATTGGAGTGCCATTAATGCTATATAGTGCGCACTTCATCCTACTAAGTTTTCAAGGATCTCCTCGTGTTCTACGGTGAAGGAGATGTGGGATAATCTGGAAGTCATCTATGAGGGAACTTCACAAGTCAGAGAGACCAAGGCAAATATGCTGGTCTCAGAGTATGAGTCATTCAAGATAAAACCAGAAGAAATGGTTTCAGAGATGTATGCCCATCTCATGGTGATTACCAATAGCCTGAGAAGTCTTGGAAAGGTATAGAGTGATTATGAGCTGGAGAGAAAATTCTTCGATCCTTAACTCCCATTTGGCACACTAAGGCCACAGTTATAGAGGAGTCTAGGAATCTGGATACTACCACCGTAGATGAGCTTATTGGTTCACTCATGACTTATGAGTTGAATCTGAAGAGATCAGATGATCTGGAGAAGAAGTAGAAACCGATAGCCTTGAAGGCCAATTCTAGCAGCAAAGGGTCTTCAAGTGAGCACAACTCTTCCAGCTCAGAAGTGGAAAATGATGAATTCGCCAGGCTAACCAGAAAATTCAAGAGATTTCTGAGGAAAGAAGGAAAGGAATTCAGAAGAAGATACCATGCTGGGAGGAAGCAATCCAGGTATAAGTCTAACTATGATAAAAAGAATGATACTAATGTTTGCTACAACTGTAGGAGATCTGGCCATATGAAAGCTGAGTGTCCAGAGCTTCAGAAAGAAAAATCTAAAGTGAAGAACAAGAAAGGGAAGGCTATGGTCAGTACATGGAGTGATGAGGATGAGGGCAGTCACAGCTGTACCTCAGAAAGTGAAGAAGAAAGCAAAGTCTCCTTGATGGCCAGGGACGATGACAAGGAAGAAGAAGAAGAGGTAACTTCTCCATTTGAAAATTATACTCTTAATGATTGAGAGGATGCCTATGCTGAATTGCTTGATAAGTATGATGATGTGCGTAGAGAGTGTAGGCAGTTAAAAATGAAAAATAAATTCTCTTATGAATGATACAACCTTGTATGATAGAATTGCTTATCTTGAAACTGAGAATGAATGCTTAAAGAAATCATCTACTGAAACTGATGAATTGAAAACTGATTTGATTGATTCAAGGAAAGAAAATGAAATGTTGAAAAATGCAATTGATGATTTGAAGATTAGATTATAGAATTGTGAAAAAGAAACAAATCTTGCCACTGAAAATATGATGCTATTGTGGGGGTAAATTGTGAACTGAAAAAGATAATTGAGGATTTAGAAAAGAAAAACAAAGATAAATAGAAAACCCTCGAGAGTATGACCCAGGGAAATGATAATTTGGATGCTCTTCTGGGTACTAAAGTCAATTTCAGAAAAGAGGGGTTAGGATATAATCCAACTGCCAAAAAGAGCTTTGAATTAAAAACCATAACATTTGTTGCAAAAAAGGAAAAAGAAAAATTCAGCCCCTAATCAAATTAAGTAGTGAGAATAATGATGGACAAAGAAATGTTGAAACTACTAATCAAAATAAGTCTAGTGCCAAAGACAAGGGCAAACAGAAGATTGAAGGGTCTAGTGGTTCGTGCACACATAATACCACACCTCACATTAGAAGTCAGGTTAGGGGTCAAATTCCTAAGACACAAGGTCATGGAAAACCTCTGAATAAAACCACTCAGTTTCCTAAGAAAAATCACAATAATATCTATCCACAATTTCATCACTTTGGGAGAATGAGTAGAGATAGATATAACCTGAGGTCTGCTTTTCAATCATATCCAAACCAGAGTTTTTATGGTCAGCCCAGGACATTCACTGGTTACACCTCTCCAATTGCCCATTGGACTAGGCACTGGCATGAAAATGGTCAATACATTAACAAAAGAAATGCCAGACAACAGAACAATACAAAGACGGCTGAAACTATCAATGTCAGAAGTAATAATCACAGCAAGAAGAAAACTGTTATATCCACTGAACAATCATCAATGAAACAAATGTGGATTCCAAAATGTCTGTTGTCATGTTTGAATGATTTTACTGCTGCTTTGGGGCCCAAACATTTTTGGGTTCCAAAATCTTCTACATGATCTCCTTTGCATGTATGCCTGGTAGCCAACCACAACAAGTGGTATTTGGACAGTGGCTGTTCCAGGCACATGATTGGGGACAAACCTAAATTTTACATGTTGGTGGAGAAGAAGAATGGAGGTCAGGTTACCTTCGGAAGTAATACCAAAGGAAAAATAGTTGGCTCAGGTAAGATAGGTAAGTGTTCCACCTGCTGTATTGATGAAGTTTTGTTAGTAGAAGGCCTTGCCTATAATTTGCTTAGCATTAGCCAATTGTGTGATAAAGGCCACAAGGTTATTTTTGATTCTCTTGGTTGCATCATTTATGAACCCAATTCTGAAATTGTCAAATTCACTGGTAAGAGGAGCAATAACATATACATGGTAGATTTAGATGATGTAGCACACACCAACCTGTGTCTCACTGCCAATAAAGATGATTTGGCCTACCTATGGCATCGTAGATTAGGCCATGCCAACTACACTGTGTTACATAAACTGAATAAACACCATATGGCAAAGGGACTTCCTGGAATTTCATTTTAGAATGATAATAAAGTCTGTGAAGCATGCACACAATGTAAACAAACTAGGAAGTCATTTAAGTCTAGATCTGAAAACCTATCTTCTAAACCCTATGAGCTGATACACATGGATCTCTTTGGACCTACAAGATCAACTAGCTTATCAGGAAGAAGATATGGTTTTGTACTGGTAGATGATTTCTCTAGGTTTACATGGGTGTTCTTCCTGTCACACAAGAATCATGCTTTTGATGAATTTCAGGAGTTCTATCTTAAAATAAAACAGAACAATGATCAATCTATTTTGAGTATTTTGTCCAACCATGGTGGTGAGTTTGAAAACTCACAGCTTGAAGAATTTTGTAGGAATAATGGGATAACCCACAAGTTCTCCTCACCAAGAACACCTGAGTAAAATAGAGTAGTGGAGAGGAGGAACATAACCCTAGTGGAGATGGCCAGGACTATGCTGGTGGAAGGCAATCTACCCAGGAGGTTTTGGGCTGAGGCAGTAAACACTGCATGTTATATAGTGAACAGAGCCCTGGTAAGACCTTTTACTCAAAAGACTCCATATGAGATTCTTAAGGGTAAGAAGCCTTCACTTGCACATTTCAAGGTTTTTGGATGCAAATGCTACTTTCATGTTAACTTTAAATGGGACCTTGATAAGTTTGAACCAAAAAGTGATCCTGGAATTTTTCTAGGATAGTTAGATAAGTTCAGAGCCTGTAGAGTATATAACCTTAATTCTCAAAATGTTGAAGAATCTCCACATGTGATTTTTGATGAATCAATAACTAAAATTGACACTGGCTTGTGTAGGGAAAAGAATGATGGAGACATCCTTAAAGAAGAAGATGTGGCAGAACCGACTTAAGAACCTGATGCAGAAGGGTCTGATGTTCAGGGGGAGGTAACTGGAAATCCAGGTAATCAAATTACCAACATTAGAATTCATAGAGATCATCCTTTATAAAATGTGATTGGTAGTTTGCATGAACCTCGTAGGACCAGATCTTTCTTTAGAGAAGAAAATGAATTGAATTCATTTGCATTAGTTTCTCATATTGAACCCAAGGATGTTGATAGTGCCTTAAAGGATGTGCATTGATCAATGTCATGCACGAAGAGTTGAATCAATTTGATACGAACAAGGTATGGCACCTGGTTCCTTCATCTGACCATAGCACTGTCATAGGCACCAAATGGGTATTTAGAAATAAAACTGATGAGCAGGGTAATGTGATTAGAAATAAGGCCAGACTAGTAGCTCAGGGATATAATCAAGAGTATGGAATTGATTTTGAGGAATCTTATGCCCCTGTAGCTAGGTTAGAGGCCATTAGAATACTCTTAGCATATGCATGTTCCTTAGGAACACTACCAGAAAAGGCGGGATTTCAGACGGCCAGTTTCTATCTGAAATCCGTCTGAAATTTTGTGGGAAGAGACTTTTGTAACGGATTTCAGACGGAAATAGGCCATCTCATATTCTTGGTTATAAATTTCGAACAGATTTAATATCAGTCATAAATTCCGTCTGAAATTTCACAGGGAAAGCTTTCCGTGTGAAATACCGTCTGAAAATACAAGTTTCAGACAGATTTAATATCAGTCACAAATTCCGTCTGAACTTACACACGGAAAATTTTCCATGTTAAATACCGTCTGAAATTATCTGTCCCAAATACCGTTCCAATATACGTCTGAAATTTTAGATGTACAATTTCAGACGGCCTTTTACCGTCCCTATTTCCATTTCAAAATTCAGACCTATGCGTCTGAAATCTGTCTGAAATTTTAGACAGACTAGGTATGTAGTCTTACATTCCGTCTGTAAGTTCATATGGATAAGTGGTCGTCTATAATTCCATCTGACATTTCAAACAGATCCGTTTAAAAATCTGTCCGAAATACTTCAATTATTTTTTTAAAAAAATATAAAATTGTTTTAAAAAATCTGTTAAAATTACATCAAATATTAATCAAATTGAAAACAAAACACATAATAAGAAACTCAACACGAATCCCCTGCTGATCAAATATCCTCCACATCGTCCATATCCTCCTCCATGCCCTGCTCATCTCCTCTGTCGCCGCCCGCAGAAGGATCCTCCTACATTAAAAAAATAATAACATTCATTCATAGATAAAAAAAATTAGTGCAAAAATAAATTAAATATTTTATTACATTGCATAAATTGAAATCAAACATAATATCAAATCGATAACTGCATAGATTTTATAGACCCCAACTAACCTGGCTGTCATCAGTATTTTAAATTAATTACATTTAAAGACTGCACTTTTGAGCGTTGGGCCCAAACCGGGTATCCGATTTGGATTCTACTAGTTCTCACAAGTCACTTTTATCTCCCAGGTCCAGTTGGAACAATCGACATGCCGATCAGACCAATTTTTCTGATTTTAGACCCCCAGACCCGACTTCTTTAATTTTAAACTAAGTGTATTTACAAAATGTACTTTTGAACGTCGGGCCCAAACTAGATATCCGATTTGGATTCCGTCAGTTCTGACAAGTCACTTTCATCTCCTAGGTCATGTTGGAATGATCGGCACGTCGATCAGATCGATATTTCAGATTTTACACTCCCGAACCCTGAATTAAATGATTTCTTCTAAACTAAGTTAGTTTTGAAAACACACTTAGTTTTGAATTGAGTTACTTGAGCGTCGGGGTCAAACCGGATATCCGATTTGGAATCCGTCAACTCTCACAACTCATGTCTACCTCGTAGGTCGTGTTGGAACGATCGGCACGTCGATCAGATCGGTATTTCAGATTTTAGACCCCCAACCCCTAGTTATCTGTCTTTTAAATTAATTACATTTAGAGACTACACTTTTGAGCGCTGGGCCCAAACCGGATATCCGATTTAGATTCCGTCAATTCTCACAAGTCACTTTTATCTCTCAGATCCTGTTGGAACAATCGACATGTCGATCATACTGGTATTTTAGATTTTAGACCCCCGGACCAGACTTCTTTAATTTTAAACTAAGTGTATTTACAAAATACACTTTTGAGCGTCGGGTCCAAACCAGATATCTGATTTGGATTCCGTTAGTTTTGATAAGTCACTTTCATCTCCCAGGTCGTGTTGGAACAATCGACATGCCGATCAGACCGATATTTCATATTTTAGAGTCCCGAACCCCGAATTAAATGAATTCTTCTAAACTAAGTTAGTTTTGAAAACACACTTAGTTTTGAATTTAGTTATTTGAGCATCGGGGTCAAACCGGATATCCGATTTGGAATCCGTCAGCTCTCACAACTCACGTCTACCTCGCAGGTCATGTTGGAAAGATCGGCATGCCGATCAGACCGGTATTTCAGATTTTAGACCCCCCAACCCCTAGTTATCTGTCTTTTAAATTAATTACATTTAGAGACTGCACTTTTAAGCGTTGGGCCCAAACCAGGTATCCGATTTGGATTCCGCCATTTCTCACAAGTCACTTTTATCTCTCAGGTCCTGTTGAAACGATCGGCACGCCGATCAGACCCGTATTTCAGATTTTAGACCCCTGGACCCGACTTCTTTAATTTTAAACTAAGTGTATTTATAAAATACACTTTTGAGTGTCGGGCCCAAAGCAGATATCCGATTTGGATTCCGTCAGTTCTGACAAGTCACTTTCATCTCCCAGGTCGTGTTGGAACGATTGGCATGCCGATCAGACCGATATTTCAGATTTTAGACTCCCGAACCCCGAATTAAATGAATTCTTCTAAACTAAGTTAGTTTTGAAAACACACTTAGTTTTAAATTGAGTTATTTGAGCATCGGGGTCAAACCGGATATCCGATTTGGAATCCCTCAGCTCTCACAACTCACGTCTACCTCGCAAGTCGTGTTGGAACGATCGGCACGTTGATCAGACCGATATTTCAGATTTTAGACTCCCGAATCCCGAATTGTATGAATTCTTCTAAACTAAGTTACTTTTGAAAACACACTTAGTTTTGAATTGAGTTATTTGAGCATCGGGCTCAAACCAGATATCCGATTTGGAATCCGTCAGCTCTCACAACTCACGTCTAGCTCGATTATCGTGTTAGAATGATCGGCACGCCGATCGGGCCAATATTTTACATTTTGGACCCCCGACCCTGAATTTTCCCAATTCTTCTAAACTAAGTTACTTTTGAAAACTAACTTAGTTTTGAAATTAATTATGAATATAATTGAGTAATTCTGTCAAAATAAAAACATAATAAACACTCACCTGATGGGCCTGTGCCATGGTGGTGGTGGATCCATGAGGGAGAATTCCCGCCTGGGAGAGGAGGCCACTGATTGACTGCAACATGGTTGCCTGCTGGCTACACATCTCCTCTCGGATCTGTCGCTGCATCTGCTACTGTAAATCAGAAATCTCCGATCAGACGATGTCTCTAACGTCGCTGGCAGAAGTACTTGGGGCAGGTGGAGGTATACTGAAGGCACTGCTACTGGTTTGGGAAGAGCCTGAACTCGCACACGATGATATCACCACTCTAGAGTCCAGACTCTCCCCAAAACCATATAGCCGGCCTTTCTTCAGTATGCCAGCTGCTGCCACCCATTCCACCAGATCGAACTCCGGCTGCTGCGTGTCTCCCTCCCCGTACTTCTCTGTCACAGCTCTGCTATATGTTTCCTACAAATTGAATAAAATAACTAGTCAATTTCATATGAATCAATCCGATTTAAATGAACAGTAGAAGTTGTATATGTAGATAAACTTATCGCTACTGAGTGAGCTCTCTCACTCACAAATTGATCTGTCCCCTTCTTTTTGTGTGTTCTATCGAACACCTCGAGGAACGACGGAGCTCGATTAAGCTCCACAGCCTGTTATACAATTCATAGTAAAAAAATGTCATATATATTAACAAAATGTAAGAAGATAAATTGAAATATTACTTACCATTTTTTGTTTATGAGCTGCGAAAGAGACGGACCCACTCGTATGCAAATTTGCGCCCGGTTGTGACGCCCTGTTTGCTTTGGCTTTTCGGGACTTTTCTATCCACTTGGGGTCGGCAAATTTGTCACATACTATGTCCCGATCCTCCTTCCTCGTCCATAGAGGGCGGTGCTCCTTCCACAGCTCTCGGTCTTCACTCCCACCAGCCTTATTTTTAGCGTGTTCTCGGGCCTCATGTACTTTCCTTCGAAAATTTGACTTCATACTAGACTCCCAAGCAGAACGACATCTCGCCGCGTCATGTCCACTCGTGAATTGATAAGTCCGTTGTAAATAAATTAAGTTTCACACTTAGTATACTATTGGGATTTGAGTTTGGAAAATACTTAATTTAATGATGTAATTACTTACTGAGAACATGTCCCATAAGTTGTCGTGGACGGCCATCGGAAATTCTTTGAAAGACGATACTGGCCCGGGCACATGTGCCATTACTAGTTCAATGGAATGATGGACAACATCGTAAGGTTCAAATTTCTTACTGCAATTGCAAATGTCAAAATATTCATATTAGATAGTTGAAGGCTAAATAATGAATGTAATAACCTTATAAATTTACCCGGAGATCCAGCACGGGCGATGTCCATCATGGGACTTGCCTCCCACGTGACGACTACCGGCATCATCAAGTGGCTGAGTGGTGGGGGTGTGCCCTGTACAAGTGGGAGGTGGTGGGAGGGCACTGGGACCTATAAGAATTAATTTTTAGAAGTAAAATGAATATTTTGCTGAGCCTTAAAATATACAGTGGCTTTAGCGGGAGGCGGTGGGGGTGGCGTATGTGGTCGTGCTGGGAGGGGACTATGAACTATAAGAATTAAATATCATAAGTAAAACGGATATTCTGCTGGAGAGAAAGTGCTTGTATTCAGCCCTTAATCCTGATTATTAGTCTCTCCAAAAATCTAAGTGGAAGAATGTACTGGCTGAATACAAGCACTTTCTCTCCAACAGAGTCTGCCATTGACAAAATGTTCAGAAAGAATTTTGCCTTCACTCCATCTTTCAAGTCTATGGAGTCCAAAAGATTATCAGTCTCCAGAAGCATAATCAGCACAATCTTTCAAGCATGGATGTAGGTACACTGCACTACCAACAGCAATTCTCTTAAACATCTCATATTTCTCGAACTCTCCTAGAAGTTTTTTCTATTTGGGACTCAGACACAATAGCACAGTGAAATCAATGTGTCCTGGCAACTCATCCAAGAAATCACCTTTGTAGTAATGCAAGACATCTCCGGTCATCTCCTGAAGGTCCTTTATGATAGAAATTCTCCTTTTATAATGATCATCATTTTGCAATGTTTCTTCCACTATATCAAAGAAAGCTGCCTCTGCATCAACTTTCAGGTGCCACCTGATATAGATGCTCTACTTAGGATACGTCTCATGGCATCTCGTGATGAGTCCATGTTCAGGAACTTACGACGCACTAGATTCAATATATTAAAAACTTCTTTGACATGATTCTGAAATAGTGTCCCTGAAAGAACCACCTTATGGGGAGTTTGCACCTTTTCTAGCGTAGAAAGAATATTTATGTCTTCGTTTCTGGGAGTATGGCCTTCATCTAAAATGAGAAGGCTAGGGACCTTTAGTAACCTCTCCTGACATGCAGCCCCTATCTCGTCTCTTACATCGCACACAAATCTAGAAAACTGCTTATAGCCTAAGAAAAGAATACTCCTGTTCTCCTCTCATTTTTGAAGAACATCAAGCTACTGAGATCTATTGTCAGCCTTAACAGAGTAGAAGTCATACAGAGGAAGTTCTTTTACTTGCCAATGATGGAACTCTCTCTTCCACGTTGGCAGAATTCCTTTAGGAAGAATGATTAACGGCCTTGCAGAAGGATATTTAGCCAAAAAACTCTGAATAAAGCTAATGAGCATGAACGTCTTTCCTGACCCTAGTGCATGTGCCAGAATGCAGCCTCTAGGATTATCACCCACTAGGTTTCTCACCAAGAAATTGAAGCCCTCTATCTGACGTGGCTTCATTTGTTTTAGGTGCCTTGGGTGCAGAGAAAGTTCATAGGAAACTATATCCTCTTCAGACAATTTAGGTCCCACGAATTGCATTTTCTCATTGACGTATTGGTTGGTGAGTGGGTAATTGCAACAACTCAATTTCATTGACGTGCCTAATTTTTAGCAACAATTCTGTGATTGTAATATCACAGAATAGGGAAAAACTCAACTAAATTTGAAGCATACCTATGAGGTGTGCGTTTGGTGAAACTTTTAGTTTGAAGTTATTCTTAATTGATATTTTCAACCTAAATATTATTAGCAGTTAGAATAGTCGTCCCGTATTATAAATGGGCTAAAATAGAATGTGTTTATATTAATAGAATATTTTCCATTTAACTCCTTAAGATTTTGAATTGGATGATCCAATTCAATAAACATTAGTATGATATTAGAGCACATTCTTATAATTTAAACCCGCACACCCCTTGATGGAATAAAATATAGTGCCTTTATATTAGTGAAGTTCTCTCCACTCAACACCATAAATTTTGAGTTGGATGGTATAATTTAATAAATTTTAATATTAACTGTGAGTAAAGACATCTGATACTACTTGTCTATCTATCTTATTATGATTATGATTAAATTAACTCTATCTCTTTTCTTCATGGTCGAGCTAGAAAGTAGACATGGCTGTTCTATTGAGATGGATATTTTGTCTGTTCTAATTAAGATCACATAAATTAATTAAAATCTAATTAATAAATTAATTTACATGCTTTATTTTCCCCTCCCATCACCCTAACAATAAATCTAATTAAGATTACATAAATTAAAATAAAATGAAATAACATATAAAAATAAAATCAAATTTTTACTTACTGTTTATTCGCAAAAAAACTTTGATTCTTTCGTTCCTGTCCTCTCGACCGATTATCCTACCATGAATAAAAATATATATTAAATAAAATAAAATTAATTTAATTTATCTAATTCACACAGTGAAGGTGAGAGAGGGCGGGAGCAGGGAGGGGGAGGGAGGCCAACGGGAGACGGAGAGAGGACAGGAGCAAGGAGGGGGAGGGGGGCCAACTGGAGAGGGAGAGAGGGTGAGGGAGGGGGGCGGCCAACACAGAGAGGGAGAGGGACAGGGCCGTGAGAGGGGCAGGGAGAACGGGAGAGGGAGAGGGAGGGGGTCGACCACCCCCGGCAGGCGCCTCCTCTGCCGGGTGAGCGCCTCCTCTGCCGAGTGTGTGCATGAGAGGGAGTGATGGAGCGGGAGAGGGAGAGGGAGTGAGGGAGACCGAGAGGGCGAGAGGGAGAGTGTTACAGAGAGAGGGAGAGGGATCAAGAGGGTTTACCTACCGAAGTGAGGACGGCGACGGCGAGTTTCAGCTGGTGATTGAGGACGAGGACGGCGATGGCGAGGACGACCACGGTCGGCGGCGACGGGGAGGACGGCGGCAGTGGCGGCGACGGCTCCGGCGGTGACGGCGGTAGGGAGACAGACGAAAGAGAGAATGAGAGGGAGAGTGGGGGGAAGTGAGTGACAGGGAGTGGTGGGGACGGGGCCGATTTGGCCGGGGGTTCTTCTGATTTTCTGACGGCATTTCAGACGAAACATATTTCCATCTGAAAATTTAATAACATTTCAGACGGACTAATTTTCGTCTGAATATAAGTCTCAAATTGAGACGGATAGTGTGACAGATAAGTATCTATTTGAAATAGTGATGACATTTCAGACGGAAACTATTTGTCTGAATTTTAGACGGATATTGCGACTCAAATTATTCCATCTGAAATTTTTGTCGCTAACAATGCCATTTCTTATAGTGGAATAACTTTGCAGCAGATGGATGTCAAGTCATCCTTTTCGAATGGTGAAATAAAGGAAGAAGTCTTTGTAAGATAACCTCCTAGTTTTGAGTGTCTTGATTATCCTAACCATGTCTATAAACTTAATAAGGCACTTTATGGGTTGAAATAAGCTCCCCGAGCTTGGTATGATAGGCTGAGCAGGTTCCTCATAGAAAAGAATTTCACTAGAGGTGAGGTTGACCAAACTTTGTTTACCAAGGTATGTAAACAAGATATTCTCATTGTTCAAATTTATGTGGAAGATATTGTATTTGGTTCAACTAATTCATCTATGTGTGAGGAATTTTCTGCTTTAATGACAAGCGAATTTGAGATGAGCTCAATGGGAGAACTGAAACTATTTCTTGGATTGCAGTTTAGTCAGACTAAAGATGGAACATTCATAACCCAATCCACGTACATAAAAGACCTCCTGAAGAAGTTCAGCTTGGAAAACCTCAAGGAAATCTCTACACCTATGGGTACATCAACTAGTCTTGATGATGACCCAAAAGGTAAACTGGTTGACACCAAACTATATAGAGGTATGATCGGATCTATTCTCTATCTTACTGCATCTCGTTCGGATATACAATATTCTTTGTGTTTATGTGCTAGATTTCAGGCTAGTCCTAAAGAGTCACACATGCGTGCAGTTAAGAGAATCTTTAGATACTTATCAGGCACCCTTGAGTTAGGACTTTGGTTTCCTACTAGGTGTGAGCTAGACCTTATAGCCTATACTGATGCAGATTATGCATGGTGCAGGGTAGACATAAAAAGTACTAGTGGGTATTGTCATTATTTAGGTGGTTGTCTAGTGTCTTGGGCATCTAAAAAGCAACACATTGTTGCTCTATCCACTGCTGAGGCAGAGTATGTCGCAGCAGGGAATTGTGTAGCTCAGGTACTCTGGATAAAGCACCAACTTATTGACTATCACAAAAAATTAGGTTGTATTCCTATCTTATGTGATAATACTAGTGCCATATCTCTAACTAAAAATCTTGTACATCACTCAAGAACTAAGCACATTGAGATTAAACACCACTTTTTAAGAGATGAGGTAAGTAAGAATGAAATTGAGCTGCACTTCATTGAATCTGAAAAACAAATTACTGATATATTTATTAAACCTCTTGGGAATGAAAGGTTTAAATGTCTAAGAAGAGAACTAGGTTTATGTAAATTTCAGAATAATGAATAACATCTTGACTTCATTCTTATTTTGAATAAATGTTCTGATTGATGTGTGCCCTTAATTTCTGCTTATCTAAGTTTAGCATAATTAATTGTCATAGTCTGAGTCATCTTGATTTCAGTGGTATATCAAATACTATGTTGGTGGAAGGACAGATTGAGTCTATCTGAAAACCCATACCATGTGTTGAGGACTTTCCTCCACCAGGTACCCTGAATCAAGAGTGTGTCTATGCATTGCACTCAATTCCATGTTACCATTGCATTGACATGTGTCATCATCCATAAATGTCTGAAATTTCACTCATATGGTTAGGAGGAGTGTGTGCTGATCATGTCAGTCATTTTCCATCACTTGGTATCTCATCATGTTGTGTCTAGAGTCTCATCATGTTGAGTCTCATCATGTTGTGTCATCATGTTGGGTCTGAACTATGCATTCTGTCAGGGGGAGCTCAAATAAATGGATCTGACTCAATTCAGGCTATTCTCCTCTGAGTCTGCAATCAGTCTTCTACACTTAATTCAATTGATATCAGACTCTTCTTACATTCATCCTAAAATCACTTCTCTTAGAAACAATCAATCCTATTCACTGACTTCTATCTATGAGCTTCATGTGTTACTCTTCATGTTCTGAAATAATGACAGTCTGACAATCAGTTCATTACTTTAAGCTACACAAATCATAAGTCTTCTATTATACGAATCTTGTTTGCTTCATGAATGAACTGATGGTTTAACTTTAATAAATTTTAGAGTTTAAGGACTGCATTCAATAAATAGGGATGTGGATAACTGTTAATAGCTCTCAACCTTTCTCTCATTATACATCAGATAAAGTCTTTTAGTATCTAAAAACTACTGAATTAATGGAATCTAGGTTGAGAGAACTCAGAATATGTATTGTTTTTAAACAAGTCAATCTAAAAAATCAAAAGGGTTGCAAAAAGAAAAGATTAAGTAAAAATTAAACTGCAGAGCAATGACTGAATGCACTGAGAAACTGAGTGCTTCATCAATGAAATGAAGAAAAACTCATGTCATGAAGTGCTTCAAGTTATCTCTGTTCATATGGTTAAAACTGTAAGTTTTGGTTTCACTAAGTACCTAGGGGTACTGGCATCTGATAAACGTGTACCCTTATACAAAAGGTTTAAATCACTTCTGCTGTGTTTGATCAGAGACATAATTGGTAAATCATGCTGAGTAACTAGGGATACTAGCGTCTAACCAACGTGTACCCTTAAGTCCAAAGGCATAGATGATATCTGAATGTTCAAAATTTCAGAAACAACAAAAGTTGAAAAATGCACATACTGAATGTTGAATTGTTTAACCTCAATACATATCCTAATCACTCCCAAAGAGTTTCATTGATTTTGAAGTGAGTAGGATATAGTTAGACTGATTCTCTCATGATCATGTGATTTTGGTTTATTACTATTAACGGGAACTGCAACTTTATCCAAAGAATACAATGGGTTTACTCTAATTTTTATTACTCTTAAACCAGAAATCTCAAAAATGCATAATATTGATTCTTATATCTGAAGAATTTGAGCTATGGAATGCTTGGTTAATGAACTATTGCACAGGGTGTCACTTCCATTTCCTCTTGATGATCCTCCTCATGTCTCTATCCCTCCTTATTTGCTGATGGCAAAGGGGGAGTATCTATCAGAAGTTTTTGATTTCACTGCTTGAGCTTAGGGGGAGAGTGATTTAGGGGGAGAGTGAATTAGAGGTATTGGTTGTTGGTATTGGTGTTTTGATTCTCGATTTGGTGTTTTTGATTTAGGGAGATTCATTGTTTTTACTTGATGTCAAAAGGGGAGTTTAGCATAGAGTCACTGGAAATTGCATTTGTTGCATCTGTGTAGTTCATTGTGCCTATTTGTAGTCCAAGTATGGTTTTTCACTACACTGCTTGATTGTGGTTCATGACAATTCTGACTAAGATTGAACTGAATAATTTCACCAAAATATATCTGGTAAAATAGTGTTGTGATCATCGAAAAGGGGGAGAATGTTGTGTCTCCTCTGGACTTGATGATATGTGTGGAGTTTGTTGTGTTTTGAGTGATTGGAAACAGCATGGTTGATTTGGCTGACTTTATTATGATTCTTGTAATACAGATCATTTTGATGAATTTACTTTAGTCAGAATCATTGCTAAGTCACTTCTGCATATATAAAGTCAGTGCATGTGTTCATTTTGCATAATAAGCTCAATGCATACTATGTCTGAACTGAACTAAGGTCGAAGCTAGTGCTCATGCTTGCATATTAGGTCGGTGCATGTTTTGCATCGTACATAACTTAGATCAATGCACGTCTTCACTAGCAGCATATAAGGTCTGTGCATGGTTTGCATCATGCGTAACTAAGGTCGGTGCATGCCTTCACTAGCAGCATATAAGGTCTGTGCATGGTTTGCATCGTGCATAACTAAGGTCGGTGCATGCCTTCACTAGTAGCATATAAGGTATGTGCATGGTTTGCATCGTGCATAACTAAGGTCGGTGCAAGTCTTCACTAGCAGCATATAAGGTCGGTGCATGTTTTGCATCGCACATAACTAAGGTCTGTGCACGCCTTCATTGGTAGCATATCTGGTTGGTGCACGCCTTCACTAGTAGTATATCAAGGTCGGTGCATGTTTTGTATCACACAAAACTAAGGTTGGTGCATACTTCCATCCACTGCTAACTAAGGTCAGTGCATATTCTTGATTCCTTCGATAGAAGGTCGGTGCATATTTAGACAGTCTGCATATAGTTGGTGCACATTACTGTGCTGCACAATGCAAGGTCAATGCTAGTCTCGTGTCGCATGCATATAAAGTCGATGCTAGCAGACGTTGCATCATATGTTGAAGTCTGTGCTAGCACGTTGACTTGCTCATGCATATAATGAATCATGAGACATGTAGTCAGCGCATATTATCAAACAGCTTACACTCCCGTCTGTTTGCCAGGTCAGTCACATGGTTGAACATATGCTGGGTGTACTGACAACCTGCGAACTTATCTCATGTGGAAGTCAAAGTACCAAGTTAATGGCACGTGATATGAGGTAAGGAACGAAACAGATGATCCTGCCACGTAGACAACTAAAATGCTGAGATTTTGACACGTGGAGCCTCGGAGGATCAGATCTGAGCGGAACTTTTGGCGGGAACGTGGTGACCACACGCCAATTGCCTGCTGCCTATAAAAGGAAGATAGTCGCCCAAAATTTGGGTGTGGGGGAAAAATAGAGAGAGCGAAGCAGCAGCGAAGTCAAAAGAGAGTTCCAGCAAGATCAAGAGAGTGAGATAGAGATTTGAGCAAGTGGAGGAGAAAGTAGAGTATCGTGAGAAGTCTGTGAGCTTGAGAGAGTCGGTATTTGTCCTGGCTTCTGGTTCAACACCATAGTCAGATCGCTCAATCTGAGCTACATTCTGTCTTTCTTTTGTTTTTGATTTCCTTGTTCTCATTTTATCATTCTCATTTATTTAAACTGTGTATCAGCAATTGTTGGCAAGTTGTAAGGCCCAACGACAGAGGTGGATTCCTCTGGGTAGCAATGCTGTAAGGCTCAGCAGGGTGTAGAGAAATTATTCCCCGAAGCAGTGGATCAACGGATTTAAGCTGTGTATCAGCAGTGAATCCTTACTCAGTTGAGTAAGGGGTGGACGTAGATCTCTGCAGGAGATCAAACCACCTAAAAATCTCGTGTCTATGCTTGATGGTTTATGATTGCTGCATATATACATTTTTCTGCTATCTTGCCTCCCTTGGTTGATATATTGAGCATTCGTGAGAATGAAGAAGGTATATTAAAAGAGACTGCTCAAAGGATAGGTTAGACCTATCTGAAACGTTGCCTATCTTGCGTGAGGAGACTCGTTGAGTCAAACCCCCGCCAAGTACCTCTTCACATCTCATCTGTCTGCAATTTATTTCTGCTGCTGTTGTGATTTATCTGTCAATTTGAATTCACTCATTCTCTCTATTGATAATTCTCACATAACATTTGACTACGCCTTCTGTCAATTCAGTGGTTCACTGTGGTTGGTGAGATTAAGTAGTTTTAATTCCGCATTCATCTGCTTAATCTTGTTATAATTTGGGGTAGATCTATTCACCCCCCTCTAGATCTAATCATTCTCTCATCCATCACGAAAGTCTCGGAACGTTACAGTGATCGCCTAGGAATGCCTCAAGTAGGGAGAACATGGAGTCCCGACCTCTCCATCCTCGGCCGGGCAAGGGCGCAGAGCCCTGCTACATCCCGAAGTGCCAAAGATCCTACAAACAATGACGAAGGCTCATAAAAACAAAAGAAAGGATGCCATTAGTTCTATGTAGTGTAGTAAAAATTCTGACTACTACTAAAAGAAGGAATATGGGGGCATGATTACTTGGGGGTGGTGGGAAGGGAGGATGGTCGAGGCTTTCGACCACCCAACTTCCCGTTTGTTTAAAAGAGAAAACCTCTGAATAGGATCTTAATCGATTCTAATATGCTATGATGCAAACGGGGAAGATGATTGCAAAACGAAATAGGAAACACCGAGAGGGAGTGATCAAACTCAGAGAGTAGCCACACTCGTGGCTACACAGAAGCGTAGTTCAGAGAAGGTGCAGAGTAATCCTTTGAGTCTTAGAGCCTCGCTCCAAGCCTCGACTATTCCTCCCCAGAGAGTTTCATCAATCTCCCCGCCACCTCTGTCCGACCTGCAAAACAACAAGAGAAGAAAGCCAACTCTCAAGCTCTCCAGACCGAAAACTCTTGCCAAAGATCCAACCCCCCCTCCTCTGTGATCCCCAGAGGAGTTTTCTATTCTGGGGCTCCCTCTATAAGTCTCGAACATCGTGGGATCGAACGTGGGCGACGAGGGAGAATGGTGCGGAGCATGCCAGGAGAACGGGCCATGTTCTTTGACCAACAATTGTAGGAAGGCGGCCAGAGCCCTGGCCTTCCATAAAGGGAGTAGGGAAAAAATTGATGGCGGGAAAACGAACATCGTTAATATGTCCCGCTACCAAATTTAAATATACGGCCCATAAATTAAATATAATAGTTAAGTGATGAGACCGAGTCTAATCTACAGGGAGAAGTAGATTTGAGAGTTGAAAACCTTGTATTTTTAAAATTAAAAATCAAGAGAATTGAATTGAAACCGTCTTAGGGAGATTTGGATGCAATTTAGAAGGGGTGGAATGGATAGAAGAACACATGAAAAATTATAATGAAAATAGGGTGAGTTAGGAAGAGAAATAACTTTAAAATCAGACAAAATTAGAAGAAGTGACAGAAGATAAAGTTGAAGATCGGAGGGTTAGGAAAACGTTTAATGAAGAGTGCAGAGATAGAAAATGAGAGAAGGACAGTGAAAAATATGAAACACTGGCATCTATCGGTGTGGATGAACAGTAAACTCGCAAAAGATAGAACCGTGAGAAAATAAAAATAACGTAAAAATGAAGAAGAACTAGAGGGAGTGGTAGAAAAAGAAAATCTAGATTTACAAGAGAGGAACAACTTTTATGAAGAACTCAGAAATAAAAGAAGATTGGAAGGGCATGAAAACGGAGGAACAAAATAAAATATCAACTCGGATGAACAGTAATGTGCCAAGATAGCAAGTGGAAAAACGTGTAATAACTTGAAAACGGAGAGGAATTAAAGGAAATGATAGAAAGAGAAAATGTAGAGAACTTGAGTATGAATAACGTTGAAGAAGATAGTAAATTTAAATGAAGATCATAAAAGCATGTAAATGACTAAGCAATGGTTAAAATCTTAAGAACTTACAATAACAACCACTTAAACTTACAAAATCCAAAACTTTTAATAATTTAAATGGATAACAAGAGTGAAAGAAATTGTTACATGAAGGAGCCTCCTGTCCCTCTCTCTCCTTGTTTCTTCAAAAATACCAAAAACTCACAAACTCTCTCACAAGAATAGAAGAACTAAAAATTGCATTACAAGAGCTTATTATCCTCTAAACCATTCCCCAGCTCCTTTTATAGGCTTAAACTAGCCTCCTCTGTCTCTCTGTTCTCTGTGTGAACCACTTAGCCGCCAACGTGAAGCCGTGTGAAGAAAACCATTTGAAACCTCTGTGTGAAAGCCGCGGCCCATCTCTGTTGACTGCATATGAAATCGCCAAAGCTGCTGCCGTGTCATCGCCATGTGAAGGGCCATCGCTTTTGGCCTTGTTGACGTTGCACCGTCCGCTGGAATTGTTGAAACCCACCCTGCAGAATCATTTGGTCACCACGTGCTGTGTTGAAGCCTTTGCATGGCCCCACATTGCCATGCGCATCTTTTACCTTTTGAAGAGCCCAGCTAATATGAAGCCCTCGTGGACCACCTGCATATGAGAAGGCTGCCACTTGGAGCCATGTGCATGGCCCTACATGAAGCCCATCCACCTTCCATGGAGCCCATGTACATGTTTATATAGTGAATATATATGTTGCCAAGGTAAAGAAGGCCACGTGAAGGGCCCATGCATGGCTAAAGCGTTGAAGTTTAAGTGTGAATATGCATGAAGTTGCTTTTAACGTGGCTCATCTATATAATAGATGTATATATATATATATAGTATGTATATTTATCTATTGATATATATATATATATGTGGTGTATAATATATCTATTATGAATGTATATATTATATGAATATATATATATTATATAGAGGTGTTAATATTTTTATTTTTATTTCTTTTTCTTTTCATGCTTCGTGATGTTTGGGCTATTCTTGCGCAGACTTGTGGAGTTCTTGCCGAGTGCCTGCAAAATAATATATTTATTGCTCAAATCATAATAATTTTATTAAACGAAATATTTTGATCAAAAATTGATATTAAGTGTGATAAATGCATATTTATTAACATTAAAGCTATTAAAAAGTGTGAATATCATAAATTAACTCGTACAAATGCACACTTATTACACCCCCCAACTTACTCATTGCTAGTCCCTTAGCAATGTAAACGATTTAAAATTTAGGACCAACAAGAGTTTAAAATATCTATATCTTATTTTCAGATCATCTTTCATAGAGTAAACTAAAGATTAGGAATCTGGAAGCATTAACACACACTAGCCTTCCGTAGGAAATTAAGGTACATGATCAAGAATTCTAATCAAAATTCAGTAGCACTTGTGTATGTGAAATGCTAAATTCACAACGTAGATAATTACGTCCCCCATTTGCTATTTTAAGCAAGTGCCCTTCAACTCTACACTTCTTAATCAGAGCATTAAGTATAATAGCTTTTTGTCTGCCTTATTACTTTGTCCCTTTTGGGATCTCTTTTTTTTTCTCTCTTTTTTTTTCTTTTTTTTCCTTTTCTATACACACATGATGCTGCACTACCCTTCACTATTTTATGCGAACCTCAACACGTCTTAGGTGAAGCAGACCCGGTTACACAGATCAAAGTTCCATTTTCCTTTTGACGCGAACCTCAACACGTCTTAGGTGAAGTAGGCCCGGTTACTCAGAATCGGAGCATTTTTCATGGTGTTTTCCTCAAAAAAATTTTAATAGATAACATGGTAGAAAGCTTATAAAAGATCTTTTTTTTCAAAAAGTGCAGAATATCAAGCAACATACCCAAAATAACAGAAGGCTTGTCCTAATTATTTCATTATCGTGTAAAGTGATTTTTTATTTTTCTAAAGTGCACATGAACTTTAAAAAGATCCTTATATCAGTTTTCCATGGCTAGATTACATAAAGTTTCCATCATCCTTATCCAGTCATTTCTATTCCAAAATTACTATCAATGGAAGTATGAATCATGAAACTCAAATGGGATTTCAGTTGAATTTTTTTTAGGCGAAATAAGGTTGTATAAGATGATGACATAATTTCCGTCCCCCCAACTTAAATGACATTGTCCTCAATGGCATGAACAATATGAAATAATGAACAATGGAAACACGATAGTTTTGGGAAAGAACGGGACAACCTGAGGTGTACTGCGATGGCCTTACTAAAATGAGAGGCGGTACTTGGCTTTGAAAATTGGAGCAACAGAGGAAGCAATCAGCTCTCTCCCCCAACTAATCCTGCAAAATAAAAACACAAACCACAATAAAAACTTGGGTTGCCTCCCAAGAAGCCATTTATTATCACACTTATCACACAGAAATCACTAAAATTTTGGGATGCCTCCCAAAAAGCGCTAAATTTAACGTATTCAGCCAGACGCAATGTAGCTCACTAACCAACGGGTAGCATTTAGAATGAGCCACCAAGTGATCTTATCATCCGTTAGATTCCAGCCCTTGTGCCATTGGAGGAAAAGATTATATGCGTGTGCATGTGGGCTAGAATCATGCCAAGGTGGGTCTAGGAATTTGGATGGACCCCCTCGGTCAGAGAATGCCAGAGGAATTATCATATCTTCAATCACAAAATATTCCTTTGTACACTGAAGGTCTTTATAAGTGTTAAACACATCAATGCGGACCTTAATGTCCCTTAGCTTTTCTCCTTCATCCTCAATTGGAAAATTGTCAAGCACAATGTTGAGGTGAGGAAGAGTAGGAGTGGGAGAAGTTTCGAAGGATTCCAAGAAAGGGATACTGTCGAGAAGACAAGGGGCAGTGAAAGAGACGTGCTCCTCAACACACGGATGATCATGAAGCTCAAGTGGAATCGACCGATCGGCTAGTTGTAGGATGTAGGGGATTTGTATAGAAGTGCCGAGGTCAGGAACAGGTAAAAGATCGAGATCCTCCCTAAAATCAAGAGACACCCAATCAGAGTAAATTTCAAGTTGAGCACCCGGTTCCTCAATTACCAAAGAAGAATGGCTTATGGCCACACTCAATTCTCTCTCCACACTCACATTTTCTTCGTCATTCACTTGGAAGGAGGACTCATCAAATTCAGGAAGGAAAAGTAATGGAATTTGATCATTGACTAGCAAATCATCTTCCTCTTCTTCTCCCCCCGACTCAAGATCATCATAATCCTTTTCACAAATGGAATGAGTTTTAGGCTTCTCAGGTTGCTCTTCCTTTAAGTCCTCATCATAAGATTCTTCCATTATCCCCTCAAGATCAAAAGTGATATGCGTGTTAGATTATGGAATTATGGATTGATCATGTGGACTTTGAGTGTTATCAAATCCAGGAAGTTGATCCTCAAGACTTGTAGTGGAGTTGCTAGGCATTGGATCGACTTCCATTTCTATGATATTTTTAGCAACCCTGCTCACTTGGGCCTCAAAGTTTTGCAATTGTTCCTAGAAGGCTTGTTGTTGAGTTTGGAAGAGTCATGTCAATTGATCAAACATCTTCTCCTTATTCAAATCTGTGTATGGAGGAGATAGGTAAGTGGGCTGAGAGTCAGACTGTAATGGATAGTAATTTGGAGGGTACTCAGTCTGAGAATGAGGTGGTGGAAAGTGTATGGGTTGGCCTCCATAATAGGGTTGATCGTAAGAATCATTTGAGTATGGAGCCCAATTTGGAAAATCTTGTTCTCGAGGACTTTGGCCTTGATCCTGATAAGACTCACAAGAAGAATCATGCTGATCTCTCCAACTAGAATTAAGGGTATGTGGACATGGGTCACAATAAGGTGTGGAGAGGTCTTGAGGCATTGGGGCTTGCCTTACTTGGTCCATCCAAGAGATTGTTGGTTGATCTTTCCAGCTAGAGTTATAAGTATCTGAAGATGATTCATAATCGGGCTGAAAAAATCGTTGATCATATTGGGCTTGCTCCGGGATGAAAGGTAGATCATGGCCCCCTAATTGAGTGGTTTGAGCATGGTCCTGGGTAAACGATGGAAATTGAACCATCATAGGTGATGGGATCTCATTTGGAGCCGACCACGAGTATGGACTTTCATAATAGGTCGGGCTGTTTTGGGTGAGAAATGAGAATTGATTTGGACAACCACCGTCATAATGGGCCGGGCTAGCCCACATGTGATCATTATCATGGCGACTAGGTGGTATGAAGCGGTCTTGATCCATGGCTAGAAATTGATCAAATTTATGAGCCAATTGGTCAAACCTGTCTAATTGGTGTGCTCAATTCATAGATGAAAATTATGATCTCACCATTCTTTTGTATATATTTTTTTTATTCCTCCCCCTTTTTTGAGTTTTTTTTAGACAAACAAATTAGCAAACAAAGTCCAACTTAGATCCACCATCAAACTTGTCCACCGGCCAGGTAACATGTGTGGAAGTGGGAGGCTCCCCTTGCTTTAACAATGTCCTAATTAAGTAACCACTCTCCCGCTTATAGCGTTTGACGTTGACCTCTAGCCTTGGACACCAGTTTCAAAGATGATAGTGAGCCCAAGTTATGCCTTTTTTGTGTTTTTGATTTTCTATTTTTTTTAATTAGTGAACTGAGCTAGTCCACCATATTTTTTTTATTTCTTTTTTTTTATTTTTTAAGAACATTTCTAAGCATGAAAACTAATTACATATTGAAAGTAAAAATAAAGAAACTAAATCTATGGAAAGAGGGTAATAGTACTAACCTTAATCGCATTCCCTCGTTCTTTATTTGACAAATGAAAAATAACAAGATTAAAAGATAAAGAAGACTTACCTCGGGGAGACACAACATTTATTTTTGGCATTTTCAAAATTTTCTATTTTTTTATGCTTTTGTAGATCCTTTTATTTTTTCTGCAAAAATAAGAGTTATATATACAAAAGAAAATACAAAGATATCAACTTCAAATTCAAACCTCCCCGGCAACGGCGCCAAAATTGATGGCGAAAAAATGAACGTCGTTAATACGCCCCGCTACCAAATTTAAATATCCGGCCCATAAATTAAATATAATAGTTAAGTGATGAGACCGAGTCGAATCCACAGGGAGAAATATATTTGAGAGTTGAAAACCTTATATTTTTAAAATTGAAAATCAAGAGAATTGAATTGAAACCGCCTTAGGGAGATTTGGATGCAATTTAGAAGGGGTGGAATGGATAGAAGAACACATGGAAAATTATAATGAAAATAGGGTGAGTTAGGAAGAAAAATAACGTTAAAACCAGACAAACTTAGAAGAAGTGACAGAAGATAAAGTTGAAGATCGGAGGGTTAGGAAAAAGTTTAATGAAGAGTGCAGAGATAGAAAATGAGAGGAAGACAGTGAAAAATATGAAACACTGACATCTATCGGCGCGGATGAACAGTAAACTCGCAAAAGACAGAACCGTGGGAAAATAAAAATAACGTAAAAACGAAGAAGAATTAGAGAGAGTGATAGAAGAAGAAAATCTAGATTTACAAGAGAGGAACAACTTTTATGAAGAACGCAGAAATAAAAGAAGACTGGAAGGACATGAAAATGGAGGAACAACAGAAAATATGAACTCGGATGAACAGTAATGTGCCAGGATAGTAAGTAGAAAAACATGTAATAACTTGAAAACGGAGAGGAATTAAAAGAAATGATAGAAAGAGAAAATGTAGCAAACTTAAGTATGAATAACTTTGAAGAAGACATTAAATTTAAATGAAGAACATAAAAGCATGTAAATGGCTAAGCAATGGTTAAAATCTTAAGAACTTATAATAACAACCACTTAAACTTACAAAATCTAAAACTTTTAATAATTTAAATGGATAACAAGAGTGAAAGAAATTGTTACATGAAGGAGCCTCCTGCCCATCTCTCTCCTTGTTTCTTCAAAAACACCAAAAACTCACAAACTCTCTCACAAGAATAGAAGAACTAAAAATTACATTATAAGAGCTTATTATCCTCTAAACCATTCCCTAGCTCCTTTTATAGGCTTAAACTAGCCTCCTCTATCTCTCTGCTCTCTGTTCTCTGTGTGAACCACTTAGCTGCCAACGTGAAGCCGTGTAAAGAAAACCATTTGAAACCTCTATGTGAAAGCCACGGCCCATCTCTGCTGACTGCATATAAAATCGCCAAAGCCGCTGTCGTGTGTTCGCCGTGTGAAGGGCCATCGCTTTTGGCCTTGTCAACGCTGCACCGTCCGCTGGAGTTGTTGAAACCCACCCTGCAGAATCATTTGGCCACCACGTGCTATGTTGAAGCCTTTGCATGGCCCCACATTTCCATGCGCATCTTTTGCCTTTTGAAGAGCCCAGCTAATATGAAGCCCTCGTGGACCACCTGCATATGAGAAGGCTGCCACTTGGAGCCATGTGCATGGCCCTACATGAAGCCCATCCACCTGCCATGGAGCCCATGTGCATGTTTATATAGTGAATATATATGTTGCCAAGGTAAAGAAGGCCACGTGAAGGGCCCATGCATGGCTAAAGCGTTGAAGTTTAAGTGTGAATATGCATGAAGTTGCTTTTAACGTGGCTCATCTATATAATAGATGTGTATATATATATATATATATGTTATTAGATGTATATATATAGATATATATATAGTATGTATATTTATCTATTGATATATATATATATATATATGTGATGTATAATATATCTATTATGAATGTATATATTATATGAATATATATATATTATATAGAGGCGTTAATATTTTTATTTTTATTTCTTTTTCTTTTCATGCTTCATGATATTTGGGCTATTCTTGCGTAGACTTGTGGAATTCTTTCCGAGTGCCTGCAAAATAATATATTTATTGCTCAAATCATAATAATTTTATTAAACGAAACATTTTGATCAAAAATTGATATTAAGTGTGATAAATGCATATTTATTAACATTAAAGCTATTAAAAAGTGTGAATATCATAAATTAACTCATACAAATGTACACTTATCAGCGGCCAGGTTAAATGGCCTTCTAAGGGCCTAGGCGGACAGGTCGATAGCCTTCTAGGTGGGTGAGGGTGGCCAGGGGTTGGGCCTTCTAGCAAGTTGGGTGGCCAACCAAGTGGCCTTCTTGGTGTGGAGGGCGGTCAGCAGTGTGGAATCCTAGGGGCTGAGGGCGGCCATCACCCTTGCCTTCTAGGGCCTTGGGTGACCAATGGTATGGCCGCCCAGCCCATGGGCCTTTGGCCCCTTCAAGTGAGGGTGGCCCAACAACGAGATATGTTAGGGCTGGACTTGGAAGCATAAACGACAGTAAATCGGGCAAAATGATCGCGTCATTCATATGACGGTGTAACTGGGGATCCACAGGATGTCCGAAATTAGGCGTCTACACCGACGTGTTAACAAGAATGCATCATGTTCACTGCATGTGGATTTCAAGAGACACGGAGGGTTCCATAAAACACGGTCTTTGGGTGTGCCACCTCAAGACACAAAAGCTTGAACACGGTCTCTAGCTATGCTGCATTTAGAATGACCTAAATAGAACGAAACAGAACCTCATTTTGTGGTTCCAAAGGCCGACCAAATCATATCTTAGGGCCCGTAAGACGTGATTCTGAGAGATTTTCTAGGGTTTTTAGGGTACAACTCTCTCGGCGTCCATGTGAAAATCCATGGCTTATGGAGTCTTACAGAGGCCTTAGTGATGAAGTTCCAGTCTGACGAAAGGAATATCCGACGGAGGGTTCTAACTTCACCAAGAAAGGGCTTTGCGAGAACCAAAAACATAATAATCGATAGATACATGCCACCAGAGTGACATGATCTTGAACATAAATCAATAATCAAACCACAGTATATCGATCTTAAAACAATTAATAGAATTAAGACAAGGCTAGCGTGGAATAATAACTTCAATTAACCAGTTAATATATCATATTCTAACATGCTGAAATAAATTTCTAGAAGGATAATAACATGAGAGTGAGACAAGATCATAAGAGATTTCATAAGATCAAAGAGAGAGGAATCGGGACAAGAATTAGAGTTAAGTCCACAATAATATAGATTTAATTATTAATAAATTTAATAATATTTCTAGAGTTAATTTTCTATTAAAAAAATAATTTCAAGTTAAACAAAAAGTCACATCCTATAGTGGTGAGACGTTAATTAAGAAGCGTCCGGTTCATGCGACGCGTTAAAAATATTTATCAACATTTAAAAAAAAATTGATCGCGGTCTATCGTGCCACCACATTCAAAAAGTGATCACTGTGGCTTCCGCGATCTTAAACAGAAAGCTGTTCTGGCGATAAAAACCCTAAAATGACGATACCTTATCCAAACTCCAAAATACATGCAATATAGGCGATCAAAATTGGGGAAACAAGTGAAGAAATGAACTAGATATGCATCTAAACCTATTAGCTTGATCCATTAGGGTTTAGCTTGAGAGAACACCTACATTTGGTTAATTTAGGAAGAAAAATGATGAAAAATGCAAAGAACACGAAGAACACCCCAATCTCCTCACTCTCTCCTGGAAATACACCCTTAAACCCTCGTGCAGCCGTCCTCCAACGTGATTAGGGTAGACTAGAGGGTGTTAGAGTCCTATTTATAGATCTAGACCACCCATAGAGTCCTAATTCGGCCCAAGATTCTCTAAGATAAAATCTATCTAATTTTTTCATATTATCTATAATTAGAGCCAGCACCCCCTATTTTAGCCCTAATTAGGGTTAGGGTTGTGGTAGAAAATGACCTCTCTAAGTGGGTTAGGGTTTAGGCTATAGTTTTGGCCCATTAGTTCTAGATTTAAGCCTAATTAGCCCATTCAAAATTGGAGGTTTTGGATAACATCGATTTTAGGCCTCTTTATACTCAATTTAGCCCATTTAGGTTCACTTAAATTTTAGCCCAATTAGGTTCACTTACTTAATTTTAGCTCATTTAGCTCAATTAGAATAAGGAATTTTGGGGTATTATGAATTTTAGGGATTTACTCCATCTTTTAAGCCCAATTAGACCTTAGCATCAGCCCAAATTACCATTTCAATCATTACGAATTTTATTTAGCTCCTAATAATTATATCAAAACT
The DNA here is from genome assembly GCA_022559845.1 of Amorphophallus konjac. Taxonomy (NCBI): domain Eukaryota; kingdom Viridiplantae; phylum Streptophyta; class Magnoliopsida; order Alismatales; family Araceae; genus Amorphophallus; species Amorphophallus konjac. Next base: position 368,024,141 of record CM040123.1, read on the forward strand.
ATTCTTATTTTATTCAAGAGATTATATTCATTTATTTGTATTTCTTTAAAATTCTGGGTTGCTATAGTTGACATCCCCTCAAGGAAGCCATTTAGCATAAATTTCTTGGAGGAGGTTGTTACCCGTCAAGATGAAGTCAATGTCTTCTCGATGAGGAAGAAAACAAGGGCATTTACAGCTGTCGCACCTTTTTATTTTCTTGAGCTAATCGAGGCTTAAGCATAGGGAATTACTCCCAAATGAACGGTACTACGTTGACCGTCCCTAGAGATCCGAACCCGACCTAGGATTCGGGACAACTTGCCATGTCCCAAGACGCCCTACAAGAAAAGTAGGGATCAACCCTGAACATTTGGCAAGCTGCATCGTAGTGGCAATCTTGCAATATCCAGGCCTGGCCTGGAACTCAAGACCGCGTGCCGTGTCTTGCCACATGACAAAAAGGCAGAGAATGTGTAACGACCCAAGATCCGGATATCGGGAATAACCTGATACCATTCGAATCCTAGCCCGCCACCCATGAGCCGAAAGGCTCAGAAGAGTTATTAGGGTGTGTGGAGGTACATTGAAATGTAAAATAATGTAGGAAACAACTATATAATTAACTATTTAAATAATAGGAAACAAAATTACATTTTTAAATAAATAACTAACTATAGAGTCCAGTCCAATAAAGTACAGTCTAAAGGGAAATGAACGTACTCAAATGCCGGGTACACCCCCGACTCTGGCGAGCTGGCAACTACGAACCTCCGCGCTACACCACCGAACCTCGAGGAGGAACCGCTACACCTAAAAAGACAGGGGTGAGTCTCATCTCATTGGCTCAATAAGGGTCCTGCGGGTCCCCATCATAAAACAACAGCGTGAAACAATAGAGCTAACAAGAACAACAACAACAATAACATGAGTAGCAACAATAACAATACGACAGAAGCACAACCGTAGTACGAACCGTCAAAATGGTAGCCGATGAAACTAAGGCCCTCTAAACTACTTGTTGTCCCTAGGTCCTCGTATGGACAAGAAGGGGGGTTATATTGTCCCCGCTAAGCGCAATGGTAACTTTTAAAATTTTAACATAGCTAATTAAAATAGATGCCAAAGCAGAGAAAGATTGCACGAAGTATAAGCAATAAGAAAGTTAATTCTCTCACGCTTACCGTTCTCATACGATCAAGATAAAATGATAACAATCAAACCACAAGCATACAGATGCGAGACGGGATTTTTAGGTGGTTCGGGACCACGACGGGCTCCCTACGTCACCCCTTACCGAATCGGTGAGGATCCACTCCCTTCAAATGAAGCACACGGAGCTTTCGCTCCAAAAGACACGGAGACATAGTCTCCTACATGATTCTACCACAGATCAACAATCACACACACACACACTCGCCGCAACACCCGCGGCACAAGAATACCACAACCATTCGCAGACGGTCAACAGACTCACAGAGTTGAAGTTTCAAAAATAAAGATATGTTCAATACAAGCATGCAAACCTAAAGCTAGTGACTCCACTAGACACAAACAAGATCTAGAAAGAAATCTCCATGGAAAGAAAGGGCTTTAGAAATTCTTCTCTAAGCCTCGGGTCGGAAGGAAGCCGGATGTTGACGATGTGAATGTCCTCGCGTTCCCCTTCTCGTTCCGCTTCTTTTCTTCTTCAATCACGAACTCCAGAAACGATCGGAAGTAGATGAAAACCTTGGATCTTTGCTCAGCTTCTCTCCTTCTCCCTTTCTTCTCCTACAAGACAAATAGAGAACATTAGAAACCCTAAAGATCTCCCAAATTCGTAACTCATATATATGCAAGTGAGAAAGTGATGAAAAGACCATTAAAACCATGTTTAAACTTCTCCAAAATGTGTCTAACATATGTATGAATGCCCTAGGGGTATTAGGGTCAAGTTTGTCCCTAAATGGATCTCCAAAAGATGGGTTTCAGATGCATTTCGTGAAGCCCGATTTCGTAGCAGAGAATTTCGGTCGACCGGATTCATTGGGGCGGTCGACCGGACCAACACCCATTCTATTTTGGGCATAGCAGAGAAACACCGGTCGACCGTTTTTATTGGGCCAGTTGACCGGACAAAACACGGGTCTGTTTTGGGCATAGCAGAGAAAAGCCGGTCGATCGGTGTTACTGGGCCGGTCGATCGGACAGAACTAGGTTCTATCTAGTTCTAGCCGGTCGACCGGATTAGGGGGGGCGGTCGACCGGTTGGTTCTGCACTTTCACAAAAACACATTTTTTTGGCTGTAAAACCTATGCAAACCCAATGGCATTAATGCAACCAATGTTCCTTGATTCTGAATGATTAATTTGGATGGTTTGAACCTGTAAAACCATACAAAAACCAAATTAGTATGGATTTGAAAATCAAATTAACTTCTCTCTTGAAACTAGTATTTCTATAGTGAATATGAACAGTATGGCATGCAAATCATCCCGGAACTCCATCATATCAAAAGTGAAAAGATGAGTTCAACACAAGAATGTATCAAGTTAGCATTTCATCTTTTAAAACTCTAAAAGAGTATGCAAGAATGCTCTTTGAAGATCAATGAGACACACCTAGCATGAATGACCTATTGGCATGAATATGAGCAAGGTGTGAAACCCAAAAGAACTATTTTCAACCAATCTTCACAACACATGATTACTTAATATGCAAGTTCCATCCAAAGCCTTCCAGAAATACATAAGAGTGAACATTTGTTACCTTAACAATCCCAATGACTGTTTTGCAATCATAGATCTTACCATTACCTTTTAGTGGTCATTGCATGGGATTTTCAACCTGTTTGGTCTTGTTGATGACGTGGTACATGTTCCTTCAATCCTTTGGTTTCAAGAGGGTAATCACCATAATTTCAGTCTTGCAAAGCAAAGTTGTCATATGTTGCATGAGATCCTTGATTAACCATTCATTCATCAATTTGATATTTTGCATACCACATACACACAAGCATGCACACAAGTTCTGTCAACATTAAAATTGAATCATCAAACACACCAAGGGGTCCAACACTACTCCTATGGCGACAAGAAGCAAACCCCGATCTCATAGTCGGGGGACCACCGAAATAACAGAAAACACTGGCTACACTGCCAGAAGAAACACCCCGACACCTCTATCGTGGAGGTCCAACCTCATAGATGAAGGCCCAACCCAAGACCACGCGGTCCGGGGGCACGGTCATGACCTGATGAGGGCATCTCACGACACTCCCTCTAGCTCGGGTCGCCTGCACACTCTTGATGTGGATTGATTATGGTCTACACTTGTTATCTTCATTTCCCAAGTTTCATCTTATGTATTTTCCTTTTATTGAGTCCTATCTTTTGTATTTCCCTTTATTGAGTCATGTGGTTCTGGTCCATTTCCCTTGTTATGCTTAATTGGGCCTTATTATCTTAGTTATGGGCCCATAGGATTGAGTCTAGGATATGCTCGGTCTTTTGTCTTATTGTCAGGGGCATTTTGGTCATGTAAAGAATGGTTGCCCATATATAGGCCCATCTCTCCTCATGTACTCAACTTTTGATGAATCAATTTGAATAGAAATATCCCCCACATCTCTCTCCCCCCACTAAATTTCTCCCCTTCTCTCTCTCTCTCTATCTCTTTTTCTCTCTCCCACAAGAAAAGGGGCGAACTTCTCCCTCTCAGATTGTGCCCCTGTCAACTTCTGCTCGAAGCTACTCCGACCACGATCATGTCACCGCCAGTTTCGTTCAATGTGGAGTTCGGGAGCGACCGCAGTGCCTTCTGCAATCCACTGCATCAGTTCTGCATCAGTCAGAGGCAGAGTGTTGCTATCCTGCTCCAGTCACCGGTCCGATCAGCCCCGAGTTCCAGAGCTTCCCCAAAAATTCAGGCATCATCCTTGGCCAGTTGGGGAACTTTTGGCGCCAGTTTCATCAAATTTGGAGCTTGGTTGAGGCCGTGGCGGCATCTTCATCGACAACTTATTCAGCAAAACTGAAGAGTGGCAGAACCGGCGAAGCTTGGAGAGTCGGCTTTCTCTTCATAGTTTCCCCACCCCGCTTGGCCGGCTGAAGGCCCCTCCCTGCGTGGAGGTAATTTTGGTTGTAATAAGTCTAACCCCCACCCCAAGAGCCCCCCTCCTGCGAGAGTCGTAGTTTTGTAATTCATTAAAATTTCAGGTCAAGCACTATCGCCGTAGCGTTCGGGTTCATACCCACGCTTCCCGGCGCGCCCACGTCTTCGAACGGGATCGGTGTCTTCACACCGATCAGGTGAGTGACTGATACAACCCTTGCTGGCCTATATTTTTCAAGTTTAGTATCGCCTTGAATGCTCGTCGGACGGTGAGAGAGTGGCCAATTCTGCATATACTCAATTGTGTGCCCACCGCGGCTCGTGAGTGAGAGCTACCCAATCCCACGCCCCGGGCGTGCCGGCCTCCCACAAAGTTGGGAATCCCAGACCCTTTGGGGGTTAGCCTAAGATGACTTAGCCACTTAGAATCATTGGGTCCCGCCTTGGACCCTCGCCATCATCCCCGGTGCCTTCGGGAGATTGCATGTGTCGTATGAGTGAGCCGCTAGTGTGAGTCCGTTGCTCAATCTTGAATGCTTGTGGGTCTAGGTCCGAGGTCCATCAAGTCAACCGTAGTCAAACTTGGGCTGTGCCACATCAAGTGGTATCAGAGCAGGTTCACAACTTGTCTCTATCAAGTTGGTCCTAGGGCATGTTTATGCATTTAGAGTCCTCGATTGCATCTTTTGGTCCCTAGCATGGCCATCTCTTACCGACCTCACCAATCGATCCTTTCCATAAGTCCAAACCACCAAAGGATGCCTACCACTAACACACATAACCTCCCGGGCCATGTCAATTACCTCATGAAGGCCTTGACCCATGCCAATGAGCGGCTTGATAACATATCGGGTCGACTCAACCAACTTGGAGAAAATGGGCCCGCCCCAAAGACGAACGATAGAAGGGCATGTCCCCCACCTCCCATATTTGATGGAACTCAACCTATTGATTATTTAGATTGGGAAGTCTCGATAGACCATTACTTCACTTGGTATCCCATGTCCGAGGATGAGAAAGTCCGATTTGCCAAATTGCAACTTACCAAACGGGCCCACACTCATTGGTTGAAAATTGAAGGTTTAAGGATAATTAGAAGGGAAGCTCCCCTCACAACATGGGGGGACATGAAGGAACAACTTAGGGCTACATATATTTTCCCCTCCCATTCCGAACACCAAAGCCCAAAGAGCATTTCAACTCCTTCATTTCCCCTTAGCCAACCCAAGACCCTAATCACGCATTCCCCACCATTTCCCACCTCCCCTACTCCAACCGCAACACCTACATCCTACACCACAACCATATGTCCACATACCCAATTGGACCCCATGTCCACCCCTCCACCTAGGCCCATAATGGCCACCACCCCCAAACCAAACTCCCCTCACCCAACCCACCTTCCACTTCCCACCCCAATCCTACCCCAATTTAGGCCTCCACTACTTCCACTCCCAAGTCCAACCCACGTCCGGCCTTGCTCACCTCCTCGGGTGCGCCATGCATCGACTAACACCAACCCATCCACCATAGACCTTCCTACCCCATTGTCCTTAGGAGTTGCCACCCACACACCCACCCAAGTGGAGAGGGATACCAATCCGGATCCACCTCCCAAAATCGAGGAAATCCATGGGCCACACAACTCACCCACCACTCCTAGCCTAGCTCCTCAAGAGCTACACACCCTTCCCCATGACACCGTCACCATAGATAAATCCGTACTCCAATGGCTCAAGCGAGGCCTCACCATTCCTAGTTCACAACCAAGCCACCTACCCATGGGACATCAATCCCAAATCATTCCCACTCAGCCTCATGTCACTTATCAAACCTCCTATTGTGTAGAAGATTTGGGAGACTTAGTGGCCTACCTACATTGGCAAGTCCACTTGACCGATATGCTAGCCATGAGGCTGTCGGAGTCTAGCACCACTAGCCTAGCTTACCCCACCGTTGGCTCCATCACTTCCATCTACACCAATGGCCAATTTACAAGTGAGATCATACTCCTTCTTCCCATGGTGGAGGAACCCATCCTAGTCTACTCCCCAACCATTGAGATCCTAAGTGCTTTGATTGGCCAACCCATTAACAACCTTGGCCCAAATAATTTGGAGGAAGATGACTCACCATTTGAGGACCTTGAGAACATGGAGTACCCCTACCTAGGTAACCCTTACCATGATCCCTTTAACCCCTTCCTAAGGGAGCCTAGATCTCTATGTAACCCTCTCCCCCTATTCACCACCCCCCTCACCCTACCCAAATCGCCCATATTGACCCAAACTCCTCCCTTCCTAGAATCAGGTTACACCATGAGAGCCTTGACCATAGACAACAAACACCTTGGGATTGATAAAGTGCCCCACCCCATAACCACCTTCTTAGACCCCTTCGACCCATTCACATAGACGTTCAAAAGTCATCCCACATCTATGCACATAGAAGTCACCTTTGGGATAAACATGTATGTGTCTAGGCCTACCACACCATTTGACATGATTTATAAGTCGGGTATATTCATTCACACCACCCACATGTCAAGTAGGCAGCATAAGTGGACCATATTCGGATATATTGGCCCACCTTCATTCATCATGAGTCTTAAGCATGTGAGGAGCATACATGGATGTCTGGGTCCCCCGACATTTGTCACACCCATGCATAAAAGGATCATCTATGGATGTCCCGGCCCTCCTAAAACTGTCACAATCTTCATGGCATCAAAGTGTGATCGGTCTACATTTGGCTGTCCAGGTCCACCTTTGCACACCATTCGCTTCACACCAACATTGCATCATAGTGCATGGCATACGCATTCTCGCAAGCATATAGGAAAGAGAAATGAGGCTTACAAAAGGCGGGCAGATGCTCATCGGCGCCACTGCAAGTTCCAAGTGGGAGACTCGGTGATGGTGAGGACGGAGCGGCTCCTTCCGGGACCTGCCTCCAAGTTGAGGGCACGGGGTTCGGGACCCTTTCGAGTTCTGAGACGACTTGGCAGTAATGTTTATGAGCTAGACCTACCTGAGGGTTTTGGGGTACACCCTACTTTTAATGTGGCAGACTTGGTACCCTACAAGGGCCCCGCGGTGGAACCCAGTAAGGAGCTCGAGCCTTTACCCCTCCTTGAGAGAGACACTCCCGGAGGGACTCCACTTTCTAGCTTGAGAGACCGACGAGAGCAGGTAGAGGCAATACTGGATGAGCAGAGTATCATTACTAGGCCCAAGGTGTATCAGCACTACCTGGTTAGGTGGAAGAACCGTCCCCCGATAGAGGATACGTGGGTGAGTCGGGAGGATCTGCTGCGCTTGGACCCCGACATGCTGAAGCATTACGACAGCCAGGCGGACCCATACTCGACGGGGTCGAGTTCTCCCCACCCCAGGGGATTTGATGAGGGCATCTCACGACACTCCCTCTAGCTCGGGTCGCCTGCACACTCTTGATGTGGATTGATTATGGTCTACACTTGTTATCTTCATTTCCCAAGTTTCATCTTATGTATTTTCCTTTTATTGAGTCCTATCTTTTGTATTTCCCTTTATTGAGTCATGTGGTTCTAGTCCATTTCCCTTGTTATGCTTAATTGGGCCTTATTATCTTAGTTATGGGCCCATAGGATTGAGTCTAGGATATGCTCGGTCTTTTGTCTTATTGTCAGGGGCATTTTGGTCATGTAAAGAATGGTTGCCTATATATAGGCCCATCTCTCCTCATGTACTCAACTTTTGATGAATCAATTTGAATAGAAATATCCCCCACATCTCTCTCCCCCCACTAAATTTCTCCCCTTCTCTCTCTCTCTCTCTATCTCTTTTTCTCTCTCCCACAAGAAAAGGGGCGAACTTCTCCCTCTCTCCTCCCCCTCCCAATTACTCCCAACCCCCACCTACCTCCACTAACTCCCCACCACTCCCCATAACCCCTCTTTACTCCCCTCCTTGTCCCAAGGAAGTTCCACCAATCCAAGCCCCACCACCCAACTACCACCTACCCAACACCACTTCCTAAGCACCCCTTCCTCTCCCCAAGGCTGAAGGGGCTCTTCCCAAGCCCAATTTTGAATTTCCCTCTCCCTAGGGCAGTGCCCTTCCATCTTCCCACCTCCCTAACCACCCAAGGTCGCCCCTCCCTTCCCCATCTAGCCCAAGTTCGCCCCCCTCTCTCCCTTGCTCTCTCCTTGCCCACCAAGAGCTCCACCTTCCCTCCACTCATCTCACAGCCCTCTCCAGCCATTTCACCCCCCCCCAACCTTCATTCCCCTACAACTCTCACAACCCCTAAACACCCCACATCCCCCCTCCATAGCCATTAGACACACCTCCCACCTCTTACTCTCTTGGCCATCCCCTTCCCCACCCCCTCTTCCTCTCCTCATTCTATCTCTGTTTCAGGCAGCAGAGTGGCAGCGACTTGCAGAGGCAGCCACGACCGTCTCTCAAAGATTCATGTGGCAAGGCCTATATTTCTGGAATCGTCTGCGAGGTAGCTTTCCAACGGTGGTGGTCTCGCATCCATCAGAGTCCGGAGCTGTTCGTATTCGAGGATCTCGTCCAACTGCGCATTCTATCCCTGTCTGAAGACCTGAAGCTGAAAGCAGAAACTGCCACGGCCAGCTCGTGAAGGATCTGAGTGCCATTTTCGGAGGGCAGGAACTACGTCCAGTTATCTTTCATCTCCAAGAAGAAGGACCTCAATCGGCCACCGGAGCTGTTAGTTACCATTTTCTTCACCAGAGTGTGCAGTCTGCCACCTGTGGGTCCAGGTTTGACCTGTCTTCACTTATCTGGCCACCATTCTCCTCTCCGACCTCGGATTGTGCCCCCGTCAACTTCTGATCGAAGCTACTCCGACCACGATCGTGTCACCGCCAGTTTCGTTCGATTTGGAGTTTGGGAGCGACCACAGTGCCTTCTGCAATCCACTGCATCAGTTCTACATCAGTCAGAGGCAGAGTGTTGCTGTCCTGCTCCAGTTGCCGGTCCGATCAGCCCCCAGTTCCAGAGCTTCCCCAAAACTTCAGGCATCATCCTCGGCCAGTTGGGGAACTTTTGGCGCCAGTTTCATCAAATTTGGAGCTTGGTTGAGGCCATGGCGGCATCTTCATCGACAACATGTTCAGCAAAACTGAAGAGTGGCAGAACCGGCGAAGCTTGGAGAGTCGGCTTTCTCTTCATAGTTTCCCCACCCCGCTTGGCCGGCTGAAGGCCCCTCCCTGTGTGGAGGTAATTTTGGTTGTAATAAGTCTAACCCCCACCCCAAGAGCCCCCCTCCTGCGAGAGGCGTAGTTTTGTAATTCATTAAAATTTCAGGTCAAGCACTATCGCCGCAGCGTTCGGGTTCATACCCACGCTTCCCGGCGCGCCCACGTCTTCGAACGGGATCGGTGTCTTCACACCGATCAGGTGAGTGACTGATACAACCCTTGCTGGCCTATATTTTGCAAGTTTAGTATCGCCTTGAATGCTCGTCGGACGGTGAGAGAGTGGCCAATTCCGCATATACTCAATTGTGTGCCCACCGCGGCTCGTGAGTGAGAGCTACCCAATCCCACGCCCAGGGCTTGCCGGCCTCCCACAAAGTTGGGAATCCCAGACCCTTTGGGGGTTAGCCTAAGCCGACTGAGCCACTTAGAATCATTGGGTCCCGCCTCGGACTCTCGCCATCATCCCCGGTGCCTTCGGGAGATTGCATGTGTCGTATGAGTGAGCCGCTAGTGTGAGTCCGTTGCTCAATCTTGAATGCTTGTGGGTCTAGGTCTGAGGTCCATCAAGTCAACCGTAGTCAAACTTGGGCTGTGCCACATCATGACCTCACCACCGTGAACCCTACACGGTCTATGGAAAAACCTCGGTAACCCTACAAGAAACCCTAGACGACTACGTTGGGAAAGCACGCAGAAGCTACCCCAAAAGTCACGTCTCACGGACGAAAAGATTAAACCTCGAGTCACGAGAGTCACGTGTCACGTGACGGGAGTACCTGCCCACTAAAAGCAAGGCCAGATGCATCTACTAATGACTTAGTCCACCCCCTAGGTGTCTCCATACTTACCCCAGGTGGAAACTGAGACACCGTACAAGTACCCAAATAACACAGATAAGGGTCTAGTCGGGGTCATGCTCGTCAGCACGAGTTCGAAGTCCCCGACCGTATGTGCGCACACTGACTGACTACGCTACGTCAGGCACTCTAGCTAGTTTTTCTTCTGGCCCAGACTCGAGCTGCCACAGTGAGAGGCCCTACGGCAACCAGCCTAAAACCGTCTCTCTCGGGTGTAGCTCTCCACCCACTCCCTGGTAGGTCGGCACACGCGTGCCCAGGCAAGCTACGACAAGTGGGGGGTCACTGAATGTGCACACTCTCCGTAGAGAGGAAACACCGAAGGTCACGCATGCACTCATCACAAGTAACACAAAGTACCGGGTGGCTCAGTGCCACCACACTCTGGATGGCTAGCTAGACCTACAAATTTAACGGTCCTTGAGTCACGCGACTTAGGTCAAGACCGTCGTACAAAATGGCTCCATACCGTCAATCTGTCCTACTCTTAGAGTCATAAACCATGTTCAAGATAATCCTTAAGGCAGCTCATAACTGCTGAATTCATTCCCTTTCTGAGGAAAACTAAGAAACCCCCAGCCCCATGCTGGGTCACAGAATACTCGATCATTGGCCATACGCATGGCCCACACGGAAAACACTTTTTGAAGAAGCTAACATCATGTGGGGACAACCCTCCACACTTACATCGGCACACGGTGACTTGATCTAGCATAATAAGAAAGCTCGAAACACACGGGGTCACCCAGACCCTCAAAACCACGTGGGCACGCTAATTGAGATAACATAATACCTCCGGACATCAAAAAATACGATCTCGGTCCCCATGGGGTGTCCAGAATATCCACGGGGCCAATAGTCGACCAAAGGGTCTCAACTTAAATTCATCCAACTCATTAATAGCTTCTCATTTTCATTTTTCAAATCGTCCACTTTTTCATAGGCATTCTATTTTTCAATTTCCAAACATGCCAATTCATCTTCATACAATGTCATTTTGGATTGAAAATCTTCTTTATCTTCTTTGAACTTTTCCATTTGAATTTCATAAAAGTTGCACCTAGCACATGGATTTGTTAAACTAATCAAATCATGAAATTTCATTTTCAAGTTCTTAAAAATAGTTTTTGACTTCTTGTACTTTTGGTACAACTCAGCATATGCAAATTGCCATTGATCAGGAGTGAGATTTTCGGAATCGGAATTTACCTCGGAGTGTTCCTTATTCGCCATCAAGCAAAGATTCTAGACTAACTCATCTAGTCTATCCATGTTCCCTTCGGATGTTGAGCTATCTGAGTCTTCATCGCTCCAGGTGGCTTTCATGGCCTTTCCTTTCTTGGCCTTGTCCTTCTTCAACTTCTTCTGGAGGTCGGGGCATTGACCCCTCATGTGGCCGGGCTTCTTACACTCGTAACATATAATCTCCTCTTTCTTGCTCGGCTCTCCTTTCTTGAAAGTGTTTCTTCTCGAGAATCTCCTCGGGAAGTTTCCTTCCCGTCTTGACTTTCTAAAGAATTTCCTGGCTCTTTTTGTGACTAGAGCCATCAACTCCTCTTCCTCACTGTCAATGCTTGATTTTCCATCACTATCGTCCGACGATGCTGGATATGCCTTCAGAGCTATCATCTTCTTCTTTTTGCTTTCCTCTTCAGCTAGCTTCATGATGTTGATTTCGTACGTCATTAGCGATCCAATGAGTTGATCCACCGTAAGTTTGGTGAGATCCTTGGAATCTTCGATGACGGTCGCCTTTGTGTGCCATGGAGGTGTGAGAGACCGCAACACCTTTCTCACCAAATCTTGATTCGAGTACTCCTTTCCCAAAGCCTTCAAATTGTTGGTTATCTCGCTTAGCCTTGCGTACATTTGCGTGATGTTCTCCTCAGGCTTCATTGTAAAAAGCTCATATTCCCGAACCAACAGATTTGTTTTAGTCTCTCGTACTTCTGAAGTACCTTCATAGATGATCTTCAATTTGTTCCACATTTCCTGCGCAGAAGAACACATAGAAATACGTGAGTACTCATTAGGATGTATAGCGCATTGAATTATATTCATAGCTCTAAAGTTTACACATGATTTCTTAATATGCTCATCATCCCATCCATCCTCATTTGGAGGTAAAACATAGAGACCTTTGTTGATGACCTTCCAGGTGTCATAGTCCTGTGCTCGCATGAACACAATCATACGATTTTTCCAATAGGGATAGTTAGTCCCATCAAAGAAGGGAGGTTTATGAATCGAATGTCCCTCGGGGATCATTCCCTTGTTGGCCATATCAAGAGATCTTTTCTCTACAACCGTGAAGTTGTCCTAAAATCAGAGACATCGCTCTGATACCAGATTGTTGTCCCTAGGTCCTCGTATGGACAAGAAGGGGGGTTGAATTGTCCCCACAAGCGCAATGGTAACTTTTAAAATTTCAACACAGCTAATTGAAATAGATGTCAAAGCAGAGAAAGTTTGCACGAAGTATAAGCAATAAGAAAGTTAATTCTCTCACGCTTACCGTTCTCACACGATCAAGAAAAAATGATAACAATCAAACCACAAGCATACAGATGCGAGACAGGATTTTTAGGTGGTTCGGGACCACGACGGGCTCCCTACGTCAACCCCTCACCGAACCGGTGAGGATCCACTCGCTTCAAATGAAGCACACGGAGCTTCCGCTCCAAAAGACACGAGACGTAGTCTCCTACACGATCCTACCACGGATCAACAATCGCACACACACTCGCCGCAACACCCACGGCACAAGAATACCACAACTGTTCGCAGATGGTCAACAGACTCACAGAGTTGAAGTTTCAAAAATAAAGATATGTTCAATACAAGCATTCAAACCTGAAGCTAGTGACTCCACTAGATACAAACAAGATCTAGAAAGAAATCTCCATGGAAAGAAAGGGCTGTAGAAATTCTTCTCTAAGCCTCGGGTCGGAAGGAAGCCAGATGTTGACGATGTGAACGTCCTCGCATTCCCCTTCTCGTTCCGCTTCTTTTCTTCTTCAATCACGAACTCCAGAAATGATCAGAAGTAGATGAAAACCTTGGATCTTTGCTCAGCTTCTCTCCTTCTCCCTTTCTTCTCCTACAAGACAAATAGAGAACATTAGAAACCCTAAAGATCTCCCAAATTCGTAACTCATATATATGCAAGTGAGAAAGTGATGAAAAGACCATTAAAACCATGTTTAAACTTCTCCAAAATGTGTCTAACATATGTATGAATGCCCTAGGGGTATTAGGGTCAAGTTTGGCCCTAAATGGATCTCCAAAAGATCGGTTTCAGCTGCATTTCGTGAAGCCCGATTTCGTAGCAAAGAATTTTCGATCGACCGGATTCATTGGGGCGGTCGACAGGACCAACACCCATTTTGTTTTGGGCATAGCAGAGAAACACCGGTCGACCGGTTTTACTGGGCCGGTCGACCGGACAGAACACAGGTCTGTTTTGGGCATAGCAGAGAAAAGTCGATCGATTGGTGTTACTGGGCCGGTCGATCGGACAGAACTAGGTTCTGTCTTGTTCTAGCCGGTCGACCGGATTAGGGGGGGCAGTCGACCGGTTGGTTCTGCACTTTCACAAAAACACATTTTTTAGGCTCTAAAACCTATGCAAACCTAATGGCATTAATGCAACCAATGTCCTTTGATTCCGGATGATTAATTTGGATGGTTTGAACCTGCAAAACCATACAAAAACCAAATTAGTATGGATTTGAAAATCAAATTAACTTCTCTCTTGAAACTAGTATTTCTAGAGTGAATATGAACAATATGGCATGCAAATCAACCCGGAACTCCATCATCTCAAATGCCATGATCTCAAAAGTGAAAAGATGAGTTCAACACAAGAATGTATCAAGTTAGCATTTCATCTTTTAAAACTCTAAAAGAGTATGCAAGAATGCTCTTTGAAGATCAATGAGACACACGTAGCATGAATGACCTATTGGCATGAATATGAGCAAGGTGTAAAACCCAAAAGAACTATTTTCAACCAATCTTCACAACACATGATTACTCAATATGCAAGTTCCATCCAAAGCCTTCCAGAAATACATAAGAGTGAACATTTGTTACCTTCACAATCCCAATGACTGTTTTGCAATCATAGATCTTACCATTCCCTTTTAGTGGTCATTGCATGGGATTTTCAACCTGTTTGGTCTTGTTGATGACGCTGTACATGTTCCTTCAATCCTTTGGTTTCAAGAGGATATTCACCATGAATTTCAGTCCTGCAAAGTAAAGTTGTCATATGTTGCATGAGATCCTTGATTAACCATTCATTCATCAATTTGATATTTTGCATACCACATGCACACAAGCATGCACACAAGTTTTGTCAACACTAAAACTGAATCATCAAACACACCTAGGGGTCCAACAATCTCCCCTTTTTTATGATGACAAAACATGCATTGTGTGCCCGACATTTGATAAACAAACTAGAACGTGTGTTTGTGCATGGTTCCGAATAGTGATTGAAAATGCCACTAGGAGATGATATTAAGAACGCCAATGACAACGTTATGCACACATGTTCTCCCCCTTTTTGTCAGCACCAAAAAGCAAGCATGCAAGCATGAAAGACAAGCAAGACCGACCAGCATGCATATAAATATGTATAGCTCCCCCTAAGGGGGATAGACAGATAGCAAATGAGCATTTGATTTGAATCGGAATGTGAGAAATGAATTATAATCAAAAGAAGTAGTGCATATATATGTTTGAAGCACTGCATGAACTATGATAAGAGCAAATTCAAGATACACATACATGACAATAATACCCGAGTGAGATATGTGAAAATGAGTAATGAACTTCAAGCATATATGGATATTGGTAGAATTTCTAGAAAACACTAGAGGGTTAGTTCTTTTCTACAAATCCATTTAGATCCTCGACTTTTGGTAGCTTCGCACAACCCCTTTTTTTTAAATTTGATTTCACCATTCGGCGCGAGTCACCTCATGTGTCTCAATGGGGTTTCCCGGCTACGAGGATTCATCATAATTTTCTTGTGGATTTTAGCTTCACTTTTAGACGCGAGTTTCCTCCTTTGTTTCAGGGGAGATTCCCGGCTACTCGGTTCCACATTCCACTTATTGAGTGGGGTTGGTAACTTTTTCCTCACGATTACTCTTCATTTCCATGTAGAAATTTAATTTTCCTTAAAGTGTTGAAAAGAAGTTCTGAAATCCTTATTAATAAAAGTCATATGCATCATCTTGTGCAAGGTGTGTGGGTAATTGCTATGTATGTAGAACATGAATTTGTCAAAAACATAGCTTGGACTCCCCCTAAATGTATGCAAAATTAGAAATAGTTCCTCTGCCTTTGTATATGTCATGATTCACAAATGATCAAAATCAAAGCATTTTATTTAGCAAGGAAGTGAGGTTTTAGAAGATTTTCAAGAAATGATTTTCTAGAAATATATATATATATACCTGCAGTCAAGCAAGGATATGAAAGTAAAGTCATGCAAGATGATTTCCGGTACGTGACGGAGAACATAAGTCCGAAGACCACCATCGCGCATGAGGAATGCTTCCAGCTAGACATAATCCAGCCTTCTGCAATCGTCATTTGATATACCGAAAAATCATGGCATTAAGGCACAGTTACTCATTCAAACAGCAAATTCCAAGTTCTCTTCTGATTTGAGTGAATTTTTCAGGAGTTAAGGGTTTTGTGAAAATGTATGCAAGTTGATTTTCTGTATTTACATGCAAAAGTTCAAAATGACCCTTACTCACATGATCTCGCAAAAAGTGATGTCTAATCTCTATGTGCTTTGTGCGAGAGTGCAAAATAGGATTTTTGGAAAGATTAATCGCAGAAGTGTTATCATAAAGAATGGGTGTGTCATTCAAGGAAATGCCAAAGTCAATTAATTGTTGTTGGATCCAAAGCACTTGGGCTGCACAACTACCTGCCGCCATGTACTCGACTTCGGCAGTTGACAATGCCACAATATTTTGTTTCCTAGAGGCCCATGAGACCATGCAACCTCCAAGAAATTGACAGTACTCGCTTGTGCTTTTACGATCCACTAAACACTTAACATAATCGGAATTCGTGTAAGCTACCAAATCAAAAGTGCAGCTACGTGGAAACCAAAGATCAAGATCCATGGTGCCTAGCAAGTATCTGAAAATCCTTTTGACTGTTAACATGTGTGAATTTTTAGGATCAGATTGAAATCGTGCACACATGCAAACACTAAACATGATATCTAGCCTACTAGTAGTCAAGTACAATAAGGAACCAATCATTCCTCTAAAAAGTTTCTGATCGACATACTTATCTTCTTCATCTTTCTTCAATTTCACTGTTGTAGACATCGGTGTCTTTTGTGGCTTTGCATTGTCGAATTTAAATTTCTTGATGAGCTCCTTTGTGTATTTCCTTTGGTTGATGAAGATGCCATCTTTTTGTTGCTTCACCTGCAAACCCAAAAAATATGTCAACTCCCCCATCAAACTCATCTCAAACTCTCCCTGCATCAGTTTTACACAGTCATCATTCAATGAATCAGAAGTGGCTCTAAAAATAATGTCAACAACGTATACCTAAACAATAAGCATGTGTTTATTGTTGCTTTTAATGAAAAGAGTTTGATCGATATTACCTCTCTTGAAGCCATTTTCTGAAAGAAAAGTACTTAGCCTTTCATACCACATACGGGGGGCTTGTTTCAGACCATAAAGTGCTTTGTCAAGTTTGAATACATGGTCTGGATGCTTCTCGTTTTCAAAACCCGGTGGCTGCTCAACATAGATGTCTCCTTCACTACACCATTCAAAAATGCATTTTTAACGTCCATTTGAAAGAGTTTTATATTCCTAGAGCATGCAAAGGCAAGTAATATTTTAACAGCCTCAAGCCTAGCCACGGGTGCAAATGATTCATCTAAATCAATTCCTAATTCTTGACTATAGCCTTGGGCTACAAGCCGGGCTTTATTCCTAATCACCACCCCTTGATCACTAAGTTTGTTTCAAAAAACCCACTTAGTTCCTATCACTGGATGGTTCTTAGGTCTAGGCACAAGAATCCACACCTCATTCCTTTAGAATTGGTGTAATTCCTCCTGCATAGCCAAGATCCAGAAATTATCATTTAATGCTTCATTTATAAATTTGGGCTCAATATCAGAAAGAAATGCAAGATTATCAATTTCTTCAACTTCCCTGATTGAAGCCCTTGTTCTTATGCCTTGTTCCATGTCTCCTATGACATTGTCTTGTGAATGGTCCTTGTGGAACGTCCATTGCTTGGGGAGCTCCTCATTTTGAGTTGGAACTTCATCATTCTTGTTGCTCGACTCTACATGATCCACATCTTGATTTTTCTTATCTTTCTTTTCTTCTCCATTTTCATGCCTTATATCAAGAAAATGATTATCTTTGTCAGACATTCTTAAGGTATATTCATCAATGATCACATGAGGGCTTTCCTCTACCACAAGAGTACATAGGTTATATACTCGATATGCTCTAGATGATGAAGAATAACCAAGAAATATACCTCTATCACTCTTTGCGATAAATTTCTCCAAATAATCTTTAGACTTATTCAAGATAAAACATGGAGAACCAAAAGGTTTAAGATATGCAATATTCAGCTTCTTACCTTTGTACAGCTCATATGGAGTTTTCTTGAGTATATGTCTTACCATGGCTCGATTGATGATATAGCAGGCCGTGCTTACCGCCTCGGCCCAAAA
This sequence comes from Amorphophallus konjac, assembly GCA_022559845.1. Lineage (NCBI taxonomy): Eukaryota > Viridiplantae > Streptophyta > Magnoliopsida > Alismatales > Araceae > Amorphophallus > Amorphophallus konjac. Next base: position 368,042,038 of record CM040123.1, read on the forward strand.
ATACCTTGGTAAGCCATTTTCTATAAGTATTATCCTCGCCATCTCCACGAGCGTCCTATTCTTTCTTTCCACGACTCCGTTTTGTTGTGGGGTTCGAGGTGCTGAAAAGTTGTGTGTAAACCCCTATTTCCTGCAAAAATCATCAAAGTCATGGTTATCAAACTCTCTTCCATGATCACTTCTAATTGCTTTAATTTGATACCCCTTATCAGTTTGTAAGTTCCTGCAAAGATCTTCGAGCTCCTGTAAAGCATCATTCTTATGGGTTAAAAATAATACCCAAGTGAATCTTGAGTAATCATCTACAGTAACAAACTCATAAAGTTTCCCTCTAAGACTGTGTGTCCTAGTGGGACCAAATAAGTCTAGGTGAAGGAGTTTAAGGGGTCTAGTGGTGGTGACAATATTTTTGGATTTAAAAGACACTCTGGTCTGTTTTCCCATAGCACACGCATCACAAATTTTATTTGCATCAAAATTCAATTTTGGTAAGCCCCTTACCAAATCTTTTCTATACAGTTTTGAAAGAACACTAAAATTGGCGTGACCAAGTCGTCGGTGCCACAGCCATGCATCATCTGACTTATTAGCAACAAAACAAAGATTTTTATTTTGAGAAATTTCAAGATCAACAGAGTAGATGTTTCCAACTCTAACACCAATGAACTTTATTTCATGTGAAACTTTATCTACAATGGAGCAGTGTGTGTTTTCAAAAATGACTTTGTGACCCTTGTCACAAAGTTGACTGATGCTAAGCAAACTGTGATTCAAACCATTTACAAGCAAGACATCTTCAATGGATTGATTTGAATCCTTACCTATTCGTCCAATTCCCATAATTTTACCTTTGTCGTTTCCGCCAAAGGTGATCAATCCGCCTTCCTTTTCCTTCAGGTCTGAGAAGAGTTCCTTATTGCCTGTCATGTGTCTGGAGCATCCACTGTCCAGATACCATTTGTTCCACTTGGCTCTTAAACAGACCTACACAGTCAAAACAACTCTCAAGTTGATTTAGGTACCCAAGCAAGCTTGGGTCCCGAAGTGTTAGTCCTATCATGAGAGAAATGCATTCTGTTTTTCTTTTCAAAATATTCATCATCGGTCCTCATCAAATCACAAACATATATTGAGTGGCCGAACATTCCACAATAAAGGCATGTGACATTTTGCTTTCTAAACCGACTCCTATGCATGTAAGATCTATCAACAAAAGAGTTCATGCATGAGTCAACATGATTAAAGCCATATGAGTCAAATGATTTTTCAACTTTATTTTTCATAAATGAATTTTTATTTATGGGTGAGCGCCCCACATTAATTCTTTCATTTCTAGCATTTCCATTGCTAACCTCACCATGTTCAACAATTTTCCCTTTTCCTTTCAATTATTTTTGAGTTTCATCTTTCAAACCTTTCAATTCAACATGCATGGTTTCGAAGTTTATTTGTAACTCTTTCTTTGATTTCTCACATTCACTCAATCTCAACTTAAATTCATCCAACTCCTTTAACAGCTTCTCATTTTCATTTTTCAAATCGTCCACTTTTTCATAGGCATTCTATTTTTCAATTTCCAAACATGCCAATTCATCTTCATACAGTGTCATTTTGGATTGAAAATCTTCTTTATCTTCTTTGAACTTTTCCATTTGCATTTCATAAAAGTTGCACCTAGCACATGGATTTGTTGAACTAATCAAATCATGAAATTTCATTTTCAAGTTCTTAACAGTAGTTTTTGACTTCTTGTACTCTTGGTGATGCGGGACGGACCACGGACTCGACTCTAATTGGGAATGCAACCCTCGGACTCTAAGCAAGCTCACGATCGTCCCTAACGAAGGAAGCGTACGGACGTGCGCGGTTGAGAAACTGGCAATGAGCTAGGGTGGTTGACTCTCTCTTGTGCCCAGATCGGGTCACGGGACGGTATCTCTCTCTCTCTCTCGCAGCAGCGATGATATAAAAGTAAATAAGGCTACGATCCTAGCATGCTCACTAGCAGCGGCATATAAAGCATATACGAATAAAGCAAGTGCCGAGTAAAGGAGCGAATACGATACCTCCACGCGCCTGGCGTGGGGACGACTTCCCGGCCGATCTCGTACTCCCGGAACAGTAAATACACAAATATTACAGCAATGAATATGAATGCCCACTCCACGCAGGGAGGTAAAGGGTGACACAATGGGGCCCGGGAGTAACGGGTTCGGGTTGACGGGCAGCTTCTTGTGTAGCTTCGGCGGCACTCGCACTCGCGACCGTGGGACCCACGTGCTGGTTCGAGGGGCTGTGTGGGACCGGGGTGGTACCACTATGGTGGGGACACCTGGAGGTGCGCTCCCTGGGACGGCGGTGTGCTGGTTCGCCGGCCGGAGGCCAGGCGGCTCCGATCGTCACCCACCGGAATTGCTAGCCACGGATCTGTAATTCTATTTTGCAGCGCGTGACCCGGCGAGATCTGCTACTGCGGTCACTCCCGATGTCAGATCAATGCACAAGAGGTACCGTTGGAAAGCTATTTCGAAGTACTTCGATCTAGGGCCAGAGAGATAAAATTGAATTTCCCGTTGATGGCCTTTATCGAATTTTCAAGCTGCTGGCTCACTAGATCTGAAAACTCAAGGTAGAACCAAGTTTTCCTGAGAGTTGGCGTTGACCGTGATGTAGATCTTCGATTCCGAAGATGAGTTCTTCATGAAAGTTGTGGAGGCTAAAGAGCGGAAAACGGGGATATATCTTATGCAAGATTTAGTGGAAGTCTCTATTTTTTGGGGGTTTTATACTGGCCCTGGGTCGGATCTGGATAGCAGAGACAGATCTGAATTTGGGGGAAAAACTCAATTTCTAAAAATAGGTAGAGGGATTTTGAAATTCAACGAAAATTTTTAGAGGAAGGGGATGGTGGACAGAACCTCCAATAAATTTGGAGATTCCAAAAAAAATCAAAAAGGGGGTCGAAAGGGGGGAGAACTAGGCTTCTACTACGCAGATCTGAAAAGGGATAGATCAGGAAGACAGAAAGACATGAAAATAGAAAAATAGAAAACGAACTCTGAATGGCGTGATTTTTTGATGAAGGTTGGGAATCAAGAGAGGAACCAACCCTGAAAATATCAACTCAAGATGATGTCGGAGTTGAGATCCAAAATTCACGGAGTGGACCTCTGTCAAGAAAAACAGAACCTAGACAGCACTTCGGTAGATCGCTCGCGGTGGCTCGATGGCGGCATGAACGGCGGCGGCGGCGGCACAGAATGAACTCAGATGTGGAGGGGCTAAGATAGAAGGGTTCACAACCCTAAAATGTAGAGTATGGAGAAGAAAAACTAGAGGAGAGAGAGGGGGGTGCGCAAGCTTCCTTGGCTCAAGGCAATTCAACAAATTTTCTTCTCATTAATTCATGAAAAATGGAAATACATGCCTTATATAATAAATAAAAAATGACCACGAATGCCCTCAGATCTAGGTATAGAACTAATTAGTTCTAATGGCCTTTTTACAAAAATTAAAATGGAATAAAATGGGGAGGGGCGCCCCTTTGACTAGGTGGGGTGGTAGGTGGCCTACCCTTGACATTTGAAACCACTTGTCTCCCCATGTGTCCAATTGACTTGTCAAACCTTCTAGATGACACCATGGCTTTTGACCAGCCCCACATGGATGAGGTGGACTGTAATGCCCCGGATTTCTCGGATCCTTCTCCGTGGGTCCCGGATCTAGTTTCTCGGAGTGTCCAGCTCCGTTGTGTCCGAAATTTCGTTTCGGACATCTTTCGTGTTCGGATCGGCGCGATCCGGAGTCGTTTCGGAGGCCCGGAGGCGTTCCGTGGCTTTTTCCGCGTGTGTTTTTCGATTCCCGGCGTGGGTTTCTGCTTTCCCTTCGGAACCTCGTTGCGGGTGAACCGGGCCGTTCACCAGGGCGCGAGTGGTACCGTTGCGATCGGTGCGCTCCGAGGATCGCGAGGGTGTGATTTTCTATTTTTTGGGATTTTTCTGATTTTCCTATAAATAGCTTTTTCTCTCTCTCCCCCTCTCATTTCTCATTTCTCTCCCTCTCTCTTCTCACGGTCTCTCCTCTCTCCCTCTCTCTCCGGCGGCCGACGGGGCGGAGCATGGGCGAGGCGGGGACGGCGCGGGCGAGGCACGAGCGAGGATGGATGAGGATCGAGGCGGTGGAGGCGCGTGGAAGCACGGCCGTGAGTTCGTGGAATGGCGAGGCTTCAACGGCGTTTTCTTCGTGGATCGGCGTCCACGGTGCGCGTAATCTTCGGTGGAGGTAGGGTGATGGACCCTCAGCCGGTGTACTTCCTTTCCCGCGAGTTTCGTAGGCCGTGGTGAGCCGAGCGGGCTAAACGGGGCGTTTTGGGCAAAATGTGTGTTTTTGGGGTGTGAGCCGGATCTCCCGTTTTATGGTATTTTTGGGCGATCCAGGGGTTTAGATGCATGCCTAGGGGCTTGGGGAAGGTTTCCCCTTTTGTTTCCCCTTCACCTGGGGGTGAACGGGGCGTGGCATGGCTTTTCCCGCGGTTTCCACCGTTTCCGGGTGCGGACTGAGAACGCGCTATACTCCAGTAGCGCGTTCTTGAAGGTCGCGCTGCCCCGATAGGGCGCGTTCATCGGAGAAGATGAACAGTAAGGCGGTTCTTGTCGCGCTATGGGGTCCTAGCGCGTTCTGCCCTGTCACGCTAGGGGTCCCTAGCGCATTCTGCCGTGTCGCGCTAGGTGATCCTAGCGCGATCTGTGCAGTCGTGCTATAGGGATATAGCACGATCTGTCGTGTCGCGCTATAGGTACATAGCGCGTTCTGCTTGAACGCGCTATGGACCTACAGCGCGTTCTTGGAGGGACCAGCCAGGCTGCCCGGGGCGGGCGGTCTGCGGCTGATCGTGCTCCTCGTGGGCCGTGTGTGCCTTGGACACCCAGTGGAGTTCCGTTACCGTGTTTTGGGGTGTCTGGAGGTTCCGTTTACCTCGTTTTGCGTGCCCGTGCGCTTAAGGGTCCGGGTGACCTCTTAGCGTCCGTTCGCATTGTGTTGGTCTCCGGTCGACCCGGTTGGGACCCAGTGGTCGACCTCCGGCCTTGTGAGTATCTTGGACACCCCATGGGTTCCGTGTCCTTGTTTTGGGGGTGTCGGGAGGGACCGTGTTACCTCGATTCGCGTGCCCATCGGTGTGGTGGGTCCGGGTGACCCCATGTGTCCCGGGCTTTCGTGTTACGCTCGATCGAGTCACCGTGTGTCGGTGTGTGTGCGGTGGGGTCTCCCCCGCATATCGTGGGTTCCTTTGGAAGGCGATTCCCGTGTGGGCCATGTGTTTGGCCTTGGACTGTGAGTCCAGTTGTCCGGCCTAGGGCTGGAGGTTTCCCGCTTGCTTCAAGATGGGAAATCATCGTGGCGGCTTGTGTGCTGCCCTGGGAATCGAGCTTCTGTGTTTTTCCGTGTGGCCCTTGTGAGTGGCCTTAGTCCCTTGCGTTCCCTTCCCGAGGGAGTGGTCTTGGCGACTCGTGTGTTGTCTCGGTACTCGTGCTACCGTGATTTTAGACCTAGAGATTGGACTAGATTGACGGCCTTGTGCTGTTGCGTACAACGGTCTTGACCCCGAGTCTTGTGACTCAAGGACCGTTGGGTGTAGTGCGTTTAGAGGACTGTCCAGAGTCCAGTGGCTTAGCGCCACTTGAGTTTTCTCGACTCTCGCGCACGGTGCGTGCGTGGCCGTGGACTGTGAGTCCCGTTTCTCTTCCGATTGTGGTTACCGTGCGACGGAGCCGGTACGTGGGGTGGTCCCCGTACGTCGTCGGATTCGGACGTTGTTTTCCGTTGAGTTGAGAGTCTACTCCTTCAGTGACCCTCCACTAGTCGTAGCCCACCAGTACGAGGTGCTGGTCTCACCTGGGAGTGGTGTACGAGCACCCACCTTTCGAGACGGTTTGTGGACCGGTTACCGTAGGCCCCTCGTCGGTAGCCAGAGTCCGGCTACGAGGGAAAACCGGTCAGAGGACCAGACCTAGTGACGCAAGGTCTGTGTGTGCACACGTGGTTGGGGGCGGTTGGACCCACGTCGACGGGCGTGACCCCAGCTAGTTACTTGTTTGTGGTTACTTGTACGGTGTTCGCGCCTCGGGTAGGACCTACCACGTCAGGCGGTTCACCTGCGGTGCGGTGTAAGACGTCAGGGGACGCTACCGGCTGTGCTTCTAGTGGGCGGTACTCCTGTCGAGTTGAGAGTGACAGACTACCCGTTTTTGTGGCTTTGACCTTTGGGTTTTTGGTCGTGTCGACCGTTGAGTCCTTCGGCTGTTTTGCCGTGGCGCGTGTGTTGGTCTTCGCGTCGTGAGTCTAGCGCTAGTGGCTTTACCGAGGTTGAGTCTTGTTGTGCGGTACCCGCGATCAGACGGTCGGGGTTGCACCTTGGACAGCGTGTCCAGGTCGGCTGTGTCCGGGGGACAGGCCTCTGCAGCATGGTTGCCGTATGTTGTTACTTCGGTAGGCGGTACTAGCGTGGTTTGGTAGCTTCGTCTGCGTGACCGAGGTGTACCTTCCGGTACAGTAGGAGTAGCTGTAGTGCCGAGTTTTGACCGGCCACCAGTTTGCTGTTCCTGCTGTAGTCGTAGCTCTCCTGTCCGCTACCGCCGTTGTTTCCGGTTGGGGTTCCGCGGGATCCCTGCTGAGTCTCTGTTTTGGAGACTCATTCCCTGCTTTTCAGGTGTGGCGGTTCTTCCTCGAGGTTCGAGGGTGCGGAGCGGAGGTTCTCAGTTGCCAGCTTGCCGGGCCGAGTGTTCACTTGGCATGTGGTACGTTTTACTGCTTTAGACTGTACTTTCTGTTGGACTGGACGCTGTTGTAGCTGTAGTTGTTCTTTCTTTCAGCTTGTTGTTGTTGGTTGTCCTGCTTTATTTCCTATTTCTTTGTGCCTCCACACTCCTTTTAGCCCTTCCGAGCCCTCCCGGCTCGTGGGCGGCGGTGCGAGTCTCGGGTTATCGGGCCTTCCCGATAATCGGATTCTCGGGTCGTCACAACTGGTATCAGAGCGGTGGTTGTGGACGTACATAGGAATTCGAAATATTACAGTGATCAGAGTCCATAAGGTCCAGTACAGTCGGCAGTTGGCTTAGGGTTTTGTGTTCGCTTTCCACCTTGTTTCTCGCTTGAGAGCTTGAGTGCGCTGTGCGGCGCTGTGAAGGTGGTTGCTGTCAGCGGCTTTCGTGCCAGCATGGGGTCTAAGGATCGAGGTTGAGAGCCTTCTCCCTCATCGGTGGTGGCCTTGGTTGTGCTGCGTTGGGCAGAGGTTGCTGGCAGGCGTGAGTTCGCGGTGCTGCGTTCGAGGAACCTGCAGTGTGGTCAGGTGGCTGGTGCGGACTATTCTTGGTTAAGTGGCCGTGAGCGTGCTCTGAGGGAGCTGTTGTCGATTTTTGGTCACTCCAGCTTGAGGTTTGTCCAGCTCCTGAGGTGTTCTGATCGAGAAGTGTGCTCGGGTGAGCGGAGGATCTTCTCGGTGAGCTGCTGTTTCGTCGAGCCTGATGTTCTTGTCGCGCTCTGTGGCGTCAGAAATGGCGTGTCGGTCCCGATTGTTCTGCTGATTTCGAGGCAGGATTTGGCAGAGATGTCCCGTTAAGTCTTTGCTCCTGTGCTTATGTCAGTGGATGGGTTGTGTTCGCTCTGGAGTTGGCTTGCGATGTGAAGGCTCCGCGGTGAGTTCGGGACTCGAGGATGAGCGTTGGCAGTTGTCGGTTATGGCTCGTGTTGCGGCTCTTGGCGTGGTGTGTTGCAGTTCGAGGAATTGCAGCAGTGGTGCATCGAGAGATGCTGTGATTGTGGTCCGACGTGACGCTCGTCGAGTGTGTCGGAGGCGCTGACCTGATGGAAGCGATAGTTCTCCTTGGTGCTGGATGGTGCTGTTTCCAGCGTGTGCGAGGTTTGAGGTCAGGTCGAGCGTGGAGTTCTTCCGTTGGTCGAAAGTGCGCTGGTTTCTCCTTTGGTTGGAGAGATTGTGTTGGGTTAAGGTTCGTCGTCTTGCATTGCGTGTTTGGATTGGTTGGCCTTTTGTGCCATGAAGTCTGTGCGAGACGTGCTCCTTATCTTGGCAAGGCGGTTGCCTGTGAGAAGTTGTGCCCATTCCCTTGTCGTGTGAGGGTGCTGGCGCTGTTCCGGAAGGACGAGTGCTGGTTGGGCGGTGTTTTGCTTTCTCGGCTGTGCGCGTGGATTTGAGTGCGCAGCGGAAGCGTGGTGGGCCCATAACCCATGAGTTCAGGATCGTAGCGTTGGTTGCTACGGGCGGATTCCTGAGTTCGCGTTCAGCATCGGAGGATTGGTTCCTTCGTGTGAAACCTGTTGTTGCCGTGCCGTTGCTCGAGGTTTTGTGGTTGTTGGCACTGGCAGGATGGAGTGTTGGGAAAAGTGCTGGCTAGTGCGCCGCATGAGTACCCTGTTCCTGTGTTGGAAGCCGTGTCAGGCGTCGGTGTTGGACCTGAATGGGGTTGTTGAGAATGTCGCCTGACGGTGGTCGAGGACGTGTTGGTCAGAGTCGGTGGCTTGGCGCCCGACTTGTGTTCCCAGTCGTGTCCTCGGATGAGATCGTCTTTTGAGGAAGTGATCTCTGGCAGGCTGTGGGTTCCTGTTGGTTCTACGGTCTTGTCGGATTGTGACGGTGGAATGTTCGTTGCTTAGGGACCCGTGAGCTCTGTCCAGGTGGTGTCCCGTGGCTCTGTGGTAAGGGCGGAATCGGGATTGGCAGGTGTCCACTTGGATTGATCGAAGGATTTGATGAGACCAGATGGAAGAGTGACGCATTAGGGCGGAGGCCTCCTGTGAGGTTGGCGTCGGCTTGGTGGTCCCTGATAGGACATTGGTGTCGCAAGGTTATCCCTGGTTTGGTGACTAGCATGGGGTGGTTCCCTATAAGCCTGAGTCCCGTGAGGTGATGACTGAAGACGCCATGTTCTGTCATTTGGTTTCGTCGTGCTTCTCGAGAGGGTCGAGTTGGCGAGCAGTTGGTGACCAGTGGATGGTCTTTTCAGAGACAGAAGATGCTGGTTGTTGGGGCTCGAGCGTGGCGAGAGCCGTGTGCCAGTGAGACCTTTGGTGGTCGTTTCTGTGTTATGTCCGGCTTTCGGCTTGCCATGTGTGGGGTGTTTCGTGGTGTTGAGCCGATGTGCTGGTTGCGGTCTGCTGAGATGGCTGCTTGAGCTGGTGGAGGCTCTGTTTTGGTTGCTCCCTTGAGGAGGGTGTGCGACCTGTCAGCTGGTTGCGAAGCTGTTGTGCGATTTGTCTGCTGATCATTGGGTGGATCAGTAGCGGTTGCTCGTGTCGAGGGTTGTGTTTCCTCGGTGAGCGAGATTGTGGCTGCGGCGCCTTGGTGGATTCTCGCGTTGTCTGAGGTGATGTAGGACTGTGTCCTTTGGTATATGCCTGCTCTGTGGCCGGTGTGCTCGGCGCGAGGAGCGAGGTGTTGTGTGTGATTGTGAGTCTGGCTGTGTTCCTCAGGATCCGTGTTTTCGTGAGAATCAAGGTTTTCTGTGCTGGGGCTCTGACAGCGTGTCAGTTGGTTTAGTGTTCTTCCCCTGTGACCTTGTGCAAGGTCCTGAATTTCGAGGACGAAATTCCTTTAAGGGGGGAGGGCTGTAATGCCCCGGATTTTTCGGATCCTTCTCCGTGGGTCCCGGATCTGGTTTCTCGGAGTGTCCAGCTCCGTTGTGTCCGAAATTTCATTTCGGACATCTTTCGTGTTCGGATCGGCGCGATCCGGAGTCGTTTCGGAGGCCCGGAGGCGTTCCGTGGCTTTTTCCGCGTGTGTTTTCCGATTCCCGGCGTGGGTTTCGGCTTTCCCTTCGGAACCTCGTTGCGGGTGAACCGGGCCGTTCACCAGGGCGCGAGTGGTACCGTTGCGATCGGTGCGCTCCGAGGATCGCGAGGGTGTGATTTTCTATTTTTTGGGATTTTTCCGATTTTCCTGATTTTCCTATAAATAGCTTTTTCTCTCTCTCCCCCTCTCATTTCTCATTTCTCTCCCTCTCTCTTCTCACGCTCTCTCCTCTCTCCCTCTCTCTCCGGCGGCCGACGGGGCGGAGCATGGGCGAGGCGGGGACGGCGCGGGCGAGGCACGAGCGAGGATGGATGAGGATCGAGGCGGTGGAGGCTCGTGGAAGCTCGGCCGTGAGTTCGTGGAACGGCGAGGCTTCAACGGCGTTTTCTTCGTGGATCGGCGTCCACGGTGCGCGTAATCTTCGGTGGAGGTAGGGTGATGGACCCTCAGCCCGTGTACTTCCTTTCCCGCGAGTTTCGTAGGCCGTGGTGAGCCGAGCGGGCTAAACGGGGCGTTTTGGGCAAAATGTGTGTTTTTGGGGTGTGAGCCGGATCTCCCGTTTTATGGTGTTTTTGGGCGATCCAGGGGTTTAGATGCATGCCTAGGGGCTTGGGGAAGGTTTCCCCTTCTGTTTCCCCTTCACCTGGGGGTGAACGGGGCGTGGCATGGCTTTTCCCGCGGTTTCCACCGTTTCCGGGTGCGGACTGAGAACGCGCTATACTCCAGTAGCGCGTTCTTGAAGGTCGCGCTGCCCCGATAGGGCGCGTTCATCGGAGAAGATGAACAGTAAGGCGGTTCTTGTCGCGCTATGGGGTCCTAGCGCGTTCTGCCCTGTCGCGCTAGGGGTCCCTATCGCATTCTGCCGTGTCGCGCTAGGTGATCCTAGCGCGATCTGTGCAGTCGCGCTATAGGGATAGAGCACGATCTGTCGTGTCGCGCTATAGGTACATAGCGCGTTCTTGGAGGGACCAGCCGGGCTGCCCGGGGCGGGCGGTCTGCGGCTGATCGTGCTCCTCGTGGGCCGTGTGTGCCTTGGACACCCAGTGGAGTTCCGTTACCATGTTTTGGGGTGTCTGGAGGTTCCGTTTACCTCGTTTTGCGTGCCCGTGCGCTTAAGGGTCCGGGTGACCTCTTAGCGTCCGTTCGCATTGTGTTGGTCTCCGGTCGACCCGGTTGGGACCCAGTGGTCGACCTCCGGCCTTGTGAGTATCCTGGACACCCCATGGGTTCCGTGTCCTTGTTTTGGGGGTGTCGGGAGGGACCGTGTTACCTCGATTCGCGTGCCCATCGGTGTGGTGGGTCCGGGTGACCCCATGTGTCCCGGGCTTTCGTGTTACGCTCGATCGAGTCACCGTGTGTCGGTGTGTGTGCGGTGGGGTCTCCCCCGCATATCGTGGGTTCCTTTGGAAGGCGATTCCCGTGTGGGCCATGTGTTTGGCCTTGGACTGTGAGTCCAGTTGTCCGGCCTAGGGCTGGAGGTTTCCCGCTTGCTTCAAGATGGGAAATCGTCGTGGCGGCTTGTGTGCTGCCCTGGGAATCAAGCTTCTGTGTTTTTCCGTGTGGCCCTTGTGAGTGGCCCTAGTCCCTTGCGTTCCCTTCCCGAGGGAGTGGTCTTGGCGACTCGTGTGTTGTCTCGGTACTCGTGCTACCGTGATTTTAGACCTAGAGATTGGACTAGATTGACGGCCTTGTGCTGTTGCGTACAACGGTCTTGACCCCGAGTCTTGTGACTCAAGGACCGTTGGGTGTAGTGCGTTTAGAGGACTGTCCAGAGTCCAGTGGCTTAGCGCCACTTGAGTTTTCTCGACTCTCGCGCACGGTGCGTGCGTGGCCGTGGACTGTGAGTCCCGTTTCTCTTCCGATTGTGGTTACCGTGCGACGGAGCCGGTACGTGGGGTGGTCCCCGTACGTCGTCGGATTCGGACGTTGTTTTCCGTTGAGTTGAGAGTCTACTCCTTCAGTGACCCTCCACTAGTCGTAGCCCACCAGTACGAGGTGCTGGTCTCACCTGGGAGTGGTGTACGGGCACCCACCTTTCGAGACGGTTTGTGGACCGGTTACCGTAGGCCCCTCGTCGGTAGCCAGAGTCCGGCTACGGGGGAAAACCGGTCAAAGGACCAGACCTAGTGACGCAAGGTCTGTGTGTGCACACGTGGTTGGGGGCGGTTGGACCCACGTCGACGGGCGTGACCCCAGCTAGTTACTTGTTTGTGGTTACTTGTACGGTGTTCGCGCCTCGGGTAGGACCTACCACGTCAGGCGGTTCACCTGCGGTGCGGTGTAAGACGTCAGGGGACGCTACCGGCTGTGCTTCTAGTGGGCGGTACTCCTGTCGAGTTGAGAGTGACAGACTACCCGTTTTTGTGGCTTTGACCTTTGGGTTTTTGGTCGTGTCGACCGTTGAGTCCTTCGGCTGTTTTGCCGTGGCGCTTGTGTTGGTCTTCGCGTCGTGAGTCTAGCGCTAGTGGCTTTACCGAGGTTGAGTCTTGTTGTGCGGTACCCGCGATCAGATGGTCGGGGTTGCACCTTAGACAGCGTGTCCAGGTCGGCTGTGTCCGGGGGACAGGCCTCTGCGGCATGGTTGCCGTATGTTGTTACTTCGGTAGGCGGTACTAGCGTGGTTTGGTAGCTTCGTCTGCGTGACCGAGGTGTACCTTCCGGTACAGTAGGAGTAGCTGTAGTGCCGAGTTTTGACCGGCCACCTGTTTGCTGTTCCTGCTGTAGTCGTAGCTCTCCTGTCCGCTACCGCCGTTGTTTCCGGTTGGGGTTCCGCGGGATCCCTGCTGAGTCTCTGTTTTGGAGACTCATTCCCTGCTTTTCAGGTGTGGCGGTTCTTCCTCGAGGTTCGAGGGTGCGGAGCGGAGGTTCTCAGTTGCCAGCTTGCCGGGCCGAGTGTTCACTTGGCATGTGGTACGTTTTACTGCTTTAGACTGTACTTTCTGTTGGACTGGACGCTGTTGTAGCTGTAGTTGTTCTTTCTTTCAGCTTGTTGTTGTTGGTTGTCCTGCTTTATTTCCTATTTCTTTGTGCCTCCACACTCCTTTTAGCCCTTTCGAGCCCTCCCGGCTCGTGGGCGGCGGTGCGAGTCTCGGGTTATCCGGCCTTCCCGATAATCGGATTCTCGGGTCGTCACATGGACCAATGGGGAAGGAGTGGGGGCCCCCTAGCAGGTCCTCCTGGCATTTTGCACATAAACCCACACAATCCTAAGGAAGAACAAATAGGCTCATAAAGCCTTACAATTGCGAATCTACTTCCCCCATGATATAAAAATAAATAAAAGGACACAAATACAAAAATAAAATGTACATGCTCGGAGTTGATTCCCATCAGTTCTTCCCGGGTGGGAAGAACTCGACCCCGTCGAGTAGGGGTACGGTTGCTCGAGTCGCTCCGGCGGATCCGTCACCGTGCCAAGTAACGCGGGCACGCTCCACTCCATGTGACCGTCACCTGCTCATTCCGTATATACTCGATATGCATAAGCTGCTGTGGAAACGAGGCTAGACGTGGTCACTCCGGGGTGGGGCACTCTCAAGGGGAGGAGGCGGCTCGAAGACTCACTAGGAATCACCGCTGGGTCCCTGTAGGTGACTAGATCTGGGTATAGATGTAGAGCTGATCCCATGCTCATCGAGCGAATCCACTCGCCTCTTAAGGGACTGACACCAACGAGCTTGCACAAGACACATGCAGACTCCTAACAAATCACAAACCACACAAACAAGTCACACAATCAAACCATACAAAGAAGAAACAATACTGACTCATGCATGACCCTAGACTTAATGCGATGACATCACCCACCAAGTGGCCGTCATCCGAGAGCCACATCCTGAGCGTCGGTATGCTCCTCTAGACCTTCCGCTGCATAGTACTCATCAGCTAGTTCCGGATCGGCCTTGTAGCTGACAGCCACAAGTCCAAAAGGCGTGGCTTCACCAACCCCTAGGGCTAGTGTGGCACGAGTAGGACATTGGCTGGCGATGTGGCCAAATCCATGACAGTGGAAGCACTGTAGCCGTGACCTACTGGTCTCCCCAATAAGAGGGCCTTTACCCTTATCCTCCCGACGGGTAGGGGGTGTAGGCAATAGGGGTGGAGGTGTAGGTGCCGCGGGCAACAAGGGTGGGGGTGCCGGTGCCAGTGGGCGGACAATGGGTGTCGGAGGGCGGGCAATGGGTGTCGGTGGTTGGGGTGGAGGTAGATCCCGTGGTGGGGGAGGATGAGGTCTAGGAGTAAAGTGCTCCTGACAGGCGGGCTCATGAGGTCGAGCCATGGGGCCCCTCGGGTATGGACTTAAGGAACTACGTGACTCGGCACTACGGTGAGGGACAGGGCCCAACCGTTGGATAGACTCGAACTCTCCCTCAAATTGCTCCATCTCGAGAGCAACTTGGTATGCATCCTCCAACTTATCCACCTTGCGGTGGAGAAGCTCATACCGTAGGTGCGGTTGTAAACCACGCCGAAATCGAGAAACAGTAAGGGAGCTCTCCTCCGTAGCGTCACATTACAAATAGTATTCATCGAACTTGGCGATGTACTCGGAGACGGACCGATCTCCTTGGATAAGACTCTGCCACCTGTCTATGAGACGCTGGCGGTAAGTGGCAGGAAGGTACTTCTTCCTAAGTTTGTCCCTCATCTAGGCCCAAGTCTCTATCGGGGGCTCTTGACAATGAAACAATAGGTTCTCCATGTTCCTCCAATAGGTTTGTGCCTGGCCTAAGAGTTTCATCCGGGCGAACTTGACCTTCCGTTGGTCCGACATCTCGAGCCACTCAAAATATCGGTCCAAGCCAACCTCCCAATCAAGATAGACCTTCGGGTCTAAGGACCCGTCAAAGGTGGGAGGGTCAGCGCGAACGGTCCTAAGAGCCCGTTCATCCACATCTTGATCGTGGGTCCACTGTGTGGGACGACGATCACGACCATATCCCCTATGCTCGTTATCGGACTCATAGTCATGCACCTCGGGGATGTGATGCCTTCTAACCTCTATCTCTTGAACCCGTGGAGCAGCGGGTTGCTAAACCGGGTCTTGTTGACCATGAGTAGGTGGAGGGAGTGCCTCAATTGGGGCTCTGGGGCTACCTCGGCTGGGGCTCTCTCAAACGTGGCAACTCTCCCTACCAAACCCCGAATGGACTGGTCCGACTCGACGGCCTTATCCTCTAAGACCTTCATCCTTTCTCCCAGATGTGTGCCTAGGCCATCCATCCGCGTACTCAACCCATCCATACGATCTACCCGTGTAGTCAACGCATCCATGCGTGTACCCAACCCTTCCATACGTGTAGTCAACCCTTGCATTTGCCCCATAAGGGTTTGGAACATTTCGGCCACCGATGACGCATCGAGACTAGGGGCTTGGGGATCCGCCATAGGTGGTGGTGGGGGAGGGTACTGTGTACCTCTATGAGTGGGCATACAAAGACACACGGAGACACCGACTAATGCAAACACGGACTAAAGTAAAGATGATGCACCTAGACTTAACCAAGACTCGGCACGTGGCGGAGTTAATCGATCCGAAGATCACTCGCGCAAGTGTGTGGCCTTCCCGATAGGCGTAGCCTAACGTTTGGACAACACCTTTTGATATACCGAGTAAAGGGATGCAAATGCAACCTAGACCGACTTAGACAATGACTAGACGTAAATGACACTTTTTTTTTATTTTAAACACCCTAGACTCAACATGGCGCTCTGATACCAAACTGATGCGGGACGGACCACGGACTCGACTCCAATAGAGAATGCAACCCCCGGACTCTAAGCAAGCTCGCGATCGTCCCTAACGAGGGAAGCGTACGGACGTGCGCGGTTGAGAAACCGGTAATGAGCTAGGGTGGTCGACTCTCTCTTGTGCCCGGATCGGGTCACGGGACAGTATCTCTCTCTCTCTCGCAGCAGTGATGATATAAAAGTAAAGAGGGCTACGATCCTAGCATGCTCTCTAGCAGCGGCATATAAAGCATATACGAATAAAGTAAGTGCCGTGTAAAGGAGCGAATACGATACCTCCACGCGCCTGGCGTGGGGATGACTTCCCGGCCGATCTCGTACTCCCGGAACAGTAAATACATAAATATTACAGCAATGAATATGAATGCCCACTCCACGCAGGGAGGTAAAGGGTGACACAATGGGGCCCGGGAGTAACGGGTTCGGGTTGACGGGCAGCTTCTTGTGTAGCTTCGGCGGCACTCGTACTCGCGACCGTGGGACCCACGTGCTGGTCCGAGGGGCCGTGTGGGACCGGGGTGGTACCACTATGGTGCGGACGCCTGGAGGGGCGCTCCCTAGGACGGCGGTGTGTTGGTTCGCCAGCCAGAGGTCGGGCGGCTCCGATCGTCACCCGCCTGAGTTGCTGGCCACGGATCTGTAATTCTATTTTGCAGCGCGCGACCCGACGAGATCTACTACTGCGGTCACTCCCGACATTAGATCGACGCACAAGAGGTACCGTTGGAAGGCTCTTTCGAAGTAATTTGATATAGGGCCAGAGAGATAAAATTAAATTACCCGTTGATGGCCTTTATCAAATTTTCAAGCTGCTGGCTCACTGGATCTGAAAACTCAGGGCAGAACCAAGTTTTCCTAAGAGTTGGCATTGACCGCGATGTAGATCTTCGATTCAGAAGATGAGTTCTTCATGAAAGTTGTGGAGGCCAAAGAGAGTAAAACAGGGATATATGTTATGTAAGATTTGGTGGAAGTCTCAATTTTTTGGGGGTTTTATACTGGCCCTGGGTAGGATCTGGACAATAGAGACAGATCTGAATTTGGGGGAAAGACTCAATTTCTAAAAATAAGTAGAGGGATTTTGAAATTCAAAGAAAATTTGTGGAGGAAGGGGATGGTGGAAAGAACCTCCAATAAATTTGGGGATTCCAAACAAAATAAAAAAGGGGGTCGAAAGGGGGGAGAACTAGGCTTCTGCTACACAGATCTGAAAAGGGACAGATCAGGAAGACAGAAAGACACGAAAATAGAAAAATATAAAACGAACTCTGAATGGTGTGATCGTTTTACTGGAGGTTGGGAATCATAATAGGAACCAACCCTGAAAATCTCAACTCCAGATGATGTCAGAGTTGAGATCCAAAATTCACGGAGTGAACCTTTGTCCAGAAAAATATAACCTAGACAGCACTTCGGTAGATCGCTCGCGGTGGCTCGATGGCGGCACGAATGGCGGCGGCGGCACAGAATGAACTCAGATGTGGAGGGGCTAAGATAGAAGGGTTCACAACCTTGAAATGTAGAGGATGGAGAAGGTGTCATGCCCCGAGCCGTTATTACAGCGGAAGACTCGCTCGGGAAGCGCAAATAGCCGGCATGGTTAGCCTCTTGCAAGTAAGAACGCCTAGAGCGCAATACAATCACACACATAAATACAATTGCACAGAATTTAATCAAACTCTAACATTATTTCAAAAATGATCAATACTCAAAATACAACCACTTTCCATCATCTTTCATTCTACTAGACTCAAGAAATAGGAAAATTACATTGACTCAATCTAGACATTATAGACTTCCTAAGTCTTCGCTCATCTTTAATCACTCTCGGATCCGCTACTTGAATAATCCGAATCCGAACCTGACTCACTTTCATTTCCTGAAAAGATTGAAAATAGGTAATGAGCACACTTACCCAGTAGGCATCTTCGCATCAACATGAAGGCACTATTAAAGTGATTGATATTTTTGCTCTAAAGAAATAAGGTAAAATCATGCAATGTGATGATCACGCGATTAAATCAAAGTAACAAGACAATCATATAAGATGGAATGAGAACAAGAATGAACTAGCAAGAATAGAACAAGAACATGATATTGGCCTTTCATGAACAAGAATATATCGAGAATGTACTAGCAAGCCACATATTCATCACTTTAGCATCTTATGCTTATGAGCAAGTGCCTCGTGATGTTTTGTGGAATATCAAGCAAGAATGTCATGTCGTGTCGTGGATCTTCACATATTTATAGAAATAGTACTCCCAGCGCAATGCGACGCCAGTAGCATCATACCCCATGGTTTATAAAATAGTATGTTTCCGGCAATCAGCCGAGGGGACTAGCATAGAGCCCTTGAACACAATCAGTGCTCGATCGCATCTTCAAGTATAAATTAAGCTACTTCCACGCATGTAACAGTAAAGTATGGCCAAGAATATAACAATTCCAAATAATGATAATCAATGAATGAACGCTTCAATTTGAATATATGATATCAAGAATGACTTAGACTACGCTATGCTTATGGAAATAAATCGGCAGCATAACAGTATATTCTCTTAACTTTCATTCATTATATTAAGTAATATGATAGGTTCTAGATCATCAAGGTTTATCTAGAAACATTGAAATGTCAACCCTTGGTCAAACCTTGGGTTGAGATATTCAAGTCATGTGACGGTCATGCACTGGGCCGTTACATTGTGTGGCGGTCTAGTATAGGACCATTACATTTGTCTGAATCCAAAATCAAGAATTCAACCTCAGATGAATGTGACGGTCGTATATTGGGCCGTTACATGAGCCTGACGGTCCAATACAAGGCCGTTACATTACTAGAATCAGAAAATAACGATAGTGTATTCTAGTTAATGGGTTTTAATGGTACAACCAACTCGACGTCCTAGTGGGAATCCCAGGCTCGTGGAGAATTACGGAGGCCTTGAAACAAGATTTTCTAGTCCATTGGAAGGAATATCCAATAGAGAGGTCCTCAAGTCCAAGATTGTGTTCCTATAGTGCAAAGTGTGAACTAATGGTCAACATACCGGAGTATGTGCCATGTACTTATAGAAATGACTCTATTGATAGAGAGATACAAGTATCAACGTGAAAATCATGATGAAAACTCCGACAATACAATAGTTAAAAGAATCATGATTTAGAATACAAGACTATAGAATTTTTGGCTTATGAAACTAACATAACTTAAAATACCATTAAGTTCCTGAAATCATGCAACCCCTATTATGAATAATTAAAATAACCTTAAATTCACATAATCAGGTAAAAACTCTAATCAACTAGGCTTAATAATAAGTAAGATTGACGAATCTTATTCTGTCTAGGGTTGACAGAACACAGGGCTTCTGATGGTCTATAAGTGGTGCGTCACAGTAGTGTGACGGTCTATCAAACAGCCGTTACAGTAACGTAACGCCCCTGCGTAGATGCGTCAGAGTCAACAGAGAAATCAATAGGCAATCAGGGACTGTGACGGTCCATCGTATGGCCATTACATGAGTGTGACAGTCCTACGCTGATGCGTCAGAGGGTCTGCTAACAGAAAGCGATATAAAACATAAGGTATCAACTCACATCATGTCTGTAAATCAAATACCATGTCTATTCTAGGCATGATAACGAAGTATAGGCTATCTATATGCGTGGGTACCCGTGAGATAGATAAGATACATCTTTTTAATTTTCCAATTAGGCTAAGAGATGCATGTAATGTATAGAACTTAGTAAAACATGAAATTGATGCTCTACTATGCATGAAATTCAATCAAACCAGAGGGCTTATAGTCCTATCAAGTTATTTTTGCCGTTCATGAGATAACCTACCTCTTGTCTAGGCTTCAAACTTCCAATTATGGTCTGAACACCGAACCCTAGTTCCCTTCTTCCTGTGATTTTTCAGCAACTTCTTTGAGCTCTAACTCCACGACCTCTTGACGTAAAGATGTGAAATTTGGAGAGGAGTTAGTCTAAAGTATTGTAAACAAATACTTCTAAAGAACATACCAAAGATTACACCTTCTTACCTTGATTCCTTGCGAGCCAAAAGTAAGGGTCGCACAGTTCAGAACTAGGTCCTATTTATAGGGTTTTGAAGATTAGATCGATTCTAGAGTCCTTAATTTGCTAAAACCTGATCTCTAAGAGTCCTTAGTAATGTTATAACTCTTCCTACATTTATCTCTAGTGGATAAGAGTCCAAAGTTTTGATCTTTGTATTTGTTCTTTCCTTCACGGAACTAACAGGATGTAACGGTCTAATGCAGGTGCGTTAGAGGCATGTAACGGTCTCACGATAGACCGTTACATTTATTGTTCCCAGAGTTCAACATGAATCAAACTCTTCAGCTTACGGAATTCACAGAGTGTAACGGTCGTAGACCCATGCGTTACAAGCATGTGACGGCCGCACGATAGACCGTTACATTCAACGTATATAGAGTTTCAAATAAATAAAACTCTTTTATTCATTTTTCTATATTATTATTTATATAATTCATTTTTATCCTTAAATAAGCTAAGTAACCTTCTAGAATATGGGCCAAACTTAATGGTTTTGGGCCTTAAACCCTTTTAGATGATGTGTAAATAGGCTTGGTTAATTATTCAACCTAATTGGGCCTATGATGACTTATTAGTCTCAGAATTCTTTTATTAATATATTTAGACCTTTATAAATTCTATAAAATTATTTATATAAAATTCTGGGGCACTACACCCTCCCCTACTTAGAAGAATTTGGTCCCCAAATTCAAGACATGAATTGTGGAGAGTGTACTTACAGTTAAATAATTCTGGAAATCTTTTTCTCATGGCTGCTTCGGTTTCCCATGTTGCTTCGTATGGCCATATTTTCTTCCATTGAATTTTGACCATAGGGATAACCTTATTTCTTAGTTGACGCACTTCCAGATCCAGAATCTTTATTGGCGTTTACTCATATGTCATATCCTTTTGAATCTCCAGATTGTCATAAGTGATAATATGGTTAGGATCGTATACATATTTCTTCAGCATGGAGACGTGAAATACGTCATGAACTCCTGCTAATTGTGGAGGTAAAGCCAATCTATAAGCCACTTCACCGACCCTTTCAAGAATTTCAAATGGGCTAATGAACCTTGGAGTTAGCTTTCCTTTAATGCCAAATCTTCGAATACCACGACCTGGAGAAACTTTTAAATATACATGATCTCCTACCTGATACTCCAAGTCACGTCTTCGATTGTCGGCATAAGACTTTTGCCTATCTTGTGCCATTTTTATTCTCTCTTGAATGAGCTTGATTTTCTCCGTAGAATCCCTGACAAGGTCGGGGCCTAAAAATTACTTTTCCCCTATTTCATTCCAACATATTGGAGATCGACAACTTTTCCCATATAGAGCTTCAAAAGGTGCCATTTGTATGCTTGCTTGATAGCTGTTATTATATGCAAATTCCACCAGAGGCCAGTGATCATGCCAACTTCCTCCAAAATCAATGACACAAGCCCTGAGTATGTCTTCTACCACCTGATTTATTCTTTCCGTCTGACCATCAGTTTGTGGATGAAAGGCTGTGCTAAAATTTAATATGGTCCCTAGTGAATGTTGTAGACCTTTCCAGAACTGTGATGTGAATCGAGGATCTCTATCTGATACAATAGTGATGGGGACACCATGTAATTTGATAATTTCCTTTATGTACAATGCTGCTAGAATATCCACAGACCATCGACTCATTATTGGTGTGAAGTGTGCAGATTTAGTCAATCGATCTATGATTACCCATATGCTATCATATCCACCTCTTATCTTAGGTAAACCCACAATGAATTCCATCCCTATGCTCTCCCATTTCCATTTAGGAATATTTAAGGGATGTAATTTACCTGCGGGTCTAAAATGTTCAGCTTTAACTTGTTAGCAGGTTAGACAACGAGACACGAAGTCAACTATTTCCCTCTTCATATTGGGCCACCAAAAGTTTCTTTTGAGATCCTGATACATTTTTGTACCTCCTGGATGAATGGTGTATTTTGATTTATGTGCTTCTACTAGGATCAATTTCTTTGTATCCTCATGATCCGGTATACACATTCGGCCCTTGAATAGCAATCTTCCATCATTAGAAGTAGAAAAATCCGATCTTTGTTCAATATTGGCCATAATTTCTAGTAAAACTGGATCATTCTTTTGTAATTTGGCCAAATCCTCTATTAATGTAGGTTGAGCTCGGATATTAGCTATGAAGCAATCTTCTTCCTTAATGTCAACATCTAAATTCAACTGAGCAAATTGAGGAATAAGGTTAGTTACACTAATCGTGAGACTTGATAACATACCCATTGGTTTTCTGCTGAGTGCATCTGCTACAGCATTTGCCTTGCCAGGATGATATTGAATAGTAAAATCAAAGTCCTTGAGATGTTCTAACCACCTCCTTTGCCTCATGTTAAGCTCCTTTTGAGAGAATAAATATTTCAAGCTCTTGTGGTCTGAGTAGATCGTAAACTTTTCTCCATAAAGATAATGACGCTAAATTTTCAAGGCGAAAATAACCGCTGCCAATTCTAAATCATGTACAGGATAATTTTCTTCGTGACGTTTCAATTGTCTTGAAGAATAGCAAATCACTTTTCCATTTTGCATAAGGACACATCCTAAGCCAATTCCAGACGCATCCGTATATACCTCAAATCCACCACCCTCCATTGGTAGTGATAAAACAGGGGCTGTTGTAAGATGATTCTTAAGAGTTTGGAAATTCTTCTCACATTCCTCTGACCAGACAAAAGGATTTTCTTTTCTGGTGAGTCTAGTTAAAGGGACTGCTATCTTTGAGAAGTCCTTAATGAATCTTCTATAATAACCAGCTAGACCCAGAAAGCTCCTTACTTCAGACACAGTCGTAGGCCGACTCCAATTCTTGACAACTTCTACCTTAGAAGGATCCACAGCAATACCTTCTTTTTAACTAATATGGCCTAGGAATGAGACTTCCTCGAGCCAGAATTCACACTTATTGAGTTTGACATAAAGCTTGTGTTCTCTAAGTGTTTGCAAAGCTATTTTCAAATGTTCTTCATGTTCTTCTTTTGTCTTGAAGTATATCAGGATATCATCGATGAAGACGATAATGAATCGATCCAGGTATGGCTGGAAGACACTGTTCATAAGTTGCATAAATGCTGCCGGGGCATTAGTTAACCCAAATGGCATTACCACGAATTCATAGTGGCCATAACGACTTCGAAAGGCCGATTTATAAATATCTTCATCTTTGATTCTAAGCTGTTGATAACCTGATCTGAGGTCAATCTTAGAAAAATATTCTGCTCCCGAAAGCTGATCGAAGAGCTCATCAATACGCGGCAATGGATACTTGTTTTTAATTGTTAGCTGATTCAGTCGCCGGTAATCGATGCATAGCCTGAGAGAACCATCCTTCTTCTTGACAAATAAAATCGGTGCACCCCAAGGGGATGTGCTAGGTCTGATGAAACCCTTATCTAGTAGTTCCTGCAACTGCCTTTTTAGTTCCTTGAGTTCTGTGGGGGACATCCTGTAAGGGGCTATAGAAATAGGTGATGCTCCTGGAATGAGTTCAATGGTAAAGTTTACTTCCTTCTCGGGTGGTAAACTAGGTAGTTCATATGGGAACACGTCTGGGAACTCATTCACAATGGGAATGTTTGCTAGGACAATTTCCTTAGATTCGGTGATAATGACTGAAGCAAGAAAAGCTTCACATCCTTGCGAGATAAGCTTGTAAGCGTGAAGAGAAGATATAATGGTAGGATGTTTCTTGTATTTGATGCCAAGAAAAGAAAATCTTGGAAGACCGGGCTTTCGAAAAGATATAATCCTATTTCGGCAATTGATATAAGCATCATGGTCTACAAGTCAATCAACCCCTAAAATGGCATCATAACCTTTCATGTCAAGGCACACGAGGTTTGCGGGGAGATTGTAACCTTCTACTATCACTTTGCTATTAGGATAATACTCGGTGAGCTTGGTTCTAGATCCTAAATGTGTAGTAATAGCAAGATCTGAAGGTAAGGGGACTGATGCAATTGACAACGTTTTTGCAAAGGTAGTGAAAAATAAAAGAATAAGAGGCACCAGTATCAAATAGCACAAATGCAAGACGAGAACAAATCTGAAGAGTACCTTCCATAAGCCCATCATCCCTGGGCGCTTCCTCTTCGTCTAGAACGGCATTGAGGCGAGCCTACCTCCTACGTCCTCCATTAGCTGATTGATCTTTCATAAGGGGGCAATCTGGCACACGATGCTCCCTACTTCTACAACGCAAACAAGCACCGAGGCACTTCCAGCATTCTTCAGCCGAGTGGCCGAATTTCTCACAAAGCCGAGGCAACTTGCTCCTTCTCTTCCTTAACCTTTTTATTATTCTTCTGGGAACTTCCACCATTCCCGCTCCTTGATCTTTTCTTACTATCACGGCTTTTGTATGGTTCCATGATGTTAAACTTCTCCTTCTTATAATGCCGATCAGATCGTCAGCTAGATTCTTCTCCTTTTCCTTTCAACTTTTCGACCTTCTCTAAGGTCCTCTCGCATAGATATGCCCTCTGAACCATCTCCGCATAAGTGAGGATATTCTGTGTCCCAAGTTGCTGAATGAAACCGGGTCGTAACCCGTCCATAAATCGATTTGCTTTTAATAATTCCGTGCTAATAAGGTGCGGTGCATATGGTGCTAGTCTTGAAAACTACAGCTCATATTCTGCCACCGACATCATCCCTTGACGAAGGGAGGCAAACTCCATGGCCTTCCTTTCCTTTACATGTTCGAAAAAATACTTGGTATGGAATAAAGTAAGAAACCCGTCCCATGTATGAGGTGCATCGGCCGGAGGTGCCGGAACCGACTTCCACCATGTACGGGCATCTTTATTTAGTTGAAATGTTGCTAGACGCACCTTCTCCTGATCAGTGCATTGAATAACGTCAAATATCCTATTCATCTCATCGATCCAATTTTCTACCTCATCGGGATTTGAAGATCCATAGAATCGCGGAGGATTTAGACTCCGGAAGTTGCGATGTAGGTCACCAGCCCTTGCCCCTGCACCACATTGTGCTATAGTTTGCAATGCCTGAGTGAGGCCGGCAACTGTTTGTTGCATACCGTCCCAATCTACGCGATGAGCCATTTGTAAAATAGGGTACCTGAGAGAGAAAAATAACAACTTGTTATTTCTCATGAAAATCAACCTTAAAGCTAATTAATTATCTTATCCCGGGCTCTACCCAATCCTCACATGGGTATGGAATTTCTTCCTTAGTTCATAGGTAGGGGTCCTTAAACCTTGGACTTATCCTATGACATGATTCCTTTCCCTAAGTCTGAGACTTAGGCTCTGATACCAACTTAACTGTCACGCCCCGAGCCTTTATTACAGCGGAAGACTCGCTCGGGGAGCGCGAACAGCCGGCATGGTAAGCCTCTTGCAAGTAAGAACGACCAGAGCGCAATACAATCACACACATAAATGCAATTGCACAGAATTTAATCAAACTCCAACTTTATTTCATAAATGATCAATACTCGAAATACAACCACTTTCCATCATCTTTCATTCTACTAGACTCAAGAAATAGGAAAATTACATTGACTCAATCTAGACATTATAGACTTCCTAAGTCTTCGCTCATCTTTAATCACTCTCGGATCCGCTACTTGAATAATCCGAATTCGAACCCGACTCACTTTCATTTCCTGAAAAAGATTGGAAATAGGTAATGAGCACACTTGCCCAGTAGGTATCTTCACATCAACATGAAGGCACTATTAAAGTGATTAATATTTTTGCTCTAAAGAAATAAGGTAAAATCATGCAATGCGATGATCACGCGATTAAATCAAAGTAACAAGACAATCATATAAGATGGAATGAGAACAAGAATGAACTAGCAAGAATAGAACAAGAACATGATATTGGCCTTTCATGAACAAGAATATATCGAGAATGTACTAGCAAGCCACATATTCATCACTTTAGCATCTTATGCTTATGAGCAAGTGCTTCGTGAATTTCTGTGGAATATCAAGCAAGAATGTCATGTCGTGTCGTGGATCTTCACTTATTTATAGAAATAGTACTCCCAGCGCAATGCGACGCCAGTAGCATCATACCCCATGGTTTATAAAATAGTATGTTTCCGGCAATCAGCCGAGGGGACTAGCATAGAGCCCTTGAACACAATCAGTGCTCGATCGCATCTTCAGGTATAAATTAAGCTACTTCCACGCATGTAACAGTAAAGTATGGCCAAGAATATAACAATTCCAAATAATGAAAATCAATGAATGAACGCTTCAATTTGAATATATGAGATCAAGAATGACTTAGACTACGCTATGCTTATGGAAATAAATCGGCAGCATAACAGTATATTCTCTTAACTTTCATTCATTATATTAAGTCTATTAAGCAATATGATAGGTTCTAGATCATCAAGGTTTATCTAGAAACATTGAAATGTCAACCCTTGGTCAAACCTTGGGTTGAGATATTCAAGTCATGTGACGGTCATTCACTGGGCCGTTACATTGTGTGACGGTCTAGTATAGGACCGTTACATTTGTCTGAATCCAGAATCAAGAATTCAACCTCAGATGAATGTGACGGTCGTATATTGGGCCGTTACATGAGCCTGACGGTCCAATACAAGGCCGTTACATTACTAGAATCAGAAAACAACGATAGTGTATTCTAGTTAATGGGTTTTAATGGTACAACCAACTCGGCGTCCTAGTGGGAATCCCAGGCTCGCGGAGAATTACGGAGGCCTTGAAACAAGATTTCCTAGTCCATTGGAAGGAATATCCAATAGAGAGGTCCTCAAGTCCAAGATTGTGTTCCTATAGTGCAAAGTGTGAACTAATGGTCAACATACCGGAGTATGTGCCATGTACTTATAGAAATGACTCTATTGATAGAGAGATACAAGTATCAACGTGAAAATCATGATGAAAACTCCGACAATACAATAGTTAAAAGAATCATGATTTAGAATACAAGACTATAGAATTTTTGGCTTATGAAACTAACATAACTTAAAATACCATTAAGTTCCTGAAATCATGCAACCCCTATTATGAATAATTAAAATAACCTTAAATTCACATAATCATGTGAAAACTCTAATCAACTAGGCTTAATAATAAGTAAGATTGACGAATCTTATTCTGTCTAGGGTCGACAGAACACAGGGCTTCTGACGGTCTATAAGTGGTGCGTCACATTAGTGTGACGGTCTATCAAACAGCCGTTACAGTAACGTAACGCTCCTGCATAGATGCGTCAGAGTCAACAGAGAAATCAATAGGCAATCAGGGACTGTGACGGTCCATCGTATGGCCGTTACATGAGTGTGACGGTCCTACGCTGATGCGTCAGAGGGTCTGCTAACAGAAAGCGATATAAAACATAAGGTATCAACTCACATCATGTCTGTAAATCAAATACCATGTCTATTCTAGGCATGATAACGAAGTATAGGCTATCTATATGCGTGGGTACTCGTGAGATAGACAAGATACATCTTTTTAATTTTCCAATTAGGCTAAGAGATGCATGTAATGTATAGAACTTAGTAAAACATGAAATTGATGCTCTACTATGCATGAAATTCAATCAAACCAGAGGGCTTATGGTCCTATCAAGTTATTTTTGCCGTTCATGAGATAACCTACCTCTTGTCTAGGCTTCAAACTTCCAATTATAGTCTGAACACCGAACCCTAGTTCCCTTCTTCCTATGATTTTTTAGCAACTTCTTTGGGCTCTAACTCCACGACCTCTTGACCTAAAGATGTGAAATTTGGAGAGGAGTTAGTCTAAAGTATTGTAAACAAATACTTCTAAAGAACTTACCAAAGATTACATCTTCTTACCTTGATTCCTTGCGAGCCAAAAGTAAGGGTCGCACAGTTCAGAACTAGGTCCTATTTATAGGGTTTTGAAGATTAGATCGATTCTAGAGTCCTTAATATGCTAAAACCTGATCTCTAAGAATCCTTAGTAATGTTATAACTCTTCCTACGTTGATCTCTAGTGGATAAGAGTCCAAAGTTTTGATCTTTGTACTTGTTCTTTCCTTCACGGAACTAACAGGTTGTAACGGTCTAATGCAGGTGCGTTAGAGGCATGTAACGGTCTCACGATAGACCGTTACATTTATTGTTCCCAAAGTTCAACATGAATCAAACTCTTCAGCTTACGGAATTCACAGAGTGTAACGGTCGTAGACCCATGCGTTACAAGCATGTGACGGTCGCACGATAGACCGTTACATTCAACGTATATAGAGTTTCAAATAAATAAAACTCTTTTATTCATTTTCCTATATTATTATTTATATAATTCATTTTTATCCTTAAATAACCTAAGTAACCTTCTAGAATATGGGCCAAACTTAATGGTTTTGGGCCTTAAACCCTTTTAGATGATGTGTAAATAGGCTTGGTTAATTATTCAACCTAATTGGGCCTATGATGACTTATTAGTCTCAGAATTCTTTTATTAATATATTTAGTCCTTTATAAATTCTAGAAAATTATTTATATAAAATTCTGGGGCCCTACAGAAGGAAAACCAGAGGAGAGAGAGGGGGGGTGCGCAAGCTTCCTTGACTCAAGGCAATTCAACAAATTTTATTCTCATTAATTCGTGAAAAATAGAAATACATGTCTTATATAATAAATGGAAAATGACCACTAATGCCCTCAGATCTAGGTATAGAACTAATTAGTTCTAATGGCCTTTTTACAAAAATTAAAATGGAATAAAATGGGGAGGGGCGCCCCTTTGACTAGGTGGGGTGGTAGGTGGCCTACCCTTGACATTTGAAACCACTTGTCTCCCCATGTGTCCAATTGACTTGTCAAACCTTCTAGATGCCACCTTGGCTTTTGATCAGCCCCACATGGATAAGGTGGACCAATGGGGAAGGAGTGGGAGCCCCCTAGCAGGTCCTACTAGCAATTTGCACATAAACCCACACAATCCTAAGGAAGAACAAATAGGCTCATAAAGCCATACAATTGTGAATATACTTCCCCCAGGATATAAAAATAAATAAAAGGACACAAATACAAAAATAAAATATACATGCTCGGAGTTGATTCCCATCAATTCCCCCAGTATAGGTACCGTGGTGAGATGTTCCTTAAGAGGCAAGAAATTTTCTTCACATTTCCTTGTCCACTCGAAAGGATTTTCCTTCCTAGTGAGTCTTGTTAAAGTAGCGGCGACTTTGGAGAAATCTTTGATAAACCACCTATAGTAACCAGCTAGGCCAATAAAACTCCGAATTTCAAATACGGTGTTCAGTCGGCTCCAGTTCTTAACAGCTTCAACTTTAGAAGGATCTACTGCAATGCCTTCTTTAGAAATAATGTGGCCAAGAAAAGAAACCTCCTTAAGCTAAAATTCACATTTGTTCAACTTAGCATAAAGTTGATGTTCTTGTAAGGTTCGCAAAGCAACCCTTCGATGTTCCTCGTGTTCCTCCTTCGTCTTAGAGTAGATAAGGATATCATCAATGAAAACGACCACAAATTGGTCAAGATAAGGTAGGAACACATTGTTCATTAGTTGCATAAATGCTGCCAGGGCATTGGTTAACCCGAACGGCATTACCACATAATTATAGTGTCCATATCTACTTCGAAAAGCAGTCTTGTAAATGTCTTCCTCCTTGATCCTCAGTTGATGATAACCCGACCTAAGGTAAATCTTGGAAAAGTACTCTGCACCAGAAAGTTGATCAAATAGTTCATCAATGCGCGGCAGTGGGTATTTGTTCTTGATGGTAAGTTGATTCAACCGCCGGTAGTCGATGCATAACCTGAGGGAACCATCCTTCTTCTTGACAAATAAAACTGGCACACCCCAAGGGGACGTGATAGGTCGAATGAAACCTTTTTATAGCAGCTCTTGAAGTTGCTTCTTTAATTCTTTCAACTCTGTGGGGGACATCCTGTAAGGAGCTATTGACACAGGTGCTGCTCTGGGTGTGAGTTCAATGGTGAAGTTAACCTCCCTTTCGGGCGGTAAACCATGCAACTCGGAAGGAAAAACATCAGGAAACTCCTGAACTAAGGGGATTTCATCTATCTGAATCTCCTTAGACACAATAACTACTACGGAGGCAAGGAAAGCTTCACATCCCTACGAAATGAGTTTGTGAGCGTAAAGGGATGAAATAATGGTAGGATGCTTCCGATATTTGATACCAAGGAAGGAAAATCTTGGAAGACCTGGTTTTCGAAAAGAGATTATCCTATTGCGGCAATTTATATAGGTGTCATGGTCTACAAACCAATCTACACCTAAGATGACATCGTAGCCCTCCATGTCTAGGCATACTAGGTTTGCCGGAAGATTATGACACTCTACCATTACCTCACTATCGGGGTAGTAAGTTGTAAGGTTAGTTCCAGGACCTAAGGGCGTAGTAATAGCTAGGTCCGATGGTAAAGGAACTGATGAAACTGGCAAAGTCTTTGCAAAAGTAGTTGAGATAAAGGAATGAGAAACACCAGTATCAAATAACACGAATGTAGGATAGGAATAGATGTGAATGGTACCTTCCATAAATCCATCATCCTTAGGCGCTTCATCATCGTCTAGAACAGCGTTAAGACAAGCCTGTCGCTTACGTCCACCGCTGGAAGACTGATCCTTCATTAGGGGGCAATCCGGCATGCGGTGCCCCCGGCTACCACATTGCAAACAAGCGCCAAGACGCTTCCAACATTCCTCGGCCGCATGGCCGAACTTCTCGCAGAACATGCAAGCCGCCATGACTTGCTTTTCTTCGTCCTTCGCTCTTTTGTTCTTGTTGTAACTGTTACCACCCCCGTTTCGGGATCTCTTCTTACTATCACGGGATTTGTAAGGCTCCGTGATGCTGAACCTTTCCTTCTTCCCACACCGATCAGACTTTCGGCTCGGCTCCTCCCCTTTGCCTTTGAGTTTATCGACCTTCTCCAAGGTCCGTTCACATAGATGAGCTCGTTGGACCATTTCTGCATAGGTATGAATATTTTGCGAGCCAAGTTGCTGAATGAATATGGGTCGCAGCCCGTCCATGAAGCGATTAGCTTTGAGAAGATCCGTGCTCACTAAATGTTGAGCGTAAGGTGCTAGAAGAGAGAATTGTAATTCATATTCTGCCACCGTCATCATGCCTTATCGTAAGGAAGTGAACTCCGCCGCCTTCCTCTCGTTAACATGTTCGGAGAAGTATTTGGTACGAAAGAGCGTGAGAAATCCTTCCCAAGTGTGTGGTGCGTCTGCAGGTGGGACTGGAATAGACTTCCACAATGTGCGTGCGTCCTTGTTAAGTTGGAACGTGACAAGATGAACCTTCTCTTGGTCGGCACATTGCATGACCTTGAATATACGGTTCATTTCATCGATCCAATTCTCCGCTTCATCTGGATTGGAAGAGCCAATAAATCATGGAGGATTTAAACTCCGAAAGTTGCGGCGCAGATCACCAATCCCTGCCCTTGCACTAGCTTGGGCCATAGTTTGTAAAGCCTGAGTGAGTCCCGCAACGGTTTGTTGCATTCCATCCCAATCAACACGATGAGCCATTGTAAGCATAAGGTACCTGAGAAAAGTAATAAATTTGTAAATTCTAATGGAATTGGTGGGATTAATCTTAGACATGATTTCTAAATGACTATCTCATCCCGGCTCTACCCAATTTCTCTCTTGGGTTGGGAATTTCTTTCCTTAGTTTCATAGGAGTGGGTCATTAACCTTGGACTTAACCTAGGACATGATATCTTTTCCTAGAAACAAGTAAGTCCTTAGACCTAACGCTCTGATACCACTTTAACTGTCACGTCCTGAGCTTTTATTACAGCGGAAGGAATTTTGGGAACGTGAACAGCCGGCATGGTAAGCCTCTCGCAAGCAAGTAATCAGAGCTCAAGACAATCACACAGAAGTAATTGCACAAGTAATTTTCTCAAAACTCCAACTTTATTTCATAACAATAATCAAAAGTACACAAGACCATTAATGTTTGACAACCTTCTAGCCCACGACTCAAGAAATCAAAAATTACAATCCGACTCCACTAAACACTTGTCAACTAGGGCTTCTCTCATTTCCAATTGACCTTCAATCACTCTCGGACTTGCTACTCGCATAATCTGAATCCGATTCGCTGGTATTTCCTTAAAAGATAAGGAAATAGGTATGAGCACACTTGCCCAGTAGGTATCTTTGTATCAGCATGAAGGCAATATTTAAGTGATTAATGCTTTAGCTCTAGAATCAAGGTAAAAACAAGAATGCGATAAATCGTACTTCATAAACCAAAATAACCAAGAATATAGAGTCACGAGATATTTGAGCAAATAGACATCATTGAGCAAGACTTAATCATGTTGATATACATTTGGCCTTTCATGAACAAGAAAGGATGAGCATGTATCAAGAAAGTACTTACACAACCTTGTAAAGGCTATGTACTAGAAAGCCATTAACAAGCATGTAATTTTCAATGTGAGCCTCGTGGTATTTTTCACTCGTCTATAAAAAAAGTACTCCCGGCGCAATGCGACGCCAGTATTCATCGTACCCCATGATTTTTAGCACGTTTTCGACCATCGGCTGTGAGGCTAGTGTCGAGCCCTTGGACACAATCCGTGCCCGATCTTGCATCTTCAAGTTACAGATCAAGCTGATTCCACGATATAACAATAATTTCAGCCAATAGTTTCAATTTCAAATAATAGATTTCATGACCAAGTAACCAAGGCATAGAACGCTTCGAAAAAAAATGATATAAGATTCTAAAGAAGAATTAAAGAACATTATGCTACGGTGGCATTCCGGCAGCATAGCGGTACGTTAATTAAGTTCCATAATTTAACATTTAACTTGTTACACATAGGTTTGGAATCCAGACAATCCCAAGATCATCCAAGAACAAATTTTCAACAACCCCTAGGTCGAACCTTGGGTTATGAACCTGACAGAAAGAAACAGTCATTTACTGAGCCGTTTCAAGAATAAAACGGTCACAGTTAGGCCGCTAATTTCATAATAACGGTCCAATTAAGGCTGCAACTATACTGTGTCAACCAAAATGAAAGGAAAGTAGACACTTAATGATTTCTGGTTAATAACGGTCGCCAGAGGCCCGTATTCTGATAAAAATAATCAAAGAAAGACCGCCAAGTAACAGAAACGGTCACCTATAGGCCGCAATTTTCTAGAGTATAGAAAATAAAACACCGATCATGTGAGTGCTTTCTAGACAATTTAGGTTTTAAAGGTACAACTAGCTCGGCGTCCTAGTGGAAATCTCAGGCTCGCGGAGTCTTACGGAGGCCTTGAAACATGATCCCCTAGTCCGACAGAAGGAATATCCGGCGGAGAGGTTCACAAGTCCAAGTAATATGCCTATATGTGCAAAGTGTATCTAACGGTCGCATACCGGAGCATACGCCATGTACTTAAGAAAATGACTCAAGAGATGAGAGTGAACGATCAAACCAAAGGTGAAAATCATTATATTAATACTACATGAAATATGTCCACAACATAGAAATCATTTAATTACAAAATTACAATTTTTTGGCATGAAATTACATAATAGCCAAAAATAAAGTTTTAACCATGCTCATGCTAAATCTGGGTATTCAACAGGAAAATAAACACAATTTGAGTGAAAGATGATGTAATTATAAGGTTATTAATAGGTAAAATTCAAATAGGCTCGGACTAGTTTCAGAACCAGAAACGGTCAGGGAATAGCCGCCCAATGACAGAAATGGTCTTGCGATAGACCGCCCCGAAGGGGGTAAAATGGTCATTCATTTGAGCGCAAGTATCTTATTGCGGTCCTTTTTTGGCCGCCTCCTGCCTGGCTGACAAAAGTTATAAAATAAGGAATAAATACTAACTAGGACCAGTTATGCATGGAAATCAACGAAAACATGCTGTAAAACATGCTAGGAAAAAAATAGACCAAGAACATGCATGGATTTGTGAGAAATAAACAAGTGTCCTTCATCTTAATTGCATTAAGGTTAAGTTCATACATGGAAAATAAGCTAGATGCGTAGTCCCAATAAAATGGAAAATACTCCACGTACCAAGCATGACAACAACTAAAAATTGAGGGCTTTTACTCCTAACATCAAGTTTAAGCCATTCATGAGATAACCTATCTCTGTACTGTGCTCTAAACTTTGAATTTAGGGCTGGAAGTTGACTCTAGTTTCTGCTCGACTAAACTGAACTAGCAACTTCGTGGCCTTCTAACTTCTGATCCTCTCCTCCTATGACCACAAAACTTTGAGGGTAAGTAGAGGGTACTATAAGGATCAAATAGTTCTAAAGAACCTCTATTTAATTACCTCGTTTAGGGCTTCTAATTTGTAGATCTTCTTGGGTCTGTTGCACAGGTTCCTGGGTTTCTTGTACCAAACCAGCGTCTTTGGAAGCCCTGTTCTCCCTGACGGCTTGATCTCCTAAGATGAATTTTTGACGACAGTTAGACCTTACTATTATGAACAAAATATTCTATAGAACCTATCTAAAATATTGTCTCCTTACCTTAGTTCCACGTGAGCCAAAAGTAAGGGTCGCGCAGGTTGCACTTAAGGTCTATTTATAGGGTTAGCTATGGTTTTCAAAGATTTGGACGATTCTAGAGTCCTAATTAGGTCATAAACTCGATCTCAATCCATCCTATATCCTTCTAGACAATAGATTGCATCGATCCCTAGTGATTAGGCTTGAAGAAAACCAAGATTTTCACGTTTCTAAACTATTCACAATCAGACTCTTGAAAACGGTTCTATTGGGACCGCTTCTGACCCCAGACGGTCGCTCGATAGACCGCTTTTAACCTTTGGTGCCGAATTTCAATCTATTCCAACTCTTTATTTTTTATCCGTTGATTTCTCCGTTAATTGGTATGTTTATCCCCTAAATTTTGTAAATAGCTTATTTTAAGTTTCTAGAATATGGGCCAAACCTTGTGGGCTTGATTTTAGGTCCTTTGGGCTTAATTAAAAGGGCCAGGTCAATTAATAAATATTGGGTCTTAATATTTTGCTTTAATTAACCTAATTTTATTTAATAATCTATTTATTTCTAGAAAAATCTAAGAAATTCAAATAATATTCTAGAGAAATTCTAAAATACTATATATAAAATTTTTGGGGCATTACATCTTCCCTTCCACCTACCCCCACGAAAGAGACACGTTCCAAGACCAACCAACCCAAACTCCCTCACCCATCGCACCTCCCACTTCCTACCCCAACCCGACCCCATCATGGCCCCCGCTACTTCCACTTCCTACCCCAACCCAATCCTACCTCAACCCACCACCCCGGATGCACCATTCGGCCACCACCACCCCTCCCGCCAAAGACCTTCCCATCCGATTAGTTGAGGATGTCATGGTCCATACACCCGACTACATAGGGATGAACACCCCGGGCCCTATCCCCACCTTGGAGGAAGCCCATGCCCAAGTCAAGGAAGAAGCCTCTCATTTTGATCTTCACTCTACGACATCCCCTTTAGTTGGGAGTGAACTCATCTTAAGTGGGCCCCTTGTTAGATGGCTAAAGGAGAGTCCGATTCATGCTATTACGGCCCATGTTTACCCTCCCATGGAGCAAAACCTCCCTATAGTGCCCCTTATCTCCCATCACACCACCATCCAATCCTACTACAATGTAGAGACCATGGATGATCTTATCAAGGGCCTAGAATGGCAACTTAAGCTAGCCGACATATTGACCCTAGGGACCAACCGACCTACAAGCCTTGGTCTCAGTCACCTAAGTGTCGATTCCATTACTTCAGTTTGTACGATGAGTGGCTACACGAGTGACCTCCTTTTATTCCTCCTTACACCCGAGGAGCCCGACCTTATCCACAATCTGGAGCTTGTGGTCTCGGATAAGAAGCCGAACCATCCCATGGAGGTCAATGTCCTATCTCCCTTTACACTTAGGGATAACCCATCACTCGTTGAAGAACCTGTGATGTGGGAGCCTATAGGGGAAGACTTTACTATCCCAAGCTATGCCTCCTTTGATCCCTTTGATCCTACCAATTGGGAACCATGGCACCATCCTAACTCTTTCCCCTCCTTCTCCATTATCGACCATCCATCACCTCCCACCCCCACCCCTACATGTCCTTTGGGCCCAACACCCATCCTTGGGATTGTTAAGTAGATCTAGAGGGGGGTGAATAGATCTTTCCCCTTAAAATTGACAGAATTAACTGATATATGCGGAATTCAAAATTACTCACTATCAACAACCAAAGCAATCACAGAACATTCAACTCATAGATCAATATCAGTTTGCAAAGATATCAGCAGATATAGTGACTGACTTAATTGCCAATTGATCTATTGCACATTAATGAACTTGGAAGAGGTACCTGGCGGAGGTTCGACTCTAGGAGACTCCTCACACAAGAGATTCACCTTCCAGGTAAGCGTGACCTACCCTTTGTGTGGAATCCTTTTATATGCCTTCTTCTAGCTCACGAATGAACAAGAAATCAAGCAATTAATTCAGACAGACCAGCAAGAAAAATATAGCAAACACACCTACAATAGCAACCACAAACACAAAGAATTTTAGGTGGTTCGATCTCCTCCAGAGATCTACGTCCACCCCTTACTCAAATGAGTAAGGCTTCACTGCTGAGCTTTACAGCTTGCTACGGCTGATCCACAGCTTTGGGGAACAAGTTCCCTATAGACGCTGAGCCTTACAGCTTTAGCTAACTAGAGGAATCTTCCTCTGCCACTGGGCAATACAGCTTGGCCAACTGCTGACTTACAGCTTTAACAATCCGCTGACACACAGCTTGAGTAAACAAAGGTTTGTAAAACAGATCAAAGAAATTAAGAAAACAAGAGAATGTAGCTCTGAATTGAGCAGATTGGTTCTGGTTTTAAACCAGGAACCAGGAACAAAAAACACACTCACTCAATAGAACTCCAACGCACTGCTCTTTCCTCAATTCTATTCTTTCTCCTTCAAACTGATCAGCCTCACTTAAGTATCTTCTCTACTCTCAATTTCAGCTCACTGGATGCTCACCCTTCTTCTCTGCTCTGTTGCTGAACTGAGCGATCGACCCTTCTTTTATAACCACCAAGCGATGGTAGCGTGGTCGCCACAATTCCCGCCCAAATTTCATGCCAGATCTGAGCCAAACTTGTCCACGTGTTAGCATCATTGAGCTTTTACTTTCCACAAGGCAGGATCCTCTGTTATACGCCTTGCCTCGGATCACGTGCCAGTCACTTATCATCATACACGTGACTTCAATGATGACTTTGCAAGTGTTCGATGATACTAGGCTTTGCTGCTTCCTGGGCTTGAATTGTTCAATCCTGGTTCAATTCATAAGTCCATGTTATCAGATAAAGGTATTTAATCAAACACCTGATAGTCAAGAAAACCCTGTAATAATGACAATATGCTTCATGATGTATGAGGGTGATTATAATGTAATTGAAACCATGAAGACAAAGAATCATAGATCATTGATGCTTAATGTATGAAACTCATGTGCTCTCATTGACTTGAATGCATAAGCCTTATATATGCTAGCACTGACTTTACATGCATGAAGCATTGGGCTAGCACAGACTTAATGTGCGTGAAACACTGGGCTAGCACAGACTTAACGTGTGTGAAACACTGGACTAGCACAGACTGAATGGTGTCAATGCAAATGTGCTTAGCCTTGTCCTAGCAGATATGCTCGGACCTCAAATAGCATGTGCACAGACTTGTACATTATGTGCACTGACCTTTGTGTGCACGATGCAGGATGTGCATCGACCTAAATGCTATCTAAAAGAGATGTGCTCTGACTTGTCCTAGCAAATGTGCTCGGACCAGTAGTATGCCTAAGGTAAATGTGCATCGACGCTAAAATGGCTAACACAAACTCTGCACAGACTCTAACAAGCTCAACACTCAATGTGCACCGACTCTTTCAAGCTAACACCAAATTCGCACCAACGCTAACAAGGCTAACACAAACTGTGCACCGACTCTAACAGGCTATCACCAAATGTGCACCGATGCTAGCATGGCTTACACAGACTCTGCACCAACCTTGTATAACACAAGGGTAGAATGTGCACAGACCTACATCTGCCTAAGGTAGACATGCACCGACTTGTGAATGCATTATATAAAACATGCACCGACTTTCGAATATGCTATGGACAACATGCACCGACCTTATCACTGTACTACAAGAAGTTTGCACTGACCTTCTCATGCAATATGCTCGGACCTAATGCATGAACTGTTCTATATTAACATACATGCAAAAGGCTTGATTAACACTGACTAAGTTAATTTCATCAAAATAACCAATGCTACAGGAGGCAATGCAAAGTCAATAGTAAATTCAATAAAGTCAACCCAGTAAATAAAACTGTTGCCAATCATTCAAAACGCACTGACTCCTTAACTGAAATCATCATCAAACCAGAGGAGTCACAATAATCTCCCCCTTTTTGATGATGGCAACCAACTATATTAGATGTATTTTGATGAAATGTATTCAGTTCAGTTTAGTCAGAGTGGTCATGAAGAAAAATGCAGTCAAAGCATTCAATTTCAACAATGGATATCTCTCTCATGATATCAAAAACATATAATCTCTCCCCCTTTGTCATCAACAAATAGGAGGGGATGTGGACAATGAAATTCAGACTGGAATCAGAAGACATTCTCCCCCTTTTTACTACCCGTGCAGTAATGAGTTCTCTAGACTGACAATGAAAGGACAGTGGAAGTGAAAGAGAAGTATGTCAAAAATAGAGCAGAAAGGAAGGAGAGAAATCTGACTGACACCCTGTTCAATAGTTCAGAATTAAGCATTACAAAGTTCAGAGTCTTCAGATATATGAATCAATACACTGCATTCTTGATAGATTTCTGGTTTAAAGGTGATAAAAGTTAGAATTTATGCACTTCATTCAATGGATAAGTCTGCTGTGTCTGATAATATCAATAAACCATAATCACATTGATCATGAAAGAATCTATTTAATGGTATCTGTCTTTCTGACAATGAGTGATAATCTTTAGAAGTGACCAAGATATGTATTGAGGTTAAACAATATGACAATTTCGAATTTTAGATGAAGGAACATCATTTTGATCATATGAACACATTATCTTAAGACACTTCATGACATATGTGTTTTCCATTTCTTTGATGGAGCACTTAGTTTCTCAGTGCTTACTATTTTGGCCATATGAACAGAGATAAACTAAGCCACGTCATGACTTAAGTGTTCTTCATTTCTTTGATGAAGCACTCAGTTTCTCGGTGCTTAGTCATTGCTCTGCCATTTTGTTTATATATTTATATTTTCTTTTTCATACTTTTGATTTGCTGTCCTTTATATTTTTCAGAGAGACTTATTTAAAAACAATACACATACTTAGTTTTCTTAACCAAGATTTCATCAACTTAGCAGATTTCAGATACAAGTAAACTTTATCAACCATGTAATGAGATGAGGGTTGAGTGCTATTATCAGTTATCAACATTCCTATTTACTGAATGCAGTCTTTGAATTCTAAAGATTATAAAATTTAAACCATCATTTCATTCAAGAAACAAGCATGATTCTTATAATAGAAGATGTCTGATTTCTGTTGCTTAAAATTATGAACTTATTATCAGACTGCCATTATGTCAGAACAGAAATAATGATAGGAGAGCTCACAAATTCTGCATTAGAATTAGCAATTTGTATGAGAGAAGAAATAGAATCTGAAATCCAAAAGGATTAGAATAGAAGAGATCTGAATGACAGACAGACAGAAATGATCAATACTCCCCCTGGCACCTTGCAGCATGCATAGATATGCCCTTTTTCTTAGAAATCTCCCCATGTCTACATGTATATTTATTCAGATATTCAACCACAATTATGTATGCATCTCTAGACCTACTATCATGAAGTAGAATGCAATGCAATCACCTGTCCTACATGCATGACTGTGCAGAAATTCAGATTCAATAATGCATGACATGATATGAAATGAAATGCAGTGCTGAGACAAACTCTTGATTCATGGTACTAGGTGAAGGTTAATCCTCAACACATGGTATGGACTTTCAGACAGACTGAATCTGTCCTTCCATCTCATAGCATTTGATATACCTCTGAATTCAAGATAACTAACGTATGAAATTAATGAAGTGTTCACAAGACAAGGTCTGAGCTTTTATTCAGAAA
Organism: Amorphophallus konjac; assembly: GCA_022559845.1. NCBI lineage: Eukaryota > Viridiplantae > Streptophyta > Magnoliopsida > Alismatales > Araceae > Amorphophallus > Amorphophallus konjac. The sequence continues at coordinate 368,081,923 of CM040123.1, forward strand.
CAAGTAACAGACAATCATTTAATCATTCTTAAACAGATCAGATCATTTATTCAATTCAGTGAATTGATACTAATCTATTCAGAGGATTTAGTCAAAGATGGATTTTCAGACAAATAAATCATCATTCTAAAATTTATTCAAGGGTACACAGTACACAAACCACATCAAAAGACTCAATCATGAATGAAATTGAAACTAATCATCATGTTGAAATTTATATAAACCTAATTCTCTTCTCAAGAATTTGAATCTGTCATTACCCAAAGGTTTAGTAAATATATCAATTATCTATTTTTCAGATTCAATGAAATGCAATTCAATTTCATTTTTATTTACTTCATCCCTAAGAAAATGGTGTTTGATTTCTATGTGCTTAGTCCTAGAGTAATGAATATGATTTTTAGTGAGTGATATAACACTAGTATTATCACATAAAATTGGAATGCATCCCAATTTTATCTGATAATCAATAAGTTGGTGCTTGATCCAGAGTACCTGGGCTGCACAGTTCCTAACTGCAACATACTCTGCTTCAGCTGTAGATAGAGCAACATTGTGTTACTTTTTAGAAGCCCATGTCACCAGCCAACCACCTAGGTAGTGGCAATACCCACTAGTGCCTTTTCTATCTACCCTGCACCCTGCATAGTCTGCATCAGTGTAGGCCATGAGATCTAGCTCACACTTAGTAGGATACCAAAGTCCTAGTTCTAGGGTGCCTGATAGATATCTAAAAATCCTCTTAACAGCACTCAAATGTAACTCTTTAGGACTAGCCTGAAACCTAGCACACAAACACACGGAAAACTGGATATCAGGCCTAGAGGCAGTGAGATAAAGAAGAGATCCGATCATACCTCTATATAATTTGGGATTTACACATTTTTTTTGGGTCATCATCAAGATTAATTGATGTACCCATGGGTGCTGAAATTTCCTTCAAATTTTCCAAGTTGAATCTCTTCAATAGGTTTTTGATGTACTTGGACTGAGTTATGAATGTACCTTCCTTAGTCTGAGTTACCTGCAGTTCAAGAAACATTTTTAGCTCACCCGTTGAACTCATCTCAAATTCTTGTGTCATTAAATCAGAAAATTCCTCACATAAAGTTGGGTTAGTTGAGCCAAAGACAATATCATCTACATAGATTTGCACAATGATAATGTCAGGATTACATACCTTTGTAAACAAGGTTTGGTCAACCTCACCTCTTGTGAACTTCTTTTCAGTAAGAAACTTGCTAAGCCTGTCATACCAAGCTCTTGGAGCTTGTTTCAATCCATAGAGAGCTTTATTTAATTTATAAACATGGTTAGGATAATCAATGCATTCAAAACTAGGAGGCTGCCTAATAAACACATCCTCTTTTATTTCTCCATTTAAAAAGATAGATTTTACATCCATCTGCTGCAATGTTATTCCTAATGAGCATGCATAGGCTAAAAGAATTCTGATGGCTTCTAACCTAGCTACAGGGGCATATGATTCCTCAAAATCAATACCATATTCTTGATTATAACCCTGAGCTACCAGTCTAGCCTTATTTCTAACAATATTGCCCTGCTCATCTGTTTCATTCTTTGAAAACCCACTTAGTCCCTATGACAATGCCATGATCAAGTGGAAGAACTAGGTCCCATACCTTGTTCCTTTCAAACTGGTTCAACTCCTCATGCATGGCATTGATCCAATGCACATCTCTAAGAGCATTGTCAATATCTTTGGGTTCAATTTGAGAAATCAGTGCAAAAGAATTTAATTCATTTTCAACTCTAAAGTGTGATCTGGTCCTAGGAGGGTCATGCAAATTACCAATTATGTTATCTATGGGATGATCTCTATGAAATCTGACATTGATAATTTGATTACCTTGGTTCTCTATTACCTCCTCCTGAGCATCAGATTGCTCTACATTATTTTCTTCGGATTGATCTCCAGAATCCTCATCTTTCAGAATTTCACCATTATTCTTTTCCCTGCACAAACCATTATCAGATTTAGTCATAGTTTCATCAAAGACCACATGTGGAGATTCTTCTACTATCTTAGAGTTTAAATTATATACCCTATAGGCTCTGGATTTTTCTGAATATCCTAGAAATATTCCAGGATCACTTTTAGATTCAAATTTGTCAATGTCACTTTTATTATTAACATGCACAAAATATTTACATCCGAAAACCTTGAAATTAGCTAATGAAGGTTTCTTACCCTTGAGAATTTCATATGAAGTTTTCTGGGTAAATGGCCTTACTAGAGCTCTGTTGACAATGTGACATGCAGTGTTAACTGCTTCAGCCTAGAAGTTCCTAGGTAGGTTATCTTCTACTAACATGGCCCGAGCCATCTCCACAAGGGTTCGGTTCCTCTTCTCCACTATTCCATTTTGCTCGGGTGTCCTAGGTGAAGAGAACCTATGAGTGATACCATTTTCCCTGTAAAAGATTTCAAACTGTGAGTTTTCAAACTCACCACCATGATTAGATAAAATGTTCAGAATAGAATTGACATTTTCCTGTCTAATTTTCATATAGAACTCCTGAAATTCAGTAAAAGCATCATTTTTGTGTGTGAGGAAAAACACCCAAGTGAATCTAGAAAAGTCATTAATAAGTACATATCCATATCTTCTTCCTGATAAGTTGACTAATCTTGTAGGTCCAAAAAGATCCATATGAATCAGCTCATAAGGTCTAGAAGATAGGTTCTCTGTTTGGGATTTGAATGACTTCCTAGTTTACTTGGATTGGGTGCATGCATCACATATTTTATTTTCATTTTTAAAAGAGATTTCAGGGAGTCCTCTAACCATGCAATGTTTATTCAATTTATGAAGAACAGTGTAACTGGCATGACCTATTCTACGATGCCAGAGATAGGCCAAATCATCTTTATTTGCTGTAAGACATAAATTGGAATGTGCAATGTCATCTAAATCTACCAAGTAGATATTATTTACTCTCTTACCAGAAAACTTAACAATATCAGAGTTAGGTTCATAAACGTTGCATCCATGAGAATCAAAGACTACTCTATGACCTTTATCACAAAGCTGGCTAATACTAAGCAGATTATAAGCAAGTCCTTCAACCAGCAACACTTCATCAATACAACAGGTAGTACACTTACCTACCTTACCTGACCCAATGATTTTTCCTTTGGTATTACCTCCAAAGGTGACCTGTCCTGCACTCTTTTTGATCAACATACAAAATTTTACCTTGTCCCCAGTCATGTGCCTGGAGCAGCCATTGTCCAAGTACCACATATTGTGCTTAGCTGCCAGGCATACCTGCAATGACAATTAAGCAGAAGAGTTTGGAACCCAAAAAAATTTGGGCTCTAGAACAGAAGTAACATTATTCAAACATGACAACAAATGCTTTGGAATCCACATCTGTTTGGGAATTGTTTGTTTGGTGGATTTGTTTATTTTCTTCTTGTTGTTATTCTTCTTTTTCAACATTAACAGCTTGAATCTTTCCTGTTCTGTTCTGTGTCCTGACACCATTATTATTAGCAGATTGAGCATGTTTGTGCCAGTGCCTAGGCCAGTGAGCATTCATTATAGTGTAGCCAGTGGTGGTCCTAGACTAAACATAGTAACTGTGGTTTCTTGGATTTCTATACTTGACTTGCCCATACCACTTCCCATCATGAGGTCTGAAATTCTGACTAGGGTGTGAATAATGAGCTGATCTTAAACTAGCTCTATCCCTGCCATACCTACTGAATTGATGAGAATGTGTGAATTGGTGTGGAGTGAAAGTTGGAGCTCTGGGATAATAAGATTGACCTGAGTTACCCTTGTTTGAGTTTTGTCTCTTGAACACCTTAGGCCCACTTGAAGTGTACATGGGTATAGATTGGGTCTTTTTCTGATTTTTCTGTGGAGACTTGGTCAACCTATTCTGGAGTTTTGGTGTATATGAAGGTTGACCTCTAACCTGAAATCTTCCCTGAGGTGTGGGACTGTGTGTGCTCACATGACTAGACATATTAATTTTCTATTTGCCCTTGTCCTTGGCACTAGGCATTTTGAAATTAGTAGACTTTTCTGAAGTATTTCTACTGCTCATTTTAATGAGAGGTCCTTTTCCCTTTTCTGCCACAAATGAGACAGCCTTGATTTCAAAACTCTTTTTAGCAGTTGGATTAAAACCTAGCCCCACTTTTCTAAAATTTACCTTAGTCCCCAAAAGAGCATTCAGATTGTCAGTCCCTTGAGTCATGTTCTCAATAGTTTGTTGTTTATCCTTGTTTTGTTTTTCTAGATTCTCTACATTCTTCTTCAGCTCAGTGTTTACTCCCAATACAACATCATATTTTTCGTTTACAATTTTCATTTCCTTTTCAAAATTCTGCAATCTAAGCTTCAGATCATCAACAACATTTTTCAACATTTCGTTTTCTTTTCTAGCATCAATCAAAGCAAGTTTTATTTCATCAAATTCATCACAAGATTTCTTAAAAACATCATTTTCAGTTTGAAGATAGGCAATTTTATCAGACAATGTATTATCATTTATCATAGAATTAACTTTCCTTTTTAAATGCCTATTATCACGCCCCGACACGGAATATCGAGGGCGTGAGCGAGTCGAAATCAAGCGTGTCGATCAGAGCATGTACAAATTTAATTCTAAGACAAAGATAGATGAGAAAATGATACTTTTATTCCATCAAAATAGAGGTTTACAATGCTAATTCATAAGCCATAAAGGCAAATTATAAACTTCCAAACCCAAAGTACATGATTCTTGTAAAACACTAATGATCTACATAAATCCTAGGGAAAAAAATCACTCTTTCACTCTTGTCCATTCCCTTGTTCAATGTCATTTCCTGCAACAATTTAACCAAAACGTAGGGTGAGCAAAAAGCTCAGTAGAATTTTATATCTCTAAAAACCAGGCAATCTTTAAGTGTTTAACAATTTACATCGAAAAGTGTATAACATGAGTGGAATTTCCAAGTAATTGAGATAACAAGATATCAAGAGAAATTTTTAAGTAATTACTTTGACCAAGTAAAGAATTTCATGTAATTGGCCATTTCACGCAAGTCAAGTAATTCATGTAATTTTCAAGTAATCATGTAAACAAGTAACAAGTACGAATAGTGGAATGCTGTAAAAATCTAGCAAGTCATGCACTTCAGTGCAATGTCACACCGTGGTCAATCAACTCCCATGGGCATAAGTACTTTCGGGCGCTCCTCTCAGGACCAGACCGGGCCCCATTAATGCCAGGCATTGGGTCGGTGGATCATAAGATCCCAAGTACGTTTAGACATCCACTTAACACTATGGCCAATGAATTTCAAGAATAAGCTCATTTGTAAAAATTACAGATATGGCAAAAATCTCAGAAGTTGCAAGAGAAGTGAATAATAATTTTAAGTCATCATGTTTAACGACATTAAGTCGTGGAATTCAAGAACGAACGGTAACTAGGAAGAAATTTCAAGTAAATAGAACTAATAGAATTATTTTAATTCTATAATTTAATTTTGTGTTCAATTGATTTAACAAGTGTTTAGGCATGTTTTCAGGAAGTTTTTTATATCCTGAAGGTATTTTAGTTTAGCCAAAATGCGGATTTTATAGTCAATCGGAATTCTGTTATGAACGTAGTGTAGGTAAGCACCATGTTCACGAAATCATTGAGAATTCATTCTTAATTCTGTTAAAATTCAGAAATATTAAATTTTTGATAAGATGTATATACTTTTGAATTAAAATCGTGAGTTCACATATTATTGATATTTTTAATGATAATAAGATAGAATAAATGATAATAAGATAGAATAATAGATTTATCATGCAGAAAATAATTTAACATGCTAAAAAGTAATTTTTATACACCAATTTGCTGATAACATGATAAAACAGATTTTTACATGCTGTAGGCAATTTTCATATATTTATTTACTGATATTATGATAAATATCAATTTTCATGCTTAAGAAAATAGATTTATTATGTTAAAAATAGTTTCATCATGCTGAAAATAATTCTAACATGTTAAAGTAATTTTAACATGCTAGAAATAATTTTATCATACTGAGAGTAATTTTATCATGCTAAAAATTAATATTTAACATGCTAAAAGTAATACTTAACATGCTAAAATAATTCTCATACATTAACTCACTGATGAGATGATAGAAAGAAGTTTACCATGCTGATTACAGAAATTCCCTGATAACAAAATAAATTTTATCATGCTGAAAATAATTTTGTTTACATTTTTTTACTAATTATTTGATGGGAAAAGATTTATCATGCTGAAAAATAGTTTTTAAATCACTTTAATATGCTGAAAATAGTTATAACATGCTAAAAATAATTCTACCATGCTGGAAATAATTTTATCATGCTGGAAGTAATTTTTAACATGCTGGAAATATTTTTCATGTATTAGTTTACTAATAATATGGTAAAAATATATTTTTACATTCTAAAAATAATTTTTATTCTACAAAAATAATTTTTAACATGCTGTAAAAATTCAAACATGCTAATATTACTTTTCCTTATTTTTGGTGACTGAATGTTTACAATTAATGTGGATTTCAAATGCTATAATTCATATTGTATAGTGACTAAACTTTAGTCCCACATTGGAAGTTAAAAAAACTTCCTTGGCTTTATATGTTGGAGAGCTCACCCTTGGGTCAGGACCCAAGGGGCATAAGATGTGGGCTCGAGTTGTGTGTGGATACAAAATTATTAATATATATTTATATTTTAAATCTGGAATGTTAATATTAGCGCGATCTGAAATGTTAATATATATATATATATATATATATATATTAAATCTGGATGATTGAAATAAGGTATAGGAACGCGCCATGTCGGGGCAGCGCGTTTATGAACGCGCCCCTGATGGGCAGCGCGTTCTGGTTCTGAAGAAAAACGGGAATACCCCTCCAGTAAAATGACCATAACTTGCTCATTTCTTAATGCAATTTAGAGAAACATGTATCAATGGAAAGAGCACTGAAAAATAGCCTGAGAGACACCTACCTTTGAGTAGATCTAAGGAGAGGTAAGAAATATAGGTCGGAATAAGAAAACCCTTTATTCTTCCTTCAAATCTCCTCCAATCACCGCAGCAACATAGCCTTGGCCTCTAGGGATGATTTGAGTGTCGAATGGGGTTCTATTTATAGCCAAAACTTGGCCAAATTTGTTAAGATTCCTTACCTAATTTTACCAAACCCATTAACTCCAAATTAGAAGAAAATTCCAACTTCTCCTCTTAATCTAACCTTACTTTGGTGTGAAACCAATGTAAAAACGGTTGGTCTAAGGTGGCTGGTAGGTAAGGGTTGATTCTTGAGTCAATCTTCTAGAAATGGAGTTATTTTAATCCCTTAAATGCCATATTAAACACATGTTACGAATTTAAACTTAATTTAACTTTTATTGAATCCTTTAACCATTAATTCAGCCCATTATGGATTATCCAATGGGTCAATTGTAATCATAATCCATTATATGAACTTTTATTGGGCTTACTATGATTTTTCTAAGGGTTAGAGTATTTAATTTCTATTTACCTTAAGTAAATTCAAGTAAATGCATTTATCTAGTTTATTGCATATAGTAAAAATATAATTTAATTATTTCATGAAGATTTTAATTATATAATTCATTGAAAAAAATTATTTGTCATTTTAATTTATCAGGTTTCTACACCTATTCTCCTTTTTAATATCATCAAATTTGTCAATAAGTTCAGCATATGCATCCTCCCAATCAGAAATGGTGTAATTCTCAAAGCGAGAGGTTACCTGATCTTCTTCATCATTTTCACTGTTCTTGGCCATTAGACAGATTTGGCTTCTTTCCTCTTCGCTTTCAGAGGTGCAGTTGTGATTGCCTTCATCCTCGTCACTCCAAGTGCTAATCATAGCCCTTCCTTTATTGTTCTTCATTTTTTGCTTTTCCTTTTGAAGCTCTCGACAATCTGTCTTCATGTGGCCAGATCTCCTACAATTATAACAAACATTAGTATCATTCTTTTTGGCAGAATTAGATTTATACCTTGAATGTCTACTGCCAGCCGAATTGTTTCTTCTGAACTGTCTTCCTTCTTTTCTCAGAAATCTTTTAAACTGACGGGTCAGCATAGCAAACTGATCATTTTCAATTTCAGATTCAGAAGAGCCGCTTCCACTTGATGACCCCTTGCTACTAGATGTTGCCTTCAATGCAATGGGTTTCTTCTTTTTCTCTAACTCATCTGATCGAGGTAGATTCATCTCATAGGCCATGAGAGAACCTATCAGCTCATCCACTGTTGTAGAAGCTAAATTCCTAGACTCCTCAATCACGGTGGCCTTGGTATGCCATATAGGAGTCAGAGATCGTAGAATTTTCTCACCAACTCATAATCACTATAATTCTTACCCAAGCTTCTAAGGCTGTTGGTGATGACCATAAGGCGAGCATACATTTCAGTGATATTCTCATTCTGCTTCATCTTGAAAGCCTCATACTCCGAGACCAACATGCTTGCCTTGTCTCCCTTACTTGTGGAGTTCCCTCATAAATCACCTCTAGTTTATCCCACATCTCTTTCGCTGTAGCGCAGGATGAGATTCTAGAAAATCCTGTGAGATGTAGAGCACACTAGATGGCGTTGATAGCACTCCAGTTAAGTGTAGACTTTCAGATCTCCTCTCGTGTCCATAATTCCTCGTTCTCAGACAAATTGAAGGGACCCTTGCTGACAACCTTCCATATTTCATAGTCTTCAGCTCTCAGAAATACCTGCATACGGTTCTTCCAATAGGAATAGTTAGAACCGTCAAAGTAGGGCGGCTTACTTGTTGAATGACCTTCGGCTATTAACCCTCTAGCATCCATAATGGCTACCTCTTCAGGATGTTAGTCCCTGCAGAAGAGTTAGGCTCTGATACCAAGTGTTAAGTAGATCTAGAGGCGGGTGAATAGATCTTTCCCCTTAAAATTGACAGAATTAACTAATATATGCGGAATTCAAAATTACATACTATCAACAACCAAAGCAATCACAGAACATTCAACTCATAGATCAATATCAGTTTGCAAAGATATCAGCAGATATAGTGACTCACTCAATTGCCAATTGATCTATTGCACATTAATGAACTTGGAAGAGGTACCTAGCGGAGGTTCGACTCTAGGAGACTCCTCACACAAGAGATTCACCTTCCAGGTAAGCGTGACCTACCCTTTGTGTGGAATCCTTTTATATACCTTCTTATAGCTCACGAATGAACAAGAAATCAAGCAATTAATTCAGACAGGCCAGCAAGAAAAATATAGCAAACACACCTACAATAGCAACCACTGACACAAGGAATTTTAGGTGGTTCGATCTCCTTCAGAGATCTACGTCCACCCCTTACTCAAATGAGTAAGGCTTCACTGCTGAGCTTTACAGCTTGCTACGACTGATCCACAGCTTTGGGGAACAAGTTCCCTACAGACACTGAGCCTTACAGCTTTAGCTAACAATAGGAATCTTCCTCTACCGCTGGGCAATACAGCTTGGTCAACTGCTGACTTACAGCTTTAACAATCCGCTGACACACAGCTTGAGTAAACAAAGGTTTGTAAAACAGATCAAAGAAATTAAGAAAATAAGAGAATGTAGCTCTGAATTGAGCAGACTGGTTCTGGTTTTGAACCAGGAACATAAAACACACTCACTCAACAGAACTCCAATGCACTGCTCTTTCCTCAATTCTATCCTTTCTCCTTCAAACCCATCAGCCTCACTCAAGTATCTTCTCTACTCTCAATTTCAGTTCACTGGATGCTCACCCTTCTTCTCTATTCTGTTGCTGAACTGAGTGATCGACGCTTCTTTTATAACCTCCAGGAGATGGGCGCGTGGTCACCACAATTCCCGCCCATATTTCATGCCAGATCTAATCCAAACTTGTCCACGTGTTAGCATCACTGAGCTTTTACTTTCCACGTGGCAGGATCCTCTGTTATACGCCTTGCCTCAGATCACGTGCCAGTCACTTATCATCATACACGTGACTGTATCAATGATGACTCTACAAGTGTTCGATGATACTGGGCTTTGCTGCTTCCTGGGCTTGAATTGTTCAACCCTTGTTCAATTCATAAGTCCCTGTTATCAGATAAAGGTATTTAATCAAACACCTGATAGTCAAGAAAAACCTGTAATAATGACAATATGCTTTATGATGTATGAGGGTGATTATAATGTAATTGAAACCATGAAGACAAAGAATCATAGATCATTGATGCTTAATGTATGAAACTCATGTGCTCTCATTGACTTGAATGCATAAGCCTTATATATGCTAGCACTGACTTTACATGCGTAAAGCACTAGGCTAGCACAGACTTAATGTGCGTGAAACACTGGGCTAGCACAGACTTAATGGTGTCAATGCAAATGTGCTCAGACCTGTCCTAGCAGATATGCTCGGACCTCAAATAGCATGTGCATAGACTTGAACAGTATGTGCACCGACCTTTGTGTGCACGATGTAGGATGTGCATCGACCTAGATGCTATCTGAAGGAGATGTGCTCTCACTTGTCCTAGCAAATGTGGTCGGACCTGTAGTATGCCTATGGTAAATGTGCATCGACGCTAAAACGGCTAACACAAACTCTGCACAGACTCTAACAACCTCAACAGTACTAAATGTGCACCGACTCTATCAAGCTAACACCAAATATGCATCGACGCTAACAAGGCTAACACCAAATGTGCACCGACGCTAACAAGGCTAACACAAACTGTGCACCGACTCTAACAGGCTATCACCAAATGTGCACCGATGCTAGCATGGCTTACACAGACTCTGCACCAACCTTGTATAGCACAAGGGTAGAATGTGCACAGACCTACATCTGCCTAAGGTAAACATGCACCGACTTGTGAATGCATTATAAAAAACATGCACCGACTTTCGAATATGCTATGGACAACATGCACCGACCTTATCACTGTACTACAAGAAGTTTGCACTGACCTTCTCATGCAATATGCTCGAACCTAATGCATGAACTGTTCTATATTAACATACATTCAGAAGGCTTGATTAACACTGACTAAGTTAATTTCATCAAAATAACCAATGCTATAGGAGGCAATGCAAAGTCAATAGTAAATTTAGTAAAGTCAACCTAGTAAATAAAACTGTTGCCAATCATTCAAAACGCGCTGACTCCTTAACTGAAATCATCATCAAACTAGAGGAGTCACAACAGGGATTGAACCCTATGCCTCCCTATGCTCAGTCCCAATCGAGGAACCCACCTTGTCATTAGTTCTGCTAGTTGGCATGGGCCCAACCCACATTAAAGAACTTGTAGAGTGGGCTTTGATCTGTCAAGGGATAGAGGAGACCTACCTCACCAAGAACCTACACATTTATGATCCATTTGACCCATTCTATTGGGAACCCCTAAAGCCATCAACCCCAATCCAACCCTTCAAAGAAGACCACCATGTTACCCCTCCCCAGGTTGGTTACACAAGGGGCGATCAAATCCCATTTTTGCTTGCACCACCACACATGAGTTCACTTAGAGAGAGCCCCATCATGTGGGTAGAGTTGCATGGAAGGTCCACATTTGGGTGTCCAGGCCCACCTTTTGTAGCTAAAATTGATAGGAAGTACATGCATGCTGGGTCTACATTTGGGTACCCTGGTCCTCCAACCTTCACCCGCATTGATAGGAAACCTATGCCTCACAGGACTACATTTGGATGCCCCGGCCCTCCAGTCTTCACCAACCTTCATGGAGAGTCTAGGCATGCTAGGTCCACATTTGGGTGCCCGGGACCCCCGATATCCACTAGAGTGTCAGTATTCACAAAGCCCATTGCCCAGCATGACAAGAGGTTGCATGCATGCAAGCACATAAACAAAGGCAATGAGATTTGTAAAAGGCAAACTGATACCCGCAGAGGAAACCAAGAATTTCGAGGAGGTGACTATTTGATGGTTAGGACAGAGAGGCTCTTCCATGGAACTGCCTCTAAACTTAGGGCTCGGGGAACTGGATCTTTTAAGATCTTGAGGCGTTTGGGCACAAATGCCTATGAGTTGGCCCTCCCGAGTGAAGACAGGGTCAACCCTAGTTACAGTATGGCGAACCTTGTGTCCTACAAAGGCCCCGCGGTGGTACCTAGCGAGGATATTGGGCCCATACCCATTTTTGAGAGTGACCCCACCTATGATAGTCCACCTCTGACCAGGGGAGTCCGACATGAGCAAAAAGATGTCATACTAAATGAACAGACTGCCACCACTAGGATCAGGGCATACCAGCGATACCTTGTGAGGTGGAAGGGCCGGCCCCGTCTGAGGACACATGGGTGAGCTATGAGGACCGACTGCAGCGCTATTGGAGCAGGGAGGATCCTTATTCGACAGGGTCGAGTTCTTTGTACCCCAGGGGTATGATAGGGACATCACCAGCAGTTCCAGCTCCCATAGCCCATCACCTTACCCCGGAAGTGCTCTGCTTGTTCTAGCTGTTTATTTTTTTAGTCATATAATGCACTTTCCACTTTATTTGAGTCTTATCTTTGTAATTTCCCTTTATTTGAGTCAATTAAATAGGTTAATGGGTGTTGTACCCAGACAATTTCCCAGCAAAATATTAAAGAATAAGGGTCCGAGAATTTCCTCGAACACCTTTAAGGCGTGGACTACCCAACCTCTCCTACAACTTGCCCGGCCCAACCAAGGGTCCTAACTAGATAGCCGTGATATACGGCGACATCAACAATTGATTGGGATTACTCCCGATCACTCGGTAGTGGGTTTTCCCGCATTCTACACAGCCACCCGGGCCGACCTGGGGGCGCCCCCGACCACAAGTTGTGCAGCGTGGCACCCAGCAACAAGGCCGGGGCCTACCACAAGACGCCTTCTCCCAGCCCTCCAAGGTCAAAGGAAGACTCACCTAAGTCAATCACAGGCTTTGGAGGCCCGCAGCACGTGTATACGGCTCACACACGTGTGTCGGGCATTTTCCCAAACACTTGGTAGGCGTGTATATCCCAACCCTTCTACAACAAACCGTGGGTCAACCCATGGCTCCAACACACCACCCGGGTTCTTCAATAACCCTCCAGCAAGTCGGGGCCACCCCCGACCCTCAGACACGTGGCGATGAGCCGCTTACCCTTAGCTCTCGGGCCAACCCGAGGCTACCCTGCCAGCCCGCCATACAACGCGGCACACACCATGAGGCCGGGCCCACATGCCCAAAGTGCCTCCTCTCAACTCCCACGAGCTTTTACCCTCAGCCCTGGGCCAAATTTAAGGCTCGCCAGTCATTCACCCAAGCCGATCAACAACTCGAGGTGTGTCGGGCATTTACCCGAACACCTTGCGAGCGGCAGCTACGACTCGATAACAACAGCCCCCACGGGCTAATACCAACATCCCAAGACCCTGTGTCCTTCAAAGGACACCCCCAGAAAATAAGAGAAGACCCTTGGGGGCCATCCCTCGGGGCTACGGCTCACTCGGGGAGAGTTCACCCCGGGCGCGGCCGCTCCCCGGGGAGGGCGAACTCCCATGGGGAGAGCACCCTCCTCCCAACCCAGTGGCCTCACGGCCATCTCCCAGTCCCAGTTGCTCCTAGTGCGTGCAAAGATCGTGCAAAGTTGACCGGCATATCGTGTGCAGAAGGATTTGGCAACAACAACACAGTGTCACACGTCGAGTCCACACACGCAGGGGATATCAATCCCAGTATCCCCCAGCAGCCAGTATCCTTGTGTCCTCTTGCTCTGGGTCAATTAGGACAAAAATAGAAGAAAAACCCAAATTTTATAGAGGTGGGACCGCCCTCTCTCTCTCTCTCACTCTAATCCGCCTAAACCCCCCCGGGGGAGGGTTTAGGTAGACCAGCCTAGGTTTTCGTGTACAAAAACATTTTTTTGTTTTCCCCAGGGGTTTAGGCAGACCAGCCTGACCCCCAAGGCTGGTCTACCTAAACCCCTGGGGAAAACAAAAAAAATGTTTTTTTACACAAAAACCCAGCCCCCAGCCCAGTCTGCGAGCCAACCTCTAGGGGTTTAGGCGGGCCAGCCTACCAGCCTGGGGGCAGGCTGGTCCGCCCAAACCCATCAAAAAACAAAAATAGTTTTTTTAATGAAAAAAACCCCTCCGTGAGGGGTTTAGGCGAACCAGACTAGTCCCTTGGGCTGGTCCGCCTAAACCCTCCCTCCCCCACTCCGTAAACTAAAAAAAAGGTTTTTTTGAGGGTTTACCCGGACCAAGTTGGGCCCTCAACTTGGTCTGCCTAAACCCTTCTGTTGGGTTCGCTGCGCTCCCTCGTTGTCCTTAGTGATGGTTTTGATGATAACAAAATATTGTGTGCAAGTTCTATGAAAATGTCCCTTGGCTCTTGCATTTTCACGATTATGATTGTTGCACATTTATCATGGGACTTTTGTAGTGCTCTAGGTTCTATTGTGTTTCACATGATGCTCATATATTGCTGGAATGTACGTGGTTCATGGGTTGTCAATGCCTTCCTGAACATATCATTTTGACTCTTTTATTTTTGGATGGACTTTTATGGATACATTTCATGAAGTTCAAATATTGAGCTCTCATGCATATCACTCACATGTGATTTATGGTTGGCATTCATGAATGGTCTCAAATTGAACTGAACATGAATAACTTGGACTGAATTTGAATCTGTTGAACTGAACTTGATATCTTGCACTGAACTTAAAAGTCTTGGTCTGATCATGAACCTCATGGTTGGGCTGCTTTAATTATAATTGTTGTGTGAGCTTATGGAGAAAATGGTTTGAAAAGCTTCTCAGCATTCTTCACTATAGGTTGATGAGATAGTCATGTGTGTAGAAATGGCTTGAAGTTGGTTCATTTGCATGTATTGAATTTAAATTGATATGATATTGAGTATGGAAATTTTGCAGGTTCTTTAAAGCCCACAAATCTTTGAAATCATGTGTAGAAATGGCTTTAAGGTAAGAATGAGCATTTGAATGTTGGGTGCTAATGGATATTGGGTAAGCACTGAATAGAACCCTTGTCTTAATGCCCATTGGTTGATTTGAAGAAAATTCTTTTTGCATATGTCTTTAAGTATGTTCTTCATGGAGGTCTTGGGGTTGCTTTTTGCTCATTTAGATTTCCATTTCCATTATTGAAATCAAGACTGAAAGATGGCTTTAAGTCTCTTTAATGCATGGTACTAAGTGTCTTTGAATGTGGCTTGAATGAATTTTTATGTGGCTAAATTTGGGTTCTGCATTTACATGGTTGTTGGGGTTAATCTCATGGTTTTGGTCTTACATTGACTGCATTTCAATGTGGCTGGATTGGCCTTGTTGGATATGAGTTCATGCTTGTTTTCATGATCAACTAGTGATAGTGGTTTGCACATCTTGTCTCATTGTCTTCTAAATGAACCCAAGTTTGGGTATTGGTTTATGTCTCTCAATACATGTTATTTTCTTAGAAAAATCATGCTTTCAATTTGGGTTGTTGCACATTTCATGGGATCGGACTTTGATTGGTTGAATATTGCATCTCCCATATTGGTTTCTTCATTTTACATTGATGAAAGAATGATGAGATTTAGCTTTTATAAAGTGCAGGTTCAATCATGCTCTTAAAATCATGAAAGACAATGTGAGAATTTATTTTTAATGTAATTCATAATTGGTTACATTGGGTTGCATGTTTGGGTCATTGGGAATGCATTAAAAATCTTTTTTTAAGGTCTCTAGATCAATGGGTTGACCCCCCCACTCAATGGGTCGACCCCTGGGCATGAAACTGCCCAAACAGAATGTTGTCTGCTAGATGGGTCGACCCTTCATTCAGATGGGTCGACCCTTGTAACCTGTCTACAGTAAACAGGTTCTGGGAGCCAGATGGGTCAACCCCCCTGTCCAGATGGGTCGACCCCCCTAGTTACGCAAGTCCGCGCGACTTTTCCATGGGCCACCGAAGCCCAACTAAATGGACTCAAAATGGGTTGAAATTTTACCCTAATACCCTTGGGTTATTATTGAACATATTAGAGTGGTTTTGCTAGGGTTTTGCAAGGGCTTTGTGGTCTTTTGTACAACCTATCTTTCTAGTATATATAACTTGTGATTTTCAGATTGGAGGACATACGAACGAGCTAACTTGTTCTATTTCTTGCAGAGAAAGAGAGAGGAAAGAGGGACTGGCCGCAGGTGAGAAGGGAAGAGGGTTTATTGAAGGTTTTCATGTGTTTTCTTTCTTGTAGGGATGATTTAAAGTAAAGAAGCCAAAGCTACATCAAGTTCCATCAAGATTTCATGCTCCAACGAAGTCGAATCTGTAGCGACGAGTTCGTGCGACTTCGAATCTGTTGAAGTTCGACCCTCTCACTTTGGAAGCTTCAAGAAAGATCATCTATTGGCCATATGTCATACAAGGATACAATTCTCCAACCTTCTTGAGTTTATTTCAAACATTTGTCTTCAATTTATACAAACTAAGGGCTTATTGTTTCATCTTCTTTTGCAGGAACAAAGAGGAGGGCGACCCCCTACCTAGAGGAGGAGGTGCTGCGCACATTGAAGGAGAAGGAAGAAGAGGAGGACGCCACCAACAAGCTTTACATTGTCGATCTGGTCCCGTCTCTGAAAGTCATTGCTGGGCTTTCTGCCTGGCGACTCCATCGGCTTCTGCCGGCTTCCACTCCGCGGATAATACTCTCCAGCACTCCCTACCACTCCTATGGACGGGTTTCACTGCGGATTTGAGGGGGAATCTTCTATCTCCCATTTCCACTCTTATATTTGAGCATAGAGTAATTTTTGGGCAGTCATTGTAAATCTTGTCTTTTCATAGAAACTGATATATTATCGTGTGTGAGCGGAGCTGCGTCTCAGCGTGTGTGGATTTAGTGTGGGGAAAGTTTCCCCGAATTTGTGTGTGAAGACGGAGCTGCGACTCCGTGTGGTTTTAGTGTCCGGGGTGTATTCCCCGATTCTATGTGTGGGTGTGTGCTGCGGTGGCAGCGTCTTGGGGCCAGGCCCCGTGTGTGCATTGCTGTGGAAGCAGCGTGTGTGGTGTTGGGGCTCGTTCCCGTGTTGCTACGTTAGTAACGTGTAGTGAAGCCTCACCAGATTTCGGTGAGGGGTGGACGTAGGGAGCCCGTCGTGGTCCCGAACCACCTAAAAATCCTCGTGTTCATTGTGATTGCCTGTGCGTTTGTCCTTTTCTTCTATCTCCCTTCACAGGTCAATTATTTGTTTTTTATTCACCGCACCGTCACACATAGCTTCATCTGCTATCCGTGTTAGGATTAAATTTAATTGCTCCTTGCATTGAAAATCTGTGTGAGTTCGAAAAGATTGAGAGATCTATTGTATCTCACGTTAGTTTAGATCAATTAATGTTGTTAGTTTTAATTCTACTGTGTTTAGTTTAGAATTATTTTTAAAATCTGCCATCTCGTCTGGGGGACAATTCAACCCCCCTTCTTGTCCGCCATCTACTCTGGGCCAACAATTGGTATCAGAGCCCAGTCTCTGATTTTTATTCTGCGGACCTCACGGTCTAGGAGAAAAGATCTATTCATGATGGCTAGTGTGCATTCTGTTCCTGTCTTTGATGGTTTTGATTTCACATCATGGCTTGAAAAATTGTGTGTTTGGATTTCTAGTACTAATCCGAGGCTTTTGAACTTAATGACTAATGGTCCTCATGCTTTACCAAAAGACAAATCGAAGTGGACCGATGAGCACAAGAAAAAAGATTCTGATATTCTTTTTGTTTTGAATACTCTTAAGGCTGCAGTGAACATTGACGTTTATCCTTTCGTCTTATTTAGAATTATTTTTAAAATCCGCCATCTCGTCTGGGGGATAATTCAACCCCCCTTCTTGTATGCCATCTACTCTGGACCAACAATTGGTATCAGAGCCCAGTCTCTGATTTTTATTCTGCGGACCTCACGGTCTAGGAGAAAAGATCTGTTCATGATGGCTAGTGTGCATTCTGTTCCTGTCTTTTATGGTTTTGATTTCACATCATGGCTTGAAAAATTATGTGTTTGGATTTCTAGTACTAATCCGAGGCTTTTGAACTTAATGACTAATGGTCCTCATGCTTTACCAAAAGACAAATCAAAGTGGACCGATGAGCACAAGAAAAAAGATTCTGATAATCTTTTTGTTTTGAATACTCTTAAGGCTGCAGTGAACACTGACGTTTATCCTTTCGTCTTATCTTGTAGGTCAGCCAAAGATATCTTGGATGGGCTAAGCAAGGCCAAAAAAGGAAGCTGTAACAATGATGAGTGCCTCATGGCAAACAAAGAAAATGAATGTCAAAGCGAGGAAAACTCCAAGGTAAATTCTAATTCTGGTGAAGAGGATGAGCTTAGCTATGATGAGTTAATGGATGCTTACGATGAGTTAGTTGATAAATACAAAGCCTTAAAATCTAAGAATAGAAAAATGAAAAAGAAACTTGACGCTCTTTCACATGTTAACTCTCCATGTGCTAAGTGCCTTCAAATTGAAAATGCTTGTGTTGATAATCTTTCATGTGAGAAATGCTTTGAGCTTAAGAACTTGAATAAAAATTTGTTGCATGATGCTGCTGTGCATAAAGAAACTATTTCAATTCTGAAAGCTGAGAATGAATCTTTATTGAGAAAATTTTCAGAACTTCAACATATGGAAAAAGATAATGAGAATCTGAAAGAATTGAATACTGCTATATCTGAAAAACTGCTTCTTCTTGAAGAAGGGAAAACTACTCTGAATGTTAACGAGTCTGAAAAGCTGAAGGAACTGAGGAAGGAAATAGAAAGCTTTAGGAACATAAATGATAAATTTGAAAGCAATGAAACCATGAATAGAATGTTTGATGAAGATGTGAGTTTTCAAATGAAAGAACTTGAACACACTTTCATGAAAAAAAATTCATTTGACAAACTCCAAAATGAAAATAATGCCTTGTTGATTCAAATTTCATTGCTTGAAAGTAAGTTGAAAAGTCTTGAAAAGGCTGAGAAAGAAAAATGTGTGATCATTGATGATTGTGACAACTTACATATTCTTGAAAAAGAAATTGAAAGTCACAAAATTGTTAATTCCTTGTTAAATGAGAAAATTGCATCTTGTGAAGAAGAATTGGCTAGCTCTGTACTGCATATCTTGTCCTTAGAAAATCAAATAAAAAGTTTGAATGAATTCATGTCCACATCTGTAAAAGAAAATAAAAAATAAAAAAATGTTGTTGATTGATCTTGTGTGCATGAAAAACTCTCAACTGTTAAACACAATCATGCATCAAGAAAAAGACGGAATGTTTCATGTTATTACTGCAAGAATTTTGGTCATGACATGTATGATTATTCTTTGATGGAATTTCATGATAATGAAGTATTGAAGTCACAATTGAAAATTATCGATGAGTCTAAAAATCTTGAAAAACCAATGAAGAAAAACTTCAATGTTCATTATTTTTATTGTGGATTACATGGTCATGTCCTTGAACATTGTTTCATAAAGAAAAATAATGATGAATGATTTATCAAAAGTAAATTTTCATGTCATTATTGTGGTGAACTTGGACACAAAATGAATAATTATTTTTCAATGAAAATGATGAAAAATGGTCCATGAAAAGAAAAACTTCTTATTACTTTTATTGTGGCGAGAATGGTCATTCTATGAATGATTGTTCCACTATGATAATTGATGATGATTGGTATGCTAGAAGGTATAGGAATTCATCTGTTCGTGTTAACACTAACCCCTTAAGACCCAAGATGGCTTGGGTACCCAAATGCCCAAAATGAGAATCTGTTCTGCAGGGGCGCCTTGAGGCCAAGAAATGTTGATAAATAAAGGCTTCTCAGGGCGAGAAAGAAAATTGTTTAGATTTGAATTTTATTCTACGTAGCTTTTCCTTGAAAAATCTGAAATGGGAAAAATTGGGTGTTGAATTTTTTTTCCGTTCAAACCGCTTAAGCTCTTTGAGATTAACTGAGTGTCTAGTATCTCAAATGGTGTGTAGTAGAAAGGTGGATTACATTCATCTGGATACTCTCACTATGTGTGAGTAGGGCCTTCAGACCCCCACCTCCACCTTGTACTAGAACTCGGTGAAATCAAATGGCCACTTATGAATGTTTTCTTTCACTAATTTGCATAAATCTGAAAATGAATCTCTGAAATGGCTCAGAAAATCTGTTTCTAAGCTACCTCTCAAATCATGATCACTGCTTATGTTTGAGCTAGCCTGTTTGTGGAATGGACTACATGTTTACATATTTTTCGTGCTGGATGTCTTTGACTGAATTTTGAAATATGTGTGAGGGGCATTGCATATTCCTGAACATATCTAAATCTTTGTTCACAAAAACATGGACATTTTGTGATATCCTTGCTTACTAGTTTGGACTCATCTTTTGTTGATTTTGGCAATTACAAAAGTGCTGAGATTTTATGAATTCATTGATTAGATGACTTGAACACCTTTCATTGCATTTCTTATGAATAAATCCAGTTTTGAATTGCTTAACATTGCACATATAAGGTCCATCATACACACTTTCTCTTTCGATTTGTAAATAACAATTTAGTTTTTGAATGTCCTTGTCTGTGCATAAAGTCTTTCACACTTTTACTCATATTGTGCAAATAACAATTCAGTTCTTGAATGCCTCAGTTTGAACATAAAATTCTTCACACTTTCAATCACCTTTTTGTAAATAACAGTTCACATGTGCATATATGGTTCATATACACATTTTCATGCTCATATCACTTTGCTTGAACATATTGCAATATCCTTGATTGATTGCATGTATATATTCTTCTAGAAAACATTTTCTTGAAAATCTTTCTATGACCTCTCACCTTCTAAATGAAATTGCATTGATTTAGACATGTTTGTTACATGGCATATATTAAGGAGAAGACTTTTTATAACCGTGCATACACTTAGGGGGAGACATAACTGTGATGTGACTAATTCATGTTTTACATTCAATACAACCACCCACACACTTTGCACCTTTTTGAGTTAAATGATTCAATTTAATAAGGATTTCAGTTATTCCTCTCAACACTTTAGAGGACTCTTGATTCCCTACATAGAAATCACATATCTCGTGAGGAAAAAGTTGTTTGCCCCACCAAAAATCTGTATAAGTGGAACGTGGATCCGAGTAGCCGAGAATCTTCCCTGAAACAAAGGAGGAAACTCGCGTCAAAAAGAGAAACTAATCCACATTAAAATAAGTGTGATTTATCACCGAGTAGTCGGGAAGTGTCCCTGAGACAAAGGACACAACTCATGCTAAAAAGTGACAAAATCCATAGTTAAGATAAGTGATGAAATTGAGTAACCGGGAAGTGTCCCTAAGACAAAAGATATAACTCGTGTCAAAAGGTTAGTCACACCATTTATAGTATTTAAAAAAATTGGGGTTACACAAAGCTACCAATATTCGAGCACTGTGCATGAAAGTGTATGGATGATAAGTTCTTTTTAGTGTTCTTTAGAAAATCTGATTATCCATATTGCTTTGGAATTCATTGCTCAATCTTTCACATATACACCTTGGGTTTGATTGTGTGAATGTTCTTTATGAATCAGTTATTTTTCATAGTTAATGCAGTACCTTCTTTATGTAAGCACGACCTTCTTAGTATTGTACATGTTCATCATGTTCAATAATCAATTATATAATTCTTACACCTGTCTCGAAGGGACTACTTGCTTGAGTATATATTTTATCATGCATGCTTGAGTGCTTGATTGCCTGATCCTTTTTATTCATATCATACTTCATTTCATATTAGTGGATCTTTAGATCATACATGTACATATCAGCTTAAATAACCCCGTTGTCAGTCAGTTCTTGTTAATGACACAGGGGGAGAATAATGTGCTTTCAGCAAAACTTGTGCATAGTTTGGTCATCTTGCATATAATTTTGAACAAAATTCAAAAATTGAGCATTTGCATATAATTTTGTCATCTTACATACTGCACATCAAATGTCATTTCTTGCTTGGTCTTCATGGTTCACACACCATCCTTTAATGGTCGGTCATTGCTGGGTTCGTGCGCCATTGATATTTCATTCTCTATCATTCATGTTGGAATTTCACATTTGTCATCTTAACCCCCACTTTTTTATAATGCCAAAGGGGGAGAGAATTTTGGATGGCCACAATATTTTGTCATCATCAAAAAGGGGGAGATTGTTGGGTTCGCTGTGCTCCCTCGTTGTCCTTAGTGATGATTTTGAAGATAGCAAAATATTGTATGCAAGTTCTATGAAAATGTCCCTTGGCTCTTGCATTTTCATGATTATGATTGTTGCACATTTATCATGGGACTTTTTTAGTGCTCTAGGTTCTATTGTGTTTCACATGATGCTCATATATTGCTGGAATGTATGTGATTCATGGGTTGTCAATGCCTTCCTGAACATTTCTTTTTGAGTCTTTTATTTTTGGATGGACTTTTATGGATACATTTCATGAAGTTCTAATATTGAGCTCTCATGCATATCACTCACATGTGATTTATGGTTGGCATTCGTGAATGGTCTCAAATTGAACTGAACATGAATAACTTGGACTGAATTTGAATCTGCTGAACTGAACTTGATATCTTGCATTGAACTTAAAAGTCTTGGTCTGATCATGAACCTCATGGTTGGGCTTATGGAGACAATGGTTTGAAAAGCTTCTCAACATTCTTCACTACAGGTTGATGAGATAGTCATGTGTGTAGAAATGGCTTGAAGTTGGTTCATTCACATGTATTGAATTTAAATTGATATGATATTGAGTATGGAAATTTTGCAGGTTCTTTAAAGCCCACAAATCTTTGAAATCATGTGTAGAAATAGCTTTAAGGTAAGAATGAGCATTTGAATGTTGGGTGGTAATGGATATTGGGTAAGCACTGAATAGAACCCTTGTCTTAATGCCCATTGGTTGATTTGAAGAAAATTCTTTTTGCATATGTCTTTAAGTATGTTCTTCATGGAGGTCTTGGGGTTGCTTTTTGCTCATTTAGATTTCCATTTCCATTATTGAAATCAAGACTGAAAGATGGCTTTAAGTCTCTTTAATGCATGGTGCTAAGTGTCTTTGAATGTGGCTTGAATGAATTTTTATGTGGTTAAATTTGGGTTCTGCATTTACATGGTTGTTGGGGTTAATCTCATGGTTTTGGTCTTACATTGACTGCATTTCAATGTGGCTAGATTGGCCTTATTGGATATGAGTTCATGCTTGTTTTCATGATCAACTAGTGATAGTGGTTTGCACATCTTGTCTCATTGTCTTCTAAATGAACCCAAGTTTGGGTATTGGTTTATGTCTCTCAATACATGTTATTTTCTTAGCAAAATCATGCTTTCAATTTGGGTTGTTGAACATTTCATGGGATCAGACTTTGATTGGTTGAATATTGCATCTCCCATATTGGTTTCTTCATTTTACATTGATGAAAGAATGATGAGATTTAGCTTTTATAAAGTGCAGGTTCAATCATGCTCTTAAAATCATGAAAGACAAGGTGATAATTTATTTTTAATGTAATTCATGATTGGTTACATTGGGTTGCATGTTTGGGTCATTGAGAATGCATTAAAAATCTTTTTTTAAGGTCCCTGGATCAATGGGTCGACCCGTAGGCATGAAACTGCCCAGATAGAATGATGTCTGCCGGATGGGTCGACCCCCCATTCAGATGGGTCGACCCCTGTAACCTGTCTGCAGCAAACAGGTTCTGGGAGCCAGATGGGTTGACCCCCCTGTCCAGATGGGTCGACCCCCCTACCAAGTCCGCGCGACTTTTCCGTGGGCCACCGAAGCCCAACCAAATGGACTCCAAATGAGCTAAAATTTTACCCTAATACCCTTGGGTTATTAATGAACATATTAGAGTGGTTTGCTAGGGTTTTGCAAGGGCTTTGTGGTATTTTGTACAACCTATCTTTCTAGTATATATAACTTGTGGTTTTCAGATTGGAGGACATACGAAGGAGCTAACATGCTCTATTTCTTGCAGAGAAAGAGAGAGGAAAGAGGGACTGGCCGCAGGTGAGAAGGGGAGATGGTTTATTGAAGGTTTTCTTGTGTTTTCTTTCTTGTAGGGATGATTTGAAGTAAAGAAGTGTGGACGCCAAAAAATGATGTCGATGATGATCATACGGCATGCACGTCTCGACACT
Organism: Amorphophallus konjac; assembly: GCA_022559845.1. Lineage (NCBI taxonomy): Eukaryota > Viridiplantae > Streptophyta > Magnoliopsida > Alismatales > Araceae > Amorphophallus > Amorphophallus konjac. The sequence continues at coordinate 368,106,170 of CM040123.1, forward strand.
CGAGAGCAAGCCGAAGACAGAAATGCCGAATAAACCTCATACCTCACCCGATCAAGACGAGGACTCGCTTGGTGGCCCGCTAGCCGATGAGGGAGCCCCCCCCCCCCCCCCCCCCGAGCGGAAGACACGGCCACAACTCTACAGTCGGTCGTGCCGAGAGCTGAATCAAAGAAGAGTCGGGAACTCCGACACAGTCTCGGCATATGCCGGAAGTCACACAAAGCCTTGGACCGAGCCCCAGAAGCTGCGAACGGAAAATTGCGGAAGCCATGCATCGCAACTAAAACATTCGGGGATGCCAACGCTCGTATAAATAGCTGCGACTTTGAAAAGAATTCATTCGGTGCTTAAATCGGCGCGCCCCCCCTTGCGTTGCATTAAAACGGTGCACCCCCTTTGATGCTCTAATACGACATGCCCATGTTGATGTCTTAATCCGGCGTGCCACTTTCGAAGAACCCTTCATGCCTAATTGCTTGGCCAAACCGGCGCGCTCCATTTGTAAGGCTATTCCGGCGTGCTCAAAGAACCCCCATTTTGGCAACTTAATCCGGCGCGCTACAGGACCCATCGTGCCCCCATTTTCAAAAGCTTTGCCTTCAAATGCTAAAGCGGCGTGCCAATTGAACTTGGGTTTAAACCGGCATGGTCACTGTTCCACCGCGCCATTTTAACCTCATGCCATCCCATCAAAACTTCGATGCTCTATTTTGTTTAAATGCGGTGTGCAGAGAGCATTCAATGTTCTGAAGCCGTGCCTCCGTCTCCACTCGACATTGCATTAACATCATCGGCGAACGCATGTCTTCGGACGAAGATCTCCCGGCAAACCCGCAATCGTGCCATCCTCGGATGAACGACAGGGTACGGCACGAATCGTCGGATGCCAGCATAGAAGCCAACCCTGTTCGTCTAGCAGACGAACGCAGTGGCGGGAGCTTTCTTCCGTTCGAGAAAGGAAAGGCAACCCCACTATATATATGCTCCGCCTGCTCCCCGGTTGATGATCCGAAAAGGGGAAGAGAAGGCTCTCGGCTGTGTTCAGCGAAGAGAAGAAGAAGAAGAGAGAAGGAGTTTGGTCCCCCGGCGCCGGCAAGGTAAAGAAGAAGAAGAGAGTGAGTGTGAGAGAGGAGAGGTTAGTCGGAGGGGGAAGAGCCTGCTCTCTCTCCCCCTCCCTCGTCAATGTATTCTTTCCCCCCTCACGATGTATTTCTTCTTTATCAAGAGATGAATCCCTTCTGTTTTAAAATCTTCCTCGGTTATGTGGATGAATAAAAAGAAAAGGGCCTTTTGCAATCTTAGTATCCTCTGCTTTAATCCCCGGTTCCTTCTTCTTCTCTCCTCCTCCTCCTCATCCAAGACCCTTCGAAGCTTGCTTCTCCATAGCACGGCCTTCGAAGGAGTTCATCACCGGATGAACATTCATGGCCCTCGTGACAAACATCTGTCCCGCGCCGAAGATTCATCGCCCCTGAGTCGTGGTCGCTCTTGAATGTTGTGCCCCTTAGGCACAAGCATGTGCTATGTTGATTTGATGATAGCAATGCTGTTTTGTTTTGATGATTGCAACACAGTGAGTGCTTTATGAGATTGTGTTTTGATGATAGCAACATAACTTGTTTTGTGGAGAATGCATGTGTATGACTAATATAGTGCTTGATTTTTGCTATGTGTGTTGCTTTTCTATCTGCATGTAGTTTGATGACTAGCAAGTCTATACACTGCAGGGTAAAGCATTTCATTAGTCTATACACTCTTCATGCATGTGCATAGTCTATACATTGTGCATTTCGTTGACAAGTTTGCACATTCATGAAGTCTGCACACTGGCCTGTTCATTCATCACAAGTGTGTACAATGCATCTCTATTCATGAAGTCTGTATAGCCATCCACTTGAAGCATTTCTCAAAGTCCATACAATGCATCTTCTTAGCATCTCATTTAGAGTCTAAGGCATTGTCTATACACTGGACTTAAAGTGTGTACAGCGTCCGTCTCAGCCACCGTCTCATTCAGCGTCTTAGGCTTGCAAAGTCTACACATTGGTCGGTGGAAAGTCTATACATTCGTTACAGTGCACACACCGTCTCAACTTGCATCTCATGAATATAGTAAGTCTATACATTACTACAGTAACGCAAGTCTATACATCGTCCGTCTCATGCATTTTCTTAGGCTAAGTCTGTACAGCCTACCGTCTCATTCATCGTCTCACTTGATGTTCAAGTCTGTACATTGGCACTGTAGCATGCATTCATGAAGTCCATACATTCACTGAAGCTTGCTTAGCTGAAGTGTGTACATTGCATTGCATGACTTGAAGTCTGTACATCGCATGTGTGCTTCATGCTAAGTCTATACAGGCTAAGTCTGTCAGTCTTGTGACTTATGCATTCATTAATGTCTATACACTGAGGATGCTGAAGGCCTTCAAGTGTATACTCTCTCATGTTGTTCATACTTGCTGTATTGATATCTATAAGTCTATACATTGCTAAATACTCTTCAAGTGTGTACAATGCTTGGTTAAGTCTATACGCTGCTTCATATGCAGTGAAGTCTGCACATTGCTGAATGCTCTTCAAAGTCTGCATACTGAAGTCCATACACTGCACTCGAGTTCACAGTGTCTTCATGAAGTCTATACATCGGTCTTCACCTCAAGTCTGTACAATCATTTGTGGACAAGTCTTCACATCGTGAAGTCTATACACTCATTCATTGTTCATGCATTCACAGTGAAGTCTGTATATCTGTTTGGCTATGCATCACTATCCACCAAGTCTATACATTGGTAGAGTCTGTACATCAGACGTGCATGCTCGCCTGTCCCCCCGGATGCTCTCCTGGGACCGAGTATGCCCTCCAGTGACTGCTAATGCTTCCCTAACTTTGAGGATGCTCCCCTGGAGCAGCGATTGCTCCCCAGAGACAGCATGTGCTCCACATGCTCCCCTGACGCTGGTGATGCTGTCAAGAGGCCATAGATGCTCCCCTGAGACTTCATATGCTCCTAAGTCTATACATCGGTCCTCAAGCGTTACAAGTCTGTACATTGGTTCAGACTCTTCAAAGTCTGTACATTGTGCCTTCAAGCTTTTGAAGTCCATACACTGTCTCGCTCACATCTTCAAGTCTGATTGAGCATCGTGAAGTCTGATTGAGCATCATGAAGTCTGATTGAGCACTGTGAAGTCTATTCAGTGGATGAGCATTGTAATGTCTATACATTGGTTAGGCTCGATCATGCAGCGTTCATTTCATGTCTATACACTGCATTTTACAGTTTGAGTTATAAAGTCTATACACTGTCTTCAGTTGATTTTGTTAATCGACTGAACTCCTCATTTGTCTTGCAGGTGTCTGGCACGTGATCCAAGGAGCTGAGATGCTGACACGTGGCAGAGTCGATTGGGCAGGAAATGTGGAGGCCACACGCGCCCAGTGCTGCCCCTGCTCGAGCTGCTATAAAGGGTAGTCTCCGTTGTCTGAAAAAGAGAGATCGAATTGGCGAGAGGTGAAGTCCATACAGAGAGCCACGATCCAGACAGAGAAGAGAAAAGAAGAGAAGAGCAGAGAGTGAAAGAAAAGGCAGAAGTGCAGAGACTTCGATTAAGTTGAAGAGAGCAGAAGAAGAGTGAAGAGAGCAGAAGAAGAGAAGAGAGAAAAGAGAGATAGAGAGCTATCGAGAGAAGAAGAAGAGAAAGAAGTAGAGGAGAGATAGTGAGATCGAGAGAGATCTGCATTCACAGGACCGTGGATCAAATACAGGCCAGCCAGCTCTTAGGAGCCACATTCGTGCTTTCATTATTTACAGCTTTCAGTTGCTGTTGCTACTTGTTTTCGTTTTCCTTTTATACCTTTATTCAAGCTGTTTGTCAGCGGAGCAAGCTGTGAGGCTCAGCGTTTGCAGTGGAGGATTCCACTGGACGGCCAAGCTGTATTGCCCAGCGGTTTGCAGAGGTGCTGCCTCTGGACAGGTAAGCTGTAATCCCCAGCGGTTTGCAGTGGTGGATTCCACTGGACAGCAAGCTGTGTTACTCAGCGGGCGAGGAGGATTCCTCGGACGGCAAGCTGTGTTGCCCAGCTGATGTATGGCAAGCTGTGATGCCCAGTGGTTCAAGCTGTGAGTCAGCAGTAAGCCACACTCGGGTTGAGTGTGGGGTGGATGTAGGTCTGGAGGACCGAACCACCTAAAACCCCTTGTGCATTGTGGTTTGTTTTGTCTATTTGTGCTTCCGCTAGATGATTACATAGGGGCGCTCTAAGTATTTGGTTTCTGGTTGAGCAGAAGAGTTAATCAGTTTTCTTAGAGTGTTTTAATCTATTCTGAGCGAGCGAAATCTTGTTTGAGCGAAATTTTAATTGGGCGAAAGGTCTTTAAAGGGCATATATTCATTCACCCCCCCTCTGAATACATAGCACCGAACCCAACATTGAAGGCTAGCCCTCGAGCGCTCCACACTCACACATGGGTTCGGACCGTCGTGAAGCCACTCCGATTTTTGAGATTCTACCCGGAGCAATCCGATTGGTGACTTTCCTTTACCTCTGGCAAGTCCCGGTCCAGGAGAGGTGCTGCCAGATTTTCACCAGGGCTAAGAACACCTGAGAACAAACGAACAAACCACCCCCGAGAACAATGAACAAACACATCATAAAATCAGCTTCGGGTGAAAGAAAAAAACAAGAAACATAGTAAACACTTTGAAACAAACTCTCGGGAGAGGCTAATCCAGCGCGGTTACTGTTCCACCGTGCCGGTTTAACCATCCTCTCAAGAATCCCCTCTCCCCATTGCACCTTAATTGACGAGCTCCTCCTCCTTGGAGTCTACCCGGCGCGCCCCCCTTGTTTAACCCTTAAAATGGCATGGCCAAAATCGGCGCGCATCTGTCCTTCACTGTTCATCTTAAAATGGCGCGCCCTATTTCCTCCTTTGAACTCTAAAACGGCGCCATCCTCTTCCTTCGCTAAACCAGCACGCCTCCTTAATAGAAAAAGGGAATAAACAAGTAAAAATAATAATGAAAGGTCAATCATGTTAATAAAAAAATAAAAGAAACTCCATCACCCGTACCTTAATTAAAATTTTATTCCAGGGGCGCTGTCCCCGGAAACCCCCGTAAGGGGCGCTGCCCCCTTGACCCCTGCAACCTGACCGGGCAGGTCGATCCCCGCGACTTGACCGCGCAGGTCGATCCGCGTGTGAGGGCGCACGATGGTGAGTTCGGACTTTATACTTAATAAACCTCTCTTCCGGACTAGGTACAAAGAGAAAATCAATGATGCCTTGTGGTATAGGACGTGGACCTCAGAACCCCCGACATGGTCATGATCTGAACACATCCCGGGCCGATAGCTCATCAGCTTGACCCACCTCTACCGGGATCTAATCCCACATCCGCATTAAACTTGCCGGATTCACGGCAGACATTTGTACGGTTTGTCACCGCGTCTTACGCTACAAGCGCGGACTTCCGTCCGAACAAGAAATGGTCCGCCAGTGACCGACATGCACGCATACCTTGGGACCCTCGTTTCCCTAGACTGTGTGCGAAGAGAAAATCAATGACACCCCATGGCATCGGACATGGACCCCGGGGACCCCGACATGGCCATAGTCTGAAACCGTCTCAGGCCAATAGTCCATCAGCTTGACCCACTTCTATCGGGATCCAATCCCGTAATCCCATTAAACTTGCCGTACCTACGGCAGATATTCGTATGGCTTTATCGTCATTTTCGATGCTTCAAATGCGGACTCTCGTCCAAACAATGAATGGTCCATTTGTGACCGACATATATACATGGATATAATCCCGCACTTGCATTAAACTTTCCATACTCTCGGCATACATTTGTACGGGTTTATTTTCATCTACACCGTACCTTCAATACGGACCTTCGTTCGAACATAAAGTGGTCTATGAATGACCAACAAAATCTGAATGGAACGAGACGGCTCTCGTCTTCCCCGAACCCTACGTGTGGGAATATCAATAAGACCTTCGTGAGTCACGTTTGGACCTCGGGTTCGCCCCAACCATGGTCATTGCCTGACCTACATCTAGATCTATAGCTAGCTATTTCTGTACATGTCTTTGTTTTGGAATCTAGTCCCGGGACACTTTCCCGCTGCCCCTTGGCACCGAAAATATTAACGATGCCCATGCAAGCCTCGTTTGGACCGCGGGAGGCGCCCCCGGAATGGTCCTGACTCGATCTCGCACCGGGCCAATAAACTCGCTGATTTACGACCACTATAATCGGGATTCAACAGAATGTCTCCTATCCCTTCGAACAATAAACTTGCCGCACCCCGGCATACATATGCTCCAGTTTTCCCCGTGACGATCATGATTTTCTGAAGCCGGACGCTCGTCCGAATATCAAAATGGTCCCTTGAGTGACCGACATATTTCGAATGCTTGCTTCTCTAGACATCAGGTTTTTCGACTGATTCGAGACCGCTATCAGCTCGTTTCTCTCGGTATAGTTTCCTGGCCATGAGGCCCTGATTCTCGGTGATTAATCAAGGGTGCTCCCCTCTCCGAGGGGATGTAAATGATGTCATAGCCTTTATGGCACGGCGGGTTCTGGTCCCGACCCGAACTACACAATCATCTGATTAGTCAGATCGAGCGCACAATAGATCGTCACCTAGGTGACTAGCAGGCCCACGCACTTAATAAATGAATAAACCCACCGAATAAACCAACTTAAAGAAACAGACAAATGAGTGTGTCGAAAAGTGCGTCCACAAGAAGTCAAAGCTACATCAAGTTCCATCAAGATTTCATGCTCCAACGAAGTCGAATCTACAGCGAAGAGTTCATGCGACTTCGAATCTGTTGAAGTTCGACCCTCTCACTTTGGAAGCTTCAAGAAAGATCATCTATTGGCCATATGTCATACAAGGATACCATTCTCAAACCCTCTAGAGTTTATTTCAAACATTTGTCTTCAGTTTGTACAAACTAAGGGCTTATTGTTTCATCTTCTTTTGCAGGAACAAAGAGGAGGGCGACCCCCTACCTAGAGGAGGAGGTGCTGCGCACATTGAAGGAGAAGGAAGAAGAGGAGGACGCCACCAACAAGCTTTACACTGCCGATCTGGTCTCGTCTCTGAAAGTCATTGCTGGGCTTTCTGCCTGGGCGACTCCATCGGCTTTAGCCGGCTTCCACTCCACGGATAATACTCTCCAGCACTCCCTACCACTCCTATGGATGGGTTTCACTGCGGATTTGAGGGGGAATCTTCTATCTCTCATTTTCACTCTTATATTTGAGCATAGAGTAATTTTTGGGCAGTCATTGTAAATCTTATCTTTTCATAGAAACTGATATATTGTCGTGTGTGAGCGGAGCTGCGTCTCAGCGTATGTGGATTTAGTGTGGGGAAAGTTTCCCCGAATTTGTGTGTGAAGACGAGCTGCGACTCCGTGTGGTTTTAGTGTCCGGGGTGTGTTCCCCAATTCTGTGTGTGGGTGTGTGCTGCGGTGGCAGCGTCTTGGGGCCAGGCCCCGTGTGTGCATTACTGCGGAAGCAGCATGTGTGGTGTTGGGGCTCGTCCCCGTGTTGCTACGTTAGTAGCATGTAGTGAAGCCTCACCGAGTTTCGGTGAGGGGTGGACGTAGGGAGCCCGTCGTGGTCCCAAACCACCTAAAAATCCTCGTGTTCGTTGTGATTGCCTGTGTGTTTGTCCTTTTCTTCTATCTCCCTTCACAGGTCAATTATTTGCTTTTTTTATTCACCGCACCGTCACACATAGCTTCATCCGCTATCCGTGTTAGGATTAAATTTAATTGCTCCTTGCATTGAAAATCTGTGTGAGTTCGGAAAGATTGAGAGATCTATTGTATCTCACATTAGTTTAGATCAATTAACGTAGTTAATTTTAATTTCGTTGTGTTTAGTTTAGAATTATTTTTAAAATCCGCCATCTCGTCTGGGGGAAAATTCAACCCCCCTTCTTGTCTGCCATCTACTCTGGGCCAACACCTTCCCTGCCCCTTCAACTTCCCTATAAATTCCAACCCGTGGAAGCTCAAGAGGCATGCAACGTATGTAATGAAGGCAAGAACCCACAACCTAACTGCTGCACCCTCGGACTTCCGCAGGCATCCAGCAAGGGTCAAGGACGCGAGGAGCTTAATGCATGCGTGGTTGACTTGTTGATCGGCTTGTTCACGCCGAGGGTATGTCACATGTACTCCCCTCACATGGCGTCTAGCCATCGCACACATGTCCACTCCCATCGCACATAAGGTGTTATGACAACGGCAAACACACCTGTATCTCGGGTCTGCCCGCGTATGACAACCCACGGTGGCTACGCATACGCCAGATGCCGCACCTGCTTTTGTCACGGAACCACATGCCTTCCGCTCCCTCAGAGTTGGCCCCTGATTGCTCAGACTGATGACTCGAGTTAGCCAGACCATTGGCCAGGGGGTAAGGTACTCGGGGCTGGCCTCGACTCCCCAGCATGATGACACTCGCCCTCCGGGACCTGCACCCGACCTCTCATTTGCGAGCCACGTTCGGCCTCCCTCAGGCGCCCATTACAGTCCGCCTCTGCCTTCCAGTCTAGCCTTCCTCGGTGACTCGGGCCTACCCCTAGCCCTCCTAGGAAAGCCTCTATAAAACAAACGGATGCGCCTTGTTACGGATTGACCTACGGATCGATCCACGCGTCGGAATTGTCCCACAGCTTGCGCCCATTGTACTTTGGCCCCCTTGACCCATTTGTAAAGCCCATGTGGCTCTCATATAGCATGACCAGTTGAATACAAGTGCCCGTATGCGGGCCCCAGCCTTCTACCTGCACCACCCAGCACGTGTGTCTAACATCCTTGACCCCAGCAAACACCTCCCAGTCGAAAGCGTACCCATAGCTGCAGAAAGCTCCCAGCCCTCTACCCATGGCTTCAGACACATACATACTTCTCTTCAACACAAAACAAAGGTGTTCAAGTTCAATCCGATGTAAATAAACACCGATTGCTTGCGGTCAGTGGGGAAAGATGTCCAGTACACAATTCCTACAATCGCCTACGCACTCGCACCCGTGGAACCTCTTCATCCATGTGTCGCTCGATCTCTCTAGCCCACGTGTCGCGTCCTGGAGATGCTTCCCCGGTCAACCCTTGGTTCCATAGGTGATTGTCGAGAAATCGACTGCCACGCCCACACCCTGTCCAGCTAACCCACACCCCGACATTTTCGTGCCATTCAACCCTTTTTTGACTTTCCGTAAAAGGAGAGTGCCAGGTACTGCTGTAAGGGGCATACAACCATAAGGAAGGATACCCGAGATACATCAAACTCCTGTATTTTCCTTTCCCGCTGTATTCCTACCTTCATCCCAATCATCGGCATAAAAACCCCCGCAACAAAGAGGATGGCACACCCGGTAGGACGTCTCCCGCCTTCCTTCTTTTTGCTAAAGAAAAGCTTGTGCCAGCCCTAAAGCCCTGGTGCCCTTTTCCTATCCTTGCAAGAGAGGCAGAGGAGGGTACTTGCGCGCATTACCCAGCAGCTTCTAGTTCGCGCTCCGATCGTCAGACCGCACTTGGCGACTGTCAGCAACCGTCACCTTTGCAGCATCTAGCACTCCAGCAACTATGGCGGCCGTTACCTACGGTCCCATCGTCATCGCCACCCACGTGCGGGTGGGATACTTGGCGACGCCGATCATTTTCGACAGCTTCGCCCCAGTTGTCGGATCACCCTACTTCTTGGGTGTGGTCCACGTGGCTGTTCCACAACTACTCTTAGCTTCTGCTCCTATCGGTGTGGCAGACACGCCGCGCCAATCTCCAGCATCGGTGGCATGCTCGAGCGTCAGACTCGGGCCGTCTGCCACCGGCCTCTGTGGGGGTCCCAGATCATCCCCTGCCTGAGCGAGCTTTGCCCCCCGGGCCCAGTCTCGACCGATCTCCATTACGAGCCCGGCCACTAGTACAGCATCCTGCTCGGGCCCCCAACCCCGAGCCCCAGTCAAGCCAGCACCTAACACAGGGTTTCCACTCCCGGGTGCCCGGCTTCCCAGCACCTTGCTCGGGCCTTCAGGTCCGAGCCCCAGTCAAGCCAGCTCCCCGTACAGGTTCTCCCACTCGAGGACAAGGCTCCCCAGTACTCTGCTCGGGTCTTTTGACCCGAACCCCGAAAGAGCAGTGTCTGACACGGGTTCTCAACCCTGCGTTCGAGGTTCCTCAGCATCCCGACCGAGCACACAACCCCTGGATATCTCAAGGTCGGTTCCCAGTGTGGACCCTCCACGTCGAGCCCCGGGCCTCTCAGCTCCACTACGGGGTTCTTCCCCTTACCCTCCAGTAACATCGTCTCTCAGCACAGGATTGCCCCTATGAGATGCGGCAATTCCCATGCTCGCCGTGGGCCCTTCACCCCACACTCTAGCTCCGACAGCACTCGGTACAGGTTCACAACCTTGGGTCGCCGGCACCTCCGCATCTTCTACAATGATGCTTCCCTGTGCAAGAGCGTCATCTCGAGCATCGGTAACGCTTCTATCGGCTTGGGCAAAAGCTTACACCCGGGTCGCCCAACCACCGACCCTCGATGCGTGTCCCGTACCCTGGGGGACGATCTCTAGTACATCCAACTAACAGCTCCATGCTGCTAGTCACCATAGACCAGGTCTTCTCAGTCTATCACCTCGGGGCGGGGTCTTACTCTGCTCCCCAGAAGAAGTGTCGCCATAGCCGTAAAGGCAGCCGACTCGCTGCCGCAATCAGCAACTCTGGCAAGACTATTCTTGTCGGTGACCTGCGGATTCGCCTCAATGGGGGCGAACCAATCATACCTCAGGAATGGACCGTTCCCACGGTACCTACCACCAACCGTTTCGACCTCCTGCGGTAAACGCGAGAGGAGAAGGCAAAGCTTAGAGGAGCGGGCGCCCCGGTAGCAGGGAGGGGGCACCCACACCAGCTCGATTCATGAGCTCCTAAGTCATCCCGTTGGAGAAACAACGACGAGGAGATCGGCAACCTGACTTGAGAAGAATGTGGGTCACCTCGGAAGAAGCTCAAGCCGTTCGGAGGGCGCGTATTAGAAACCCCCTGCGAGCGCTCAGACGCAGGTATCAGGCAGGACATGACTGATCCCACAACTGTGCCGTTTGACGACGCCCAGTCATCCAATGGCCCCCGCGTGGGCAAGCTGAGGCAAAGACGGGCCCGCTCTCAGACCCGCCAGCCACCCATCCCGAGTTCTCCTCAGGCCGACATCGGAAGGAAGGCTCCTCTGCAACGCACCTAGGTCATTGACAGACTGGGGGCACCCGTCCACCCTAAGGAACACCCTCAGAGGAAGCGGACGGCCTGGTTCATCAACGATGCAGTTCGGGTGTTCGCATGCTATACCACGGCACACCAACCCGACACCCAATCTGATGACCTGAACCAGCCTCTGTCCCATTTCAGGAGGCCGCGTCATCAGGCCCAATACCCTACCCCAATAGGTCACATTGGCACTTCTGTCGGACCGCAGGCATAGGAACATGCAGAAGAGGTCCCAGTCGAGGACCGTGACCCTCCTATCAACGCGGAGCTGGTCAATAACGATCCTCCTGCAAATGAGTTCAAGAAGTGACCCTTGAGACTCTCGTAAAAGAGAACCGACATTTGAAAGCCCTCCTGGAGATCTCCTTCAGGAACGGGACCTTCACCCTCAGCAACCTGTTAGTCCTCCGGCCGAAGTATTGGCACCGCCGGCTGGGCACGATGGCGCCAACACCTCAGCGGTAGTTGCCCGAACCCTAACAGCAGATGGGTTCGGCACGCCGCAGGTTGAAGCTCAGCCACGAGCATCCAATACACCAGTGCTGGAAAGTCTCATGGCACAACGCCAGATGATCGAGCGGATTGTCGAGACAAAGCTCGCCCAGTATGGTGAAGGGGTTGCCACTATAGATCTCTATAGTGTGCCCTACCCACTTCACCACCAGTTGAAAAAGCTTCCTCTGGAGTATGCCAAGCCCCTGAAGCTATAGAAGTTTGATGGGCAAGGGTCTCCACATGAACACTTGGCCTACAATGTTACGGCCATGGGCGGGTTAGCGTTGGATGAATCATATCTCTTCCACTACTTCGCTACTTCACTTATGGGAATAGCCTTCCAATGGTATTCCCGCCTGAAGCCCAACTCAGTCATCGACTGGGTGGATCTCCAGAAAAAGTTCCTCAACTGTTTCCAAACAGTCGAGCAAAAGATCTCCCTGGCCAAGCTCTACTCTCTCCGACAGAAGAAGGCGTTAGCGCCCTCGACTTTATCAAGAAATGGCAAGACCTCAACATGAGGTGTGTCAACCCGCCAGTCCAAGAAGATGCCATCAGTATATGCCATCGAGGCTTGGCAGTCGAGGTCAGCGAAAAGCTTCTCGGCACCAACGTCAAAGGCTTCGACCAGCTCAACTTGACAGTCGCCGAAATAGAGATGTTCTTCGCCGATAACCCGAGCTACACTTCAGCAAAGGGTAAACAAATGCTAGAATGCCAGCCTGGTAAGGAGGAGAACATCATCAAGTTCATCCCCGCCGTTAAAGCCAGTAAGGAGGCCGAACCAAGCGGCCTAGACAAAAAGCCAGCAGACAAGCCGTGATCCCTCTTTCTCTGAGCGTATGAAGACACCCTTCTCCTTCAAAAAGGAACATACGAAGATGCTCTTCGACCTATGCATGGCCCAGAAGATTGTCGAGCTGCCAGAAATCCGCAAGCCGGACGAGGCTCTGAAGACCGATGATCTTGGCTATTGCCCATATCATCGCATGTTGGGTCACCCAATTGAAGATTGCTATGTCTTCAAGACTCAGGCGCAGAAGCTAATCCGAGACAGCCTCGTCAAAATGAAGAGTGGTCTCGTTGATCCTCCGCAACCACATACGTGGTCTAGGCCCGCTAAAGCAGCGCGTATGGTTCACTACTCGGCCAGCGTGGTCCATATGATGGCCACGTTTTCCCTCTCCGACGTCGAAGCAGGGAGCCCAGCACTAGTCTGGGTGAGCGTTCACTCTGGCATCCGGGGTGGAGGCCCTGGAATGATCGCAGACCCCTCTCCGTCCCAAAGGAGAGAACCCGGTGACTCTTCGATGTCCCCGTCGATAGGGGGCAAATCATGCCCTATGATCCACCGAAGACTACACTCACTGGGACTTTAGTCACCCCCAGTACTGCCCCTTCCATGCCAGAATCTGTCACACGATCGAGTCCTGTGAAGAAGTTCAGTACCTCATCCAGGAACAGATCCAATGGGAGCAGATCGATGCTGAGGGAAATTCCATGGCGCTCGTGAGACTTCAGCAAGCTGTCGAAGAAACCCTGAGCATCACCAAAGATGCACCGGAGCGGCCAGACCCCCCTCAAGAAAATGGGCATGGGGTGCCATACCAGCACACTCCAGAATTGTCACGCCCCGAGCCTTTATGACAGCGGAAGACTAGCTCGAGGAACGTGAACAGCCGGCATGGTAAGCCTCTTGCAAGCAAGAATGATCAGAGCGCAAGACAATCACACATAAGAATAATGCAATTGCATAATAATTAACTCAAACTCCAACTCATTTCATTAATACTCAAATATTCAAATACAACCACTAAATCAATCTTTCACCATACTAGACTCAAGAATAAGAAAATTACAAAGACTCCATCTAAACAATGTAGACTTCCTAAGTCTTCACTCATTCTTCATTCACTCTCGGACCCGCTATTTGAACATTCCAAATCCGATTCTGACTCACTTCCATCTCCTGAAAAGATTGAAAATAGGTAATGAGCACACTTGCCCAGTAGGTATCATCGTATTAACATGAAGGCACTATTAAAGTAATTAACATTTTAGCTTTAAAGGAATAAGGTAAAATCATGCGAATGCGATAAATCATGCGATTAAACCAAAGTAACAAGACGATCATGTAAGATAGAATGAGCAAGTATGAACTAGCAAGAATGTAACAAGAATATGATATGGTCTTTCATGAACAAGAATGTAACGAGAATGCACTTTCAATTTTCACTTTCACAACAATAAAGGTTACGCACTAGAACGTCAATCATGTAGCAATCCACTAGATTTTCACGAGTGCTCATGGATTTCACTTATTTATAAAGAAAGTACTCCCAGTGCAATGCGACGCCAGTAGCATCATATCCCATGGTTTATAATAGTATGTTTCCGCTAATCAGCCGAGGGGACTAGCATAGAGCCCTTGGACACAATCAGCACCCGAACTGCATCTTCACGTATAAATCAAGCTACTTCCATGAGTGTAACAATAAAGCGTGGCCAATAATATAAAAAATTCAATCAATAAGCTCATGACAATAATCATCAAAGAACGAATGCTTCAATTAAGAATATGAGAGATCAAGAATGATTTAAGACGATATTATGCTCATGGGAATAATTCGGTAGCACAACGGTACATTCGTTATCTTTCATAATTTAAATTAAGTTTCTTTGGCAATATGACAAGTCCTAGACCATCAATAATCCATCTAGGAACTTTAGAATATCAACCCTTTGGTCAAACCTCGGGTTAATGTACTCAAGAACTGTGACGGTCTAATACTGGGCCGTTACATGAACATAACGCTCTAGTATTGGGCCGTTACAATGGGCTGAATCCAGAATAAAATAGATATGGACTCAAACAATGTGACGGTCATATATTAGACCGTTGTATGAGCATGACGATCGAACACCGCTCTGTTAGGTGAGCCTGACGGGTTAGTGCAGGTCCGTTATATGAACAAGACTTAAAACTTTGATTTGTGCTTTTCTAGATAATTGGGCTTTCATGGTACAACCAACTTGGCGTCCTAGTGGGAATCCCAGGCTCGCGGAGAATTACGGAGGCCTTGAAAAAAGTTTCCTAGTCCATTGGAAGGAATATCCAATAGAGAGGTCCTCATGTTCAAGAATGTGTTCCTATAGTGCAAGAGTGTAACTAATGGACATATACCGGGATATATGCCATGTACTTAAAGAATTGACTCTATAGAAAAACAAAGAATGTGTCACGATATGAAATCATGATAAAAACTCCGTCAATACATCATTTGAAATCATAGAGTTAATACAAACTATAGTGCTTTGGCATGAAATTAACATATACTTGAAAATAACTCTAAATGCTTAAAGCATGCAATTTCCTATCATAAATCGTTCAATAAACTCAAAGTCATGAAATAAGGTCAAAACTTAGATAAATAGTCATACATATATATCAATTGGACCGATCTTGATTCTGTCCTAAGTTGACAGAACGCAGTGTTGTGTAACGGACTAGTCTGGGCGCGTCACATGAAGGTAACGGTCTAGATTAGGTTCGTCAGGTTTCTCATAACCCTTCAGTCGTCTACAGAGGTTGTGACGGATCAAGGTAGCTCCGTTACACGTCCCTGGCGATCTTACGATAGACCGTTAGGTCCTCTGCTATCAGAAAAATAGGAATTATAGAAATCTATGATTAAATCATGGCATACTAACTACTCTAATCATGTCAAAATGAGGACAAAGGCTATCTAGATGCATAGGCAGTAATGAAATAACAAGATAGTACCTTTTTATTTTCCATTAAGGCTAAAGCTATGCATGTATGCATGTCCCTACTTAAGCATGAAATTCATGATCTATAGTGCAAATAATCAAGCAAAATCAGAGGGCTTTTATCCCTAACATGTTGTTCTTGCCGTTCATGAGATAACATACCTCTTAACTAGGCTTTAAAGCTTCTAATTTGGTCTTCAAGACACGCCCTAGTTCTTCCCTTCCTGAGATTTTTCAACAATTTCACGTCGCTCTAACTCAGTCTCTTGACCTAAAGGGGTGAAATTTGGAGGGTAAGAAGATTAATATAAGGGGAACAAAAAGTTCTAAAGCACCAAATTCTAATTACCTCGTTTGGGCATCCTAATTCCTTGATCTTCAGTGGTCCTTTGCTCTGAATCTTGGGTTATTATGACAGAATCAACGACTTTAGAAGCCTTTATCTCCTTGGTTACTTGATCTCCTAACATGAAAATTTTGAGAGTTGTTAGACCTTCGTATTGGAAGTAAAAAGTTCCAAAGAACTTACCCGAAATTCTATCTCCTTACCTTGATTCTTCATGAGCCAAAAGTAAGGGTTGCTCAGTTCAGAACTGGGTTCTATTTATAGAGTTTTGGCTAGGGTTCAAGGATTTGAACGACTTTAGAGTCCTTAATTGGCTAAAACATGATCCCTAAGAGTCCCTAGGAATGTTATAAGTTCTCCCAAGTTGGTCTCTAGCCAAGAGAATCCCAAAGTTCCACTCTTTTTACAAGTTCTTCCTCTCACGGAATCAGCTGACTGTAACAGACTAGGTCTGGTCCGTTACATGTCTGTAACGGTCGCTCGATAGACCGTTAAATCAACTGGACGTGGTCATTCATCTTAATTCAAACTCTTTGGTTATTTATCCACTAAATTATCTAAATATGAGGTATTTATCCTTATAATTCGTGAATAGGTTAAATAACCTTCTAGAATATGGGCCAAACTTAATGGGCTTGGTCCTTAAACCTATTGGGTTTCAATTATTAAAGCTGGATTAATTACTTAACATAAATTGGGCCTAATGATTTATGTAACCCAATATTCATTAATTAATTTATTTAGACCTTTAATAATTCCATAAATTTCTTAATTATATCAGAAATAATTTATAAAAATTCTGGGGCACTACACCCTCCCCCACTTAATAAAATTTGGTCCCCAAATTTATAACATGAGTTTTTACGTAGAGTGTACGTACTTTAATGTATTAAAATTTAACATCAGGCGAATGGGTTAAAAGGGTGCCTTTAATCACTTCACCTGCCTCGTTTAGGATGGTATTTAATCGACCTCGCTTCCCTCGTCCGTTGTTATCCCTTGATGATTGTTCCTTTATGAGAGGACACATGGGCAAGCGATGTTCCCGACTTCCACATCTGAGACAAGCGTCGAGACGCTTCTAACATTCTTCTGCCGAGTGCCCAAATTTTTCATAAAATGAGCAAGCCGTGGAGACTTGCATTCTCTCTTCTTCTTTAACTTTCTTATTCTTTCCGTTTCCATTTCCATTTCTGTTACCGTTCCCATTACGGGACCTCTTAATGTGACAATTTTCATCCTCATCCACTTCTTTCTCTTCTTGCTTATCATGTTTTCGGGTTGACTTTTCTCCTCGGAGCCTTTCCACCTTCTCCATGGTTCTTTCACATAGATGCGCTGTTTGAACCATCTCGGTATAGGTGCGGATATTCTGAGTCCCAAGTTGTTGGATAAATCCGGGTCTTAAACCATCCATAAATCGGTTGGCTTTCAATACATCTGTGCTTACCAAGTGAGGAGCATAAGGTGCTAGTCGAGAGAATTGTAACTCATACTATGTCACGGACATCGTGCCTTATTTTAAGGAGGCAAATTCCATAGCCTTCATCTCCTTTACATGCTCGGAGAAGTACTTGGCTCGGAAAAGTGTAAGAAAACCTTCCCATGTATGAGGTGCATCTGTAGGTGGTGCCGGAATGGATTTCCACCATGTGCGAGCATCCTTATTGAGTTGGAACGTGGCAAGTCGAATCTTCTCCTGGTCGGTGCATTGCATGACATCGAATATTCGATTCATCTCGTCGATCCAATTTCCGCTTCATCTGGGTTAGAAGATCCAGAGAATCGTGGGGGATTTAAACTTCAAAAATTGCTGTGCAAGTTCCCCGCGCAAGCCCTTCCACAAGCTTGGGCCACTGTCTATAGGGCTTGGGTAAGTCCCGCAACAGTTTGCTGCATCTCGTCCCAGTTTACACGATGAGCCATTAAAAATCAAGGTACCTGAGAACATGGACATTTTTAGTTATTTAGAGTCGGGAAGATTTACCCTAAGATAATTTCTATATAACTATCTCATCCCGGGTTCTACCCAATTCTCGCATGGGTGGGGAATTTCTTCCTTAGTTTATAGGTAGGTCCTTAAACTTTGGACTTATCCTATGACATGATTCTTCTCCCTAAGTCCTGAGACTTAGGCTCTGATACCAACTTAACTATCACACCCCGAGCCTTTATGACAGTGGAAGACTAGCTCGAGGAACGTGAACAGCCGGCATGGTAAGTCTCTTGCAAGCAAGAATGATCAGAGCGCAGGACAATCACACATAAGAATAATGCAATTGCATAATAATTAACTCAAACTCCAACTCATTTCATTAATAATCAAATATTCAAATACAACCACTAATTCAATCTTTCATCATACTAGACTCAAGAATAAGAAAATTACATAGACTCCATCTAAACAATGTAGACTTCTTAAGTCTTCACTCGTTCTTCATTCACTCTCGGACCCGCTATTTGAACATTCCGAATCCGATTCTGACTCACTTCCATCTCCTGAAAAGATTGGAAATAGGTAATGAGCACACTTGCCCAGTAGGTATCTTCGCATCAACATGAAGGCACTATTAAAGTAATTAACATTTTAGCTCTAAAGGAATAAGGTAAAATCATGTGAATGCGATAAATCATGCGATTAAACCAAAGTAACAAGACGATCATGTAAGATAGAAGGAGCAAGTATGAACTAGCTAAGAATGTAACAAGAATATGATATGACCTTTCATGAAAAAGAATGTAACAAGAATGCACTTTCACTTTTCACTTTCATAACCATAAAGGTTACGCACTAGAACGTCAATCATGTAGCAATTCACTAGATTTTCACGAGTGCTCATGGATTTCACTTATTTATAAAGAAAGTACTCCCAAGGTAATGCGACGCCAGTAGCATCATACCCCATGGTTTATAATAGTATGTTTTCGGCAATCAACCGAGGGGACAATCAACCGAGGGGACTAGCATAGAGCCCTTGGACACAATCAGCGCCCGAACTGCATCTTCACGTATAAATCAAGCTACTTCCATGAGTGTAACAATGAAGCGTGGCCAATAATATAACAAATTCAATCAATAAGCTCATGACAATAATCATCAAAGAACGAATGCTTCAATTAAGAATATGAGAGATCAAGAATGATTTAAGACGATATTATGCTCATGGGAATAATTCGGTAGCACAACGGTACATTCGTTATCTTTCATAATTTAAATTAAGTTTCTTTGGCAATATGACAAGTCCTAGACCATCAATAATCCATCTAATAACTTTAGAATATCAACCCTTTGGTCAAACCTCGGGTTAATGTACTCAAGAACTGTGACGGTCTAATACTGGGCCGTTACATGAACATAACGCTCTAGTATTGGACCGTTACAATGGGATGAATCCAGAATAAAATAGATATGGACTCAAACAATGTGACGGTCATATATTGGACCGTTGTATGAGCCTGACGGTCGAACACCGGTCCGTTAGGTGAGCCTGACGGGATAATGCAGGTCCGTTATATGAACAAGACTTAAAACTTTGATTTGTGCTTTTCTAGATAATTGGGCTTTCATGGTACAACCAACGCGGCGTCCTAGTGGGAATCCCAGGCTCGCGGAGAATTACGGAGGCCTTGAAATAAGATTTCCTAGTCCATTGGAAGGAATATCTAATAGAGAGGTCCTCATGTTCAAGAATGTGTTCCTATAGTGCAAGAGTGTAACTAATGGACATATACCGGGATATATGCCATGTACTTAAAGAATTGACTCTATAGAAAAAAAAGAATGTGTCACGACGTGAAATCATGATAAAAACTTCGTCAATACATCATTTGAAATCATGGAGTTAATACAAACTACAGTGCTTTGGCATGAAATTGACATATACTTGAAAATAACTCTAAATGCTTAAAGCATGCAATTTCCTATCATAAATCGTTTAATAAACTCAAAGTCATGAAATAAGGTCAAAACTTAGATAACTAGTCATACATATATATCAATTGGACCGATCTTGATTCTGTCCTAAGTTGACAGAACGCAGTGTTGTGTAACAGACTAGTCTGGGCGCGTCACATGAAGGTAACGGTCTAGATTAGGTTCGTCAGGTTTCTCAGAACCCTTCAGTCATCTACAGAGGTTGTGACGGATCAAGGTAGCTCCGTTACACATCCCTGGTGGTCTTACGATAAACCCTTAGGTCCTCTGCTATCATAAAAATAGGAATTATAGAAATCTATGATTAAATCATGGCATACTAACTACTCTAATCATGTCAAAATGAGGAAAAAGGCTATCTAGATGCATAGGCAGTAATGAAATAACAAGATAGTACCTTTTATTTTCCATTAAGGCTAAAGCTATGCATGTATGCATGTCCCTACTTAAGCATGAAATTCATGATCTATAGTGCAAATAATCAAGCAAAATCAGAGGGCTTTTATCCTAACATGTTGTTCTTGCCGTTCATGAGATAACCTACCTTTTAACTGGGCTTTAAAGCTTCTAATTTGGTCTTCAAGACACGCCCTAGTTCTTCCCTTCCTGAGATTTTTCAGCAACTTCACGTCGCTCTAACTCAGTCTCTTGACCTAAAGGGGTGAAATTTGGAGGGTAAGAAGATTAATCTAAGGGGAACAAAAAGTTCTAAAGCACCGAATTCTAATTACCTCGTTTGGGCGTCGTAATTTCTTGATCTTTAGTGGTCCTTTACTCTGAATCCTAGGTTGCTATGACAGAATCAGCGACTTTAGAAGCCTTTATCTCCTTAGTTACTTGATCTCCTAACATGAAATTTTGAGAGTTGTTAGACCTTAGTATTGGAAGTAAAAAGTTCCAAAGAACTTGCCCGAAATTCTATCTCCTTACCTTGATTCTTCACGAGTCAAAAGTAAGGGTTGTTCAGTTCAGAACTGGGTTCTATTTATAGAGTTTTGGCTAGGGTTCAAGGATTTGAACAACTTTGGAGTCTTTAATTGGCTAAAACATGATCCCTAAGAGTCCCTAGGAATGTTATAAGTTCTCCCAAGTTGGTCTCTAGCCAAGAGAATCCTAAAGTTCCACACTTTTTGCAAGTTCTTCCTCTCACGGAATCAGCTGAGTGTAACGGATTAGGTCTGGTCCGTTACATGTTTGTAACGGTCGCTCGATAGACCGTTAAATCAACTGGACGTGGTCATTCATCTTAATTCAAACTCTTTGGTTAATTATCCACTAAATTATCTAAATATGAGGTATTTATCCTTATAATTCGTGAATAGGCTAAATAACCTTCTAGAATATGGGCCAAACTTAATGGGCTTGGTCCTTAAACCTATTGGGTTTCAATTATTAAAGTTGGATTAATTACTTAACATAAATTGGGTCTAATGATTTATTTAACCCAATATTCATTAATTAATTTATTTTGACCTTTAATAATTCTAGAAATTTCTTAATTGTATCAGAAATAATTTATAAAAATTCTGGCGCACTACAAGAATGACTCGAGTTTTGAACCGATAATCGAGAAGCTCTTGAGAAAGTGCGAAGGTGTAGGGAGTAGGATCTAGTCAAGAGACGCAGCCGAGTGACTTCTCGGTCAACGTCATCCATCCTCCTGTTACTCCGTCCCCTCTGGGATCCCAGACACCGCCAGTCGACCAGCCGTCCCCTGCCACTTCGGCCGTACAATGGTGGCCTTGGCGTAAGCTGGAATCCCTTCCATTTTTAGAAGAAGACACTGCCAGGCTTCTTCGGGTCCTTCTTGGCCGAGAGAACGTTCTGGTGGGCGAGACAACGATGGACTCCCTCTTGCTCTCCCCCTGTCCTACCTCCATCTCTGGCATCCGAGGATAGGAAGGGGAAGCAAAAGCAGGGTGAGGTCCCGGCCCAGCCGCGTCATGCCCCTCAGCCAGTGAGCCATCAGGTCCTCCCAGCTCACCCTCTGACCCAATCCAGACCACAAAGAAGACATCTTCGGAGTCTTCAGCGACTTCGGCTCGTATGACGGGTCCATCACCAAGAGGCCTAGTCAATGCACAGAGTAGGGGTAACTACCCAGAGCGACAATATTCTACAATACCTTCGGCTGTCGCCGGACCTTGCTCTCAACATGATCACAAAGGCAAGATTAAGGAGTAGGACAACAAGCACATCTTCCAGCCTGCTTCTCAGCAAAAGACACCGCCACCGCGGGTAAGGCATCAAACCGCGTATACGTCTTCGGACGCTGGCTCCAGTATACCAGCTCAGCAGAAGATACATCCCACGCCACCGCGGCTAAGGCATCAAACCGCGCATACATCTTCAGACGCCAGCACCAGTCTATTGGTTCCTCGTAGACTTCCATCGCCACCGCGGCTAAGGCATCAAACTGCGCACATGTCTTCGGATGCCAGTTCTAGTATCCCAGCATACCGAGAGTTGCCACTTGAGGTAATCGAGCAGGCAATCAATGCCACCTTCTAGATACAACAAGCGAATGTGCCTGGATTCAAATCTGGGCAAAGAAAGGTCGTTGAACTCACCCTTCCAAGACACTAGCTCGGAGATATCCTCATGGGGATTTATCAACTCCGGCCCCAGCACCTCTCCCTCCTACTCCCTTAGAGGCGGCCATCGCCAAGAAATAGGAGAAAAATAGAAAGAAGAAGCTCAGAATGCGGCTCAAGAAACAAGCTAAACTTATGCCGATGTCAACATTATGCCGCTCAAGACATTCAAGACTTTATATCTGACCCCATACCTCTAGAAGGTTCAAGAGGTCAAGATATCCGGTTTCAACCAAGACACCGAGGATGTCCTCGACCGGGTGGATGTCGATCTGGTGCTCGATGATTTCACCTCCAAGGTGACATTCTACATCATCGATGCAAGACATCACATAAGGTGCTATTGGGCAGACCCTAGCTCCATGAAAATTGGGTCATCCCATCAACTCTCCACCAATGCATCAAGTATGCCAAGGGCGGGGAACAACACACGGTCTTCGCAGACCTATCACCATTCACTCCAGCGGAATGCAATCTGGCCGACGCTGTGCTCTACTTCAGGGGGATTAGCCCATACCCCGTGATCAAGAGCAAAAGTAATGGTTGGCTCTCAGAGGAAGATGATGATGATCTCTTCTCCATTGATAAGGAGAAGGCCAAGCTACATCGGCTATGCCTCAGCTCCAAGTTAACCCCAGATCACCCCGAGAGGCGCAAGATCGACTTCGAGGCTAACCTTATTAGCCGAGCTATCGGCAAGAGTATATGCTTGCCACCAGACTGCATCCAGTTTCCATGTGCATCCGAATAGCACAGCGTGGAGTCGCTGGCGACATTTATTGTCACCTTCAAGCGACAACGCAGAAACAAGAAGAAGGCTAATAGGGACAAACCCATTGTCTTCTATAAGGGAGACAAGGTTCCTCAAGCCCCGCCAGATGACGGCTTCGGCTAGTCCAAACGAGCCGATGATACCCCTGAAGCAGTCCAGGTACTGGACGATCTACCGCCGCACATTCGGGAAATGTGTCTGAAGCAACACATCCCCCAATGGCAAGGTTCCGCACGACGTGAATATTTTCACCCATTGTGGACCCCTTCCTAGGTCCGGGGGCAACCCCCATCCTTTCATAAGGATACTAGGGGACTTGGCTATGACCAAGACCCGGACTTTTGTGTCTACTACGCGGTCAACGTCATAGGCTTGACACAGCCGGTCGACGACCGGGCTAAAGTCGAGGCCAAATTCAACAATTCTGGGAACGAGGATGAAGAGATCCTTATCTCGATCCCCGTCAAAGTCGACACTCCAGTCCAAGCAGTCAAGGAACCTTCCTCGCCTCCCTGCAAAGATATTGGGGCCGAAGAAGCTCCTCCTGCCACCCAGCCGGTCGAAGGACTCGGTTCAACAAACTCTCCTGATGAGGGGGGGGGGTCCAGAATACTAGCTATGAAGGATTGTCAGCTTTAGCAGGCAACTCCGGGGAAACCTCAGTAACCCCAGTTGACAACTGTTGGCCGAAAGCTGGCGACCCGGATCAATCCTTGATGGATTCCAGCAACAACAACTCTCCAATCCCATCGGTGTCAACCGGTGGCTTCAAAAATTAGGAAATACATGAAGCCGACACCGATGATGAGCATTTCATCAACTTCCAATCCACTCCTCCCGAGCTAGAGGACGGCGGTCAGGCGACTGTTGATGAACTCGTTGAAATCAACTTGGGCGGAGATGAAGCTCCCCAGCCCACGTTCATCAGCGCTCTCCTCACCGAGGCAAAAAGGCGGGATTATAAGCAACTCCTGCTCGAATACAAAGACTGCTTCACCTGGACATACAAGGAGATGCCAGGGCTAGACCCCTCCGTAGCGGAGCACGAGCTTGCTATTTCTCCCTCAGTCACTCCAGTAAAACAACCACAGCGGTGCATGCACCATGAGTTGGAACTCCAAGTTTCGACCGAAGTCAATAAAATGGCGAGGTCGACTTCATCGAGCCGTGTATCTACCCGATCTGGCTCGTCAACATAGTCCCAGTCAAGAAGAAAAGTGGTCAAGTCTGCATCTGCGTCGACATCTGAAACCTCAACAAAGCCTGTCCGAATGATGACTTTCCAGTTCCAATCATAGAAACAATGGTCGACATGACCACCGGACATGTAGCCTTGTCTTTCATGGACAGGTCTTCAGGTTATAACAAGATCTGGATGTCCCTCAAAGACAAGAATCACACAGCCTTTAGATCCCCTAAAGGGATTTTCATTTATAAGTGCATGCCCTTCGGTTTGAAGAATGTCGGCGCTACTTACCAAAGGGCCATGACCAAAATATTCGATGAGATGCTGCACAACATCGTAGAATGCTACGTTGACGACCTCGTCGTCAAGACTAAGAAGCGCGAAGACCATCTGCGTGATCTACGTCAAGTCTTCGAGCCACTTCGGCAATACGGGCTCAAGATGAACCCCATGAAATGCGCCTTCAACGTATCCAGCGATAAGTTTCTCAGCTTCGTCGTCTGATACCGAGGAATTGAGGTG
The DNA here is from genome assembly GCA_022559845.1 of Amorphophallus konjac. Lineage (NCBI taxonomy): Eukaryota > Viridiplantae > Streptophyta > Magnoliopsida > Alismatales > Araceae > Amorphophallus > Amorphophallus konjac. Next base: position 368,131,103 of record CM040123.1, read on the forward strand.
GACCCCAGCAAGATCAGAGCAATCCGGGAGCTCCCACCACCCAGCAACCTCACCGAACTCAGGTCCTTCCAAGGAATACTGACCTACATCTGGAGATTCATCTCTAACCTCTCTAGTCGATGCGCGCCCTTCAGCAAGCTGATGAAGAAAGATGCCCTGATGTGGGACGGACACGCGACCTGGGACTCTAGCTCACGGGTGTCCCTAGCGAGGGAAGACGTGGGACCGTGCGCGGTTGAGAAACCGGCAGTGAGTCTCGGGTATCGGCCTTTCCGCGTTAACTCGAGTCGAGTCACGGGACGGTCACTCACCCTCGCTCTCGCAGCGGTGATAAAATGATAACAAGCTAGATAATCTATCACTCATGCAGCGGCATATACAAAAATATACGAGTAAAGCAATGCTTACGAGGAGGGTGGCGAGTGTACCTCCACGCTCCGGGCGTGGGGAAGACGTTCCCGGCCAAGTACGGTAACTCCCGGTAACAACGGTAAAAGTTAATTATAACAGTGAATTTTATTGCCCACTCCACGCAGGGAGGTAAAGGGCTACAAGCGGGGCCCGGGAGGACCGACCCTGGGTTGACGGGCATCAATCTGGAGGTGCGTACGGCACGAACTCAGCCTGCTGGTCTGACTCGGCACTATTCCAACTCGGTGCTGCGCCAACTCAGTTGCTGACTCACTGGACAGCAAGCAACGATTTCCAAAGGAACATCACCTTCCTAAGATCTTCCGGAGGCGCCGCTTCGCTGGGACGATGGCAGGGCATCCCTGAACGACTCCCTGAAGGGGCGGCTCCTGAAGTTGATTTTTGATATTTATTTCTGAATATCTTCTGGACTGCAATTTTAGACATACACAGGGAATAGATCTGCAGGCCTCGGCGACACGAAGTAAATCTCTCAGATCCGGAGGTCGATCGAGGCGTGGCTGGTACCGTTGGAAAGAGAACTCATAGATCTACAACATATAAGTTTGACAGCTCCATCCACCAAAAGGATTGAAAATGAATAGGACTGTAACACTATTTTTGTTTCTGACTTGGACTGACAGACACACAGGGTAGCAAGGGATCTACCTGAAACTGACCTTTGACCGAGGGTCAAATGAATTTTCTAGACTCCACGAAATTATGGTCGAACGGGATATATGTGTGAAATATTGAGTAATTTTTTGGGATTTTTTGAAAATTTTTAAGGGGGTGGGGAAAATGCGACAAGGTGACTCTGTCCCGTAGATCTGCAAAAGGGCAGATTACTGAGAGGACAAATAAAAATATGGAAAAAATACCTAATGACTTCTAAATGACACGAAATTTGAACTGGAGGTTAAGGGAGATGGACAGAACAAACCCTAAAAATTAGGGCTCGATCAGACATCAAGAAGAAAAGATAAAAATCTGGAGGTGGGATTCTATCCTGATGGAGACAGAACTCCGATGTAGCGGCGGTGGCAGCGCGATGGCGGCACGAACGGCGGCGGCGACAACAGAGGGGGACTCAGAGGGGATAAGGAGAATGGGCTTCACACCCTGGAGGATTGGAGGAAGGAGAAGAACCAGGGAGAGAGGGGCGCACCCTCCTTGGAGGCTCCAAGTAATTTTCTGAAATTTCACTTCATTAATTCTACTAAAATTGTGAAATATAAGCTATTTATAATAATTGTAAAAAGACTCTTAATACCATCAGATCTAGGGTTAGGGAGGGCAAACTAGGAAGGCCAAAACTAATTAACCCATGTGGTTTGGAACCACATTAAATAAAAATAAAAGAGGGTTAGTGGAGGGGGGCGCCCCCTTGACCAAGGGGTTCCAAATTGGACTTTTTGTCCACCTTGTCTCCCATGTGTCCAATTGACCTTCTAGATGCCACCTATGCTTTTGACTAGCCCCACATGGATGAGGTGGACAAATGGGGAAGGAGTGAGGGTCCCTTTACTGGACCTACTGACAATTTGCATAAAAACCCAAAGAATCCAAGGGAATGACAAAGTGGCTTATAAAGCCTTACAATTGCGTACATACTTTCCCAAGGATATAAAAATAAACTAAAGGACATAAATATAAAAATAAAAAGTCATTGCTCGGTGTAGATTCCCATCAATTCTCCCCGGGTGGGAAGTGATAGGGTGCTATGCCCAGATACAGAGGGGGGTGAATGTATCCCCTTCAGAAATAATGCCCAAATTAAAACACAGATGCTAGACGCAATCACAGAATAAAACTAATTCAATTAAACTCATGAGCAAACACATGGAGCGCGCCTAAGCAATCATCTAGCGGAAGCAAACACACAGACAAACCACTGCTCAAGAGATTTTTTAGGTGGTTCGGTCACCAAGACCTACGTCCACCCCTCACTCCCAACCGGAGTGAGGCTTCCACTAGCACAAGCTAGAAAGCAGACTCAGTCTGCAAACAAGTTACTGCCACACAGCTTGACCAGGGGAACAACCCCCCCTCTTCCTCCAAACCGGAGGGACACCCCAAGTGACTCCCAGCCACTTGGAAACCAGAGACTAGGTCTCTCTTCCTCCAGACCAAGAGGGAACTCACTAGTGACTCCCCGTCACCAGCAAACCAGAGGTCGAAGACCTCTCTTCCTCCAGACCAGGAGGGAACCCTGGACTTGCAACCCACAAGCCCAGAACCAAAGATCAGATCTCCCTTCTCTTGACTCCACAGGAGGAACCCGACCTCACTACTGAGAATCGGAAGAACAATAGTAACCTGAGTAACAAAAGGAAAAATAAGAAAACATAAAAAGCACAGCGACAAAAGCTGGAAATGAAACACAAGAAATATAGCTCTCAATGAGCATAGTCGTTCTGGATTTGATTCACGAACAGACTGAACAGATCTTCAATAGAACTCTCTCCTCTCTTCCTTTCTTCCTCTTCTTTCTTCTTCTCAGCTCACGCAATCTTTCTCTTCTCTGCTCTCCTTTTCACTCTCAATGTCTTTCTCTTTTCTTTCAATCCTCATGAGCTCTCTCTTTCTCTTTTTCTTTCTTCTTCTTCTGCTTCTCTGCTTCTTTTCTCACAGTCTCGATCAGTCCTCTTCTATTCTCATCATTTCTCTTCAGTGGACGAAGGCTTCTATTTATATCAGCTTTAGCAGGTGCTAGGGCGTGTGTCCTTCAGGTTCCCGCCCAGAGAGCACCTCAGATCACGTGCCAGGCATCATCCTCGGTTCACGCGCCCAGTCATTAACCTGAGTCATCTGCAGACAGAGACAAAACGAAATGAAACGAATTAGTTAGTTCAGGCTTTTAACAACGAGTGTATATACTTTAGAAGTAGTAAATGAGTAAGTGTGTACACTGAGAGAGTGTATAGACTTGTAGGTCTTCATGCGACCTCAGTGTATATACTTGCTGAAGAATGCATTATCATAACAAGGGGAATGTGTGGACTTCTGTGAAATGTATGAAGTCATCGAGTGTATAGACTTAGGGACATCAATTAGGCAAGTGTGTACAACATGAGAGAGTGTATATACTTGCTGTGAAGAACAGCAATGTGTAGACTTGTGAAGCATAACTGTATGCAGTGTATAGACTTCAATGAATGCAATGCATGCACAATGATGCAATGTATAGACTATGAAGATATGTGTGTGAAGCTCAACAATGTATAGACTATGCAACGGCATCAAAGTAACATATCGATGTACAGACTTTGGCTTGATCAATGCACACTGCACAAATGGATGTACAGACTTGAAGTGGCATGTAGCAGACGATGAACAGCCAAGCATGTATAGACTTACCAATGCGAGCACAGGCTGTACACACTTTGATTGCGTGCAAGAGAACGCAGTGTACAGACTTTGCTGTGAAGAACAATGCATGAATGCAGTGTATAGACTTGCTGTTAACATGCATCAGAACCTAATGTACAGACATGCTGTCCCTGCAGCTGACGACTCCAGTGTATAGACTTGCTGAGGGAAGGGCTGTACAGACTTTAATCAAAGCAAGGCATTCGAGTGTATAGACTTCATGATGTGTAGACTTTGGCACAAGAAACGGTTGTACAGACTTTAGCTCAACAGCGATGTATAGAGTTTTGAAAACTTGAACGACGAAGCATGCTGTACAGACTTTGAGCATTGTATAGACTTTTCGAAGCACATGCCTTGGCTGTACAGACTTCAGACTTGAACGTGTGTGCTGTGAACGATGTATACACTTGGAGGCCCTTGAAGGGTGTACAGACTTGAAGAACCGAAGCCAATGTAGAGACTTGACGAATGGCTCAGCAATGTATAGACTTGGTGAGCTTCAGAGCACAATGTGCAGACTTTACCACTGTATAGACTTGAAGTTCTGAACGTAGGTAAAGGCTGGGATTGTATAGACTTGCATAGTGCTGCCAATGTATGGACTTCCAATGAATGCGACCGCTGTACAGACTTGCTCAAACAGACCGATGTATAGACTTGCCAACGAGAGGGCTGTACAGACTTGAGCAATGCAAAGGCAATCGGATGTATAGACTTGGGCTGTACATACTCGGAAGGCTTGAAGTCGATGTACAGACTTGGAAACCGATTTGCAAAGGCTGATGTATAGACTTGAAGGTTCACAGGATGTATAGACTTCAAATGCAACAGAAGACTCTGTATTGACATTGAAGATGCAAGCGATGTACAGACTTGGGGTTCCACTGTGGATGTATAGACTCTGAAGAAATGAGGCGATGTGCAGACTTGGCGCCTTGAAGGAGGTATAGACTTTAGTTGAGCAAGCTACAGTGCCGTTGTATGGACTTGATCTTCAAGGAATGGCTGTACAGACTTTGAAGGCTTAGCGGAGGATGTACAGACTTTGAATATGAAAACCAATGTATGGACTTCAGGTGAAGACCAATGTACAGACTTTGAATATGAAAACCAATGTATGGACTTCAGGTGAAGACCAATGTACATACTTTGAATATGAAGACCAATGTACATACTATGAGAGCTAAGGCCAATGTATTGACTTGCGAAACTGGGGGGTCGACCCATCAGAAATGGGGGGTCGACCCACAACTGCCCAGTCAATGCTGACAGAGTGTAGACATGATCAAGTAGTACAAGTGCCAATGTATACACTTGAAAAACCGATGTGAAGACTATGCATGAGACGGTGAGCCATGTACAGACTTTGAAGCTTAACAGAGACACAGGATGTACAGACTTCATGAAATGCATGCTATTCAATGTACACACTTGAATTCATGCAAGCTGATGTATAGACTTCAGTTGAAGCCAACCGAAGAGTGTATAGACTACACTTATCTGGGGAGTCGACCCATCTAGAAAGGGGGGTCGACCCACACTAAGCTGACTGTGATGATGCAAGGATGTTTAGCCTGAACAGAATTCCACAAGCAGAGTGAAGCAACTGATGAATGTGTATATGAATGCTTCATGAAGCAGATAACATGGCTGAACATCAAATATGCAATGCTTTTAGACCTGGTAAACTAACAGAACAACAGACTGACTGAACATATGAAGATGACTCATATAGCAAGATGACTCACAGTGATTAACTCACAACAAAAACCAATCATCAAATGATTAACTCACATCAAAGCCAATCATCAAAATCACAGGGGCACAACAATCTCCCCCTTTTTGATGATGGCAACACTACACTGTGAGTAATTCTGATGACACAAACTATTCTCCCCCTTTGACTTCATCAAAAAGAAAATAGTTTGAGAAGTTAAAGCATGTTTAAAAATTCAGTCAATTTCTCCTCCATGCAATAAACAAGATGAACCGTGGAGAGGTATGAATGCAGAATTGCAGATGCAACTAGAAGTGCAATACCTCCCCCTAAATACATGAATGCAAAGACACAATTGTTACCAATTGAGATGAACATGATTCAATATTACAAGGAAGCTCCCCCTGAGTAGATGCCAATTGATATGCATCTGTTGCATTTCTCCCAATTGATATGGGTGAGAGGGAGACCACAGAGGCATTCAAGGATAAGTTCAGGTCAATGAATCAAGGACAGTGAGCAGAAGAGTTTCAAATTACAGATCTTCAAAGAAGCTCCAAGCACAAGAAGTTCAACACGATTTTCAAGGAGATATCAGTCTCATAAATCCAAAATATAATTTTTCAAGGTCTTCCATTATAAGGGCTTATGAATGAAGCTTATTGATCAGCATGGTTTAAACATGATGTATGCAGAGTTTATCAATAAAATTATGTATTGATATCTAAAACCATGGTTTAATAAAAATAAACCAAGCCCTCATTTTTATCTTGATTAACCTCCCTTTCTCTTACACAATCAAATTTATTGACTTCAATCGGAATTACATGCACTAGAATTGAGATCAAGCATTTATGAAGTCATGTGAATTTGTATAGGGTTGTAGCAATTTGATTTTAGCATCAATATTCAGATATTTCAATTTATTCAACAATTTTTCATGCTACAAATTTTACGAGCACTCTAGTTCAGTGCACACCTTGTAACTATAGGATATACCTTGATCAGAGGCCAATATCCCTAAGCACTTAGTGTGACTCACAGTCATGCTTTATATAAACAGAGGTAGCATTTACACATCATGACACACTACAAATCATTTCTTGATGAGTGAGTTGTATTTCTCAGTGTGCATGCCATTGCTCTGCCTGATTAACACTCATTCTTAAGTAGAGTTAACTATGGCACCTCATGACACAGTCCTTTGGACATGTGTTTCTCAGTGACCAAAGTCATTGCTCTGACAGAAATTACCCTTTAGACATTTCAGAAAAGTTCATTTGCTTCAAATCAATAATAATTTCATGTACTTAACCAAATAAAGCCATGTATTCAATAGTGTAGATTTCAGAAGATTTTACAAGACACAGCATGAAACAGATGGTTAAAGTTTATTAAACATGATTCAGATATTTTTAAGAGATTTTAAAGTCAAACTCCATGAATACATTAAGCTTAAACCACATGAGTTATTTTAGACATTCATAAAATCATATAATAGAAGATTCCTAGTTCAAGTGTTTTCAGATTTATGATCGAGATAGTCCCATTGAAATCTTCATGAAAGACTGATGGAATTCAGATATCAAATGATAGAGGAGATTTTGAAGCCCAGTGTTTTTCAAATTGTGATCAAGGTTTGTTAACAAAATCAATAAGAAAGGATATGCAATGAGTTCTCACACGAGTATGCATTTGACAACCTACATGCAATGCATTGACTCCCCCTGACAATATGCATTTAGTCACTCTTTTTGGCATCTTTCAATGTAAGGAAATGCGATGCACTATATGTATGCAAGGACATGCAAACACTCAACATTGGATGCTATGCAAAGACATGCAATTAACTCCCCCTGAAAAATATGCAATGATTTGCACTGAAGACTGAACATATGACAATGTGACTTATGCTCAATCAGACTGCCCTATTAAGCAAGATGACCCATGGTACCAGGCGGAGCACTTGGTCTAAAAGACCACCTCACACATAGCAAGAACCTCCAGACAGATTTTCTTACCTTTTGGTAGCTTACCATTTATATACCATAGAGGTCAATCATGATAATTCAACATGCAGTCCTATATGCAATCCAGATTTTCAGTGAGCTATGCAACAAACAAATTTCAAACCACATTCATATGCAGTTCAGATTTTTCATAAATTTCAGAATGTAATTTGTTTTCAGAGATTATGCATAACAACAATTATCAAACAATTACAATTGGCATATGTATGCATCAGATGCAGACAACCCTTTTTAATCTGATATTTACACAGAACACTCAGCAAGTGTATGATCAAAAAATTATGCAAATGGTAGATGATGAATGAAAATGCAAAATCAGATCTAATGTGCTATGCAATAAGACTAAGAACTGGAAGTGTAAGAAATTTACCTGAAAGATTCAGGAGGGGTTTTCTTCTTGAGTGCCTTGGATTGTTACCCCTCTTTATTCTTCAGCTTCCAAGGCATACCTGTAATACAAAGCTTATTTTGCACAAACATGTACTCAAGAGGTCTTGGGTCCTGAAGTGATAGTATCACTCCTAGCAGATTTTCTCAGCACATTTTTAACTTGATGATTATTAAATTTCATCAGAGGATGACCATCCATCAAATGTCCAGATTTTCCATAATGATGGCAAGAAGCAGCAGTTTTCAGATCTGATTTATGCACATTCTTGTTAGCATGAATTCTATGTGCATATGCATGAAATCTTTTGTTAACAGAATAAAAATTCTGTTTACCAAAACCAGTTTGGTTTTGATATCCTGCCAGCCAACAGGTTGCAGCCCTGTGACCTGGCTTTCCACAGTTATAGCATGAAAAAATAGACTTTAGGTTCTTTTTATGCACATCATTATGAACATGAATTTTATGTGCATTGGCATGGAAATTTCTGTTATTTGCATGACCAAACTATTTTCCATAATCAAAACATTCAAAGTTTTTCCTTTTAAAAATAACTTTGTTCTTTCTGAGAGCATTTGTACTTGTAGGGAATTTAAACCTTTCAGAGATGAAAATTTTCCCTTGAGCATGCCAACAGTCCTTGACTGTGTGGCCATGCTTTCCACAGTGAGAGCAATTGAGAGAATTTCTTCTATAAGAACCTGACCAGCATTCAGAGGCCCTGTGGCCTATTTTTTTGCAGTTAAAACAGATGATGTGCTGTTCTTTGAAACAGATTTGTTCATATTAAAAACATGCTGATTTGCAAAGTATTTTGTATGATATGAACATGATTTTTCCTTACCACTTGCAAACCAGCAATGAGCAGTAGTGTGTCATACTTTATCACAATTAGAACATGTGACACTCTTTTTCTTAGGGACAGGAAACTTGACCTGCGAATCCCTACCATGCTTTTCTCTAGCTTTCAGATCATCTGATTTCATTAAGTTACATTCATGCATCAAGTGGCCAATCTTGTGACAGTAATGACATTTCATGATTTCTCTTTTATGTGCATGTCTAGGTGTATCAGTGTGTTTTACAGCATGCACATTTTCACTTTGATTCAATCCCTTCTTTACATGACTGACCTTTTCCATTTTTCCAGTTTGTTTCTGATTCTTCTGAACATTTGGTTGTTTATTTTCTGAGGTGGTGGCAACATCTGATGCTTTGATAAAAGATGTCATTAGCTTGTTTTTGAAAGCCTTTTTATTGACATTGTTGTAGCCTAACCCTTCCTTTTGAGTATTGACCTTAACACCTAACAACCTGTCCAGATTTTCTTGTCCATCAACAAATTTAGACAAAGATTTCCTCAAGTCTAGGATTTCATATTCTAGAGAGGCAATATGTAACTCATAACTTGCAGTCTCTTGTTCACTGCAATTGACAGCTTCACTCAAAACCTTGTTGGCAATTTTGTATTCTTCAATCTCCTTTCTCAGATCGTCTTCTTTTTCAGTTTCATTTGTACAGATGACTTTTCCTTTCTCCAATGTAAGAAGTCTTTCAGACATGCCACTATTTAACAGCTTCAATTTTTCAATTTCTTCTTTAAGCTTATCATTCTGAACCAATTCATTTATTAGAAGCTGGTCTTCTGAATTGACTTCATACTTTATTCCATTTTCAATTTCCTTCATTTCTCTTTGTTGTTTTTCAAAATCTTTCTGTAATTCTATGTTTACAGATTTTATGGCATTCAATTTTTCAGCAACCAAATTTTTCTCTTGCTCAAGTTTCCCAAATTTTTCTTCATTATATTTAACAGATTGTTTCATAGAGTCATTTTCAGATTCTAGCCTACTTAGTTCAGACTTAACACATTCAAATTTTTCCAGCAAATTCTTATCCTGAACAGAATCATTACAAGTTAGGCTAAGCTTCTTCTCAAGTTCAGAGATCTCTTTTACATGATCTTGATTCTCAATCTTCAGCAACGAAATTTGCTTTTTCAACATTTGAATATCAGACATAAAAGCATCATGAACATTTTTCAGTTCAGCACAGTTTTTACATGGAGAATTGAAATTATCTGACCTACTATTCTTCTTCAATTTTTGTATTGTTTTCTTAACTGTTCATGAGACTCTAATAATTCAGCATATGAATTTTCCCAGTCATCCAAGGTATAGTTCTCAAAGAGATTTACCTCATCATCATCATCTTCTTCATTTTGGCTGCCACTTTGATTGCTTCTGTCAGCCATCATGCAGTTGTCCTCATTTCTCTTCTGAGTTCGCTTCAGCATGTCTAGAATATCTTTAGCAGAGCTGCAATCTAAGAAACATGAATGAAAAGCTCTATCAGTAGCTACCTTCATTAGATTTATATATATCTGATTCTCTTCATGCATTGATTTATGAATGTCAGTCCATTTGGACTTTTTCTTTGGTAGTTCATGAGGACCGTGTGAAATCACTTTCCATAGGTCTGGATTAACAGATTTAGCATAATTTTTCAGACTAGCAAACCATACACTAAAATTGGAACTGTTGAAAACTGGTGGTTCACCCATGGAAACAAACAGATATAATGCAACAGGAATATTGATGCACCAAAAGCAAATAAGCACCTAAGACAGCAGGATCGGATCTGCAGGTCGCTGGACCTTCTATGCAGACACCGCTCTGATACCAATTGATAGGGTGCTATGCCCGAATACAGAGGGGGTTGAATGTATCCCCTTCAGAAATAATGCCCAAATTAAAACACAGATGCTAGACGCAATCACAGAATAAAACTAATTCAATTAAACTCATGAGCAAACACATGGAGCGCGCCTAAGTAATCATCTAGCGGAAGCAAACACACAGACAAACCACTGCTCAAGAGATTTTTTAGGTGGTTCGGTCACCAAGACCTACGTCCACCCCTCACTCCCAACCGGAGTGAGGCTTCCACTAGCACAAGCTAGAAAGCAGACTCAGTCTGCAAACAAGTTGCTGTCACACAGCTTGACCAGGGGAACAACCTCCCCTCTTCCTCCAAACCGGAGGGACACCCCAAGTGACTCCCAGCCACTTGGAAACCAGAGACTAGGTCTCTCTTCCTCCAGACCAGGAGGGAACTCACTAGTGACTCCCCGTCACCAGCAAACCAGAGGTCGAAGACCTCTCTTCCTCCAGACCAGGAGGGAACCCTGGACTTGCAACCCACAAGCCCAGAACCGGAGATCAGATCTCCCTTCTCCTGACTCCACAGGAGGAACCCGACCTCACTACTGAGAATCGGAAGAACAATAGTAACCTTAGTAACAAAAGAAAAAATAAGAAAACATAAAAAGCATAGCGACAAAAGCTGGAAATGAAACACAAGAAATATAGCTCTCAATGATCATAGTCATTCTGGATTTGATCCACGAACAGACTGAACAGATCTTCAATAGAACTCTCTCCTCTCTTCCTTTCTTCCTCTTCTTTCTTCTTCTCAACTCACGCAATCTTTCTCTTCTCTGCTCTCCTTTTCACTCTCACTGTCTTTCTCTTTTCTTTCAATCCTCACGAGCTCTCTCTTTCTCTTTTTCTTTCTTCTTCTTTCTTCTTCTTCTGCTTCTCTGCTTCTTTTCTCACAGTCTCGATCAGTCCTCTTCTATTCTCATCATTTCTCTTCAGTGGACGAAGGCTTTTATTTATATCAGCTTCAGCAGGTGCTAGGGCGTGTGTCCTTCAGGTTCTCACCCAGAGAGCACCTCGGATCACGTGCTAGGCATCATCCTCGATTCACGTGCCCAGTCATTAACCTGAGTCATATGCAGACAGAGACAAAACGAAATGAAACGAATTAGTTAGTTCAGGCTTTTAACAACGAGTGTATATACTTTAGAAGCAGTAAATATGTAAGTGTGTACACTGAGAGAGTGTATAGACTTGTAGGTCTTCATGCGACCTCAGTGTATATACTTGCTGAAGAATGCATTATCATAACAAGGGGAATGTGTGGACTTCTGTGAAATGTATGAAGCCATCGAGTGTATAGACTTAGGGACATCAATTAGGCAAGTGTGTACAACGTGAGAGAGTGTATATACTTGCTGTGAAGAACAGCAATGTGTAGACTTGTGAAGCATAACTGTATGCAGTGTATAGACTTCAATGAATGCAATGCATGCACAATGATGCAATGTATAGACTATGAAGATATGTGTGTGAAGCTCAACAATGTATAGACTATGCAACGGCATCAAAGCAACATATCGATGTACAGACTTTGGCTTGATCAATGCACACTGCACAAATGGATGTACAGACTTGAAGTGGCATGTAGCAGACGATGAACAGCCAAGCATGTATAGACTTACCAATGCGAGCACAGGCTGTACACACTTTGATTGCGTGCAAGAGAACGCAGTGTACAGACTTTGCTGTGAAGAACAATGCATGAATGCAGTGTATAGACTTGCTGTTAACATGCATGAGAACCCAATGTACAGACATGCTATCCCTGCAACTGACGACTCCAGTGTATAGACTTGCTGAGGGAAGGGCTGTACAGACTTTAAGCAAAGCAAGGCATTCGAGTGTATAGACTTCATGATGTGTAGACTTTGGCACAAGAAACGGCTGTACAGACTTTAGCTCAACAGCGATGTATAGAGTTTTGAAAACTTGAACGACGAAGCATGCTGTACAGACTTTGAGCATTGTATAGACTTTTCGAAGCACATGCCTTGGCTGTACAGACTTCAAACTTGAACGTGTGTGCTGTGAACGATGTATACACTTGGAGGCCCTTGAAGGGTGTACAGACTTGAAGAACCGAAGCCAATGTAGAGACTTGACGAATGGCTCAGCAATGTATAGACTTGGTGAGCTTCAGAGCACAATGTGCAGACTTTACCACTGTATAGACTTGAAGTTCTGAACGTAGGTAAAGGCTGGGATTGTATAGACTTGCATAGTGCTGCCAATGTATGGACTTCCAATGAATGCGACCGCTGTACAGACTTGCTCAAACAGACCGATGTATAGACTTGCCAACGAGAGGGCTGTACAGACTTGAGCAATGCAAAGGCAATCGGATGTATAGACTTGGGCTGTACATACTCGGAAGGCTTGAAGTCGATGTACAGACTTGGAAACCGATTTGCAAAGGCTGATGTATAGACTTGAAGGTTCACAGGATGTATAGACTTCAAATGCAATAGAAGACTCTGTATTGACATTGAAGATGCAAGCGATGTACAGACTTGGGGTTCCACTGTGGATGTATAGACTCTGAAGAAATGAGGCGATGTGCAGACTTGGCGCCTTGAAGGATGTATAGACTTCAGTTGAGCAAGCTACAGTGCCATTGTATGGACTTGATCTTCAAGGAATGGCTGTACAGACTTTGAAGGCTTAGCGGAGGATGTACAGACTTTGAATATGAAAACCAATGTATGGACTTCAGGTGAAGACCAATGTACATACTTTGAATATGAAGACCAATGTACAGACTATGAGAGCTAAGGCCAATGTATTGACTTGCGAAACTGGGGGGTCGACCCATCAGAAATGGGGGGTCGACCCACAACTGCCCAGTCAATGCTGACAGAGTGTAGACATGAACAAGTAGTACAAGTGCCAATGTATACACTTGAAAAACTGATGTGAAGACTATGCATGAGACGGTGAGCCATGTACAAACTTTGAAGCTTAACAGAGACACAAGATGTACAGACTTCATGAAATGCATGCTATTCAATGTACACACTTGAATTCATGCAAGCTGATGTATAGACTTTAGTTGAAGCCAACCGAAGAGTGTATAGACTACACTTATCTGGGGAGTCGACCCATCTAGAAAGGGGGGTCGACCCACACTAAGCTGACTGTGATGATGCAAGGATGTTTAGCCTGAACAGAATTCCACAAGCAGAGTGAAGCAACTGATGAATGTGTATATGAATGCTTCATGCAGCAGATAACATGGTTGAACATCAAATATGCAATGCTTTTAGACCTGGTAAACTAATAGAACAGTAGACTGACTGAACATATGAAGATGACTCATACAGCAAGATGACTCACAGTGATTAACTCACAACAAAAACCAATTATCAAATGATTAACTCACATCAAAGCCAATCATCAAAACCACAGGGGCACAACAAGAAGAACTCGACCCCATCGAGTAAGGGGTACGGCTGCTCGAGTAGCTCCGGCGGATCCGTCACCGAACCTAGAAGCACGGAGTACGCTCCACTCCAAGCAATCGACACCTGCTCATCCCGTATAGATTCGATATGCGCACGCTACCATGGGAATGAGGCCAGAGGTGGACACTCCGGGGTGGGGTCACTCTCAAAGGAGCGAAGGCGGCTCGAAGACTCACTAGGAATCACCGCTTGTCCCTTATGTGACTAGATCCGACATATGAAGTAAAACTGATCCCGAAGTCCGACTAGTCTCGAACTCGTAAGGGACTAACAACGCGAGCGTACAAACCGACTCGACTTGATGTATGCATAAACACACGATAGACAAACGAAACAAAGACTTACAAAGACCCTAAACAAACCTAATGTTAGTCTGACCTACGCATAGGCGATGGTGGACTAGGACACCTGAATATGTGCCATGCATACACTAGATGTACTCGATGGTTGACGGAATGGGCGACTCCTAGACACCCTAAGTTGTACCACTCATGCATTGGTGACCTATTGGATTTGGGTGGGGAAGGGCTAGGAGATCCAAAACTACCCTCGTCATTACCCCTACACGTAGGTACAGCTTGCCAACTAGACCGAGGGGTAGGGGTGGGATAGTGAACTCCTTGGAAGAAGTGGAGTGAATATGATAGCTCGGGAGGTTCACTAGTGAAGGGGTCAAAAGGGTCAAAGAAGGTATGACCCCATGAAGTGGGTTCCCCCATGACTCGGTCCCAATTTAAGAATTCATAACCACCGTCATACATTGTGGTCGGTGGGACGATGGTCAGGTCTAATAAATAGGATTCCTCCCTTGGACAAAAGGGAACGAAGTCAGACTCGGCCGGCATCGGGAGGAATAGAAGAATCTCCGTGGTGACACAACCCACAGTGCACATGGAGGTAATGGACCCTATGGCCGGATGGGTGAAGCTACGACTATTGGGTTGGTCGAAGCCTCGGTCCAATAAGTGTGTCAACTTCCATTGCCAACCTAAACCAAGAATAAGGTCACCCAATGTATCAACATGGTGACTAGTCGGAATGTCGTGTGGTAGGAGTTGATGGACACTAGAGGTAAGGTGGGGTCCATAGATGGGTAAGGAGGTGGGACCAAGCCATCTTTGAGCCAACTAACAAGTGGCTCGGCTCTGTATAGCGTACCCGTTAGAAACACGGGTGGCTCGGGCTTTGGTGGCTCCAAATGAGAGGGCTCCGAAATAACATCGGAAGGTGAGGGTGACAATGGAGCACTCTCAGGTGGTGAAGGATTGTCCTCCTCGTGGAGAAGGGGTCCTTGGGGTGACACCGGGATGTAAGGCTCGGGCAAGCCTAGGCCATCCACTCACGGACTCAACCCTTCCATCCGATCTACCGCTGTGGTCAACACATCCAAGCATGTATCCAACCCGTCTATACATGTAGTCAACTCTTGCATTTGTCCCATAAGGGCTTGGAACATGGCGGCCACTTCAACGGAACTAAGGGCTCGGGGTGCGGCCATGGTTGCAAAGATGGGGTTGGATCCAATAGGAATGGATATACAAGGCCATTTTTTTTATTTTATAAGAAAAATGTTATGCCAACTAATGCAAGCACCTAGACACGACTTAGAATGCGATGCAAATGCAAAGTTGAAATGGGACTCGACTACACACCTAGACAAAACCAAGATTCGGTACGTGACGGAGTTAATTGATCCGAAGATCACTCGTGCAAGTGTGCGGCCTTCCCGATAGGCGTAGCCTAACGTTCGGACAACACCTTTTGATATACCGACTAATGGTATGTAAATGTGACACTTAGACCGACTTAGACTTAGACTCGACTTAAACGACTTTTTCTTTGTTTGAAGTTTTAAACAGCCTAGACTCAACTGGGCTCTGATACCAAATTGATGCGGGACGGACACGCGACCTGGGACTCTAGCTCGCGGGTGTCCCTAGCGATGCAAGACGTGGGACCGTGCGCGGTTGAGAAATCGACAGTGAGTCTCGGGTATCGCCTTTCCGCGTTAACTCGAGTCGAGTCACGGGACGGTCACTCACTCTCGCTCTCGCAGCGGTGATAAAATGATAACAAGCTAGATAATCTATCACTCATGCAACGACATATACCAAATTATACGAGTAAAGTAATGCCTACGAGGAGGGTGGCGAGTGTACCTCCATGCTCCGGGCGTGGGGAAGACGTTCTCGGCCAAGTACGGTAACTTCCGACAACAACAGTAAAAGTTAATTATAACACTGAATTTTATTGCCCACTCCACGCAGGGAGGTAAAAGGCTACAAGTGGGGCCTGGGAGGACCGACCCTAGGTTGACGGGCAGCAATCTGGAGGTACGTACGGCACGAACTCGGCCTGCTGGTCCGACTCGGCACTATTCCAACTCGGTGCTGCGCCAACTCGGTTGCTCACTCACTGGACAGCAAGCAACGATTTCCAAAGGAACGTCACCTTCCTAAGATCTTCCGAAGGCGCCGCTTGGCTGGGACGATGGCAGGGCGTCCCTGAACGACTCCCTGAAGGGGCTGCTCCTGAAGTTGAGTTTTGATATTTATTTCTGAATATCTTCTGGACTGTAATTTGGGACCTGCACAGAGAACAGATCTGCAGGCCTCGGCGACAGGAATTAAATCTCTCAGATCCGGTGGCCGATCGAGTCGTGGCTGATACTGTTGGAAAGAGCACTCATAGATCTACAACATATAATTGTGACAGCTCCATCTACCAAACGGATTGAAAATTAATAGGACTATAACACTATTTTTGTTTCTGACTCAGATTGACAGACACACAGGGTAGCAAGGGATCTACCTGAAACGGACCTTTGACCGAGGGTCAAATGAATTTTATAGACTCCACGAAAATTATGTTGGAACGGAATATATGTGTGGAACACTGAGTAATTTTTTGGGATTTTATGAAAATTTTTAAGGGGGTGGGAAAAATGCAACAAGGTGACTCTATCCCGTAGATCTGCAAAAGGGTAGATTACCGAGAGGACAAGCAAAAATATGGAAAAAATTCCTAATGACTTCCAAATGACACGAAATTTGAACTGGAGGTTAAGGGAGATAGACAGAACAAACCCTAAAAATTAGGGCTCGATCAGACATCAAGAAGAAAAGATAAAAATCTGGAGGTGGGATTCTATCCTGATGGAGACAGAACTCCGATGTAGCGGCGGTGGCGGCGCGATGGCGGCACGAACGGCGGCGGCGACAACAGAGGGGGACTCAGAGGGGATAAGGAGAATGGGCTTCACACCCTGGAGGATTGGAGGAAGGAGAAGAACCAGGGAGAGAGGGGCGCACCCTCCTTGGAGGCTCCAAGTAATTTTCTGAAATTTCACTTCATTAATTCTACTAAAATTGTGAAATATAAGCTATTTATAATAATTGTAAAAAGACTCTTAATACCATCAGATCTAGGGTTAGGGAGGGAAAACTAGGAAGGCCAAAACTAATTAACCCATGTGGTTTGGAACCACATTAAATAAAAATAAAAGAGGGTTAGTGGAGGGGGGCGCCCCCTTGACCAAGGGGTTCCAAATTGGACTTTTTGTCCACCTTGTCTCCCATGTGTCCAATTGACCTTCTAGATGCCACCTATGCTTTTGACTAGCCCCACATGGATGAGGTGGACAAATGGGGAAGGAGTGAGGGTCCCTTTACTGGACCTACTGATAATTTGCACAAAAACCTAAAGAATCCAAGGGAATGACGAAGTGGCTTATAAAGCCTTATAATTACGTACATACTTTCCCAAGGATATAAAAATAAACTAAAGGACATAAATACAAAAATAAAAAGTCAGTGCCCGGTGTAGATTTCCATCAATTCTCCCCGGGTGGGAAGAACTCGACCCCGTCGAGTAAGGGGTACGACTGCTCGAGTAGCTCCGGCGGATCCGTCACCGAACCTGGAAGCGCGGAGTACGCTCCACTCCAAGCAATCGACACCTGCTCATCCCGTATAGATTCGATATGCGCATGCTGCCATGGGAATGAGGCCAGAGGTGGACACTCCGAGGTGGGGTCACTCTCAAAGGAGCGAAGGCGGCTCAAAGACTCACTAGGAATCACCGCTTGTCCCTTATGTGACTAGATCCGACATATGAAGTAAAACTGATCCCAAAGTCTGACTAGTCTCGAACTCTAAAGGGACTAACAACGCGAGCGTACAAACCGATTCAACTCGATGTATGCATAAACACACGACAAACAAACGAAACAAAGGCTCACAAAGACCCTAAACAAACCTAATGTTAGTCCGGCCTATGCATAGGCGATGGTGGACCAGGACACCCGAATATGTGCCATGCATACACTAGATGTACTCGATGGTTGACGGAATGGACGACTCCTAGACACCCTAAGATGTACCACTCATGCATTGGCGACCTATGGGATTTGGGTGGGGAAGGGCTAGGAGATCCAAAACTACCCTCGTCATTACCCCTACACGTAGGTACGGCTTGCCAACTAGACCGAGGGGTAGGGGTGGGATAGTGAACTCCTTGGAAGAAGTGGAGTGAATATGATAGCTCGGGAGGTTCACTAGTGAAGGGGTCAAAAGGGTCAAAGAAGGTATGACCCCATGAAGTGGGTTCCCCCATGACTCGGTCCCAATTTAAGAATTCATAATCACCGTCATACATTGTTGTCGGTGGGACGACGGTCAGGTCTAGAAAATAGGATTCCTCCCTTGGGCAAAAGGGAACGAACTCGGACTCGGCCGGCATCGGGAGGAATAGAAGAATCTCCGTGGTGAAACAACCCACGGTGCACACGGAGGTAATGGACCCTATGGCCGGATGGGTGAAGCTACGACTAGTGGGTTGGTCGAAGCCTCGGGCCAATAAGTGCGTCAACTTCCATTGCCAACCTAAACAAAGAATAAGGTCACCCAATGTATCAACATGGTGACTAGACCGGAATGTCGTGTGGTAGGAGTTGACGGACACTAGAGGTAAGGTGGGGTCCATAGATGGGTAAGGAGGTGGGACCAAGCCATCTTTGAGCCAACTAAGAAGTGACTCGGCTATGTATAGCGTACCCGTTAGAAACACGGGTGGCTCGGGCTTTGGTGGCTCCAAATGAGAGGGCTCCGAAATAAGATCGGAAGGTGAGGGTGACAATGGAGCACTCTCAGGTGGTGAAGGATTGTCCTCCTCATGGAGAAGGGGTCCTTGGGGTGACACCGGGATGTAAGGCTCGGGCAGGCCTAGGCCATCCACTCACGGACTCAACCCTTCCATCCGATCTACCACTGTGGTCAACACGTCCAAGCATGTATCCAACCCGTCTATACATGTAGTCAACCCTTGCATTTGTCCCATAAGGGCTTGGAACATGACGGCCACTTCAACGGAACTAAGGGCTCGGGGTGCGGCCATGGTTGCAAAGATGGGGTTGGATCCCCTAGGAATGGATATACAAGGCCATTTTTTTTGTTTTATAAGCAAAATGTTATGCCAACTAATGCAAGCACCTAGACACGACTTAGAATGCGATGCAAATGCAAAGTTGAAATGGGACTCGACTACACACCTAGACAAAACCAAGATTCGGTACGTGGCGGAGTTAATCGATCCGAAGATCACTCGCGCAAGTGTGCGGCCTTCCCGATAGGCGTAGCCTAACGTTCGGACAACACCTTTTGATATACCGACTAATGGTATGCAAATGTGACACTTAGACTTAGACTCGACTTAAACGACTCTTTTTTTTGTTTGAAGTTTTAAACACCCTAGACTCAACTGGGCTCTGATACCAAATTGATGCGGGACGGACACGCGACCTGGGACTCTAGCTCGCGGGTGTCCCTAGCGATGCAAGACGTGGTATCGTGCGCAGTTGAGAAATCGGCAGTGAGTCTCGGGTATCAGCCTTTTCGCGTTAGCTCGAGTCGAGTCACGGGACGGTCACTCACTCTCGCTCTCGCAGCGGTGATAAAATGATAACAAGCTAGATAATCTATCACTCATGCAACGGCATATACAAAAATATACGAGTAAAGAAATGCCTACGAGGAGGGTGGCGAGTGTACCTCCATGCTCCGGGCGTGGGGAAGACGTTCTCGGCCAAGTACGGTAACTCCCGATAACAACGGTAAAAGTTAATTATAACAGTGAATTTTATTGCCCACTCCACGCAGGGAGGTAAAGGGCTACAGTGGGGCCCAGGAGGACCGACCCTGGGTTGACGGGTAGCAATCTGGAGGTGCGTACGGCACGAACTCGGCCTGCTTGTCTAACTCGACACTATTCCAACTCGGTGCTATGCCAACTCGGTTGCGGACTCACTGGACAGCAAGCAACGATTTCCAAAGGAACGTCACCTTCCTGAGATCTTCCGGAGGCGCCGCTTGGCTGGGACGATGGCAGGGTGTCCTTGAACGACTCCCTGAAGGGGCGGCTCCTGAAGTTGATTTTTGATATTTATTTCTGAATATCTTCTGGACTGCAATTTCGGACCTGCATAGAGAACAGATCTGTAGGCCTCGCCGACACGAATTAAATCTCTCAGATCCGAAAGCCGATTGAGGCGTGGCTGGTACCGTTGGAAAGAGCACTCATAGATCTACAACATATAATTGTGATAGCTCCATCCACCGAACGGATTGAAAATGAATAGGACTGTAACACTATTTTTGTTTCTGACTCGGACTGACAGACACACAGGGCAGCAAGAGATCTGCCTGAAACTGACCTTTGACTGAGGGTCAAATGAATTTTATAGACTCCACGAAAATTATGTTGGAACGGGATGTATGTGTGGAACACTGAGTAATGTTTTGGGATTTTCTGAAAATTTTTAAGGGGGTGGGGAAAATGCGACAAGGTGACTCTATCTCGTAGATCTGCAAAAGGGCAGATTACTGAGAGGACAAACAAAAATATGGGAAAAATACCTAATGACTTCCAAATGACATGAAATTTGAAATAGAGGTTAAGGAAGATGGACAGAACAAACCCTAAAAAATAGGGCTCGATCAGACATCAAGAAGAAAAGATAAAAATCTGGAGGTGGGGTTCTATCCTGATGGAGACAGAACTCCGATGTAGCGGCGGTGGCGGCGCGATGGCGGCACGAACGGCGGCAGCAGAGGGGAACTCAGAGGGGATAAGGAGAATGGGCTTCACACCCTAGAGGGCTGGAGGAAGGAGAAGAACCAGAGAGAGAGGGGAGAGGGGCGCACCCTCCTTGGAGGCTCCAAGCAATTTTCTGAAATTTCACTTCATTAATTCTACTAAAATTGTGAAATACAAGCTATTTATAATAATTGTAAAAAGACTCTTAATACCATCAGATCTAGGGTTAGGGAGGGCAAACTAGCAAGGTCAAAACTAATTAACCCATGTTGTTTGGAAGCACATTAAATAAAAATAAAAGAGGGTTAGTGGAGGGGGGCGCCCCCTTGACCAAGGGGTTCCAAATTGGACCTTTTGTCCACCTTGTCTCCCATGTGTCCAATTGACCTTCTAAATGCCACCTAGGCTTTTGACCAGCCCCACATGGATGAGGTGGACCAATGGGGAAGGAGTGAGGGTCCCTTTGCTGGACCTACTGACAATTTGCACAAAAACCCAAAGAATCCAAGGGAATGACAAAGTGGCTTATAAAGCCTTACAATTGCGTATATACTTTTCCAAGGATATAAAAATAAACTAAATGACATAAATACAAAAATGAAAAGTCAGTGCCCGATGTAGATTCCCATCACGCCCCATTCGTATGGGACTCGGAATGCCACGCCGCTTTTGAGCAGATCAAGGAGTACCTCCTTACTCCCCCAGTCCTGGGGGCACCAGTCAAGGGTAAATCCCTTATACTCTATATCGCCACCATGGACGCTTCGTTAGAAGCTCTGTTGGCTCAAATCAACAAATAAGGTAAAGAGCAGCCGCTTTACTACCTCAGCCGGAAACTGATCGGTGCTGAGTATCGCTACTCCTCCATGGAGAAAGTTTGCTTGGCATTGGTATTCGCCATCAAGAAGCTGTGGCATTACCTCCTGTCCCATCGAGTCAAGCTCATATCCAAGCACGACCCCCCTGAAGTACCTCCTCAGACAGCCCGTCCTCTCAGGCCGACTGGGAGAGTGGGCTCTCTTGCTAATGGAGTATGACATCACTTATGTCCCCAGAAAGGCAATCAAGGGACAAGCATCACTGAATTCTTGGCAGCTCATCGAGTACCAGACGACTCACCCTTCAACACGGAGCTCCCTAACGAGAACTCCCTTGCTGTCCAATCACAACAACCGGTTAAACGGAGCGGAGATGTCTTGCATTACTGGCATCAAAGCGCTCTCATAGCCAGTGTACCCTACTGGGAGCTCTACTTCGATGGCGCTTCTCGGGGGATTATCCGGAATAACCAAGATCCAGCCATCATGGCAGGTGCCGGCATCGTTTTCCTGACTCCTCATGGTGGAGTTTTGTATAACTCTTGCGCCCTCATGAAGTCCCTGACCAATAATGAGGCCGAATACGAAGCTCCACTCATTAAGCTTCATATGGCTCTCGACATGGGTATTAAATGCCTCAAAGCCCAAGGGGACTCTCAACTAATAGTCCGGCAAGTCCTCGACATCTATGACATGCGGAAGCCAGAGTTGGTCCCATACCATGCCGCCGTCACCAGACTACCTCAGAAGTTCTATTTCTTTGAAATAGATCACATTCCCAGAAGCAGCAACGCCCAGGCAGATGCCCTGGCAAAATTGGCCACGGCTATCAAGCTCCCGCCCAAGGGTGAGTGATGGGAATCAACACCGGGCACTAACCTTTTTAGTTTGCATTTGTGTCCTTTTGTTTGCTTTTATATCCTTTGGAAAATGAGTTTGCAATTGTAAGGCTTTATTAGCCAATTTGTTAGTCCTTAAAGATGTTTGGGTTTATTTGTAAAAGTCCTGTAGGTCCAGCGGGGGCCCCTCATCCTCTCTCCCATTGGTCCACTTTAGCCCTAGGGCCCATGTGGGGCTGGTCAAATGTCCAAGGTGGGCTTCTAGAAAGCTTGACCATTCAAGGGGGCAAAGGGTATAAAAAGTCCACATTCCCTCCCCTTAAGTCAAGGGGGCGCCCCCCTTAGAATATGATTTTTTATTTTGTGTAAACACTTGGGAGAATTAAATATGTTATATTACTTGTATGCCCCTCCCCTAACCTAGATCTGAATATAGTTTAGGTCATTTTGTATTTCATATAAATACCTTGTATTTCTCATTTTGATGGAATTAATGACAAGAATTAAGTGAAAATTACCAAGAGCAAGAAGGGTGCGCCCCTCTCCTCTCTCCTCTCTCCCCCTTGTAGATGGATTTCTACCCTTCTTCTGAGGTGTGAAGCCTCCCTCCTATCCCCCTTTTTGAGTGTGAACTGTTGAGTAGTGGATGGCGGATCTAGAGGGGAGGGGTGAATAGATCTGACCCTCTTTTCGAAATGTAGCCCTCTTTAAAGCTAGATAAAAAGAATTACAGCGGAATATAACTAGCTTAGCGTGGCACACAACGATTCGCTTAGCAAGATGAATAAGTAATATAGATATTGAACCTAAGCATGCATCTATCACGAAGCAATCGCACAAGCAAACCACAACACAAAGGATTTTAAGGTGGTTCGGACTGAATCCCCAGTCCTACGTCCACCCCTCACCAAATCCGGTGAGGCTCCACTAGTTCAACGCACTGAACCGCAAATCGAAAAGACCTCTGATTGCCTTCCTACTAACCACCGGTAGAGACGTCAACACCGCAGATCGGACAGCTTCCGATTGCCTTCCTTAGGGACGTCAACACTGCAGATCGGACAACTTTCGATTGCCTTCCTACTAACCACCGGTAGGGACGATGTTCAGTTTCAAATGTTTGAATGAAATGGAAAAGGAACAAACATGAAAACACTCAAACAAGATATATAATATGCTCAAGGAGAAAAGATCTTGTCTGAGATTGCTGGAGCTTGAATCTGATTCTTCAATGATATCTTCTTCCTTATGAAATGATCTTCCTTGGATCACTTTGAGTTGATGAAGAAGATAAATGATGTAGATTTGATCTCCCTTGAAAACCTTGTGAAATCAACTTCCTTGGATCACCTTGATAGCCTTGCTTGCCTCTTCTCTTCCTTGGAGGTTGCTGGATTGAGATATGAGCTTGAATCACCTTGATTTGATGGAGAGAGTGTTGGATGTAGCTTTGATCTTTCTTTTGATCCTCTTAAGTTGATGAAGAGGTTTAAGGATGCAGCTTTGATCACCTTTGAGAATCTTGATTACTTCTAGCTTCCTTGGAGGTTTCTTGCTTCAGATCTATGCTTGAATCACCTTGGAATGGATGAAGAACTTTTGCACGGAGTACTGTTCACGGCTACAGTACCTCTTCTTCCAACCTCCTTCTCTAGCCTCTCTTGATCTCTCTTTGATTCCTCTTGAAGCATTAGGGTTTCTAACCCTCTTGTTTGTGTTTTATAAACTTTGAATGGTCCATAGACACCCCCCAGACCAGATCCACATTTTGTGGGTGATTAGGTGACTTTAGGATTAAACAAATACAAGGAGAATGGCTCTTCTCGAGGTGGAGAACAAAGTCAACTTATGTTGGCTCGAGGCTGGCGGTCGACCGGAAGCTTCTAGCGGTCGACCGCTACTGAGAATCGATGTAGAAATTTAGTCCCTGGAATTTCCGGTCTACCTGGGGCGGTCGACCGCTGCTGCCGATCGACCTGGGGCGGTCGACCTGCAGAAGCTGCAGTATGAGACTTTTCGCGTTTGGCGATTCTGGTTGACCGGAATGACCTAGTCCTACAAAGTTGAAGTGTTATCCCAATGAAATACCTCAAAATATCAATGACTTTAAGTAGATGTTTATTTTGTACATTTGGGGGTTGGATTTCACTTGGTTTATGCATTAGAAACATCAAGACCATTTGAGCATGTTACCATGATTGGAATGAGAAACTAATGCATTTGAAGAGTGAACTTGTAAGTTATCAAACCAAGTTATCATTGTGAACCTCAATTATCATGAATGAAGTTTAGAGATGAGAGGTATATGGAATACCCATGGTGAGATTGATGGCTATGACAAGGTAAGAATCTTACCAATGGTGCTTGACAGTAAATGACATATACCACCTGTATTGAATGGTAGAGAGGCAAGATGCTTATCCACACGTTTAGTTTGCCAGGCGACTGCCATGCTTGTCCATTCATTGGCTTATCTGTCATGAACAAAACACCACGTATGTCAGTCATATAAGAGTGGAAAATAACAATGACTTATAGTGTTTAGCCATTATCAAAACCAAGCCATTAGTAAAACCAAGAATGTCCAATAGCTCAAATGACCACAAGATGATGTCGAATGACTCAAATGACCATAGTATGACTGAATTAACCACAGGGGCACAACATGAACCTCAGCTCCACTGCCGCCGCCGCCATCGAGCCGCCATCGCACTGCCACCGCTGCTTCTTCGGTGTTCCGTCCACCCCTGGATAGAACAGTAAAGCACGAATTTAGCTCTCCATAAGGAGCTCAGGTCGTGCCCAAAATTGGAGGGTGAGTCCCCCACGTCCCCCCCATACTCCACAAAACAATTCAAGCCATAAAACCCACGTTAGCTATTTTTTCCAATTCTATCTTTCCACCCCTAGCAATCTTCCTTCTGTGGAGATCTCTGTTCCAGCAACCCAGTTCTTCCCCCTTTGGACCCCCTTCCCAAATTCAGATCGATCTGAAATTTGGACTGGGTGTTCTGACCAGCAAAACCCACCTCTAAATTTTTTTCACGAATTTAGAATTTCATTTACCCCTCTAGAAAATTAAAACTCAAGCCAAAATCTATTCTGTCCTATGCAATCCAGATCCGACCCCTGACCACCATAAAATCCATTTCCCCTGTCAAACCACCTTTAGAAAATCCACAAAAAATATTGACGTCTTCCTTACTTCCCCCTCTATCTCCCATAAAAATCCCAACCTCCAGATCCGACGTTTTCCCTTCGGTCAAACCCCATTCTCAGGCAGATCCAAATCTATCCTGCCAGATCTGGTTTTGTGAACCAGTAGGTTGTAAATTCGACCAAGGCCATTACAGAGATAGACAAAATTCCTTATCTAGCCTGGGGTCATAGTTCTTTGAAAGAGCTTTCCAACGGTGCCAATCTCACATCAATCAGAGGTCAGAACTGATCGCAGTAGCTATTCTCGCCGGGTCACGCACTGCTAGAACAGAAGAAACAGCTCGTAGACAGCAAGCAACAATCACCCCTGGGCCGGCCGCCTCGCCATCCACAAGGCGAACCAGCACCTCGCCTTCCCAGGGAACGTCCCTCCAAGAGCCACCATCATAGCAGTACCATCCCCGGCCACTCGGCCAACCAGCCAGGACGTGGACCCCACGATTGTCGGCACACCCTACCACCGGAGCTATCCAAGTTACCGCCCGTCAACCCAAGATTGGTCCTCCCGGGCCCCACCTGTAGCCCTTTACCTCCCCGCGTGGAGTGGGCAATAATATCACTACTGTAATTATTGTAATTATTTTTTACCGGGAGTTACCGTACTTGGCCGGGGTCATCTTCCCCACGCCCGGAGTGTGGAGGTAAATTCGCCACTCTCTTATCGCATTTGCTTATCTTGTATATTTTTGATTGCCGTTGCTAGAGTGATAGGTAATTAGCTCGATATCTATTTTTATCACCGCTGCGAGAGTGAGTGAGTGAACCCGTCCCATGACTCAATCCGAGTACATGCGGAAGAGCCGACTACCTGACTCATTGCCGGTTCCTCAACCGCGCACGATCCCGCTTTTCCCTCGCTTAGGGACGAGTTGCAAGCTAGAGTCCCAGGTTCGCGTGTCCGTTCCGCATCAGTGAGGTTGACATCATTGTCAAGCACAGAAGACTGATGCCGAGCTCACTTGAGGGCAATGCAGGTCTCACTGTCTACGAGGTCCATGACCTTGACCAGAACACTCCTCCAGAAGACGAAGATTGGCATGAGCCCATCGTCAAGTTCAAGAAAGGGTGGCTCCCTTCTGACATAGCTCAAAGGGTTCAGCTACTCCGTCGAGCAACATCCTATGAGTTGATTGGTGACTCCCTGTATCGACTGGTCCATGAGAAGGACAAGTCGATTCTCTTGAGATGCATCTCCCCAGCAGAGGCTTGAGCCATCACGCAGGAAGTTCACTCCGGATTATGCGACGCGCACCAGGCCAGAGATCGAATGAAGCACACCATCAAGCTCAAAGGCTTCTATTGGCCAACCATGTACGCGGATTGCGTCCAGTACGCCTGTACATGCCATCAACGCTAAGCCTCTGGCCCAGTACCCAGAAGACCTCCTAACCCACTACGTCCTACATCCCCCACTTGGCTATTCGTCGAGTGGGGCATGGACATCGCGGGGCCTTTCCCGCCATCTTCCAAGGGACATAAATACATCTTGGCCGCCACCGACTACTTCTCTCGTTGGGCGGAAGCCCTTCCCTTGCGGGAGGTCACCGGCGAAGTGGTCGCCAGATTTTTCCGGCACACCATCATTTACCGATTCTGTACTCCCAGTCGCATAGTGTCTGACAACGGGACACCATTCAAGAATAGGGCCATGTACCAACTAGCGGCCAAGTTTCACATCGATTGGAGAACATCTTCGGTCTACAACCCCCAGGCCAACGGCTTGGCTGAAGCCTTCAACAAAATTCTCTGCAAGCTCCTGGCTAAAATGGTTGGTCACCGGAGACCTGATATGGGTGAGAAGGTCTTCGAGGCACTGTGGGCCTACCAGACTATCTACAAAACCCCTACGGGGTGTTTGCCGTTCTCCCTTGCTTGCGGGGCAGAAGCCATTATCCCCATCGAAGTCCAGTTGGCCTCTTACCGCTTGGCGATCCATACCGGCCTTGCCGGCCCAGACAAAAATGAATACTAGAGAAGGCTAGAAGAGCTTGCCGATCTAGAAGGCAAACGAATCAAAGCCTACAAACACCTACAAGTATACCAAGACCGTATGGCGCGAGCCTATGATAAGCTCGTCAAGCAGCGAGCCTTCAAGCAAGGCGACCTCGTCATGATCAACGAAAAGGAAGTCATGGAAAGGCGCTCCAGTGGAAAACTACAGTCGAATTGGCAAGGTCCATACATCATCCACAACGTCTACGAGGGTAGGGCTTACACGGTTGTCGACCACAAGGGTCACAAACCCTTCCCACCTCTCAATGGGTAACATATGAAGCTATACTATGCACCTGAACATGATTTCCCGCACCAGCCAGACTAAGGCGCACGTCCCAGCTGCTACCAGTAAAGTTGGCATTTTCCTGCGGAGGGTCTAATCGGTCATTCCTTCCAATCTCCTATTCCCAGCCAAGCAACAGGGCCAGCCAAGCCCTCTCAGAACCACTGCCAGGCATTCTTGGGGATCAACCCCCCCACCGCCTTCGTCCTTGGCACGACAAGAGCCAGGACGCCTCTGCGCCAGCAACAATCCAGTTGTCAGGCTCCCAGGTAAGCAAAAAAATAAAATAAAATAAAAAAATAGGGTTAAAAATAGAGATGCCTCGACAGCCCCAGTCACCCTCATCGCAAGGGAGCGATTGGGGGCAAAAAGGCCAATAACCCGACTGAGGCAGAAACCCAAAAGTGCGCCTCAGGCAAAATTGGGAAATCCCTCGACATGAAAACCCGCAAGGGCGCGTTGGAAAAAGCTAAAGGGGGTCAGCTTTGGCGAAAACCTGAAAGGGTAGTAGAGCCGATAATGAGAAAATCTTCCTCTCCCCACCAGTCAGGGTGGCCTTCCGCCCACTCCTCAATAGGTCGTAGGCCTCCCCAGATGAAGGCCTCTGATCAACTTATTGCCAGTCCATTAACCCTGCAATCTCCAGTCAGCCTTATAACACCCTACTTAGCCCATTCTATTTTTGGCCATCACTCTGCCACAGCGGGCCGATAAATTACAGTATTTACACGACATCCTAGTCGCCATTCCGGTCAACTCCAGTCTCAGCCTATTCCGAGACTCTCATCATTCCACACTACTACATCCTACATTCCCTTTAAATCCAGAACTCTCGAGTCTCAGTATGAGCCAGTTCCCCCTGTAGTCCCTAACCCACCTGCTATAATCCCTGTCACATCTTGCCACGACAAAGTGGCCCCCAGCACCGTAATTTGATAATTTGTGAGAACCCTTATTAAGGGCGAAACAATACTCGGTTACCCACATCCTCCAGCTTCAGGTTACGTCCCTTGACAGCGGTATGCTATGGACGATAATTTCTTAAAAAAAAATAATAACAAAAAATGGGGTTAAAAATAGAGATACCCCAGCGGACCCGGCCCTCCTCATTATAAAGAGGCGACTGGGGGCAAAAATTGCCACCAACCCAGCTGAGGTGAAAATCTGAAAGGGCGCCTCAAGCAAAATCACGTAACACCTCGGTGCGAAAACCTGCAAGGGTGCATCGGAAAAAGCAAAAGGGGGCCACCTCTGGTGAAAACCCGCAAAGGCGGTAGAGCTGGTAAAGAGAATCAAAAAAAAAACTCTCTCCCTCGTTACTCCTCATTCATGAAAGCCGTCGACCGCGACATCTCGCCGATGGCAAGCTCAACATCACTCCACAATAATGGCGGCCACTACACCCCCGAGGGTGGGTCATCCAGAGTTCCAGCCATCCAGTTCCAGTTTCAGTCTCCAGTCCCAGTTTTCAGCTACAGTGCCTTCGCAGGCCAGCCACCCAGTTCCGGTCCCAGTCTCCAGTCCCAGCTTCCGGCTACAACGCCTTCACAGGACAACTTCCCAGTCTCAGTCCCAGCTTCCGACTACAATGCCTTCACAGGTCAGCCGTCCAGTCATCAGTCCCAGCTTCCGGCTACAACGCCTTCACAGGCCAGTCGCCCAGTCTCCAGTCCCAGTTTTCGGCTACAACACCTTCACAGGCGAGCCGCCCAGTTCCAGTCACCAGTCCCAGTATTTCGGCTACAACGCCTTCGCAGGCCAGCCACCCAGTTCCAGTCTCCAGTCCCAATATTTTGGCTACAACACCTTCGCAGGCCAACCACCCAGTTCCAGTTCCAGTCTCCAGTCCCAGCTTCCGGCTACAACGCCTTCACAGGCCAGCCGCCCAGTCTCTAGTCCCAATTTCTGGCTACAACGCCTTCACAGGCCAGCCGCCCAGTCACCAGTCCTAGCGTTCGGCTATAATGCCTTCACAGGCCATCTGCCCAGTCTCCAGTCCCAGTTTTCAGCTACAACGCCTTCACAGGCCAGCCGCCCAATTCCAGTTCCAGTCACCAGTCCCAGTATTCCAGCTACAACGCCTTCGTAGGCCAGCCACCCAGTTCCAGTTCCAGTCTCCAGTCCCAGTATTCCGGCTACAATGCCTTCACAGGCCAGCCGCCCAGTCTCCCATCCCAATTTTCGGCTACAACGCCATCACAGGCCCACCTCCCAGTTCCAGTTCCAGTCTCCAGTCCCAGTTTTCGGCTACAACACCTTCACAGGCCAGCTGCCCAGCCACCAGCCCCAGCTACAGGCTACAACGCCTTTGCAGGCTAGCCAGTCGGCTCCATCTCCAGTCCCAGCTCCAGTCACAATCTCAGTTTAGGCCTTCGGCCCCTGTCCCAGTCCCAGTTCTTGCCGAAATGCCTTCCCCAGGTCACCCGGCTAGCTCAGCTCCGGTCTCCCAGGCTAATGAGAATTACATTTTCGGCTAACAACATGCTAATAGTCGATACTCTATTACTCAGTTTGTAACCGATACACCCCAGAATCACCCCGGTAGCCCTAAACCGCATAGATCGCCATATCCCCATAGGTCTATGTCGGCTTCATGTCTCATAGGCTTTTATTCTCCAAGAGGATTAGCCCCAACACCCAGTCATTTTTCCGTGCTACCCAGTACCCAGCATCCAGTCATACTATTCTTCATACTCAACCCCTTTACTACTGCGCCCGAAAGCGGGTACATCCAGTCCCCTGTCACTTATACCAGTACATAGCAGAAAAAACAAGCGTGACTAACAGTAAGTGGTCTTTAGTCCATACATACAACACTATCCCACCAGAGAAAAGGGGGAACAACCTAGTAAACAACCAAAAATCCGACAAGTTGTCATTAACACTCCGGACAAGGGGCCCAAGACATGCCCTTGGGGTGACAAAATCCATACAGCCCGGATGACACAAATAAAAGGGGGAAAAGAAATACAATCAGACCCCAGGCTCGCTCCCCTCCAGTGCCGCAAGGCAGGAGTTAGCAGCTGCAAGCTCCGCCTCTAGGGTCAACAAAAGTTGAGCGTTGGCCTCGGCCGACGTCTCGGCCATCCGCCACTCAGCTCGGGCACACTCGGCGGCTGACTGCTGCTCCTCCAAGGTCTTCCTCAAGGCCTCAACCTGGCTCTCCGCCTCTCCCATCTGCGTGGCGCGGTCCTGAGACACCAACACGGTTGTCTCGACATGGCCCCTCTGCTCCACTACGGCTGACACAAGCCGGGCCCGCTGCTCCTACACCTCTCGGATGGCTGCCAGCCTCCGAGTCCTCTGCTCGTGAGCCTCGCAGAGTCGCCAATACTTGGCCCAGATCCCAGCTAACCCGAACATCCAGAGCTCGCGTGGAAAGTCGAGCGCGTGGTAGCCCTGTGTGCACTCTCTCAGCCATTGTCTCAGACCCTCTGGAGAAGGAAGAGCATCGCCCTGCATGTAGCCCCGGGCTCGTTGGAGCAAGGCGGCACCAGCACTCACATCCAACAACGGCTCTGGCAGGGAGGCAGACGTAGGCCACTCAATCCCTAAGCCTAGGGAGAAGTCGCCTGACGCGGCTAGCACTCCAGTAGAGCCTGCATAACCTCAAAAAACACCAAAGGGAGTGAGCAATACATGCAAGACTTCCTACAATAAATAAGGTGAAAAACTTGAGAAAAGACAAGTTTTCATCCCTTACCCAGAGCAAGTCCCTCCGCGCCAGTGGTATCTTCCGCCGGGGTTAGGGAAGGCAACCTCTCCTCCATCTTAGTGGCGTCACCCGCCGGGGTCGGAGAGGGCAGTGACTCCTCCACGACCAGGTCATCTCCCGCAACCATAGGTGAGACAGGAGGCTCCTCCTGGCCGCTCTCATCAGGAGCCGACGCGTGCTCCTCTCCTGACTCTGACTGATGGAATCGACGCCGAGCAAGTACTTTTCATATTGCATTTATATCCTTTAGTTTATTTTTATATCCACGGGAAAGCATATGCGCAATTGTACGGCTTTATAAGCCAATGCGTCATTCCCACAGATTGTTTGGGTTTCTTTGTAATTTATCAGTAGGACCAGCAAGGGGGCCCTCAGCCCTTTCCCATTGGTCATGTCACTCATGTGGGGCTGGTCAACCATCCTAGGTGGCCATCTAGAAGGGTTGAATGTCAAATGCCACATGGGTAGACAAGTGGTTAAATTGGTCCAAGGTAGGTCACCTACCTTCACCTACCATACCCGTTGGTCAAGGGGGCGCCCCTCTCCCCTATTATTTTATGTTTTTTTGTGTGTTGTTCAAACCTCATCCTAACCCTTCAATCCCCCTCCCTAGATCCAAGGGTGTACATTAGATTAGATTGGTAGCATATAAAAGTGTGTATTTTCATATGGAAATTAATGAAAAATCAAAAAATTATGTTGAAGCTTGGAGCATATTGCGCCCCCTTCCTCTCTCATGGTGTTCTTCCTTCTCCAACCTCCAGTTCTAGAGTGGTTTCTACCTCCTATCCCCTCCCCTCTATCTCCGGTGATCATCTGTGCCACCGCCGCCGCCGTTCGTGCCGCCTACGAGCTGCCACGGAGCCATCGTCAAGCTTCTGATCGTCAAGGTTCTGTCCTGCTGGATAGAGGTGACTTCCACGAATTCTTGCTGTCCGCCACGAGCTCAGATAGATTTGAAATTTTGAGAGTGTGTTCTTTCCTTGAATCCCCACCTCCACCTAAATTGTCACGTCCAAACTCCTCCATTTAGTAATTTTCTATTTTCGTTCATTTTGCATTCCCAGATCTGTCTTGTCTCTGTCTACAGTGACAACAGCTCAAAGGTTCCCACCTCCGACCACCTTTTTGAACTTTCCAAACCCTCCCAATTGTACTGGGAGTTCTCTCCATCATCCCCTACATCCACCATTTTTCTTGATTTTTTATCCGCCATCTATCCATTTTTTAAAATTCGTGTTCTATCTCAACTACAGTACTTTCAGCCCGTTTCCAGATCCGACCCACTTCCAGTTCCAAAATCCTATCAATTCGTAGCCACATCCAAACTTGTCCAGCCTAGTTTTCCCGTTTTCAAATCTTGATTTCCTACAACTTTACTGAAGACCACCACTTCAGATTCGGACGTTCACATATCGGACAAAGGTAGTTCTCAGACAAGTTCTCTACAGATCTGAGAGTCCTGTCACTGTACAATAGCAACTCAACAATTCAGTAAAGCCTAGATCGGTGCGGATCTAGGCCATATCTTTAGACCTAGATTGAAGGATTTGAAGTTAGCTTTCCAACGGCGCCAGTCTCGTGTCGATCCGACATCGGGGCTGATTGCAGCGCCCGTTCTCGCCGGGACGCGCGCTGAAAACCAGAAGTTGCAGATCCGTGGCCGGTTATTCCGACCGGTGCCGAACGGAGCCGCCCTGCCTCCGGCCGGCGAACCAGCATGCCTCCCCTCCAGGGAGCGCTCATCCAGGCATCCACCACTACAGCGGTGCCACCGGGTCCTACACGGCCCCTCCGAACGGCATGTGGGCCCCACCGTCACGTGTTCGGGTGTTGCCGAAGAGACGCGAGAAGCCGCCCGTCAACCCGAATTCGGTCCTCCCGGACCCCATTGTGTAGCCCTTTACCTCCCTGCGTGGAGTGGGCAGCGAGTTGTATTTCTGTAATCTTGTTATTATTGTTCCGGGAGTACGAGTTTCGGTCGGGTCCGTCTTCCCCACGCCGAGCGCGTGGAGGTACCGTTCTCGCTCCCTACACTCGGCATTTGCTTATTTTCATATATACTTGTTTATGCCACTGCTAGAGAGCATGTTTTAGGACCTAGCTTGCTATAATTTCATATCACCGCTGCTGCGAGAGAGAGCGTTACCGTCCCGTGACCCGATCCGGGCACGAAAGAGAGAGCCGACCACCCTAGCTCACTGCCGGTTTCTCAACCGCGCACGTCCGACGCTTCCCTCGTTAAGGGACGATCGCGAGCTTGTCGTGTCCGTGGTCCCGTCCCTCATCAATTTGGTATCAGAGCTAGGTTGAGTCTAGGGTGTCAAAAAAAAGTGTCTTTTGCATTACATCCCAATAACCCGGTATATCAAAAGGTGTTGTCCGAACGTTAGGCTATGCCTATCGGGAAGGTCGCACACTTGCGCGAGTGGTCTTCGGATCGGTTATCTCCGCCGCATACCGAGTTTTGGTTATGTCTAGGTGCATTAGTTAGCATCACATTTTACTTTTAAACTTTAAAAAAAAATGGTCTTGCATCTCCATTCCTAGGGGACCCATCCCCATCTTTACAACCATGGCCACATCCCTAGCCTATAGTCCTGATGAAGTGGGCGCAATGTTCCAAGCCATGATGGGACAAATGCAAAGGTTTAGTACATGCCTAGATCGGTTTAGTACTAGCCTAGATCGGTCTATCGGGGTAGATTGGTTGTTCCCGGAACCACCCCAAGGACCCCTTCACCACGAGAAGGACATTCCTTCCTCACCCATGAGAGCTCCAATGTCGTCACTCTCTATTTTCGAACTTGATTCGGAACCATCTCATTTGGAACTACCAAAGCCCGAGCCCCTCGTATTTCTAACGGGTACTCTTTATATAGCCGAGCCACTTCTTAGATGGCTCAAGGAAGGCTCGGTCCCATCTCCCTTCTCATCCATGGACCCCATCCTACCTCTAGTGCCGGTCAACTCCTTCCATACCACATTTCGATCTAGTCACCATGTTGACACGTTAGACGATCTTGTTATGGGACTAAGCACGCAATGGAAGTTGACACATATGTTGGCCCGAGGCTTCGACCAACCCACGAGTCGTAGCTTCACCCATCCGGCCTTCGAGTCCATTACCTCCGAGTGCACCGTGGGTTGTGTCACCACGGAGGTTCTTCTACTTCTCCCACTACCGGATGAGCCTGACTTCATGACTTTGCTTCCGAGGGAGGAGTCATATTTCCTATACACAGTCCCATCTATCATGATGGAGGAAGGTGACCACCCGCACCTTCAAGAATTTCACGATCGGGACCATGTCATATTGGAACCCACTTCATGGGGTCACACCTTCTTCGACCCTTTTGACCCCTTCACTAGTGAACCTCCCGAGTTTTCATACTCACTACCTTTCTTACGCGGAGTTCACTATCCCACCTTTTCCACTCGGGCCAAGCAAACTCCACATAGCCATAGGTCCGAACCTTCATTTGAGGGTAATGAAAACTTTGGTTTCCCCGATCCATCTAAACCACCCGCACCTCTCGGACTCCCACATCCAAGCCCAATATCTATGATTGGTGCATCGTCAAGTGTCTAGGAGTTCTCCATGTCATCAACCACCGGTTACGTCAGATGCATGCATGGCATACGTTCGGGTGTCCTGGTCCGCCGTCACCCATGTACGGGTCGGACTAGCAGTAGGTTTGTCTCGAGTCATGCATGAGTCCGTATTGTCTCTTCTTTGTGTGGTTTGTTTGCATGGTTTGTATGTCGTTTGTTTGTCTGCATGTGTCTTGTGCAAGCTCGTCGATGTCAGTCCCTTATGAGTGTGAAGCGAGTCACCTCACTCGATGAGTATGGGATCGGTTCTACCTACACCCGGATCAGTCACCTACAGGGACCCAGCGGTGATTCCTAGTGAGTCGTCGAGCTGCCTCCTTCCCTTTGAGAGTGCCCCACCCGGAGTGTCCACCTCTAGCCCATGGTAGCTTGCGCATATCGAGTATATATGGAATGAGCAGGTGACGATCACTTGGAGCGGAGCATACCCGCGTTACTTGGCACGGTGACGGATCCGCCGGAGTACTCGCACATCCCTACCCCTACTCGACGGGGTCGAGTTCCTCCCACCCGGGGAGAGTTGATGGGAATCGACGTCGAGCAAGTACTTTTCATATTGCATTTATATCCTATAGTGTATTTTTATATCCACGGGAAAGCATATGCGCAATTGTACGGCTTTATAAGCCAATGCGTCATTCCCACGGATTGTTTGGGTTTCTTTATAATTTATCAGTAGGACCAGCAAGGGGGCCCTCAGCCCTTTCCCATTGGTCCATGTCACTCATGTGGGGCTGGTCAACCATCCTAGGTGGCCATCTAGAAGGGTTGAATGTCAAATGCCACATGGGTAGACAAATGGTTAAATTGGTCCAAGGTAGGTCACCTACCTTCACCTATCATACCCGTTGGTCAAGGGGGCACCCTTCTCCCCTATTATTTTATGTTTTTTTTGTGTGTTGTTCAAACCTCATCCTAGCCCTTCAATCCCCCTCCCTAGATCCAAGGGTGTACATTAGATTAGATTGGTAGCATATAAAAGTGTGTATTTTCATATGGAAATTAATGAAAAATCAGAAAATTATGTTGAAGCTTGGAGCATATTGCGCCCCCTTCCTCTCTCCTGGTGTTCTTCCTTCTCCAACCTCCAGTTCTAGAGTAGTTTCTACCTCCTATCCCCTCCCCTCTCTCTCCGGTGATCATCTGTGCCGTCGCCGCCGCCGTTCGTGCCGCCTACGAGCCGTCACGGAGCCATCGTCAAGGTTCTATCCTGCTGGATAGAGGTGACTTCCACGAATTCTTACTGTCAGCCACGACCTTAGATAGATTTGAAATTTTGAGAGTGTGTTCTTTCCTTGAATCCCCACCTCCACCTAAATTGTCAAGTTCAAACTCCTCCATTTAGTAACTTTCCATTTTCGTTCATTTTGCATTCCCAGATCTGTCTTGTCTCTGTCTACAGTGACAATAGCTCAAAGTTTCTCACCTCTGACCACCTTTTTGAACTTTCCAAACCCTCCCAATTGTACTGGGAGTTCTGTCCATCATCCCATACATCCACCATTTTTCTTGATTTTTTATCCGCCATCTATCCATTTTTCAAAATTCATGTTCTATCTCAGCTACAGTGCTTTCAGCCCGTTTCCAGATCCGACCCACTTCCAGTTCCAAAATCCTATCAATTCGTAGTCACATCCAAACTTGCCCAAACTAGTTTTGCCATTTTCATAGCTTGATTTCCTACAACTTTACTGAAGACCACCACTTCAGATTCGGACGTTCACATATCGGTCAAAGGCAGTTCTCAGATAAGTTCTCTGCAGATCTGAGAGCCCTGTCACTGTACAATAGCAACTCAACAATTCATTAAAGCCCAGATCCGTGCGGATCTAGGCTAGATCTTCAGTCCTATATTGAATAATTTGAAGTTATCTTTCCAACGGCGCCAGTCTCGTGTCGATCCGACATCGGGGCTGATCGCAGCACCTGTTCTCGCCGGGACGCGTGCTGAAAACCAGAAGTTACAGATCCGTGGCCGGTTATTCCGACCGGTGCCGAACGGAGCCGCCCTGCCTCCGGCCGGTGAACCAGCGTGCCTCCCCTCCAGGGAGCGCTCATCCAGGCATCCACCACTACAACGGTGCCACCGGGTCCCACACGGCCCCTCCGGACGGCACGTGGGCCCCACCGTCACGTGTTCGAGTGTTGCCGAAGAGACGCAAGAAGCCGCCCGTCAACCCGAATTCGGTCCTCCCGGATCCCATTGTGTAGCCCTTTACCTCCCTGCGTGGAGTGGGCAGCGAGTTGTATTGCTGTAATCTTGTGTATTATTGTTCCGGGAGTACGAGTTTTGGCCAGGTCCGTCTTCCCCACGCCGAGCGCGTGGAGGTACCGTTCTCGCTCCCTACACTCGGCATTTGCTTATTTTCATATATACTTGTTTATGCCACTGCTAGAGAGCATGTTTTAGGACCTAGCTCGCTATAATTTCATATCACTGCTGCTGCGAGAGAGAGCGTTACCGTCCCGTGACCCGATCCGGGCACGAAAGAGAGAGCCGACCACCCTAGCTCACTGCCGGTTTCTCAACCACGCACGTCCGACGCTTCCCTCGTTAAGGGACGATCGCGAGCTTGTCATGTCCGTGGTCTCGTCCCGCATCACTGACACTGCATACAACTGAAATGCGCCCACTGACTTTTATAGGAGCTCGAGAAGAGAATGTTGGGCTGTTTCTGAACGCCGATTCTTGGTTCTCAGCCAGTGCCGACTTTGGATGCTGACCTAGCCTACTTGAAGAAGTTGAAATTCCAGACAAATGTTGTAGTGGCGGCTTATCTAGAGGCTCGCAAGGCTGCCAAATAGCGCTCATCCAAGATTGAGCCGAAGCTGCAGGAGATCAATAAGGACAGCTTCTTGAAGACACTTCAAGGTTTATGCCGCGTGAGTGGTGAACGATAGATTCTTCAGTAGATCCCTTTGCCAGTGGAGTAGCCTCTACCTCCAACGGCTTCTTGGCGTCCTGAGAGCGACCGGATATCCTTATAGGACCTTCATTAGAAGGGAGGACTGACGGCCGACACTCTATGGCAGTACCCCATGGTTATTCGCATCACTGCGCTCTCACGGGATTTCAGCAGGTGGCCCTAGTGAAGCCCTATTGGGTCAACCTCTTCTTCTTTCTTTCAAATATGCCAACGCATAGGGGCTGGACCACCTCGGCTTGTATTACCATCTATCTTCTCGCGGCCATTTAGACTTGGTGTCGATGGCGGAGCAGTGCGAGGTGATAGGAGACATTTGTTGGCTGGTTCACGAGGCTGCTTCAAGGAACAAAGAGCCCTCGCTATTTTATTGGCCTCTCTCCCCTCTATACATGGGGCTGGTAGGTATCTTTCATTCGTTGCCTTCAGCTTTTGGTTCGATTCTTGCTGTAATGAATGTCATTCTTTCTCACCCTTGTATATGTGCAGTTCGGCTCACTTCAGAAGAGACCAGGCACTTTAGGGAGCTGATTATAAAGGCTTAGAAGCCAACATATTTTGAAACCCAAAAGGTAGCTCCGACCATGACAGCTTTTCCCCCCGGTGATTCGCGCAAGCGAACGAGGTCTCAGGTAAGGGAGGCGTTGACTTGAGCGAAGCAGGCCCACTAGCAGAAGACTGTAGACCCGGAACCAGCAGTTGTTCCTCCAGCCGTAGTCTCATTTGAAGAATTCGAGGCTTCTCGTACGTCGGCACGCGTAACCCGGGGTATATCTTCCATTCTGCACCCCGCCTCTATTTTGATAGTATAGGCTGGTTCTTATTTTGTAAGTGCATCTACCTCATATGCAATGGCTGCGCAAGTGGAGACCACCCCCGCGGGAGCTG
Source organism: Amorphophallus konjac (assembly GCA_022559845.1). Lineage (NCBI taxonomy): Eukaryota > Viridiplantae > Streptophyta > Magnoliopsida > Alismatales > Araceae > Amorphophallus > Amorphophallus konjac. Next base: position 368,170,596 of record CM040123.1, read on the forward strand.
AAGAGAGAGGGGATGGAGTGCAAGCAACTCTGCTTGAAGAAGACTTGCCTTCTCCTACGCCCAGCCATGAGATAGAAGGTAATTTGTGATCTGTCCCCTTGCGGATTTCCACAGTTTATCACCCTTGGAGCTCACATGAGTGCTTCTTATTTTAGATTTAGTCGAGATCCGACCTCTTCTCCCTCTGTCGTGGAGTCAACGGAGAAAGTTTATGTTGAGCAAGAGATAATTCCAGGAAGTTAGGTTACTCCTAAAGTTCCCTTGCATGTTATTCCCACTACAGAGCTGGCCGAGCAGGCTACTATTGAGCAAGACGCTCCTTCAGTAGGCCATCCGGGTGAGGGGCCGCCCGCTCTTAAAGGGAAAGACCCGATGCTAGTTCAAAGCTCATCTTCATCAGAGCAGGTGGATTATGGTGGCGACTCCAGTGACGGGGAATTTCCAACAGTAGGGATAGAGACCGAAGATGTCGGGGCGTCCTCTGCTTATAAAAGTGATTTTACAGCCTTCAGTCCTCCACGGCTGACGTGGAGCAGTTTCGGGCTGCCCGGTCCTTTCGTAGGAGAGGGGGCAGGGATGATGGAGATGATGGTCTCTGCTGCGGGAGAATTGAACTTAGTGCAGGCTGAGGTAAGAGGACTCCCTTAACTACTTTACTTCTTCTCTTTGGTCATTACGTCAAACCTCTGAGCTATGTTATGTTTATTTCTTTCGAAGGCTCATGTTATTCAGGCCGACGTGACCTTGCCTGCCATGACCGTGAAGGTATCCCTTCCACCCCTCGGTGTAGATTTTCCAGTAGTCCCACCTGTCATAAGGCCCATTGCCCTGCGGTATCCAAAGGATTATATTATGACGGCGGGCTTGCAAGTGCCTGGTGTAACTGCCGAGTCTGATCAGTCGGCCGTGACTTCGGAGAAGCAGCAACTTGCCATTGGTGGAGAATTGCTTGAAGACACCCCTGTAATAGAGGCAGGAGAGATTGTGAAAGAAACTGCCAGTGCCTCTATAATTTTGGCCCTTGCCACTGAATCAGCATTGGTTGAAGCCGGACAAGCCAAAGATGGTGACCAGCCCCTTCCTGCTATCGAGACTCAAGATGCAGTGCCCTTGCCAGAGGTTGGGGGAGAAATTATCGTTATTGATAGTCCCTCTATTGCATTAATCACTGGGGCCGGTCCTGGTGCAAGCGCCATACAGGATATACCATCATCGTCCTTAGAGCCGACCGACGATATATGGGCCACGGTCAATAGCCGTGTAGAGTTTCACCTCCCTGATACACCATCGCTCGGTCTACCATCACCAAGCAACCTAGTGTGGCAATATCTGGAGACGCTGAGGCAAACCGTGACGACCTACCAGATTTGTCTTATGCGTAGTTGAGAGACCTGGTGGAACACCTCTCTCGCTCTCTATTAGCTTTTGGCGGCCCTATGGAGGACTGGATGCAGCGAGTAATTCTTCTTCTGAAGTATGTAAATAGAAGAGAGTTCATCGGCCATGGTCTAGCGGATCAGTTGGCGGCCCTAAAATTCTAACGGGCAGAGTGTCAGGCTGCCGTTCAGTCTTTAAGGAGGACTGCCCGATAGATGCGGGATGCGGCCGATGATTCCACTCAACAACGCACTTCTTTGAAGGCTCGGATAGCTGCATTACGCGCCAAACTCACACGGGTCGAAGCAGAGCTGGGGTCGACTGAGCAGCTGCAGGTCCAGAATATAGAAGAGGCAGAACTGGCAGAAGGGCAAGCCGCATTGCTTAAGGAGAAACTGATGCGGCTGCGGGCTGAAAAATCCCATCTTCAGGAACTGAGCCATCATCCTTCCCTTGCGATTTTAGAATTCGAGGACATTTTTCGTCGCTCATTGCAGTAGTTCCTTTGTTTTTCTCTCTTTTTGCGAATTTTCATGTATACTGGGGAACGCCCCGAGTACTATGTACCCTTTCTTTTTATGCCAATGAAGTTTCTTCATCACTTACTTTGCATATCTACTGTTGAGCTATAGATTTCCTTTCTTTCTTTCCTCTTCTGGACATGGTTATGTTGCCAATTTATTCGGCCCGAGATATATTAGCCTGCTAGGGCAGGAGAGCGCTCACGCCTTCAGGGAAGGTATGAGGGGTTCGCTTCACCGTGGTGCAACTTCTCCCGAGGCCAAATTTGGGTCAACATGCGTGAGAGTTGGAGGATAAAAAGGGGTTTTATGGGTCGATAGGGCCAGAGGGTGAAGCCAATAGTTTGTTCACAAATCTCGCCGATGGTGACGAGGTTTGCAAATGACACACTTGCTGGCGGGCTTAAGTGCCAAAGACAAGGGGTGAGTTTATTACTCGACAAAGATGAAGGGTCCGAGTCGATGGTTTGTTGTCGATTCCGTCAATGATGACGTAAATCGAAGGTAGGTTTATTCATCGACATAGGTTAAATGCCAAAGCAAGGATGTTTGTTGATCGACGTGGACGAAAGGTCCGGGTTGACGGTTTGTTTATCGACTTCGCCGATGGTGACAAAAATTGAAGGTAGGTTTATTCATCGGCATGGATTAAATGCCGAAGCAAGGAGGTTTATTGATCGACGTGGATGAAAGGTCCGGGTCGACGGCTTGTTCATCGACTTCGCTGATGGTGACAAAAATCGAAGGTAGGTTTGTTCACCGGCATGGGTTAAATGCTGAAGCAAAGGGGTTTATCATAGCATAGGGGTAAGGCCCATGCTGGTGGGACGTGTCATGTTTGTCGTGCACAAGGATCCCTGTGGGACATGATTGATAAACGAGGTAGCATCATCATTTTTTTTAACACATTACTGACTTAAGCGCCCTTTCGGATTTTAACCGAAGTCAGCCCCCTCTTGCTTTTGCCCAAGTGCCCTTTCGAGTTTTCATGTGGCGGGGTACCCAATTTTGCATGCAGTGCCCTTTCGGGTTTTCGCCACAACCGGGTTATAGCCATTTTTACCCTTATCCAGAATATCCAGATAAGTCTGGTGAGGCACCTCTATTTTAAGCCTCATTTCATCATCATTTTTTTAAAACATAATCGCCTGCCCTGGTCAAGGCTTTCGACAACAAGTTGGTTCGTAGAACTGACGCTAAGGTGTGCGGAGGTTTGTTCATCGGTGTTGGGTAAATGCCGAAACAAAGATGGGTTTATTCATTAACGAGGACGAAAGGTCCGGGTTAATGGTCCACTGATTGATCCCACCGATGATGAAAAGAATCAGCGTTGGTTTGTTCATCGGCATTGGGTAAATGCCGAAGCAAAAGATAGGTTTAGTCATTAACGAGGACGAAAGGTCCGGGTTAACGGTTCATTGACTGATCCTGCCGATGATGACAAGAACCAACATTGGTTTGTTCATCGGCATTGGGTAAATGTCGAAGTAAAAGATAAGTTTAGTCATTAACGAGGATGAAAGGTCCGGGTTAACGGTTCATTGACTGATCCTGCCGATGATGACAAGAACTAGATCATCGGCATTGGGTAAATGCCGAAGCAAAAGATAGGTTTAGTCATTAACGAGGATGAAAGGTCCGGGTTAACGGTTCATTGACTGATCCTGTCGATGATGACAAGAACCATCATTGGTTTGTTCATCGGCATTGGGTAAATGCCGAAGCAAAAGATCAGTTTAGTCATTAACGAGGACTAAAGGTCCGGGTTAACGATTCATTGACTTATCATGCCGATAATGACAAGAACCAGCATTGGTTTGTTCATCGGCATTGGGTAAATGCTGAAGCAACGGATAGGTTTAGTCATTAACAAGGACGAAAGGTCCGAGTTAATGGTTCATTGACTGATCCTGCCGATGATGACAAGAACCAGCGTTGGTTTGTTCATCGACATTGGGTAAATGCTAAAGCAAAAGATAAGTTTAGCCATTAACGAGGACGAAAGGTCCGGGTTAACGGTTCATTGAGAGAAGTAGATCATCGGTGGGACTTACGATGAATATCCTATCCGGAGTTTCATAGGGATGAAGGCGAAGAGGAACTTTTGGTTACCACATTACTGACCCAAGTGCCCTTTCGGGTTTTCACCGGGGTCAGCCCCCTCTTACTTTTGCCTACACGCCCTCTCGGATTTTCATGTGACGGGGTACCCAATTTTACCTGCAGCACCCTTTCAGGTTTTCACCACAGCCGGGTTATAGCCATTTTTGCTCTTGTCCAGAATGTCCGAACAGGACTGGCGGGGCACCTCCATTTTAAGCCCCATTTTTTAAAAAAAATGGAAATATCGGGTCGGCATATGGGGCTCGATCTTGATTGTTTGGTTTGTTTGTATAGTAACAACATATGGCTGTCAGCTAGGGCACGAAGCCTTGTACCGGAAGAGGGTTTATTCGTTGGCAAGGAGACAATGCCAACGCAAGGAAAGGAGTTTATGCGCCAATGCGGACCTAAGGCCATGCATGGTGGTGATGCGCAGATATGGGCTAGGGCATAAAGCCTTGCGCCGAAACTGTGTATTCGCAGGTGTTGACACCCATTTTTTGCCTATGAGTTGAGTCATTCTTCTTACCTCTATTTTTGATGCCTCAAGTTGTCCATTACTCATTGGGCCATTTTTAGGCATGTCTTTGGGCTTATTTTATGGATACTTCCTCCCTGGCTAAGTTTGCTCTTGAATTCGGGCTTAGTGGGCCTTCATTTCATTTGGTCTTTGGGGTAAGTAGGCCTATTTATCCCATTTTATTAATTTCAACCGCCCAGCATAACGGCGGTCTAGCGATAGACCGTTTTAGATGTTAGGCGGTCGTTTTGGAGACCGTTTATATCACTCAGATTTATCTCTGGATTAATCGACTATTTTCTGAATTTCCACCGACAACCCAATGCATGGTCTTTGATTGGGCCATTTATTCAGGTTGAACGGTTTATCATTAGACCGTTTAGTGGCCAGAATTGGTGTTTCAGTAATTATCTATTTATCTTATTTTTATTGATTTATCACCAACACCTGGTACACGGTCTAGTGATGGGCCATGTGACTTGTTGGGCGGTCTATCGATGGACCGTTTATATCCTGAGAGTCCTACGTTGGGTCAGTCAGTCTGTTCTTTGGGATAGATGGTTTATTTACTTTATTTTCTATTTACCACCGACACTCATAGGCGGTCTAGCGTTGGATCGTGTATTGAGGTGAGCGGCCCATCGAGCGACCGTTTATAAGGCCGAGATCCTCGGACTGGTTGACTTTTCTCTCTCCACCCGTGGTTTAATTAGGTGATTGTTTCACCTTTTTTCTCCGCGGATTCTCAGTCAAATCAGGTTCCGTTTGATCCTAGTGAAAGATAGGAGTGTTATCTTTGATTTATCCTAAAGAATCTCGCCCTAATTATTGCTGGAAAACCCTTTATTTCAAGTGGACTTTCAAGGGTCTATAAATAGTACCCTTGGTCCAAGCTCGCAAAGGGGGGGAGATCCAGCGTTTGCGTCGAAGTGCTGCCAGATTCTTGAGCGGATCTCAGCCGGGGAGGAAGGATCTCTACATTCATTTGAGCCTTCGATTCAGGGAGTAGTAGTTTCTTTAGTGTTTTGGTCTAGGTGTTTGGCAATTTGTTCATCATTGCATGCTCATTTCCTTTACCTTTTCTCCACGTTTTTCACTGGCATTCTCATTCTCTCACCCTTCCTATTATTTTCCACGCCCCGTAGGGGTTTAAAAACCCAACCCCTAGGTATCCCCCATTCCATTCATGAGTTTAATTTTCCATTGGCCTTCATAGATACTACACTTCTTAAGCTAATTTGGGTTGCATTTTTTTGTCATTTGTAGTGTCTTGCAGGTCAACAGGAGCTTTAGCACGAGGCCCATTCCCTCTGGCCGGCCAGAAGGGGTGGAGGATCAAGTCCCTTGGCTTGGAGTCTGGCGGCTTTGCGCGATCTATCTTTGTCCATTTTCAGTGGTGAGCGGTCCTCCTCGGACTGTCCAGATCCTGTTCACGACCGACATTGGACCGTCTGGGCCCCAACTGAGCATTCTTCCCGCATTTCTTCTCAGCGCTATACACGGCCTGTCGTTCGGACGTCTGCATCCTTAAGCGGTCTCCAGAGGACCGTGTTCACCCTATTCCAGCGCTGCATTATTGGTGAGTGTCTTCACTCTCTTCTCCCCTTTCCAAGGTATGTGGTACTCCTTCATTGTGCTATATATCTTGGTGGCGATCACCGCGTGCTTTTGTGTGTGAGTATTTCATTGGTTACCCTTTCTGTTGGAAATCTGGTTTTGATAATGACACACTAGGAATCATGCTAAAATTGCAATGAATAAACACTTCAATCTGATTTATTGAATGTACTTGTATTTCAACACAAGTTCTTTAATAATCATTCAAGAGTTCATTTAGGTCGATGCATTTCTTGCATAAGGTCCGTGCAGTTCTTTGTTGAGGTCAGTGCATACTATGTGTCAATAACATTGTAGTCGGTGCATATAGGTTCATTTTGCATACAACGTCTGTGCACTTCTTGTTGTGCCTTAATAAAGTCAGTGCAACTCTGCTTCGTTGCTTGAAGTAAGTCGATGCATGTCTTGGGTAGTTAGTGCATAAGGTCTTTGCATGATAGAACATGGCACGTTCAGGTCGGTGCAACTTTTGTTGAGTGCATAATCCAAGTCTAGGCACTCAGGCCATTCCGCCTATTTAACGTCGGTGCATATCACTGGTTATGTGCCTTTGGCTAGAATAAGGTCGGTGCACTCTGTGTCATGTGAATTCAATAGGTCTGTGCATATGTACGTTTACGGAAACATAAGGTCGGTACATATAGGATCGTGCAGCACTCAAGTCGGTGCATTCCATGTAACGATTGCACAGATAGTCGGTGCACATCCTGTGCGAGTGAAAGCGAAGTCAGTGCATATGTGTATTTCAAGCAACTGAGTCGATGCACATCTCGTCTTAGCTACACTAAAGTCAATGCACGTTTTCATTTACACACACGAAGTTGGTGCATTTTTATTTTATGCTACATGATGTCTGTGCACTTGCTTGTCTTGCATGTAGTAAGGTCTGTGCATCTTCGCATCTGGTTCGCAAATGTCTGTGCATGGTCTGGCATATGATTTGCGTAAGTTTGTGCATACTTTGCATTGTCAATAAAAGTCTATGTATCCAATGAACGTTGTCAATTTGAGTCCGTGCATTTTTTTTATAAAGCTCTATTAAGTCTGTGCAACTTCCTTATCTGTCTGATTATTATATACTGACTAAAAGTCCTACACATTGGTAGGACGAGTGTTTGTGGACTTTAGAGAGGGCACATGATCCGAGGCTGAGAGAAAGTGATGCTCGTGACACGTGGGAAGTCTTCAAGCTCAGATGCTGTCACATGGCCTTGGCAGAATCAGATCTGGATGAAAGCTGGGCGGGAAATAAGGTTTCCACGCACCCTTCACTTGCGGCATATAAATAGGACGAAGACTCAAAGGGAGAAAATAAGAATCAGAAATTGCAGGATTGAAAATTGAGATCAAGGATCAGAGATAAAAGATTGAAATCGAGAGTGAGGCTGAAAAAAAATCAATAGAGAAAAAGAGTGAGACAGAGCAGACAGATAGAGAATAGAAGACAAGAGGAGTTTGAGAGGAAGAAAGATCTGGAGAAGCATCCGTAGCAGAGACTGAACATCTGTTGTCTGCTATTTCCGTTGGATCAGATCCAGGACATATTGCTCCTGTGTGAGCAATCTGGTTTGCATTAATTGTCAGCCTTTTGTTGCTGAACCTTCTATATATTTGTTTTTTCTTTCTTTCTCTTCTATCAAGCTGTGAGTCAGCAGAGCCAAGCTGTAATGCTCAGCGGGCGAGGTGGATACCTCGGGCAGCAAGCTGTGACGCTCAGCGGGTTGTAAGCAAGCTGTGAGGCTCAGCGGACACAAGCTGTGATGCGCAGCAGTTCAAACTGTTAGGCAGCAGGAATCCACACTCTAGTTTGAGTGTGGGGTGGACGTAGGTCTGGAGGACCGAACCACCTAAAAATCCTCTGTGTAATTCGTGGTTTGATTTTTAGATTGTTCATCGCTAGATGCATGCTAGGCACGGTTTTAATACATACGCCAAGATGAACTGAATTGTACAACAATTTAGGTTGTCCAGATCAATTTGCTTAGGTTTAAGTTTGAAATTGGTCTAGGTTTTTAGAGAGAGATTCATTCACCCCCCTCTGAATCTGTGTCGCACCATTACACAGATCCTAACAATTGGTATCAGAGCGGGTGTCTGCATAAAAGGTCCAACGACCTGCAGATCCGTTCTTTGATTTGGTTTTGGTGCGATCTGATTTGATCTGTCTGTTAGCCTTATTTTTGATCTGATCTATTTTGTCTTATTCTTATGGCTGAAATTCTGTATACACCGGTTCGGATTTCTATGGCTGGTACGGTCATTTCAGAGACTATGTGATACATTTGAATTCTGATTTATGGGTTCTCATAGCTCACAGTCCATATGAAGTTCCGGAGGACAAATCTAATGGAGATCCTCAGACAGACTAAAATCTGAAAAAAATCAAAAGGCCCTAGATCTAACAAAATGTGTTAATGAGTGCAGGAGCACAATGGAAATCATCAACAGAATATTGGAAAGTTCGTGTATAGATGAGGAAATGTGCTTCATGGCCAGAGATCAGTCCGAGGACTCATCCTCTCAGGTAAACTCTGAGACAGAGAATATCAGTTATGATGATTTAGTTGCCATAAATGAGTATTTATTGATTAAATATGATAGAGTCAAATCTGAAAAGAGAAAGCTGAGAAAAGAAATGATTCATGAAGTCACTCGTCTGAAGGCAGAAAATGAAAATTTAAAATCTGACATGAACAAAGAAAAAGCTGAGTTGAATAATTTGAAATCTGAAAATGAGAATATTAGAAATACATTAATTGAAGTCGAAAACTCTTACAAAGAATGTGCCGTCTTAAAGGAGTTGATTGAAGATCTTGATTCAGACGATAACATGCAAAAGAATTTAATCAAGTCCTTAAAAGAAGAAAATGACCTATGGCTGGAAAAGAAAAAGGAAGCTGATGAATATGAAGAAAGAATTATGGAAGAAAATAGCCAGCTGAAGGAACAAAATAAAAAGTTGATGGTCTTGAACACTGTTATGTCAAAGAAATGGTTAAAAATGGAAAAAGGAAAATATGTGTTGAAAGAAAAAGAAGCAAATGATAATTTGAAGTTAATGCAGGAAAATGAGACTCTGAAAAGTCTGAATGATGGTTTGTGTAACCAAGTTATTTCCTGTGAGGATGGCATTGTTTCTTTGCAAGCTGAAATTGAAGACCTAAAGAATTTCCTGTCAAAGTTTGTTAAGGGAAAAGATATTTTGAATAAATTGCTTGGGTTAAATGTGAATTTTTAAAAGGAATGTTTGGGTTTTAATCCTGTTAATAAGAAGAATGATGTGAAAAGGAATTCTACTATTTTTGTAAAAAGTTCTGAACAGGAAAAGCCTTCTAGTTCATCTGTTTTTCAATTCACTGCTAAGAAAATAGAAAATCCAACTAAAAATCTAAAAAAGGTTCAAAAATAGAAAAAGAATGCTAACTCAAATAAGTCCAAATCTGTTCCTACTTCTCATGTGCATGTTGCTAATGATTCACACACACATTCACATTCGCATGCAAATGTTAAATCTGTTAAAACAGTGAACGTTCACAACAAAAGAGTAACATGTCACTATTGTGGGAAAATGGGGCATGTAATGGATGATTGTATGGTGTTGAGAAAATATGATTTAGATGCATGCAATCAAAAGAAAACAGTCAAAAATAAATTTGTGAAGAAGTCTGTTAAGAACATTTCTGATGCATGTTTCTATTGTGGGAGAAGAGGTCATTGCATGTATGACTGTAATTTGATGAAAAAGGAAAATCATCTTCAAAACAGTCATGTATATAATCATGCTCGAAAATCTGAATTTCACAAGGTTAGGTGTTTTATTTGTGGAAAGCTTGGTCACAATAAATTTGATTGCTGGTTGGTGAAAAATAATGCAAATAATTTTGTCCCCATGAAAAACTTTGTATCTAGGAGAACTCACAATTCTGTTGTCATGCATAAATCTCCTATATGTTATCATTGTGGAAAATTAGGCCACACTGTTACTCAATGCTATTAGGTAAGTGGCTGGAACAATTGTACTGGACCCAAGAATCCTTGGGCTCCAAGGTTTTTCAACTAATGTTTTGGATGCAGGTGTGCGCCCCTGTAGAATGAAGATGAAATTGAATTTGAATAAAATGGGACGCACGAGGTTAGTGATTTAATGTTTCTATTTTAATGATGTGACTGTCCAAATAAAAGTTTCTGTGGAAATTTTGCATGTGAATGGTATGAATCTTCATGTTATCTGATGATATATATATTCCCTTGAGTAATTCATGCTATCTACCTGCTACATACAAATTCCACATGAGATCTGTTATTCTAAGTTTTCCTTCATGATTAGTCATTCTTGATGCATTGCATATTCTCGCATTTAGAAATAAAAAATTTGCATCTAGACTATAAATTTCTGTGTACTGTAAGAAAATCAAAGTGATGATTGGTTGGGATCTCTGCACACAGTAAGGGGGAGCTAAGCTGAATTTGTCAGATATATTGAGTCATGGGTACTTGAGCTGAACACTATAAATCTGGTCTGTGCTGTTGATTATATTGCAGAGTGAGATTTGCTAATTCCTGAGTTTGGTCTCATTAGAAAAATTGAGTGGTGTTAGAATTTTCTGAAGGCTATGGGTCAGCTGAAGGTCAAGAAAGATATAGTCTGAGGCTGCTAGCAATCCCATCCTAAGTTGTACTCTTGTTCTTATGTGGCCGGGCATTCTACTCTCCTACCCACTTTCATTGTGATCTGTCAATATCTTCTTTCCCTTCATCTGAACATGGTCACATATCCTCAACCGTTGGCAGTTAGGGGGAGTAATATCTTGAATCATGTTATCTTTACTAATCACTCATTATTGGTTACTAGGACCACCCCAATCCTTATATGAAATTGTTGAACTTTATAATTAAATGATCTTCTACTTATAAAGTTTATATCCTATGATTAGTTGTTCAAAATTACTCTTGTATGTACCTTCAATGGACTGAAAAACATTCTAATAATTGGAAGTGTCCAGCTGAAGAAAAATCATAAATCTGAAAATTGTGAGTAATAGGATAATCTGGTAAAAGAGGATGTCTTATAATGATTGTTAAATCATGTCTTCAAGCTAATCTATATGTAGACCAGGGAATACGCCATTAATTAAAAAAATTATAAAATGGCAGAGCAATGGCAAAATTGTTGAGAAACTGACCATCTAGATCAATGAAATTTAGAGGTTATGTCATGATACAATTAGCTATCTCTGTTCATAAGAGAAGGCATAAAGGTAGATTGTGCTGAGTAACCAGGGATTCTGGTGTCTGATAAATATGTCTCCTTGAGTAAAAAAGTCAGTCATACCAGAATACTCCAACAAGAAAAGAAAAAGAAAAATCAGTTGTTATGGTTGACCTTCGGTTCTACTTCAGAAGCTGAAAAATGGGTTAAATTCAATATAAGACAGAGTTTGAAACCAGTTTTATCTAATGAAAATAATGAGTAAGATTAATGATTTTTTTACTGAGCATAGTACTTTGATTAGAAAGTTTTATCTCCATTGACTGTGCATTAAAAGATTAATTTTAGAAGGATAAAGTAATAAGATATAAGCTTGATACGTTGAAGACCATTAAAAGGCTGAAGAAAGGCATTTTATATAAAAGTGAGGGGTAGTCTGGGTACGATATGTTTATCGGGTAAAGACGACAATATTTCTTTATATTACTCAACCCTAAAGTGTCTTTCATACCCTCCATTCAAGCCGAGACCTTCCCGCACTCATGACTCCCAGCCGTGAGCATATCTCTCTGGTTTCTCTTCTTTGCGTTTCTTTTACTTCATTCTCCAGTTTGTTTATCTTTCCTGTTAGACATCGTCCTCTACTCCATCATCATCTTCCATCATGTCTTCTCCGGCGGCAAAGAGCAAGGGGAAGAGGAAGGTCATGGAAGAGCAGCAACCTACGACTCCTCAAGCCAAGAAGACTGGTGTGATTCAACACTATGAGCGGAGATCAAAAGAGGCACATGCACAGGGAGTTACTTCTGAATCTGTTCAGAAGGAGTCAGTCAAAGGTAAAAGAAAGGCAATGGAGATGATGCAATCAGTGGAAATCAAGTCAGAAAGAAGTGAAGAGGCTCCGGAAAAGAAGAAAAGAAAAGGGAAAGAGAAAGTCATCAAAGAATCTGAAGAGAGAGGTATTTCTGCTAAGCCTTCTAGTCTAGTCGAAATTATTCTGGAAATCGGGAAAATAGTGTTCCCAAGATATGTGGATTTTCATGACAGTGAAATGATTTCAAAATTTCCTGAATTGGTAGAGATTGTCAAATTTCAAAAATGGAAGAAATTCTTGGGCAGACATAGAATTTATTATCCTAGACTCATTGTAGTATTTTACAACAATTTGAGATATGATCTTGATAAGTCAGTATTGCTGACGAGTGTCAAAGGCATTAGGATTGAACTTTCCAGGCATCTCCTTCACAGAGCTTTTAGAATACCTGAAGATGGAGAAATTGAACAAGGATTTAGGTATAATCTTCACGATGCATATTCCATTATTACTGATGAGCCTAGCAATCCTAGTGACAAGAACCAAACAAAACTTGGTTGGTTCAATGCAAACAAATTTTCACCTCTCAAGAGACTTCTACACCACATTATTACTACCATGACAACTCCACAAGTTGGAGGGAGAGGGAGATTAACAGACTCACAGCGATTTATTTTGTACTATTTGTTGAAGAATATCAAGATTTGTTTACCAGAAGTAATCATTCAGATTATGAAAAAGTGCAAGGAGTCAAGGAGAAACTTACCATATGCAGCCCACTTGACAGCTGTTTTTAAGAAAGTAGGGATTCCTCTAGACAATGAGAGTTCAAAGGATATACCCAAAGTGAATGTTTACAACATGGATTTTATATCCAAATACATGAAATTGGAACCTACCACTTCAAGTCATGTGAAAGAACAAGCTGAAAATAAAGCATTTAGTCAGGGGGAGGATTTGCCTCCAGTAGTGGAACAAGCTGAGGAACACATTGCTGAGTAGCAAGAAGAAATCTTAAGGGAAATTGAAAAAGAAACAGCTGATGAGCTTGTTGAGAAACAAGTCAAAGACCTACAATTAGAACAAGAAGTCCATGAGCTGGAATTATCTGAAGAGCAAATTCAGCATCAATTAGATCAGAATACCAATGAGTTGTTTAATAGATTTGGAGTGCAACCTAAGCAGGAACAACAAATAGATCAGCAAAAATAAGAGGAAGAACAGCCAAGAGAAGTTGCTGAACAACAAGCAGAATCACAAGGTGTGGAAGAGGAAAAAATCGAAAATCTTCAAGAAGAGGAGAGGAAAGAAGATGTTCAGGAAGAACAACAAAGTAAAGAAGCTGAAAAAGAGGATGAAATGGAAGAAATTTATGTAGAAGAGACATGTGAAAATGAAGATCCTTTCACAGATGAACAAATGTATGAATCTGAAAGGGAAAAAGAAATTGCCTTAGATGAAGAATTTTTGGCTGAAATGGTTACCGAGATCATGAAAGAAGTAGCTAACAAAGTTTTGGAAGAAATTGTTGATTTAGTTGTTGATGAACAGGAGGATGAACAACAAAGAGAAGAAGAAGTTCAGAATGAAGAAGAACCGTAGGGAGCTCAAGAGACTGGTGATGGGAATCGACACCGAGCCAGTACCTTTTCATATTACATTTATATCCTTTAGTTTATTTTTATATCCACGGGAAAGTATACGCGCAATTGTACGGCTTTATCGGCCAATGCGTCACTCCCGTAGATTGTGTGGGTTTCTATGTAATTTGTCAGTAGGACCAGCAAGGGGGCCCTCAGCCCTTTCCCATTGGTCCATGTCATCTTGTGGGGCTGGTCAACCATCCTAGGTGGACATCTAGAAGGTTAGACTAGTCATATGCCACATGGGTAGACAAGTGGCCCATTTTGTCCAAGGTAGGCCACCTACCATTCAACCTTCCATTCAACCTCCCCTCCTAGTCAATAGGCCCCCCCCCTTGCATATTATATTCTTCTTTTTTGTGTTTGTGGCATGCAATCCCAGCCCTTCAATCCTCTTCCCTAGATCTAAGGGTCCACATTGCATTTGATGTAAGTCATATAAAATGTTGTATTTTCATGTGAAATTCAAGGAAAAAATCAGAAATTTTGTGAAATCCAAGAAGCTTCTTGCGCCCCCAGCCCCTCTCCCTCTGGTTCCTCTCCTCTAACCTCAAGTTCTAGAGTGATTCTACCTTCTATCATCCCCTCTCAACCTCCGGTGATCGTCTGTGCCGCCGCCGCCGCCGTTCGTGCCGCCATCGAGCCGCCTCTGCAGTTCCATCTTCATCCGACCACAGCAGCTTCCACGAATTGTCTGTCTCAGCGACAAGCTTGGATTGATCTGAATTTTTTATGGTGTGTTCAGCCCTTGCATCCCAAGATCCACCTAAATTTTCACGCCAAAATTCCATCGTTTAGTATGTTTACATTTTCGTCCAACCTGTCATCCTAGATCTTCCAGGTTTCTATCTACAGTGACAGAACCTCTGAGTTCTCCCCTCCGACCATCTTTTTGATTTGTCCAAACCCTCCCCATTTTACTGGGAGTTCTTCCCATCACCCCCTACCTCTACAAATTTTCTTAATTTTTTATCAGCCTTCTATCTTTTTTTAGAAATTCGTGTTCTTCCTCTGATACAGTGTTTTTAGTCAGATCCCAGATCCGACCACCCTCCACTTCCAAAATCAGAACCAATCACCACCACCTCCAAATCCAGATCCAAAAATAGTCCTGGTTTCCTTGTTTGATTTCCTACAACCTTGCTGAAGAACACATCTTCAAATTCGGACATCTACTTCACGGTCAAAGGTAATCAACAGGAAAGTTCTCTGCAGATCTGAGTCTTCAGTTACTGTACAACAGCAGCATATAAAATTCGTCAACACAAAGTACAAATCTGGTGAATTTTTCTGAAGGCCACTAGATTTCAGTACTTCGAAGCAGCTTTCCAACGGCTCTGATCTCGTCGCATTCCGACACCGGTGCTGATCGCTGTCCGTTCTCGCCGGAGCGCGCGCTGAAATACAGAATCGGCAGATTTCCGATCGGTTTTTCCGACCGGTGCCGAACGGAGCCGCCCGGCCTCCGGCCGGCGAACCAGCGTGCCGCCAGCCCGGGGAGCGCTTCTCCAAGTGTATCCACTACAGCGGTACCATCGGGTCCCACACGGCCCCTCCGGACAGCACGTGGGCCCCACGGTCGTGAACACGCGTGTAGCCGAATCAACACACGAAGCTGCCCGTCAACCCGAATTCGGTCCTCCCGGGCCCATTTGTATAGCCCTTTACCTCCCTGCGTGGAGTGGGCATGTTCCCATTGCTATAATTATTGTGTGTTAAGTTTCCCGGGAGTACGAGTTTTCGGCCGGGTCCGTCTTCCCCACGCCGAGCGCGTGGAGGTATCGTTTTCGCTCCCTTCTCGGCATTTTGCTTACTTCATATATACTTGTTTATGCCGCTGCTAGAGAGCATGTGTAGGGATATCTAGCTCGCTTTATCTATTCATTACCGCTACTGCGAGAGAGTGCGAGACCGTCCCGTGACCCGATCCGGGCACAAAAGAGAGCCGATCACCCTAGCTCATTGCCGGTTTCTCAACCGCGCACATCCGACGCTTCCCTCGTTAAGTGGCAATCACGAGTTTGTCATGTCCGTGGTCTTGTCCCGCATCAATTTGGTATCAGAGCCAGTTTGAGTCTAGGGTGTAAAAAAAAAAAAGAGTCATTTACGTCTAGTCATTAGTCGGTTTAAGTCGAGTCTAGGATCATCATATTTCTAAAACACAAAAGAGAGTATTTTTAAATTGCATTTCATCCCGATAATTTGGTATATCAAAAGGTGTTGTCCGAACGTTAGGCTACGCCTATCGGGAAGGCCGCACACTTGTGCGAGTGACCTTCGGGTCGATTATCTCCGCCACTTACCGGATATTGGTTTAGGTCTAGGTGCATCATATTAGTGTGCATTTGCATTAGTCGGTGTTTCCTAGTCCGTGTCGTTGCATGCCCACTCGGCGAGGTACCCAATACCATCGCCCTTCCCCTATGGCTAACCCACGAGATGGCGCCTCGGGAGACTTCCACTCCCTACACGAGGTGATGATGGCCATTATGACTAGGTTGGACCAATCCGATGCTAACTTTCGGACTTTCTCCGATAATATGGATGGTCGCCTTAGAGCCATGGAGGGACGCATGGAGACCTCTGATAGGTCGGTCCAAGACCTCGTTGGGCCGTTAGATAGGATGTCACACGGGGACCCTCCTAGGGCAGGCCAAGGCCCACCCGCACCTCCTCCCGCGGTGGCCCAAGTCCAACCCGCTCCCATGGCCCAAGTCCAACCCGCTCCCGCGGCCCAAAACCAGCCACCACAGGCTCCTCCACCCGCCCCTCCTCGGGTTCCCGAACTACCGTACCGTGACCTTGGTCTCGAGGACTATGGGTCCGACAATGCCTATGAGGGGTATGGTCTACGCCGTCGTGGTTTTCAGCCACAACGAGATGAGGATGATGATAGGGTCCTTAAGACCGTGCGAGCGGATCCTCCCTCTTTTTACGGGTCTTTGGATCCGAAAGTCTACCTAGATTGGGAGTTCGGCATGGACCGTTATTTTGAGTGGTATGATATGTCGGAGCGCCAAAGGGTCCGATTTGCCACCATGAAGCTCATGGGGCAGGCGCAAACCTATTGGAAGAATGTGGAGAGCCTGCTACTTCAGCGGCTAGAACCCCCGATTGACACATGGGCCGAGATGAAGAATAAACTTCGGCAAAAGTACCTTCCTCCCACATACCGCCAGTGACTCATCGATAGATGGCAAAGTCTTAGCCAAGGAGACCGGTCAGTCTCCGAATACATCGCTGAATTTGATGAGTACTTTCTACGATGTGGTGTCACGGAGGAGAGTACCATGCCCGTTTCCCGCTTTCGACGTGGTTTGCGGCCACACTATCAGTATGAGCTTTTCCGCCGCAATGCCAAGACGTTGGAAGAGGCATACTAGGTTGCTCTCGAGTTAGAGCAATTCGAGGGAGAGTTTGACTCTAGTCATCGGTTGGGCCCCACCCCTCTCCGTAGCACCGAGCCCCGTCACTCTATAGGCCCACATCCTCGGCCTCCCATGGCTCGACCTCAGGAGCCCACCCGTCAGGAGCACTTTGCTCCTCGTCCTCGCCCTCCTCCACCCCGGGACCTATTTCCACCCCAACCACCGGCACCCGTTGCCCGTCCCCCGGCTCCTATAGCCCGTCCTCTGGCACCGGTCCCCCCTCCACTATTGTCCAAGGTACATACACCTCCCCCATTGCTGCCTACACCCCCTACCCGACGGGATGATAAGGGTAAGGCCCCTTTTATAGGAGAGAGTAGTCAGTCAAGAGTGCAGTGTTTCCATTGTCATGGATTTGGCCACTTTGCCAGCGAGTGTCCCGCTCGCGCCACCCTAGCCTTAGGTGTTGGAGAGCCCGCACCTCCCGAGCTTGAGTGTGTCAATTATGAGGCCGATGACGCACTAGCCGATGAGTACTATGCCTTGGGGGGAGAGTTGGATGGCTCACCCGCCGCCCAGGATGCCGCCACCTAGTGGGCTTGTGTCACCATCTTAGTCTAGGGTCATATATGAGTCGGTGTGTTTTCCTTGTGTGGTTTGTTTTGTGTGATTTGTTTGCATGGTTTGTGTGTCGATTGTTTGTCTGCATGCGTCTTGTGTAAGCTCGTTGTCGGTCTCTTATGAGTAAGAGGCGAGTGGACTCACTTGATGAGTATGGGGTCGATTCTACATCTATACCCGGATCAGTCACCTATAGGGACTCAGCGGTGATTCCTGGTGAGTCTTTGAGCCGCTTCCCTTCCTTTTGAGAGTGCCCCACCCGGAGTGTCCACCTTCAGGCCATAGCAGTTTGCGCATAT
The DNA here is from genome assembly GCA_022559845.1 of Amorphophallus konjac. Classification (NCBI taxonomy): domain Eukaryota; kingdom Viridiplantae; phylum Streptophyta; class Magnoliopsida; order Alismatales; family Araceae; genus Amorphophallus; species Amorphophallus konjac. The sequence continues at coordinate 368,188,688 of CM040123.1, forward strand.
CGAGTATATATGGAATGAGCAGGTGACGATCATTTGGAGTGGAGCGTACCCGCCTTACTTGGCGCGGTGACGGATCCGTCGGAGTATTCGAGCATCCCTACCCCTACTCGACGGGGTCGAGTTCCTCCCACCCGGGGAGAGTTGATGGGAATCGACACCGAGCCAGTACCTTTTCATATTGCATTTATATCCTTTAGTTTATTTTATATCCACGGGAAAGTATACGTGCAATTGTACGGCTTTATCGGCCAATGCGTCACTCCCGTAGATTGTGTGGGTTTCTATGTAATTTGTCAGTACGACCAGCAAGGGGGGCCCTCAGCCCTTTCCCATTGGTCCATGTCATCTTGTGGGGCTGGTCAACCATCCTAGGTGGACATCTAGAAGGTTGGACTAGTCATATGCCACATGGGTAGACAAGTGGCCCATTTTGTCCAAGGTAGGCCACCTACCATTCAACCTTCCATTCAACCTCCCCTCCTAGTCAATAGGCCGCCCCCCCCTTGCATATTATATTATTCTTTTTTGTGTTTGTGGCATGCAATCCCAGCCCTTCAATCCTCTTCCCTAGATCTAAGGGTCCACATTGCATTTGATGTAAGTCATATAAAATGTTGTATTTTCATGTGAAATTCAAGGAAAAAATCAGAAATTTTGTGAAATCCAAGAAGCTTCTTGCGGCCCCAGCCCCTCTCCCTCTGGTTCCTCTCCTCCAACCTCAAGTTCTAGAGTGATTCTACATTCTATCATCCCCTCTCAACCTCCGGTGATCGTCTGTGCCGCCGCCGCCGCCGCCGTTCGTGCCGCCATCGAGTCGCCTCTGCAGTTCTGTCTTTGTCCGACCACAGTAGCTTCCACGAATTGTCTGTCTTAGCCACGAGCTTGAATTGATCTGAATTGTTTATGGTGTGTTCAGCCCTTGCATCCCAAGATCCACCTAAATTTTCACGCCAAAATTCCATCGTTTAGTATTTTTACATTTTCGTCCAACCTGTCATCCCAGATCTGCCAGGTTTCTGTCTACAGTGACAGAACCTCTGAGTTCTCCCCCTCCGACCATCCTTTTGATTTGTCCAAACCCTCCCAATTTTACTGGGAGTTCTGTCCATCATTCCCTACCTCCACAAAGTTTCGTAATTTTTTATCAACCTTCTATCTATTTTTAGAAATTCGTGTTCTTCCTCTGATACAGTGTTTTTAGTCAGATCTCAGATCTGACCACCCTCCACTTATAAAATCATAACAAATCACCACCACCTCCAAATCTAGATCCCAAAATAGTCCTGGTTTCCTTGTTCGATTTCCTACAACCTTGCTGAAGAACACATCTTCAAATTCGGACATCTACTTCACGGTCAAAGGCAATCAACAGGAAAGTTCTCTGCAAATCTGAGTCTTCGGTTACTGTACAACAGCAGCATATAAAATTCGTCAACACAAAGTACAAATCTGGTGAATTTTTCTGAAGGCCACTAGATTTCAGTACTTCGAAGCAGCTTTCCAACGGCTCTGATCTCGTCACATTCCGACACCGGTGCTAATCGCAGCGTCCGTTCTCGCCGGAGCGCGCGCTGAAATACAGAACCGGTAGATTTCCGATCGGTTTTTCCTACCGGTGCCGAACGGAGCCGCCCGGCCTCCGGTCGGCGAACCAGCGTGCCGCCAGCCCGGGGAGCGCTTCTCCAAGTGTCTCCACTACAGCCGTACCACCGGGTCCCACACGGCCCCTCCGGATAGCACGTGGGCCCCACGGTCGTGAACACGCGTGTAGCCGAATCAACACACGAAGCTGCCCGTCAACCCGAATTCGGTCCTCCCGGGCCCATTTGTATAGCCCTTTACCTCCTGCGTGGAGTGGGCATGTTCCCATTGCTGTAATTATTGTGTGTTAAGTTTCCCGGGAGTACGAGTTTTCGGCCAGGTCCGTCTTCCCCACGCCGAGCGCGTGGAGGTATCGTTTTCGCTCCCTTCTCGGCATTTTACTTACTTCATATATATTTGTTTATGCCGCTACTAGAGAGCATGTGTAGGGATATCTAGCTCGCTTTATCTATTCATTACCGCTGCTGCGAGAGAGTTCGAGACCGTCCCGTGACCCGATCCAGGCACAAAAGAGAGCCGATCACTGTGGACGTCAAAAAAATGATGATGATCATATAGCATGCACGTCTCAGCACTCAAGAGTGAGTCAAAGACGGGAAGGTTGAATAAACCCTATGCTTCCTCCAAGAAGGATGAATACCTGCCCGGTGCTCTGCCACCCAACAAAGAAGCCGCTCGTGCTGAAGAGATGGCCCCCACTCTCCAGTCGGCATTCCCAACGGCCGAATCAAAAGAAACTCAAGAATTCGAACACATGTCCGGCACGCGTCGGAGATCACTCAAAGCTCAGAATCGGGATTCAGAGGCCCTGAACTAAACACCCCAACGGCGGTGCATTACCACTAAAGCAACACGGGAGGACAAGCGTCCGTCCGAAGAGCCGCGACTCCGAGATAAAGTCTAATCCGGCACGGCCTGCACTTAAACCGGCGCGCCCTTGCTTGGGCCTTAAACTGGCGCGCCCCTCCTGTGGCCATTAAACCGGCGCGCCCTATATTGGTTGTAACCCGGCGCGCCCCTTTACATGATGCTAGTCCGGCATGCCCCTTTATGTGTTGTTAATCCGGCGCACACAACACCACACTGGTTTAACTCAAATGCAGTCCCGTCCGCTAGCCGATACCCTGTTTTCGCATCAGCCTGGTGCCTAGAGGGCATTCAATGCTCTGAAGCTCTGTCTCCATGGGCATTCAATGCTCTGGAGCCCTGTCTCCACCTCCGTTCGACAACGCAGCTGCATCGACGGTGAAGACAAGCATCGATGGGGGAGTAGCAGCAGCAAACATCCCTTCCTCGGATAAATGCCAGTGTACTGTGCAAATCAACGGACGACACCACAGACGAATGAGTTGGCGGGATCCTTCCGTCCGAGCCAAGAAAGGGCAGCCGGCTACATATACTCTGCATGTTGGACAGAGAAGAGGATGGGCTATTGAAGAGAGAACCCCCATGGCTGGCCATTGAAGAGAAGAGAGAAGGGAAGAGAGACCGGCTGAAGAAGAAGAGAATGCCACCCGAAGAGAAGAAGCCCCCCGTCCCTGCGCCCGTGAGGTGAAGAAGAAGAGAGTGAGGTTGAGAGCGAGAGGTGAGCTGGGGGGGGGAAGAGCTTGTGCTCTGTTCCCCCCGTCCATGTATCTCTTCCCCCTTTTTTATCCCTCCATAATGTATTTCTCCTCCGTGGAGATGAAATTTCTTGGGCTTGAGCCATTTTTCCCCCCTTTGGTGGATGAATAAACAGAAGGCCCCTTATTGGCAAACACGATCTTTTGTCTTTCTTCTTCTTTCCCCTTCCTCCTCCTCCTCATCCAGGGCCCTTCGAAGCATGCTCCTCCGTAGCATGGCCTTTCGAAGGAGTTCGTCGACGGATGAATATTCATGGCCTCTTACGGCATACACCTGTCCCACCTACGAGATCATCACCCTGAGTTGCTGGAACTCTTGAAGGCTTGTCCTCGAGTCTCCACATGCACTTACGGGTTAACGGAGTTCTTACTCTGAGTTTTGAGGTTCACCCCGGAGCTTTGCTCCGTTTGGTGTTCCCCTATTTATCTCTGGCAAGCCTCAGTCCGGGGGAGGTGCTGCCCATTTTTCGCCAGGAACAAATGAATCAAGCTATTCTCTGAGGGCCAGAACATCACATGCTTGAAGCCTTTGATCACGACTGAGCCTTCGAGTTCCTGCAACAAACTCTTCTAATAAAACATTCATATCTTCATGCTAATTCACCCTAGCAAACAACTAAAACACTTAAACTTCCTCTCCACAAACTTAATCTATCAGTTCGATAAACAAACTAATCAATAAATCAACCCACAGGTGAAAGAAACAAGAAACAGAGCATAAAAGAACGAAAGAAACCTCATAGAAGCTTAACCCGGCGCGCCCTAATCCGGCGTGGGCTAACCCGGCGCGGTACCCCCCCGCGCCGGTTTAGCCTTACACTCAAAACCCCTTTCATTTTTCCTTGCCACTAACCGGCGCGCTACACTATTCCTCCCCCTTTTTCAGCCTATTCTGGCGCGCCCCTGGCCCTCTTCCTTCTTGCCATATAATCGGCGCGCCCCCCCTCATTGGGCCTATTCCGGCGCACCCCCCTCCATTGGCCATTAACCGGCGCGCCCAAACTTTGCACCACCTATTCCGGCGTGCCCTTTTGGGCTTCCATTAACCGGCGCGCTCCCGTCTTTGCTTCCCTTAAGCCGGCGTGCCTGAAAGGGAGAAAATGATTAATCAAATGAGAGAAGAGACTTGAAGCTAATGAATAAAACTAATAAAAAGTTTCCCCTTTCCATAATCCAAATTTTGTTCCGGGGGCGCTGCCCTCGGAAACCCCCGCAAGGGGCGTTGCCCCCTTGACCCCCACGACCTGACCGGGCAGGTCGAACCCCGCGACCTGACCGCGCAGGTCGATCCGCGTGCGAGGGTGCACGTTGGTGAGTTCGAGCTTCGCACTTAACAATTCACACCCCCGGGCTGGGTGCAAAGAGAAAATCGATGATGCCTTGTGGTATCGGATGTGGACCTCGGAACCTCCGACATGGTCGTGATCCGAACATATCTCGGGCCAATAGTTCGTTAACTCGACCCGAGTCTCCCGGGATCTAATCCCACAACCCCACATTAAACTTGTCGTGTCTACGGCAGACATTTGCACGGTTTTATCATCGTCTTCGATGCTTCAAACGGGGACTCGCGTCCAAACAATGAATGGTCCGACCGTGACCGACACGCACGTATACCTTGGAACCTTCGTTTTCCAAGACTGTGCGTGAAGAGAAAAGTAATGACGCCTCGTGGCATCAGACGTGGTCCTCGGAAACCCCGACATGGCCATAGTCCGCAACCACCTCGGGCCCATAGATCATCAGCTTGACCCATCTTCATCGGAATCCGATCCCGCACCCACATTAAACTTGCCGCACCTACGGCAGACGTCCGTACGATTTTACCGTTGTCCTTGACGCTATTAATACGGACTTCCGTCTGAATAATGAATGGTCCGTTAGTGACCGACATATATATATACCGAGATCTAATTCCACGCTCGCATTAAACTTGCCGTACTCACGGCAGACATTTGCACGGATTTGCTCCCGTCACCGTCTTATTTTCTACACGGACCTTCGTCCGAACACAAAATGGTCCATGAGTGACCGACAAAACTCGAATGGAATGAGGCGGCTCTCGTCCTCCTCGAACCCTACGCATAGGGACATCAATAAGACCGTCGTGAGTCATGCTCGGACCTCGGGTTCGCCCCAACCATGGTCATCGCCTGACCCACATCCTAGGCCTATAGCCGGCTATCTCTGTACACATCTTTGTTTTAGAATATAGTCCCGGGACACTTTCCCGCTGCCCCTCGGCACCAGAAATATTAATGATGCCCACGCAAGCCTCGTTTGGACCGCGGGAGGCGCCCCCGGAATGGTCCTGACTCGATCTTGCACCGGGCCAATAAACTCACCGATTTCTGACCGCTTTAACCGGGATTTAACCGAATGCTTCCAGTTCCTGTGAACAATAAATTTGTCGTACCCGGCATACATATGCTCCGGTTTTCCTATGATGATTACTCGTTTCTCAAACCGGACACTTGTCCGAACATCAAATGGTCAACAAATGACCGACATAATCTCGAATGCTTTCTTCTCACCCTCGCACGGGGATTTCAATGCTTCCTAATAGACTTTTCACGTAACTAATTTTCTGGCCATGAGGCCCCTTTTCCCGGTGATTAATCAAGGGTGTTCCCCTCTCCGAGGGGATGTAAATGACGCCGTGACCTTTATGGCGCGGCGGGTTCCAGTCCCGACACGAACCACACAATCGTCTGATTAGTCAGATCGAGCACACAATAAATCATCACTTTGTGACTGGTACACCCACGCACTTAATAAACGCCAATAAATAAACGAATAAACGAACGATTTTATTAAACAAAAAGTGCGTCCACAATCACCCTAGCTCATTGCCGGTTTCTCAACCGCGCACATCCGATGCTTCCCTCGTTAAGGGGCAGTCATGAGCTTGTCGTGTCCGTGGTCTCGTCCCGCATCAACTGGTGAAGAAGCTCCACAAGAAGCTCCACAGGAAGCTCCAGGGGCTGTTGAGGAAGATACACAGGAGTATGTTATGGGACCAGCTCCTCTATATCGATTCTATCCAAGAATGTCTTTTGTCCCTGCTCCTTCATATGGACCCCATCTGGGGGGAATAGTTGGCCTTGGTATACCACCCCCACTGTCACCTGAAGAGCAATCTGCATATCACACTGAATTTCCAGAATCTAGTGCTTCTTCATTCAGTTCACCTGGATCAAGCTCTGAGCCCAACATTGCTAAAATGCTGACAAATTTGACAAACAAGGTGATGAATCAGAATGACTTGATGAATGCACAATTCATGTTCACAAACTTTAATATTAACAGATTGAATGCTAGAATGCAACATCTAGAAAACACTGTGAATACTCAATGGATACAGTTTATGTCTGATAAACAATGGACTGATGTAGCATTACGAGAGCTTTTGGAATCTCTTATGGGAGTATACAACAGGGTTGGAGAAATGGTGAGTAGCATGCAAGATACTCAAGCTACATCATTCAGCAAGCTCACTAAAGTTCTTGATCACACTTTTGATCTCAAGATAGAATTTGAAAAGATGAATAGTAAAGTGAACACTATCACTGAAAGTCAGCAGGAGCTTAGTCAGAAATTTGATACAGTCAAGACACAAGTCGACAGCCTATCAGACAACCTCAAACATGTTATCACCAAGCAAGATTCCAACTCCTCCCTAGTAAACAGATTGGGAAATATCGTACATTCCTGGTTTGAAGAGTTGTCAAAATCCATTAAAGAACTTCAAGCTTCAGTAATGGACAAGATTGCAGTCCCAGGCTCTACAAGTCAAAGAACTCCATATCCAAGGGAGAGTTCTAGCTCTGCACCACCCAGGGATCGGGGAGGCTACATGGGTCCTTATAGTCACTAATTTCTAAGAGTTCCCCAGATTCTTTTTGATAATGACAAAGGGGGATAATTTCTGGTGGTCATATATGATAGATCATGTTCATGGTCTGGTAGGATGCTGAGTCTGACTTCTAACAGTTTATGCTTTGTGAAAAGATGATGAGCTTCCGATGACAGTTTATGATTGGTGGAAAAGATGCTGATTCTGATGTGCTGATATTCTGTAAAAATACTCTGGATATATTTGTTTGTGTAAAGAGAGACTTAATCAAGACTCAGTTTGAATTTTCTTCTTGCACACAGAAATGTTAGTTTGCATTCATAGTCGTTCATACTGCATACATGGTGTTGTAAATGTGGCTCTTGATGTGCATGTCAGACAAAACTTTTGTGAATGATATCAACAACTTGTGCTCATATTTGATTGAATGCCCAGAATTGATTGAATGTGTAAGACTTGGTTAGTTAATCCATTGACTTGTTTAATCATACATGACTCATAGTGTTGTCATCATCAAAAAGGGGGAGATTGTTGGAAATCTGGTATTGATAATGACACACTAGGAATCATGCTAAAACTGCAATGAATAAACACTTCAATCTGATTTATTGAATGTACTTGTATTTCAACACAAGTTGTTTAATAATCATTCAAGAGTTCATTTAGGTCAATGCATTTCTTGCATAAGGTTCGTGCAGTTCTTTGTTGAGGTCAGTGCATACTATGTGTCAATAACATTGTAGTCGGTGCATATAGGTTCATTTTGCATACAACGTATGTGCACTTCTTGTTGTGCCTTAATAAAGTCAGTGCAACTCTACTTCGTTGCTAGAAGTAAGTCGGTGCATGTCTTGGGTAGTTAGTGCATAAGGTCTGTGCATGATAGAACATGGCACGTTCAAGTCGGTGTAGCTTTTGTTGAGTGCATAATCCAAGTCTAGGCACTCAGGCCATTCCGCCTATTTAAGGTCGGTGCATATCACTGGTTATGTGTCTTTGGCTAGAATAAGGTCGGTGCACTCTGTGTCGTGTGAATTCAATAGGTCTGTGCATATGTACGTTTACGGAAACATAAGGTCGGTACATATAGGATCGTGCAGCACTCAAGTCGGTGCATTCCATGTAACGATTGCACAGATAGTCGGTGCACATCCTGTGCGAGTGAAAGAGAAGTCAGTGCATATGTGTATTTCACGCAACTGAGTCGGTGCACATCTCGTCTTAGCTACACTGAAGTCAGTGCACGTTTTCATTTACACACACGAAGTTGGTGCATCCTTATTTTATGCTACATGATGTCTGTGCACTTGCTTGTCTTGCATGTAGTAAGGTCTGTGCATCTTCGCATCTAGTTCGCAAATGTCTGTGCATGGTCAGGCATATGATTTGCGTAAGTTTGTGCATACTTTGCATTGTCAATAAAAGTCTGTGTATCCAATGCACGTTGTCAATTTGAGTCTGTGCATTTTTGTTATAAAGCTCTATTAAGTCTGTGCAACTTCCTTATCTGTCTGATTGTTATATACTGACTAAAAGTCCTACACATTGACAGGACGAGTGTTTGTGGACTTTAGAGAGGGAACATGATCCGAGGCTGAGAGAAAGTGATGCTCGTGACACGTGGGAAGTCTTCAAGCTCAGATGCTGCCACGTGGTCTTGGCAGAATTAGATCTGGATGAAAGTTGGGCGGGAAATAAGGTTTCCACGCGCTCTTCACTTGTGGCATATAAATAGGACGAAGACTCGAATAGAGAAAATAAGAATCAAAAATTGCAGGATTGAAAATTGAGATCAAGGATCAGAGATAAAAGATTGAAATCGAGAGAGTGAGGCTGAAAAAAAATCAATAGAGAAAAAGAGTGAGATAGAGCAGACAGATAGAGAATAGAAGACACGAGGAGTTTGAGAGGAAGAAAGATCTGGAGAAGCATCCGTAGCAGAGACTGAAGATCTGCTATCTACTGTGTCCGTTGGATAAGATCCAGGACATATTGCTCCTACGTGAGCAATCTGGTTTGCATTAATTGTCAGCCTTTTGTTGCTGAACCTTCTATATCTTTGTTTTCATTTTCTTTCTCTTCTATCAAGCTGTGAGTCAGCAGAGAGCCAAGATGGAATGCTCAGTGGGCGAGGTGGATACCTCGGGTAGCAAGCTGTGACGCTCAGCGGGTTATAAGCAAGCTGTGAGGCTCAGCGGATGCAAGCTGTGATGCGCAGCAGTTCAAGCTGTTAGGCAGTAGGAATCCACACTCTAGTTTAAGTGTGGGGTGGACGTAGGTCTGGAGGACCGAACCACCTAAAAATCCTATGTGTACTTCGTAGTTTAATTTTCAGATTGTTCATCGCTAGATGCATGCTTGGCACGGTTTTAATACATACGCCTAGATGGACTGAATTCTGCATCAGTTTAGGTTATCCAAATCAATTTGCTTAGGTTTAAGTTTTAAATTGGTCTAGGTTTTTAGAGAGGGATTCATTCACCCCCCCCTCTGAATCCGTGTCGCATCATTGCACAGATCCTAGCACTTTCCCCCTTTTAGTTCACCATTATTTTCATATTCACTTTTGAGTCAAGGGAGGGAAAAAAAAACTTATCTACACCCCTTTTTTGGCGATCACGGTGGGATGCCTACTGCCCATCATGCTTCTGATTTTGTTGATCTGCTCTTTTTGTGTGGTTGGATTAGTTATTAGTCCACTTCGGTTTGCCATTTCGATTATTGTTGTTTTTTGTTCCCGGGGTTGGTAGCGGTCTTCTAAAAGGCCGTTTACATTATCAAGCGGTCGGTCGATAGACCGTCCACTGCTGCCTCAGGTACGTTTCTGCTATTTATTTTTCTGTGGACTTGCTATCCGTACACGGTCCTATCAGAGCCGTTTCACAGGTTGCACTGTCGTTTGCCAGACTGCCCAGGTCGTTCAGGTACGCTGTTGTTTCTGTAGTTTCTGTTTATTTCAATTTTTATGTTTTTATGTTACTGCTCCCTGTTATTTAGCGGTCCTATCCAGGGCCGTCTATTCTCCCTATGCGGTCTCTCATTAGATCGTTTATTGTGCTACAGTGCACCCGAGATTCATAGTTGTGTGTTATTTCATATCATTCTACACTTTTTTTGGGTGCCTCTCATTCCCCCCTGATTGTCATTCATCTTTGCATTGTTATTGTCATATTTGCCATTGATTGATCATTGTTTGCTAGTCTTAGGTTAGAATTTGCATGCACTCCGGTGCGCATAGGTCCGTACACTTTTATCATACTAGTTGCATTCCTACCTTGGTAGGTGATCCTCTCATCTCCATATTCCTCGGAGCTGACTAGGTGACCTTATCGGGACCTCCATAAGCCCCCGCGAGCCGTGGATTCTCACACGGATGCCAGGCAGGTTGTACCTTACCACCCCGAGTCTAGGTTGCATCTGTGAGAGAAAGTAAACTTAGAGTCAACCAAGTCCCCATTCCGCCCCTACTAGGAACCTTATTGTTGAGAGAACCTCATTTAATTCAATTCACTAAGATTCTTAAAGGGGAAACATATACAAATTTTTGCGCATCATTGCAACTTGGTTGATAATTGGTTGCTTCTTCTCTCCTCTTTGTTTGTTAGCTATCTCTATTTAGGAGCTTGTTAGTGTTGTTTTTCTTGATTCAAGGTGTTCGTTGCATGTGGAGTTGCTTCACACCCACAGGATCTTCTCCTAGGGGTAATTCCTTAATCATCTTCTATCTCAATCCCTTTTTTGATTCCCCTCCCACCATGTCTTTCCACGATTTCTCTCACTCCCACGAGGACTCCCTTCCTCAGGGACTTTTAGAGGACCCACCTAGGGTCACGATCGTGCAGGGAAGAGAGGGGTCCGCCCCTCCTCTTCCAACCATTGTTGTTGAGGGTAGTCGACCCTCCCACTCTGATTCTTCTACTCATAATTCGGCCAACCAAATTGTCCACATGATGGCCCAGTTGGATCCTACCCAGCTCCATATTCTCCGCCAGGCTTTGCAGGGGCAGGATGCCCCATCTTCTGTTCCTCCTTAGGGCGGGCATGCTGCCGCCACTTCTGTATCTTTGGTTAGTGGGCTAGGGGCCTCGTCTGCTCCTCCCATTGATCTTACCCCTGTCCAGCCCAGGGTCCTCCGTTTCACCAATCCATAGGTGGGTCAAGCTTCTAGCTCGGCCCATCAGATGCTCGATAAGGGGAAGACCCCGCTTTTGTCATCTCATTATGATGATCCTTATGGAACCATCCCTCCAGAGCTGCAGGCTCATGTAGGCCCGACCGACCTCTTACGTTCTCAAGTCGGGGCCGCCCAACTGGCTCACGCGGATATGGGCCCATCCTTGGCCCATTATCCCTCTTATGGGCTTCCCCATCCGTCTGTCCATCCTTCTGCCCCTTACACCGAGTCCACCCTTCCAGTCTTGCCTCCTCTATCCCAGGAATGGGAACTTCTTGACAAGTGAGTTGCCATGCAACAGCAGCTTGACCTCTTCATAAACAGGTCGGCCCACAATCCCTTGCTGATATCCCCATTCCCAATTTTCGTGATATCCGCTTCCCTCCTCAGTCGGAGCTCCCCACGTACCGGAAGTACGATGGGAATGGCAACCCCTTCATTCATATAAGGGAGTTCTTATACGAGTCGGCGTAGTTTCAACATGACGACCGCCTCATGGCGTATCTTTTCCGCCGCTCGTTGGACGGGGTAGCATTGGAGTGGTTCTACACTCTGCCACTAGAAGAGGTGGAAAGTTTTAAAGTTGTTAAAGAGAAATTTATACAGAGATTCCAAGACCGGGTGGGCCCGGAGTATTCTTTCACCGATCTAGTGGCCGAGAAGATGAAGGCCGATGAAGATTTTGCAACCTATGCTGACAGATGGAGGCAGATGGCCTCCCGTGTGCCCGGGCAAATTCCAGAAGAAGAGAAAGTGAAGCTGTTGATTTCTAATGCCACTCCTACATTTCGGAATATCCTAGCCATGAATGATATTTCTAATATGCACCAGTTGTACAGTAGGGCCCGGTTCATCCAGACCCAGTTTAAGGACTCCCCCATTCATTCTTTGTTCGAGGCCCAGAAATCGAAACCTGCCAAGAAATCCTAGGGTCCAGTCACCGAAGGAGTCTAGACAAATGAGCAGGTGCAGGCTGTCTACTTCCCCAACCAATCCGCTCCACCTCGCTTTCAGCAACCTCCCCGTAACCCCCAGTTCACCGCTCCACCAACTAACCAACCATCATTTTCTGCTCCTCAGCCGCCACAACAACCACCACCACCGCAACAGCCTCAACAACCACCGCAGTACCACAATGTCCCTCCACCGAATGGCTACGCACCTGCTTGACCGGGTCCCAAGAGAGCCCACTACCCTCCACTTCCCAAAACTCTCCCAGATATTTTCTCAGCTCTGATGTACACTAGTGATCTTCAGCTCCCTCCGGAACGCCCAAATTGGAATCCGGTTGCCGACCAGTCTAGATATTGCATATATCATCGACAGCCCAGGCACACCATAGAAAGGTGCTATCAGTTTCATGACCTCATTTATGATTTGCATGAGGGACAGAGAATTGATTGGGCACAGATGCATAAGTTGATTGGAGACATTAAAGAGAGAAGAAGATAGGCGTCGAGGCTGCAGCAGCCGACGCCGCAGCAGCAACAACCTCAGCAACCTCATCCCCAACAGCAGCAGCCTAGACCAGAATTAGGGATTTATCAGAATCCCATGCCGAACCACCCGCCCGCTCTGCAGCCTCAGCCGCCGGCACCGGCTCAGGTGAATATTGTTCACCGCCCAGTTCCCAACGCTGAGTGGTCCTATGATGATGAGACTCATGCTCATCTCTTGGCCCCCCATCATACATACACCAACTCCCCTTCACCTTATGTCCCCTCCATCATCTCTCACCCACCATTTTGACCTCTACCACACCCACCATTTCCTCCAGATCCCCCATTGCACCTACCACCTTGCCCACCATTTCACCAATCCTTGCACCTTCACCCGTCATACCCTCCGTTGTCACCCCCTCACCTAACCCTTCACCTATCATCCTTCCGCCAGGGCCTGTCAGAACCGCCTCCACCGTCGCCTCTCCCACCCTTGTTCCTTCCGCTTACCCCACTGGGCCAGTCGGGAGTCCATCCAATGCCGTGCCGGCACAGAACCTTACCCTCCGGAGCGGGCGTTTGTTCTAGAGAAGCTATCCCTCTACTAGTGCACCTGCACCCAACCCTCTAGTTTCCTCACCGAGAGTTGAGCAAGAAGAAGCCGACCCCCTACCTGGGACAAGATATGATCTACTGCAGCACTTGGACCAGATGCCAGCCAAGATTTCCGTATTAGAGTTGATCAAGCGCTCCACGCTGCACCAAGAAGCTTTGAGGACTTTTCTCCAGAAGGTTATGGTCAGCGAGGATATGGCAGTAGATAGTTTGCCATCAGCATTGGCCACAGTTACAAAGGGGCCGTCCATTTCATTTTCAGAATCAGAATTAGCACCCCCCGAGGCACGCCAGATGCCACTTTGCATTTCAATCACATTAAATAAAGTGGCGATTGATATGGCTCTAGTGGACACGGGAGCTTCGATAAATGTCTATCCCTTGAGCACGCTGCGTGCCTGCAATGTTTATGAAGATATGCTAAGGCCAACTCCGACGACTATTGCTACTTATGACAACTCCAGGAGAGCATGCGATGGGGTGGTGACTGTTCAGGCCGAGCTCGGGCCATTGTCAATGGTCGTGTAGCTTTACGTGTTAGACATTGATCTAATGTTCAAAGCTATTCTAGGCCGTCCGTGGATTGACATCCTGCGTGCTATGCCTTCGACCGCTCACCAATGTCTTAAATTTCCATTTCAGGGGCGGGTGGTCAAGGTTAAGAGCATCTCCACGGTGCAATCTGTTGAAGCCATTTTCGACAAGATTCTGCCAACTCTCTGGCCGAGCAATAAGCCGATCCTTTATGTAATGGACTTGGATTTTCCCTGGGCATATGCGTCATGCAAGCCCACCACTACACCTATTAATGTCAAAGCCAAGTCCAAGATAAGAGACTCCAAGGGCTGGAACATGATTCTGAAACTAGGTTACCAGCCAGGCATGGGTCTCGGAGCCCAATTATAGGGGCGGACTACGCAATCCCAAGGGGCTTAAAAATGAGCAGAAGAGGCCTCGGCTACCAAGAGTCCGCATTATCAATTCTGGGAGATTCAGGGCCGCTGACGTGGGACTACCGTCAGCATTTTGTGAAGGGCCCATTGCAGCCAGGTACCCTGTAGATGCCTCCTTGTTCTAACATGAGAAATGATGCTGCTTGTACTATTGTTGACCCGCCGCTGCCACTAAAGGGGCTGGTGGGTGATATGGAAGATTTTTGTAATAGTTTTGAGAAGTTGTTCTTTGAAGAAGAAGATTGTCCGAGAAATCCAGGGGTGCAGCTTGTAAAGTACACTCCAGCAGAACCAGTTTACCGAAGGTCACGAGAGGAGGAGGGCTCCCTGATTACTTTCTCTTGGTCACCATCCCGCCTTGCCTCCCTTTTTCAAGAGTTGGAGTCCATACCCCACTCACCTCCAATCATGATTGATCCGGTTTTGATGGAAATGCCATTCGAGGTTTTGATTGTGCCGTGTGCATGTGGGCGCTGCCCACATATCGATCTCTCAACCATGTGGTCCTCCTCATCCGATCTCTCAACCATGTGGTTTTCTTCTTCTGATCCTTTCTTTGATGTTCTGTTTCCGTCTCTCTTCCCCACTACAGCCAGGTACCCTGAAGATGCCTCCTTGTTCTGACATGAGAAATGATGCTGCTTGTACTATTGTTGACCCGCCGCTGCCACTAAAGGGGCTGGTGGGTGATATGGAAGATTTTTGTAATAGTTTTGAGAAGTTGTTCTTTGAAGAAGAAGATTGTCCGAGAAATCCAGGGGTGCAGCTTGTAAAGTACACTCCAGCAGAACCAGTTTACCGAAGGTCGCGAGAGGAGGAGGGCTCCCTGATTGCTTTCTCTTGGTCACCATCCCGCCTTGCCTCCCTTTTTCAAGAGTTGGAGTCCATACCCCACTCACCTCCAATCATGATTGATCCGGTTTTGATGGAAATGCCATTCGAGGTTTTGATTGTGCCGTGTGCATGTGGGCGCTGCCCACATATCGATCTCTCAACCATGTGGTCCTCCTCATCCGATCTCTCAACCATGTGGTTTTCTTCTTCTGATCCTTTCTTTGATGTTCTATTTCCGTCTCTCTTCCCCACTACAGCCAGGTACCCTGAAGATGCCTCCTTGTTCTGACATGAGAAATGATGCTGCTTGTACTATTGTTGACCCGCCGCTGCCACTAAAGGGGCTGGTGGGTGATATGGAAGATTTTTGTAATAGTTTTGAGAAGTTGTTCTTTGAAGAAGAAGATTGTCCGAGAAATCCAGGGGTGCAACTTGTAAAGTACACTCCAGCAGAACCAGTTTACCGAAGGTCGCGAGAGGAGGAGGGCTCCCTGATTGCTTTCTCTTGGTCACCATCCCGCCTTACCTCCCTTTTTCAAGAGTTGGAGTCCATACCCCACTCACCTCCAATCATGATTGATCCGATTTTGATGGAAATGCCATTCGAGGTTTTGATTGTGCCGTGTGCATGTGGGCGCTGCCCACATATCGATCTCTCAACCATGTGGTCCTCCTCATCCGATCTCTCAACCATGTGGTTTTCTTCTTTTGATCCTTTCTTTGATGTTCTATTTCCGTCTCTCTTCCCCACTACACTTCCTCCTCCTCCTTCCCCCTCTAACCCGTCTTGTTGCATGGTCTCCACCAGTCTCCAAAAAAAATGCCAATTTTAAAACAGAGATTTCAGTGGAGGATTATGCTGTGTTTTGTCAGTCCTCTTCCCAGGGGCACGATGCCCCTATTTCCCTTCCTATAGATTTTCTATCTTCTAAGTTAGATGTAGGGTCTGTTGAAGCTAGGGAAGTAGAGTCGATTGAGTCTAGTGAAGTAAGATCTTGTCCTAGTGTCTCCAACCCCTCCATGCTTGCCACGCGCCCGAGGACACGTCATTCTAAAACCATTCTGATAGGTTCCTCCAGGATCTTGCTCAGCGTTGTCACGCCCTCCTTAAGTGTCCTGAGTTTGTAGAGATAGCCATCATCCTAGACGATGATGAGGAGCTAGACGGGGTTTGGAGCGACGATGGGTTAGGTGTTTATGAGATCATAGATGAGAAGGACCCAATCGATTATGAGGATAGCGACGTGGATGACACTGCCGATTTGTACGCACAAGGTTTGAAGAGATTTGATGAACCGTTGTCAGTAGTGGATGAACCCATGAAAGAAATTAATCTTGGAACTGAAGAGGATCCCAGGCTCATAATTATCTCCGCTAATCTCCCTCCTCAGGTTGAAGAGGAGCTAGTAAAGGTTTTGAGGGAGTACAACGATTCATTCGCCTGGTCCTACGAGGACATGCCGGGCCTTGACCCCGCTCTGGTAGAACATAGATTAGTACTTAAACCAAGGGCAATGCCCGTTAAGCAAAAAACAAGAAGATTCCACCCCCAAATGGCCTTAAGGATAAAAGAAGAAGTGGATAAATTGCATAAGGCCAGTTTTATTAGAGTTGTTTTGTATCCTCAATGGGTGGCCAATATTGTCCCTGTGATGAAAAAGGATGGAAAAATATGAATTTGCATCGATTTCAGGGACTTAAATAAGGCATGTCCTAAAGATGACTTTCCGCTTCCTCATATCGACGTGTTGGTAGACAACACGGCCGAGTACGAAGCCCTCTCATTTATGGATGGATATTCAGGGTATAACCAGATCCGCCTAGCTCTGGAAGATCAAGAGAAGACCTCATTCACCACGCCCTGGGGCACTTACTGCTACATAGTCATGCCATTTGGATTGAAGAATGCAGGTGCCACATACCAACGGGCAATGATAGCCATCTTCCACGACATGATGCACGTCTACATGGAAGCCTATGTGGATGATATTTTGGTGAAATCAAGGTCGAAGGAAGAGCACCCTGCTATCCTGGCCAAGGTGTTACAAAGGGCTAGGGAGTATAAATTAAAAATGAATCCAAAGAAATGTGTGTTTGGAGTATCATCGGGGAAGTTACTAGGTTTCATAGTTAGCAAGCGGGGGATTCAAATTGATCCAAAATAAACAAAGGCCATTATGGATATGCCACCGCCTAAGAACATTACTGAGCTTAGAGGACTGATTGGGCGTTTACAGTTCATCCGGAGGTTTATATCTCAACATTCGCAAAGATGCCGCCCATTCTATGAACTGTTGAAGGCGGGGGCCAAATTTGAATGGAACGAACAATGTCAAAAGGCCTATGAGGATCTTAAGGTTTATTTGTCCAATCCCCAGTTTTGCAACCCCATGTTCCTGGAAAACCCCTGATTTTATACATTTCGGTTATTGATGACTCTCTAGGAGCTGTCCTGGCACAAGTGGACGACGAAGGGAAGGAAAGGGCAGCCTACTACTTCTCTAGGTTGTTCAATCCTGTAGAATCTAAGTATACCACTATGGAGAAGACCTGCACAGCCTTAGTTTGAGTAGCCCAGAAATTGAAACACTATTTCCTTACCCATGAGGTTAAGTTGATCTCTAGAATGGACCCAATTCGTTATATTTTAGAAAAACTCGTCCTTTCTAGTATGTTAGCTCGCTGGCAGAGCTTTCTCTCTCAATTCGATATTACCTTCGTCGTTTAGAAAGCAATCAAGGGATATGCTATTGCTGAACACCTTGCTCACTGACCTATCCCTTGTACAGATTCTATCCAGGATGAGTTTCCTGATGAACATCTGGCTGTGCTTACTCATCACCCTTTCTGGTCGTTCCACTTTGATGGTGCACTCAATTCTCAGGGCCGAGGGATCGGCACCGTCCTCCTCACTCCAGAGGGAGTGACTATTCCCATTGCATATCAACTCTCTTTTCCTGCTACCAACAACATAGCTGAGTATGAGGCTCTCCTTGTCGGATTGAAGCACACCTATGTTCTAGGCGCGCGATACTTGAATATCATAGGAGATTCTCAGTTAGTGTTGCGTCAAGTTCTTTCCACTTATCGCACTCGTGACCCTAAGCTCAAACCTTATCAAGATTTGGTCACGCTCTTGGCTAAGCAATTCCGTAAGCTGATTTACATTCACACCCCTCGATCTCAGAATATTCTCACTGATGCACTTGCATCGCTCTCTTCTTCCCTTTCTTTTCCCCTCAGTCATTCCATTGAGATCATTGTGGTCCAGCGACTAGATGCTCCTTCCCTTCAGGACCCCTGGTTTGCTAACCTTAGGAAATCTGTAGAGAGGAAGGCTGAGAAGGAGGATTTGAAAGAAGTATCTTTAACTGAGCTCGAGGAGATATTAGAAGAGGAGGAATTGCCTTGGTACCACGAAATTGAGCAGTATTGCAGGGATGGGTCATTCCTAGAATCAGCCAACGCCGAGCAGCGCAAGGCCATCAGAAGAGTCACCTCCAGATACACAATCATTACAGTAGAATTGTATAGGCGCGCTCTTAATGGAGTTCTCATAAGGTGCTTAGACGACGATGAGGCTTGGAAAGTGGTTGAAGCAGCTCACTTGAGCGAGTGTGGAGGGCATGTCAATGGTCAGGCCTTGGCTAAGAAGATTCTTAGGCAGGGCTATTACTGGCCAACCCTAGAAGAAGATTGTTCCACCTATGTCCGTAGTGTCCTCAATGCCAACTCCATGCTGATAAGATTCATGCTCCTGCTTCATCTCTCCATCATCTTTCTACTCCTTGGCCATTCTCCATGTGGGCTTTTGATATTGTAGGCCCATTAGGTGATCCAAACTCCCAAACGAAACAGAAATCATTCATCCTCACTGCTACGGAGTACTTCACCAAGTGGGTCGAAGCTGAAGCATATGCGAAAATGAAGGCTACCACAGTTTGTCACTTCATCCTCAAGAACATCATTTCTCTGTTTGGAGTGCCAAGCGACATCGTCACCGACAATGGACCTCAATTCGTGTCATAAGAACCTAGGACCTCTATAAGAAATTCAACATTTCATTGCATCATTCATCACCATACTATCCCCAAGGCAACGGCCAAGCCGAGGCCACCAATAAGACTCTTCTTAAAATCATCAAGAAAACATGCGAGTCACATAAATTCGCTGATTGGGCCGATAAATTAATAGAAGCTCTATGGCCTTATTGCGCCTCCGTTCGTACTCCCACGAGGCAAACTCCTTTTGCTCTCACTTATGGGATGGAGGCGGTACTCCCGTATGAGATTTTGATCCCCTCCCTAAGAGTGCAGTTTGACAAAGAACTTAATCTCGACGAACGTCGAGAGGCGTTACTAGTCCAGCTGGAACTCTTGGACGAGAAGAGGCTTAATGCGGCCAATCACGTCTCCGTTTATCAAAGGCGTGTCTCGCATCATTTTTAAAAGTAGGTCATCGAAATAAAATTTCAAGTGGGAAATATGATTTTGAAACACAAATTTATTCGTTCCGGAGGTCCTAGGTTTAAGCTGCATCCCAACTAGAGGGTCCGTTCGTAATCAAGGAGGTTTATCCTGGGAACGCGTACCGTCTAGTCAACGCAGAGGGCGAAGAATTGTCGAATCTATGGAATGTGTTGTACCTCAAACGTTTTTATCCTTAGAGTCGAGCTAGCGACGTCCCAGTGGCGGGGTGTTCCTCTCCTTGATCATAAAGGGAGATCCCTAGTGCGACACTCACACACTACACAACCTCCGAGGTTGGGTTTTTCTTTTTTGCACAACACCGTTTCTCCTTTGGCCATACTTGGGGGAAAGTGAAAAATTCTTATTTTTTCCCTTCTTTGGTTGAAAATAGGGGCAAGTGGTGAATAAGGGGGCGAGAACTGATCTAGACATCCCGATACGAAAGATGTCTCAAATAGGGGCAGTCTGTTATGACCTAATTCCACATTCACAAAAGAAAAGAAAGAAAAGAAAATGTAGCACCGCCGATAAAGCAATTGAGAAAATTTAAAACTTCTTCCTAAAAGAATCATACATGAAGGCCTTACATAAAGAACCCAACCTCATGAGGGCTATAATATAAATATACAAGCCAACATCACTTTATGCATAAAGAATCATGAAGGCCTTATGTAAAGAACCAAATCTTATGAAGACTAGTATATAAATATACAACCCACCACTTTATGCATAGTACGTAATGAACTCTTCCTAAAAAATCCTATATGAAAGGCTTTATATAAAGAATCCAACTTCATGAGGACCATTATGTAAATGAACAACCCAACTTTACTTTATGCCAATACATGGGCACATGGGTAGTACGTAAGTGGGCTTCCACCTGTTTCAAACCAAGGGAATGGGCGCCCCTTTACCAGGGCGCCATTCACCAAATTGAAGGCCCTTTGAACAGGCACCATTTACCTCTTAGGCCCTCATCCAACACCATTATTATATGCACATGAAGGGCTGTGTATTCCCATAAACCAAAGGAATGGACGCCCCTTTGCCAAGGCGTCATTCACCTAAGAGAAAGCCCTTATACAAGTCATCATTTAACCCTTTGGGCCACCATTCCACTACATTATTTCACGTATCTAAAGACATGAAGAATTGACGCCCTCATGCAGAGGTGTCATTTGCATGAATAGGACCACCTAGATTAATGGACGTCCCATTACAGAGGCATCATTTAATCTATGGTTCTAGAAGGTTGAGGCACGAACAACCTCATTTAGCTGGCAAAGCACATCTTGTTCCTCAACCGAACCCGCAAGGCATTAAACCCATCCTATAACTAATCCCCTCCGTAGCACTGGCAGAGGCTACTGCCGTCATCAGTGCTGAATGAGCGTTTTCTTCTTGACGTCTACGTCCCACTGTGATCCTGAAGCAGTTTTTTTATTCTATATCTCGTAATCACACATCAAAAGGTAGGTGTTCTCAAGATCTTGCCTAACTAGTAGCTAAATAGGTTAATGTAACATGCATGCTTAGAGTTAGAATAACTCATCATCCATGCTATATTACCTGACTTTATCGTGATAAAAGATGACCAAGTATATACCATGTTACACTGATTTTAATAGCATGTTACACCTGTTATGTATGGTTTTATATACAATCTGTTACACTGATTTTTATGAGTTTTGAACATATCCTACTACACTAGTTTTACAGCCTTTAATAATCATGTTTTAGCCTTAGTATATAACCTCTGTTACAACAGATACTTACCTATTTTAATAACCCGAAAAGCCCAGCCCTCAGGTGAATAGCGCCCCCAGCCAGGGCACCATTCACTGAAGAGGCGCCCCCAGCCAGGGCGCCAATTAAATGAAGACACTGTGAAGTGTCGTCATTTCCATTTCCAGCAATTTCTGGAAATTATAAATCAACACATTCAAAAATTGATATCTATTAAACTAAACCCTGAAAATTCTGCATGAATATGTTTCTATGATCCTGACATTTTTCTCTACCTGCCCGTACCCTTACTTCCTGATTCATAGAACTTTTCTACTGATGAATAGTGAACCTCCTAGGGTAAATAGCGCCCCTGACCAGGGCGCCAAGTACCCAATTAAAGACTCTGTGCAGGGTCATCAATTAATTGAAGACCCACTGTGTAGGCGTCAATTCCTTTTCTATATATTTTTAAACACCATGATAGAAAATTCAATATAAATGATACTAGTCCACAATAATTTTTCATGACCATATTTCTGAACTCCCGAGAATTTTCACTACCTGTTCAGGTCCTTACTTCCTGTTTTCGAGAATTTTTTTCGAAATGAACAGTATTTTGAGTCACAAAACGCACATGGATGGTGAAAATCACCCAATGAAATTGGCGCCCCCATCCAGGGCGCCAATTCATTAAATAGCGATAGGCGGGAAGTCATCAATTAATTGAAGACTCCCTGAGGAGGCGCCATTTCCATTCTGTATATATATATTTTCTAAAAATTAAAAATTAAAAATTTTGAAAGATTGGCCTTACCCCAGGCGCCATTTACCTGAAAGGGGGGCTCACCCCCAGGCGCCATTTACATGAAAAACCCCCTGACCCCTGGGCGCCATTTACCTGAAAGAGGGGTTACCCCAGGGCGCCAATTCAGTGTATTGCATCTTCTGATTCTGATCTATCTCGTGGTTTGTACCGACACAACCCTAAGTCATTTTCCTGCATATTATGAGTCCTTGAACTCCATTCTATGAAAATCTACCTTGTGTATATCCTACAATGGCAACCCTTGAAACTCATATTGGCTATAAATGAGAGTGGATGTCAAAAGTAATACATGAAATACTGTGCGTATAGGGCCCGGTCTGGTCCTGGGAGGAGCACCCGAAGGTACTTGTGCTCATGGGAGTTTATCACGGTGTTTGGCATTGCACCGAAGTACTTGCTTGCTTGACTTGAGACACTCCACACTTACTCTCTCTACTTGCTTGACTTGACTTGCGTAGCCCAGAATGGGCGATACTTGACTTGCGTGGCCTAAAAAAGGGTAATATACTTGCTTGATTGAAAAAGCCAATTCTATTGACACGTACTTGATATTACTTGCTAGAATATGAACTTTACTTGCCTGAACATGACTACTTGCTTGCCCGAGAAGTGGCATCTACAGCTATAAAGTTCTTGATATCCTGATTGGTCAAATACTTGCAATCACGATATACTTTCTTTATACAGTTCTTGATCTCTTATTGTTCATCATGCATAGATTTACCTGTATACCTGATTTTTCTTACGCGTACATCATGCATCGCCATACTGATAATACATGTAAACTGTAAATCACTTAAAGATTGCTCGAACTTGAGATGTAATTCCTACTGAGTGGTTCGCTCATCCAGTTGCTTCCGAACATTTTCAGGTAATTCAGATAGCGACATCCACGTGAATGGGAATGAGACCGAGTGAAAAGTGCTAGAATCACTGTTCGTCTACCGCCAACTAGTTGTGTCCCTTGTGTTTAGGTTCAACATTGTATTCTAGTTATGAAGGGTCTAGTCGGTTGGAAATTTGTTAAGACTTGAAGAACGTTAATTGGGTTTGAATAACGTATGATCTTCATCAGTTGTCATCAGTTGATTATTTATCAGAATTGTCACCTTGGACATTGGTATTATTTGGAAATTAAGTTTAGTTATGAATTAGATAAATTACGCACTCCGTATTTATGTCAAAAATTGTATCTCTCTAATGACACAATCTATATAGACGCATCACGTATCCGAGTATCTTCCGCGCTCGGGGCGTGACAGTCTTCGTGGTATCAGAGCCTAGGATTTTTAGTTTCCTAGGTAAAACCCAGGTCCAAGGATAGGTAAAACCCGAGTCCAAGGATAGTTGTACCTTACCCGATGAGATGGATAGAGCCATGGGTTAAGATCTATAATGACTTTTGACCTTAGAAATAAACCCGATCTTTATTATTCTTCAACACTTTTGTAGGATCATGGCCGCTGAAAGAGCACAATGGCGCGAGATGCAGCGCACTATGCAAGGTCTTACTCAGGCACTACAGCAAGTGGCACAAGGCGGAGCTAACCGTGGAGCTGGTGATCTCCACAGGAGTTTCCGTAACATGAACCCACCAAGGTTCACGGGTTCGTCTGACCCCAAGGATGCAGAGAATTGGATTAAAGAAATGGAATGAATTTTTCGTGTGATGCAATGCATGAGGAGAAGGTTCTACTGGCCATATTCTAACTAGAGCGGGACGCTCGATGTTGGTGGGAATCCGTGTTGAGTCTCTGTGAGTGATTTTGATGATAACAAAACTCTGAGTGGAGGTTTTATCTCGACCCGTGTTATTAGCTCTTTATATAAAGTTATGGGGTTCAAGTTTAAATTCATAAATTTCAATTAAATCAATGTGTTCTAAATTGAGTTAATTCTGTTTAACCTAACCCAAGATGCTTGTCACATTCATTCACTTAAAGCCCTTGTCATCTTGACCAAGTTCTCCGGGCTAACAACTTAGTTTTGCAGGTCCAGGCCATTCCGGTCGACCAGGACCATAGGCCCGGTCGACCAGTTTTCCTACAGATTAGAAATGGCATGTTTTACAGGTTTCGGTCGACCAGGACCCCAGGACCGGTCGATCGGTTCTCCCAGCAACTAAAAACTCCGGAAGTTACAGGTTTCGGTCGACCGCCCATGGAATTTCGGTCGACCGAAATTCCCGAGGCCCTCCTTTGTTGACTGACAGGGTGCTGATACTGTTCACGTGAACAGTGATCCGAGAGGAATTCCTCATCTAGGAGCTGAAGCTTTCAGGAGAAAATCTACATCCAAATCAAGTGAAGAGCAAGCCAATAGCAAGCTTCATCCAATACTATCTTCATCCACTAAGGGGGAGCCTGATCTATGTTCTTATCTCTTGTTTACGTTTCTTCCATTCACGTTTGAGCCGATTCGTGCCTCCCTTGTAATATTCATGCACTCGTGTGAGTGGATCTAGAAAGATCCGTGTGTGTGTGTATGTGTATGTGTTTCGTTGTCCATCTGTGTCCCTGTGTGACCGTGCTCTTGCACTTTAGTGGGAGTTCTGTACTTCTCATGTGTGTGTGTGTGTGGTTGGCATTTGTCTTGTAATTTTTCTGCAAGATAGTGTGTGGATCCTCACCGTGTGTGAGGGGTGGATGTAGGTTGCTGTTGTTGCAGCCGAACCACCTTAAAATCGCTGTCTTTTGAATGGTTTGATCCATATCTCCTACCTCCATTCTCTTTAGCTCAGTTCTTCATTGCATTATCTTTTTAGATCTATTTTCTGATCTGAAATCATTAATCCTTTTATGGAAGTTCCATGGTATATCAAAAGGTAAATTTGGATCGACAAGACTAGTCCTATCAAGAAGAAAATATCTTGTGTGAGGGAATCCTCGGATTCTTGGACTCCACCAAGTACCAAGGGACTGCTGGAGGAATCTCTTTATCCTGACTCAAGTTGTGCTTCACTATATCCCTTTCCGTTGGTCGCTTGCCTCGTAAACGTGATTTTTTATCCACCTTTGGTTCATTAATTTTTATACCCAATTCACCCCCCCTCTTGGGTGCCATTTAATCTCGGGACTTCAATTGGTATCAGAGCTAAGGCTCTTTCCCTTCAGATCTAATTATCTAGAGTAAGATCCGGTTAAATGGAAAACAAGGGTATGATGCCCGAGGGTCGCTCCATCAACCGTCCTCCCATCTTTGACGGTTCAAACTACTCGTACTGGAAAAATAGAATGCATGTCTTTCTGAGGGCTCAAGAGTACGAAGTTTGGAGAGTTGTGGACAAGGGTCCTCATATGTAACGACCCGAGAATCCAATTACCGAGAAGGCCCGATAACCCGAGACTCGCACCGCCACCCACGAGTCTGAAGACTCGAAAGGGTTAGAAGGATGGTGTGGAAACTACACAAGTATCACAAATAATTGCAGAAATTAAACAGGAAATAAATTAACATTTTACATGGTCCACAATAGAAAAATAACAACAACAGTAGTCCACGTCTAGTACAGAGACAAGAAAGAAAAGTACAGCTACACGGGGCATACCCCGGCTCTGACCTCTGGCACTACCTCTGGGCACTCGCACCTCGCTGCACCCCAGACGCGCTCCCCTGGGGCGGCGCCTCACCTAAAACACGGTGAAAACACGCAGGGAATGAGTCTCGGAACAAGACTTAGTAGGGATCACTCGAACCCTACCTCATAAAATGGGAAACCACTACGCTAGCGGTGGGAGAGTACCTCAGAAAGGAAAGCCCTGTACTCTACTCAATAAAGACCCTACGGCACGTAAACCGGCACACGTGCCACGGTGAGACAACCGAAGCTCAACGGTCGACCCGACAAAATCGGAAGGTCAGAAACACACGACTGACAGTCTGGCACTCCGTACTCGACAGGAGTATCTCCCACTAGAAGCACAGCCGGTAGCGTCCCCTGACGTCTTACACCGCGCTGCAGGTGATCCGCCTGGCGTGGTAGCTCCTACCAAAGGCGCGAACACCGAACAAGTAAACTCACGACAAGTGACTAGCTGGGGTCACGCCCATCGATGTGGGTCCAACCGCCCCCAACCACGTGTGCACACACAGACCGCGCGTCCCTGGTCTGGCCCTCTGATCGTTTTTCCCCTCAGCCGGACTCTGGCTGCAAGACGTGGGGCCCGACGGCAACCGGTCCACAAACCGCCTCTAAAGGTAAGCCCGTACACCACTCCTGGTGCGACCGGTACCGCGTACTGGTAGCCTACGACTAGTGGAGGGTCACAGAAGGAGTAGACTCTCAAGTCACAGAAAATGACGCCCGCATCCGACGACGCACGGGGACCACCCCACGCACCGGCCCCGTCGCACGGTGGCCACAGTCGGACTAAAAATGGGGTTGCAGCCCTCTCGGGGCAACCAGGCACCTGACGTCCCACCCCGGGACCGTCACAAGGCTATAACGGTCTAGGCGAGACTGTTACACACACCTGGTGGTCTAACGCAGGCCGTTACACGGCCTGAGGAGCACAGAGGGTAACGCGCCTGGTCCAGCGCGTTACACGAATGTAACCCGCCTGGCCCAGCGCGCTACACGCCCCTCACACCTGGGGTAACCCAGGGAGTAACGCGCTCGCCCTAGCGCGTCACTCGGATGTAACGCGCTCGCCCTGGTGCGTTGCACACGCAGACCCCCAATGGTCAAAAACCAACGGTCGGAAAGCCCCTGACGGCCCAGCCCAGGCGCGTCACATACAAGTGGCGGTCAATCATGGGACCGTCATAGTCCCTGACCCCCGAAGTCTAACCAAAGGGCATGTGACTCCCCCCCCCCCCGAGGCGCGTCACATCATGTGACGGTCCCTGGAAGGACCGTCACACGCGCCCGACGGCGAGAACGGCGAGAAAACCCAAAAACTTCAACCACGCCCCCATGCCTCCACCGGAGAGGGGGAAATCAATGGGGAAGACCCCTGGGGACCCCTAGCATGATTCTAGGCCATCAAAACGTGAAATCATGCATCAAATCCATAGATCGGGCGAGCTCTCCCCAAATCATGGAAAAACCCCAACATGCTCAATCACACCCCTCTCGGCCTCCCCTCGGCCTATAAACCACGGAAATGAACGGCAGGGAGCTAAGGAACGTCACCCTACCTCAATGGAGCGAATGCTCCACCGGATCATCCACGAACGCAAGAAATCGCTTTGGAAAACCCTCGTTCTTCAAGCTTCCCACGAGCACCGCACGTCCCCACGATCGCCTCGCCGCCGCCCACGTCGTCGTGCCGTTGTCCCGCCGCCGTCTGCAGCCGGAGAGGAGCTCGCCGCGGTCGAATGGGAGGAAGAGAGGGAGAGGTCACGGTGGGGAGGAAGAAAGGAAGAAAAAGAAGAAGAAGAAGAGGGTTGGGGAGAGAGAGAGAAAAATGGGATATTTATAGAAAATCTGAAAAATCCAGAAAATACCAAAAAATTAGAATTTATATTTCTGAATCCTCGGGATGCACCGATCGCAACGGTACCACTCGTGCCCAGGTGAACGGCCCGGTTCACCCGCAGCGAGGTTCCGAAGGAATTGCCGAAACACACACCGGAAATCGAAAAACACGCGCGGAAAAGCCGCGGAACGCCTCCGGGCCTCCGAAACAACTCCGGATCGCGCCGATCCGAACACGAAGAATGACCGAAATGAAATTTCGGACACAACGGAGCCGGACGCTCCGAGAAACCAGATCCGGGACCCACGAAGAAGGATCCGAAAGGTCTGGGATATTACAGCCCTCCCCCCTTAAGGAATTTCGTCCTCGAAATTGAGAACAACCCAAGGGGAAAGAAGAGGAAGACTCACTCAAACAGGTAAGGGAACTGCTGACGCATCTCGTCCTCACGTTCCCAAGAAGCCTCACCACCAGAGTGCCGCTGCCACACCACCTTTACCAAGGGGATGACCTTGTTCCGCAGGCGCTGCTCTCGCCTATCCTCCACGCGGATCGGAAACTCTAGGAGAGAGAGATCTGGAGTCACCTCATGCCAAACAGAAATCTCGAGCACATGAGAGTCATCGGGCATATACTTCCGCAACATCGAGACGTGGAACACGTCATGCACCGACACCAACTCAAGGGGTAACTGCAACCGGTAAGCAACCTCACCGATGCGCTCCAAGATCGCAAAAGGACCAATGTAGTGGGGACTCAGCTTCCCACGCCGTCCAAAACGCATCACCCCCTTCATCGGAGAAACTCTCAAGAACACACGATCGCCCATGGCGAACTCGAGGGGCTGCCTCCTACGGTCAGCATAGCTCTTCTGTCGACTCTGGGCCGCCAACATGTTTTGACGAACCAAGTGCACAACATCCACACATTGCTGCACCAACTCGGGTCCCGTCAAAATACGCTCACCAACCTCAACCCAATCAAGCGGAGTCCGGCAAGGACGCCCATACAGAGCCTCATAGGATGCCATGCCGATGCTCGAGTGATAGCTGTTGTTATAGGCAAACTCCACTAACGGTAGGTGGTGAATCCAACTCTCCTACCACTCTAGGCAGCAGGATCTCAGCATGTCCTCCAAATTCTAGATGGTCCTCTCAGACTGACCATCAGACTGAGGATGATACGTTGAGCTAAATGCCAACTCCGTGCCAAGAGCTCGCTGGAAACTCCTCCAGAATCCAGAAGTGAAGCGCGGATCTCGATCCGATACGATCGAAATGGGAATCCCATGCAACGGAACGATCCGCTCCACATACAAACGAGCCAACTTGGACACGCTCCAGCTGACTTTGACCGGTAACAATCGAGTCACCTTCGTCAGCCTATCCACCAGCAACCAAATACTGTCCTACCCACCCGGGGTCCTTGGCAACCCCACCATAAAATCCGTGGTCACGTGGTCCCACTTCCACGCAGGAACATCCAAGGGCTGGAGAGTACCTCCTGGTCGCTGATGCTCCGCCTTCACCTGCTGACAGATCAGGCACCTGGCCACAAATTCTGCGACATCTCTCTTCATGCCAGGCCACCAGAACTACCTTCGCAAGTTTCGATACATCTTCGTCGCACCCGGGTGTACGGTGTACCTGCTCCCATGAGCCTCGCGCAACACCGCACGACGAACCTGCTCCTCCGCTGAGACGTACAGCCTGCCGCGAAACCTCGCAGCACCGTCCTCGCCAAGCTCCACATCAGCCATCGCCAGAATTTGGGGCAACTCAGGGTCCGCATGCTGAGCCTCTGTCACCTGACGACGGATAGCAGGAGTGACAGTCAGACTCGCAAGCACTGCCAACCATGGCTCCTGGGGAATCTTGAGCCTGAAAGATACTTCGGGCACTTGTTCCCAGAGCCTCCACTTCCTCAACATCAAGGCACTGACCGTGACCTTCCGACTCAGGGCATCGGCGACGACATTCATCCTGCCCGGCTGATAAGACAGGGTGAAGTCATAATCCTTCATGAACTCCATCCAACGCCTTTGCCTGAGGTTCAGGTCCCTCTGCGAGAACACATACCTCAAACTCTGATGGTCAGTGAACATCTCGAACTTCTCGCCGTACAGATAATGCCTCCAGATCTTCAGCGCGAAGATCATCGCCGCCAACTCAAGGTCATGGGTAGGGTAGTTCTCCTCGTGGGGCTTTAGCTGCCGAGAAGCATAAGCCACCACTCTACCATGCTGCATTAACACAGCACCCAATCTAACGCCGGAAGCGTCTGTACACACCACGAAACCTCCCAATCCAGAAGGCAGAACCAACACCGGAGCTGAGGTGAGCAATCTCTTCAGTTCCCTGAAGCTCTGCTCACACTCTTCAGACCAGACGAAAGGCACCTCCTTCCGCGTGAGCCTAGTCATCGGGGCCGTAATGCGAGAAAAATCTGGATAAACCGGCGATAATAGCCCGCAAGCCCCAAGAAACTCCGGATCTCCGTCACCTGACCTCGGCCTTGGCCACTGCATTACTGCCTCGACCTTGGCGGGGTCCACGGAAATGCCATCACCAGAAATCACGTGCCCCAGAAAATGCACCTCGCCTAGCCAAAACTCGCACTTGCTGAGCTTTGCATACAACTGGTGATCTCGCAATGTCTACAGCACCACACCCAAATGGTACGCGTGCTCCTCGGTAGACTGCGAATAAACAAGGATGTCATCCACGAAAATGACCACGAACTGGTCCAATTACGGATGAAACACCCTCTGCATCAAGTCCATGAAGGCTGCAGGGGCATTGGTGAGCCCAAACGGCATCACCAAAAACTCATAATACCCGTACCTTGTACTGAATGCAGTCTTCTCCACATCGGACTCACGAATTCTCAGCTGATAGTAACCGGACCGCAGATCAATCCGCGAGAACACTCGCGCAGACTGAAGCTGGTCGAACAATTGATACCAGCTGTAACGACCCGAGAATCCGATTACCGGGAAGGCCCGATAACCCGAGACTCACACTGCCACCCACGAGTCCGAAGACTCGGAAGGGTTAGAAGGATGGTGTGGAAACTACACAAGTATCACAAATAATTACAGAAATTAAACAGGAAATAAATTAACATTTTACATGGTCCACAATAGAAAAATAACAACAACAGTAGTCCGCGTCTAGTATAGAGACAAGAAAGAAAAGTACAGCTACACGGGGCATACCCCGGCTCTGACCTCTGGCACTACCTCTGGGCACTCGCACCTCGCTGCACCCCAGACGCGCTCCCCTGGGGCGGCGCCTCACCTGAAACACGGTGAAAATACGCAGAGAATGAGTCTCGGAACAAGACTCAGTAGGGATCACTCGAACCCTACCTCGTAAAATGGGAAACCACTACGCTAGCGGTAGGAGAGTACCTCGGAAAGGAAAGCCATGTACACTACTCAACAAAGACCCTACGGCACGTAAACCGGCACACATGCCATGATGAGACAACCGAAGCTCAACAGTCGACCCGACAAAACCCGAAGGTCGGAAACACACGACTGACAGTCTGGCACTCCGTACTCGACAGGAGTATCTCCCACTAGAAGCACAGCCGGTAGTGTCCCCTGACGTCTTACAGCCCCCAACCACGTGTGCACACACAGACCGCGCATCCCTGGTCTGGCCCTCTGACCAGTTTTCCCCTCAGCCGGACTCTGGCTGCAAGACGTGGGGCCCGACGGTAACCAGTCCACAAACCGCCTCTAAGGGTAAGCCCGTACACCACTCCCTGGTGCGACTGGTACCGCGTACTGCTAGGCTACGACTAGTGGAGGGTCACAGAAGGAGTAGACTCTCAAGTCACGGAAAACGACGCCCGCATCCGACGACGCACGGGGACTACCCCACGCACCGGCCCCGTCACACGGTGGCCACAGTCGGACTAAAAATGGGGTTGCAGCCCTCTCGGGAAAACCAGGCGCCTGACGGCCCACCCCGGGACCGTCACAAGGCTGTAACGGTCTAGGCGAGACCGTTACACACACCTGGCGGTCTAACGCAGGCCGTTACATGGCCTGAGGAGCGCAGAGGGTAACGCGCCTGGTCCAACGAGTTACACGAATGTAATGCGCCTGGCCCATCACGTTACACGCCCCTCACACCTGGGGTAACCCAGGGAGTAACGCGCTCCCCCCAGCGCGTCACTCGGATGTAACGCGCTCACCCTGGCACGTTACACACGCAGACCCCCAACGGTCAAAAACCAACGGTCGGAAAGCCCCTGACGGCCCAGCCCAGGCGCATCACATACAAGTGGCGGTCAATCGTGGGACCGTCACAGTCCCTGACCCCGGAAGGCTAACCAAAGGGCATGTGACGCCCCCCCCCCCCCCCCCCCCCCCCCCCCCCTCCCGAGGCGCGTCACATCATGTGACGGTCCCTGGAAGGACCGTCACACGCGCCCGACGGTGAGAATGGCGGGAAAGCCCAAAAACTTCAACCACGCCCCCATGCCTCCACCGGAGAGGTGGAAATCAAAGGGGAAGACCCCTAGCATGATTCTGGGCCATCAAATTGTGAAATCATGCATCAAATCCATAGATCGGGTGAGCTCTCCCCAAATCATGGAAAAACCCCAACATGCTCAATCACACCCCACTCGGCCTCCCCTCGGCCTATAAACCACGGAAATGAACGGCGGGGAGCTAAGGAACGTCGCCCTACCTCAATGGAGCGAATGCTCTGCCGGATCATCCACGAACGTAAGAAATCGCTTTGGAAAACCCTCGTTCTTCAAGCTTCCCACGAGCACCGCACGTCCCCACGATCGCCTCGCCACCGCCCACGTCGCCGCACCGTCGCCCCGCCGCCGTCTGCAGCCGGAGAGGAGCTCGCCGCGGTCGAATGGGAGGAAGAGAGGGAGAGGGAGAGGTCACGGTGGGGAGGAAGAAAGGAAGAAGAAGAAGAAGAAGAAGAAGAGGGTTGGGGAGAGAGAGAGAAAAATGGGATATTTATAGAAAATCTAGAAAATCCAGAAAATATCGAAAAATTAGAATTTATATTTTCAGAATCCTCGGGACGCACCGATCGCAACGGTACCACTCGTGCCCAGGTGAACGGCCCAGTTCACCCGCAGCGAGGTTCCGAAGGAATTGCCGAAACACACACCGAAAATCGGAAAACACACGCGGAAAAGCCGCGGAACGCCTCCGTGCCTCCGAAACAACTCCGGATTGCGCCGATCCGAACACGAAGAATGACCAAAATGAAATTTCAGACACAACGGAGTCGGACGCTCCGAGAAACCAGATCCGGGACCCACGAAGAAGGATCTGAAAGGTCCGGGATATTACATCATAAACTCGGGAATGATGAAGATAAATGGACACCTGAGGAAATTAAGAAATGCACCGCTAATTACAATGCCATGAATATTATGCAATGTGCAATACATCCTAATGAATTATCTCGTGTGTCTATGTGCAGCTCGGCCAAAGAAATGTGGGATAAGCTACGACTCATATACGAGGGAAATTCAGAGGTCAAGGAAACCAAGGCAAATCTCCTAGTCACTGACTATTAGCTATTTAAGATGAAACTTGAAGAAACCATCTCGGAGATGTTTGCAAGGTTGACAGAGATCACAAATGGTCTTAAAAGTCTCGGGAAGGAATACTCAAACTCCGACCTTGTGAGGAAGGTGTTGAGGTCCCTACCGTCGGCTTGGCACACAAAGGCCACGGTAATTGAAGACTCAAAGAACCTGTCTACACTCACCTTGGATGAACTCATAGGGTCACTCATGACCTATGAGATAAATATAAAGAGGACAGTTGATGAAGACATCAAGAAGAAAAAGGTCATTGGATTGAAAGCTCATCACTCGGATGACGAATTTCAAGAAGGTGAATCAAGTGACGGAAGCAATGAAGAGGAAGAATTGGCGATGATAACTCGTCAAGTGAGGAGATTTCTGAGGAAGAAGAGAAACTTTCAGGGAAACTACAGAAAGGGGCAAAGAAAGCCCATGCAAACCAAAGGCGAATCAAGCAAGCCAAGTAGCATCATATGCTACGAATGCAAGAAGTCTGGGCACATGAGAGGTGAATGTCCAGATCTGAAAAAGAAATTCAAGAAGAAGAATTTCAAGAAACCCAAAGCCATGGTCGCCACTTGGAGCGACGAAGAAGATGAACCATCTGATGAAGAAATCCAAGAACTCATGGAAATCCTGTGCCTCATGGCACATGAAGATGAATCTACGGAGGTAAACTCTGATCCTGATTTCATTTCCAATGAACAATGAGAATCTGAATATGAAAAATTGTACACGAAATACAAGAAAATCAGATCTGAAAATAAAACTCTCAAAAAGAACCTTGATGATTTGTCACATGAAGATATCTTTGTCAAGTTTGAGAAACTATAACAGGAATGGTTTGAGGCTACGGAAGAAAGGAAAGTCTATTACAAACAATTTTAGACTGTGATAAAGCCAAAGAGGGACTATCCTGCAAAATAGTTGAAATGGAGAAAGCATGTGAAAAGATCAAAATTGAAGAACAAATTCTGAAATCCACAAACTCAAAACTTGAAGAAAAGAGTATGAGCTTAGAAAAAGAAGTGGCTGATCTTCAATCCACATTGTCAAGATTTGTTAAGGGCAAGCAAAATCTAGATAATTTGTTGGGAGTTAAAATCAATTTTCAAAAGGAAGGTCTTGGATACACTCCTCAAAACAAAAAATCTTTTGAACATAAGATCACCACATCCTTTGTTCATGAAAAAGATGAAAACCATGCTTCATGTTCCAAGCCTGAACCAAAACATGCTCAACCCAAACCACGACAGTTTCAAAGAAAATTTGTACCTGTTAATTATTATCATTGTGGTAGATTTGGTCATGCTATTGCAAATTGCTGGTTCAGACAAAGCCCATCTAGAAATCATATTTTTTGGACCAAGAAGAGATATACCAAGAACTGGACTAACTCCTACGGATCCAAACTAGCTTGGGTACCAAAAATAATTGCATGAGAATTTTTCTTTTTACAGATATGTCTTGAAGCCAGGGAGAGCAAATGGTACTTGGACAGCGGCTGTTCAAGGCATATGACAGGGGACAAGAAAGCGTTCTCTACACTGCAAGACAAGATGGAGGTTCAGTTGTCTTTGGAGGTCAAGACAAAGGTAAAATCGTCGGAATTGGCAACATTGGTAAGAATTCTGAAATTCTTATTGAAGATGTGCTTTTGGTGAAATGTCTAAATCATAATCTCTTTAGCATAAGCCAATTGTGCGATAAGGGTTTTAAAGTTATTTTTGATGAAACCCACTAGCATTGTCTTGAACAAAAATACAATGAGATCAAATTTCTTGGAAAAAGGAACAACAATGTCTATATTGTTGATCTTGATAATGTTTCTTGTGATTATCTCTGCTTGGTTGCGAACAATCATGAAAATGCATGGTTATGGCACCGAAGGTTAGGACATGCTAGTTTTGGAGTTATCTCTAAATTGTCTAGACATGACCTAGTGTTTGGACTGCCAAAATTAAAATTTGAAAGTGATAGAATCTGTGAAGCTTGCACAAAAGGTAAGCAAACACGGATTTCCTTCAAAAACAAAAACATTGTTTCTTCCGCTAGGCCCTTGGAACTATTGCATCTTGATCTTTTTGGTCCTACTAAAACATCTAGCCTAGGAGGAAAATCGTATGGCTTTGTGATTGTTGATGACTTTTCAAGGTTTACGTGGGTGCTCTTCTTAGCAAATAAAAATGATGCCGTGACAGAATTTCAAGTTTTCTACAGGAAAGTTCAGAATGATAAAGGCTATCTCATTACCACCATTCAAAGTGATCACGGTGGAGAATTTGAGAATCATGACTTCTGCAAGTTCTGTGAGGATCAAGGATACACGCACAACTTTTCATCACCACGGACGCCTCAACAAAATGGAGTGGTGGAAAGGAAAAACAGAACCTTGATAGACATGGTGCGAACCATGTTAAGTGAGAACTCCTTACCCAAGTACTTCTGGGCTGAAGCAGTAAGTACAGCGTGTTACATCATCAACAGGGCAATGGTAAGGCCCATCCTAAAGAAAACTCCTTATGAGCAGTACAAGGGTAAGAAACCTAACATTTCTCATCTTAAACCTTTTGGATGCTCATGTTTTATCCTGAACAACGGTAAGTCTAATCTAGGAAAGTTTGATGAGAAAAGTGACAAAGGAATTTTCCTAGGCTATGCACTTAACTCTAGAGCCTACCGTTTGTTCAATAAGATGACCTTAGTTGTAGAAGAAAGTCCTCATGTAATTTTTGATGAATCTGAGTTTAAGCTAACAAATTAATCTGTCCAAATTGTGGATGCAGATGAGGATCCCAAAGGTCGGAACGATGTCAAGGGCAAGAATGAGCCAACCGAAGATGGATCAAGCAAAAGTGAAGAAGATGAGGATCCCTCAATTGAAACACTTCCGGAATAGCAAGTGCAACATCCGGATCTGCCAAGACCATCCACTCTTCTGAAGGATCACCCCACTGTGAACATTATAGGTAATCCTGAAGACGGGGTAAGAACTAGGTCCTCTCTAAGGCAAGTAGAAGAGGAGGACTTGATTGCTTTAATTTCTCAAGAGGAGCCTAAGGACTTTCTTGATGCTTTGCAAAATGACTCCTGGATCCAGGCTATGCATGAAGAGTTGCACCAATTTGAAAGAAGCAAAGTGTGGACTCTTGTGCCTCGACCTAGGAATCAGCCGGTAATAGGAACCCGATGGGTCTTCAGAAACAAGCTGAATGACAAGGGTATGGTAGTAAGGAATAAGGCCCGGCTTATAGCCAAAGGGTATAGCCAGAAGATGGGGATTGATTTTGATGAATCTTTTGCCCCAGTTGCTAGGCTAGAAGTAGTCCAGATTTTATTATCCTTTGCTTGCTCATTGAACTTCAAACTGTTTCAAATGGATGTCAAATCTGCCTTTCTTAACGGGTATATCAAAGAGGATGTTTTTGTAGAACAACCTCCAGGCTTTGAAGATTCCAAGCACCCACGACATGTGTACAAGCTCTAAAAAGTATTGTACGGGCTTAAGCAGGCACCAAGGGCATGGTACGAAAGGCTTACTTCTTTTCTGACTAAAATTGGGTTCAAAATAGGTAAGGTTGATCAAACACTCTTCACAAGAAAATCAGGTAAAGAGATACTGGTAGTTCAAGTGTATGTTGATGACATAATCTTTGGAGCTACTAACAATGCCCTATGTGATGAATTTACAAGAATAATGCAAGGAGAGTTTGAAATGAGCTTAATGGGTGAACTAACCTTCTTTCTTGGTTTACAGGTAAAACAAACGCCCGAAGGCATCTTCATAAACCAAGCCAAGTATACGATGGAACTGTTGAAAAAATATGGGATGGCAGAAGCAAAACCCACATCAACTCCGATGGCCACAACCACGAAGTTGGACAAGAATGAAAATGGTAAAATAGTAGATCCTACATTGTTTCGAGGTATGATCGGATCTCTACTGTATTTAACTGCATGTCACCCTGACATTCAGTATAGTGTGTGTCTGTGTGCTCGCTTTCAATCATGTCCTAAAGAATCACATCTCATGGCTGTTAAATGGATCTTTCGATATTTGATCAGCACACTAGACTTTGGCTTGTGGTTTCCAATCGACAGCTCTTTTGATTTGATTGCATATATCGATGCCGATTATGTTGGTTGCATTGTTGATCGGAAAAGTACTAGTGGGTACTGTCAGTTTCTTGGTGGTTGCCTAGTCTCTTGGTCTCTTGGGCCTCCAAGAAATAATATTCAGTAGCTCTCTCAACGGCCGAGGCTGAGTATGTAGCCGCCGGAAGTTGTGGAGCCCAAGTACTTTGGATCAAAAATCAATTGCTTGATTTGTATATTGAGATAAAGTGTGTTCCAATTTTATGTGACAATACAAGTGCAATCAGTCTTTCTAAAAACCCTGTTCAGCATTCTAGAACCAAGCATATAGACATTCGACACCATTTCTTGAGAGATCATGTAGGTAAAGGGGTTTTTGAACTGCATTTCATTGATACTCATAATCAGCTGGCTGATATCTTCACCAAGCCCTTAAACCAGGACCAATTCAACATAATTAGAAGGGAGCTTGGCATGCGCAAGGGTGAGGGCATTCACACTTAAGTCTGCATTAGGATGAGTGGTGATCAGAAGCATAACGGGTAGATAGTGTGATTTGCATAACCATGTTGTGTGTTTTTCTTTTCTCTGTTAGTTACCATAACTCTTGTGTGTTTATATTATTTTATCTTTATAGCCCTCCTTGAAAGCTTCTAAGACCTTATACTCCTTGTCAAATAAATGTGGACAATTGACCTAGGGACACTCGTCAGTCATTGAGGGGGAGCTTTCAGAAAAACCTCGTTGGTTGATTCTTTGGTTGTTCTTTACTGAAATTCTCCCCAAATAAAAAAAAGGAACGAAAAGGAAAAGAAAGAAAACAAAAAAAAGAAAGAAAAATATGAAGGGTTGAATACTACTTGTGATGGGAGCTCGAGCAGAGAGGAGTTCTGGAGGCTTCCCTTACCCAACTTGTCAAAAAAAAAAGGGGGAAAGCAATTTTTTGGGCTCTTGACCATTTCCGGTCGACCGGCC
This sequence comes from Amorphophallus konjac, assembly GCA_022559845.1. Taxonomy (NCBI): domain Eukaryota; kingdom Viridiplantae; phylum Streptophyta; class Magnoliopsida; order Alismatales; family Araceae; genus Amorphophallus; species Amorphophallus konjac. The sequence continues at coordinate 368,226,873 of CM040123.1, forward strand.
AACCCGGCCCGGTCGACCGAAACCGGCGACCGGCCCAATAGGGACTCGACCACCCCCCTTTTTAAAGGGGTTTTTCACCCTCTCTCACCTCATTCCACTTCATTCCTTCTCTCTCCCACATATTCTAAAAACCCTAGAACACCAACCCTTCCTCTCTCAAGCCTTCAAACCTCCCCATTCCTCCATCCGCACAATCTCTGTCAGATTCGTCACCACTCCGGGACGTGATCTCCGCGGGCGATCGTGCTGCCACCAACCTCCTTCCTCAGTTTCAGAGCGTGGGGAACGATTTTCCAGGGCTCCAGGAGTGTTCTTTGGTCCGTCTCCATCTCAAGGGTAGACTTCCTTCATCTCGAAGGTTTCCACCGCCGGTTTCCTTGCCTAAGATGCCGCCTAGACGGAGTTCTCGGTGTTCCACTCAAGGGGAAGCCAACAATCCGAGACAAGAGGCCCCGGCTCGTCCACAGCGGGCACCGGAACCCCATCGTGTACCCCGTCTTCCTCTACGTCCTATCATCGACCCTCGCTTGGTTGATTTTCAAGAGGTGAATGACATACTGCCAGATTTGTTTGCACTTTTTGCAATTCAAGACGGGTGGCTTGATTTTGTCTCAAGATATACTAGGTATTCCCCTAACCTAGTGCAGCAATTTTATGGGAATCTTATTGAACGGAATGAAAACTTATTCACAGTTGTTCAAGACATTGAGATACATATTGGACCCGACCTGTTCTGGCGTGCCTTAGGAGTTTCAGCATGGGGTGCCGATATGACTTTTGGACATGGTGAAGTGGAGGACACATTCCTTGCTATGACAGGTTGTGATTATGTCCGCGGTGTGAGTGAGAATATCCAACTTAATGCCAACTACTTTCCGCCCCTGCAGTGTGTTCTACATCATATGTTCACTACCTTGATTTTTCCCAAGGGTGGAAGTCGTAATGAAGTGACATTGGTTAATCGTTTCCTCTTTTATCATGTCATGAATGGGAACACCGTGAATATGGGTCGACTCATGACCACTTTGATTGATTCTTGCCGCACCAACTTGGGGAGATCCCTACCCTATGCATCACAGTTGACAGGAGTGTTTCTATATGCTGGGGTAGATTTGTCAGAAGAAAGGTCACTTCAAATTCGCCAAGATGACATATATAATGAACACAAGCTCTTCTTCATTCTTGGTTACTACTGGGATGATGATGGTGAGCTCACCAGGGACATTCCTACCTATGTTGAACAATTTGCCAATGAAGAACCACCGCCGCAGCAGGCTCATGAGGATGCACCCCCTCCAGTTCAGGCGGAGGATCAGCCTCCCCCACCTTCACCTCACCATATGGATGCGGAGATGCCACCTCCTCCACAGTTTGTTCACGGGGAGTCTTCTGCTCAAGGTGCCGGTCAGCCTTCTTGGGGGAATTACGAAGCTCTTGATAGTCGTGTTTTAGGCATGGAAACCCAGCTCTACTCATCCCTTGACAGACTGGACACCTTAATGGACACCATAACTGGCCGAATGGATTCCTTCTCCCATGCTCTGGATGATCTCTCCACCCACATGGCCACACTTTATGCTAGCCACGAAGATAACCGTGAAGCCTTCCGGATAACCAACCAATCCCTTCTCATCATCCGCAGATAGCTCCTTCATCATGATGATAACCTGCATGACATCGTGAGCCGTCTCCCTCCTGCTCCTGCTCCTCCTGCTGCCGATGCTTCTGGTGATGATGCTTGCGAGGGGACTCCGGATCTTCCTGCTCCATAGCCGTTCTTGTGTCCTAGTAGTGTCTTTTCTGTCCATGAGTCTTGTATCCCCCTCCCCGTTTTGATGATGCCAAAGGGGGAGAAGTAGTATGTATCAGGTTCTATCTATATGTATTTTGGTTGTTTGCTTGCTTGCCTGCATGCTTGAGTCCTTGTGTGTTGTGTTGCATCATGTTAGCTTGCATATCTGTATTGCATCTTGTGCGTCCTTTTGGTTGGTACTTCCTGCTCTATATCAACCTTGTATCAGAAATCCTTGAACTGAAATGACATGATGTAATGCGCTTGGCTTTGTCCACTTAATGGATTCCCTCGTCTTATCTCATATTAATATCTGGCGTATATGAATGTCTCAAGAGGTTGGTTCCTTCGTTGACTCGTCTTCGCTCTCTCTCTACTTGTGTTTTGTCATCATCAAAAAGGGGGAGATTGTTGAGTCTCCGTGAGTGATTTTGATGATAACAAAACTCTGAGTGGAGGTTTTATCTCGGCCCGTGTTATTAGCTCTTTATATAAAGTTATGGGGTTCAAGTTTAAATTCATAAATTTCAATTAAATCAATGTGTTCTAAATTGAGTTAATTCTGTTTAACCTAACCCCAAGATGCTTGTCACATTCATTCACTTAAAGCCCATGTCATCTTGACCAAGTTCTCCGGGCTAACAACTTAGTTTTGCAGATCCAGGCCATTCCGGTCGACCAGGACCATAGGCCCGGTCGACCAGTTTTCCCAGAGATGAGAAATGGCAAGTTTTACAGGTTTCGGTCGACCAGACCCCAGGACCGGTCGATCGGTTCTCCCAGGAACTAAAAACTCCGGAAGTTACAGGTTTCGGTCGACCGCCCACGGACTTCCGATCGACCGGAATTCCCGAGGCCCTCCTTTGTTGACTTTTGGTACAAGCTCGAAAAGAGGGAGTTTCTCCCAATTGTTTAAACCTTTTTGTCTCTGCCTTGGAGTGTTTTATGAATCTGGTCTAGGGACTTGTCTCCTGACCCTCCAAGAGCTATAAAAGATCTCCTTGGGGTCATAAACCTAGTTTAATCAACAAGAGGGAGGAAGGAGAGGCTGTCAAAGGAGAGGGTGATGATACTGTTCACGTGAACAGTGATCCGAGAGGAATTCTTCATCCAAGAGCTGAAGCTTTCAGGAGCAAACCTACATCCAAATCAAGTGAACAGCAAGCCAAGAGCAAGCTTCATCCAAATCAAGTGAACAGCAAGCCAAGAGCAAGCTTCATCCAATACTATCTTCATCCACTAAGGGGGAGCCTGATCTATGTTCTTATCTCTTGTTTACGTTTCTTCCATTCACGTTTAAGCGATTCGTGCCTCCCTTGTAATATTCATGCACTCGTGTGAGTGGATCTAGAAAGATCTGTGTGTGTGTGTATGTGTTTTGTTGTCCATCTGTGTCCCTGTGTGACTGTGCTCTTGCACTTTAGTGGGAGTTCTATACTCCTCATGTGTGTGTGTGTATGGTTGGCATTCGCCTTGTAATTTTTCTACAAGATAGTGTGTGGATCCTCACCGTGTGTGAGGGGTGGATGTAGGTTGCTGTTGTTGCAGCCGAACCACCTTAAAATCGATATCTTCTGAATGGTTTGATCCATATCTTCTACTTCCATTCTCTTTAGCTCAGTTCTTCATTGCATTATCTTTTTAGATCTATTTTCTGATCTGAAATCATTAATCCTTTTATGGAAGTTCCATGGTATATCAAAAGGTAAATTCAGATCGACAAGACTAGTCCTGTCAAGAAGAAAATATCTTGTGTGAGGGAATCCTCAGATTCTTGGACTCCACCAAGTACCAAGGGACTGTTGGAGGAGTCTCTTTATCCTGACTCAAGTTGTGCTTCACTATATCCCTTTCCGTTGGTCGCTTGCCTCGTAAACGTGATTTTTTATCCACCTTTGGTTCATTAATTTTTATACCCAATTCACCCCCCCTCTTGGGTGCCATTTAATCTCGGGACTTCAATCCGTGGAAGCCACATTGCTCAATGACGTCACATGGGATGAATTCGTGGAGCATTTCAACAACAAGTACTTCTCCGACCATATCCAGGAGAAGAAGGCCGCGGAATTCGCCGTTCTAAAACAACGGGGCTTGAAAGTGGCTGAGTATGAGGCCTAGTTTTCAAGACTGTCTAAGTATGCACCCCACTTGGTGTGTACGGAAAAGATGAAGGCGAGAAGGTTGCTCAACGGGCTTCGGCCCCACTATATTACACAACTTGCACCGATGGACATCCAAGTCTATTCAGAGATGGTTCGGTGTGCTCAATTGCTAGAAGACGCCACCGAATTATCTGAAAGAATCCGAGGAAGGGACAAGAAGGAGCCTGTCACAAGCCCAGAAAAATTCAAACAATCCTTCAATAAGAAGCGGTTCTTCATGGTAGGGGAGCCCTCCAAGGAAAGGAATCCCAGAAGAACGACATGCCATTCTCTACCACCACACCCTCTAAGGAGATTTGCAAGTATTGTGATAAAGCTGGTCATAAGACCGAGGAATGCTGGAGAAAGTTAGGAGCTTGTCTTCGATGTGGGAGCCGAGAGCATTGAATCCCAGACTGTCTACTGATGAAGGAGCAAGCCACTAAAGACGAGAAGTGTCCGGCAAAGAAACAAGGCCGTCTACAAGCTATCCACGGAACGGAGCCCATAGAAGGTGGAATTGTGGAAGGTACTCTAACTATTTGTTCTAAAACTGCTCAAGTTTTATTTGATACCGGAGCAACTCATTCATTCGTTTCCAAGAAATTTGTTGCTTCATTTTCTAAGAAACATGAACTGTTAGATTTGGTCATATCTACACCTCTTGGGAATGAGTCCGATATCACTTATCACTATCCAAACTGCGAAGTGATGATTAAAGGAAACAACTTACCTGCTGACCTGATATGCCTAGATATGAAGGGTTATGATGTCATACTAGGTGCCGACTGGTTATCCACATACCAAGCAACCGTAAATTGCCGGCATGGCAAGGTAACCTTTGTGGATTATCTCGAGCTAGTTTACAATAGCCCTTGGAGTAGATCACCACTTTTATAAGCCCTCTGAGCTAGTAAACTTATGAGTAAATGATGTATGACTTTCATAGCATTCGTGATTGCCAAGGAAGTCGAGGAGATTAAACTTGAAGACATCCGTGTAATTCGGGATTTTCTTACGTTTTTCCAGAAGAATTGCCCGGCTTGCCCTCAGAAAGGAAAGTGTCATTCACAATCGACCTTGTCCCTGGTGCTAGTCCTGTTTCTAAGGCACCGTACAGAATGTCCCCTGCTGAGTTGAAAGAGCTAAAAGAGTAGCTAATGGAGTTATTGAAAAGGGGTTTCATCAGGCCAAGTACTTCCCCATGGGGAGCACCCGTGCTATTCGTCAAAAAGAAGGACAGATCGATGAGACTAAACAGTGATTATCGGTAGCTAAATCACCTTACAATCAAGAACAGGTACCCGCTGCTGAGAATTGACGAGCTGTTTGATCAATTATCTAGAGCTACATATTTCTCCAAGATTGATCTTCGTTATGGTTACCACCAACTGAAGATCAAAGAAGAAGACATTCATAAAACTGCATTCCAAAGCAGGTATGGGCATTACGAATTTACTGTTATGCCTTTCAGACTAGCCAATGCGCCCGCAACTTTTATGCAGTTAACGAACAACATATTCAGGCCCTACTTAGACCAATTTATTATGGTCTTTATTGATAATATTCTGATCTATTCAAAGACCGAAGAGGATCATGAAGAACATTTGAAGAAGGCATTGCAAGTATTGAAGGAAAACAAATTGTATGCCAAATTCAGCAAGTGGGAGTTCTGGCTTGAGGAAGTATCCTTCTTGGGTCACATAATTTCGAAGAACGAAATTTCTGTTGACTAATTAAAGGTCGAAGCCGTAACGAACTGAGAACGACCCACAAATGCAACAGAGATTTGAAGCTTCTTGGGTCTAGCTGGTTACTACCGGTGTTTTATCAAGGACTTCTTCAAGATTGTTGTTCTCTAACCATGTTAACCCGCAAGGAAGTGCCTTATGAGTGGAATGAAGACTGTGAAAAGAGTTTCCAAGCTCTGAAGGATTTTTTGACCACTGCTCCAGTCTTATCATTACCAATTGAAGGAGAGAACTATGAGGTATATACCGATGCTTCTGGTATTGGCCTCGGATGTGTATTGATGCAAAACGGAAGAGTCATTGCATACTCTTCTCGATAGCTCAAGAAACACGAAGAGAACTACCTAGTGCATGACTTAGAGTTGGCCGCGGTGGTGTTTGCCTTGAAGATATGGAGACACTATCTCTATGGAAAATAATTCACTGTATACTCCGATCATAAAAGCCTCAAGTATTTATTCTCCCAAAAGGAGCTAAACATGCGGCAAAGGCGTTGGCTCGAATATCTCAAGGATTTCGACTTCACTATACAATACCATCCTGGTAAGGGTAATTCCGTAGCTGATGCCCTTAGTCAAAAGCCGAGAGCAATATTGGCCAACTGTATGATACAAGAATGAAAGTTACTAGAGAAATTCTCTGATCTTGATATCAGCACAGATGAGAAGAACATGTGTATTATTCTATCTCATATGAGTCTCTCATATGAGTCTACATTTAGATTTCATACCTGAAATCAAGAAGCGGCAAGGAGAAGATCCCGCACTAGTGGAGATAAAAGGCGAGCTGGACGAGAGACTTGATTTCAAGATGGCACCTGATGGTAGATTACTATTTCATGAGCGGACATGTGTGCCCGATTGTCCCGAATTGAAGAAGAAGATTCTTGAAGAAGCTCATCGATCGAGGTACACGATCCATCCTGGAGCCACTAAGATGTACCAAGACTTAAAACGAACTTTCTGGTGGCCTAACATGAAAAGGGAGGTAGCATACTTTGTATCTCGTTGCCTCACATACCAACAAGTGAAGGCGGAACATCAAAAACCCGCCGGAAAGCTACATCTGCTGGATATTCCCAAGTGGAAGTGGGAAGATATTGGCATGGACTTTATCATGGGTTTGCCCAAGTCTAGGGGCGGACATGATGGAATTTGGGTAATCATCGATCGTCTAACTAAATCGGCTCTTTTCTTGCCTATCAAAAGTCGATGGTCAGTCGATATACTTGCTGCCCTATATATTAAGGAGATGGTTAGATTGCATGGAGTTCCTGTGTCAATTATATCTGACCGAGACCCACACTTTACCTCTCATTTCTGAAAAAGTCTACAACATTCTCTGGGGACGAAACTCAACTTCAGTACTGCTTTCCATCCCCAGACAGATGGACAGACCAAAAGGACAAATCAAGTTGTGGAAGATATGTAAGAGCATGCATTATAGGCTTCGATGGAAGCTGACATGACCACTTACCCCTAGCCGAGTTTGACGGGATCGTCATAGGATCGACAAGCGGTAGCGGGCGATCATCAAGTGACGAAGGAATCAGCAAATGGCTTCAACAAAATTATCAAATAGATCTCTATGTTTTAGTTGTCTCATGTTATTTGGGTCACATATATGGGCCTAATGGGTCATGTTTTATGTTTATAGTAATTATGTCCGCAATAATCATGTAAGAGTCTTTTTTTTATTTTGTGTCTTTTAGTCTTCCCAAGAGAGTTATGATGAGTAGGTGTTAGGTGACTAATAAGTTGTCTTTTGGTTTTCTTTGAAGAGTCTATAAAAAGGGTCATGTCGTCTTTCTTTAATGGCAATGAAGTTGATTAGAATTTTTGAAAATCACTATCCTACGTGAGGTGAGAAGCCTTGTGTTATCCGAGAAGGAGATGGGATACCCCTGTCCTATGGGTGAGAAGCCTTTGGTCGTGAGAAGCGGCCCCTATCCTTTCCCCCTCCCACTGCCACGGTTTCACCGTCTTCTCCTTCCACCTTCCCGATAGTGCCTCCTCACCATCACCCACCTCCGGTTGGGCCTCCACTAACCGCCACAATCTCTTCTCCCTCTAGCCCTCTCTCAATCTACCTTACCCTCTCTTCCCCGGTTTCTCACCTCCCACCCTTCCTCTCTCTCCACACACACAGTCGCCCCCGTCGGTGGCCACTTCCGGCCAACCTCCCACTCCGTCTTCACGTCACAACCCCACCACCCGTTCCCCCCCTCTCATCTGCGAGCACACACACCCACACCGGCGGCCTCTCTCTCTCTCTAACGCTCTCATCTGCACCTTCCCGCCGGCTGTCCTTCTTCTTCACGCACCAGCAGGCCGGACCCTCTCCTTGCCTCTCTCTTTTTTCACACACCGGTCGTCCCTTTGCCATCACCTCTCTCTCTCTGCCACCAACACACCATCGGCGGCAACCGTCTCCACCCTCCCCCTCCAGTTCTCTCTCTCCCTCTCACTGGTTCTCACCCGCACCACCCTCCCTCTTGTCCCATTCTCTCTTTCTCTCAAACCCCCGCGGCGGCCCCCTGTTTGGAACAGGGGCACCGCAGGTGCACTCATCTCCCTCCCCTCTCTCCCCTTCGCAAGTATCCAACCCCTTTCTTCTCACTCCCCCGCTCCTCTCTTCCTCTGCTCATCTGAGAACCCGTTCCCCCCCCCTCGCCATGTACGAGGCCTCACCGTTGTCCCAAGCCCGTTGCCACCGCCCACCACTCCTGCTGAGCGACGTAGCGTGATGGGGACATCACCTCCCATGCCCACGTTCACAGCTCGTCTCCTCGCCCCGGTTGCATCCGGCATGGTCTAGTTATTTAATTTTGAGTCCTATGTAATTTTTATTTGAGTCATTTGATGTATTTTCCCTTTTATTTGAGTCATGTTCCTAGGTCTTGTGTTTATTTCCCTAAGTTTGAGTGTCATTAGGTTGTCTAGTTAGCTATTGGGCCCAATTCATTGGGCTTGGCCCAAGGGCTCCCCCTACCCCCTCGGTTATTTGTCATTGAGTCAATTGTCAGGGTCTTATTGTAAAATATGGGTTGCCTATATATAGGGCCCCATTCCCCCCATTTCAAGGGAATGAATCAATAAATGAAAAACTTGCCATTTTAAGAGTTTACACTTCTTATCCAGTGGAGAGATTTCATTTTTTAGGTGAGAGACCCTAGGGGAGAGATTCCCCACCCATCCCTCTCTTAATCTCTCTTTTTCACTCCCCTTTCTCTCTCCTCCACACCCAATTTCGAAAATTTTCTCTCTCCTCCCTTCCCAACCACCACTCTCCCACCTACCCCCATTAAAGACCACTCCCCTTTCCCACACATCCCATTACTCCACCCCCTAGTCCCAAGAGAGCTTCCACCAATCCTAGCTCCACCTCCTAACCCCCAACTACCCCACCCACTTCCCCAAGCACCCTTCCCACTACCCAAAGCAGCTCTCCACCTTCCCAAGACACCTCTTCCCATCCCCAAGACCACCATTGACCACCCCACATTAAAAGAAATTCAAACTCACATGCCCTCCACCCACTTGTGCCCCCCCACCTTCCTCCTTCTCCCTCCAAGCCTAAATTCGTAGCTCCTCCTCCCACCACCTGTTAGACCCCCTTCTAGACCCTATTCTTCCCCTCCCACACCTTGGAACACCCCCTCCTAGACCCCCTCACAGCCAGGGTTCTCCCCACACTCATCCACCTCCATTTCCCCTCCCATATACCCCATTTCCCCCCACCATCTTCAACCTCCAGTTTTTTAGTTCGCTGGCAACAGAAGAGTAGCAGCTTGCAGAGGTGACCTCGACCACATCCCAGAGAATCTGAAGGCCCAAGAGGTATCCACGGAAGCGTCTACCTGTCTTCTTCACAACGGCGGTGGTCTCGTCCCCTTCTGAGCTCCGAGCTGACCGGGAGATCCATTCTCCTACAACTGCGCAGAGCTGCCCCTGCTGAGCACCTGAGCCATAGTAGAAGCTCTGCCACGACGAACCTTGGAAGATTCAGGCCACAAGTTCTTCTGCAAAGTTGTTCCTCCTCCTGTCTAATTTCAGAATCAAGAAGTGGAACTTCTATCGACATCCGTGGGCCATAGTTATCATTTTTCTCCCTCGGGTACGCAGTTCAGCTTCCCACAGCCTGCACCGACCTGTCATCAGTGTTCAGAGTCCCCTGGTCTTCTCCGGCATCGTTTGGCTTCCCCGTCAGTTTTTCTACGAAGAGGACTCGTCCACGATTCCAAAAACTCCAGCGGTGCTTGATTCTGAGTTCGGGATCTGATGGGGCATCCTCTGCAACCTGCTGTTGGCCGCCAGAAGCTGCCAGTCCAAGAATCTGCCTCCCTGCTCGGGCCTCCACCTAGACCAGCGTCGACGCCAGAAGAAATCAACAAAATTTGGACGACTTCCCTGGCCTCCTACGAAGATTTTCAGGTGGTTTCATCCCCAACAAAATTCGGCATCAGTCGCAGAAACCATTTCTTTGATCATTTGTCAGCACCTATAGAACGTGGACAGAACCGGCGACCTCCCATCTTCGGTGTTCCTCTCTCAAGTTCCCCTCCCCGCTTGGCCGGCTAAAGGCCCCTCCCTATGTGGTGGTAGTTTTAGTTGTAATATCACTTAACCCCCACCCCAAGATCCCCCTCCTGAGAGAGGTGTAGTATTGTAATCATTTGGGCAGGTCAAGCTACCCCGACGCGGCGTGTGGGGATCCACCCGCCTCCCCGCTCGCCCTCGTCTCCGAGCGGGACCGGTTTCTTCAAACCGGTCGAGTAAGTGCTCCAAACTTTACTCTAATTTGTGCTTGTTCTTTCAATATTAGTTCATAAACTCCGCTGGCCGTGAATGAGAGCCCGATCCTTAAGCTCTTTTGCTATAAGTGATCATCGTGGGAAAAGTGTGGAACCCGTGCCCTCGGCACGACGTCGGCTCCCTTGAATTGGGCTGCCATTACCCTTGGGAATCAACTTAGGCCTTGCTGGCCCTCTACCAGCAAGGGCCCAGCCCACACAACCTCCACTTGGCATTGCCAAGTTACCCTGGGTCTTGGTGAGCATCGGGTGAGCGGTCGCCGACATCAGTCCGTTTGATTGCGATTGTGCTTGTTTGTTTAAGTCCTAGGTTGTGTCACATCATAGCGGCATCACAGTTCCTACGCCCTCCCGTGCCTCCCCTTCACGTATGCTCACCCCCCCTCGCCCGCCGCCGTATTATTCTCCCTGCCTAGCTAGGCCTCGTCAGCAGCGCCCTTCACCCCACACCCATACCCGAGCGTGGTGACGCCCCCCCCTCCATCGAGCGTGGCGAGCTCATACCCAAGCATAGCGGCACCCCCCCTCCGAGCACTTTGCTCAGGCACTGCGTTCCTTCTACAAGCATCTTCTCGGGCATGTCGACAGCCCCTCCGTGAATGACGAGCATGACGGCAAGCGTGCTTCCACCACCTCCGCCAACCATGGTTCGCCTGCACGCGGACCACCAGCATGCAGTCGTCCCCTCCGAGCACATGGACCCTCCCCAGCATGCGCGGGCGAGCACCTCCGCTCCCTTCCCGAGCACAATAGCGTCCGGTCGAGCGTGGACCGAGCATGGCATCCGACCAAGCAACCCACGTCCAGTTCACCTCCAGCCGACGTCGTCAAGGGCCCGAGCACGCCGTAGCGTTCCAGCAACCCGTTCGTCCGTCGAAGGATTCCACAAATTTCGTTGTGCATGGTATGGCTGAGAGACTAGTTAAGAGCAAATATACAAATCAAGTGCATCAAAGTGAGCGGAAGAAGCGGAAGGTATCTCCCAAAATGGACAAAGAACCGAGTATAGCCTCATTGCACGGTATAAGGGAATGGAAGTATTAGAGTTCAGCAAATGGTTGCTTGCTGCTGCACCTTCTGAGCGTGAAGAACTTCTTCAAGACTACAAGAGAGAGAGAAGCATAAAATGAGAATTCGATGATGAGTTTCTATGTGAAACCATTTAGATCCGTTGTAAATCTGTAAGTCTGTAAATTTGTATGTATCTGGCCGATTGTAAGGTTAACTGAATGAGTTATGGAAAGAAAAAAAAATAAAGAATATAGAGGGAAATATTATGTGAAGAGAATAGAGAGGGAAGATATTTTGTGAGGAGAAGGATAAAAGTGAGAAAAAAATGAAAAGAAAAAAAAATAGAAAGTACAAAAAAATGGGAAAAAAAGAGAGAAGGAGAAAAGTTAAAAAATGAGAGATGAAAAAATAGAGAAAATTGGAAAGAAGATAATGTCCCGGACTTCTGATGTTTGTGTCACATCATGTTGTTCCTGCGTGCTACTATTGTTGTCACAAAGGCCTGCTACGACTGCTGCAATCATCGTTGTGCTGCTGCAGTTGTGCTGTGAAGAAGCCTTGCCTCTTCCATCTTCTTCCTACTACATGTACTACAAGAAGGAACGCCTCCTTCTTCCCCTTCATTCTCTGTACGTAGAGAATCATTTTATTGCGTACCACTCAAGCTCTCCTCTGTTCACCGTTTCAAATCCTCCAAAGGTAGGTCTTCTCGATATCAAGCTAAAACAGTTAATATTAAACCTTAATATAACCTCTGCATGTGTATACCATATTCTTTTGATGCATCCATAGGTGTTCTCTCTCAAAGCCAAACAAATTAATCTTGCATAATCTCTACTTGGTTTGTACAAGTTTTACACCATGAATTACATATTTTACACCAACTTTAAATATCTATGAAATCATGTAAAGAAAATAAGATTTAATGTACATTCTATTGAGTTTTACGTTACACGTTATAATACGGTAAAATACTATAGCGATAGTTAGATTTATTGGCTTTAACATCTTATTCGTGGGTGTCCGAGTGACCTTTGGCCATGAAAATTTATGGGCGTACTAGTGGGGTGGAGACCGAGGTAGTGAGAGTGGTTGCACCATTTTTCGTGCCTCCTATCTCAAGATCCCCCATCTTTCAATAAAAAATTATTTTGAATGTCTGATTAGGTAGAGTTTTTCGAGCCCTTCATTTTGGTATATAGATTGCGCAATTCTGACATGTGTACACCTAAAACGGGAGGTTAAAAAGATTGACACTATTCATTTGTTATAAATGACGACACAGTCAGTGTCGGCGTTAAATCATTTATTAATATATATATATATAACTTCTAGCTATATCTTTGAAAATTCATATCTACTAAAATTATAAAAATTATATATCTGGAATTCTCATGTTTTTATCTTAATTATCATATATTTTATTTCTCTAAATTATTTTAAATAAATAAATGTGTCTTTGAATGTATATTTTTGAAATTATTCAATTAAATAGATATTGACGTGAATTCTTGTTAAATAAACTAAGTTAAAAATCATAGAATTAACGTCCCTCCAAGTGGACGCTAATTAATAAATGACACTACTCACGGACGTCAATTAAAATAAGTTTATTTAATAGTTAATTATAGAATTGGATGGACGTGAATTCTATAATTAACGTATTCATGTTCTCACCGTTTTCTTCCGGATTTGACCCATACCTCGGGTCTTTTGGCACTCTCATCTCACGTCCGTAGATGGAGCCCCTTTTTCATGATTGGCTCACGTTATACACCTCAACTCTTGGTGACATACGAGCCCTCCGTTGGACATTCTGTTCTTTCGGACTGGTAAGTTAGTCATTAGGACCTCCGTAAGTCTTCGCTAACCTTGGATTCCCTCAAGGCAGTCGAGCTGGTTGTACCCTAAAAACCCTGAATCTGATCTGTGCCACTTTGATTTTCCGTTAGTCTTGACACTACTCCTTTTGGAATCTTCTTGTCATCAATTTAAGAACATAACCCTTTGACTCTGTATTTGGCCAAATCTGATTCTGAAACATTAAGGGCTGTGAGTCCGTGACTTTTCAGTGCCAGGTAGGACGGAAGTCTAATTTTGTAAACCATGAAAATTCTGGGTGTGGCATTGCACCAAACTCTGTACATCTGTTACATTATGTTATTCTATTATATCTGTTATTCTGTAAACTCTGTTAATTCTGTTATTTTGATAATTTATTGCTCGATTATTTTGATAATTTAGATATTCTGCTATATTACTTATATTTATTGGAACTCTGTTATATTCTGGCCAATTCAGAAGTTATGTTCATCTAAGTATCTGTCTTTATTATATTCTGATAGCTTATCCTTGACTCTGCATGGGAATTCATTCCTATTTCTCTTGAGCTCGTAACTACCTTTGACTTTAATATTCATCTTTCCCGTTAGATTGATCATCATGATTTTTTAGTTCCATGCCTTGCATCGTCATGAACATGTTAATTGGCTAATCACTTATATTCTGCTTGATGAGAGATGTAATTCCTACTGAGCTTTTTGCTCACCAGCCCATTTTCAACATTTTTCAGGTAATGACAATGAAGATAGTCCATCAGATGGGGAAGGGCAAGAGTGTTGAGTGTTGTGGAAAAAGCAAGCCAGTGTCTTTTAGTTTTCTTGAGTCTTATCCTATCCTTGAGTCTTTTCCCTTTATAAAGTATTTGAGTCTTTTCTTTTTCCCATATAAGTGGAGTCCAGTTATGTAATTGACATTTGATTATCAATAAAGATTATATTTTGTCCATATTATCTGGCCTTGGAAATTTTATGTCTTATGTATGCTCTGATTATTCACGACTGTATCACTGCCGCGTTCCGAACTACACGTTCCGCTGCTATCGGTTCGGGGCATGACAGTTTGTGGTATCAGAGCCTAGGTATATTAAACCCTAGGTCTTGACTATAGGTTGTCATAAGTTCTAGGTTCAACCCCATTACTGCCCTGTGAGATTGGGTAGAACCTTGGGTTAAGAGCTAAAAAGGAATTTTAATACTAATAATATCAGCTTATGAAAATATCTTAGTAAAATTTCATGAGAATCACTTGATATTCTTACATGAATTAATTGTGTCTTGTAGAACTAGATAGATAACAATGGATGTCGAGCGTGCCCAATGGCGTGAGATGCAAAGGACGGTTCAAGGATTGACTCAGGCTCTTCAATGAGTAGCCGAGGGTGGAGCAAATCATGGAGCTGGAGAATTGCATCGCGAGTTTCGGAGCCTCAATCCCCCTAGGTTTAGTGGGACCCCTGATCCTGATGTGGCGGAAGATTGGACTAAGGAGATAGAAAGAATCTTCTGAGTAATGCAATGTTCGGACCAAGATAAGGTCCTTTTAGCAACATTCCAACTAGAGAAGGATGCGAGAGCTTGGTGGGAGTCGGTGGAAGCGACTTTGCCAAACGACCAGGTGACATGGGAGGAATTTTTAGAACACTTCAACGAGAAGTATTTCTCGGAGAGAGTTCGGGAGAGAAAGGCAGGAGAATTTGCCTCGCTCAAACAAAGAAGCATGTCTGTGGCAGAATATGAGGCTCAGTTCTCGAGGTTATCACAATATGCGTCTCATTTGATCCTAACGGAGAAGATGAAAGCTAGAAGGTTCTTAAATGGTCTAAGACTGCAATATATACCCCAATTAGCACCTATGGATATTCAATCCTATGACGAGATGGTGAAGAGAGCTCAATTATTGGAGGATGCAATGGAACTGTCTGACAAAGTTAAGGCACGAATGGAAAAGAAGCATGAGGATAATGGTAACAAAAGGCCCAATAATGGGAATGGAGTTCAGTATGGCAAGAAGCCTAAAGAAGAGAAATGCAAATATTGTGGGAATGAGGGTCATCAATCTGAGAAGTGTCGCTGGAAGAATGGAGCTTGTTTTCGTTGTGGAAGCCAAGAACATAAGGTAGCCGACTGTCCCCTTCCTAAAGATCAACCTCAGCAGGCAAAGGATCGCAATAAGGAATGGCGTTAGGGACGAATGCAAGCAATAAGACGAGTCGAACCTGGTGACAATGGAGTAGCTAGAGGTACCCCTTTAACCTAAGTCTAGTACCTTAGCTTATTTTGACTAGCATACCTAGATGATCTTATCTTATGATTGGAGTATAGAATTAGATACCCCACCAATGTATTGGAAATGTATGTCATGTGAATTTGGGGACCAAATTCTTTTAAGTGGGAGAGGGTGTAGCATCTTGAAAATTTGAATAAAATAAATAACTATGAATATTATTCCTGGAAATAAAATTTTGATAAAAGAAAAAAATAATAATAATGAAGGCTAATAAAGACATAAGTAAAAAGAGGAATAAAAATACCGAAAGAAATTAAATATATGTGTAGGCCTCCCAAATATAATCCCTAAATAAATATCCAAGAAAAAAAAAGAGCCAAAAGAAGTATTTAAAGGCCATGATCCTTTAAAAATTCCATACACCTTTATGGGCCCCAAATCAAACTAAGAAAAATATATATATATGAATCTTGTATACATTATATATATATACATATATATGCACATACATGGAAAAAAAACATATGCTCAAATCTATATGTAAAAACCTATATATAAATATATGTATATATCTCCCTTAACTAAACCATTAAAGCCCAAATAAAAAGGGTTAGTTAAACTAAATGGGCCTTAACCTTTGAGTAGGTCTCAACCTTTACAACAAAGCTTTAAGTATACATGGGCCTCATATAGGCTCTCGAACAAATAAACAAAATGGGCAAAATTACGACAGAATAAAATAAAGCCCTCACCATATTAAAAGGAAGTTGAAAGAGGAAATACATAACATACATTCGGTAATGGGTCTAACCCCACCCATACAGTAGAATCCCTTCACTAATTAAACCTAATTAACCACCATGAAAAGAAACCACATATCTTACATGGACTTGATATACAAAATGCCAACCCATCTCTTAATAACCCAAACCAACGTACTTGGGCTTTTCGAATAGCAAGCCATGCGTGGCCACCCAACCCAAAGCCAAGCCTAGCTACCAACATCACATTGCATATTCAAACGTGAGAATGATAGGGTTTCACAGAGTAAAATAGGAAAGCGGCTGAGGTTTTGGCAGGGGAGAGATTTGAATGAGAAAGTCTAAACCCGTTAGGATTATTACGTGGGAATTTAACTCCCGATGGGAAACTTAAAGCCTAAGAACCCTATAAATAAGACCCCCTCGATCGGCAGAAGCGTTCTTGCTGCTACTCCTGGCGTGAAGAAGCCCTACATTCTTCTCGCTTCTACTATTGTTCCTGCGTGCTGCTATTGTTGTCACAAAGGCCTGCTACGACTGATGCAATCATCGTTGTGCTGCTACAGTTGTGCTGTGAAGAAGCCTTGCCTCTTCCATCTTCTTCCTACTACCTGTACTACAAGAAGGAACGCCTCCTTCTTCCCCTTCATTCTCTGTTCGCAGAGAATCATTTTACTGCGTACCACTCAAGCTCTCCTCTGTTCACCGTTTCAAACCGTCCAAAGGTAGGTCTTCTCGATATCAAGCTAAAGCAATTAATATTAAACCTTAATATAACCTCTGCATGTGTATACCATATTCTTTTGATGCATCCATAGGTGTTCTCTCTCAAAGCCAAACAAATTAATCTTGCATAATCTCTACTTTGTTTGTACAAGTTTTACACCATGAATTACATGTTTTACACCAACTTTAAATATCTATGAAATCATGTAAAGAAAATAAGATTTAATGTACATTCTATTGAGTTTTACGTAACACGTTATAATACGGTAAAATACTATAGCGATAGTTAGATTTATTGGCTTTAACATCTTATTCGTGGGTGTCTGAGTGACCTTTGGCCATGAAAATTTATGGGCGTACTAGTGGGGTGGAGACCGAGGTAGTGAGAGTGGTTACACCATTTTTCGTGTCTCCTATCTCAAGATCCCCCATCTCTCAACAAAAAATTATTTTGAACGTCTGATTAGGTAGATTTTTTCGAGCCCTTCATTTTGGTATATAGATTGCGCAATTCTGACATGTGTACACCTAAAACGGGAGGTTAAAAAGATTGACACTATTCATTTGTTATAAATGACGACACAGTCAGTGTCGTTGAATTTTTTCAACGACACTCTGTGAAGGCGTTAAATCATTTATTAATATATATATATATATATATATATAACTTGTAGCTATATCTTTGAAAATTCGTATCTACTAAAATTATAAAAATTATATATCTGGAATTCTCATGTTTTTCTCCTAATTATCATATATTCTATTTCTCTAAATTATTTTAAATAAATAAATATGTCTTTGAATGTATATTTTTGAAATTATTCACTTAAATAGATATTGACGTGAATTCTTGTTAAATAAATTAAGTTAAAAACCATAGAATTAACGTCCCTCCAAGTAGACGTTAATTAATAAATGACACTACTCACGGACGTCAATTAAAATAAGTTTATTTAATAGTTAATTATAGAATTGGATGGACGTGAATTCTATAATTAACGCATTCATGTTCTTACCATTTTCTTCCGGTTTTGACCCATACCTCGGGTCTTTTAGCACTCTCATCTCACGTCCGTAGATGGAGCCCCCTTTTCATGATTGGTTCACGTTATACACCTCAACTCTCGGTGACATACGAGCCCTCCATTGGACATTCCGTTCCTTCGGACTGGCAAGTTAGTCATTGGGACCTCCGTAAATCTCCGCTAGCCTTGGATTCCCTCAAGACAACCGAGCTAGTTGTACCCTAAAAACCCTGAATCTGATCTGTGTCAGTTTAATTTTCCGTTAGTCTTGACACTACTCCTTTTGGAATCTTCTTGTCATCAATTTGAGAACATAACCCTTTGACTCTGTATTTGGCCAAATCTGATTCTGAAACATTAAGGGCTGTGGGTCCGCGACTTTTCAGTGCCAGGTAGGACG
The DNA here is from genome assembly GCA_022559845.1 of Amorphophallus konjac. Taxonomy (NCBI): domain Eukaryota; kingdom Viridiplantae; phylum Streptophyta; class Magnoliopsida; order Alismatales; family Araceae; genus Amorphophallus; species Amorphophallus konjac. Next base: position 368,245,361 of record CM040123.1, read on the forward strand.
GAAGTCCAATTCTGTAAACCATGGAAATTCTGGGTGCGACATTGCACCAAACTCTGTACATCTGTTACATTATGTTATTCTATTATATCTATTATTCTGCAAACTCTGTTAATTCTGTTATTTTGATAATTTATTGCTCGATTATTTTGATAATTTAGATATTCTGCTATATTGCTTATATTTATTGGAACTCTGTTATATTCTGGCCAATTCTGAAGTTATGTTCATCTAAGTATCTGTCTTTGTTATATTCTGATAGCTTGTCCTTGACTCTGCATGGGAATTCATCCCTATTTCTCTTGAGCTCGTAACTACCTTTGACTTTAATATTCGTCTTTCCCGTTAGATTGATCATCATGATTTTCTAGTTCCATGCCTTGCATCGTCATGAACATGTTAATTGGCTAATCACTTATATTCTACTTGATGAGAGATGTAATTCCTACTGAGCTTTTTGCTCACCAGCCCATTTTCAACATTTTTCAGGTAATGACAATGAAGATAGTCCATCAGATGGGGAAGGGCAAGAGAAGTGTTGTGGAAAAAGCAAGCCGGTGTCTTTTAGTTTTCTTGAGTCTTATCTTGTCCTTGAGTCTTTTCCCTTTATAAAGTATTTGAGTCTTTTCTTTTTCCCATATAAGTGGAGTCCAGTTATGTAATTGACATTTGATTATCAATAAAGATTATATTTTGTCCATATTGTCTGGCCTTGGAAATTTTGTGTCTTATGTATGCTCTGATTATTCATGACTGTATCACTGTCGCATTCCGAACTACACGTTCCGCTGCAGTAGCGCGTTCTTCATGAACACGCTACTTCGATATAGCGCGTTCAAAAATAGAGAAGAAAATCCCTTTTTTAATTTATTTTAATTTCCAGATGAACTGAAGCTGACACTCTCTTATTCTTATCTTGTGTGCAGGGTGTACAGGGTGCAGTTCGTGCCCGGATCTCATGGACATTAGTCCGAGCCATCTTCCATGCACTACCGGAGTTTCAACGGGCCCGCCTTCGCCGAATGGGCTTCGAGGAATTCCTGGAGATAGAAGTGTTGAGAGTAGATGTAGGCCTGATAAGGGCCCTGAAGGCTAGATGGGATACGGGATGCACGGCCTTTCTCTTCCCCTGGGGTCATATGATCCCCACCTTAGAGGATGTCACCCGCATTACTGGACTACGGGTGCACGGATCGGCAGTGACAGGCTGTACCTACCCTCACTACCGAGAGATGGCGCGCAGGCTGCTAGGCTTGGAGCTGGAGGGGATTGGCCGGACCTCGCTAGTATCGAGGATCTCTTTACATGAGAGTCTTGGCCTATTTCACACACAGAGAGAGGTGGGAGAGACCTCGACGGCTCATGAGAGGAGACTAGTGGCTGAGGCCAGAGAGAGCTTCATGACAGAGGCTGGGGCACAGGCCGACATGGAGTTGAGGAGATTCCTTATTTTGATGATCGGCAAGCTGCTTCTAGCGACCCAGGGTGATGCAGTGAGCTGCCGATTTCTACCCTTACTGGAGGATCTGAGTAGAGTTGGACGGTACGCTTGGGGTGCGGCAGTGCTAGCCCACTTGTTTGACAGTTTAGGCATTTCTTCACTCCAGTCTTCGCTCGGGGGATTCTACCCTCTACTTCAGGTATCTTTCTAAACCGTAAACTCCATGAATTAAATTATGCACTTGCCCCTTGTACTAATCATATGAACTCCATTTCAGGTTTGGAGTTATCTATATTTTCCTACCCTCAGGCGCGCCTGGGAGGATCGAGGGGATCTAATGCCCCTGGCTAGACGATGGACCCCAACTCGAGACAGTCGATCTCTAAAGGACCAGGTCACCCACATTCAGGAGACATTAGATGCCATGCCCCACATAGAGGTAAGATTTATTTTTGAAGTTGAATTCTATTGTGCATGAAAATCAAGGGCAATGACAGATTTATTCGTAGGTGGTCTGGACTCCCTATCAGAGGGACATCGGGGAGATGCCCTGGACGGAGGCGGCCATCCCATACTTCGGGAGAGAGATCTGGTTGCACACCCTCAACCTTGTCGAGCCCCTATACTACAAGCTAATTATGAGGACACTAGGGCTCTACCAGGCGGTAGTAGAGTTCCCGACCCAGGTGACAGACCCATGACCCGGGTGACACTTTCGAGGCCTCCAGGGGACAAATGATTGGCGGCAACGTGCCTGTGAACAGATTGCAGATTGGAAACGGCGCAGACGACCAGTCCCCGCAGGAGTGGACTCAGACAATGCCTAACTCCAGGCCTACTCACAGACATATGGCAGCTGGGTCTACCAAAGCACACGTGGACAGGTACGCTTTTAATTCATTAGCATTTTACAATCTTAAGGACTTAATTGTTTGATATGTGATCAACATGTGCTTATTGCAGTTTGACACAGAGGGCAGACTGGCCATGGTACAGGGGCTCCTCGACTCCATAATCCGACAGCGCGAGGACCTCCAGCATACCATAGACGAGCTGGTAAGAACTTTCTCTTACAGTTTAGAATGATTTAGATTTAAATTTCAAAATTTCAATTGATGGTAATGCTTTCTTTTCAGCGCGAGGAGCTAGAGAGAGTCCGATCCTCACACGGTGCTTCATCCTCAACTCAGCCCGCCTGCGACCACACCGATCTAGAGAGTCAGCTTGCCAGTGCAGTTGCTCGGGCGGAGGCAGCTGAGGCCTCCCTGGAGGAGAGAGTAAGCAATCTATTCTTTTAGTCTAGTCTTGAAAATTTTATTAATATCAGTTATTGACAAAGATTTCGGGTGCAGGAACAAGAGTTGCGGAGGATGGAGGCGGAGTTGCAGACGGCAGAGGCAGAGCTGAGGCACCGGGACACAGAGGAGCTTCCCCAGGACGTGGTGGAGTTGTGCCTCCTCCTTGGGGTGGAGAGGAGAGAGCGGCAGAGAGAGAGGGAGGAGCGAGATAGAGAGAGAGAAAGATGGGAGAGAGAGAGAGGGAGAGAGGGGAGAGAGAGAGAGAGAGAAAAAGAGAGATGGGAGCGTGAGAGAGAGAGAGAGTGGAGCAAGAGCTGGAGAGAGTGTAGCTGAGCACTAGATTCGGGATTGCCAAGCAGCGGGTGAAAGATGCGGAGGAGCGCTGTCGGCGGGGGCACGAGCGAGCTCAGCGTGAGGGATACTCCCGGGCCTATTCGAGCACTGATTATCTAGTTACCTCCTCTGAACATCAGAGGAGGGAAGATGCTGACAGGAGAGCACGTGGTGATAGGAGTTCGGCTTCTCGGGGATCGTTGGCCCCCCCTAGACCTTCTCAGAGAGGACAAGAGGAGGCTGAGAGCTCGCATAGAGGGGGAGATCAGGAGGGTCGAGGGGAGAGCTAGAGAGTTTGTTGTACATCCACCCTCATTTTGTACCTTTTTGACATATATAGTGGAATGAGATAGATTTTGGTACTTCTTGCACTTCTTGTGATTACTCTTTTGGTTCTGCGTGTCCCTTGCAAAAGAATGTCCCTACAATAATACAATCAGAAAATGCAATTTTTTTGAATTTTTTTTTGAAAATTTTTATAAGTTTTTGAAAAATATTTGAATTTTTATATTGATTTTATGGAAAATATCTGAATTTTTGTGTTGGATTTTGGAAAATATTCAGGTTCTTTTTTTGTGGAATTTTGGAAAAAAAATTTTAGAATTTTTGGAAATATTCAAAAAAAAAATTGAGTTTTGGAAATATTCAAATTTTTATGAAATTTGGTTTAGACATGCTAATGCAGCATCAAAGGGTGTTTTTAACCACCAGCTAGGAGTCCCTGCTCTTTCTCTTTTCGCTAACGACTTCCCGAGGCCAGGCATGCATTGAAGGGTGACGCCCTATAACTGACTGCCCTTAATTAACGATGCCCCTACCAAGGCCATACCTGAGAAACACTCAGTCTTGGAGAGAGAAGAGAAGAATAGTTGGGGATAAGCTTTGTGCAGGATGGTAGATATCGGGATTCGAAATCCTTTCAAGGTACTACCTCTCAAAAAGGCGGTCTGTTGCGCCGGAGCTTTATGTCTTTGATTTTTAGACCCTTGACATGCATACGACCAGGATTTTCTCTGCGGGGACTTTGCCACTCTTGACATGCCATAACTCATAATTTTGCATTTATCAAATTCGGCTTTAATTTTCATAATAGCCCTTTTGACTAGATGTATCATGAAATTTCACTTATTTTGGGTCAAGGCTGCCCCTATTTGAGACTTCTCTCGTATTGGGGATTATCAAGATTGGTTATCTCATCCGTCAACCTCCTGCCCCTGCACTTGGCCTAGCAAAGAAGAGAAAAGACTTTTAGGCATACTCATGGCATGGCCAAAGTAGCAATGGTGTTTTATCAAGGAGCCGGCTAAGGACGCCATGAAGTGTGTGCAGTGCCCAGCTAGGGGTTGCCCTTAACAAGCGGGTAGAGAATGTCGAACTCCCAGTGCTGGGTTCTTATGATCGAAGTGCCACATAGCAAGCCTAAAGACTCTTTTGATATTGAATTAATTAAACAAAAACTTAAGATAAAGGCTTAATACCACTCTTAATTAAGTTAAGAAGCACTTTCATTTTGAAAACCATGCGTGAAGAAATAAGTAATGACATCATAAAAATGCGTACTTACGCCAACATATTACCTTGCGACCTTTGTAGAAGCAGCTGCCGGAGGCGCTGTTGATAAACATGAGATTTGTCCTTTTGACAGATAAGAAAGGATAGCAAAGTCTTGAAAGTGACTTAACAAGAAGGAGTGATACCCAGACCAGACTCAGACGAATAAGGTAAAAAGGAAGAGAGGTGAGGGCTAGAACTCCCTCACTAAGGTGCGGAGACCCTGATCACATGAAAGATCTACAAAAAGAGAGGAAAATCAAGAAGTGGAGTGAGGACTAAAGCCTCGAAAGCAATGGGAGAAAGGGCAGATGCCCAAAGCAGTGGATGTGGAAGAAGTCGGGTCGGATCCGTGATTGGGTGGAAGTAGAAGAAGAAATTGATAGATGAAAAGAGGCGGATCCGGAGGTTTCGGAAGCAGTGAAGGAGGAAAATCATGATAGGAGGAATCATCCGAAAGTTTCGGAGGAGGAAAATCTCAAGGGACGCAATGCCCTGGGAAAAAATGTGGAAAAAGATGATTAAGAAGAAAGAAGAGAACAAAGGACGGGATGTCCTGGAGAAGTAAGAAGATAAATCGGAGGAGAGAGAAGAAGGAAGGGAGTTCCAGAGGTAGATAATAAGAAAGGACGCGATGCCCTGGGAATAGGAAGAGGGAAAGAAAATCTGGAGGTTCCGGAGGGAGAAAATGACGAGGGAAACGATGTCCTAGAAAGAAGTATGGGAAAAGATGATGGAAGAGGAAGGAGTGAACAAAGGATGCGATGCCCTGGAGAAGCAGGAGGAGGAATCGGAAGAAAGATAAAAGATCTGGAGGTTCCAGACATAAAGAGTGGAAAGGGACACGGTGCCATGAGAGCAGATTGGAGGGGGTGCAATACCCCGATAGTGTAAGGGGACTAGGAGATCCCGTGGATAGAGATTAATGAGATGGAAAACATGGAGGATCTGGAGGTTCCGGAGGGCAAGGGAGATACAGGTCTGGAAACCCAAGAAAGAAGAGGTGCAAATGCATGTGGATGCAATGCAACGGATGCGATGGATGTATGGAATGCATGAGGTGCAAAGAACATGAAGAATCGGTGATAGACGGGAATATGGGTGAAGTTGAATAGAAGGTGGATAGGATAGTGGAAGGCCCCTTAGCATTGGGATAGTTGCCCCTCCATAGCAATGAAAGTGTATAGACAATCAGCCCAATGGATAAAGTAAAAGCCCGTGACGAAGCTTCAACAAAAAATATCAACTCCCTTGGAGGACGAAGAGCAAAAATGTGAGGGAGTTGGAAAGTTGGAATGGGGAGCATTGTCTCGCCCAGAGATTGTGGCGTATGAAAAGTGTTGAGCAACACGGGCATTTGCCCCTTGTACATGAGAATGGATTTAGCATTGGAGGGTTGGAACAAGGGGTGCCTTGCTCTGTCTTTGGGCACAGACTTATACGGCATCAAAGCTTGACTTTCTCTTCCGGTGAGCAACGGCGGGGACTTGGCTTCTTCACCCCTACTTGGCACAAGAACACGGATTGGCACCCGACAAACAAAGCCTTGCATCTTGTTCGGCATAGTCGAGGCCAATCCCTTCTTGCCCGGCTCTCGATCATCATCGGCACATGTGTTTGAAGAAATACACCCATTCTGAGTGGTAAAGGGAGGTGAGGCGGAGGTGGAAGGCTCCATGGGTGGGGGTGTAATTGAAGGTGTCGGAGAAAGAGTGAGTGGAAACAAAGGTTCAAACACGTCGAGCTTTTCCTTTTGCTTGGAAGCAGTCAGGGTTGGCTCGAGTGTAAAAAGGAGTGGATCCTGCTCAGGATTAGCCACAGGTAAGGGTAAAGGGTTAAGTGGTGGAATAGGGGTAGTTGGGTTTGGTGTTATAAGGACAGCGGAGGGCCAAGGTGGCGGCAATGGGAGGTTGATTGGGGAAGGTTTAGTACGAAGGAAACTCCGAATGGAGCGAGAGGTGTTTGGGGTAGGAAACGTGTCTTGGTGTGCCGATGCGGGCGATTGGAGTGTCGACCCGTTGTCATAACACCAATAAGTCTCAAAAGTGGGGGTTGGATTAGGAACGGTGGCATCGTCCTGAGCAGAGGGTTCATCTAGTGGTAGTGGAGGAAGTGGAAAGTGAAGGAAACTCGAAAGGGGTGCTTACAGAGCTTCATTATTGCCATCTTCAATTCTTCAATTGCCGGCCCTTCATCAGCAGGCTCAAGTGGACGCCATAGTGGAGGCGTATATGTGGGTGGTGGAATGTAATGACATTGCGGATGATTTTGTGAGTGTAAGTGTGTATGCATAAGCGGAGGCGGAGGGCCATACGAATGAATGGAATGAGTGGGTGGAGGGCGGACGGTGTCCACTTGAACGTTGAAATTTGCCGGCTCTTGATTGCTTGAACTACTGATGCCGTAATCGTCTCTCCTATCCTTCCAATCTTTCTCCATCTTTGTAATGTCATTCAGAACAGTGTGAAGGGGATTGATTGGAGAAGGCGGAGGAGGAGTAAGTTGCGGGCTCGTAACCCTCTTTAATTGTTCCTCCAACGAAGCGACTTTGTCGAGAAGAGTTTGTTGGATGGGTGTAACTTAAGTAACAGAGGGTTGGCAAGGCCTTGAAGGATGGGCCACATAAGAAGGCCGTGGAGAGGAGTTAGTGGGCTGACCCAAACAATGACCCGGTCGTGCCCGATTGCAAGGAATAAATGGGCCTTGGGGCCGTGAAGGAGGAGGAATAGAAGGAGGCAGGTGATGGCTCACCCGAAGAAGGGTAGGTGTAGGAGAGGGAGGTGGGTGATGAGCCACCCGAATGGGACTATGAACATGAGAAGGAGGTGGGTGATGAGCCACCCGAGTGGGAGTGGAAGGAGATGCCCCCTCAACAATGGACTTAAGGACCTGGATTTGTTGAGGGGTGAGGTGATCTAATGCATGCAAGATCTGGGAGACCTTCTCGTCATGGGGAGGAGATGGTCCCAAGGGAGTAGTGGCGTGTAGTGAATGTGAGGGATCATAGGATTGGCAATTGCCCAAGGGTTGGGCAAAACTGTTAGAGTGAGAATGGGATCCCTTGGAGATATTGTGATTAGAGCAACGAGATTGAGGAATATAGGATATGCTTGGTTGATTATCCTCTTGGTTATAAAAATTATTAAACATGTTGACTTGTTAATCAAAGCAGAACACCACACAAGTCTACAAACAATTCCACTCAATAAGCAAAGATATCAAATGAATGTTGCCCCTTTTGCTTCTATATGCACCGTGATGTGACTGGATAATTTTTTTTGACAATTTTATGTAATTCACTCAAGGTAAAAACCTAGTTTTCAATGTGGTTTAACTCTGGTGCCAACTAAGTCAATTCTCACCACGCATAGGCCAACTAAACCCGGGGAACTTCAAGGTACAACCAACTCGGCGTCCATGAGGGAATCCATGGGTGCGAGGACTTACGGAGACCTTGGAAAAGGAATTTCCAGTCTAAAGAGACAGAATGCTCAATGGAGGGTCCTTTCAATTCCAAGAAAGGATAGGAATCCTAGGAGTGTAGAGAGAGGAAGTCTCCCAAACCAATGATGTTATGATGCTATGAGATGCAAGAATATCTAAACTAAAACTAGCAAATAACAAGAAAACATAGGAAAAATGAATACATATATACAAGATGCAACCAGAGAAGATGACAAACAGAATCCCGACAAATAATATGAATGAAATGCTCACGGGTGCAGAACGCGCTATATGTCAGTAGCACGATCTAATAGAACGCGCTATGCATGTAAGGCGCGATTAAAGACAGAGAGGGAAGATCCCACAAGATAAATAATCACACACACTTTGATGGATTGACAAGCAGGCAACCAAAAGAACGAACGTGGTGGCACAAAGTGTCCCACCGTGATCGCCAAAAGATGTAGATCCGAAATTAAACCACCCCCAAATTGATGAGATAAAATATGTGATGAATTGATAAGATAGAACCAAATAATGATAAAAGGGTGGGTCACATGTAATAATGGAAATAATCCGTGATCGCCACTAAGGCCAATAACATGCCAAATGATATGAAGATCAAGATAGGGGCACGTTACATACCTCAGAAATTCAAAGAGGGTCAAAAGGTGGCCAGATCATGAACGTGCTAGGTCGGGCGAGCGCGTTAGGTGTGTATGGCGCGATAACAGACAGAGCGGGATTGAGTTCTGGGTTCGTTCCTTCCTTGCTCCAAGGCCGGCCAAGGTGCAAGGGCTTCACATATCTATCTTTCAGTGCTTGCAAAACAATTTAGACAACAAAGAAAAGGCCCATTAGATCGTGATTAGTGTAGAACCTACCCCTATTCTTCAATAAAAGCATGTAAAAGGGGGCTAGATTACCTGGGGGGTTTGGTGGTTTTTAAACCCCTATGGAAGGGCCAAAAATAGGTTTGGTGTGTGTGAATGCGTGTATTTTATAAAAAGAGTGATTTTGAAAATAATATGTAATGCTATGTGAGGATTAAGAGGAAGAAGTAGAGAGAAAACATAAAGAACGAGGAAGAATAACAATTAGCCCCAAAATACTCTCTTGGATGTAGAAGGAACGAGGGATTGATGATTTGGAACGAAGAGCAGCCTCTTCTTGGTCAAAATCTTGAAGTTGCATCCCCTAGAACGACGGCCAAGGGCCCAATTTATAGGAGGATAATCAAGAACGGACCCTAGGTCGGAGTCCGATTCAATCCAATGACTTGGCGGCTCAAATCGAGGTAATCCTGTCGATTAATGAAGGGAAAGGACTCCTAATAGGACTAGGAACCTTCCTTTGGACGAATCAGGATTGGAAACTTACCAAAATAAGGATCCAAATTGAAAAGGGGAAGTTCGGTCGGACTGGGTTTCTTCCTGATAACACGCTATCATCATATAGCGCGTTCTTCATGAACGCGCTATGACGATATAGCGCGATCTGACTTGGTTGGTTAAAGGCTGAAAAGAAATAGCGTCTGTTCGAGCGGTCGCCCAATCATGGCTTTAAAGAAATAACGACCAGAGCATAGTCGCAGAATGAATGTATAATTTTATACAAGAAATAGCAACCGTTCAAACGCGCGCTCAAACTGAGATTCCTTATGATCGCGATATGCGTAGAGAGTGCTTTAATGGTGACTTCTAGCTGGTATCCAGGGGCACAAAAATTGAATCCAAGGGCTAGAAATGAAGAGAACTACCTCATAAATGGAGAAAAAAATCCACCAATTAAGGACCAATTTGGGCATTAACGAGGAGAACAAGAAAATAGCTCAACTTATAGGCCGAAAACGGGTGTCTACAAACACATCCTGTGTTCTGGACCCATTACCCTCAGCCAAATCCAAGGGCAGGTCGACCTAGGATATCCAATGTGCTCAACACACCACCTGCATATTGGAAACCATACTGGAACAAAAAGTCACATGCTTCAAATAATCTTCACACTTTTAAGTATTCAAAGTCATATTGTGATTATTGTGGCAAATCTGGGCATTGACGCATGATTGTTTGTTTATAAAAAATGATGATTTGAATGTTGTCAAAAAATAGAAACCACGTGCTAAGAGTGCTGCTAACCCACAAGGACCCAAGATGGTTTGGGTACCTAAGAATGCAAATTGAGAAATCTATTTTGCAGGTGTGCCGTGAGAATATGAAGAGTGGAATATATTTTTAGTTAAGAAGGTAAGGCACACGGGCCAAGCGACATAAGTCAGGTTAAAAGAAAAACCAAAAACTGATATGTGAATACTCTGGTGATATCCCTCTTACTCTCTCCAGTAATTGTGTCATGTCTTGATTCATATTGTGCTGAATAGTTATGTGATCATGCATATGTCTGTGTGCTGAATAGTTATGTGATCATGCATATGTCTGTACATGCATTTCATCCGCAGTCAGTTGCATATCTCTGTGCATATCACTTGTCACATAGCATATTGTTGAAGAAGAGTTTGGAAACCTTCAAATTAACCTTCACTACATATATTGAGTTTATCATATGCCTTCACATTCTATCTTGCAAAAGTTCAACATTGTGAACTCATGTCATAATACATTGCAATTCTCTTCCCTTCATCACATCCATGACTGCATAGTATATCGAATGGTGACATGTGAAAAGACAGGTTAAGCTTGTCTGGAAACTATCACCATGCGTGAGGTGATCTTCGGATCTAAGCTCTCCGCCCAGTACTATGAGTAATGTACTTAAAGGCTGCATATGGCATTAGAATTTTACTGAATATCTCATAGTCATGCACACATTGAGGGAGAGTCACCAGATTCGTCATATGAACTTAGTATTTAGGTTCACACCTGAGTTATGCATTAAGTCTAGAGCTTCTTAAAGGGATGATAGTTGTTAAGGGAACTCTTCATGTCATTGTTAATAAATCTGAATCGAAATTGACAAATCAAATCTCTTCAGCTTTGGATGCAGATCACACTCCCAAAAATCCCAGTGATGCTGGGCCAGCTAAGGCCAAGGTTGAATCAAATTAAGGAACATCTTGCGAGGATGAAGATGATGAGAATTTCCCAAATTGCTACCAGGAGATAGATGGATGTTAAATCCGCCTCTCTTGATGGGAACATCAAGAAGATGTTCTTGTAAAATAACCTCCAGGATCCAAAATATCCACAGCATGTGTACAAGTAGCAGAAGGTCTTGTACGGACTGAAGCAAGCACCAAGGGCATGGTATGAGAGGCCCATCTCACTCTTACCTGAAAATTGACTCACGAGAGGAATATGGCATGAAAGAAGCAAAGCCAATGTCAACTCCAATGGCCACAGCCACGAAGTTAAACAAAGATAAAAAGGGAGTGACTTAAGGGGAATGAAGAAACTGAGAAAAACAAGGGATTCTCAAGGCCAAGGTAAGAAAACAAAAATCTGAAATACTAACCTTCATGATGTTAGTGATTTTGGTGCTTGAAGGTATATGGTACTGCCTGCTGAACTAAGGTAACTCAACCCTTTGCTATGAAAATGAAATTTCATGCATTAGCTTATGGCATTAGGTGGTATTGTTCTTATGACAGGAATTGAGTCTAAAAATCTTGAACTGCTGTCTCTCTACTATGCTGTGCCTGTCCAAATGATTACTTGAACAATTTCTAAAAATAAATGGGTTGCATTACTCATTTCTGATCTTTTCTGCACCCTTGTTTATAAAGGCCACGTGATGGAAAATGTTTGTTATTCATCTTTCAAAACTAAATGACATCTTGTGGAATCTGACAAATGTTATGAAAATCAAGCCTTCTCATCTTGCTTTTGTATCTTGCATTCTATTCTCATATAGTTATAGGTTGCATGCATTAGGTGCATTTAGATCATCCAAATGAAAAACTATAAACTTGTAATTTGCATCCATGCTACGCCTTGCACCTTGCATTGCATTTAGGACATTCAAATAAGAATATGAAATTTTACATCACATTGCATATTTGCATCTATGCTACGCCTTATGTTATGAAAATCAAGCATTCCCATCTTGCTTTTGTATCTTGCATTCTATTCTCATATAGTTTTACTAATTCAATGCATTAGGTGCATTTAGATCATCCAAATGAAAAATTGTAAACTTGTAATTTGCATCCATGCTACGCCTTGCACCTTGCATTGCATTTAGGACATTCAAATAAGAATCTGAAATTTTACATCACATTGCATATTTGCATATCATTCATATAGTACATTTGAAAAATGAATCTCATCGTGTGCCTTGTTACATAGTTGGCATTTTCAGCATGCATATCTTTAGGGCCAACAATTCAAGAACTAAAATTGCATATCCTTTCATTTTACACTGCATATTGCATAAATTCTCAATGTGTGCTTGCATGCTTATATATGTTATTCACCCCTATCCTTTGGAATTTCTATGACCTTATGCCTTCTTGATAAATAATGTTGCATTTGAGTCATTATTGGAGTGTTTCATGTCATACACTCTGGGAGAGTTCATATTTCATAAGTGTATCTACTTAGGGGGAGTTGCATTGTTATGTGTTCATAATATTTTCAGTGTACATGCTAAATCAAATTCACACACATCATGCACAAAATGTGAAAAGGAGTGTTAAAGATAAGGATATAGGAATTTCTTTTCAATACTCTAGAGACATTAAACTTGCTGCATGTATGTTGAAGAGGCAGTTGAGAAAAAAGCTATCTGCCTAATTTTTGAAGAAAGAATTTGAAAAGAAAAGACAGAGCAATGCTAAGTCTCACTAAGTAAACTGGATATATGTCACCTGAGACGTGATGTGGTTCATTTCTGAAAAGTGTTGACTAAAGTACCTCTGTTCAAAATGAAGTAAAATGGTTCAATATTCTGAGTAACCGAGGATTCTGGCATGAGCTCCATGCGTCTACTCGCGTAAAAAAGAATTATTTGAACCTGATCATTCTTAGAAAAATTCTGATTGTCCTTGTGAAATCATTACAAAATTTGATATAAAAATTTTTTTTGAGGTAGAGCGTAGCCTCTAATACGTTATTCTCAAAATTGAAGTGCAGTCTGTAAAATGTCTCCTTGTATTGATCTGAAAATCTGAATATCCCTATTGTAACTATCGCTTTTCATCTTATTCACTTACACATTTAGAAATTTGATTTATTATGTATTCAGAAAATTGATTGACTGATTTAGTAATTGCATGAATCTCCTATATGATTGCACAATCTCCTATGTGCTACACATGTGCACTCCGGTTGTCATGACTCTCATGCATCTTTCTTATCCCATTCCCTTCTTAAATAAGTAAGGGGGAGATATGCTGCATGTATATATATATATATATGTAACTATATGGTTGCATTGTGTGCACTTCATGTGTCATCATTTGTATGTATATAGCTTCGTGCATTTCTAAAGAAAATCTAAAAATCTAAAAATCTAAAAATCTAAAAATCAATAAATTTTCAAAAATTTGGACTGCAAATTCTTTACACTTGCTACATGGGGTGTTTGCTTTGATTGGTATCGTCTTGATTTGTGAATCTTAGTCTGCAACTCTTTAGACTACACATCTTTCTGTCTCCATAATCAACAATTGGAATCACAAAGAATCAACATGTTTTTGTTCCTCATATCCTTGCCTCGTTGTTGCCTCATTTGCACTTCTAAAGTGGGCTCTTATTGATTTATGAATCTGCTTGCCGATATTTGGACTTCCTTGCCTTCCTCCCACTTTTTGATCATGTCAAAGGGGGAGAAAAATATGTTCTATCTATGTCAGTCATAAAGTTTGCCATCATCAAAAAGGGGGAGATTGTTGTACATGCCTTGCATATATTTTTGATGATAACTAAACTTTATGGTATGAGGTTTCATGAGTTTACAATGATTCATATGATTTAGGTTTGCTACATGCTACTTGGCTTTGTGATAACCAAAGAGCCCTTGTGCTCTTGTTGTTCATGTATGGTTGAGATGGAAAATGGCTTTTGGAGGTTCATAATGTGGTTCATGTTCCTTTCATATGGAACTTTTGTGGCTAGTTATATGTTCAGAATCCTCATGCATATCTTAGTGGGAATTGGGATTGGTGATGATTTTTGAACATGTAATAGTTTATGCGTGGATGATTATACCATATGCGCTTGATTTAACTTCTATTCAGTTGATAATCATTCATGATTATGGCAGAATGAGTCGATGTCAAAAGGTGAGCTTTCAGAATGGAGATTTTGATATCCATGTAGATCTCATGTTTCACTTTGTCTTTTACAGGAGAGAGATGGTTGGAAGATACCTAAATATCAGGTGGATGCATGGTAATATCTATTTATGTGAATATTGGTGGAAAGTGGTTGACATGTGATTTTATAATGATTAAACTCCAAGGAACACTTGGTTTTTGTGTGTAAACATTTAACCTCGTCCTAGTCCCTTGTGCTATCCTAGTCCCCTGTGCTATCCATGTTACATATACTCACTTGATACCTTCACGTATATTCCTTCATAAGGTTTTCATGCTAGTTACAAGGTTTGAACCCCTCATGCAAACACTGGCAAATTGAGTTGAATGGAACTTGGTCACATGATACACTCACATTGGATGATTGCAGTGCTATATGAATCTTACTGATAATTAGGTTGAATGAAGCTCAGATTATATGAATATTGTTGTAAGCACAAGCCTTGATCATATGGATATGTTTTGCTAAGCTAACAACTTGTTTTTACAGGATCTTCACTGTTCGGTCGACTTGAGAGCAAGGGCCGGTCGACCAGAATTAACAGCAGCTAGAAATCTGGATTTTTACAGATTTCGGTCGACCTCCAACCCAGGGCCGGTCGACTGGTTTTCCCAGAATTTAAAGACTCCGGTTCTGTAAAATTTCGGTCGATCGCCCCCTCCTACCGGTCGACCGCCAGTCCCGATGCAGTCATTGTTGACTTTGTTTCTTGAACGTGTTCAAAGCCTTCCTCTTGGTCTTTTTGGTCTAAAAGCCTCCCAACTTACCTACAATCGTGGATCTAGTTTCTGGCTTGTCCCTTGACCATCCTAGGTCTTATAAAAATAACTCTTGGGTCAAGAAACCAATATGATGCAAAAGGATCAAAGGGAGGTCATCAAAGGAGAAAGAGAGCTGCAGAAATAACTCCGTGAACAGTGATCAGCCAAGAAGTTCTTCATCAAACCTCAAGCTTTTCAAGATCTATTAGAAGCCAATCAATTGGGAATCAAGTGGAGAAGCAAGCTTTATTCAGAATCTGCATCATCTACTCAGGGGGAGCCTAAATCAGAAGTTTTTCATTTGTGTTTATTCTCTTAAACCTCTTGAGCTTCATGTGTGTAATCTTCTAAATCTGTGAACATCAGTGTGTGTGTGTGTGGATCGCTTCTGATCTACACTTGTGTGTGTGTGGATTGTTTTAGATCTACATTTGTGTGTGTGACCGTCCGTGTACGGTCGTGTGGTTTATTGTGCTGCGGTTGTTGCAGCATGTGTGTATGTGCTTGTGATTCGGTCATCGGATCGTGTGGGAGATTTCTTCTCCGTGTGTGTGTGTGTTGGGGTTTGTTCCCTGTGTGTTTGCAGGCGTCGTCCTGCATGTGTATTGCAGCTTGGCTCCGTGTTGGGGATTTATCTCCGTGCTGGTTTTCCAGCAGTGAAGCCTCACCGGGCTTTGGTGAGGGGTGGACGTAGGTTGTCGGCGTTGCATCCGAACCACCTTAAAAATCCCTGTCTTGTGTGGTTTGATTCAATTCTTCTACCCCCATTCTGTGTGATTGATATTGCATATTATCTCTTCCGCATTTGTTTCTTCAGATCTAGCATAAATCGATCCTTTCAGTATTAGATCTTTGGTATATCGAAAGGTGGGTTTTGATTGACAAGGCTAATCTTGTCAGGACGATAACACCTTACGTGAGTAGGATCTCTGGATTCACACCTCCGCCTAGTACCGAAGAGCTATTGTGGTTATAGATTTTGCTGAATCTAACCTGTGGTTAAACAGATTTGAATTTCCTATTTGATGTTTCATCACATTCCTTAAATCGGGCAAAGGTCTTCTAAAAAGTTGTAATCACCCAATTCACCTCCCCTCTTGGGTGTCATTGATCGCGGGACTTCAAACATATGGTGCAATATACGCTGTAATGGTGGAAAATGATTTGCATTCAATACAATTAAGTTGCTGACACCATGCACGTAATCACAACTGGTCATAGCAAGAAAGGTTTTCTCAACAGCACCATGACCAAAAACCATGTCGGCTCCTCTAGCCGCAACTCCTAAACCCCGCTTAAACAGATCGGGAGTAATATGTATCTCAACTCCTTGAACAACTGTAAATAATTCATCATTCCTTTCGATCAAATTCCCATAAAACTGTTGCACTAGATTGGGATAATATCGAGTATATCTAGTGACAAAATCAGTCCAACCTGGTTGAATCTCAAAGATAGCACATAAATCGGGAAAAAGCTCGTTCACCTCATTGAAGTCGACCAGTCGAGGGTCGATAATAGGATGAGGAGGCACCCGAGGTGCACGACGAGGTGCAGGTTCTTGATGTGGTGGAGGAGTCGGGGCCTCTCGTCTCTGGCCACTAGCTTCCCCTTGGGCAGAACGCCGAGAGCTCCATCTAGGCGGCATCCCGAACTAGAGAACCCGGTGGAAACCCTTGAAAGGATGACTCTTGTCCCAGGGAATGAGGTTGAACCAAATGACACTCCAAGGGCTTGCAAAACCCTTCTCCACAACCTGGAACCTAAGAAGTAGCTCCACGAATGCACGAATGGCCAAATGGAGTTCGTCCCGAAACCGTGACGAACACGCCAGATCTTGTGCGGGTGGAGGAATGATGAGGTTTAGGGGCTTGGGAGGTGGAGTTTGGGTGTTCTAGGGTTGGGGGAAAGTGTTGGAGAGTGAATGGGAGTGTTAGAATGAGAGAAAGGGGTTTAGGACCCCTTAAAGAAGGGTTCGGATGTGGTCCAGCTGGGCCGGTTTGCCGCCACCGGTCGACCGGTGCGGGAGCGGCTAGGCCCAAAAAATCCCCATTTTGTATTTTTTGTTTATTTTTCTTTTCTTTCCTTTTTCCTTTTTCTTTTCCTTTTTTTTATATATGGGGGGACTATCATCCGACCTTCTGATTGGAGCCATCATTATGAAGTGGAGAGAAAGAGAAGAGATGGAGATTTGAGGAAAGTTCTCTAACTCCCCCTCAGAAGGTGCCTTAGGTCCGGCATCACTGGGTCCACATTTATTTAGCCAAGGAATATCCGGCCTTAGAAATATTTTTCAAGAAGGGCTATATGTATAGATACATTCATGCATGCAGGAGTGTATATGAACACACAAGGTATTAAGAGTAAATATATACAATATGCATGTTAATCTACCCTTGATGAATATGAGTTTCTACAAGTGCAAATCTTATCCTAAGTGCAGACCTATGTATGTATGCTCTCACCCTTGCCCATCTCAAGTTCTCTTCTTGTCTTACTAAATTGATCTTGGTTTAAGGGTTTTTTGAAAATATCAGCTAGTTGATTGTGTGTGTCAATGAAATTCAATTCAAAGACCCCTTTTCCTACATGATCTCTTAGAAAATGATGTTGAATGTCAATGTGCTTTGTCCTAGAATGTTGAACATGATTTTTTGATAAGCTGATTGCACTGGTATTATCACACAAGATTGGCACACATTTCATTTCAACATCCAAGTCAAGCAATTGATTTTTGATCCAAAGTACTTGGGCTCTGCAACTTCCGGCGGCTACATATTCAGCCTCGGCCGCTGAGAGAGCAACTAAATGTTGTTTCTTGGAGGCCCATGAGACTAGGCACCCACCAAGAAATTGATAGTACCCACTAGTACTTTTGTGATCTACAATACATCCGGCATAATCCGCATTGGTGTATGCAACCAAATCAAATGAACTACCGATGGAAAATCACAAGTCGAAGTCTATGGTGCCAATTAAGTATCTAACACTACAAGAAAATGGGAAATACTGACGGTATTTTCTGACTAAAAATTTTTCGTCGACAATACGTCGGAATGTTTTATCTTTCTGACGGAAATATATTATGTCAGAAATTCGTCGATAATTACCGAATATTTTTCGACATAATATTTTTGTCAGAAATACGTCTGAAACTTTTGACAGAAAAAATTAATGTCGAAATTAACGTCGAATATTTCGGACGTATGTCTGACAAAAATATGTTTCATCGAAAATAAATAAATGCAATTTAAAATATATGAATAGTTTACGATGGATAAATTTAAGGTCGAACATTCGTCGGAAACTTGTCGACGTATCTCCAACAAACCTTTATCTGTCGAAATATTTCGATAAATGATTAAATAGTTTTCCGCCCTTCCTATTATTAATAAACATTATTATATTGTTATATTTATTAATTAGCACTTTTATGATTTTTCGTCAGTTTTGTAATTATTTTATGGTTATTGGCAAGTGGACCAATGAGAATTCTGAAAAATAAAAGATTTTATCCACTTGAATTCCCTTTGATGTTGCTTGAGTCACCTTCTTCTCGTAGACACATGATAGTCACCCTGGTTTTTCTGGTTGCACGCCCTTTCTTCTCATGTTTTTTGACTGTACGTGATTTTCTCTTCGTTATGTAAGCACTCCCTCTTCGCACGGTATGGAGACCCCCAGAGGTTATTATGACAAAGAAGGACTCTTGACAGAATCCTGATAAAAAACTCTTTCATCTGTAAACATAGCAGTTTATCTGTTCAGACGCTTATCAGGCACCGTAAATTAGTAGAACTGGAGATAATCTCGTTCCTTGATCTTAGATGAGTTTAATCAGTGTCATTTGATGACTAGGAAAGCTTCAGATCCGTGTTGGTAGAGTTATTAAGAAGCCCATAAACAGTTAAACCCTACAAACGAACTTGAGTTTTTTCAAGTTTCACTGACATAAGCTATTTGTCACCGTTACATAGTTATTTGTCACTTCTAATGGGTTATTTGTCACTCATAACGAGATATTTATCACCCTTATCCTACGCTAGGCGTTGGGTTTGTTTTGCTTCATAACATATTGTGACTTCTGTTATCCATTTATCACCCTTGAGAGACATTTGTCAGCCTCGAAGCCTATTTATCACCACTGATGACTATTTGTCACCACTATGCGGTGTTAGCCGTCACGCTTGATTTTAGCTTATCTGACTAACTGGCTCTAAAACTTCAAAACATGTTCTTCTTTCTGTTGCAAGAGGGACAATTAATAAAAATAATAGTATAATTATAAAAAAGTAAATACAAAATTGAAAAAAATCATAAAAATTGAAAACCAAAGGTTGGGATGTTGCCATCCACAAGGTGATGTGAGGGTATGCCCCTACGAAATGGACAATACCACAAGGTGATTATGTAAACATGACAAAAGTCATGAATGAAGGAAATACAACAAGAACAGTAGCATCTTCGGCGCCATTGACCTCACTAATGGGTTTTCTTCGGGTGAGTCTGTCGTCCCCCATCGCCATTGACCTCACTGATGGGTTCTCTTCTGAGACATTTGAGGTTGTCACTGCCACAAAGAATGGTTCCCTCTTCTGAATTATGTTTATGTAGTGAACTATGAATTGCATCCGCTCTTGCTACTAAGCCAAGCATTATTCTTGTGATTACCATGTGCTATCAATCTTAAAACATTTCAAGATCTTAGTTTTCCTAGTGAAGTATCTGCAATCAGGCTGGGTTTGTCAGAGTTGGTAGCAGAAGGCATTTTCTTCTAGTGTTCTATTCCCCTTATTACTTAGAGAAGTCAAAATGGCAGTGGATTTCACTCCCACTCCAGTTAAAAAAATATGGAAAGGAGCATAGCGTCGGGCCTTTTGCTTTCTTGAAAACACCTACAAACTTTGTCCCACTCACAGAGCTAGTTTTTTTTTTCTTCTCTATTTTTCCCCTCTTCTTTTTGGGGTATTTCCGTGGTGTGTATATGTATGTTTCTTTGGTGGATCCCATGTTGTATTATGTTGATTCGTTTGGTAAAAATGCAAATCTCGTTTAAGAGGGATTCAGAACTTTCTATATTTTGGAATTATTATATTTCCATCTGAAAGTTTTTTTGGGGGGACTTCCAGCAGGAGTGGCACTGGCAGATGTACTGGTGTTTTATTATGTCTATTGATGCACTGCTGGGTGTTTCTTCTTCAATGATGACCTCCTGGCCGCAGGTGTATATGCAATATACAAGTGTTGATGGGATCTAATCTGACTCTTATTTTTTTTCTTATGTTTAATTTTTTTCTTGGCTTACGTTGTTGCATAGGGAAAGAAGTATCTGGCTCTCCTCTCTGTAGAGCAGCTAAGTGCTTGGTATAGCCTAACGTTGCCAGCTTGGCCCTGATCGGATGCTTGCTTTCTCTGGTTTATCCCTGCATTTCTGCAACGCAAATATGTTTTTTTATAAAGAAAAAAAAAGAAAGCAATAAGAAGTGGAGAAGAAAAGGAGAGAGAGAGAGAGAGAGAGCAAAGGACATGTGAAAGAGAGAGAGAGAGACCCGGCCGGTTCGTTTTTTTTCTCGGTGGAAAAATACGGGAGTGAAATATTTTGTAAGACTGAACTATTTTGTTACAGGAACGAAACGTTTTGTTATAAGAATGAAACATTATAACAAAACATTTTGTTTGACCACAGAAATGAATGAATGAAATATTGCGTATAAGTGAAACATTTTTTACATACGTGAAGATTTTAAATGTAGTCAAATAAAATATTTTATTTCTACAAATTATTTTATTCATTCATTTATGTAGTCAAACAAAATGTTTCATTCTTATAACAAAATGTTTCATTTCTGTAACAAAAAATTTTAGTCTTACAAAATATTTCACTCCCGTGTTTTTCCGTCGAACAAAAAAGTGGGCCGACCGGGTATGACACGTGGCTGACGTAGGGTATGGAGACTCACAGAGGTTGTTATGACAAAGGACTCTTGACAGAATCCTGATAAAAAACTCTTTCATCTGTAAACGTAGCATTTTATCTGTTCAGAAGATTATCAAGCTTGATCCCACTGTAAATTAGTAGAATTGGAGATAATCTCGTTCCGTGATCTTAGATGAGTTTAATCAGTGTCATTTGATGACTAGGAAAGCTTTAGATCCGTGTTGGTAGAGTTATTAGGAAGCCCATACACGGTTAAATCCTATAAACGAACTTGAGTTTCTTCAAGTTTCACTGCCATGAGCTATTTGTCACCGTTACATAGTTATTTGTCACTTCTAATGTGCTATTTGTCACTCATAACGAGATATTTGTCACCCTTATCCTACGTTAGGCATCGTGTTTGTTTCACTTCATAACATATTATGACTTCTGTTATCCATTTATCATCCGTGCAAGACATTTATCAGCCTTGAAGCCTATTTATCACCACTGATGACTATTTATCACCACTATGCGGTGTTAGCCGTCGCGCTTGATTTTGGCTTATCTGACTGACTGGCTCCAAAACTTCAAACATGTTCTTCTTTTTGTCTAACAGTGATAATTAATAAAAATAATAGTATAATTATAAAAAAAGTAAATACAAAAATGAAAAAAAATCATAAAAATTGAAAACCAAAGGTTGTGATGTTGCCATCCAACTCTCTAAACAGAGCATGAAAACCAAGGGATGTGAGGGTATGCCCCTACGAAATGGACAATACCACAAGGTGATTATGTAAACATGACAAAAGTCACGAATGAAGGAAATACAACAGAGTAGGTGGATATAACGTAGTCCAAATACAACAGACACACTACATTATAACAAGGTAAGAAATTGAGCAAGTTCACGAAACAGATAATAATTCATAGCACATATACTATTAGGCCATATTTGTTCAGCAGTTGTCACATATTTGGAATCCTTTAATAACCCACGACCTACCAACATGTCCCTCAACCTTGCATTCTGAAGACTTTGTTCAGCAGCAGTGACCTTCTATTAGACTTTTATCATTATTATATTAATTGAATATCATTTTCATTGTTTATCAGAAAGTCATGTATTTATTGATTATCATTTTCATGGATTTTTATTATTATTATATTTATTTTCTCTTTTGGGTTCACCTTCCGTATGTGAGAGCAGCAGAGTAAAATGTATGATGAGGATGATGAATGCATATTATTGGTGACAAATAAGTTGACAGAGGCAACAAATGCACATTAGGGGTGACAAATAGGTTAACAGGGGCGACAAATACGCATGAGGGATAACAAAAGGCTCTTAACGGTGAAAAATACACAAAGACGACGTCTCCCAGGAGCAAAGGCGACGGCTACTGCATGCTAAGAGTGAAAATGCCTATTAGTGGTGACAAATAGATCAACAGGGGGACAAATGCGCATGAAGGGTGACAAATGGATCCTAGTGATGAACTATGAGCATGAAGATAAGCCCTACTAATATTAGAACCATCGACAAACCCTGTTACTTATAGGGGAAGAACTCCGCTTCGTAAAGTAACCCCTACCTGCGATGGATGTTATCCTTCATTTGACGGCAACCACATCACACAAAGATCAAGCATCCATCATGCAAAGAAAGGTTGCAGAAAAAGAAAGTATATTGATAGGGGGAGAGGGTACAAATGGTTACTCGTCCTCTTTGGGACGGAACCTGTCAGGTTTGAGGCTCATCACCCCCTTGTTACAAAACAGGCGGTCCACCTTCGCCAAGTCATCCCGCCACCCTTGCAGGTACCCCTACTTGTATTCCTCTGAAACATCATTGCTGATGCTTTCCCCTGATGGCTGGTCCGGCACCGGCAGGGCTTCCTTTCGGAAGCACAGACGTTTGGCGGGAACTGACTTCTCAAACGATGACATCTTCATGAGAGTGTCTTTGACCGCCAAAGGAACTCAGGATGTCCTTCGTGTTCCCCACAGAGTCTCTATTTATAGGAAGGAGACGAAACCCCAAGAGGGAAAAAGAGTGTTCGTGCCTCCCCAACTTTGTGGAAATTGAAGCGACAAGACCGCGAAGATCGTTCCATCTCCCCCAACTTTTCTGACTCTCGATCCTTCCTTTTTGCCGGTCATGAGATTGCTTGGACCGAGGTTCCTTTCGTCCAGATACATCAACTGCATAGTAGACGAGAGGCTGGAGAGAGATACTTCAACGGCTAACACCGTATAGTGGTGACAAATAGTCATCAGTGGTGACAAATAGGCTTTAAGACTGACAAATGTCTCGTAGGGGTGATAAATCGATAACAGAAGTCACAATATGTTATGAAGCGAAACAAACACGACGCCTAGCATAGGATAAGGGTGACAAATATCTCGTTATGAGTGACAAATAGCCCATTAGAAGTGACAAATAATTATGTAACGGTGACAAATAGCTCATGGCAGTGAAACTTGAAGAAACTCGAGTTCGTTTATAGGATTTAACCGTGTCCTAGCGATCCTAACTCTACCAACACGAATCTGAAGCTTTCCTAATCATCAAATGACACTGATTAAACCTTACATGCCTTTCTAACTCGACATGCCTTTCATATGTTCAGACCTAAAATTGCACATATGCGTAGATCTAAAATTGCACATATGCTCAGACCTTAGTGTGCGCTCATGCACATATGCTCAGACCTTAGTGTGCAACAGTGACAATGTGCACCGACCTTTGCATGCAGCATTTTGTTCATGTGCACTGACCTGAAATGCAACACTGAACATGTGCACCGATCTTATGTGCTTACATGCAGACATGCACTGACCTCCATATGAGTGCAGGACTGCAGGAGGTTGAGACTTCTTCCAGGAGCCACCATTTTTTCTGTTTGTTAATGCCTCTCTCTCTCTCTCTCTCTCTCTCTCTCTCTCTCTCTCTCTCTGTCTTTGTCTCTTTCATTTGTCACCACTACAAGCTATTTTTCACGTTTAGACACCCATTTATTACCCTTAGAAGCTATTTGTCACCCTTAGGACCTATTTGTTACCCTTACGACGTATTTCTTACCCTTAGAAGCTATTTGTTTTTTCCTCATCCCGTGCTTTTCCTCCTGTGTGTAATAAATAACAAAAATAAATATAAATATATCAATAGTTTAGCTGGATAATATTCGAATTTGAATCCGTATTAATTAGCGGATAATATTTGAAATAGTATTTATTTTTTCGGATACGGATAATATTCAAATTTGAATCGGAGCGGAAATGGATATTATAATATTCGTTTCATAAAATATATGTTCTTAATATTATATTATATCTCATATGATATATATATATATATGTAAATAATATATTATAAAATGAAATTTTCATAATATAAAATATAAAAAATATGATAAGATGGAAGATTGTTACACTTCCCGAAACTATAATAACTGGCCTATTTTAACAATTTGACTTGTAAAATTAAAACCAGCATTTAGTTGGGAGAGACACTTCATCTTCTACCGACTTTAGGTCTTCCACTGCCTTTAGTAAAATTAAAACCAGCCTTTAGTTGGGAGAGACACTTCGTCTTCCACCGACTTTAGTTCTTCCACTGCCTTTAGTAACATTAAAAACCTCAACTCAGGAGTAGTTGGCAACACTAGGACTGCAGGAGGATGAGACATGTACAAGGAACCTCTCTCTCTCTCTCTCTCTCTCTCTCTCTCTCTCTCTCTCTCTCTCTCTCTCTCTCTCTCTCTCTCATTTGTCACCACTACAGGCTATTTTTCACGTGTAGACACCCATTTTTTACCCTTAGAAATTATTTGTCACCCTTAGGACCTATTTGTAACCCTTAGAAGTATTTGTCACCCTTACGACCTATTTGTCACCCTTACGACGTATTTCTTACCCTTATAAGCCATTTGTTTTTACCCCATCCCTTGCTTTTCCCCCCTTGCTGCAGACCATCGCCACCTTATCCCCGTGTGCCCATGGGTGCCCTGCGCACCCTCCCTCTCCTCCGCGATCCAGCACCGTCGTGAGTGCCGACCAGCCCACCGTCGCGCTCCCCCTTGTACCCACGTCGGTAGAGCCGACCGGTGTTCCTACCGGACCCGCCCACCGACTGCCGTCTAGCACCGCTGCAGCCGCCGTCGTCGGCCGCCCATCGCCATTCCGCCACCGCCGCCCGCGCAGGGCCTCTATAACATCACATCCAAGGTGTGACTGCCATGATTCCTAATTTCATCTCAGTTCACATGTTGGATGTATTTATATTTTGTTTAATATATTTTTTCAGGATGTTAAAAATTAGAGAATGCTGTCGAAATTTTTTAAGGGAGATGCTATCGAATTTTTTTAGAATACTCGCTCCATTCAAACCATAATTTTAAAATAATCTCTTTTCTGAAGCAGGTATCATGATCTCTCTCTTTTGGAGAATCAGCAGCGACTAGCCTATATGTGTAAACCTTCCTCGTCTTTCCTGGTCTAAAAGTAGGACCAATGGCTTGGCGAGATACCAAAGTTATTGTTCGTGCTTTTAGACCAGGACAGATGAGAAAGGTTTACACATACAGGTTGGTCGATGCTGATTCTCCGGAAGAGAGAGATCATGATATCTGCTTCAGAAAAGAGCTTATTTCAAAATTTTGGTTTGAATGGGGCGAGTATTCTAAAAAAATACTGTCTCAGAGGATTCTAGTGCCGAAACTTTTCAATCAGACGAGGGTGACACTGCAGAGTTGGTTGTTGGGCAAGAGGAGTCATCTGAAAGAGGGGATTATTCTGCAACTGTTGATGGTGGAGGATGATCCAACGGATATCTGTTTATTTGTAATTGTAATTGTAAAAAATGACACATTTGAATTAATGTAATTGTAATTTATTTTATTCATTGATTTATATGTTGTGTGGATTACATCGGGAGATGTGTGTTTTATGTTGAGTTGTGTAGGTTGTGTATAAATGGATAACATAAGTAAAAGGTTTGATGGATAACAGAAGCAAAAGGTTTGTTTTGTAGCGAAACAAAGATGACGGCTGGCTAGCGATAAGGGTGACAAATAGATGTTCTGAGTGACAAATAGCCGGTAGCAGTGACAAATAAATCTGTAACGGTGACAAATAGCTCATGGCAGTGAAACTTGAAGAAACTCAAGTTCGTTTGAAGGGTTTAACCATGTATTGGTTTCCTAACTCTACCAACACGGATTTGAAGCTTTCCTAGTCATCAAACGACGCTGATTAAACTCATTTAAGATCAAGAAATGAGATTTACCTCCAGTTCTACTAATTTACAGTGGGATCAAGCCAAGTCGTTGACAATGAGTAAAATGTCCAGTACATTATTTCCCTACACAGACAACAACAGTAATAACAAAGCAACTAATATGAAGAGGAGCAACACTACTAGAGTACATAATAGAACAACAACAATACAAGGCACATTTGACATTTGTGTAGTCGTCTGCTGGCATAGTGCATGATATGTAAGTTGAGGATGATCAACATATGCATGGTTGCTATTGCCAACCCCATTTATAGCAGCATGTGCTTCCTCTACTGAGTGAAAATTCTTATAACAAGCTCCAGGGTATCCATTCACTTGGACAAAGCATTGGGGCCAACTATAATATAAACCGGGTTCGCGACCAACACACACTACATAGCATTTATACCTTCCAATTTTCTGAACCTCAATTCCCTGATGAATAAAAAAAAGGAAGAAGGCATCTGCAACAGGAACCAATGACGACAAGGGACCAAGAGGAGGACGCAGAGGAGATAGGCGGGATTGGTGTGTCGATTTAACACATCGCTGCAATGGAGGTGGTAACACAGCCCCTCGGGAGCAGAAAAAAGGGGAACGTTAGGAACCCTAGCCGAATGATCATCGCTCAATCGGAGCGTATTGCAGAGGTGATTGGACAAGGGAGGGTGTAGGCGTAATTAGGTTCCCCAACCACCCTTCTGACGTTGCAATCTACTGTGACGATCGCCGTTGACGTTGGCCCCGGGAATGCACATCCACAGTGAAGCGGCAGCGGGAGTGCGATGGCAGAGCACGGCGTCGAGGGTTTCACGAGTGGAGAAAAAGGATAAGGGTGTTACGTAACCCACATGGGGTACCCCGATTTATACCAAGGTTTGACGACAGGTCAGTGGCGACGGGGAGTATAAGGGAGACAAATAGTTGCCTGGTGCTGACAAATGTCCGATAGCAGTGACAAATAGCTGCGTAAGTCTGAAAAATAGCTTGCAGCGTTGAAATTGTGAAAACCTCAATGCCGACGCATGAAGCAAAGCTAGTGGATAAGGGTGCAAATACCCTATCAGTGGCGACAACGAGATCTGCGTAGTAGCCAAATACACCGGTAAGGGTGAAAAATAGATTCTAGAGCTAACAAATGAAAAGCAGAAGGAGTCAAGTTCACATGAGGACAAAAATATGAACAGTGTATCAAGAGTTTCTACAGCAATCAGAAGAATAACGAAGGGACTTGGTCAATGCCAAGATAGTCAATGTTGACTGGTCAAGGTCAACGCAAGTCAAAGAATTCTCCAGCCAAGCTCAACTTTTTGTTGAACAGTTATGAAGTCCCAGTCAAAGTCCAAGGTCAATTAATAGACTAGTCATCACTATGCTCCCCAGACAAAGCCAAGCAGGTAATGAAGAGAAGAGAAGGCAACGGCTGCTCATGTAGTCATGTGGTAAGAGTGATAAATATGTGGTAAGGGTGACAAATGGCACTTTAGTGGTAACAAATGCATAACTAGCGGTGACAAATGGCTAAGGCATAAGGTATGTGCATGAGGTCTGTGCACATTTGCATTTTGCAAGGTCAAGTCGGTGCACATGTGTTAGCGATAGCATGTAAGGTCGATGCACATGTGTTAGAGATAGGCATAAGGTCTGTGCACATGCGTTAGTGTTAGAAGCATTAGGTCGGTGCACATGCATTAGCGATAGAAACATAAGGTCTGTGCACATCGCACTATCAGGTTGATGCACATTCACATTCTAGTCTGTGAGGTCGGTGCATGTCTTCATTCCACTCTAGTCGACACTTGTGCAAGTAAAGCCTTCATCTTTTCACACTTCAGCCCAGTTCTTTAACTAAATTTGAATCTATCTTCAAAAAACTCATTGATATTCATGAATATACATTATCAAGCACACATTAACGGCATTAAAACATATGAAACTTTGAAGATCAAAATGTATGAAAAAAGAAATATCAATTAACACAGGTATGTCACATTCTGAGGTTTGAGATGTGAAATTGTTTAAGATCTTCTATTTCCAAAGTTAAGGAGTTGGGCCCCAAACCGAGCTCTAATCATATTACAATCACCCTCATTAAATGTCCATGATGTCTCCATCTTCTTTGACAATTCATCAACATATTTCAGTACATAAATGGCACAGTTGAGGCTTCGATCCTCCTGTTGGGGACATTCGTTGTCGTATACAAGTTTCCAATTCTCAACTCCCTTGAATGCAGGCCCATAGTAGTTCATAAACCCCCGTACAACTGCAGCCTGCAAATGAAATATTTGACATTATTAAGGAATACCTAAAAGACACATTAAAGATATCTTTAATACAGGTGCATGGATAAGAAAAAGTACCCATTTTCTTGTAGTGGCATCATGGATGGCCATGCCTCTCATGGAATTGTATGAGATAAAGCGGCGATTCTCCGTGTCAACAGTAAGTAGATGCCAGTGATTTGATGAGTGTAACACGAAGAATAAATATTTGTTCTTCTACAGTTCGGTTAATTCAACATTCTCGAAGGCGCACTCCAACAATTTGTTTGATTTTATGGAGTCGGCCTCTGGTGTGCTGTTGATGTGATTCACTAAAATGGTGGGAAAACAAACCCACTGATGAAAGATGCAAGATTCATTACGTCTTGATTTGAGGAGGTACATCATGGCGTCGATCACCTGTAAATTAACAATCACGATTCTATTAGCAGTAGAAACACAAGTTCAGGGTAGGGCGAGGCGTAAAATTGCACAATTAATGAAAGAGAGTACCGTATCATCTATCATCCGGGCGTATAATAGATCAATGACATGACGACGTATCAAAACAATCCCGTTCTCTAATGATAATATGGCGTCACTATATTGGACAAAAATTTAGTTATTGGCAGTCAGAGTAAGGCAAATCAGGATAATTACAGAAAGTATAAGAGGACAACTTACTCAATATCCCCCGAGACACAAGCAACAATGAATTCATTCACAGCGTTGTTATCTTTCGGATTCAGCCGGCCTTTACAGATCCAATCAGTATTCTGTAGGAGCATTCTGATGTCCTCGGCTTCATCTCCCTTCTACATGTATACCAATGTACCAATCTTAGATTCTATACTGTAAGAAGTAGGAACAACGCAAACTCACCTTCTTCTTCCCCCGTCCTATTTTCTTTGGAGGTGCCCGCCTTTTCCTCATGGGCTTCTTGTCCCGTTCATGAAGGGACTGACAAAAGACACCTAGACGATAGTCACCATGCCCATTGGTCGCCTCCACCTAACCTTCGATATCGCCTTGCACATCCTCTTCAGGAGCTGCCTTACATGGCACAGTATCATTTGTAATTTATGGAAGGGGCCTTGGAGCTGGGACATCAGCGGCAATGTCTACCAAAGTTTGACAGATATTTTTCTCAATAGTTTCAGCCCCCTGCACTTCCTCTCCAGGGGGTGGCTGCGGTCGCTTGCCATCATCCGTCGCCTGTTCGATGGGGCCAGGAGGTGCTGCATCAGCGGGAATGTGAGCCCCTTCCACTAGTCAGATAGAAGGCCTTCATTTCCTCAAGTAGCCGCTGCTGGATCTTCAATGTAGCGGCAATATCCTGTAGCACAGGCATGTATCTCTCTGATGAGGATGTATAATGGCGGCTGGGTCTGGCCATCATCGTTTCACCGTACACCATCACCCTTTCACTTGGCTCAACAAGGAGCTCTTCGATCACTTGCATTTCAAACCACATCACTCCGGTTATTCATTAATGTTGAATGACAAAGAAGAAGTTTATTTTAGTACTCATAATACCTGTTGGTCTCGCAGGGATCCAATGAAGAATTTTAATTTTCTATCTACAAATGTCCCCCACCTAAATAGTCGAGGAAATGCCACCTGCCTTACTGACTACCTCACCCGCGTGTGCTCAAAAAACTAGACCTGTAATATGAAATATATCAAGTTATTTTATAATGCAGTAGAATTAATGATTTACACATTATTACACAACAAAAATAAAAAACTTACAGTAAGTGCGGCAGAACAACCAAATATGGGGGTATGTGAAGCAACATACGTAAACCTTCAAAATCCTTCCGTTTCCCATGAACGAACTCTCTAGAATCCCTACATTCCTATAAAAACACGTTGATTGGTCGAATGCCCATTTTCCTTCCCCTACCATCGTGTTGCTACGTTCGAACTCGCCGACATCATCCTCTGCGTCCTGCCGTCTTCATCCTGCAGACATTTGAAGACGGTGCCCGTCTTCATCCTCCTCTCCCTCCTGCGGTTTGACTGCTACGAGAAGATAGATCTTCTTCCTTTCCTTCATCCTGC
This sequence comes from Amorphophallus konjac, assembly GCA_022559845.1. NCBI lineage: Eukaryota > Viridiplantae > Streptophyta > Magnoliopsida > Alismatales > Araceae > Amorphophallus > Amorphophallus konjac. The sequence goes on from CM040123.1 coordinate 368,275,990, forward strand.
ATCTGCAATCAAGAAGCAGGCATCCTCCATCTTAATCCTGCAAGCAATCAACATACTTTGTTCGAAACAGAGTATCGTTTCTTCATCCCGTACACCATTTAATCTTCAAAAAAGGTAGGTTTTCTCAAGTTTCGTAGCCCAAACGAAGTTAAACCATGATTTAAGGCCAACATGATAGATGAAATCATCTTATATCATACATTTTTATCATACATATGATTATCGGTGTGCTCTGAATTTTTACAGTAATTAACGCCCCTTTCTAGGGCGTTATTTCATTTTGACGCCATCAAAACGGTCGTCAAATTCCATTTGGAATTGACGACGTTGCATATGGCATGTTTTATGGAATTGACGCCACTGTTAAGGACGTTGAAAAAGTAAAACGTGACAGTCACGAGGGCGTCAATTAACAAATTCTAAAAAGAAGTGATCAGTGACAGTCGTCAATTATATATATATATATGTGGGTTATGAGCTTTTCGCATTTATAGTTGTTAATGGTTATAGAAGTATCCTTTGGCCATGAAAATTTACTGGCATACTATTGGGGTAGAGATTGAGTTACTGAAAGTGGTTGCACCGTTTTTCATACCCTCTATGACAAGATCCCCCGTCTCTTGTCGAAAAATTATTTTGAACATATAGTTAGGTAGAGTTTTTCGAGCCGGTCATTTCGATATATTATAAGCTAGATTCCGACATTGTTAAGTACAGAAACGAAAGGTTCCAAAAAAATTTGAATTTTGAAATAACGACCAATGTGAGGTCGTGAGATTCAGTTTTGACGTTTGGGGGTATAGGCGTCAATTTAACTATATATATATATATATATATATCATGTGTATATGTCTTTGAAAATTTATATTTATTAAAATATGTAACCAAAAATTATGAAAAAAATATATTTGGAATCCTTGTATTTTTCTCCTAATTATCATATATTCTATTTTCTTAAATTATTTTAAATAAATCAATATACCTTTTAATGTGTGTTTTTGAATTTATTCAATTAAATAGGTATAAATGAAAATTCTTGCTAAATAAATTGAGTTAAAAATCATGAAAAATTAACGTTCCCCAAGAGGATGCTAATTAATAAATGACGGCACTCACGGGCGTTAAATAATATAAGTTTATTTAATTATAGTTAATTATAAGGTAGGATGGACATGAACTCTATGATTAACGCATTCTTATTCTCACCGTTTTCTTCCGTTTTTGACCCATACCGCGGGTCTTTTGGCACTCTCATCTCATGTCCGTAGATGGAGTCCATGTTTCATGATTGGTTCACGTATACACCTCAACTCTTGGTGACATACGAGCCCTCCGTTGGACATTCCGTTCCTTCGGACTGGCGAGTTAGTCATTGGGACCTCCGTTAGTCTCCTCGTAGCCTTGGATTCCCTCAAGGCCGACTGAGCTGGTTTTACCTTAAACACCTTGTACCTTTTTGTCACGTCTTGTGGTAAACCGGCCCTCTCATGTCGACATCTTGGTCCATGAGAGAATAATCTTTGCCATTGGAATGATGATATTCCACTAGGCGGTATCTTGGATTGAGTCCCTTATAGATGGGGTCAATCTCTCAGCTTGGTTCATGTCCCTTGATTGGTGACAGGTTTAGTCATCCACTCAAGTTATCATGGCTACCTAGTTAAGGTACCGAATCTACCCAGGTTATCGACATGTCATGTTTCTCGTTAGTTTTATCCTCGTCTATATAATATTCTTCCTTAAATTCCGTGGAACCTATCCACGAATCTACCTTGATATCCTACATGAGTTGTTCTTGGAATTCCATGGCTATCAATAAAGTGGTTGTCTAGATATTTACATGTAACAATGTCTGCGCATATAGGGCCCGATCTGGTCCTGGGAGGAGCACCCGAAAGTACTTGTGCCCATGGGAGTTATATTGATCACGGTGTGGCATTGCACCGAAGTAATTGCTTAAATCTACGACACTCCACTATATCTCTATCTCTCTCTCACGTGCTAGACTTGATTGACTTGACATGACTTGCGTGGCCCGGAATGGGCAAAGTACTTGCTTGCTAATAGCCATTATCTCATGACATGAGAGACTTTATTGATATACTTGGTACTCGTTCAAATACTTGAAATCTTGAATACTTGAAGTTTCCCTATCTTGGATCAACAGTTATTTCCTCTCGTTATCATGTTCAATTGCATAGCACTTCATTTTTACATGATTGACGTGCTAGACTTGCATTTTTATTTGAAAAAGGTAATTACTTAAATCAGTTGCTAGTTCTTGAGATATAATTCCTACTGAGCATTCGTTCATCAAGTTCTTTTCCCCAACTTTTCAGGTAATGCAGACCCTGACTCGGACTCGGATGGGCAGGAGCAAGAGTGACGAGCGTAGAACCTACAAGCGTCATGCTATTGCACTCTATCGTGTCATGTCGTCCCTAGTTTATTCTTGGAGTCTTGTTATTGGAACTTATGTCATTGCAAGAATTGTAATAATTAAGGCTTATGGGCCTATTTAGACTTGTTAAGTCCTGGAGTTATGACATTGTTTATTGGATTTAAGTCGTTGTCAAGGGTATCGGTATTTGGTCTTATTTTAAATTCTTATCTTATTGCGCACTCTATTTTGATGTCGAAATTCTACTTGCTCTGATTGACATGATTGATATAAACTCGTCACGTTCTCCCGGGTTCCTTCCGCGCTCGGGGCGTGACAGTTTTTGTGGTATCAGAGCCTAGGATTTCAAGTCTTAGGAAACCCAAGTCCAAGGATAGGTCTATCCCTAAACTGTGAAGATGGGTAGTGCCGTGGGTATAAGTCCTTGTAGGGCTTCCAACTACAAATTCCAACATGAAACTAATTAAGGTTAAATTCTTGTAGGACTATGGCTACTGAATGCGCACAATGGCGTGAGATGCAACAAACTGTTCAAGGCCTGACCTAGGCCTTGCAACAGGTGGCTCAAGGTGGGGCACACCATGGTGCTGGCGACCTCCATCGGAGCTTTAGAAATCTCAACCCTCCGAGATTCTCAGGTTCATCAAATCCTGAGGATGCGGAGAATTGGATAAAAGAGATCGAACGGATCTTCCGCGTCATGCAATGCGCAGATGATGAAAGGGTGCTTCTGGCCACGTTCCAACTGGAACGGGATGCCCGTGCTTGGTGGGAGTCCGTCGAGGCCACCTTGCTTGAAATCATGTTACATGGGCCGAATTTGTCGAGCACTTCAATAGCAAGTATTTCTCCGACCGTGTTCAGGAGAAAAAGGCCGCGGAATTTGCTGCCTTGAAGCAACGATCCCTGTCAGTAGCTGACTATGAAGCCCAGTTCTCCCGGTTATCTAGATATGCACCACATTTAGTTTGCACTGAAAAGATGAAGGCAAGAAGGTTCTTGAATGGGTTACGACCCCAGTATATCACCCAGCTCGCTCCCTTGGATATTCAAGTGTACTCAGAGATGGTGCGTCGTACCCAATTGCTAGAAGACGCCACGGAACTGTCTGACAAAATCCGTGGTAAGGATAAAAGGGAGAATGTCACAATCCCAACACTTTTAAACCATCTTTCAAAAAGCGGACCAATAATGGAGGCGAACCCTCCAAGGTGAAGAAATTCAAAAAGGCTAATAACAAACCTTTCTCCATCACGGCACCGCCAAAGGAGAATTGTAAATATTGCGACAAACCGGGTCTTCAGGCTGCGGAATGCTGGAGAAGGCTTGGAGCATGCCTCCGTTGTGGGAGTAAAGAACACCGTATTCCCGATTGTCCGATGATGAACGAGCAAAGTGAGCCGGAGACAAAGGAAGAGAAGCGTTCGGCAAAGAAGCAAGGACGTTTACAAGCTCTCCAAGAGACGGAACCAACCGAGGGTGGGTTGGTGGAAGGTATTTTGACTGTCTGCTCTAAATCTGCTCAAGTATTGTTTGATACTGGCGCCACACATTCTTTTGTTTCAAAGAAATTTGCTGATTCATTCTCTATGGAACCGGAATGAATAAACTTAGTGATTTCTACCCTGTTAGGGAACGAGTCTGATGTCACTTTCCATTACCCTAATTGTAAGATTATGGTTAAAGGCCACAACTTACCTGCAAATTTAATATGCTTAGATCTGAAAGAGTACGATGTAATTCTAGGGGCCGATTGGCTATCCACCTATCGGGCAACTGTAGACTGCCGAAATGGAAAATTAACTTTTGTGGATTACCCGGAGTTAACTTACGTTACTCCCCGGAAGAGATCACCAGTCATCTCTGCTCTTCGAGCCCATAAACTTATCAACAAAGGATGCGAGGCATTCTTAGCATTTGTAACTGCCACAGAGGCTAAGGTAGCTAGACTAGAAGACATTCTAGTGGTTCGGGAGTTCTCCGATGTTTTCCCTGAAGATTTGCCTGGTTTGCCACCAGAGAGAGAGGTCTCGTTCACTATAGACCTTGTTCCGGGTGCCGGACCTGTTTCCAAAACACCCTACAGAATGTCCCCCGCAGAATTAAAGGAATTGAAGGAACAGCTAATGGAGCTATTGAAGAACGGATTTATCAGACCAAGTACTTCCCCGTGGGGAGCACCAGTGTTGTTCGTCAAGAAGAAGGATGGATCGATGAGGTTGTGCATCGATTATCGGCAACTGAACCATCTCACTATCAAGAATAAATATCCACTGCCGAGGATTGATGAACTCTTTGATCAAATTTCTAGAGCTAAGTATTTCTCAAAAATTGATCTTCGATCGGGTTATCCCCAACTGAGGATCAAGGACGAGGATATTCACAAAACTGCATTCCGAAGCAGGTACGGGCATTATGAATTTACTGTTTTACCTTTTGGACTAACAAATGCCCCTGCAGCTTTTATGCAGCTTATGAATAGCATCTTTAGACCACATCTGGACAAATTTATTGTGGTTTTTATCGATGATATCCTGATATATTCAAAGTCTGAAGAGGAGCATGAAGTGCATTTAAGAATAGCATTGCAGATATTGAGGGATAATCAAGTATATGCCAAATTAAGCAAATGCGAGTTTTGGCTGGAAGAAGTGTCCTTCTTAGGACATGTAATTTCAAAAGATGGAATCTCAGTGGACCCCGCAAAGGTTGAAGCGGTAAAGAATTGGGAACAACCAACAAATGCAACAGAAATTAGGAGTTTCCTTGGTCTTGCTGGTTATTACCGGCGTTTTATTAAAAACTTCTCGAAAATTACAGTACCACTCACCAGGCTGACCCGCAAGGAAGTTCCGTATGAGTGGAATGAGGAATGTGAACAAAGCTTCCAAACATTAAAGGACCGTTTGACCACTACTCCGGTCTTGGCCCTTCCTATTGAAGGAGAGAAGTATGAGGTATATACCGATGCTTCCGGTATTGGCCTCGGTTGTGTGTTAATGCAACAGGGAAGAGTTATCGCATACTCTTCTAGGCAATTGAAGAAGCATGAGGAAAACTACCCGGTGCATGACTTGGAGTTGGCCGCGGTAGTATTTGCACTAAAGATCTGGAGACACTATCTCTACGGAGAATAATTCACAGTATTCTCCGATCATAAGAGCCTCAAATATCTATTCTCTCAGAAGGAGCTTAATATGAGGCAACGTCGATGGCTGGAATATTTAAAGGACTTTGATTTCACTATTCAGTATCACCCTGGTAAAGGGAATTCGGTAGCTGATGCCTTGAGTCGAAAGCCGAGAACCCTTATAGCCAGCTGTATGATACGGGAATGGAAACTATTAGAGGAATTCTCTAGATTAAATATAAGCACGGACCAGAAAGACGGGTGTATTACTCTCTCTCACATGAGTGTGCATCCGAATTTGCTATCTGAAATCAAGGAGTTACAAGACGAAGATCCTAGAATAATTGAAACCAGGGAAAAACTAGATCAAAGGACTGAGTTCAAGCTAGCAATTGATGGAAGACTAATATTTCAGGAAAGGACATGTGTTCCGGACTATCCTGAGTTGAAAAGGAAAATTCTAGATGAAGCACACCGCTCTAGGTATACCATTCATCCTGGAGCAACTAAGATGTACAAAGATCTAAAAAGAACTTTCTGGTGGCCGAACATGAAGAGGGAGGTAGCAGACTTTGTATCTCGCTGTCTCACGTGCCAACAAGTAAAAGCAGAACACCAAAGACCCGCCGGAAAGTTACACCCCCTTGATATTCCCAAATGGAAATGGGAAGGAAATGGTATGGATTTCATCATGGGATTGCCTAAATCTAGAGGCGGACATGATGGTATTTGGGTAATCATCGATCGACTAACCAAGTCGGCGCATTTCTTGCCAATTAAAAGTCGATGGTCGGTTGATGTTTTGGCCGCATTATACATTAAGGAGATCGTAAGATTGAATGGAGTCCCATCATCGATCGTGTCTGATCGAGACCCTCGCTTCACTTCTTATTTCTGGAAGGGTCTACAACACTCCTTGGGGACGAAGCTCAACTTCAGTACTGCTTTCCATCCCCAGACCGATGGTCAGACCGAGAGAACAAACCAAATAGTTGAAGACATGCTACGGGCTTGTATTATTGACGTTGGCGGAGGCTGGCATGATCATTTGCCCCTAGCCGAGTTTACATATAACAATAGCTACCAAGCCAGTATACATATGGCTCCATTTGAAGCTTTGTACGGCAGGAGTTGCCAATGTCCTATATGCTGGGATGAAGTTGGCGAGAAGCAAATACTAGGGCCAGATATGGTAAGAAATACAACAGAAAAAGTTGAACTTATCCGAGAGAGACTCAAAGTAGCACAATCCCGACAGAAATGTTATGCAGATAATAGAAGAAGGGAATTAGAGTTCCAAGTTGGAGACCATGTTTACCTCAAGGTCTCACCCGGTCGAGGAAAAAGAAGGTTCGGGGTTAAAGGCAAGCTTACACCAAGATTCATTGGTCCATTCGAAATATTGGAAAGAGTTGGCGAGGTAGCTTATCGTCTTGCTTTGCCTCCACAACTGTCGGAAGTGCACAACGTGTTCCACGTTTCCATGCTAAAGAAATATGTGCACGACCCTTTCCACGTCATTGATCATAGCAATTTAGTGATTCAAAGGGACCTCACTTATGAACAGAAGCCAATGAAGATTCTTGATCGAGAGGTCCGAGTCTTAAGAAACAAGACCATTCCCATGGTAAAAGTGCAGTGGAACAAATGCTTGGAGCAAGAAGCTACATAAGAAACTGAAGATTCCATGCGAAGGAGATATCGAGAATTATTCTAAACTGTAAGTACTCTATACCCTCCATGTCTCCATTCATGCAATTGAATTTGGGGACCAAATTCTTTTAAGTGAGGGAGGGTGTAGCACCTCTCGAAAATTTTAAGAAAGATAAAATAGATTATTAATAAATTTAAACTAGTAAATATATATTGGTCATGAATTAAATAAAATAAAATTTTGATAAAGGGAAATAGCCTAAATTGATGTTGGGCCTTACACTAATATATATATATATATATATATATATATATAAAACAAATGGGTCAAAAATAAATAACGCCCCCCTCCTAAGTCCCTAATTTAAATAGTGACGCCTCTTCTGATGGACGTCAATTTTATAAGACAATAGTAAAGGATGGCCTTCATTAAGGCGCTATTTAATGAAAACACGCCCTCTCTTAAGGCGCTAATTCATATCGAGAAAATTGGAAATAAAAGAATAAAATAAGTGAAAATAAATGAATTTATTTGAGATATATACTAATGGGCCTCACTTATATAAATATGGATATACTCAAGAGGTCACTTGCTAAACCAAATCCAAACCCAAAACCCAATAATTAAATATACACATATGGGCTTCGTACCATTCGAATGCTATAACTCATATATACGTATGGGTGTACTAAATTAGCCAAAAACCCAAGCCCACTTAACACACACAGCAAGTCCAAGGGAGTCATGCCCGAAGCCACCCGAAACCCGCATGCAGGATCGATGGTGCATGGTGTTAAGTTTCTAGGGTTTTCGGAACAACTTAAAGAAGGCGGCCACAAACGGGGAATGATCTTTGGTTATGCATGACAAGCTCTTAATGCCTTGCCTCCGTAAACATCTCGAACCCTAGGGATTGAGGAAGGGAATGGCAGGTGGCTGTCATTTTAGAAGGGGGGGATGAAGCAACATACGCAAACATTCAAAATCCTTCCGTTTCCCATGAACGAACTCTCTAGAATCCCTACATTCTTATAAAAACACGTTGATTGGTCGAATGCCCATTTTCCTTCCCCTACCATCGTGTTGCTACGTTCGAACTCGCCGGCATCATCCTCTGCGTCCTGCCGTTTTCATCCTGCAGACATTTGAAGACGGTGCTCATCTTCATCCTCCTCTCCCTCCTGCGGTTTGACTGCTATGAGAAGATAGATCTTCTTCCTTTCCTTCATCCTGCATCTGCAATCAAGAAGCAGGCATCCTCCATCTTCATCCTGCAAGCAATCAACATACTCTGTTCGAAACAGAGTATCGTTTCTTCATCCCGTACACCGTTTAATCTTCAAAAAAGGTAGGTTTTCTCAAGTTTCGTAGCCCAAACGAAGTTAAACCATGATTTAAGGCCAACATGATAGATGGAAATCATCTTATATCATGCATTTTTATCATACATATGATTATCGGTGTGCTCTGAATTTTTACAGTAATTAACGCCCCTTTCTAGGGCGTTATTTCATTTTGACGCCATCAAAACGGTCGTCAAATTCCATTTGGAATTGACGACGTTGCATATGGCATGTTTTATGGAATTGACGCCACTGTTAAGAACGTTAAAAAAGTAAAACGTGACAGTCACGAGGGCGTCAATTAACAAATTCTAAAAAGAAGTGATCAGTGACAGTCGTCAATTATATATATATATGGGGGTTATGAGCTTTTCGCATTTATAGTTGTTAATGGTTATAGAAGTATCCTTTGGCCATGAAAATTTACTGGCATACTATTGGGGTAGAGACTGAGTTACTAAAAGTGGTTGCACCATTTTTCGTGCCCTCTATGGCAAGATCCCCCGTCTCTCGTCGAAAAATTATTTTGAACATATAGTTAGGTAGAGTTTTTCGAGCCGGTCATTTCGGTATATTATAAGCTAGATTCCGACATTGTTAAGTACAGAAACGAAAGGTTCCAAAAAAAATTGAATTTTGAAATAACGACTAATGTGAGGTCGTGAGATTCAGTTTTGACGTTTGGGGGTATAGGCGTCAATTTAACTATATATATATATATATGTATATATATATATATGTATGTATATATATATATATATCATGTGTATATGTCTTTGAAAATTTATATTTATTAAAATATGTAACCAAAAATTATGAAAAAAATATATTTGGAATCCTTGTATTTTTCTCCTAATTATCATATATTCTATTTTCTTAAATTATTTTAAATAAATCAATGTACCTTTTAATGTGTGTTTTTGAATTTATTCAATTAAATAGGTATAAATGAAAATTCTTGCTAAATAAATTGAGTTAAAAATCATGAAAAATTAACGTTGTCCAAGAGGATGCTAATTAATAAATGACGGCACCCACGGGCGTTAAATAATATAAGTTTATTTAATTATAGTTAATTATAAGGCAGGATGGACATGAACTCTATGATTAACGCATTCTTATTCTCACTGTTTTCTTCCGTTTTTGACCCATACCGCGGGTCTTTTGGCACTCTCATCTCATGTCCGTAGATGGAGTCCCTGTTTCATAATTGGTTCACGTATATACCTCAACTCTTGGTGACATACGAGCCCTCCGTTGGACATTCCGTTCCTTCGGACTGGCGAGTTAGTCATTGGGACCTCCGTAAGTCTCCTCGTAGCCTTGGATTCCCTCAAGGCCGACTGAGCTGGTTGTACCTTAAACACCTTGTACCTTTTTGTCACGTTTTGTGGTAAACCGGCCCTCTCATGTCGCCATCTTAGTCCATGAGAGAATAATCTTTGCCATTGGAATGATGATATTCCACTAGGCGGTATCTTGGATTGAGTCCCTTATAGATGGGGTCAATCTCTCAGCTTGGTTCATGTCCCTTGATTGGTGACAGGTTTAGTCATCCACTCAAGTTATCACGGCTACCTAGTTAAGGTACCGAATCTACCCAGGTTATCAACATGTCATGTTTCTCGTTAGTTTTATCCTCGTCTATCTAATATTCTTCCTTAAATTCCGTGGAACCTATCCACGAATCTACCTTGATATCCTACATGAGTTGTTCTTGGAATTCCATGGCTATCAATAAAGTGGTTGTCTAGATATTTACACGTAACAATGTCTGCGCATATAGGGCCCGATCTGGTCCTGGGAGGAGCACCCGAAAGTACTTGTGCCCATGGGAGTTATATTGATCACGGTGTGACATTGCACCGAAGTAATTGCTTGAATCTACGACACTCCACTATATCTCTATCTCTCTTTCACGTGCTAGACTTGATTGACTTGACATGACTTGCGTGGCCCGGAATGGGCAAAGTACTTGCTTGCTAATAGCCATTATCTCATGACATGAAAGACTTTATTGATATACTTGGTACTAGTTCAAATACTTGAAATCTTGAATACTTGAAGTTTCCCTATCTTGGATCAACAGTTATTTCCTCTCGTTATCATGTTCAATTGCATAGCACTTCATTTTTACATGATTGACGTGCTAGACTTGCATTTTTATTTGAAAAAGGTAATTACTTAAATTAGTTGCTAGTTCTTGAGATATAATTCCTACTGAACGTTCGCTCATCAAGTTCTTTTTCCCAACTTTTCAGGTAATGCAGACCCTGACTCGGACTCGAATGGGCAGGAGCAAGAGTGACGAGCGTAGAACCTACAAGCGTCATGCTATTGCACTCTATCGTGTCATGTCGTCCCTAGTTTATTCTTGGAGTCTTGTTATTGGAACTTATGTCATTGCAAGAATTGTAATAATTAAGGCTTGTGGGCCTATTTAGACTTGTTAAGTCCTGGAGTTGTGACATTGTTTATTGGATTTAAGTCGTTGTCAAGAGTATCGGTATTTGGTCTTATTTTAAATTCTTATCTTATTGCGCACTCTATTTTGATGTCAAAATTCTGCTTGCTCTGATTGACATGATTGATATAAACTCGTCACGTTCTCTCGGGTTCCTTCCGCGCTCGGGGCGTGACAGTATGGGTCTGGGATGCATTCCCGGCTCTTCTCTTAGCACGGTCAATTGTACCTGACCACCGTTTCTGGACCACCGACACTAATTCCTCAAACTTGTGCATCGTTACCTATTACACGGCGGCTGCCCAATTGTAATATGAAACTCTCTCAATGTCATCTAAGCATGACAGCATCTGTTGTGGACAAGAAGTTGCCGACCGTGGGCAAAGGAAAGTGGATAGCAGGAGTACAATCCTCAGCCGGACAGTGTCAGCCACATCCTTCTCTTCATCGGACCCAACAATTTGCTGGATAAGAGAGCACACTTTCTTTCGGTCAAATGTTGCTGCAAATCCAAATTGATTATGCAACTTCGACTTCTGAATTGCGGATCCATAATGTTGAACCGGCTGACCAAAGAAAGGTAATCCTAAAATTATGCCCACATCTTCCACACTGAATGCGACCTCCTTACTACCCATACAGAAGTAATTTCCTCCACTATGGGCGCAAATAATCTCCTCCAATAGTGTCATGGTGAAGAATACGGGAGAAGCATTGTCAACCTATGGGCCAAAGGGTGTGGTCCTCATCAATGACTTGTGGCATTCCCGAAATGCCATCTGATCCCTATCCTTCATGTAAATATCCATAAAATATCGGGCCCAGATGACCCGCGTGTTCACTAGATTCAAAAAATTAACGTGTAAACAAGAAATTTAGTTAATTAATTGACGGATCAAGAAATACAAAAAATATTAACAGTAAGACAAGGGTGACAAATGTATATATAGACAAGGGATTTAGGTGTGGCAAATAGGTGCTTAAGGGTGACAAATGTATGAAATACAGTGACATGTAGGTCTAAATCTGACACAAATAGGTAGATAAGTGTGACAAATAAATAGGTCGATAGGGGGGGGCAAATAGATATGTAAGGGAGATAATGAACCACAGTACCTTTAACTTGTCGTCCTGGAGTGGAGGCCTTAGAAACCCTAGGTTCCTCAAACATTTCTTCTTCGACCATAGGAACCGATACAATGTCTTGAGATGCAGGTGGGACATCCACTTTACGGCGCATAGAGCATTGCATGGGTGTCTTCTTCGGCTCCATGGCTGAGAGGTCGCAAAAGGCACCGCGAGGAAGATGAGACGCTGAGCATGATGGAGAGACAAACCGCCTTCTGGTAGGTTTCGTAAGAGGCGAGACATGGTGGGAAGGGTATATAAGGAATTGGGGATTTTTGGTTTCGAGGTCTAGTTTGGCCCTTCGACGTCATCATTTTTGTTGATGTGGCCTGCGGCGTTGGATCGGCAGCAATATGCGAACAACACCCACGCGTGGCCGACGTGTCCCGTTTTCCACGTGGGCCAATTGGAGGATAAGGGTGACAAATGTGTCTACACGGGTGACAATGGGTTAGCAAGGGTAAACAATACCCTGCTAACGGTGACAAATAAGGCTCAATAGAGACAAGCCCGACGCGCGGCTTTCAGGCAGTGGAGTAAAGGCGACGGTTTCTGGAGTTTAGTGGTGACAATTAGGTGAGTACGGGTGACAAATGCTCAATTGGGGTAACAAATAACTTCACATTGGTAAAAAGTGAGAAGGAAGCTGAAGGTGAAAAAGAACCGGAGGAACTTGAGGAGAAAGAGACGTGCTCACTAGAATAGGGTGACAAATAACTTCAACTATATGTTGACCAAATGCCCTAATACTCTAGGCAAAGTCAATAGTCAAAGTCAAGCTTTTGCAACTGTTGACGTCCAGTCAAAGCATGGTCAAGCTTTGGCCAGCGACAGTGGACACAGAAAATGACAAACGTGGAAGAACAACAGAAGAAGACTGAAGGTAACAAATACTCTCCTAAGGGTGACAAATGAAGATGATCTCGGTGACAAAGAGATATATAAGGCTAACAAATGGATGTTAAGGGTGTCAAATGTGGGAACAACAGTGAAAATTTGCAAGACAGCAGCTACAAATAAGTCGCTAAGGGTGAAAAATGAGTTAGCGCGATGGCAATGTTGCAGCACGAAAGGGTGACAAATAGATGTTAAGTATGACAATTAGTCGTTAAGAGAAAGAGTGAGCTTGCAAGGGTGAATAATGGCTCAGCACTTGAGACGTAGAGCGGGGCACTAGACTAAGTTCCTTTAGTGTATCGTTGTTAATCGTGACGTGCCGGGTTCAAAAATAAAGTTCTGACGTGTATTCATTTACTTTTTTGAATAAGTTATATTCAAAAATTTTACGGAAACCTTACACTGAAGCTAAGATTCGAACCTAGAGAAACCCATTCAAACGGCTGAACAATTAACCAAATGACACAAGATGTCATTTCAAATAGTTTAATTTATTCCATTATATATATATATATTATAGTTTTCCGTATCGGTACGTAATGTACCATCCCATCTCGAGCCGTGCCCAAGACGACCGGTTCAACAGGGACGACCTGTTGTCCATATTTAAGTATACAGGTCGTGCATTCGGACGTTGTTCGAATCGCATATTAGAGGACAGAGAGTTGTTGGCCGCAGAGATCTATGTTCTCCTGAACTGTGCTGAGATTGAACCTTATGTTGAGTGAGTCATCAACTCCACAGGTGCTGAAATTTATAAGCATCTTGACGTTCTTCCTCCCATTTACGGTGATGTTGCATTCATCATTGTAGGCAATTTGATTTAGAATTAATTACTCGATGTCCACACCTCAATGAGTTAGAAGTTCAAAATGAACGAGAGAGATCTTTTGCCAGATGGCTTAAAGGTCAAGTAAGTGCCAATCTACCAATTCCACAAAGCTTGATGTGTATGCAAGTTCAATTTAAAGTAACGTGGTTTATATTCATAGGTTGAAGAAGGTTATGTTACTGATGAAAGAGTCCAGGTGATAAGTTATGGACCTTCGAAGGTCGCGCATACCTATCTAGGATTTTTTGTGAATGGTTATAGATTTCACACCAGAGATTATGGATGAAATAAGTCTACGATGAATAGCGACATATGCGTGAAAGGTAGTACATACAATGAAAATGATCTTGATTACTATGGTATTCTTGAGGAGGTCATAGAATTACAGTATTTTGGACAACACAACCATACATTCCTTTTTAAGTGGCATTGGTTTGATCATAATTCAGTTTGAAATGACGCAATATATGGGATTGTTAATGTCAAACATACATTCAAATTGAATACCTATGAGCCGTTCATTTTGGCCGCACAAGCCCAACAAGTGTATTATTCAAGTTATTCATCGTCCAAGAATAAAGATTGGTGGGCAGTCTGTAGGGTAAAACCAAGGCTTGCGCCTAATGATGAGTTAGATCTGACTGAAGCTGTCTTAGAGGATTCTAGTGCCGAATATTTTAAGCAGACTAGGGTGACACTGTAGAGTTGGTTGCTTCTAATCTTCATCTGATCGAATCTGACGATCCACTTCAATTGTGTATAGAGGGCGAAGTGGAAGAAGTCGATTCAACTGAGCTAAATGAAGCAATTGTTGGGCAGGAGGAGTCCTCTGAGGAGGAAGTGTATGAATCTAGTGAGAATGAGGAAGATGTTGAAGATGACAATGAGGTTGATATATCTTCAGCATCAGAAGATGAAATATATAATTGTTGAATATTTTGTAAGAAATTTAACATATATACACTTATCATTATTACTTACCACCTGTCCTCGTAATTAGTTGTCGACTAATATGCACTACTTTAAATGTTGTCAATAATTAGATGGTTCGAGGCCGTAGCGGATCTTCGAGGAGAGGTGGTTCCGGGAGGGGTTCTACTGGTATGTTTATTTAAATTCTTAGATCACAGAGTAGTGATTATGCACTTTGTTTGGGTAATGATATTTTATGTCTCTGCACCAGGTACACAGTCTACACAAGCTCCCCCACCTGCTACGGGTATGTTTATTTAAATTCTTAGATCACAGAGTAGTGAGTATGCACTTTGTTTGGGTAATGATATTTTTTATCTCTGCACCAGGTACACAGTCTACACAAGCTCCCCCACCTGTTGTGGGTATGTTTATTTCAATTCTTAGATGAATGAGTAGTGATTATGCACTTTGTTTGGGTAATGATATTTTATGTCTCTACACCAGGTACACAGTCTACACCGCCCCCACCACCTACTGCGGGTATGTTTATTTCAATTCTTACATGAATGAGTAGTGATTATGCACTTTATTTGGGTAATGATATTTTATGTCTCTGCACTAGGTACACAGTCTACACCGCCCCCACCACCTGCTGCGGGTATGTTTATTTCAATTCTTACATGAATGAGTAGTGATTATGCACTTTGTTTGGGTAATGATATTTTATGTCTCTGCACCAGGTACACAGTCTACACTGCCCCCACCACCTGCTGCGGGTATGTTTATTTCAATTCTTAGATGAATGAGTAGTGATTATGCACTTTGTTTGGGTAATGATATTTTATATCTCTGCACTAGGTACACAGTCTACACCGGCCCCACCACCTGCTGTGGGTATGTTTATTTCAATTCTTAGATGAATGAGTTGTGATTATGCACTTTGTTTGGGTAATGATATTTTACGTCTCTGCACCAGGTACACATATTACACCGCCCCCACCACGTACTGCGGGTATATTTATTTGAAGCCTTACATAAGTGAGTAGTGAATATGCACTTTGTTTTGCTAACGGTATTTTCTATTTACAGGTTTGAGTGCCTCTACATCAGGTTTACAGAGTACATCCCTTCCATCACATTCTACTGGTATATTTTTTAAAATTATTAGTTAAATGATAAAAAATCTATATGTTTACTTGTTGAATAATTTTATTTTTAACAATGTGCTAAATTCTGATTAACTACTTTTATTTTACTTGTAACAGGTACATCAGGCACACCACCTGCGATAGTTAGCTCGTCCGCCCAGCCGGGCACACAACCAGAAGACGATGCTCTTAGCCATCACGAGGGCGAGCAGGTGGTGTTGCAAGAGGGACGCAAGCCATGTTGGGTCTCTGGGTAAATATTTAAACTCATGAATTATGTTCGTTACCTATCCAACAACTATATAATTGTTGGCTATCAGTTTAACACATGTAATTGCAGGGATAAAGTAGAGCCCAGTGAGGCTTCTCGTTTTATTACCAACATTATTGAGCGACATTTTACTGGCCCATATAAGTCATTTCGAAAGTTTCCTCAAGATATCCGCGATCGATTGTATGATGAGTTCCTGGTATACGATTTAATGTTTTAAATTACATATTTCCCAACTCCACAATTTCAATCCACTAACTTATAAAATTTGAATTCTTGACAGCAAGGATATCAGTTTGTGAGGCGAGCTTACGTCGGACGAGCTCGACATGTATGGGAGGCCACAGCAACTGTAAATTATAAGCATCATTTGCATGGCTGTCGGGAACGTGCTAAGGCTCTAGCCGGGGGGAGCGAGGACCGTGGCCTTTGGAAGGCACACGTCCCCACATGGATGAGGAGGGAGCACTGGGAGGACCTCTGTGATAGATGGGCCGAGCCAATTTGGATCGCCAAATACGCAAAAGCCAAAGCCGCACGTGCGTTACATCCAGACGTGCATATTCATACTTCTGGATATGTTTCCTTCGCGACCCAAAAGGAGAGATTGGTATGTAATAATCTTAATTTTATTATATTGTATTTCTTATATGTCATTATTTATTCTCTATAACATGTATAACATGAAAAGAAGAGGGGTGGTATGGTCTCGTACAGCGATTTATTTGCTACAGTTCACCAGAAGAAGGGGACTGATCAGTATGTGAGCGAGAGAGCTCGCTTAGTAGTGGTAAGATTATACATACACATTTCTTTTCTATTTCAATTTTTAAATATGATTGATTAATATGAAATTTATAATATTTTTTATTCAATTTGAAGGAGTCATATGACAGGCATATGACTGAAAAGTATGGGGAAGAGGAGACGTAGCGGCCGCAGCTAGATCCTGACGCATGAGTAGCAGCAGCCGGCCCACCGAAGAAAGGATGAGTATACGATTTTGGGCAGAGCTTGGACGCCAACCCGATTCTAGCATCTTGTCCGGGCTCAGCTTCGTCCTATCCCGGTAGCAGTTCCTTCTCTACTCCCTCCATCGGCACTTCTACGAGTCGGATTACATCCATCGTCGAACATGCGATAGGAATGGTCGAGGAATGCATGGAGGCACGCTTTGCTCGTGTGGTTGCTACCCTCCTGGCCCAGGCGGGGATTTTGCCTCAGGGAGCACCCTCGAGCACAACACAGCCCTCTGATGTGAGTATTTAATTTAATTTTTAATTTCATAGACTTTAGAGTTATAATAGGGGAGAATCTATGATACCAATGTTGTGTGCCCTATAGGCAAAGCCGGAAGCAAGTATATGATAATGTGTGCACAGTAGTATAGATCCTATATAAATTTTAAGCTCAATTTTTAAGCCTAAGATAATTTAACACTCAGCTATCAAACCACGAGCTCAGATGATATCTGTGAGAACAATATAAATGAAAGTGACAAGAATGCACAAACGAAGAGAATGCTACTTCATAGAATTTTCTCAGATCAGATAGATCTAACAGAATGCAATACAACCACTTAGCGCATAGGGAAGATCAGTTCACACGCAAACCTGTGAATGGAGGCCTTAGATGATAAGGGCCAATCACACCAATGAAAATCACGGCACACAGAATTTTTAGCTGATTCGATCTACCACGCAGATATATGTCCACCCCACACTCAAACCTGAGTATGGCTTCCCCTTGCAATAGCAATAACTGCAGACTCAGTCTGTAAACAAACGCTGACTTACAGCTTGACCTATAAGAACACTCTCCTCTCTTCTGATCAAATTAGAAGGAACCGTGAGTAACACCCAATTACCCACAACCAGACGACCAGTCCTCTCTCCCTCTGAAGCACAGAGGGAATCATTCTCTTCAACCAGTTTCATCATTCTTCAAATGTCAGCGACATGAGCCACTTTACACCACTGAACAGCCATTTCAAACTGCTATACAGTCATTTGTCTACTTTGTCCACCCATTTTCACCCTTAATCCGCAGCTAAAAAGTCTTCTTTCATTCTGTGAATTCTTCTGTCAGAAGTGGACTTGTAAGCCCTCCCGAGTCGGCTTGAGGTTCTTGGATTTCAGTTGTTTCACACCTGCTGCCTGTTATTCACCTTTGCACTGCTATTTGTCACCACTGTTGCCTATTCTTCACCTAGTCCATCTATTTGTCACCCTTAAGGCAGTATCTGTCACCCGTAATGCACATTTGTTAGCCTTAAGAGATATTTTTCACCCTTATTCTTCAGCGGGTACAGAGTCTATCTTAAGCTGATATATCAGCTTGTTCCTTCAGTGATTGGAGGCTTCTTCTATAGAGTTGCTTCTAGGACTGCTGTGACACTGCCATGCTTATGCTTACCTGAATTCTTCAGATATTTCAGTTCTTCAAACAGACATTCTTCAAGCATACAGACATAACAGTTCAAGCATTCACAACATTCACATTACAACTCTTCAAGCCTTCATATGAAAATGTTGTTCAAGGCATTAGAAAATATATCGACATTAGCCAGCACACATCAAATTCATGATATAAAAAACTATTATCATAATATGATTCATAGTGTTAGACATCATCAAAACCACAGGGCACAACAATAACATTACCACTTAGTTCAAAGAATTCACCTTTGAGAGGGAAAGAAATCATCTTCATGTTATCTACTTTCGGCCTTAGAAAATCAAAAAGATATATAACTAGATTTATTAATAATTATATTTATTAAAATTTATTTATTATTAATTTTTTGTGATGTAGGATCCTCCTGCAGCCGGTGATGGTGGAGATGCTACGAATGACGAATGAGGATGATGCAGCAGATATCTCTTGATTTTTTTTAATGATATTATGAAAAAAATGATATATTTCAATTAATGTAACTGTAACTTTTTTTATTCAAAGATTTATGTGTTGTGGACATTCTTTATTCTAATTTACAATAGGATTTTATCCTATTGTGTGTTGTATATGTTGTTTATTGTGTGTTTTATGTTGAGTTGAGTCGATTGTGGTGTATAATTGTAACTTTAAACAGGTTTTTAAAATTTTAAAATATATAAAAAAATATGTGGAGAAAGTTTTCGATGGAATTTAGACCAACTAACAATTCGTCGAAACCAATTTCACTCACTTATTTCCTGACGTAATTATTTTCCAACGTAAATCAGTCAAAATGTTCAGACGTATTTTTGACCAAGTAAATATTCGTCAGAACAAATTTGATACACATTAGTTTCGACGTATTACTTATCCGTCTCAAATACGTTGAACATTAACGACGTCTTTTCGACCACAGGTAGTTTCGTCGAAGTAATTTGATTCAAACTAGTTCCGACGTATTAATTATCCATCTCAAATTCATTGAGCATTAACGACGTATTTTCGACACAATAGTAGTTCGTCGGAACTAATTTGACCCACATGTTTTCAACGTACTATTTATGCGATAAAAATTCGTCGAAAATTAAGGACGTATTTGCCACCAAATTAACTTTCGTTGGAACTAATTTAACCCATATGTTTGCGACGATAGAATATATCTGTTGGATATCCGTCGAAAACTTTAGACCTATTTTCAACTAAATTATGTTCTATTGCAATGATTAATTAATTTCTGTATTATTAATTACCGACATAAATAGCCACGATGATTTCGACGACATAGTTTCATCGGTAATTTCGGACTTATTGGCGACGCTATTTCAGTACGTCAAAAATTTGCGACGAAATAGTTTCGACGTCCATATTCTGTCGTGAATACGTCAGAAATACGTCAAAAATTCACATTGCGACGTATTTGCGACGGTAATTCATTTTTCTTATAGTGTAAAGATGTGTTTAACAGCCATTAGATGAGATTCTTTAGGACATGACTGAAAACGAGCACATAGACATACACTGAATTGAATGTCAGGGCGACATACTGTGAGATACAGTAGTGATCCGATCATACCTCGAAACAGTGTAGGATCTACTGTTTTACCATTTTCATCTTTGTCTAACTTCGAGGTTGTGGCCATTGGTGTTGACAAAGGTTTAGCTTCAGCCATCCCGAATTTCTTTAACAGCTCCAGTGTGTACTTAGCTTGATTGATGAAAATGCCCTCGGGTGTTTGCTTCACCTGCAATCTAAGAAAGAAATTCAGTTCACCCATTAAGCTCATCTCAAATTCTCCTTGCATGATTTCTGCAAATTATTCACATAAGACATTGTTAGTAGCTCCAAAAATAATGTCATCCACATATACTTGAACTACTAATATGTCTTTACCTGATTTTCTCGTGAAGAGTGTTTGATCAACCTTACCTCTTTTGAAACCATTTTCCACGAGGAATGAAGTGAGTCTTTCATACCATGCCCTTGGTGCTTGCTTTAATCCGTACAATGCCTTCTGTAACTTGTACACATGCTTTGGATGCTTTGAATCTTCATAACCTGGAGGTTGCTCTAAAAAAACATCCTCCTTGATGTAACCGTTAAAAAATGCAGATTTAACATCCATTTGAAATAGTTTGAAGTTCAATAAGCAAGCATAGGATAGTAAAATCCGGACTGCTTCTACTCTAGTAACCGGTGCAAAGGACTCATCAAAATCAATACCTATCTCCTGGCTATACCCTTTGGCTACAAGCTGGGCCTTGTTCTTAACAACTAGTCCCGTATCATTTAACTTATTTCTGAAAACCCAACGGGTTTCAATTGTGGGATGATTCTTAGGACGCGACACGAGAGTCCACACTTTGTTCCTTTCGAACTGGTGTAGCTCTTCATGCATAGCTTGAATCTAGGATTCATTTTGAAGAGCTTCATGAATATCGTTAGGCTCTTCTTTTGAAATTAAGGCAATCAAATCCTCTTCTTCTACTTGCCTGAGTGAAGACCTAGTTCTTACCCCATCTCCAGGATTACCTATGATGTTTTCAGCGGGGTGATCTTTTAAGAGTGTGGATGAACTTGGTAAATCCGTGTGTTGCACTTGCTATTCTTGTAGTGTTTCAATTGGTGGATCTTCATTCTTTTCAACCTTGCCGGGGATCCCTTCCACTTGTTCATTCTTAGCATTAGCATCATTTTGGCATTCAGGAGCTTCATCTGCATCCAAAATTGGAATAGATTGATTTGTCAGTTTAATTCAGATTCATCAAAAATCACATGAGGACTCTCTTCAACAACCAAGGTCCTCTTATTGAACAATCTGTACGCTCTAGAATTAAGTGCATAGCCTAGGAATATTCCTTTGTCACTCTTTTCATCAAACTTACCCAAGTTTGACTTACCATTATTCAAAATATAACAAGGGCATTCAAAAGGTTTGAAATGAGAAATATTTGGTCTCTTACCCTTGTAAAGCTCATATGGGGTTTTCTTCAGAATGGGCCTTACCATTGCCCTGTTGATGATGTAGCATGTTGTACTTACCGCCTCGTCCCAAAACTATTTGGATAGAAAGTTCTCACTTAACATTGTACGTGCCATGTCTATCAAGGTTCTGTTTTTCCTCTCCACTACTCCATTTTGTTGAGGCGTTCTTGGTGATGAGAAATTGTGCGTGTATCCCTGCTCTTCACAAAAATTGCTAAAGTCATGATTCTCAAATTCACCACCATGATCACTCTGGATGGTAGTGATAAGATAACCTCTATCATTTTGGATTTTCCTGCAAAACACTTGAAACTCCATCAATGCATCATTTTTATTGGATAGAAATAACACCCATGTAAATCTGGAATAATCATCAACAATCAAAAAATCATAGGATTTCCCTCCTAGGCTGGATGTCTTAGTTGGGCCAAACAAATCAATATGCAGCAATTCCAAAGGCCGGGAGGTAGAAACAATGTTCTTATTTTTGAAAGATATGCGTGTTTGCTTGCCTTTTGTGCAAGTCTCATAGATTTTATCACTTTCAATTTTTAATTTTGGCAAACCATTCACCAGGTCATGTTTAGACAACTTGGAGATTACTCCAAAACTAGCATGACCTAGTCTTCGGTGCCATAGCCATGCATTTTCATGATTGTTTGCTACCAAGCACATATCATCACAAGAAACATCATCAATATCAACAGTGTAGACATTATTATTTCTTTTTCCAATGAATTTGATCACATTTGTGTTCTTGTTCATGACAATACAATGGGTTTCATTAAAAATAATTTTAAAACCCTTATCGCACAATTGACTTATGCTCAACAGATTATGATTTAAACCTTTCACCAGAAGCACATCTTCAATAAGAATTTCAAAATTCTAACCTATGTTGCCGATCCCAATGATTTTACCTTTGTCTTTTCCTCCAAAGACAACTGACCCTCCATCATTGTCTTACAGTGTAGAGAACACCTTCTTGTCCCCTGTCATATGTCTTGAACAACCGCTGTCCAGGTACCATTTGCTCCCCCTGGCTTCAAGACATATATGCAAAAGATAACATTCTCAAGCAATTGTTTTTGGTACCCAAACAAATTTGGGTCCATAGGAGTTAGTCCAATTCTGCACATATCTCTTCTTGGTCCAAATGGTATGATTTCTTGGTGAATTTTGTTTGAACCAGCAATTAGCAACAACATGACCAAATCTACCACAATGAAGGCAATTGACATTTGAAAATCTTCTCTGGAATTGGCGTGGTTTAGGTTGAGCATGTTTTGGCTTGGAGTGAGAACATGAAGCAAGGTTGTTATCTTTTTCATGAACATAGGATGTAGCGATCTTATGTTCAAGGGATTTTTTGTTTTGGGGAATGTATCACAATCCTTCCTTTTAGAAGTTAACCTTGACTCCTAACAAATTGTCTAAGTTTTATTTGCCTTTGACAAACCTAGAGAGAGTGAACTGCAATTCAGTCACCTCTTTATTCAAGCTCACTTTTTATTTTCAATTTTTGAAATAGAGGATGTCAGAATTTCTTTTTCATTCTTGAGCTTTTCACAGACTTTTAAAATTTCAGACATTTTACATGATAGCTCCTCTTGGGCTTTTTCAAGATCTGAAATCGTTTGAAGCAATATTTTTTTTTCTTCTGTTAACTCAAACCATTCTGTTCCAGTTTCTCAAATTTAACAAAAATATCCTCATGTGATAAATCATCAATTTTCTTTTTGAGAGTTTTATTTTCAGATCTGATTTTTCTGTATTTTATATACAGCTTTTCATATTCTGACTCTCATTGTTCATTGGAAATAAAATCAGGATCAGAATTTTCCTCTATTGCATCATCTTCGTGTGCCATGAGGCATAAGCTCTCCACTAGCACTTGGATCTCCTCGTCGGATGGTTCGTCTCTTCGTCTCTCCATGTGGCGACCATGGCTTGAGGCTTCTTGAACTTGTCCTTCTTGAATTTCCTCTTCAGATCTGGGCACTCTCCTCTCATGTGCCCGGGCTTCTTGCATTCATAACAAATGATATTATTGGGCATGCTAGGATCGCCCTTGGTCTGAAAGGGCTTCCTTTGCCCCTTTCTAAAACTGCCTTGGAAATTTCTCTCCTTTCTCAAAAATCTCTTTACTTGGCGAGTTATCATGGCCAAGTCTTCTTCTTCATTGCTTCCCTCGCTGGATTCTTCTTCTTGGAAATCATCATCAGATTGGTGAGCTTTCAATCCAATCACTTTCTTCTTCTTCGTATCTTCCTCGGCTGTTCTCTTCATGTTTATCTCATAGGTCATGAGTGACCCTATGAGCTCGTCCAAAGTGAGTGTGTACAGATTTTTCGAATCCTCAATTACTGTGGCTTTTGTGTGCCACGCCGACGGAAGTGATCTCAGAACTTTCCTCACAAGATCGGAGTTTGTGTACTCCTTCCCGAGACTTTTGAGACCATTTGTGATCTCCGTTAATCTCGCGAACATTTCTGAGATGGTTTCTTCAGATTTCATTTTGAATAGCTCATAGTCTCTTACAAGTAGATTGGCCTTGGTCTCCTTGACCTCGGAGGTTCCTTCATAGATAAGCTATAATTTGTGCCACATCTCCTTTGCTGAACTGCACATGGATACACGAGAAAACTCATTAGGATATATAGCACATTACATAATATTCATAGCATTAAAATTTACAGTGCATTTCTTAATTTCCTCGGGTGTCCATTTTTCTTCATCATCCGAGAGTTTATACGGACCCTTGTCCACAACCCTCCAGATCTCATACTCTTGGGCTCTCAGAAAGACATACATTCCTTTTTTCCAATAGGAGTAATTTGAGCCATCGAAGTATGGAGGACGATGGATGGAATGACCCTAAGGCATCATACCCTTGTTTGTCATTGATCTGGATCTTACTCTAGATCGTTAGATCTGAAAGAAATAGAGTCGTAGCTCTGATACCAATTGAAGTCTCGCGATCAATGACACCCAAGAGGGGGGGAGGAATTGGGTGTTTATAAACTTTTAGAAAATTCTTGGCCAAATGAAACAAGTGTGAAAAATAGCCGTAATGAAAAATTATATCTATATGTAAACACTTAGATCTAATAAAATCTATCACACTCAACCGATCTTAGGTACGGTGGTGGAGGTAAAAATCTAAAGATTCAACTCACGCAAGATGTTATCTTTCTGACAATGTTTGCATTGTCGATCCAAACCCACCTTTTAATATACTTGAGATATAATGTGAGAATGATAAATTATACTAGATCTAACTCAAACAAAACAACCAAATTAAAACTACGTGTGTGCTGCACAAAATAGAGATAGAAGAAAAGGAACAAACCACACAAAGGACAGTGATTTTTAGGTGGTTCGGATGCAACAACGGCAACATACGTCCACCCCTCACTATCTTGTAAAGGATTACAAGATCAAAACACACACACGTGAGGAGTTGGAACTCCCACGAAGGTGCACAAGCACCGAATCACAAAGATATGTGAAAACTAAAAGAAACACAGACACACACACACATGGATCTACATAGATCCACACACACACAAGTGTTTAAAAGTACAAGATCACACACTTGAAGCTTGATGAAAAACAAGGGAGAAACACAAAATGAAAAACTCATATTTAAGCTCCCCCTTAATGGATGAAGATGATCTTGGATGAAGCTTCCTCCACAGCTTGATCTTCACTTGAATGGCTTGCAGATGATCTTGAAAACATGGAGATGGATGAAGAAGTTCTTCCCCGAAACACTGTTCATGGAGCTACAGTGGCAACACTCTGTCTCCCCTTGATAGCCTCTTTGATCTACCTCTTGTGATTAGGGTTTTTGACCCCAATATGATGTATTTATAGATCTTGGATGGTCAAGGGACAAGCCAGGAACCAGATCCACAAATCATGACAAGTCTGGTGACTTTGGGATTAAACAAACCCAAAGAAAGGAGTTTTGCATGTTGAAGAACATAAGTCAACAATTGCTACCTCGAAGCTGGCGGTCGACCGATAGGAGGGGGCGGTCGACCGGAATTTTACAGGAAATGAACTTTTCAGCGCTGGGAAAACCGATCGATCGGCCCCTGACTGGCGGTCGACCGCTGGCTAGAAAATCTGCATTTTTAAGAGAGTTAGCCAATAAAACATGATCTGTGAATAATTTATTTTATGACCACGTCCTGTTCCAATCAAAATGAGTTGGTTGAGCTTATCTTGGGTAATTCATTGAACCAAGCTGAATTTAGGCATTTGCTGGCTTAAGGAAGGCTTGAGAGTGGTTTAAGCCAGTTATTACTTAGGTTGTAATTTTTGTTATCATCAAAATCACCTAGAGAGACTCAACACTACTAACCTGCAAAAACACATCAACTCAGTTGCTTTTATTTGAACATCAAAATGTTAATGATTCATAGTTAAATCCCTTGCCTTGGAACTTAACTTACTCACTGAATGTTGATACGTAACCACATGATAAGACCTCATTGGCCAAAGCCATTTCAAGTGATCAACAAACATCAAAGATATGATTTAAACTTTCATGAAAGGATTAGCATTGAGCAAAGACACTTTAACCAATCCACAAACTTCAGAGATATGAAATTTCATACAATTTATCGGGTCAAAAACACAGTCATAGCTCACATAGAATTTGGTCATCATCAAAACTTATAAATCTAAAGTCAATCAACAGCGGGGTTCAACAGTCTCCCCCTTTTTGATGATGACAAAATACTATGTGTGATGCGGGACAGACACGCTGTAATATCTCGGACCTTTCGGATCCTTCTTCGTGGGTCCCGGATCTGGTTTTCGGAGCGTTCAGCTCCGTTGTGTCTGAAATTTTGTTTCGGACATCTTTCGTGCTCGGATCGGCGCGATCCGGAGTCGTTTCGGAGGCCCGGAGGCGTTTCGCGACTTTTCCGCGTGTGTTTTCCGATTCCCAGTGTGTGTTTCGGCTTTTCCTTCGGAAGCTCGCTGCGGGCGAACCGGGCAGGTCCCCCAGGCACGAGTGGTACCGTTGCGATCGGTGCGTTTCGAGGATTCCGGAAATGTATTTTTCTATTTTTCGGTATTTTTTTGAAAATTCAGATTTTCTATATAGCCCTAATTCTTTTCTTTTTCTTTTCCCCTTTCTCTTTCTTCTTCTTCTTCCTCCTTCCTTCCCCAACTGTGACCGCCCTCCTCTCTCCCACTCTCTCCCATTCGGGCGCAACGAACCCCTCTCCGGCTACGGACGGCGGCGGGGCGACGGCGCGGACGCTTGGGCGACGGTGAGGCGATCTCGTGGGCGTGCGGCGTGTGTGGGAAGCGTGGGGAGTTCGTGAAGCTTCGAGCATTCTTCGTGATTCGTGATCGATCCGGCGGAGCATTCGCTCCATTGAGGTAGGGTGACGTTCCTTAGCCTCATGCCGATCTTTTCCGCGATTTATAGGCCGCGGGGAGGCCGAGAGGGGATCGTTTGAGCGTTTTTGGGTTTTTCCATGATTTGGGGAGAGCTCGCCCGATCTATGGATTTGATGCATGATTTCGTGTTTTGATGGCCTAGAATCATGCTAGGGGTCCCCAGGGGTCTTCCCCTTTGTTTTCCCCCTCTCCTATGGAGGCATGGGGGCATGGTTAGAATTTTTGGGCGTTCTTACCGTTTTCGGCCGCGGACTGAGAACGCGCTATACTCCAGTAGCGCGTTCTTGGAGGTCGCGCTGCCCCGACCGAGCGCGTTCATCGGAGAAGATGAACAGGAGGCGGTTCCTGTCGCGCTATGGGGTCATAGCGCGATCATCCTTGTCGCGCTAGGAGGACCTAGCGCGATGGTCCTTGTCGCGCTAGGGTTCCCTAGCGCGATGGTCCCTGTCGCGCTAGGTCTCCCTAGCGCGATCTTCCCTGTTGCGCTAGGGTTCCCTAGCGCGTTCTTCCGTGTCACGCTAGGTATCCCTAGCGCGATTTGGCTGTTGTTGGGTGTTCCCCTTGGGCCGTGTGTGCGTCCCGGGCACCCCGTGGAGTTCCGTGACCGTGTCTTTGGTGTCCGGAGGTTCTGTTTGCCTTGGTCATGAGTTTGGCCGTGGGCGGTGAGTCCGTTTTTCTCCGACTGTGGCCACCGTGCTACGGGGCTGGTGCGTGGGGTGATTCCCACACGTTGTCGGTTTCGGACGTCGTTTTCCGTTGACTTGAGAGTCTACTCCTTCAGTGACCCTCCACTAGTCGTAGCCCACCAGTACGAGGTGCTGGTCTCACCTGGGAGTGGTGTACGGGCACCCACCTTTCGAGACGGTTTGTGGACCGGTTACCGTAGGCTCCTCGTCTTAGCCAGAGTCCGGCTGCGGGGGAAAACCGGTCAGAGGGCCAGACCTAGGACGCGTGGTCTGTGTGTGCACACGTGGTTGGGGGCGGTTGGACCCACGTCGACGGGCGTGACCCCAGCTAGTCACTTGCTGTGGTTACTTGTACGGTGTCTACGCCTCGGGTAGGACCTACCACGTCAGGCGGTTCACCTGCGGTGCGGTATAAGACGTCAGGGGACGCTACCGGCTGTGCTTCTAGTGGGTGGTACTCCTGTCGAGTACGGAGTGTCAGACTGTCAGTCGTGTGTTTCCGACCTTCAGGTTTTGGCGGTTCGACCGTTGAGTTTCGGTCTTCTCGTACCGTGGCACGTGTGTCGATTTGCGTGCCGTAGGGTCTAGTTCTGTAGAGTACAGGGCTTTCCTCTCCGAGGTACTTTCCTACCGCTAGAGCAGTGGTTTCTCGTTTTACGAGGTAGGGTTCGAGTGATCCCTACTAAGTCTTGTTCCGAGACTCATTCCCTGCGTGTTTTCACCGTGTTTCAGGTGAGGCGCCATCTTCGGGGAGCGCGTCAGGAGCGCAGCGTGGTGCGGGTGCCCAGAGGTAGTGCCAGAGGTCAGAGCCGGGGTATGCCCCGTGTAGCTGTACTTTCCTTTCTTGTCACTGTACTAGTCGTGGACTGCTGTTATTGTTGTTCTTTATTGTGGACCATGTAAAATGTTAATTTATTTCCTGCTTAATATTATAACTGTTTAATTTCTGCAATTATCTGTGATGCTTATGTAGTTTTCACACCATCCTTTTAACCCTTCCGAGTCTTCGGACTCGTGGGTGGCGGTACGAGTCTCGGGTTATCGGGCCTTCCCGGTAATCGGATTCTCGGGTCGTTACAGCTGGTATCAGAGAGCGGTTGTGGAATTACATGAGAATCATAGGTAATTGTAGTGGTCCACTAGTCCACAACGATGATGTACATGTGACGCTGGCATTGGGCACCGCGTGTTTTATTCTGACATTGTCGTTTTCGTGTTTTCTGTCTTGTGCTTCAGGAGCGAGGATGGCGCCGAGGAGGAGTTCTCGCTCTCAGCAGGGCAGTCGGCTGGAGGTCAGGAGATCCAGCAGGGGGTCCAGAGGGACCAGGAGGAGCATAGCAGAGTTCCGGGAGCTACCGAGGCCGCGGATGCTGAGAGAGCTCCGGGGGCCGAGGATTTCTTCCGTGGCATGTACCATCTCATGTCTCAGCAGTTCGGCAGAGAGACTGGTGAGGGCTCATCAGTCAGGGGTGGGCCAGGCCGAGCAGTGAGGGACTTCATGTAGTTCCATCCACCTTACTTTAGCGGCCAGGCAGACCCTGATGCGGCTCGTGATTGGCTCGATGAGATGGAGCGGGTGTTCAGTTCTGCGAAGAGTACTGCCGAGGACAGAGTGATGTTGGCCTACAACCAGTTGCAGGGTACGGCTCGGAGGTGGTGGTCTTCCGAGTGGAAGACGTCCTTTCAGCTTCGTCCACTTGAGCAGGTCGAGTGGGGTGACTTTGTCAGTGCTTTCGAGCGTACGTACTATCCAGACGTCGTTGCTACGCAGCGGATGCGGGAGTTTCTAGAGCTGGTGCAGGGTGACATGTCTGTGTTGCAGTACAGGACCCGATTTGTCGAGCTGGGTCGGTACGCACCTCATATCATGGAGCATGAGAGGGTGAGGACGACGCAGTTTGTGCAGGGCTTGAGGCTGGAGCTGAGGCACCATTTGATCGCGAATGGGGCCACTGATTTAGAGATAGTGTCTCGTGTTGCGATTTCCTTGGAGATGGATATGCAGAGGACTCGAGGACCGATCAGCCAGGGGCAGTCCTTGTCAGGTCGTAGTCAGCAGTCGGCTACCCAGCAGCAGGGTTCCTTCCAGCATGCGTCGGGTGGTTCAGGAGTACCGGCATCGGCAGCTTCGGTGACAGGATCTGCGTCCTTCGGCTCGAAGGTCAAGAAGTTCTTGAAGAAGAATTTCCGTAAGAAGCACAAGGATCAGGGGCAAGCTTCATCGGGCAGTGTACAGCAGCCGTTTCCTTTGCAGCGTCAGGCATCGGTGGGTGGATCGCGAGGACCTTGTCCACGGTGTGGTGGGAGCCACCCAGGCAGGCAGTGCACGGCGCCGATCATCTGTTTTCGGTGTGACCAGCCAGGGCATATGGCGCGTGACTGTCCTCAGAGGCCGCCGCAGCAGCAGGTTCCCCAGCAGCAGTAGCAGCAACAGGGACAGTATCCGCCGCTACCCAGGTCAGCTAGTGTGGGAGGCAGGCAGAGAGCTCGTGGCCAGATCACGCACTTGACCAGGGCAGAGGCAGTGGCGTCGCAGCTCGTGGAAGGTACCGTTCATATTTTGGGTTGTGCGGCTCGGGTTTTATTTGATTCTAGCGCGTCTCATTCGTTTATTTCAGAGGATTTCGCGTCGAGCGTCGAGGAGCCGGTGACCCAGTTGTCCTGTGATTTGGCAGTGAAGTTGCCTTCAGGTGACTTTATGGTCACTCTGTATTCCTTCGATCAGGTTCCGGTGTGGATCGATGGGCGGAGTATGCCAGGCAGGTTGTATGCGTTGCAGCTTCGGGATTACGACGTGATTCTAGGCATGGATTGGCTCGAGACTCATGGAGCGGTGGTGGATTGTGGAATGAAGAGGGTCTACTTCCAGCATCCGAGCAAGAGGACCTTCTATTTCTAAGGTATCCGTTCCACCTCTTCTCGATTCCTTATCTCTGCTATTCGAGCCCGTCGATTGCTTGATTCCGGTTGTCAGGGTTTTCTCACGTCAGTGATTGTGTCTGACCGCATGGAGCCGGATGTCGAGGACATTCCGGTGGTGTGCGAGTTTCCCGATATTTTTTCCGAGGAGTTGCCTGGATTACCTCCCCAGCGGGAGATCGATTTCGTGATCGAGGTTGTGCCTGGTACGGGACCTTTGGCGAAGGCTCCCTACCGTATGGCCCCCGCTGAGCTGAGGGAGTTGAGGGCGCAGTTGCAGGAATTGTTGGCCAAGGGGTACATTCGTCCGAGCTTTTCCCCTTGGGGTGCGCCCGTGTTGTTCGTGAAGAAGAAGGACGGTAGTCTGCAGCTATGCATTGACTATCGGCAGCTGAATGAAGTGACCATTAAGAACAAGTATCCGTTGCCGCGGATTGATGATTTGTTCGATCAGCTGCAGTCTGCGCGAGTGTTCTCGCGGATTGATTTGCGGTCCGGTTACTATCAGCTGAGAATTCGCGAGTCCGATGTGGAGAAGACTGCATTCAGTACGAGGTACGGGCATTATGAGTTTCTGGTGATGCCGTTCGGGCTCACCAATGCCCCAGCAGCCTTCATGGACTTGATGCAGAGGGTGTTCCATCCGTATTTGGACCAGTTCGTGGTCATCTTTGTGGATGACATCCTTGTTTATTCGCGGTCTGCTGAGGAGCATGCGTACCATTTGGGTGTGGTGCTGCAGACGTTGCGAGATCACCAGTTGTATGCGAAGCTCAGCAAGTGCGAGTTTTGGCTCAGCGAGGTGCACTTTCTGGGGCACGTGATTTCTGGTGATGGCATTTCCGTGGATCCCGCCAAGGCCGAGGCTGTGATGCAATGGCCGAGGCCGAGGTCGGTGACAGAGATCCGGAGTTTCTTGGGGCTTGCGGGTTATTATCGTCGGTTTATCCAGGATTTTTCCCGCATTGCGACCCCGATGACGAGGCTCACACGGAAGGATGTGCCTTTCGTTTGGTCCGAGGAGTGTGAGCAGAGCTTCAGTGAACTGAAGAGGTTGCTCACCTCGGCTCCGGTGTTGGTTTTACCTTCTGGATCGGGAGGTTTTGTGGTGTGTACAGATGCTTCCGGCGTCGGATTGGGTGCTGTTCTGATTCAGCATGGTAGAGTGGTGGCTTATGCATCTCGGCAGCTAAAGCCTCATGAGGAGAACTACCCTACCCATGATCTTGAGTTGGCGGCGGTGATCTTCGCGCTGAAGATCTGGAGGCATTATCTGTACGGCGAGAAGTTCGAGGTGTTCACTGACCATCAGAGTTTGAGGTATGTGTTCTCGCAGAGAGATCTGAACCTCAGACAAAGGCGTTGGATGGAGTTCATGAAGGACTATGACTTCACCCTGTCTTATCAGCCGGGCAGGATGAATGTCGTCGCCGATGCCTTGAGTCGGAAGGTGGCGGTCAGTACCTTGATGCTGAGGAAGTGGAGGCTCTGGGAACAGGTGCCCGAAGTATCCTTCAGGCTCAAGATTCCCCAGGAGCGAGGGTTGGCAGTGCTTGCGAGTCTGACTGTCACTCATGCTATCCGTCGTCAGGTGACAGAAGCTCAGCATGCGGACCCTGAGTTGCCCCGGACTCTTGCGATGGCTGACGTAGAGCTCGGCGAGGACGGTGCTGCGAGGTTTCGTGGCAGGTTGTACGTCCCAGCGGAGGAGCAGGTTCGTCGTGCGGTGTTATGCGAGGATCATGGGAGCAGGTATACTGTGCACCTGGGTGCGACGAAGATGTATCGGAACTTGCGGAGGCAGTTTTGGTGGCCTGGCATGAAGAGAGATGTCGCGGAATTTGTGGCCAGGTGCCTGATCTGTCAGCAGGTGAAGGCGGAGCATCAGCGACCAGGAGGTACTCTCCAGCCCTTGGATGTTCCTGCTTGGAAGTGGGACCATGTGACCACAGATTTTTTGGTGGCGTTGCCAAGGACCCCGAGTGGGCAGGACAGTATTTGGTTGCTGGTGGATCGGCTGACGAAGGTGACGCGGTTGCTACCGGTCAAGGTCAGCTGGAGCGTGCCTAAGTTGGCTCGTCTTTATGTGGAGCGGATCGTGCCGTTGCATGGGGTTCCCATTTCGATCGTGTCGGATCGGGATCCGCGCTTCACTTCTGGGTTCTGGAGGAGTTTCCAGCGAGCTCTTGGCACGGAGTTGGCATTTAGCTCGGCGTATCATCCGCAGTCAGATGGTCAGTCTGAGAGGACCATTCAGACTTTGGAGGACATGCTGAGATCCTGCTGCCTGGAGTGGCAGGGGAGTTGGATTCATCACCTACCGTTGGTGGAGTTTGCCTATAACAACAGCTATCATTCGAGCATCGGCATGGCTCCTTATGAGGCATTGTATGGGCATCCTTGTCGGACTCCACTTGATTTGTTTGAGGTGGGTGAGCGCGTTTTGACGGGACCGGAATTGGTGCAGCAATGTGTGGATGTTGTGCACCTGGTTCGTCAAAACATGTTGGCGGCCCAGAGTCGGCAGAAGAGCTATGCTGACCGTAGGAGGGTAGCCCCTCGAGTTCTTTCGTGGGTGATCATGTGTTCTTGAGAGTTTCTCCGATGAAGGGGGTGATGCGTTTTGGACGGCGTGGGAAGCTGAGTCCCCGCTATATTGGTCCTTTCGCGATTGTGGAACGCATCGGTGAGGTTGCTTACCGGTTGCAGTTACCTCCTGAGTTGGCATCGGTGCATGACGTGTTCCACGTCTCGATGTTGCGGAAGTATATGCCCGATGACTCTCATGTGCTCGAGTTTTCTGTTTGGCCTGAGGTGACTCCAGATCTTTCTCTCCCAGAGTTTCCGATCCACGTGGAGGATAGGCGAGAGCAGCGCCTGCGGAACAAAGTCATTCCCTTCGTAAAGGTCGTATGGCAACGACACTCTGGTGGTGAGGCTTCATGGGAACGTGAGGACGAGATGCGTCGGCAGTTCCCGTATCTGTTCGAGTGAGTCTTCCTCTTCTTTCCCCTTGGGTTGTTCTCAATTTCGAGGATGAAATTTCTTAAGGGGGGAGGGCTGTAATATCCCGGACCTTTCGGATCCTTCTTCGTGGGTCCCGGATCTGGTTTTCGGAGCGTTCAGCTCTGTTGTGTCCGAAATTTCGTTTCGGACATCTTTCGTGTTCGGATCGGCGCGATCCGGAGTCGTTTCGGAGGCCCGGAGGCGTTCCGCGACTTTTCCGCGTGTGTTTTCCGATTCCCGGTGTGTGTTTCGGCTTTTCCTTCGGAAGCTCGCTGCGGGCGAACCAGGCGGGTCCCCCAGGCACGAGTGGTACCGTTGCGATCGGTGCGTTTCGAGGATTCTGGAAATGTATTTTTCTATTTTTTGGTATTTTTTCGAAAATTCGGATTTTCTATATAGCCCTAATTCTTTTCTTTTTCTTTTCCCCTTTCTCTTTCTTCTTCTTCTTGCTCCTTCCTTCCCCAACCGTGACCGCCCTCCTCTCTCCCACTCTCTCCCATTCGGGCGCAACGAACCCCTCTCCGGCTACGGACGGCGGCGGGGCGACGGCGCGGACGCTTGGGCGACGGTGAGGCGATCTCGTGGGCGTGCGGCGTGCGTGGGAAGCGTGGGGAGTTCGTGAAGCTTCGAGCATTCTTCGTGATTCGTGATCGATCCGGCGGAGCATTCGCTCCATTGAGGTAGGGTGACGTTCCTTAGCCTCATGCCGATCTTTTCCGCGATTTATAGGCCGCGGGGAGGCCGAGAGGGGATCGTTTGAGCGTTTTTGGGTTTTTCCATGATTTGGGGAGAGCTCACCCGATCTATGGATTTGATGCATGATTTCGTGTTTTGATGGCCTAGAATCATGCTAGGGGTCCCCAGAGGTCTTTCCCTTTGTTTTCCCCCTCTCCTATGGAGGCATGGGGGCGTGGTTAGAATTTTTGGGCGTTCTTACCGTTTTCGGCCGCGGACTGAGAACGCGCTATACTCCAGTAGCGCGTTCTTGGAGGTCGCGCTGCCCCGACCGAGCGCGTTCATCGGAGAAGATGAACAGGAGGCGGTTCCTGTCGCGCTATGGGGTCATAGCGCGATCATCCTTGTCGCGCTAGGAGGACCTAGCGCGATGGTCCTTGTCGCGCTAGGGTTCCCTAGCGCGATGGTCCCTGTCGCGCTAGGGAGACCTAGCGCGATCTTCCCTGTTGCGCTAGGGTTCCCTAGCGCGTTCTTCCGTGTCGCACTAGGTATCCCTACCGCGATTTGGCTGTTGTTGGGTGTTCCCCTTGGGCCGTGTGTGCGTCCCGGGCACCCCGTGGAGTTCCGTGACCGTGTCTTTGGTGTCCGGAGGTTCCGTTTGCCTTGGTCATGAGTTTGGCCGTGGGCGGTGAGTCTGTTTTTCTCCGACTGTGGCCACCGTGCGACGGGGCTGGTGCGTGGGGTGATTCCCACACGTTGTCGGTTTCGGACGTCATTTTCCGTTGACTTGAGAGTCTACTCCTTCAGTGACCCTCCACTAGTCGTAGCCCACCAGTACGAGGTGCTGGTCTCACCTGGGAGTGGTGTACGGGCACCCACCTTTCGAGACGGTTTGTGGACCGGTTACCGTAGGCTCCTCGTCTTAGCCAGAGTCCGGCTGCGGGGGAAAACCGGTCAGAGGGCCAGACCTAGGACGCGTGGTCTGTGTGTGCACACGTGGTTGGGGGCGGTTGGACCCACGTCGACGGGCGTGACCCCAGCTAGTCACTTGTTGTGGTTACTTGTACGGTGTCTGCGCCTCGGGTAGGACCTACCACGTCAGGCGGTTCACCTGCGGTGCGGTATAAGACGTCAGGGGACGCTACCGGCTGTGCTTCTAGTGGGTGGTACTCCTGTCGAGTACGGAGTGTCAGACTGTCAGTCGTGTGTTTCTGACCTTCGGGTTTTGGCGGTTCGACCGTTGAGTTTCGGTCTTCTCGTACCATGGCACGTGTGTCGATTTGCGTGCCGTAGGGTCTAGTTCTGTAGAGTACAGGGCTTTCCTCTCCGAGGTACTTTCCTACCGCTAGAGTAGTGGTTTCTCGTTTTACGAGGTAGGGTTCGAGTGATCCCTACTGAGTCTTGTTCCGAGACTCATTCCCTGCGTGTTTTCACCGTGTTTCAGGTGAGGCGCCACCTTCGGGGAGCGCGTCAGGAGCGCAGCGTGGTGCGGGTGCCCAGAGGTAGTGCCAGAGGTCAGAGCCGGGGTATGCCCCGTGTAGCTGTACTTTCCTTTCTTGTCACTGTACTAGTCGTGGACTGCTGTTATTGTTGTTCTTTATTGTGGACCATGTAAAATGTTAATTTATTTCCTGCTTAATATTATAACTGTTTAATTTCTGCAATTATCTGTGATGCTTATGTAGTTTCCACACCATCCTTTTAACCCTTCCGAGTCTTCGGACTCGTGGGTGGCGGTACGAGTCTCGGGTTATCGGGCCTTCCCGGTAATCGGATTCTCGGGTCGTTACACACGCGACCTGGGACTCTAGCTCGCGGACGTCCCTAGCGAGGGAAACGTGAGATCTTGCGCGGTTGAGGAACCGACAATGAGTCGGGTAGTCGGCTCTCTTTCGTGCCCAGATCGGGTCACGGGACGGGTTTCGCTCTCTCTCTCGCAGCGATGATTAAATTGAATCGAGCTAGTAACCTATCACTTGCAGCGGCATATACAAATAAATATGAGTAAAGCAAATGTCAAGATGGGAAGCGGACACGATACCTCCACGCTCCGGACGTGGGGAAGACGACCCCGGCCAAGTACAGTAACTCCCGGTAAAATAATCACAATAATTACAGAATTTAATTTGCTGCCCACTCCACGCAGGGAGGTAAAGGGCTACAAGTGGGCCCGGGAGGACCGATCTTGGGTTGACGGGCAGCGTGTTGGACAGCTCCGTCAGTTCCGGTACACGGTTACTCAGGCGGTAACTTGTTATCCCGAACTGATTCTACTGCTATCAGCATTGCGCGACTCGGCAAGAAAAATTACTGCGATTAACACGGACGTCAGATCAACGCGAAACTAGCTTCGTTACGAAGCTGACTCAGAGATCTTCAAACACCTATTGTTACGATAATTTTGCTGGCTCTGAAATTTTCGTGGTGGAATTTATAATTGGCTGGTTCACAGATCTAGAACAGTCAGAAAAGAAATGGATTTTTCTGAGAACTCGGTTTGACTGAAGATCAAACGGGGGAATTTGGATCTGAAATTTTTATGACAGGTAGGTGGGGATGTGAGGAACACATGGATAATTTTTTTGTAAAATTTGGAGGTGATTTGGGTGGGGAAAGGGATTTTATGGTGGAAGTGGTCGGATCTGGACTGCACAGGACAAAACAGATTTGGGAAAAGACAGTGATTTTTAAAAATAGTAAAAGAACTCAAAAAATTCTAAGAAAATTTGTGGAATGGGGTTTTGGTGGAAAAAACTCCCAGTTAAATTTTCAGCTAATTCAGAAAAGTAAAAGTGGGTGAAAAGGGCGAAGTGGTGACTTGCTGGTTGGTGGATCTGCACAGGAGATAGATTACTAGGGTGGAAAGAACATGTTGGGAAAAATGGTAAACGAAAGGTAAATAACCTGATTTTTTTTGTGGAGGCTGGGGTGGACGTGGGGAACTCACCGTCCAAATTTTATCACGATCTGAGCTCTTGATTGAGATCTAAAAATCACGGACTCAGCTTCTGTCCAGAGTGGACAGAACACCGAAGAAGTGGTGGTGGCGGCGCGACAGCGGCTCGATGGCGGCGGTGGAGATGAGCTTCACACTCAAAAGGGGATGGATTGGGAGGTATCACATCTCAAAGATCTGAGCTCTCACAGCTGCAAGGGGAGATAGGAGAGAGGAATGGGGGGCAAATGGCCTCTTGGGCAATTCTTCCCAAAATTCATTCAATAATTCTTCATTAATTCTACAAATGACATTATACACACCCTTAAATAGAGAATGGCAAGGGGAGGGGCTGGGAATCTCGTGGGAGAGAGGGGAGGGGTGAGGGGGGGGCGAACTTGCCAAGTGGGAGAGGGAGGGGGACCAAGGGGGGGCCAAGGAAGCTTCCTTCCTTTGAATTTTCAAAGGAAGGAAGTCCAAGTTTGGTAGGTTGCCTACCTTAGATCAAGAAAGGGGGCTCCCCCTTCTAGAAGCCTACAAGCCACCAAGCCCCTTTCACACTAGCCCATGGGCTTGGCCCATTTAAAAGCCCAATAACTCTAGACCACTATTCTAGCCCATTACAAGACCATAGGCCCATTAGCCTTATTACAATAGTACAACCCAATAAGTGTCCATATGTTCTAAATAGGGCCCAACAAGGCTTAGAGGCATAAAATGAAGATAAGTTGCTTGACTTGGCGTCCCTGTCCTCCATGAGCTAAGCGGGCCCCAGCGTATCCTCGGCCACCAATGCGTATTGCGGCGTGTGTCCGAACCAATGTGCCACATAAGAGGAAATGTTAAAAAAAACTATGTACCATAGCAGAAAGGTATCAAGAAGAAAAAGTTCAAAAAACTTAAGTATATAAGAAGGAGGTGTCAATGAGAAAACATTCTGAGACTGTGGATTTGATTAACATATGCATCACTTCAATCATAATTGCCGATCATGTTTATAGAATTGAGTTTGATTATTACAAACACCAAAAGGAAATGCATGCCATGGACCATGACTAGTTAAACACCTAAAACCATAGACTAACTTTACCAATCTAAACATGACTCAACAAGACTCACCGACATTACTTATGACATTGCTAATGAGAGACAAGCATGCACATAGACAGTACTTATATCATAACACACATAGCACCAAGGAAGACTCTCCCCCTTTGGTGTCATCAAAAAGAAATATGGAAGGTGGGTAAGCAACTGTGTATCCCAGCTGAAGCTTTCTAATCTAATTCATCGGTGGAGTAGGTGGAGATGGTGGACGTCGGATATAATCCACTATATCATGGAACATAGTGGATTGAGTGCTCAAGGCTACTTGAATATTCTCAATGGAACTAGTGAGAGTCTGGAAGGACTGGGGATATGACTCGTGGTAAAGCTTCAAATCTGCAACATCCTTGGAAAGAACGGCCATTGTCTCCCCAAATGAGTCCATCCAGTTATCCATTGCATCCAGTGTTGTGTGTAGCCTTCTGACATCCTCAGGAGTGAGCTGTTCACGTGTGTTCTCTTCTGCTGGTTGTGATTGTCTAGCTTCATCAGCATGTTCCTCTTGTTCATCTTTTTCTGAATGGGCAAGTTGATCTTTTTCCGCATGAGACCACAGGGAACGTACAAGTTGACCACTTACATTCAGCTCATATCCCATATTTTTACAAATTGATGAAATTGTGTAGATGTCTGCATCTCGGAGAGATTGGTAAGCTTCTTTCTCCAAACTAATGCCAAGAGAGCGAAAAACACAAGATAAGGCAGCAGCATATGGCAGAGTTCTATTTTTATTCCGCTTACAACTTATGACGTGCTCGAAGATAAGGGCAAGGAAATTTATGTGATCTCCAGACATGAGATAGTAAAATAAGAATTTCTGAGACTCTATAACTTTATCTTCCTTCCCCTCTCGGAAGCAAGATTGTAGTCATCATGTGATGCAAGATGCGCTGAAGGGGGGGAAAACTATTCGCATTGAGCTTGCTAGTAGATTCGTCTCCCATAGCTTCACCGGTCATCATATAATAAACATCTTCTTCTTCAAACACAGCTTGATCATAAGTGTCCCCTGTACCAAGTGGCATGCCAAATGCCTTTCCAAGAAGTTCGACTGAAATGCTATAAACTCTACCATTCAAAATTGTAAATACTGTGTTATCCTTTTCAACCATATTTTCATAAAATTGATGAACAAGATTATAGTATACTCTTCTATGCTTGGACATGAAATAGTACAGATTTGGCTGAGATTTAACCATTTGAACCAGATCTGGGAGTGCTTTTTCTATGTCCTCGAAATCAACAGCTCTTGATCGCAGCATTTTACGGTCCATGAATCTCATATTCCCAGGCATGGCTGATTTCTCTAAATCTTTCAACTCTTTGCTCTTGGCTCTCGACTCTTTTTATCTTAGGGATTCCTCCCCCTCACAATGAGCTCTCTTCTTTGGAGCCATAGGGACTACTCACGCAACAGAATAGCTTTGGAATAAAACGTTTTGACAGGTTGGTTCAACGAAATGGAGCCCTCACCGTGGATGTACATGTCCTCCACACGCCACGCACGTCTCTAGTCGGTACAAGCTTGAAGGAGATGCCTTGATAGCTCGGAGAGATGTAGAGCGCGGGTGCCGCAAGATGGAACCGCTGCTAGGGCTTGAAGGGTTTTGGATGATCAAAAGAGGTTTTATGGTTGAAAAGAGGGCGGCACATGCGGTGTAGGGGGCTGAGAGAATGCTTTATATAATCAGGGGTCAATATGGGTTCGAAAGGAAGACCCCCGGACCGGTTCGCGTTTTCACGATTTGGGCGCGGAGCCAGAAGGGGTCGACCCGGGGGGGCGAGCCTCGCGACAGCGTTCTCTGCCCCAGAGAATAGATAAACAGGGGTCGACTCGGGGGGTTGACCCTCTACGATTTTGAGCAGAATTTCAAAAAAGAGTGATTTTTGAGTTTCCAAAAAAGATAAGGCCCTAACCCCCATTGATTTAAAATGTATGAGAATGTATGTAGGATTAATTAACATGATTTTAATCAAGTGGGGGAACGGTTCTAATGATATAGAAGTTTATATCCTTTTTCTTATTCTCCAAAGTTTCCAACACTTAGTTTCAATCATTGAGCTCCAGGGGATTTCACTTATTTGACAAGGATGATATGTAGCCTTAGAAGTTTCAAGGAGTGGCTTGTTGACATACATTCATGCAAGATGTAAAAACATCCATACAATATTTATTGAGTTCTGGTACCGGGCAGAGTTATGCACTCTCGCATAATGAAAGCTTCTAGATGAAATTAATTCATCTTTCCACTAATCACTATTTTATATACCAGAAGCTCACAAACAAGCAAATGCATAATCATGACATGCAATGTGATCCCTAATGCAATGCAGTGCCTAGATGATGAAATGCAAGTTAAGGTGCCTATGACATGAGATGCAAGACCTTCACAAATGCAAGATATTGACAAATGCAAGACTTTCACATACCTTCTATCCTACACACACCTAATTCTCTTCTAAAAGAGGTAACTTTTTCTTCACTTAGAGGCTTTGTAAAAATATCAACAACCTGATTATTTGTATCAATGAATTTTATTTCTACATCTCCTCTGCTAACATGATCTCTAAGAAAGTGCTATCTAACATCTATGTGTTTAGTTCTGGAATGATGCATTGGATTTTTGGACAAATTTATTGTGGAAGTATTGTCACAAAGAATTATTATTTTTCTAATAGAGATGCCAAAATCAATCAGTTGATGTTGGATCCAAAACACTTGGGTCACACAACTACCTGCGGCCACGTATTCGCCCTCGGCAGTTGATAGAGCCACATAATTTTGTTTCTTAGAGGCCCATGAGACCATACAACCTCCTAGAAACTGACAATGCCCACTTGTGCTTTTGTGATCCACTTTACAACCCGCATAGTCAGCATCGGTATAAGCCAGCAAATCAAAACATGAACTGCAGGGAAACCAAAGTCCGAGATCACAAGAACCAGATATATATCTAAAAATTTGTTTCACGGCCGACATGTGAGATTCTTTCGGATTTGACTGAAATCTTGCACACAAACATACTACAAATTGGATGTCGGGCCTACTGGCTGTCAAATATAACAAGGAGCCAATCATGCTCCTGAAAAGTGTTTGATTTACTGATTTACCTTTGTCATCTTGGCCTAGCTTAAGTGATGTGACATGGGTGTTGGCTGTGACTTAGTTGTGCCGAAGTTGAACTTTTTGAGAAGCTCTTGTGCATATTTTCTTTGACTCATAAAAATTCCATCCTCCATTTGTTTAACATGTAGTCCCAAAAAGAATGACAACTCACCCATGAGACTCATTTCGAATTCACTATGCATCAATTTTGCAAAATCTTCACTTAGAGCATCATTAGTGGAGCCAAAGATAATATCATCTACATAGACTTGGACAATTAAGATTTTCTTACCATTCAACTTTGTAAAAAGGGTTTGATCAACATTACCTCGTTTGAACCCACTTTGAATGAGAAATGCACTTAACCTATCATACCACGCGCGAGGTGCTTGTTTCAGACCATACAATGCCTTGTCCAATTTATATACATGGTCTGAATTTTGGTGATCCTCGAACCCCGGTGGCTGCTCCACAAAAACTTCTTCCTGAATGTAACCATTTAGGAAGGCGCTTTTAACATCCATTTGAAATAGCTTTATGTTAAAGAAACAATCAAAAGCTAATAAAATCCTCACAGCCTCAAGTCTAGCTACGGGTGCAAAAGATTCATCAAAGTCGAATCCTATTTCTTGGCTGTACCCCTTGGCAACAAGCCTGGCTTTGTTTCTAACTATCACTCCTTGATCATTGAGTTTGTTTCGAAGACCCATTTGGTTCCTATGTCGGAGTGGTTGTTAGGCCGAGGCACGAGGAACCACACCTTGTTCCTTTGGAACTGGTGTAGTTCTTCCTGCATTGCCAAAATCCAGGAATCATCTTTTAATGCTTCTTCTATAGAGTGAGGTTCGGACTGCGAAATTAAGGTAATGTAGTCTAAATTTTCTACTTTCCTGAGTGATGATCTTGTTCTAACTCCATCTTCTACATCTCCAATCACATTTGTCGTTGGATGGTCTCTAGCAAAGGTCCATTGTCTTGGTAATTGAGGTTCTTCTTGATTTGCTTGCTCCAGTTGCTTTTGTGATTCTTTAGCATTAACCTATTTTTCTGAGGTCTTGGGTTCATCATCTTCATTTTCAGCTTCATCTTCTTTTCTTTGATTCTACAGAGTAGAAGA
Organism: Amorphophallus konjac; assembly: GCA_022559845.1. Lineage (NCBI taxonomy): Eukaryota > Viridiplantae > Streptophyta > Magnoliopsida > Alismatales > Araceae > Amorphophallus > Amorphophallus konjac. The sequence continues at coordinate 368,318,567 of CM040123.1, forward strand.
ATTATCAGTAGCTTCTGAAAAAGATTCATCCACTACTATATGCGGGCTCTCCCCAACCACAAGAGTCCTTAGATTATATACTCTATAAGCTCGTGAATTTAGAGAGTAACCAAGGAAGATCCCTCGATCACTTTTCGCATCAAATTTGCCCAAGTCAGTTTTTCCATTATTGTGAATATAGCATGTAGAACCAAATGGTTTAAAATAAGAAATGTTGGACTTCTTACCTTTATAGAGTTCGTACGGGGTTTTTCTTAGAAGGGGCCTTACCATAGCTCTGTTTGTGATATAACTAGCAGTGTTCACAGCTTCCGCCCAGAAATACCTCGGTAGGTTATGTTCGGCGAGCATTGTTCTGGCCATTTCCACGAGAGTCCTATTTTTTCTTTCCACAACCCCGTTTTGCTCAGGGGTTCTCGTAGCAGAAAAGACATGAACATATCCCTATTTTCTGCAGAATTCACTAAACTCATGGTTATCAAATTCTTTACCGTGGTCGCTCCGAATGGATTTGATGTGGCACCCTTTCTCATTTTGAACCTTCCTGCAAAATGCTTCAAATTCCATCAAAGCATCACTCTTGTGAGTCAAGAAAAACACCCAGCTAAACCTGGAATAATCGTCCACTATCACGAAACCATATAGCTTTCCACCTAAGCTATGAGTCCGACTAGGCCCAAAGAGATCAAGATGAAGCAATTCAAGTGGCCCAGTGGTTGAAATAGCATTCTTGCACTTAAAAGATGATCTAGTATGCTTTCCCTTGCTACATGCACCACAAACTTCAAGAACATTGAATTTCAATTTAGGCATGCCAACAACCAAGTTGTTTCTTGATAGTTTGATCAAAACATTAAAACTTGCATGACCAAGCCGACGGTGCCACAACCAAGCATTGTCGGTGTTATTGGCAACAAGACAAAAATTACTTTGAGATGTATCATCTAGGTCAATTGTATATACATTATTGTTTCTAGATCCTACGAACTTTATTTCATGAGTGTTTTTATCTACAACTGAACAATGTGAGGAGTCAAAAATCACATTGCAGCCCATGTCACACAATTGACTTATACTTAGTAAGTTATGTTGAAGACCTTTGACAAGCAAAACTTTCTCAATGGTATGAGTTGAATCCTTACCGATCTTACCTTCGTCGATTATCTTTCCTTTATCTTTTCCCCCAAAAGTTACTAATCCACTATCTCTCTCTTGTAGGTCTGCAAACATTTCTTTGTTTCCTGTCATATGTCGCGAGCATCCACTATCCAAATACCACTTGTTTCGTTGTGCTCTCAAGCAGACCTACAAGTTGAAACACACACTTGTCTATGACTTTGGTACCCAAGCTTTCTTGGGTCCAAGGGGGTTAGGCACATATGATCTGAATGAACTTCTCATTTTCCTAGCAAATCTTTCATCATCAATTTCCATTAGTCTGCATGTATACATAGCATGACCACGCCTACCACAGTAAAAACATGAGATGATTCTTTTGATTTGATTTTCCTTTTTATTCACATTTTTAGGAGTGTTGTGCATATGTGTGCTCTTCACATGACATGTATGAGTAGAAGATGATGGTGTGTTTGCATGCACGAATGAGGTTTTAGTTGTGGCTTCAAATGTCTTTTTCTTACTAGGGTCATACCCTAGACCTTCTTTTTGGAAGTTCACATTCACACCCAAAAGATTGTCTAAGTTTTGTTTTCCCTTTACAAATCTTGCGAGGGTGTCTTTCAGATCACTTATCTCATGTCTCAACAACTCATTGGTTTCTCAGCTTCAAGCTTAGTATATTCAGACTTTTTAAGTTCATTGCATAATTTCTCCAGGTCCTTTTTGAGCTTGCTATTCTTATTAAGGCATTCTAATGAGTTTTCATGATTTTGTTGTTCCTCTCTCATGCATGATAGTTCTTCTTCAAACAAGGAAACTTTAGATTCAAGAAGTTCATTCTCATTCTTAAGACTTTCAGCCTGAGAAGTTAAGTCTACACATTTTACACATTGGGTTTCATTATGCACTTGTTGTTCAGCCTTTTTCTTTAAAGTTCTATTTTCAGATTTTGACTTTTCTGAATTTCTCATACAACACTTCATAAGCAATTTGCCACTGCTCACAAGTAAGGTTTTCGGAATCGGAGTTTACCTCAGTTGAGCAGTCCTCGTTGGCCATCAGACATAGATTTTGAACTAGTTCATCTAATTCATCCTCGGAGTCTGCATCATCTTCATCGCTCCAAGTAGCGACTATGGCCTTGGGTTTCTTGAATTTTTCCTTTTTGAACTTCTTCTGGAGGTCCGGGCACTCCCCTCGCATGTGCCCCAGTTTCTTGCACTCATAACAAATAATCTCTTCCTTCTTGCTGCTTTCTCCTTTCTTGGTGAACATCTTCTTAGAAGGTTTCTTAAACTGTCCTCCAATTCTTCTGGCCTTTCTAAGAAATCTCCTTGCTCTTCTCGTGATCATTGCCACAAGTTCCTCTTCTTCACTGTTAGGTGTGGATCCAGCATCATAGTCCTCTGAGTCTTGAGGGTTGATCTTTAGGGCCATGGTTGTAGCCACTTTCTTCTTCTTATGATCTTCCTCGCTCCTCTTGATATTGATCTCGTACGTCATCAAGGAGCCGATCAACTCATACAATGTTAAGGTGCTAAGATCCTTCGAATCCTCAATTACAGCGGCCTTTGTATGCCACTGTGGTGATAGTGATCTTAGTATCTTCCTTACAAGATCTTTGTTAGAATACTCTTTGCCAAGGGCCTTTAGCCCGTTTGAGATCTCCATCAGCCTCGCGAACATCTCCGATAGACTCATCTAACTTCATCATAAACAACTCATAATCACGGACCAATAAGTTCGCCTTGGTCTCCTTGACTTCAGATGTCCCTTCATATATCAATCAAAGCTTGTTCCACACCTCCTGTGCGTAAGCACACATAGAAATACATGAGTATTCATTGGGGTGAATCGCACATTGAATTATATTCATGGCTTTGAAATTAGCTATACACTTCTTGATATGTTATTCCCCCATTCATCATCTTTTTTAGGTAATGCATATGGACCTCTACTGATAACTTGCCAAACTTTGAATTCCTGGGCCCTCAGAAATACATACATCTGATTCTTCCAATAAGCGTAATTCGACCCATCAAAGAATAGAGGCCTATGAATTGAGTGCCCTTCGGGCAACATCCCCTTGTTCGCCATTTGCATGGATCCTTCTCTGAGACCGCAAGGTCAGTGAATACAGAGACCAATGCTCTGATACCAATTTTTGTCCCCGAGTGAATGGCAATCAAGAGGGGAGGGGTGAATTGATTGACTTAAAAAAATTCTTAGAACTTAAAAACTTTGGATGGATAAAAATAAAACCCCAGCAAAGAAACTCTCCCTCACAAGATGCAAGAGCTCACACGAAACGTAGAACGATCTGAGGAACGTATGCACAATATAATGGTGAAATAACGCTCAACTCACACGGAGAGCTCACACGATAAGCAAGCGACACAATCAACACAAACACAGCGGACACTGGATTTTAGGTGGTTCGGGTTCACAAACGTGCCCCCTACGTCCACCCCTCACTGCGTGAGGATTGATAATCCACTATGGAGTGAATCGAACCACACACACACACTGTGAGCACACAACACCACACACACAGGCTGCACAGAACGCAACACCCACACACTATTTTCCTCAGAGTATGTGAAAGAAAATTTACAGGATAAGCTCAAGAACTAAAGGATGTAAGGATGTGCAAGTATAAATGATCTGGAGGTTGATAATCCCCCTTTTTCAAGAGAACTTCGCTCAAACAGCAGCCAGCAACTAAGCATCGGATTCCTCCTGAACCCAGTCAAAGAAGGATGAAGATTTACATTCTATCTGCCTTGAACCGGATCCAGCATCTTCATCTCACGTATGGGAGATGAGATCAGACTGGAATCTCCTTCTTCTAGATCAAATCATGGGAGAGTGACCCCTTCTCGCAGCTTTCCTTCCCTGCACAAAAAAGGGGCAAAAAAGATGATAAATGATCCTCTCTCACTTTTAGGGTTCTCAATCATTGATGTATATATAGGTCAAGCTAAAAGGACACAGATGGGGAATATTTACCCTCATATATGACCATTTAGATCCCAAAAGGATAGGCATTATTGGGTTATGATCCGGGTTCGAAATAGGTCAGATCTGGAAGGGGTCGACCCTCAGGGTCGACTCCCCTTACCCTGTGGACTACTTCAGACAACCCCCAGACAAAAAATAGAATAGAATAAAAAGAGAGTCGACCCTGGGGGTTGACCCTCTTCAAGCAGAGTTCTGCCAATGCGTGCAAACAGAAAACCCCAAAAGAGGGGTCGACCCCAAGGGTCGACACCCTTCGAGTCAATCCAGAGTTCTTGAATTTATGCATGAAAATCAAATTGAAACGATCTCACCTTAATCCTTATGATATAAAGCCATTCAAACCATCTACTAATCTGCAAAAACACATCAACTCAATTGCTTTTATTTGAACATCAAAATGTTAATGATTCACAGTTAAATCCCTTGCCTTGGAACTTAACTTACTCACTGAATGTTGATACGTAAGCACATGATAAGACCTCATTGGCTAAAGCCATTTCAAGTGATCAACAAACATCAAAGATATGATTTAAACTTTCATGAAAGGGTTAGCATTGATCGAAGACACTTTAACCAATCTACAAACTTCAGAGATATGAAATTTCATACAATTTATCAGGTCAAAAACACAGTCATAGCTCACATAGAATTTGGTCATCATCAAAACTTATAAATCTAAAGTCAATCAACAGCGAGGTTCAACATATTCTTCGGATCCGGATCCGTGGGTTTCGGATCGCTTTCGTGGGTCTCGGATTGAGTTTAGCAGTTTACGCGTGTTTTTGTCTATCGGACCTTCGGAACCCCGTGTAGGGCGAACCGTTGCATTCTCCGACTCCGGGATGTTACAACTGAGTTGTGCATTTTTCGAGGATCGTGGGGAGTATTTTTCCCTATTTTTAGTATTGTCTGAAATTTCCAAATTTTCTATATATAATCTCCTTTTTCTCTCTCTCCCTCACTCTCATTTCACTCTTCTCTCCCTCTCTCTTCTCATGCTCTCTCCTCTCTCCCTCTCTTCTCCAACGGCGACGGAGGTGGATGGGGGCGAGGCGGCGAGGTTCGTGGGGCAAGGAGCGGAGAGGATGGAGCAAGGATCGAGGTGGAGGCGTGGCGTTCGTCGTTCGTGAGCTTGGGGCACCTGTGGTAGTTCTGGGGGCGTTTTACGATGGAACGACGTCCACGGTGCGTGAAATCTTCGGTGGAGGTAGGGGGACGGATCCTTAACCCTTGTACTTCCTTTCTCGTGATTTTGGTAGGCCGTGGTGAGCCAAGCGGGCTTATTTGAGCGTTTTGGGGAAAAGAGCATGTTTTGGGGTGTGAGCCTGATCTAGTGTTTTGATCGCGTTTTTTGGGTTTAAATGGGTCCTCTCGGTGCTATAGAGGTTGGGGACTAGTTTCCCCTTGTTTTCACCTTGACACGGGTGTGAACGGGGCGTGGAATAGAGTTTTCCACTGAACTCACCATTTTCGGGTTTGCGGACAGGTAGCGGTCGCACCAGGGACTGCCACTAGCCCTGGCGGTCCTCTGGGGGCCTCCACTTGCCCCCTTATGTCGGTTCCAGGTAGCGGCCACGCGATAGACCGCCACCTGGGGATGGCGGTTGGGGCAGGACCATTTTTAGGCGTTAGCGGCCAGGGGCTGGCCGCTATTTTCGTGTCTGAGTCCAGGGTAGTAGCTACCTTACGACTTACCGCTAAGCGATGCTAGCGGTCAGGCCAGGACTGCCACTAGGGGCTATGGTCTTGGGAGGACCGTTTTTCTCTTCCTGGTGTCCCTCGTAGGCAGCGGTCCTGGCGAGACCGCTATATGTTTCTGGCGGTCCAAAGTGGACCGCTACTTGGTGGCTTGTGGTCCAGGGAGGACCGCCGGTTAGTATGACTGCCCAGGGAGGACCGCCACTCTGTTTCTCGTGCTAGACGCGTTCCGGTGGCATTGTGTTGACCCTCGGTCGACCCGATTGCGACCCAGTGGTCGACCTTCGATCTTGTAGATGTCTCAGACACCCCGTGGATTCGGCGTCCATATTTTGGGGTGTCTGAAGGTACCGTGTTACCTCGATTAGCGTGCCCATAGGTTTGGTGGATCCGGGTGACCCCATGTGTTTCAAGCTTCTGTGCATTCGCCAGATTGAGTCGCCGTGAGTCGGCATGAGTGCAGTGGGCCTTCCCCGCATGGCGTGAGTTTCTCCGGAAGGTGGTTTCCGAGTGGGCCATGTGTGTGACCCTGGACTGTGGGTCCAGTTAACCAGCCTGGGGCTGGAGGTTTCCCGTGTGACCCTCGCTTGGGGGATCAACTCAGCGGCTCGTGAGCTACCTTGGGAATCATGTCACCATGATTTTAAACCTAGGGATTAGGCTAGATTAACGACGATGTGCCGTTGTGTACGACGGTTTTGACCCGAGTCTAGGACTCAAGGACCGTTGGATTTAGTAGGTCTAGTGGGCTGTCTAGAGTCTGGTGGCATCGTGCCACCTGTTACTCCGCGTTACTCGTGATGGGTGCGTGCGTGGCTTTTCGTGTTCACGTTTAGTGACCTCCCACTGGTCATAGCCTTCTTACAGCACGCGTGTGCTGACCCACTCGATAGTGGTGGAGCGGCTTACCCGAAAGAGATGATTTTTAGGCTGGTTACCGTAGGGCCCCCAGGCACAGCTTGAGTCTGGGCTTCGGGGGAAGAACCAACTAGAGGATCTAACCTAGGGTGCATGGTCTGTATGTGCACATGTAGTTGGGGACAGTCGGACCCGCGCTGACGAGCGCGACCCCAACTAGTCCTTGTTCTGTGTTCTTGGTTACGGTACGGTGTCTCGGTCTCTACTTGGGGCGTCGTAGAGAGACACCTGAGGCGTTGCGTAAGTCATCAGTGGACGCATCCGGCTTTGCTTCTGGTGGGCAGTGCTCCTATCAGGTGATGTGAGTTTCTAGTGACTCGAGTTTCCATTCACGTCTACGAGACATGGTTTTACTCGTAGTTTCCAGGTGGTTCCCAAAGGTAGAGGTCTAGGGTTCCAGTGAGTGTCACCGAGGGTTTTTCCTAGGCAATGTTCAGTCCACGACAGGGTTGTCGTTGTTGGGTCCCGCGAGGTGTAAACGGATCTAGAAGGGGGGGTTGAATAGATCCTATCACAAGTTATGGCCTATTTAAAACTCTTAGCTATCGGAAGCATGAACCACTCCTATAAAGTGAATGAATCACTTAGACACAATGCACAGCGGAATTAAGTAGAGTGGCACAGAGCATGCAATAGCTTGCAACAACCGTACGTGTGTGTGTGTGCTATGTTGATCACTCAAAGTTCATATGTGTGTGAATGCAGTGGTGATCAACTAAGGTGCATATAAAACCGAAGGTGCAAATCAGAGTGCTTGAGTGTGTAAACAAGATTACCAAGTATGGAACCACTTGAACCTGTGAATGGGGGTAGAAGAGATAGAGCAATCACACACGAAGAACAACCCACAACACATGGATTTTTAAGGTGGTTCGGTTGCAACCCCGCAACCTACGTCCACCCCTCACCAAAACCCGGTGAGGCTTCCTTGTTGACTCACAGCTTGACCGGGGACACGCCCCAAACCACAGAACAGAGAAAACCCTCTTTCTATCTTCCTACACACAAAGCCGACAGGGACGGCTACACTGCAGATCGGAGAACTCCCAATTGCCTTCCTACTAACCACCGGTAGGGACGTCAACACCGCAAATCAGATAGCCTCCGATTACCTTCCTACTAACCACCAGTAGGGACGATTCTCACTTTCAAGTGTTTGAAAGAAATGGAAAAAGAACAACTTATGAAAAACACTCATCAAGATATAGAATATGCTTAAGAGAATAGATCTTGTCTGAGGTTTGCTGGATCTTGAATCTGTTGAGGATTTGATCTTCCTTTGATCCTTTTGAGTTGATGGAGCAGATATAGGATGTAGCTTGATCTTTCCTTTGAATCTCCTTGAGTTAATGAAGAAGAATATTGGATGTAGCTTTGATCTTTTCTTGAATCTCCTTGAGTTGATAAAGAGGTGTATGGATGTAGCTTTGATCACCTTTGAGAGCCTTGAATGCTTCTTGCTTGCTTGAAGGTTGCTTGGCTTCAGATCTGAGCTTGAATCACCTTTGAAGGATGAAGAACTCCAGCCCAAAGTACTATCACGCAGGTGCTACAGTACCCTCGAAATGGCCTCCCTTGAGCTCTCTTTGATTCACTTCATCAACTACATCAACTAGGGTTTCTAACCCTCTTGTATTTGTTTTATAGACTTTGAATGGTCTATAGACAAGCCCCAGACCAGATCCACAAATCATGGGTGATTAGGTGACTTTTGGATTAAACAAATCCATGTTGAATGGCCCTTTTCAAAGTGGAAAACAAAGTCAACATTGGTTGGCTCGGGACTGGCGGTCGACCTACAGCTTCTGGCGATTGACCTCTACTGAAAAATGTTGTAGACGGATGATCCCTGGGAAATCCGGTCGATCGCTACTGGCTGGCGGTCGACCTGCAGCTGACAGAACTGTAGACGGGAGTCTGCTGGCTGGGGCGGTCGACCGCCCCTGTGCTGGAGGTCGACCGCCAGCTGGGCAGCCCCCCAGTTCAGTCCGGGTCGGTTCGTCAGCCCTCCAGCTCAGTCGCTTCAGTCCATTAGCAGCCCGTTCATGTCTGTAACTTCATCCTTGTTGGTCTAGAAGGTACCAACTGAATCTTTGTCTTTGGACTCTCATCTTGTTCGGTGACCTTGGCTATTTGAATGAAGCTTGTAGTTGTTGTATAGACTTTGCATCAAGGCTTGGACGTGTAGACTTTGTGTGCATGTATGAACTCTGTATAGACTTTATACCTTGATCATGCATGAGCATGTACAGCCTTGCTTCATGAGCGTACAAACTTGGTAACTTGATGCACGAACACAACAAAACGCAATGTATAGACTTTGCGTGTGAAGCAGCCGGCCAATGTATAGACTTGTGTTGCAGCCATCAACCAACGTACAGACTTGGAGTTGTGCTAGCAGCCAACATACAGACTTAGAGTTGTGCTAGCAGCCAACATACAGACTTTGTCTTGTGCAACGTACAGACTTTGAGTTGTGCATGCAGCCAACGTACAGACTTCATCTGTAGCAACGTATAGACTTCATCTGCCGCAACGTACAGACTTTGTGTTGTGCATGTAGCCAACGTACAGACTTCATGTTGCAGCAACGTACAGACTTTGAGCAGCAGCCATCCAACGTATAGACTTCGTCCAACGTATAAACTTTGTTGGATGTATAGACTTGCTGAAGCCGAGTGTACAAACTTTGTTGGATGTATAGACTTGATGAATCCGAGTGTACAGACTTTGTTGGATGTATAGACTTGATGAATCTGAGTGTACAGACTTTGTTGGATGTATAGACTTGTTGAATGTATGTATAGACTTGCTGAACCATGCCTCTTGATCTTGATCGTCTGCACAGGAGGTATAATGACCTGAAATGTATGAATATTAACATTATCAAGTGCAGGTATAGCTCATTAATGACTACAGAGGCAGACATCATCAAAACCATAAAAGTAATCATGTTGCACACATGTTTAACATTCTCCCCCTTTTTGATGATGGCAACTATGAGTCATTCTGAACTATGAGTCATTAGAGATTCACATGCATTAGTAATTCACATGGCAACTATGAGTCAACAACATTCATCTTGTGACAATGACAACATTCATCTTGTGACAATGACTCACAAGGTTCTTACTATATCCCCTTTTGACAATGACGCACATGGTTCTTACCACATCCTTTTTGATGAATGACTCACATAATCTTCTCCCCCTTTGACAACATCAAAAGATCCAGAAAAGAGAACGAGGTACTCACATTAATGACGCACACAAAATGACTTACATGATTCTCTGTTATCTCCTTGTGACAACATGACAAGCAACCATAATATGGAGAAACATGTCATTGCAGGCAACATGCCAGAAGATGATGTGGAAATACATGCCAATGTTTGGACACTTATTATGATTGATAAAATAACCAAAGAGAACAACCAATTGTGGAAAGCCAGTTATAGGACTGATACTAATGAATGATATGGATGTATCGAACACGGTAGTGTCCCGTGGCTTGGCAAAGACTATGTAAGTGGGAGAGGTGGAGCCACAGCAGCCTGATGCAATTTCTCAAATAGGAGATGGATGGAGTAGCCAACGATCAAATTTTTGATATCAAATTTTACAGATTTTTAGTGGTTTTATAATTTTCATATTTTGTTTGGATTTTCTATGCAATGCATGGAAATGATCAAATTTTGATGCAAGCTACAATTTTATGAAGTCAAGACATGCATGCCACCCTAATGCATGAAAACATGATGACAATGATGCTAGGACTTATGCCAAATGCCAATGAATGAGAAAGCAATGTGATATCATTTGACAGAGGACACCAATGATTTGGGAGACGACTTAAAAGGTGCATCAAGATGATACCACTTGTTGGATTATACCACTTGTGTAGTATGGTGATGTAATCGGGGCAGCCTGAATGATTTGTGTAGATATGACAGATGAAGGTAAACAACAAGGAGCATCAAGATATGACTTCTCAAGAGAGAGTGGAGGTTCTTTAATCTGAAACCAAGTTCATAAATCAGAGTTATGGATTTTTCAGAATTTTTAGTTATAGAACCAAATGAACCAGCTCTTACATTCATATTGGTTTAATGCTAATGAGTTTTGGCCTACTCAGTAGAATCACATGAAAACATTTGCATGCAAGTTTAATAGTAGTGAACCAGAAACTCATGTCAAAACCAGATTAACCTTCTCTTATCTTACTCATTCAGTTTCATTGGTTCCCTTGAGAGTGACCACAATAAGTATTGAGGCTAAACACTTAGATGACTTAGATTGGATTCATGAGAGCTACACATTCAAATTTTTCTTTTGAAATTATTTGAAAGATGATTGTTATCATTTTACGAGCAGTCAAGTGTAGCAACCACATTTTGACGTGAGTGTGCACGATTACCAGATGCAAGCACCCTCAGTTACTCAGTGTAGCTCACGATTTTGCTTCACCTAGAACAGAGATAGCATAGTCACCTCATGACATATCGAATCTCATTTTCTTTGATGAGGAGATATATTTCTCAGCAACAGTGCCATTGCTCTGCCTTGAGCTTACTTTAAATATAGACACTTTTTGAAATAAACAGATTCAACAAATGTTTAAAAAAAATACTTAGCTGAAGTTTCTCGATCAAGGATGCCTTTGTACTCAAAAAATTTTCAGATTCAAGACGACATAACAAGTCAAAACATGAGAAACTAGTTTAAGTCTATTAAACCCGATCACAAACATGTTCAAGACCATCAAACTTCAAGACTCAAGAAATCATTAATGTTAAACCAAAATCATTCATGTTCAAGGCAATCACAAGACTCTATAAGAGAAAATTCTTCTTGAAGATTTACTCTGATAAACAACCTCAATAATAGATTGGGAATCCTCTAAGAAGTTCAAGGCACTTTGAATCCAAGTTTAACCACAAAAGGATTAAGCAATATCATGCAGTGGCTTGGTTTAAGAAGAGAGTGTTGCATAACTGGTAGGCAAGAATAGATGAAGAACACTCCCCCTGAGGTTATGCACTGAGCTCAGACAAAAGTAATTTTTAGACAGAAAGAAATGTGGGGTCGACCTGTCAAAGGAGTGAGGTCGACCGGCAGAATTTTGACTAGATTTTCATGATGAACAAGCTCCCCCTGAGAAGATGCATTCTATGCCATGATGTCAACAGAATGAAGATGAAACATATGCATGAATGCTACAAAGAGACAGCTCCCCCTTACTATATGGCCTATATGTGACATTGACGCATGGTACGTGGCGGAGGTGAAACCTCACGCATATTGAGTGCTTCTAGGCAAGCATAACCTGACTTTCCATACATCAACATTTGATATACCATGGCCATGCAAGAATGATGCTATACAAACCATGCAATGTATCGTGAACATGAATTCAATTTTATTATGCATGGATTGGCAATGAATTATGCAGCCTAAGTCTTATGTGAATACTCAAAGCAATGAAGATGCTGCAAGATGATTGCTCATTCTAGATGCATGCTTAGGTTCGAACATTTTTTCTTGTTTTCCTAAACATGATTTGCATTAAAATAGTATGAGATCACAAGATGATGCAAACACAAATCATTCACAATTGATTTTGAACTGAATGCAACATGATGATGTCAATTGCTAGACTCCACCTTTTGAGCAATGCTAACATGAATAACGAGTTCAGAATGCAGCCATGGTATGCATCATCAAAACCAAAGTCCAAGCATTTCATGTAACTGATAGCAAGACTTAAGCAACTCATCATCACATCAACTTCATCAGCATAACAAGTTTTTCATGAATTAAACAGCTGAAATCAAGCATGGTGTGAGTAAATTATCAAGCTCAAAAGTTCATCTCACACCTTGGGGGTTTTGCATTTCAAAGAGCAATTCAGTTTGCAGAAACTAATGACATTGGGCAGACGTATGATGCACGATCTACATGTCAAGACTAAACATGCAAGATGTCTAAACTTAAAGGTTTATGTACATACCTATGTCTTGAGCTTTTATTTACCTTATGATTCTTTGTTCAGCTCCAAGACATCCTGCACCCAAAATTCTCATTTGAAATTTTTAGGTACCCAAGATTACTTGGGTCCTTGTAGGTTAGCAGCTTTATCATATTCACCAATGTAGCTCATCTGTTTTAGGGAAATTAGATCATCCTTTCTCATTGTATGACAATCATACATGTCATGACCATTTTTCTCACAGTAAAAACAGCGCACAAAAGATTGAGCATGCTTTTTATGTTCATGAGCGTGTGCATATGCATTTTATTTTTGTGGAAGAGCATGGGATTTACCTTTCATGGCATGAAGGTGATGTTTTCCCTTCAAGTGTCAACACTCTTGGATAGTATGGCCAGACTTACCATAATGAGAGCAGCAAGGAGGAAGTTTTTTGTTTAAAGCCATGGAGAGTGTCGACCTGCTTGTATGGGAGTGTCGACTCTTTTGACTCCCCGTGTAATTCTGTGCAGATATCTGCTGAGTAGGTCATCTGCCAGTATTGACCTGTTTCTTTCCTTGCTCTTTCACTTGCTATCCTGCTCTAAGCTCATCATTTCTCAAGATAAAATAATCATGCACAGTGTGACCATGTTTACCACAATAATAACAATGGACATTCATTTTGTGAAAAGCATGATATTTAGCATTGGACATGTTATGGTGCATGTTTTGATGAGCATGCTGAGTTTTGCTTTTCTTTCGAGCAGTATGCCCTTTTTGGTGACTACAGGAAGTGGTGGCTTTCGGTGAGCCAGAATCTTGAATTTGGGCAAACATTGACAGAAAATCATTCAAATCTTGAATTTCATTTTCAAGTGAGGAAATGTGCTATTTAGATTCAACAAGGCTCTCTTTGCATGCTACCAATTGCTCATTGAGCATGGCATTTACTGCTTTAAGATTTTGATTTTGTTGTTCGAGAGCATGCAAAGTTTCAGAGTGATCATCAATAACAAATTTGCCTTTTTCATGTGCAACCAGTTTTTCATGTAATTCTTCTTCAAACTTTTCATGTTCAATTTTCTTTTCCAACAACTCTCTATTCTCTTCTTTTAGAGAGTCAATCAATTTTTGTTGCCATTCAAGATCATTAGAGATTGACTTAGGTTGGTTTTGAAGTTTTATTATAATTTCTTCCAACCTAGTGATTTCACCATGAAGATTTTCATTTTCATCTCTTAGACATGCAATGCTTTGTTTATGCATATCTAGATCAAAAGAGAGAGTGTTGTTGAGCTCTTCAAAAATAGAACACTTTTTACAAATCGAACTTTCATTTTTGTTAATTTTCTTGAGATCCTTTTTCATATTTTTATTTTCTGTTTTGACCTTTTTGTATTGTGTGATCAACTCATCATAGGCTTCCATAAACTCTTCAAAAGTGAATTCCTCGGAGTCAGAGTTTACCTGTGATGTGGATGTGTTGCTGGACTGTTCTGCACGATCAGCCATGAAGCATTCTTGTTCTTGTTCCTTCCCTTCATGGATTTTCATCAACTTGTCGAGTACTTGCTTGGACGTGCTGCAAGAGGACACAAGATGAGTTAGTCTTAGATCAACTGCAACTGCAGCTGTAATTAAGTTATATGCAAGAAGATTCTCATTGTGTTTGGTCTCATGTTCGGCTAACCAATCAATTGAATTTGATGGCAGCTCATGAGGACCATTGTATATAAGAGTCCACAATTGTGGATCTATGGAGCTAACATAGATGAACATTCTTCCAACCCATGTAGAAAAATCTGAACCATCATAAATGGGCGGAGAAACCATCGAAGCATGTGTAGCATATGAAGCCATCTAAATAACAAACACTGGGATCTTTCCCTGTAGATCGTTGGATCTGGGAATGACAGAGCCTCTCTCTGATACCACTTGTTGGGCCCCGCGAGGTGTAAACAGATCTAGAAGGGGGGGTTGAATAGATCATATCACAAGTTATGGCCTATTTAAAACTCTTAGCTATCGGAAGCATGAACCAGTTCTATAAAGTGAATGAATCACTTAGACACAATGCACAGCGGAATTAAGTAGAGTGGCACAGAGCATGCAATAGCTTGCAACAACCGTACGTGTGTGTGTGCTATGTTGATCACTCAAAGTTCATATGTGTGTGAATGCAGTGGTGATCAACTAAGGTGCATATAAAACCGAAGGTGCTAATCTGATTGCTTGAGTGTGTAAACAAGATTACCAAGTATGGAACCACACGAACCTGTGAATGGGGGTAGAAGAGATAGAGCAATCACACACGAAGAACAACCCACAACACAGGGATTTTTAAGGTGGTTCAGTTGCAACCCCGCAACCTACGTCCACCCCTCACCAAAACCCGGTGAGGCTTCCTTGCTGACTCACAGCTTGACTGGGGACACGCCCCAAACCACAGAACAGAGAAAACCCTCTTTCTGTCTTACTACACACAAAGCCGGCAGGGACGGCTACACCGCAGATCAGAGAACTCCCAATTGCCTTCATACTAACCACCGGTAGGGACGTCAACACCGCAAATCGGACAGCCTCCGATTGCCTTCCTACTAACCACCAGTAGGGACGATTCTCAATTTCAAGTGTTTGAAAGAAATGGAAAAAGAACAACTTATGAAAAACACTCAACCAGATATAGAATATGCTTAAGAGAATAGATCTTATCTGAGGTTTGCTGGATCTTGAATCTGTTGAAGATTTGATCTTCCTTTGATCCTTTTGAGTTGATGGAGCAGATATAGGATGTAGCTTGATCTTTCCTTTAAATCTCCTTGAGTTGATGAAGAAGAATATTGGATGTAGCTTTGATCTTTTCTTAAATCTCCTTGAGTTGATAAAGAGGTGTATGGATGTAGCTTTGATCACCTTTGAGAGCCTTCAATGCTTCTTGCTTGTTTGAAGGTTGCTTGGCTTCAGATCTGAGCTTGAATAACCTTGGAAGGATGAAGAACTCCAGCCCGAAGTACTGTTCACGCATGTGCTATAGTACCCTCGAAATGGCCTCCCTTGAGCTCTCTTTGATTCACTTCATCAACTACATCAACTAGGGTTTCTAACCCTCTTGTATTGGTTTTATAGACTTTGAATGGTCTATAGACAAGTCCCAGACCAGATCCACAAATCATGGGTGATTAGGTGACTTTTGGATTAAACAAATCCATGTTGAATGGCCCTTTTCGAAGTGGAAAATAAAGTCAACATTGGTTGGCTCGGGGCTGGCGGTCGACCTACAGCTTCTGGCGGTCGACCTCTACTGAAAAATGTTGTAGACGGATGATCCCTGCGAAATCTAGTCGACCGCTACTGGCTGGCTGTCGACCTGCAGCTGACAGAACTGCAGACGGGAGCCTGCTGGCTGGGGCGGTCAACCACCCCTGTGCTGGCGGTCGATCGCCAGCTGGGCAGCCCCCCAGTTCAGTCCGGGTCGGTTCGTCAGCCCTCCAGCTCAGTCGCTTGAGTCTATTAGCAGCCCGTTCATGTCTGTAACTTCATCCGTGTTGGTCTAGAAGGTACCAACTGAATCTTTGTCTTTGGACTCTCATCCTGTTCAGTGACCTTGGCTATTTGAATGAAGCTTGTAGTTGTTGTATAGACTTTGCATCAAGACTTAGACGTGTAGACTTTGTGTGCATGTATGAACTCTGTATAGACTTTATACCTTGATCATGCATGAGCCTGTACAGCCTTGCTTCATGAGCGTACAAACTTGGTAACTTGATGCATGAACACAACAAAACGCAATGTATAGACTTTGCGTGTGAAGCAGCCGGCCAATGTATAGACTTGTGTTGCAGCCATCAACCAACGTACAGACTTGGAGTTGTGCTAGCAGCCAACGTACAGACTTAGAGTTGTGCTAGCAGCCAACGTACAGACTTTGTCTTGTGCAACATACAGACTTTGAGTTGTGCATGCAGCCAATGTACAGACTTCATCTGCAGCAACGTATAGACTTCATCTGCCGCAACGTACAGACTTTGTGTTGTGCATGCAGCCAACGTACAGACTTCATGTTGCAGCAACGTACAGACTTTGAGCAGTAGCAATCCAACGTATAGACTTCGTCCAACGTATAGACTTTGTTGGATGTATAGACTTGTTGAAGCCGAGTGTACAAACTTTGTTGGATGTATAGACTTGATGAATCCGAGTGTACAGACCTTGTTGGATGTATAGACTTGATGAATCTGAGTGTACAGACTTTGTTGGATGTATAGACTTGCTGAATGTATGTATAGACTTGTTGAACCATGTCTCTTGATCTTGATCGTCTGCACAGGAGGTATAATGACCTGAAATGTATGAATATTAACATTATCAAGTGCAGGTATAGCTCATTAATGACTACAGAGGCAGACATCACCAAACCATAAAAGTAATCATGTTGCACACATGTTCAACATTCTCCCCCTTTTTGATGATGGCAACTATGAGTCATTCTGAACTATGAGTCATTAGAGATTCACATGCATTAGTTATTCACATGGCAACTATGAGTCAACAACATTCATCTTGTGACAATGACAACATTCATCTTGTGACAATGACTCACAAGGTTCTTACTATATCCCCTTTTGACAATGACGCACATGGTTCTTACCACATCCTTTTTGATAAATGACTCACATAATCTTCTCCCCCTTTGACAACATCAAAAGATCCAGAAAAGAGAACGAGGGACTCACATTAATGACGCACACAAAATGACTTACATGATTCTCTGTTATCTCCTTGTGACAACATGATAAGCAACCATAATATGGAGAAACATGTCATTGCAGGCAACATGCCAGAAGATGATGTGGAAATACATGCCAATGGTTGGACACTTATTATGATTGACAAAATAACCAAAGAGAACAACCAATTGTGGAAAGCTAGTTATAGGATTGATACTAATGAATGATATGGATGTATCGAACACGGTAGTGTCCCGTGGCTTGGCAAAGACTATGTAAGTGGGAGAGGTGGAGCCACAGCAGCCTGATGCAATTTCTCAAATAGGAGATGGATAGAGTAGCAAATGATCAAATTTTTGATATCAAATTTTGTAGATTTTTAGTGGTTTTCCAATTTTATATTTTGTTTGGATTTTCTATGCAATGCGTGGAAATGATCAAATTTTGATGCAAGCTACAATTGTATGAAGTCAAGACATGCATGCCACCCTAATGCATGAAAACATGATGACAATGATGCTAGGACTTATGCCAAATGCCAATGAATGAGAAAGC
Organism: Amorphophallus konjac; assembly: GCA_022559845.1. Classification (NCBI taxonomy): domain Eukaryota; kingdom Viridiplantae; phylum Streptophyta; class Magnoliopsida; order Alismatales; family Araceae; genus Amorphophallus; species Amorphophallus konjac. Next base: position 368,336,575 of record CM040123.1, read on the forward strand.
AATGTGATATCATTTGACAGAGGACACCAATGATTTGGGAGACGGCTTAAAAGGTGCATCAAGATGATACCACTTGTTGGATTATACAACTTGTGTAGTATGGTGATGTAATCGGGGCAGCCTGAATGATTTATGTAGATATGGCAGATGAAGGAAAACAACAAGGAGCATCAAGATATGACTTCTCAAGAGAGAGTGGAGGTTCTTTAATCTGAAACTAAGTTCATAAATCAGAGTTATGGATTTTTCAGAATTTTCAGTTATAGAACCCAAATGAACCAGCTCTTACATTCATATTGGTTTAATGCTAATGAGTTTTGGCCTACTCAGTAGAATCACATGAAAACATTTGCATGCAAGTTTAATAGTAGTGAACTAGAAACTCATGTTAAAACCAGATTAACCTTCTCTTATCTTACTCATTCAGTTTCATTGGTTCCCTTGAGAGTGACCACAATAAGTATTGAGGCTAAACACTTAGATGACTTAGATTGGATTCATGAGAGCTACACATTCAGATTTTTCTTTTGAAATCATTTGAAAGATGATTGTTATCATTTTACGAGCAGTCAAGTGTAGCAACCACCTTTTGACGTGAGTGTGCACGATTACCAGATGCAAGCACCCCCACGCCCCACGAGCATTGTCGGGGCCCTCGCCGCCTCCGTCGGCCGCCCAGAGTGAGAGGGGGAGAGGAGAGAGCGTGAGAGGGAGAGAAATGAGAGACGAAGAGAGAGAGAAAAGGAGGTTTTATATATATAGAAATTTTGGAATTTCTAAAAAATATTAAAAATAGGAAAAAATACTCTCCACGATCCTCAGAAAATGCCCAACGTGCCTGTAACGTCCTGGAGTCGGAGAACGTAACGCTTCGCCCTAGACGGGATTCCGAAGGTCGACAGACAAAGACACGCGTAAACCGTAAAACTCAATCCGGGACCCATAAAAGTGATCCGAAACCCAAGAATCCTGATCCGATAAATATCACAAAAATCCGAGACATTACATATCCTAACCGTGTTAATCTAATCGGTTGTCAAAGTGGCCCGTAGGAATTAGTCAAACAATTATTAGGGTTACTAAAATGGGTACGTTCTTCTTGATAATATTTCACAAAGGGTAAAAGATTGTCAGATGAAAACATGTAGGCTTTCCCATCATGTCATGTCATTATAAAGATGCGAACTTTTTATATTTTGTCTTGTAATTTAATAAAAAAAAATTGTTAGATAAGTTAAAGAGCATGAATGGAAAATTCTACAACTTCCATTGATGCTCGTAAGATTTATACCCACAATCTTCTCCGTGCAAAAAAAAAATACTAAACCAACAAACTATAGATCGGGATTCATCCAACAGAAAATCTTGAATTGAATGTGGAGTAATCTCATGAAATGTATTATTAGTGTAAATTTTGTTTTAACTAAATAGATTTCGGCAAAGATGCCATCAAAATTACATATGTAGCAAAAGGATTAGATGACATATATAAACATGAATTTTTTATAAATTTTAAATATATATATATATATATATATATATATATACATTTGATCTTTGACATAACCAAGGAAAAGTCGGTCAACCAACCCTTAAACTCTTTTTGAATATTTTTTAATGAATACTCTGATCATGGTTCACCTGTTAAATTATCAAAAGAGGTACCCGAAAGGAAGAACACTCAAGACATATAAAAACTCTGAATTATTGTATCTATCCGACAGAAAAGCGTAATCTCTCTTTGATTCTATCCGTCCTAATAGAATCTACAATTATCCTAATCTCCTTTCTCCTCCTCCCTCTTGTGTGGCATGGATCACCCATCTTGTCCTAATCTTCTTCCCATTTTATCTATCCATCGTGAACTCTCTATTTTATAACTGAGGAATTCTCTTAATTTATTTACAGTCATTCTCCATTTTTTTAACTTTTTAAGTGCCATCTCTCCTCATAGTAGAATGCGGATCTTCTAAGATTATGTTTGGTAAGATGAGTGAGAAATAGAAGAATTTTAATATAAGAATTGTGAAAATATATGAACTCCACTTACTCATCGAGAATTTACTTTTTTTTCAAAAACAACTCAAAATGAACTTTTGATAGTTAGCGAAAAAGTACACTTTTGTGCTTATCTCTCTCTAAAATACAAGGAGAAGATTTTGAACATTTTATTTTAAAAAAGTGAATTAAATATACTTATATCTCCATGTTCCTCACTTTAAACTCTCCAATAATTAAAATCTATTTGAAAAATTGATACTAAACGCAGCCTAAGAGTATGTTAGACGGGAACGCCAACAATCTTCAATCCTCAACTACTATGTTTTCTTTTAACTCTTTTGATCACTTCTCACCATCTCATTAGGGCGACTTTGATAACAGAATAAGGGTAGAATATGACGAGTAATTCTGCATATCCATCTTTAATTGAGTTTGATAGCAAAGTTAAATTATCTGAGGTCAATTAAGATTTAAGCCCTTATTTTAGGATTCACTCGTTCAATCTTTTCACGTGGAATGAGTTATCTCCAAAATAAGGGTAAACTATCAAATCTAAAAAGAAAAAATCTAAAAAATAACTCATCCAAACTCACCTTAAATAACATATTCTAACCAGTTATCAAAGTCTCCCTTAATCTTTTTTAGTCGATTTCAAATACAATGATAAGGAGATAAATACAACATCGAATATCACATGTTTCTTTTGCTGAGCGTTGTATTTATCTACTGCTTGACGCTGTATTTTATCTTCTCAATACGAATGTATCGATGAGTAGATGTATACAATGTTGAGCAATAAAACACAATGCTACTCAGCATTGTATTTGCCTCCCATAGAACCTATTGAAAATGTTAAAATATATGAAAAAAAGGAAAATTATCTTTTATATGTTTGAAATTTTGTGAAATTATCTTTATATCTCTATCTTTATCGTATTTATCGTAATGTTTTTATTTTTTTAAAAAAGTCATTGTATCGTTATCTTTAAATTTATTTAAAATAAAAATTACCCCTATACGGTGTCACCCAACCTTCGGTGATACACACAATAAGTAGGGTCGTTCGTTTTATCTACCTCTGCGAGCTTTCGCGGATCAAGTAAGGTGATGAGCTTTTCCTTCATGCACATATCAAAGAGCATCTTTGTATGCTCTTTTCTGAAGGAGTAAGGTGCCTTCATATGCTCCGCTAACAGAGCCGCATTCGCTTTGGCGTCGGGCTTTTTGCCATTACTATTTGATTTTCCTTCCCTCTTATCTCCATCCATCGGGGAGAAGTCCACAGAGTTTACCTCCTTGCCACTGGCCAAGCGATCTTTGGAGGATTTGGCCTTGGCAGAAGCATGCGTCGGGTGATCAGCGAAAAACATTTCAATCTCCGCTACCACCGTGTTAAGCTAGTCGAAGCTTCTGATGTTTGAGCCCAAAAGCTTTTCACTAACTTCCGCCGATAGACCCCTGCGGCATATGGTGATCGCGTCTTCGGGTATTGGAGGATTGTCACAGCGCATGCTGACGTCCCTCCAGAGCTTGATGAAGTCCAACGCGGTCTCACCTTTTCTCTGCCCAAGGGCACAGAGTTCCGCAAGAGAAACTTTGCATTCTGGAAACGGTTGACGAACTTCTTTTGCATATCAGCCCAATCAGCCACTGAACTGGGCTTCAGTCTGGAGTACCACTGGAAGGCGGTACTTGGAGTACCACTGGAAGGCGGTACTTGTCAGAGACGTGGCAAAATACCGCAGCAAATATGACTCCTCTAGCTACAGTTCACCCATGGCCGTCATGTAATAGGCCAGGTATTCATGTGGCTAGCCCTGCCCATTGAACTTCTGGAGTTTTGGGGCTTTTGGGCAATCCGGCGGAAGTTTCTTGAACTGGTCGTGAAGGGGATAGGGCACACTGTACAAATCAACAGTGGCCACGCCCTCACCATGTTAAGCAAACTTTGCCTCCACAATCCGTTCGATCATCTGCCTCTGAGCCATGAGACTTTCTACAGCAGGAGTGGCAGACGATCGTACATTGGCCTCATGTTGCGGCGCTTCAAACTCGGCCGCTACTGGCAACTTTGCCGCAGTGACTGACATGTTGGCCATAGTTGGAATGGGAGGGGGCTGTTGTTCCATACCGATGGGCGCCGTTTGAGGCTGAACATAAACCTCCTTTTCACGCAATAGTGCTTGCAAGAGGTTTATAAGTTCTTGATTTTCGCGCCAAAATTCTTCCAATAAGAAGGTTTGAGCCTCTCTCCCAAGGTCTTCTTCGTGCCCGGGATTACTATCCACATCGACACTATGGACAACCTCCTGGTGTTCCTCTTGTCGCGCCGGCTCGGGTTGAGATGTTCTGGCGACGGGTGTCTGCTGCATCTGCGCAAGAACTCGGAAGATAAGCCTCGACTTCTCAAGGTTTGGAGAGGCTGGTTTAATTCTCCCGAAGTGTCTTCTGGCTATTTATCGGCGGAGGTTATGTAGCAGGTGAACCAAGGATGGCAGTATCGATTTCGATACCGGTTTCGGCCGGTACCGAAACCGATATGTACCGGTTTCGGTATCGGTTTCAGTTTCGGCCGAAACCGGTTGAAACCATTCGAAAAATTAAAAAATATAGTAATTCTCTATGGTTTCGGCCGAAACTGGACGGTTTCGGACCGAAACAGGTCAGTTTCGGCCGAAACCTTTAATGGTTTTGTCTGAAACCATTAAAAACTATTATTTAATAGGTTTCGGACCTGCTACAGTGTTAGGGTCCGATTTCGGATCGGTACCGGCCGAAATCGATACGTTTCGGCCGAAACGTATCGGTTTCGGCCGATACTGCCAACCATGAGGTGAACAACTTGACAGTGTCGTTGGTCACCTGAACCACCCGCTTCTTCCTGGGTGGCTGTCTTTCAGGCATTGGTGCCATCCCCAGTCTGTCAAAAATAGACACTCGAGACGTAGAAGCCTGTGTAGAGCAATCCTCGTCCGTGTGCGTTGAGCTGGCCCACGGAGAGGTTGGTCGTACTTTCTTGCAGGCTCCTCGGCGTTTCTACCCATGCAGGGGCTGAGTTGTAGAGCTCTGAGAGATCGAGGCCTCAATGTTTGTCGGACTCCGCATCTATTGCAGGTCCGACATGCGAAAGGACCCTTCCGACCTTGCCCGCTTGATAATTCGGGCCTCCTCCTTGGTGACCTATATCTTCTTCAGGTGGAGCTGACGCTCCTCGATTAAGTTGCCCCTTGACTTTGATCAGGGAGCTGCTGATCTGGGTCGTTGCATCGGACCCTGGTTTGTCGCCGGTACGGCGGATCTCTTCAATTTCGCACAGTCCTCCCGGACTTGCTGAAGAAGCTCGAAGCGGTTTGAGGTGGAGATAGTTGGGATGTGCCGATCCCGAGGCATAATCGGCTCGCCTCCATCAAGCCGGATACGAAGATCTCCGACAATTATTGTCTTGCCGGAGCGAGATGCTGCCGTTGCAGGCTTTGTGCCTTTGCGGCTATGACGCAACCGCCATTGAGCAGGAGTGGCACTAGTGACGCCTGTCGTAGGCGCGGCATCATTGTGGTGGCGACACTACCCCCGTTGTGCAGGAGCAGTACCTCTGAGGGTGGCCACAGCAGAACTTGTGCCGTTACGGCGTCGCCCCTGCCCCAGTCTGTTGGCATCACAGAATATTTTCTCTTAAAAGAAATGAATAATAATAAGGATTGCACACATAGGGGCTGTATGGATAGCCTGTGTAGGGTTTATTCCGTGGGTGCGCATCGTATCAGACGATTTGGATTCGAGTGCTAAACCTTTCCCCACTGACCGCAGTCAGTGTTGATTTACATTAGCCTAACATCTGAACACCTTTGTTTAACTGTCAAAGAAATCTTAAGGTCCCCTACACAAGCTCTGATGTTGAGGGTAGGCTCACTTGCATGGCTCACAATTACCCATGATTCACCACCGAAGAAATTAAATGTGAGAATTCATATTCTAATACTATTCCTTATTTTATTTATATTTTTTTATCCTTTTAAGAGAATAATGTATTATTAAAATAATAACATTTTAATGAGCAACACCATTAATAATACTAATCAAATGCCAATTTAAGTTTACATTAGGAATGTGGTAGCTTCATAATTAATTTGGTTCTCTTTAACTTTACCCGCAATCTTATCAAATATACTTATACATTAATTAAAACTCAATTGTCTTTTTATTTGGTCTCTTATTGACCGATTGTTATTTCATTATTATTATTATTTGTAACACATTCAATTACTTGACTTTTATTAAGTTGGGTTCCTTGTTTAATCTATTGGTTCTTAATTTAATCAAACATTTAATCGATTATTTATTTACTATATTTTAACACATCATTAAATTATTATTCTTTCTTTCGCTTTTATTTATTTACATAATGACTTATCTAAATTCTAATTATTTATGCTAAGTTATCAGACTTAATTTAAAACATTAATTCATACTTATATTTTCTTTCTCATTTTTATTTAAAATATATATATATTTCTATTTTAGTCTTTATAATTAGTCGGGGTGTTACACTGATGCTGACTGAGAAGGTTCACGGGACGATAGAAGGTCTACCACTAGTTATTACACCTTTGTAAGGAAGAAATCTTGTCACTTGGGGACGCAAGAAACAAAGTGTCAGTGCAAGATCTAGTGCAAAAGTTGAATATAGGGCTATGGCCAATGGCGTTACCAAACTAGTATAGTTAAAGATATTGTTCCAAGACCTTGGAATGAATGTGGAGCTGTCAATGAAGTTATATTGTGATAACAAAGTTGCTATCAACTTTGCAAATAACCCAGTCCAACATGACAGAACCAAGTACATCAAAATAGATCGACATTTTGTTAGAGGAAAACTTGATGAAGGACAAATATGTTTGTCCTATGTCTACTTCGAAGATCAGGTAGCTGATGTTCTTACCAAAGCCTGACAAAAGAGGTTTTTCAGTCTACATGGGACAAGCTTAGCATGATGTACATCTATGGCAAGCTTGAGGGAGAGTATAGTAGGTTTGGTTTAAAAGTCTGTCTTAAGTTACTTATGTTATTGCGCTAGTTAATGGGCTGCCAGTCTGTTAGTAGGCTGGTGCATGCTAATTTACTTCGTGTTTCAGTGCTCTTGGTCTTTTCCCCCTTAACCTGAGGGTAAAAGACTCCATCTATGTATTTTCTTATTCATCAAGTATTAAACATAAAAGGTAGGGAAGGGTGCGGTCGGCCCTGTGATTGAAACCCTATTCCCGGCGTCCTCTTTCTCTGATCTCCTTTGACAGACTTGAGCATTTTGGTGGGCTCATTAACATGTAATATCCTTTGAGGTGGCATATTTTTTAATGTATCCATCATATTTCACCTTATGGATCACTTAACAGCCAGGAGCCATTTATGATAATTTTTTACTTAACATAACACTAATTCTCAAAGCAGTAGATGAATTTTTTGAATCTTAAATAATAGTTATTGTGTTTCAAAAAATATTTTGGCAACTATGTTGCTCAAGCAAGTTCATTGTTTGAAATAGCATCTATTTTATAGTCCACGTTCTGCAAAGAAAATTTTCAATGTGCAGTGAGTCTGAGAAAAGGCTCATCTGCAGGAAAATATCTTCAATTAAAAATTAATGAGAGGGATGCTAAGTTTTCAAACTGAAAAACACCTGATATGTCCACAGTGACTTGGATAGATCAAGATCCCCATTCTTTAAGCCAGTCAGCTTAACTCGGCCCCTTAACCCAGCTCCATCTTTCTCAAGAAAGGCACCATAATTCTGCAAGATGAATGAAATGAAAGGAATTTTTTCTAAGTGTTTTCTGCAAACACCATAAATAACCCATGAAATAACTCAGGACACCATAAAAAACACTCACAGTTACACAAAAACTTAGTTCATGAGAAAGGCAACAATGTACCGTCAAGATATGATACACAGGTTCAAGGAATGATAAAGTCATATATTGTTTTCCTCGTGCAATAGAACTACAATTAGAAAGCACCTATGCTTCCATTTTACAATGAGCAGGGAATACCACAAAAACCATTTACATGCACACAAAAACCAAGTTCATGAATAGCCAAGACAGTGACCTTGAGACAATTCTCACAAGTTCAAGGAAAAATAAAGTCAAATTTTCCTCCAAAGATGTGGGAGAATACAAGAGCCACATCTTAGAAGGCTCCTCTTTTCTTTCATTTTAAAGTATTCATCTTAACGATCAGAAAGAAATGAAAAGGAAAAAAAATAAAAAAACTATACAATCAGTTCAACGCATCTTTTTTTCCATAAAGTGGCCAATGGAAGAAGATGAATAAAATTTATTACTGTATTGAAGAAAGATGAGAAGTTTATTGAAGATGGCATGCTATTGTTTGCTTTGAGAAGCATTGAAGCTTCTTGCTTTGAAAGTGGGCAGTACCACTAATGTATAAAATGAAAAGAGGATGTACAAATATAACCAAAACCAAACCCAAATAAAACCTATACGAGTATAGGCCACACTAAGGCAGTGTGGATCACTCTATCCCCCCAACAAGCCAAAAAGAGAAAAGGTGAGGGAATTCAAATTACAAACAATGGCAGCCCATTCCCTCACTCTATCACAAACAAAAGAGACAACTGTGTCCTCGGCTCTAGCCTCCCTCCTGAAAATCCGGTTGTTCTGCTCCCCCCACAGTATCCACAGTGTGGCATGTAGGGCAAGCCACCACACCGTCCTATCACCCCTTAGGAGCCAACATCTGCCCCAATGCTAAATCAATTGGTGCACCTGTCTATGCCAGCCGATGACACTGCGTGTTCTCCTAGCAAGCTCCCTCCACATCCCCTATAAGTAAGAACAACCAACGAACAGGTGATCAAGGGTCTCGTCGTTCTCTCCACAAAGATAGCAAGTCGACTGAATGCCCGAAAGGAAATAGAGTATCCTGTCCCGAGTAGGTAACGGGTAACCTCCCATAGGAGATCCTCCAGATCAAGAGCTTCACCTTCAACGGGTTCTTCGGTCTCCACACCTGAGCATATAAGCTGTGACGAGCACCTCCATCCAAGATAGTGGCATAGGCAGATCTAACCGAAAAAGAAGCCATACCCTTCCACCCTCGCATCCACTCATCCTCTCTATCTAGCCAAGGATAAAAGGGTAGGAGGAAAGAAAGAACATCTTGAAGTTGCACCATCTCCTCCTGCCTGAGATCCATTTTAAAGGTCAGAGCCCATGTTCCTCTTGAAAGGAGGGAGTCAAACACGTGAGAGACCGAACCCGGAGGGTCCGCTGCAACCGCAAAGAGGCTAGGGAATAAAGCCTCCAAGGTGAAGTCTCCACACCATTTGTCCTTCCAGAAAAGACTCCTATCGACTTTACCCAAAAAGACCCGGACGTCGGAAACGGTAACATCTCTACAAGAGAAGATATCCCGCCAAAGAGGGGAAGTCCTGTGTTGTGGAGTAAGTGCCAAGTCCCAAATTCTCATCATCTCAAAGTGTTGCTGCCTGATTAACTATGCCCACAACCCATCCTCACCATATGCCAACCTTCACACCCACTTATACAAGAGAGCTAAGTTGAAGTCCTTGACATTCTTGATCCCTAGGCCTCCATCTTTCTTGCTAGTTACCATCCTGCCCCATGCTATATCATGCCATCCCCTGCATCTCGCTCCACTGCCATGCCAAAAGAACCTACTCTGAATAGAGTTAATCTTCTTCGCCACTGTCTTCGGGATCCGGAATATGGAAAAAATAGATAGGGAGACTATCTAACACTGATCTGCACAGAACTAATCTGTCTCCATAAGATAATACTCTAGCCTTCCACCCAGTTAGCCTGGACTCCTATCTCTAAATAATAGGAAGTCAGTCAGCACGATGAAGAGGGCCCAGGGTAAGAAGGAGACCCAAGTAGGAAATAGGGAACTCTCCAATCATACACCCCACCATGCAGGCCACCCTCTGGAGAGGCCCAATCCTCCATATTCACCCCTACGAGTATACTCTTAGTGAAATTACCTTTAAGACCCGTGACCTCCTCCAACAATTCCAACAAGAGCTTGACCATAAAAGACTGCTCCTCACCATCAGCCAAAAACAAGATGGTATCATTGTAGGCGCCTAATTTCGGACATCCCGCGGACCTTGTCTAGCCATCATAGAAGTGACACTTCCTCTTGGTTGATTGGGAGTGTAGGGTCTCATCCTTGTCTAGGTAGGCTCCACCATGTCCCTTCGTGTATCCAGTTGGCGGGGGGTTGCAGGGGGGCAGCGCCCCCTTGCCCGTTAGGTCAGGGGTTCGGGGGAGTGAGCCCCCGAGGCGAATTTTTTGAGGTGTTATATATATATCTTGCTCAGATCCCTAGGTGGCAAGGGTGCTGGCTGCCCAGAACCCCAAGGCGGCCAGATACATGGCCGCCCAGCCAAGCCAAGGCGGCCAGAGACCTGGCCGCCCAGACCTCAAGGCAGCCAGAGTCCTGGCCGCCCAATCCTCAAGGCGGCCATAGCCTTGGCCGCCCAGCTCCCCTTGAACGGCATCCACGATCCACCCACTCCGGGCACGTCCTCCGCAACTGATCCCACTCGGGAGGTCGAGGCGCACGTAGTCTCACGTGTTCTCACCGCCAAATGGGTCAAAGATCATTCTTGAATCCAATCTTCAAAGGTTTTCGGGGGAAGGGAAAAGCCCCACATACAAAACCCCGTCCGGAACAATCGAAAGGGGGCTGGACATTTTTCATGAGGGGGGGGGGACTTTTGGAGAGGTTCTAGCAGCTCGGAGAACCCTTCCTGACCTTGGTCCCGTCGAAGAGCTTCGTCCGCGGGAGAGAGCCGGTGTCTGCCGCGAGAGGAGGCGAAGCTTGTTGAAGGTGGCCATCGACATGGCCGCCACCACCTCTGAACGGCCACACAGTTGGCCGCCTCCTGTTGGTCGATGGGCAAACCCCATCCTTCTTCCCTTGTTCTCTATCTTGCTACATTTCTTTCTGTTTTACTGCATTACATGCATACTAGATTCTCCTAGATCCCTATTACAAAGAGGTTTTCCAATCCAAAACATAGGGAAGGCGGATGGTCGAAAGTCTCGGCCATCCCCCTTCCCAACCCCCTTCCTGATACGATTGACCTCATTTGCATGTTTTCTTTACTTCTCTGAGCATATATTGCATTTCCTCAGTCTAATGGTCTACTTTCTTCTATTTGCTGGTTAATTTGCAGGAACTTCGTCACCGACTCGCAGAGCTCCCCGTTCTTGGCCGACCGAGAGCGAGGACAGGAAGAACCCACATTCTCCCGTTTCAAAGGCATTGCGATCATCACCCCTGTGAGGCTCAGGTATAAGTCTCTGGCGATCACCCCATTTTTGTCTTTCTAATCCGTGCACTGTAGGCCGCAACCGCATATCGGGAAGGGAGGCACCACGCATACGCCGCCGCTTTCCGGCGCCTACAATCATCACTACTGCAAGTGAGTAAGAAAAGGACCCCCCTCTGACCACCTGAAAGGCTCTGATCAATCTAGCAGCCTCAGCTCTCTGCCCATGGATGGCAGTTTCGGCTGTAACCGAAACGTTTCAGCCGAAACGTTTCGGTTTCAGACCGAAAAGATCCGAAACTACCCGGCCAAAATCGGGACGAAACCAAAACCCTGCAGTTTGGCAAAAAAGAAATAATTTATTTGGTTTCAGCACCAGCCGAAACAGACACTGTCATCCTTGTCTCTGCCAGACCCTACTCAAAACACTGACCACAAGCACAGAAGGAGAGGGGACATAGGGTTCCCCTGGTAGAGCCCCCGACCACAATGGAACCAAGAGGATAACTTCCCGTTGACGAGGACTGCGAAGGAAGCTGAAGAAATGCAAGCCCTGACCCAACTGATCCACATCTCCCTAAATCCCATCCTCTCCGACACACCAAAGAGACACTGCTAATTAACCCTATCATAAGCCTTCTCAAAATTTATCTTCAGAACCACCCCTTTCTCCCTTTGAGTCTTCATAATAAATAAACACTCATGGGCCACCAAAAAGTTATCATGGATATGTCCCCCCCTAATGAAGGCTCTCGGGAAGCAGCTGACTAGCCCATCCAGCACACTGACCAACCTCCCTGCTAGCAGCTTCGTGATGACCTTGTAGGTACCATTCAGCAAGCTAATAGGCCTGAAATCCCGAAAATCTTGAGCACCTGACTTCTTAGAGATGAGAACCAAAAGTGTTTTATTAATACCTCCCCCCAAAGTGAGTCATTCCCTCCTGAAATTCCTTCACAACTGCCACAAGGTCGCCTTTGATGACCTCCTAGCACCTCTGAAAGAAGGCCAGAGGAAATCCATCTGGCCCTGGAGCTCTATCCTGCCAAGAGAGAAGACTGCCTGGTGTACCTCCCCCTCTGAGAAGGGTTGAGAGATAGCTCCCCTCACCTCGTGGAAGAGGCGAGGGAGAAGGTCGTCTGCAATCCTCGGCCTACAAAACTCGTTCTCAATAAACAATCAGGAATAGAAGTCTCTCGCATGTCCCCTGATCTCCTCATCAGAGGAAACAGAGAGGTCACCCACCCTGATGCAAGTGATATTGTTGACCCTGCTCCTCCCTGAAGCAAAACACTGAAAGTATGCAGTATTCCCGTCCCTTTCTTTAATCCACTTGTCCCTCGAACTCTGCCTCTAGTAAATCTCCTCTCTAGAGAGTATCTGATCAAACTAATCCCTCAAGATATCCTTAAGTCTCTTATCCTCATCATCCATAAGACCTACCTCCTCCAAGCAATCTAGGCCCTCAAACTATTGAAAAATTGTGTCCTTCGTTGCCCTCCTTGGAAGGGTTTTATCAACCCTCCAAGCCTGGAGAACCTGAGTGGTGTGCTGCAGTCTTCTCACTAAGGTAGCCATAGCAGAAGTGTCTGCCCTCTGTGCATTCCAAGTGCCTGTGACAGTCTCTAAAAAGTCATCCTTTCTAAAGCAAAACTTCTCAAGCCAGAAACAGAAACCCCTATCATGTGCCTTCAGAAGGATGAGCTTATGGTCAGAATATGGCAACCCGGCTAAATTAATAAATAAGAATTGATAATATATATATATATATGAGAAAAGGAAACAATATAATAAACATCGAATATGATAATGAGTAATGGGAGAATAAATAAATGAAATTCCTTGCGATAAAATAATTTAAGGGTAATTTAAAATCATTTTTATTAATTTAGTCAAACTAGGCAACTAAATTAAATGGTTATAAACAATTTCTTTAGCTGTAAACAATTACTTCTTCTAAAGGTTGAACCTTAATGGGCCATAAGTGGGTTAAACCCTAAAACTAATTAGGTCAAGAAGGAAAGAATCGACCACATTAGGTTAAGCCCTAATCTAATTAGGGATGAAGAGAGGCGGTGGCAGTGGTTTGGGAAGCCATCGTGAGATAGGAATTTAGGTTTATCTCTTGAGGAAAGTAGTCTAATTAGGACTCTAGAGAGGGGGTTAGTCTATGAATACCTTGTAATCCCCTCCCAGCCAACCCTAATCGAACGTGGGAAGGTTTTTGCTGGCATGGTATCGAGGCTAGTTCATGCGCAAGGGGAAGAACATTTGTTCTTCGAGCTCTTCTTCTTCTTCTTCCTTTGATCATCAAATAGGTAGGTATTCTCTAGGGCTAAACCTAATTAAACCCAAAAACAGGATTAGTTGCTTGAGTACTTCGATTCCATGCATGTTTTGTTCTCCATGATCTTGAAATCATTGTGAATTTGGTGATCAAAACATGAGATACCGGAGTTACTAAAGTTTTTAACAAGTTTCTGTTTACGAACTTGGAACACGACCGACACAGAGGATGCGATCAGAACACATCCATGCGACCGACTGCGACTCATGTTTCTCGCCCAGAACGCGTCGTCTGAGGCAATCGCGATTTTGATGTATCACGTCGCGCTGACATGACGCGATTCACAAATGATTTTTAATCCAGTTTTTTAAACATCGCATTTTTAATTCCTTAATCTCATTTTTCAAACCATGTTTTGCCCTTAACTATGTCATTTGAAATAAATTTTGAATAGGTAATTAATTCTTGAAATCATATTTAATTCCTAAAAAAACTATATTTTTAATCTGCCTAAATCATGTACATGATTGACTCTGCCTTAATGTCCTTAACCCTACATCCTGTCTTGATTACCTTGTCCATTGATCCTTTCATATTTGAAAGGATTAGATCTTAAACTTGCGAATTAGTCTCTATCTGCACGTTAAAAATATTTCCCTTGTTACGATTGGTGTCCTGGATACATGAAGTTTTTAGATTGGTGTTTTATTTTGGAATCGCATCACCCTGCTATGACACGATTCAACCGACTACGTTTTGTTTCTCGGGAAACACCTTCTTGGTAAGGAAAGGACCCTCCATTGGGGATTCCTCTCATCGGACTAGAACTTCTTCACTAAGGCCTCCATAAGTCTCTGCTGGCCGTGGATTCCCACACAGTCACCGACCTGGTTATACCATAAAAACCGTGAAGACACTTTTGAATCACGTCTTACTGTTGAGACGTGACTTGATCGGCCATTTGAAACGTGTTCCCTATCTTGGACGCGATTCAGCAAAGTCCTTTTTGAGCGTGGCAATTCGATATACCGCGTTCATCCACATGCTTTCTGAACATGGCACTATGATAGACCGTGTTCATCCAAATGCCTTCTGAACGCGGCTGTACGATACAACGCGTCCAGGAAAAACCCTTCAATTCCGCGTCTAACTGTGGAGACGCGATTCAACCCATGTTTTACGTGATTTTTGCGAAATTTGATTATTACCTTCTCTGCAAATCAGAACCGCTTAATCTCTATGAAAATAGAGCCTCCTATTCCTACAAACTTGAAGTTTTGATTCCTTGAATTCCTTCATGAATCATAAAATCATACTGGTTCTATACCTTGTTTACATGAGCTTAATCCTTGGAATTCGATTGGCCATTAAATGTGAGATTGTCTAGAAATTACATGGGATCTTGATCCAACGACCCCAATGCCTAACAATTATACGGCCCGATCTAGTCTTAGGAGGAGCGCCCAAAAATACTTGTGCCCATGGGAGTGTGAATGATCAGGTGTGACATTGCACCACTACATGCGTGCTTGATTGATCTAGACAAGTCAAATCGTTACATGAAAAATTTGCTTGCTTAACTTGTACATGATTGTTGATCCTTATAGGTTATTACTTGTTATATGGCCAATCTCTTATTATATTTCACTTGATACATGTTCCTTGATATTGTTTACATGCAAAGTTTTTCCTAACATTGTTTATGTGGAAATCTCTATCTTGTTTCTCTAAGTTTCCAATACTCAAAATTCTTATCTTTACTGTTTGTATCTTCATGTCACTCCTGATTATTATACCACTGATTTGTTTACATGATCGAACCTATTTTATGATTTCAATACCCTGTCATCTTGTAAATATGTTAATTACTTAACGATTGCTTAGTAAAGAGATATAATTCCTACAAAAAATTATGCGGAAATAGGAAGGGTGCGAAGTATTTACAACTAGAATAACTCCGAAAATCTTCTTTTCATAGACTCTTCAGTTTCCCATGTAGCTTCTTGTTCTAAGCATCGATTCCATTGGATTTTCACCATAGGGATCGTCTTATTCTTAGAACTCGAACTTCTCGGTTGAGGATCTTCATTGGCTTCAGCTCGTAGGTAAGATCCTTCTGTACCACTAAATCATTGTGGTCAATGACATGGCAAAGATCATGCACGTATTTCTTCAGCATAGAAACATGAAATACGTTGTGCACTTCTGATAGTTGCGGAGGTAGGGCGATGCGATATGCCACCTCGCCTACTCTTTCCAGCACTTCGAATGGACCAATAAACCTTAGTGTTAGTTTGCCCTTAACACCAAATCTTCTAATACCTCGACCGGGAGATACTTTGAGAAAAACATGATCTCCGACTTGAAATTCTAGATCTCATCTTCTGTTGTCAGCATAAGATTCCTGCCTGGATTGTGCTATCTTTAGCCTTTCTCTAATGAGGTGTATCTTCTCGATAGAATCTCTTACCTTATCTGGGCCTAGAATTTGTTTTTCACAAATTTCGCCCCAACATATTGGAGATCGGCAACTCCTACCATACAGTGCCTCGGTGCCATTTGTATACTGGCTTGATAGCTGTTGTTATATGCAAATTCGGCTAATGATAAGTGGTCATGCCAGCTTCCGCCAAAGTCTATAATGCATGCTCTCAACATATCTTCCACAACTTGATTTATCCTTTCGGTCTATCCATCTGTCTAGGGATGGAATGCAGTGCTGTAGTTGAGTTTCATCCCCAGAGAGTGTTGTAGACTTTTCTAGAAATGAGAGGTAAAGCGTGGGTCTCGGTTGGATACAATCAACAAGGGAACTCCACGCAATCTAACCATCTCCTTAATATACAGGGCAACAAGTACATCGACTGACCATCAGCTCTTGATGGGTAAGAAATGAGCCGATTTGGTTAGGCGATCGATGATTACCTAAATTCCATCATGTCCGCTCCTAGCCTTGGGCAGTCCCATGATAAAGTCCATGCCAATATCTTCCCACTTCCACTTGGGAATATCTAGCGGATGTAGCTTTCCGGCAGGTTTTTGATGTTCCGCCTTCACTTGTTGGCATGTGAGGCAACGAGATACAAAGTCTGCTACCTCCCTTTTCATGTTAGGCCACCAGAAAGTTCTTTTCAAATCTTGGTACATCTTAGTGGCTTCGGGGTGGATCATGTACCTCGATCGATGAGCTTCTTCAAGAATCTTCTTCTTTAATTCTGGACAGTCGGGCACACATGTTCGTTCATGAAACAGTAATCTACCATCAGGTGCCAGCTTGAAATCAAGTCTCTCGTCCAGCTCGCCTTTTATCTCTACTAGTGCGGGATCTTCTTCTTGCAGCTTCTTGATTTCAGGCAGCAAGTCTGGATGTAGACTCATGTGGGATAGAATAATACACCTGTTCTTCTCATCTGTGCTGGTATCAAGCTCAGAGAATTTCTCCAACAACTTCCATTCTTGTATCATACAGTTGGCCAAAATTGCTCTTGGCTTCCGACTAAGGGCATCAGCTACAGAATTACCCTTACCATAATGGTATTGTATAATGAAGTCGAAATCCTTGAGATATTCGAGCCAACGTCTTTGCCGCATGTTCAGCTCCTTTTGGGAGAATAAATACTTGAGGCTTTTGTGATCGGAGTATACAGTGAATTGTTCTCCGTAGAGATAGTGCCTCCAGATCTTCAAGGCAAACACCACTGCGGCTAGTTCTAAGTCATGCATCGGGTAGTTCTCTTCATGTTTCTTGAGCTGTCGGGAAGAGTATGCAATGACTCTTCCATTTTGCATCAATACACATCCGAGGCAAATACCAGAAGCATCGATATATACCTCGTATTTCTCCCCTTCAATTGGTAATGATAAGACTGGAGCAGTGGTCAAGAGATCCTTCAAGGCTTGGAAAATCTTTTCACAGTCTTCATTTCACTCATAAGGTACTTCCTTGCGGGTTAACTTGGTCAGAGGAACATCGATCTTGGAGAAGTCCTTGATAAAATGCCGGTAGTAACCAGCTAGACCCAAGAAGCTCTGAATCTCCGTTGCATTTGTGGGTCGTTCCCAGTTCTTCACGGCTTCGATCTTTGATGGGTCAACAGCAATGTTGTTCTTCGAAATGATATGGCCTAAGAAGGATACTTCCTTGAGCCAGAACTCGCACTTGCTGAATTTGGCATATAGTTTGTTTTCCCTCAATATCTACAACGCCTTCTTGAGATGTTCTTCATGGTCTTCCTCAGACTTTGAGTAAATCAAAATATCATCGATAAAGACCACAATAAATTGGTCTAAGTAAGGCCTGAATATGATGTTCATTAACTGCATAAAAGCTACGGGGACATTCGTTAGTCCGAAAGGTATAACAGTAAATTCGTAATGCCCATACATGCTTCAGGATGTAGTTTTATGAATGTCTTCTTCTTTGATCTTCAGTTGGTGGTAACCAGAACGGAGATCAATCTTGGAGAAATATGTAGCTCCAGATAATTGATCAAACAGCTCGTCAATTCTCGGCAGCGGGTACTTATTCTTGATTGTAAGGTGATTTAGCTGCCGATAAGCAATGCATAATCTCATCGATCCGTCCTTCTTTTTGACGAATAGCACGGGTGCTCCCCATGGGGAAGTACTTGGATTGATGAAACTCTTTTTCAATAACTCCATTAGCTGCTCTTTTAGCTCTTTCAGCTCAGCAGGAGACATTCTGTACGGTGCCTTAGAAACAGGACCAGCACCAGGGGCAAGGTCGATTGTGAACGACACTTCCCTTTTCGGGGGTAAGCTGGGCAATTCTTCTGGAAACACGTCGGGAAAATCCCAAATAACATCGATATCTTCAAGTTTAATCTCCTCGACTTCCGTGACAGTCACGAATGCTATGAAAACCATACATCCTTTATTCATAAGTTTACTAGCTTGGAGTGCTGATATAAGAAGTGATTTACTCCGAGGGCTATTGTAAACTAGCTCTGAGAAATCCACGAAAGTTACCTTGCCATGCCGACAATCTACAGTTGCTTGGTGTGTAGATAACCAGTCGGCACCTAGTATGACATCATAACCCTTCATATCTAGACATATCAGGTCAGCAGGTAAATTGCTTCCCTAAATCATCACTTCACAATTTGGATAGTGATAAGTGATATCAGACTCGTTCCCAAGAGGTGTAGATATGACCAAATCTAACATTTCATGTTTCTTAGAAAATGAAGCAGCAAATTTCTTGGAAACAAATGAAAGAGTTGCTCTAGTATCAAATAAAACTTGAGCAGTTTTAGAACAAATAGTGAGAGTACCTTCCAAAATTCCACCTTCAGTGGGTTATGTCTCTCGGAGAGCTTGCAGACGGCCTTGTTTCTTTACCGGACGCTTCTCATCTTGGGTGGCTTGCTCCTTCATCAATGGGCAGTCTGGGATTCGATGCTCTCAGCTCTCACATCGAAGACAAGCTCCTAACTTTCTCCAGCATTCCTCGATCTTAAGGCCAGCTTTATCACAATACTTGCAAATCTCCTTAGAGGGTGTGGCGGTGGAGAATGGCCTGTCATTCTTCTGGAATTTCTTCGCCTTGGAGGGCTCCCTTCCCATGAAAAACCTTCTCTTGTTGAATGATTGTTTGAATTTTCTCGGGCTTGTGACGGGTTCCTTCTTATCCCTTCTTCGAATACTTTTAGATAATTCGGTGGCGTCTTCTAGCAATTGAGCACGCCGAACCATCTCCGAGTAGACTTGGATGTTCATTGGTGTAAGTTGTGTAATGTAGTGGGGCCGAAGCCCATTGAGGAACCTTCTAGCCTTCATCTTTTCCGTACACACCAAGTGGGGTGCATACTTTGATAATCTTGAAAACTGGGCCTCATACTCGGCCACCTTCAAGCCCCGTTATTTTAGAACGGCGAATTCCGCGGCCTTCTTCTCCTGGATATGGTCGGAGAAGTACTTGTTGTTGAAATGCTCCGTGAATTCATCCCATGTGACATGGTCTTCTGGTAGTGTTGCTTCTATGAATTCCCACTAACATCGAGCGTCCCGCTCTAGTTGGAATATGGCCAGTAAAACCTTCTCCTTGTCCGTGCATTGTATCACACGGAAGATTCGTTCCATCTCCTTTAACCAATTATCGGTATCCTCGGGGCCAGACGAACCCGTGAACCTCGGTGGGTTCATGTTACAGAAACTCCTGTGGAGATCACTAGCTCCACGGTTGGCACCGCCTTGCGCCACTTACTGTAGTGCCTGTGTAAGGCCTTGTATGGTGTGCTGCATCTACACCATTGTGCTCTTTTAGCAGCCACGATCCTACAAAATGGTTTAAGCATAATAAAGATCGGGTTTTATTACAAGGTCAAAAGTCATTATAGATCTTAACCCATGGCTCTATCCGTCTCACCGGGTAAGGTATATCTATCCTTGGACTCGAGTTTTTACCTAGGAAACTAAAATCTTAGGCTCTGATACCACGAAGACTGTCACGTCCTGAGTGTGGAAGATACTCAGATGCGTGACGCGTCTATATAGATCGTGTCGTTAGAGCGATAGAATTTTTGACATACATAATTACGGAGTGTGCAAAAGACTAATAAAATCTAACAATCCCAATTGTCCAAGTGATGATTATTTGATTAACCAAAGGAATTAAAGATAGTCCATGACAATTCCAAATTTAAAATCCAACACTATGCTACATGCCTTAACACTGTTTAGACAACTAAACTGACATATTGGAAATACAAGGTAGGACTCCAATGAATTCAAAAGACGCGACTAGCTAATGATAGGCGAGTGGCGTTCTAGCACTCTTCACTCGGTCTCAATCACATTCTTGTCGCTATCTGAATCACCTGAAAATGTTAGGAAGCAACTGGATGAGCGAATCGCTTAGTAGGAATTACATCTCAAATTCGAGCAATCTTTAAGTGATTTACAATTTACATGTAATATCAGTATGGCTATGCATGATGTACGTGTAAGAAAATTAGGTATACATGATCTATGCATGATGAACAATAAGAGATCAAGAACTGTATAAAGAGATTATCACAAGATTTTAAGTAATTGACAAGTAGTATTTCAAGAACTTATAGCTGTAGATGCCACTTTTGGGCAAGCAGGAACTCATGTACAAGTTTGAACTCAAGTGCAAGAATGAACACATGTATAAGTATATCTCAGGTACGAGCAAGTAGAATTCAATTCAAGCAAGTAATATCAAGTATGTGTCAGTAGAATTGGCTATTTTAATCAAGCAAGTAATCTGCCCGTTCTCGGGCCACAAGTCAATTATTACCCGTTCTGGGCCACGCAAGTCAAGTCAAGCAAGTAAAGAGAGTAAGTGTGGAGTGTCTCAAGTTAAACAAGTACTCCGATGCAATGCCAAATACCGTGGTCAATAAACTCCCATAGGCACAAGTACCTTCGGGTGCTCCTCCCAGGACCAGACCGAGCCTTATACGCACAACATTTTGTGTATTACTTTTGACATCCACTCTCATTTATAGTCAATATGGAATTTCAAGAAATTAAGAAAGCTAGTATTACAGACAAAGATTAACTAGTCATTCAGTTATGGAGGACTCTAGAGGTGGCCCTTACAGGCTCAAGAGGTGGCTCCCGTCGTGTCGCACTTTGCGCCGTACAGCCTCAAGAGGTGGCTCCCACAACGTAGCACTTTGCCCCGTACGGCACTTAGTTCCCACACTCTCAAATGGTAGTTTAAGAGGTTCAAGATTTAACCATGTAGGATATACATAAGGTAGGATTTCATTGAATGGAATTCAAGAACTCATAATATACAGGAAAATGTATTAGGGTTGTGTCTGTACAAAGTACGAGACAGATCAGAATCAGAACATGAAACCACTGAATTGGCGCCCTGGGGGTAACCCCTCTTTCAGTGAATTGGCGCCCTTGGGTCAGGGGATCTTTCAGTGAATTGGCACCCAGGGTCCAGGGGTTCTTTCAGTGAATTGGCGCCTGGGGTTGGCTAATCTTTCAAATTTTTGATTTTTCAGAAATTATGTATATATATATATATATATATATATATATATATATGGAATTGGCGCCTGCTCAGGGAGTCTTCAATTAATTAAAGATGACTTGGCTACCGCTATTTAAGGAATTGGCGCCCTGGCTTGGGGCGCCAATTTCATTGGGTGATTTTCACCCAGCAAGGTGCGTCTGTGACTCAAAACACTATTCATCCAAAAAAGTTTCTCGAAAATAGGAAGTAAAGACATGAACAAAAGGCATAATGAATATTTTTTTAAATTTTAGAGATATTCTAATAAATACGATCAAGTTAGAGATATAAAAATATTTGTTCAAATTTTAAGGGATATAAAATTGATTTTCTCCAAAAAAAAGATACATGGCGAGTGAGGTTTAAGGACCGGTGAGAGTCCCCTCCTCACCTGCACTTAATCCACTCCTCCTCATGTTAAGTTTATAATGTAATTTTTATTTTGAAGGTGATAAGCCATGTTCTCTCCCTTCCATCGAAATGCTTCCAAGTATCATCATGGCTCGTTCACAGCATCTCCCTCCGATCAGTTACCCTTTTTCTAAAATAGGCCATCTGATTCTTCATTTTCTGATATGGGATTAAATGTTTCTTTGGCAGACGGCCACCTACTGTGGTGGATCCCACTTTCATACTTTGGGCCTTCTCGACCCTAAATTAACTCTATTTTTGGGGTTAAACCTATTCTCTTTAACTCGGGATATTCTCACTAT
This sequence comes from Amorphophallus konjac, assembly GCA_022559845.1. Taxonomy (NCBI): domain Eukaryota; kingdom Viridiplantae; phylum Streptophyta; class Magnoliopsida; order Alismatales; family Araceae; genus Amorphophallus; species Amorphophallus konjac. The sequence continues at coordinate 368,358,912 of CM040123.1, forward strand.
TTTTTGACTCACCAAATAAAGAATAGGGTTGAAACGGGGATAACTCCCGCCTTAACCCGATACCAAACATGCCTTAAATGCCCGAGTGATCCACTCATATTTGTCTCATCAAGATTGAGTAGGTTCCTTTCATGGGCCAGGCCCAATGACCTACCCATAATTGGCCTAAGATCTCATCGGTTTCTTTTAGTAATGAAAAAGAAAAATACTCAGTGCACACCTGCGGCAATTACACACCCAGGATGTGCACCAAGTAAACTAATTTCATTAGAAGAGAGAACCCCGTCCTCTCTTCTAGTGAAAGTCCCTCTCCATTATTTTGACTCCATGTATTGTCTCAAGTATGAAATGATGTGAAGGAAAAGGTGAATCCCTTCTTGACTTCTTCCCTCAAAATTTTTAGCACGTCTCTGTTCTAAAAAGCCTAAAAAGCAATCCTAGGGGAAGATGCACTCGACCAGCAATCGACCCTATGTTCTGTCTTTTTGATTAAAAAAATGATAAAGAATTCCTTTATCCTTGAAGTTTTGACCTAGAGTCGTACCTTTTGTGTAACGCACCGAATTTTCTGGATCTGAATCCGTGAAGTTTCGGAGCGCCTTTGTGAGTCCCGGAGGGTGTTTTACAGTTTACGGATGTTTTTGCCTGTCGAGTCTTCGGAACCCTGTGTAGGGTGAACCGATGAACCATCGTGTTGCTGGGTTCCGGGACGTTGCAGACGCGTTGTGCGTTTTTTGAGGATCGTGAGAAATAATTTTCCTTATTTTTATATATTTTTTAAATTTTAAAACCCAAATCATTTTCCTATAAATAACCCCCCACCCCTCTCTCTCCCTCATTTCTTCTCATCTCTCCCTCTCTCTCTTCTCACTCTCTCTCTTTCTCTCACTCTCTTCTCCGACGGCCGGCAGAGGAAGGTGGGGGCAAGGCGGCGAGGTCCGTGAGGCGAGGAGTGGCGAGGATGGGCGAGGATCGAGGCGGTGGCATTCGTCGTGAGTTCGGGGCACCGGCAGGACTTCTAAAGGCATTTTCACGATAGAACGGCATCCACGACGCACGTAATCTTCGGTGGAGCTAGGGGGATGGTTCCCTAACCCCTGTAGTTTATTTGCCGCGGTTTGGGTAGGCCGAGGTGAGCCGTGAGCGGGTTTATTTCACGCTGGGGGTTAAAACAAGGTTTTTAGGGCATGTGACGGTTTCGTCGAATCGAGCGAGGTTTTCCCGCATATTTTCCTTCTTTTTGTGTCATGGGACCCGGGGAATGATCCCCGTTGTTTTCCCCCTTCATTGGGATCGAGCGGGCGTGGAAATCGAACCACTAGGGTGGGTTCAGACGGGGTTCCCGCCTGTTTTCGGTCGACCGACTGGTTGAGGCCGGTCGACCGAACGGCCTGCGCTAGGGGCAAGGCTGTTGCCCAGTTCGGTCGACCGAACTGGGTAGTTCGGTCGACCAACCCAGCCAGCAATGTTGCCAGCTGTTGTTCAGGTCGACCTGCCCACTGGACAGGTTGACCTGTCCCCTGTTGGTCGACCGACCTAGGGGTTTTGGTCGACCAAAGTTCAGTCCATTGGCCCGTTTTGGGCTCCGGTCGACCCGGTTGTGATCTAATGGTCAACCTATGGCCCGTGGATGTCCCGGACATCCCGTGGGTACCGTGACCCTATTTTTGGGTGTTCGGAGATACTGTATTATCTCGATTAACGTGTCCATAGGTTTTAAAGGTCCAGGTGGTCCCCTTGTGTTCCGGGCTTTTGTGTTACGCTAGATCGAGTCGCCGTATATCGGTATGAGTGCAGAGGGCTATTCTCGTACGTCGTGAGCTTCTCCGGAAAGTGGTTTTCATGTGGGCCATGCGTATGGCCTTTGACCAAGCATATCGTGACCCAGCCTAGGGCTGGGGCTTCCTTGGTCTCCCTTGTAAAGGGATTTATCTCGGCGGTCGTGAGCCGCCTTGAGGATTATTTGATCATGGTTTCTGACCTAGGGATAGGCCAGATTGACAACATGGAGTTGTCCTGCGTAACGGCCTTGACCTGAGTCTTGTGACTCAAGGGCCGTTGGGTTTAATAGGTCTAGCAGACTGTGTAATGACCAAAGAATCCGATTATCGGGAAGGCCCGATAACCCGAGACTCGCACCGCCACCCACGAGTCCGAAGACTCGGAAGGGTTAGAAGGATGGTGTGGAAACTACACAAGTATCACAAATAATTGCAGAATTAAACAGTTATATAAATAAGCAGGAAATGAATTAACGTTTTACATGGTCCACAATATAATAATAAAATAACAACAGTAGTCCACAAGTAGTACAGAGACAAGAAAAGAAAGTACAGCTACACGGGACATACCCCGGCTCTGACCTCTGGCACTAACGCTGGGCACCTGAACCGCGCTGAGCCTCAGACGAACTCCCCTGAAGCCTTGCCTGAAACACGGTGAAAACACGTAGGGAATGAGTCTCGGAACAAGACTCAGTAAGGATCACTCGAACCCTACCTCGCAAACGGAGAAACCGCTATGCTAGCAGTAAGCGAGTACCTCAAAAAGGGAAACCCTGCCATCTACAAAGTACCGGTCTCACGGCACGAAAACTGACACACGTGCCACCGTGAAATAACCGGAACACAACGGCCAACACGGCAGAAACCCGAAGGTCAAAGTCGTACGATAGATAGTCTGACACTCCCGACTCGACAGGAGTACCTCCCACTAGAAGCACAGCTGGTAGCGTCCCCTGACGACTTACACCGCACCGCAGGTGAACTGCCTGACGTGGTAGCATCTACCAGAGGCACGGACACCAAACAAGTACCACGAACAAGTGACTAGCTGGGGTCACGCTCGTCAGCGTGTGTCCAACTGCCCCCAACCACGTGTGCACACACAGACCGCGCGTCCCTGGCCTGGCCCTCTGACTGGTTTTCCCCTTAGCCGGACTCTGGCTACAGACGTGGGGCCCGACGGAAACCAGTCTAAGAAAACCGTCTCTAAGGGTGGGCCCGTACACCACTCCCTGGTGAGACCAGCACCGCGTACTAGTGGGCTACGACTAGTGGAGGGTCACTGAAGGAGTAGACTCTCAAGTCAACGGAAAATCACGTCCGCATCCGACGACGTACGGGGACCACCCCACGTACCGGCACCGTCGCACGGCGACCACGGTCGGAACAGACACGGGGTTGCAAACCACCCGGGGCAACCCAGTGCCGGACGGTCTACCCTAGACGCGTCACACGACTCTGACGGTCTAGGCGGGACCATCACAGACGCCTGATGGTCTTAGGCTGGATCGTCACAGGACCTTGACGGTCCAACGTAGGCCGTCACACTCCCAGTGTAAAACAGAGTGTAACGCACCTGCCCTAGTGCGTTACAGACTGTGACGCGCCTATGCAGGTGCGTCACAGGGAAAAACAAAGGCAAGCTGTGACGAGTGCCACTCGGTGCATCACAACATGTGACGGTCCACACCTGGAGCGTCGCACACATGTAACGGTCCTGCCCTGGAGCGTCACATTGCCTGGGGGTCGAATAACCCTGATGCACCCACGCTGGGCCGTCACAAGGCTGTGACGCGCCAGCCCTGGTGCGTCACATGCCTTGACCCCCAACGGTCAAACCAACGGTCGGATGCCAAAGGTCGGGACACTCTGACGGCCCACCCTAGGCGCGTCACACGCCTGTGGCGGTCTATCATGGGACCGTCACACTACCAGACCCCAGTTGGCTAAACAAGGGCTGTGACGCACCCGCCCAGGCGCGTCACACGGTGTGACGATCGCTGGAAGGACCGCCACACCCGCCCGACGGTGAAACGGCGAGGAAAGCCCAAAAAACCCAACCACGCCCCCATACCTCCACCAGAGAGGGGGAAATCATAGGGGAAGACTCCTGGGGACCCCTAGCATGATACTAGGCCACCAAAACGTGAAATCGCGGGCTAAATCCATAGATCGGGCGAGCTCTCCCCAAATCATGGAAAACCCCAAACCCGCTTAATCAAGCCCCTCTCGGCCTCCCCTCGGCCTATAAATCACGAAAATGAACGGCAAGGAGCTAGGGAACGTCACCCTACCTCAATGGAGCGAATGCTCCGCCGAATCGTTACCGAGATCACGAAGAACGCCTTGAAAACCCTCATCCCTTCACAGTTCCCCACAAGCTTTTCGCCGCCACGATCACCTCGTCGTCGCCCACGTCGTCACGCCGTCGCCCCGCACCGTCTGCAGCCGGAAGGGGACGTCGCCGCGGCCGAACGAGAGAGAAAGAGAGAGGGAGGGGTGGTGGTCACGGTGGGGAGAAGAGAAGGAAGAAGAAGAAGAAGAAGAATAAGAAGATGGTGGGGAGAGAGAGAGAGATGAGAGTATTTATAGAAAATCTGGAAATTCTGGAAAATACCGAAAAATAGAAAATTATATTTCTGGGATCCTCGGAACGCGTCGATCGCAACGGTACCACTCGTGCCCAGGTGAACGACCCGGTTCACCCGTAGCGAGGTTCCGAAGGAATTACCGAAACACACACCGGTAATCGGAAAACACGTGCAGAAAAGTCGCGAAACGCTTTCGGGCCTCCGAAACAACTCCGGATCGCGCCGATCCGAACACGAAAGATACCCGAAACGAAATTTCAGACACAACGGAGCCGGACACTCCGAGAAACCAGATCTGAGACCCACGGAGAAGGATCCGAAAGGTCTGGGATATTACAACCCTCCCCCCTTAAAGGAATTTCATCCTCGAAATTAAGGACAACCCTAAGGGAAAGAAGAGGAAGACTCACTCAAACAAGTAAGGGAACTACCGACGCATCTCGTCCTCACGCTCCCAAGAAGCCTCACCACCAGAGTGCCGCTACCACACCACCTTTACCAAGGGGATGACCTTGCTCCGCAGGCGCTGCTCTCGCCTATCCTCAACGCGGACAGGAAACTCTGGGAGAGAAAGGTCTAGAGTCACCTCGGGCCAAACAGAATCCTCAAGAACATGAGAGTCATCGGGCATATACTTCCGCAACATCGAGACGTGGAACACGTCATGCACCGACGCCAACTCAGGGGGTAACTGCAACCGATAAGCCACCTCACCGACGCGCTCCACAACGGGAAACGGACCAACATAGCGGGGACTCAGCTTCCCACGCCGTCCAAAACGCATCACCCCCTTCATCGGAGAAACTCTCAAGAATACCCGATCGCCCACGACGAACGCGAGGGGCTGCCTCCTCCGGTCAGCATAGCTCTTCTGTCGACTCTGGGCCGCCAACATGTTCTGACGAACCACGTGCACAACATCCACACACTGCTGCACCAACTCCGGTCCCGTCAAAACACGCTCACCAACCTCAAACCAGTCAAGTGGAGTCCAACACGGACGCCCATACAACGCCTCATAAGGAGCCATGCCGATGCTCGAATGATAGCTGTTGTTGTAGGCAAACTCCACCAACGGCAGGTGGTGAATCCAACTCCCCTGCCACTCCAGGCAGCAGGATCTCAGCATATCCTCCAAGGTCTGGATGGTCCTCTCAGACTGACCATCTGACTGAGGATGGTACGCTGAACTAAACGCCAACTTCATGCCAAGAGCTCGCTGGAAACTCCTCCAGAATCCAGAAGTGAAGCGCGGATCCTGATCCGACACGATGAGATGGGAATCCCATGCAACGGAACGATCCGCTCCACATAAAGACGAGCCAACTTGGGCACACCCCAGCTGACCTTGACCGGTAACAACCGAGTCACCTTCGTCAGCCGATCCACCAGCAACCAAATACTATCCTGCCCACTCGGAGTCCTCGGTAAACCCACCATAAAATCCGTGGTCACGTGGTCCCACTTCCACGCGGGAACATCAAAGGGATGAAGAGTACCTCCCGGTCGCTGATGCTCCGCCTTCACCTGCTGACAGGTCAGGCACCTGGCTACAAATTCGGCAACATCTCTCTTCATGCCAGGCCACCAGAACTACCTCCGCAAGTTCGATACATCTTCGTCGCACCTGGTGTACGGCGTACCTGCTCCCATGAGCCTCACGCAACACCGCACGACGAACCTACTCCTCGGCTGGGACGTACAGCCTGCCACGAAACCGCGCAGCACCGTCCTCGCCGAGTTCCACATCAGCTAAGGCCAAAATCGGGGTAACTCAGGGTCCGCATGCTAAGCCTCTGTCACCTGACGGCAGATAGCTGGCGTGACAGTCAGACTCGCAAGCACTACAAATCCTGGCTCTTGGGGAATCTTGAGCCTGAAAGATACTTCGGGCACTTGTTCCTAGAGCCTCCACTTCCTCAACATCAAGGCACTGACCGTGACCTTCTGACTCAAAGCATCGGCGACGACATTCATCCTGCCCGACTGATAAGACAGGGTGAAGTCATAATCCTTCATAAACTCCATCCAATGCCTCTGCCTGAGGTTAAGGTCCCTCTGCGTGAACACATACCTCAAACTCTAATGGTCAGTGAACACCTCGAACTTCTCACCGTACAGATGATGCCTCTAGATCTTCAACGTGAAGATCACAGCCGCCAACTCAAGGTCATGGGTAGGGTAGTTCTCCTCGTGGGGCTTCAGCTGTCGAGATGCATAAGCCACCACTCTACCATGCTGCATCAACACAGCACCCAGTCCGACCCCGGAAGCATCTGTACACACCACAAAACCTCCCGGCCCAGAAGGCAAAACCAACACCGGAGCCGAGGTGAGCAATCTCTTCAGCTCCCTGAAACTCTGCTCACACTCCTCAGACCAGACGAAAGGCACATCCTTCCGTGTGAGTCTAGTCATCGGGGTCGCAATGCGAAAAAAATCCTGGATAAACCAACGATAATAACCCGCAAGCCCCAAGAAGCTCCAGATCTCCGTCACCGACCTCGGCCTCGGCCATCGCATTACTGCCTCGACCTTGGCCGGGTCCACGGAAATGCCATCACCAGAAATCACGTGCCCCAAAAAGTGCACCTCACGAAGCCAGAACTCGCACTTACTGAGCTTCGCATACAACTGGTAATCTCGCAGCATCTGCAGCACCACACCCAAATGGTACGCGTGCTCCTAGGCAGACCACGAATAGACAAGGATGTCGTCCACAAATACGACCACGAACTGGTCCAGATATGGACGAAACACCCTCTGCATCAAGTCCATGAAGACTGCGGGGGCATTGGTGAGCCCAAACGGCATCACCAGGAACTCATAATGCCTGTACCTCGAACTGAACGTAGTCTTCTCCACATCAGACTCGCGAATTCTCAGCTGATAGTAACCGGACCGCAAATCAATCCGCGAGAACACTCGAGCAGACTGAAGCTGGTCGAACAAATCATCAATCCGCGGCAATGGATACTTGTTCTTAATGGTCACCTCATTCAGCTGCCAGTAGTCAATGCACAACCGCAAACTACCGTCCTTCTTCTTCACGAACAACACTGGCGCACCCCAAGGGGAAAAGCTGGGACGAATATACCCCTTGGCCAGCAACTCTTGCAACTGCGCCCGCAACTCCCTCCACTCAGCGGGGGCCATACAGTAGGGGGCCTTCGCCAAAGGTCCCGTACCCGGCACGACCTCGATCACAAAATCGATCTCTCGCCGGGGAGGCAATCCAGGTAAGTCCTCCGGGAAAACATCGGGAAACTCACACACCACCGGAATGTCCTCGACATCCGGACGCGGCTGGTCTACCAAGACCACAGAAGCGAGAAAACCCTGACAACCCGCATCAAGCAAACGACGAGCTCTAATCGCCGAAATAAGGAATCGGGAAGAGGAAGACCTGATACCTTAGAAATAGAAGGTGGGTCCACGAAGTCGCCGAAAATAAACTCTCTTCGAGCCACAATCCACCAACGCATAATGTGTCTCGAGCCAATCCATGCCCAAAATCACATCAAAGTCCTGAAGGGCAACGCATAGAGCTTAGCCGGCAAACTCCGCCCTTCCACCCACACGGGAACCTCATCGAAGCATTACGGAGTGATCATAAAATCATCCGAAGGCAACTCCACTGCCAAATCGCGAGACAACTGGGTCACCGGCTCCTCGATGCTCAGCGCGAAATACTCCGAAATAAACGAATGAGACGCGCCAGAATCAAATAAAACTCGAGTCGCACGACCCAAAATCTGAACGGTACCTTCCACGAGATGCGACGCCACTGCCTCTGCCCTGGTCATATGTGTAATCTGGCCCCGAGCTCTCTACCTGCCTCCTACACTAGCTGACCTGGGTAGCGGCGGATACTGTCCCGGCTGCTGCTGGTGTGGCCTCTGCTGCTGGGGAATCTGCTGCTGCTGAGAAAACTGTTGCTTCTGCCTCTGAGGACAGCCACGCGCCATATGCCCTGGCTGGTCACACCGAAAATAGATAATCGGCGCCGTGCACTGCCTACCTGGGTGATGCTCGCCACACTGTGGACATGGTCCTCACGATCCACCCACTGATCCCTGACGCTGAAACGGAACCGGCTATTGTACACTGCCCGATGAAGCCTGCCCCTGACCCTTGGACTTCTTCTTAGAGAAACCCTTCTTGAGAAACTTCTTGACCTTCGAGCCGAAAGACACGGATCCTGTCACTAACGCTGCCGGTGCCGGCGCTCCTAGACCACCCGACGCATGCTGGAAGGAACCCTGCTGCTGGGTAGCCGATTACTGGTTGCGACCTGACAAAGACTGCCCCTTGCTAATCGGTCCTCGAGTCCTCTGCATATCCATCTCCAAAGAAACCGCAACGCGAGACGCTGTCTCCAAATCGGTGGCAGCATTCGTGATCAAATGGTGCCTCAGCTCCTGCCTCAAGCCCTGAACAAACTGTGCGGTCTTCACCCTCTCATTCTCCATGATATGAGGTGCATACCGACCCAGCTCGACAAACCGGGCCATGTACTGCAACACGGACATGTCACCCTGAACCAGCTCAAAAAACTGACGCATCCGCTACGTAGCAATAAACTCTGGATAGTAGGTACGCTCGAAAGCGCTGACAAAGTAGCCCCACACAATCTGCTCAAGTGGACGAAGCTAGAAAGACGTCTTCCACTCGGAAGACCACCACTCTCGAGCCGTACCCTGCAACTGGTTGGAGGCCAACATCACTCTATCCTTCGCAGTACTCCGCACGGAACTGAACACCCGCTCCATCTCGTCGAGCCAACTCCGAGCCAAATCAGGGTCTGGATGACCGCCGTAGTAAGGTGGATGAAACTGCATGAAATCCCTCACTGCTTGGCCTGGCCCACCTCTAGTCGACGAGCCCTCACCAGCCTCTCCGCCGAACTGCTGAGACATAAGCTGGTACATGCCACGGAAGAAATCCTCGGCCCCCGGAAATCTCGCAGTATCCACTGCCTCGGTGGCCGCAGGTGGCACTCTACTCTGCTCCTCCTGCTCCTGCTGAACCTCCTGTTGGATCTCCTAACCTCCAGCCGACTGCCCCTGCTGAGAGTGAGTCGCCCGCCTCGGCGCCATATCCGCACCTGGAGCAAAGACAGAAAGCACGGAACAGCAAGGTTAAGAGAAACACACGATGCCCATTGCCAGCGTCAACTGTACTTCATCGCTGTGGACTAGTGGACCACTACAATCACCTATGATTCCCGCATAATTCCACAACCGCGCTCTGATACCAGCTGTAACGACCCGAGAATCTGATTACCGAGAAGGCCCGATAACCCGAGACTCGCACCGCCACCCACGAGTCCGAAGATTCAGAAGGGTTAGAAGGATGGTGTGAAAACTACACAAGTATTACAAATAATTGCAGAATTAAACAGTTATATAAATAAGCAGGAAATGAATTAACGTTTTACATGGTCCACAATATAACAATAAAATAACAACAGTAGTCCACAACTAGTACAGAGACAAGAAAAGAAAGTACAGCTACATGGGACATACCCCGGCTCTGACCTCTGGCACTAACGCTGGGCACCTGAACCGCGCTGAGCCTCAGACGAACTCCCCTGAAGCCTCGCCTCGCCTGAAACACGGTGAAAACATGCAGGGAATGAGTCTCAGAATAAGACTCAATAGGGATCACTCGAACCCTACCTCGCAAACGGAGAAACTGCTACGCTAGCAGTAAGCGAGTACCTCAAAAAGGGAAACCGTGCCATCTACAAAGTACCAGTCTCATGGCACAAAAATCGACACACGTGTCACGGTGAAATAACCGGAACAAAACGGCCAACACGGTAGAAACCCGAAGGTCGAAGTCGTACGACTGACAGTCTGACACTCCCGACTCGACAGGAGTACCTCCCACTAGAAGCATAGCCGGTAGCGTCCCCTGACGACTTACACCGCACTGCAGGTGAACTGCCTGACGTGGTAGCGTCTACCAGAGGCACGGACACCGAACAAGTACCACAAACAAGTGACTAGCTGGGGTCACGCTCGTCAGCGTGTGTCCAACTACCCCCAACCACGTGTGCACACACAGACCGCGCGTCCCTGGCCTGGCCCTCTGACTGGTTTTCCCCTTAGCCGGACTCTGGCTACAGACGTGGGGCCCGACGGAAACCAGTCTAAAAAAACCGTCTCTAAGGGTCGGCCCGTACACCACTCCCTGGTGAGACCAGCACCGCGTACTGGTGGGCTACGACTAGTGGAGGGTCACTGAAGGAGTAGACTCTCAAGTCAACGGAAAACCATGTTCGCATCCGACGACGTACGGGGACCACCCCACGTACCGGCACCGTCGCACGGCGACCACGGTCGGAATAGACACGGGGTTGCAAACCACCCGGGGCAACCCAGTGCCTGACGGTCTACCCTAGACGCGTCACAGGACTCTGACGGTCTAGGCGGGACCGTCACAGACGCCTGACAGTCTTAGGCTGGACTGTCACAGGACCCTGACGGTCCAACACAGGCCGTCACACTCCAAGTGTAAAACAGAGTGTAACGCACCTGCCCTGGTGCGTTACAAACTGTGACTCGCCTATGCAGGTGCGTCATAGGGAAAAACAAAGGCAAGCTATGACGCGTGCCACTCGGTGCGTCACAGCATGTGACGGTCCACACCTGGAGCTTCACACACATGTAACGGTCCAGCCCTAGAGCGTCACATTGCCTGGGGGTCGAATAACCCTGACCCACCCACGCTGGGCCGTCACAAGGCTGTGACGCGCCAGCCCTGGTGCGTCACACGCCTTGACCCCCAACGGTCAAACCAACGGTCGAATGCCAAAGGTCGGGACGCTCTGACGGCCCACCCCAGGCGCGTCACACGCCTGTGGCGGTCTATCGTGGGACCGTCACACTCCCAGACCACAGTTGGCTAAACAAGGGATGTGACGCACCCGCCCAGGCGCGTCACACGGTGTGACGGTCACTGGAAGGACCGCCACACCCGCCCGACGGTGAAACGGCGGGGAAAGCCCAAAAAACCCAACCACGCCCCCATACCTCCACCGGAGAGGGGGAAATCAAAGGGGAAGACCCCTGGGGACCCCTAGCATGATACTAGGCCACCAAAACGTGAAATCGCGGGCTAAATCCATAGATCGGGCGAGCTCTCCCCAAATCATGGAAAACCCCAAACCCGCTTAATCAAGCCCCTCTCGGCCTCCCCTCGGCCTATAAATCACGAAAATGAACGGCAAGGAGCTAGGGAACGTCACCCTACCTCAATGGAGCGAATGCTCCGCCGAATCGTTACCGAGATCACGAAGAACGCCTTGAAAACCCTCATCCCTTCACAGTTCCCCACAAGCTTTTCGCCGCCACGATCACCTCGTCGTCGCCCACGTCGTCACACCGTCGCCCCGCACCGTCTGCAGCCGGAAGGGGTCGTCGCCGCGGCCGAACGAGAGAGAAAGAGAGAGGGAGGGGTGGTGGTCACGGTGGGGAGAAGAGAAGGAAGAAGAAAAAGATGGTGGGGAGAGAGAGAGAGATGAGAGTATTTATAGAAAATCTGGAAATTCTGGAAAATACCGAAAAATAGAAAATTATATTTCCGGGATCCTCGGAACGCGTCGATCGCAACGGTACCACTCGTGCCCAGGTGAACGACCCGGTTCACCCGTAGCGAGGTTCCGAAGGAATTACCGAAACACACACCGGTAATCGGAAAACACGTGCAGAAAAGTCGCGAAACGCTTTCGAGCCTCCGAAACAACTCCGGATCGCGCCGATCCGAACCCGAAAGATACCCGAAACGAAATTTCAGACACAACGGAGCCGGACACTCCGAGAAACCAGATCCGAGACCCACGGAGAAGGATCCGAAAGGTCCGGGATATTACAGACTGCCTAGAGTTCGGTGGCATCGTGCCACCTATGTTCCGAGCTGCGTACGACGGGCTCGTGTGTAGCCTATCCATATTCCGTTGGTTCCTTCCGAGAGTTGTCTGCTCAGTGGCCCCCCACTAGTCGTAGCTTGCCTAGGCATGCGTGTGCTTACCCACCTGGGAGTAGGTGGAGAGCTACATCTGAGAAAGAGACCATTTTTAGGCTGGTTGCCGTAGGGCCTCTCCTGTAGCAACTCGAGTCCGGGCCGAGAAGAAAACTAGCTAGAGGGCTTGACGTTGTGCAATCAGTCAGTATGTGCACACATGGTCGGGGACTACGGACACGTGCTGACGAGCATGACCCCGACTAGACCCTTGTCCTGTGGGTACTAGTACGGTGTCTCAGTTTTTCCTGGGGCGAGGGAGACACCTAAGGCGCGGACTAAGACGTCAGTGGATGCACCCGGCCTTGCTTCTAGTGGGCAGTACTCATGTCACGCGAGACGAGTTTCTCCATGTTTCTTCGGGTGGTTTCTGAGGGTCTTTCTGACACCAGGGTCTAGGGTTTCCGGTAAGCGTTACCAAGGGTTTGCCCTATACGGTGTAGGGTTCATGACGGCGAGGTTGTGACCGTGTTTCCCAGACCGCATGGTCTTAGGCTGGGCCTTTGTCAGCGAGGACGGGCCTCCACGACAGCGTTATCGTGATGTTTCTTCTGGCATCATAGCCAAGGTTTTCCCACAGTCCGGTGGTCCCCCGAATGTGAGATCGGGGTGTTGGTTCCCGTTCCCATAGGAGTAGTTATAGATGACGTGGTTCTAGCGGCTACTGAGGCTTTTTACAGCTGTTCCCTTCCGCAGTCGTTGTTGCCGTTACTACTCCTGCTTATGTTGCTACTTTCCGTTACGGCCATTGTTTTACGGTTGGGGTTCCGCGAGACCCCTACTAAGCCAGTGAGATGAGGCTCACCCCTACTTTTCAGGTGTGGCAGTTCCTTCCTGATGCTCGATGGTGAAGCACAGAGATTTGTAGTTGCCAGCTTACCGGAGCCGAGTGTTCACTCGGTGTTGGGTACATTCCATTGCCTCAGACTATACTTTATTTGGACTGGACTTTGTAGTTAGTTTATTTAATTGCTATTATAATTGGTGTTCCTTATTTATTTCTTATTTCTATGTACCTCCACACACACCTTTCAGCCCTTCCGAGCCCTCCGGCTCGTGGGCGGTGGGCCAGGATTCGAATGGTATCGGGTGATTCTCGGTATCCAGATCTGGGGTCGTTACAGATGATATCAGAGCGCGTGTTTGTGGAGCATATATGGGAATTTGAGATAATTGTAGTAATCAGAGTCCATAAGGTCCAGTACAGTAGACATCTGGCATAGGATTTTTTGTTTATTTACTGCTTTTGTTTCTTGCTTGAGAGCTTGAGTGCGCTGTGAAGGCGGTTGCTGTATCGTTGGAGTGCCGGCGTGGGGCCTGAGGAATGAGATAGAGAGCTTTCTTCCTAAATTGTGGTGACCCCAGTTGTGCTGCGTTGGGTAGAGTTTTCCGGTAGGAGTGATTTTACAGTGTTGCATTCGAGAAATCTGCAGCGAGGTCAGGTGGCTAGCGAGGATTACTCATGGTTAGGTGGCCATGAGTGTCCTCCCAAGGTGTTTTATCATTTAGGCCACCCCAATTTGAGGTTTAGTCAGCCCCTGAGGTGTCGAGATTATGGTTTGAGGTGCCAGAGCGGGTGTTCTGATCGAGAGATGTGCTCGGATGAGCGGAGTATCTTCCGGATGAGCTACTGATTGTCGAGTCTGACATTCTCATTATGCTCTGTGGCGTCAGAAATGGCGTGTTAGTCCCAAGTATTTTTGTGAATTTCGAGGCAGGATTGGGCAGAGATGTCCCAGTGAGCTCTAAGTCTTACGTTTCTGTGTGTGAATGGGCTATTTTAGTCTTGGATTTGGTTCGAGATCGTGTGATGGTGGCTTGGTTTTGGCCCAGATTGTGGAATTTGGGGTCATTCTGCACTGCCTTGGATGTGCCGTGCGAGGCGGCATGTGAGATGTGAAGGTTCCACGACAAGTTCGGGACTCGAGGATGAGCGTTGGCAGGTGCCGATTATGGTTCGTGTTGTGGCTCTTGGCATGGTGGTCCGCGCGGTGGCAGCTCAAGAGATGGATATTTTGAGGATCCAAGAATTGAGAACGGATTGGTGTTAGCAAGGACAGATTCGAGAGATTTATGTCCGGTGGTTGGAGGTGTAGCAGCCTTCGAACCTGGCGTCTTTCGTGGTTTTCTTCGCTCCTCGGTAAGTGTTTGGCATATTAATGGTTTTGAGATCAAAGGCAGGCGTAGGAGAGGAGCGTGTGGCAGCGGCAAGCTCAACCGCTGTGGCAGAATGTGGCTGGCGATCAACAGAGTCAGTGCTCGAGGCGTAGCGTATTGCGGTTCGAGGAATTGCATTGATGGCGCTTTAGAAGATGTTGCAAGTGTGGTCCAACGAGACACTTGGAAAGTGTTGTCGGAGGTGTTGACCTGACGTTATTGATGGTTTTTCCTGGTGTTGGAAGCTACGGTTCCCAGCGTGCGTGAGGTTCGAGGTCAGGTCAAGTGTGGAGATCTCATGTTTGGTAGGAGGTATGTTATTTTCTCCTTGGTCAGAGAGATCGCATTCTCGTTAAGCTCCGTCGTCTTGCATCGTGTGTTCGGATTTGTTGGCCTTGTGTGCCATGAAGTCCGTGCGAGACATGTTCGGTGCTTTGGTAATGTGGTTACCTGTGAGAAGCGTTGCCCGTTCCCTTGATGCGTAAGGGTGATGGCATTATTCCAGAAGGATGTGTGCCAGTTGGGCTGTGCTTACGAGAATTCTTGGTTGGTGTTTCGATTCCCGATGCGTGGTGAATCGGAGCCTACGGAGTCGCAGAGGATTTCCATATTAAGAGAGAGAATGTGTGCTCTAGGTTCGAGGTAATTGAGCTTTCCTCACCCAATTTTATGGAATTAGCCAGTCGAGTTGAGGATGGTCGGGATGGCGGATCCTGAGTCGTTTATAATGTGTGTGCGCGTGGTGCAGAGCGCGCAGCAGAAGCCTGGTGGGCCCATGACCCACAGGTCCAGGATCGTAGTGTTGGTTGCTACAAGCGGATTTCCCAAGGATTTGCTGAGCATCGGAGGATTGCCTCCTTGGTGTGAGATTGTCTCTGGCTGCGTGAGCCATGTTGGTTGACGTGCCATTGCTTGAGGCATCATGGTTTGTGGCACCAGCAGGATGGAGAGCTTGGGAATTATGCTGACAAGTGTGTTGCATGAGTACCCTATTCAATTGTTGGAAGTTGTGTCCTCGGATGAGATCGTGGTTCCCGAGAAGTGATCTCTGAGAGATTATGGGTTCCAGTTGGTAGCTACGAGCGGCTGGTAAGGCTAGCCGTGTGATCGACTACGGCAAGGTATTTATTGTCTTGGGCCCCGTGTGCATTGGTCGCGACGTTGTCGACCATGTTGCTATAATAGCAGGCAGCACATGTCCATCTGGGAAATGTGTGCCTTGAGATGTTTAGATGGTGTCCCGTGGCTCTGTGGAGAGAGCAGAGCCGAGGATTGGCAGGCATCCATTGGGAATAATTATGAGGTAGCCCATGATGAGACGGTGCGATGGATGATGCCTGTGTATGGAGGTCCCTGAAGGGACATTGTCGTTGGATGATGGAGAGCCTTGGTCTTGTGGCCAGCATGGGAGGATTTCCCTGTAAGCCTGAGTCGAGTGCCGTGAGGATCGAGGATGGTGGGATCTCGTCATTTGGCTTCCCCGTGCTCCCCTGAGAGGGTAGAGTTGGTGCGAGGATCAGGATCATATGTGATGTCTGAGTGAGGATCAGCTCGTGATAGAGTGGTGGTTTGTCCGTGAGTCAATGGATGGCCTATCGAGAATTGGAATGTGCTTATCAGGCCTGAGGAAGTTGATCAAGGCAAGGGTTTCCCGTTGACGAGTAGTTGGTGACCGGTGATTGGTCTTTCACAGACAAAAGATGTCGGTTGTTGTGAGTCGAGAATGGCGAGAGCCGTATGCCAGTGAGGCCCTGGGTGGCTAGTTATGAGATATGCCTTTTCCCATAATTGGATCTAGGATTTTTTGAAGTTTTATGCTTGGACCGGAGTTGGTCCGGTGCTGTATTGGCGTTCGGCTTGCCAGGTGTGAGATGGTCCATGGCGTGGAGCCAATGGATTTTGTGGCAGTCAGTTGGGATGACTGTGTGAGCTGGCGAGGCTCAGTAATGGTCGTCCCTAGTGCAGGGCATGAGATCAGTCAGCTGGTAGCAAAGCTGATGTTTGATTGGTCTGCCTAGCATGAGATTGATCGGTGATTGTTTCTCTTAATGAGGATTACGTTTCCTCGGTGAGCGAGATGGTGACAACGGTGCCATGATTGGATTTCCGTTGCGACTGAGGTGATGCCAGACTTGTATTCTTTTGTGTGTTATGCCTGCTCTGATGATAGATGTGTGTTATGTGTAGAGCGAGGCATTTTGTTCGTGATCAAGGTCTAGTTGTGTCCCTCGGGATCGGTGTTTTTGGGTGTATCGAGGTTTAGCTGGAGCTCTGGGAGCGTTGTTAGCCGGGTGTGTTGTTCTTCCCCTTGAGAATTGTGGTTGCCTCAATTTCGAGGATGAAAATTCTTGTAAGGAGGGGAGGATTATAACGTCTCGGATTTTCTGAATCTAAATCCCTGAGATTTCGGAGCGCCTTTGTGAGTCCCGGAGTGTGTTTTACAATTTATGCGTGTTTTTACCTGTCGAGCCTTCGGAACCCTATGTAGGGTGAACCGTCGTGTTGTCGGACTCCGGGACGTTGTAGGTGTGTTGTGCATTTTTCGAGGATCGTGGAGAGTATTTTTCCCTATTTTTATTTTTTTTAGATTTTAAAAACCAAATCATTTTCCTATAAATAACCCCCCACCCCTCTCTCTCCCTCATTTCTCATATATCCCTCTCTCTCTTCTCACACTCTCTCTTTCTCTCCCTCTCTTCTCTGGCGGTCGACGGAGGATGGCGGGGGCGAGGCGGTGAGGTCCGTGAGGCGATGAGTGGCGAGGATGGACGAGGATTGAGTTGGTGGCGTTCGTCGCGAGTTCGGGGCGCCGGTGGGGCTTCCAACGGCGTTTTCGCAATGGAACGACGTCCACGGCACGCGTAATCTTTGGTGGAGGTAGGGGGATGGTTCTCTAACCCTTGTAGTTCATTTCCTGTAATTTTGGTAGGCCAAGATGAGCTGTGAGCAGGTTTATTTCACGCTGGGGGTTAAAACCATGTTTTTAGGGTGTGTGACGGTTTTGTTGGATCGAGCGAGGTTTTCCCACTTATTTTCCTTCCTTTTTGTGTCATGGGACCCGAGGAATGATCCCCGCTGTTTTTCCCCTCGATTGGGATCGAGCGGGTGTGGAAATCGAACCCCTAGGGTGGGTTCGGACGGGGTTCCGACCATTTTCTGTCGACCGATCGGTTGAGGCCGGTCGACTGAACGGCCTGCGCTTGGGGCAAGGCTGCTGCCCAGTTCGATCGACCGACCCAACTAGCAATGTTGTCAGCTGTTGGTCAGGTCGACCTGCCCACTAGACAAGTCGACTTGTCCCCTGTTGGTCAACCGACCTAGAGGTTTTGGTCAACCGAAGTTCAGTCCATTGGCCCGTTTTGGGCCCCGGTCGACCCGGTTGTGATCCAATAGTCGACCTATGGCCCCGTGGATGTCCCAGACACCCCGTGGGTACCGTGACCGTATTTTTGGGTGTCCGAAGTTACCCCGTTATCTCGATTAGTGTGCCTGTGGGTTTTAAGGGTCCGGGTGGCCCCCTTGTGTTCCGGGGTTTCGTGTTACGCTAGATCAAGTCGCCGTATATCGATATGAGTGCGGAGGGCTATTCCCGCACATCATGAGCTTCTCCGGAAAGCAGTTTCCATGTGGGCTATGCGTATGGCCTTTGACCAAGCATCTCATGACCCTGCCTGGGGCTTCCTTGGTCTCCCTTGTAAAGGGATTTAGCTCGGCGATCGTGAGCCGCCTTGAGGATTATTCGATCGTGGTTTCTAACCTAGGGATAGGCCAGATTGACAGCATGGAGCTGTCCTACGCAACGGCCTTGACCTGAGTCTTATGACTCAAGGGCCGTTGGGTTTAATAGGTCCAGCAGACTGCCTAGAGTCTGGTGGCATCGTGCCACCTGTGTTCTGAGCTACGTACGACGGGCTCGTGTGTAGCCTGTCCGTATTCCGTTGGTTCCTTCCGAGAGTTGTCTGCTCAGTGGCCCCCCACTAGTCGTAGCTTACCTGGGCACGCATGTGCTTACCCACCTGGGAGTAGGTGGAGAGCTACACCCGAGAAAGAGATGGTTTTTAGACTGGTTGTCGTAGGGCCTCCCCTGTAGCTGCTCGAGTCTGGGTCGGGAGGAAAACCAGCTAGAGGGCCTGACGTTGTGTAGTCAGTCATTGTATGCACACATGGTCGGGGACTGCGGACGCGTGCTGACGAGCACGACCCCGACTAGACCCTTGTAATGTGGTTACTAGTATAGTGTCTCAGTTTGGCCTAGGGCGAGGGAGACACCTGAGACGCTGACTAAGACGTCAGTGGACGCACCCGGCCTTACTTCTAGTGGGCAGTACTCTTGTCATGCGAGGTGAGTTTCTCCGTGTTTCTTCGGGTGATTTCTGAGGGTCTTTCCGACACCGAGGTCTAGGGTTTCCAGTAAGCGTCATCGAGGGTTTACCCTAGACGGTGTAGGGTTCACGATGGCGAGGTCGTGACCGTGTTTCCCAGACCGCGTGGTCTTGGGCTGGGCCTTAGTCAACGAGGACGGGCCTCCACGACAGCGGTGTAATGCCCGGGAATTTTCTAAAAAAAAATTGGAATTAAATATAATTATTAAGCATTTAAAATACTTAATGGACTGTTAAATGAATTTTGGGTTAAATAAATTAATATCAAAGGCTCCAAATGAATCAAATAAATAAGCCCACTTAAATTGGGACCATAAACCCAATTCTATGGCCTTTTGACCCAAGTCCGTTACTAGAAACGTAATTTGGGCAATTTACGGATTTAAAAATAATAAATAGGCCAATTAAAGGGATAAATAGGGGATAAAAGGGAAATCCAAAATTTTCGGATTAAATTCCATATGGCGGTCCATCGCAAGACCGTCTCTTCCAAGAAATGGTCCAAGGCTGACCGCTACTTCGTTCCAAAAAACGTGAGTTGAAGAAACGTGGAAAACTTGGATTTTTCCCATTTTAATCCCTATGATTCGAAGTTACCTGGCGTATGAACTAAGTCTAGGACTCTTGGGGATCGATCCTACCCCATATTAGAACTCCTAGTTGGATCTAAATCCTCAAACCCAAGGCCAACTCTATAAATAGAGCCCAGATTCGACCTGCGCGAACCCTTGATTTGGCTCGCGTATTTCGAAGGTAAGGAGACATTTTCTCAGGTTAGTTCTATAAAATAATTTGTTCTTAATTTTATCTAACATCTCTCCAAATCTCGTGCTAGGAGGTCAAGCCGTTGAGAGCTCGAAGTTGATGTTTCTCTACAGTCTGCACAGAAAATAGTGTGTCCGTCCAAGGAAGATCTGAAGGATAGAAGCCCTAATCGAGGTAATCTCGTGTCCATCCTTTAGAATGAGTTATTCTCCTTCATATCTCCTACCTACCCTCCAAATTTCATGAATTTCGGTCAAGGGATTAAAGAGTTAGAAGGCCAGGAAATCGTTGGTTCCACGCAAGACACGCAGGAGCCAACTTCCAGCAACAAATTTGAAGTTTAGAGTCTTACCCAGAGGTAGGTTATCTCGGGGTTGGCACAAACATCAAGTTAGGAATAAAAGTCCTCTTATTACATTTGGTTTAATGCTTCCTACATGTCATATTTTACGTTTTACCATGACTGTGCATTCAATTTATTTCTGCATGCATATCCCTGAACCTTAATAGAAAAGATGAATACTTTGGCTTAATCCATGCAACCCATGCATCTCCCTCGTTTAATTATGTTCCATCATGCTTTATCTTTCAGTTTTATATAATTTTCATGCATCTATTACCATAGAATAGGCCTGTGCTTCAGTTTTTAACTCTGTCTGCTACAGGATATAAACGGTCTCATAGAGACCGCTATCATCATATAGCGGTTCTCAATAGACTGCTAACTCACAAAAACGGTCCTCTGTTGACCGCCTTCTAGTTTCTGTTTTCTGCACTTTGTTAACTCTAAACAAAATGTAGAATTGCCCTAATAATTATATGTTAAGCCTAGGTAAATATGTTTTATTCCTAGTTTTGACTTTATATTCATGATTATGGTTATATTGTGCATCGACCATAATAGGCTTTATGCTTTTCATGATTCATAAACTTATTTTAATCTTATGCTAATTTCATGCCAAAACCATATAGTTTTGTATTAAAGATATATTTCATGTGCTTTATGGACTTGTTTTATAGATGATTTGGATCGTTGTTTCTCACGATTTCACTCTCATCTTAAGTCTTTCTTAAGTACATGGTGTAGATCGGATTAAAAATCCTCACTTAGGAATGAAAAATAACATGCATAAGATGTGTATAAGAAATGCATAAGATGCAATAAAAATAGCACGAGGTGCTAAGGGGAGTTGTGATGGCCAGAGGAATTACCTCAATAAGAAGAAAAAGAGATCGCGTGTACCTGGTGGAAATTGGGATGCGGGATGGATGTGGATTTCTTCCTCCAACTTCAATCGGCCGGCCGATGAAGTGGGTCTTCTTAGTTGATTACCTTGCAAAACAAACAATGAAGAAACAAGCAAAGGGAGAGGGATCAGCCAAAGTGCTATAGTATCAATCAAGAACTAACATAAAATGATGAAAAGACATCAACGCACACACCTCTTTTTTTGATTTCTTTTAAACCCCTAGAGAAGAACTAGGGAAAGGATGTGATATGATATGATATTTAATGCAATAAGAAAACTAATGGTGTGATGACAATGATGGAACTCAAATAAAATAAGCACGATATAGCCCTGCTCTCCCTGACGAGAGTGAAGGGAAACCGTGAAGACGTTGGGTGGATGCAGAAGACACCAGGATGCAGCAGGATGAAGCCCGATCGGATGCAGAGGATGCCAATATGCAGCAGGATGAAGTGCAAAGAGGGGGAGGTTCTGCTTGCAATTGTGACGTTATGGGTTCAAGGAGTTCAACCTCTAATACGCCAACCTCTAATACGTCAACCTCTAACACGATCGATTGGGACTTCAATTTATAGCCTCAATCGGATGAGATCAAACAAGGTAAGATAGGAACGGGCAATGAGGCATTTAGGGAAGGATCAAGATCGAGCAAGAGTCCCATGGATAGCAGGGAACTGTGAGGGAAAGATGGAAAAAAGAAGGACTCTGGTGTAAAACACGACTTAGGACAGGGCGTCGATTTAAGAATTGACGACCTCCACAGAGGCGTTTCTTGAAACACGACCTAGGAACGGTCGTTTCTTCCTGGATTTATATTTAGAAATAAAACTTCCTTTGTTTAAAAACTGAGAGAACACGCCTGAGATAACGGCGTTTATTAAAAACACGCCCTGAAGAAGGGCGTTACTCACAAAATGCTTTTTACTTAGTTTTATCTTAAAACGGATAATTCCAGGAATTGACGCCTCCACCTAAGGTCGTCCTTTCTTTGAAAACGCCCTACGACAGGTCGTTACTTTGAAAAATAACGCCCTTCTTCAGGTCGTGAATCACGAAAATGTAGAAAAAAATGCATAAACTCACAAAAATAGAAAAAACTTCATTTTATGGGAATATTGAAGTCCACTTGGGGTGTTGTATATAATGACATGAGATTTGATCAACATAACGTCAATTTTGGCGTGTCTACAGCTGCCCCGCTTTGGCGTCTGCTTTGCAAGGGAGTGAGACAGAAATGGAATGGAGTGTAATGGAAGGAATGAAGTGGAACGAACTGATAAGGAGACGCCAAGGTGTGATGTGACATGCCTCAGACACTAAGCATTTGAAATCTTTCCAAGATTCTGAGTGAAACAACTCTGAGTGGTTCCAAGGAAACATCGATTTGTTGGATAAAAAGGAGGTTAAACTAAGTAAATAAAGGGTGTGCGCGCGGGCACGACAGGGAAAGACCATTGGAGAGCGAATACCAGCCAACGTGGATGTGCTACAACCAAGGTAAATTTTGCAGAAAAGTGAAGAGAATTGGGATAGAGATCCAACAAAAGGGACACTTTCAAGGAATCAGCCTGAACGGCTTCAAATAGAACGAAGTACTTGATTTGAAGTGGAATATCTCATGTTAACTCAATCAAGAGCGAGTGAACTTCATTATTGCCATAATATGAAGATTTTCAGCATGAAACTCAAAGTCCTATATGATGCATGCTGGGCTAAAAGAAAAGATTAAACAAACAAAATAGAAAATAATCAAGGATAATATTGCTAAGCTGTTTAGATCTGGTCAAGAATCCACATCTCTGAGCTAACACTAAGCCGAAGCCCGTTTATCCGCGCATCAACTCAGAAAGCGGAACCATCGTCCCAAGCCTTTAACAACTCAACGGCCTATCCGTGTGGTCAAGACTCTCCTGAAATCGTCATCGTTTTTGATGAAGGGGAACTCAAATTTCAGGTTCATCAGAACCACAAGGTCCTTGTCATACTATAATAGTGTAGATATCCTATAATAACAATGCTTACAAGGAATAGATACAAGGCGGCACGATGTTACTCCAGGAGTGGTTCAAACGCCTCGAATCCTGCAAACTTCTGTACTGGAAACTTATTAGCCTTCATCCATCAATTCAGAACATGACAAGAACATAAGTGCTTAATCATAAACAACTTCACCAAAATAATAGCACTTAGATTCATTAAAGCATGGGAAGGACAAAATATGGGAGCCAATAAAACACGCCTAAGAATAGGGCGTTAACAGTGTAAAAGGCGCCTGACCATAGGTCGTTAATCTTTAAAACACGCCCTACTCAAAGGCGTAATCCGGAACGGGAGCTTAGAAGGAGACGCCCCAGGTTAGGGCGTTACATAAAACACGACCACATGACAGGTCGTCAAATCAAAAATAAATGCCCTTACACAAGGCGTTAATTCAACACGAACCTCCGTTTCTAAACCAAGAACACAGTCCTTAATCCAACCAAACTTCTATCTTCGGGACTCTTTAGGACTCTTCAAATCCTTATAAAAAGGAAGGCTTTCTTCAACACCCCATCAGAACCTCCTTGCGCAACCAAATCGCTTCTTTTCCTTCTTTTTTCTGTTTCTGTCCTTCTTCATCTACAGACCTCTGTACGAGCTTCTTCTGCAAAATCAAGCAATGGACCGGGTGATGAAGAAACCTAGGCTTTCTACTCCCAGAATCACTGAAATACAAGGGCACATAAACAATCGAATTGCTTTGAACCAGGTAAGCTATTCCTCTGTTATTTGTTTCTGTACTGTGCTTTTTCTTTTCTTTTGTTCCGCCGAACTCCCCTTTCATATGCTCATGTTTGTCACTGCATGTGTTATGTTCTCTTCTCACAGGATTACCCAACCCTTCCAGGAGCTAGAAGATACATAAAAGTCAAGTGGTTGCCCCTCATCCTCTCCAAATTCTCTTCAGATATGAGGGTATATGTAGCTAGATGGCATCTCTTAGGATTGATAACCCATGCCAAGCACTATAACCAAATCCATCTTGATTGGGGTGCCATGGGAGCATTGATTGAAACATGGCATCCTTCCACCCTTACTTTCTTATTTTCCACATTTGAAGCCACCCTCTTGATGGAGGAAGTAGAGATGATCTTGGGTTTGAAAAGAATGAAACAAGGAGAAGAAGAGCACATGGCCAACATGCCAAGACCTATCTCATCTCATGAACTCTTAACCAGCCTTATACCTAGCCCAAACCTAGTGAATCAAATCAAAACCACCAAGGGAATCAACCTCTTGAAGCTAGCTTCATGGGTATACAAAAGAGCCGATCAAGCCAAGGAAGTGGAGGAGATAGAAAGAATAACAAAAGCCTTCGTGGTGTGCATAGCAGGCGCACTACTGTTTCCATCCACGGAGGACTTCCTTGAAGAGAGTCAAATAAGCGCAGTGGTGAGCTTATGGGAAGGCGAAAGAGTTGGGCCGGCCATACTAGCTTACCTTTACAGCGGGCTCACATCGGCGGCCATGGGGCGGCCCATATACGGCTGTATGCTAGCCTTCTCAAGTTGGGTGGACCTTCATTTTAAATTTGATCCATGCAATGAAGCCCAACAATCGTCACGGATCTTCTCCAAAAGTCCGCTTTCTTACATCGCCGGCTCGTTGGGAATAAGCAATAGGGTGACGAACCGCATTCCTCAAATCAAGAAAAGGGTGGAGTGGAGAGATCACCTCAAGGTAATGCCAAAAACCCTCTTTACTTGTGCTCCGGGAATACTCAAAATGCAGGGTCTTCGCGCAAGATTCTCCATTGGCACGGACCTTCGTCTTATTGGCGCATCCGAGCTTGTCTTGTACAATGCACACCGGTGCCTTCCTCAGCTCGGGCTCCCAAGGCAAATACTAGAAGACATCTCCCATCTTCCTTCAATCAAATCAAGGGATCTAGGCAGTAATGAAGATGGAGAAGAGACAATCACCATTCAAGCTCTGTGGAAACTAAGCAAGCTCCATCAACCTGTAGAAGACTTGGATGAAGACAAGGAACAGTGGAAAAGTTATGTAATCTCATTGAGGAAGTTAAGGCCAAAAGTGGCTCATCAGACATTGTAGTTCCTTCTTCAAAATAATAAATATTTTTGATTGAGCCAAATATGACTGTGATTATGATCAAAATCTTCCAAAACCCGTGTTTCTGTTGCAAATAACGCCTCAACTAAAGGCGCGAAATCAATAAATAACGCCTTACCTCAAGGCGCTTCCCCCGGCCCATCGTCAACAATTGACGCCTGAAGCAGTGGGCGTGACTTTAAATAACGACTTTAAGCAAGGCGTGACTATTTTCAAACCCCGAAAAATATAATCGTTGAATCATCAAAATAACGCCTTTTCCATAGTCACTTCTAAATAATAACACGCCCTCGACAGAGGCGTTATTTCAAGCCAGCAATGATGACTTTCATCACATCAATCAACGCCCATTCAATGCGTCTGACGACGGTTATTGTTCCCCATGCAAAACAAATTAACGCCCTAATAAAAGTCGTCACTTTTCAGAAAACGTCCAACGAATGGACGTGAATACCATTAAAAATGCCTTTCTCAAGGGCGTGTCTCAGTTTCGAAACCCAAAAGCCATCGGCCCCCTTTCTTCTTCTTCCGTCCGTTCATTTGGCCCCTCATCTCTACAAACCCTAACCGAAAACACCTCTCTCCATCTCCCTTCTCTCTCATTCTCTCAATCATTCTCTCAAACTCCCTCCCCCTAAACCCTAACCATGGCCAAACGCCAAAGAGTTAGCGCCCCTGATGTGGTCGATCTCGACGCCGCCCACGCCCAAGAAGAGGAAATCTCCGTGGAGGAGCTTGCCGTCGTGGCCTTTGAGGAGGAGCCGGTGGTGGCCGGCGGTGACGAGGCCGAAGGAGCAACGGGCGAAGCAATAGAAGAAACAGCAGAAGGTGGAGACGGTGGAGAAGAAGGGGAAGAAGGAGAAGAAGAAGAAGGCGGACCGCCACGCACGGCGGCGGTCGCTCCCCGGGGTCAACTCCGGTGACCCAGACAGCCACTGCCTCGACCACAACCCCAGAAGCACAAGAAGGTAGGTTCCCTTCCCCAATTCCCATTTTTTTTATTTTATCTTCATTTTATTTTTTTTATTTCCCCTGATTTCCATAGCCTTCGGGCACGAACCTGCAACTCAGAAAAGACACGCCTCCTGTGGGGGCGTTACTCACAAACGAAACGCCCTGACCCATGGCGTTTATTCCTTTTATTTTCTGAAAATTAATTGATCTTTATGAAACACGCCCTGCAGCATGTCGTTTCTTAAAACTTATGATTTTTTCATTAATTCCATGCCCATTAAACAATTTTCAAAGAAATTTTCATGAATTATTTCGCATGCCGTCGGTTATTTGATTTTCTGCTAAATTAAGAAACCCACGCCCTCCAGTAGGGCGTTAATTCAACAAGAGACGCCCAAACCAGAGGGCGTCGCTTCAATCATTAACGATTTAAAATTAACAACCCTTAACAAAACGCCCTACCGCAGGGCGTTAATTCAAAAGAAACGCCCAACACGGAGGCGTGATAAAGATGAACAACGCCCTTATCCAGGACGTTACATTAAGGTACACTTAGAAAAAAACGCCCCCCACAGGGGCGTGAATTTATCAAGAAACGACCTGAGGGTGGCCGTGAATTCCAAAAACATTAAAATTCAATATCAGGCTGATCCAAATGTAATTCCACATGAACAATTAAGCAAAATAATTCTCTTTTAATGCATGCAGGGGTTGATGAGGACTCGTATCTCATGGGTCATGGTCTGGGCAGCATACCAGGGTCTCCCCGACTTTCAGAGGGTTAGGGTAGAGGCCATGGGGTTTGGGGCTTTTCTATCCATTGAGCCTTTTAGACCTGACCTAGCACTGATCCAGGTTCTGAGGGAGAGATGGGATAGGGTTAGCCGGACTTTTCTGATGCCCTGGGGGCATATGGTTCCTAGTTTAGAGGATGTAGCCAGGATCACAGGTTTGCGGGTAGATGGTGAGGCCGTGAGTGGGTTCACATATTCTGACTATACGGAGATGGCCCAGAGGTTACTAGGGCTTGATATGGTCTATGTGGTACCTAGCGAGTGCAGGACCATCTTCCGTACAGACCTGACTACGGTGATGGGTCTGGGAGATGCCAGGCATAGGTCGGGGGAGACCTTAGGTGAGTTTGTACAGAGGCTGACTGACGGGGTGAGAGCGGCATGCTGCCAGGACCCGACTGACCATGAGAGAGCGGACCGAGACCTGAGGAGGTTCCTGCTGCTGCTGCTCGGGAGATTGTTGCTGGGGACGAAAGCCGACGTCATCAACTGCCGCTTCCTGGGCATCCTCGAGGATCTGGAGACAGTTGGCACGTATGCTTGGGGGGCGGCCTTGCTGGCACATTTGATAGCCGATCTGTCCACGGGGACAGGTCGTGAGACGACCGTCAGTGGCTTCTCACCTCTTCTTCAGGTATGCAATTTCTCATTTTTATATCTTTTCCTTTATTATGATGCATGTGAATGCCGTACTAATGCAATGCATGGGTGCAGGTGTGGAGCCACCTATACATGCCGATGGGGCGCGTTGACCCACGGCCAGGAGCTGAGGGATCCTTCCCTCTGGCGCGACGCTGGTTGCCAGTCGTCTTCGGTGCCCCACTCGACTACGAGTTGTGGGTTCTACAGAGAGAGTTCCGCGACTTCCCTCCCTCGCTGGTATGTATGAATGAATGATATGCATTTTCTTTTTGTTGTGTTTATTTGAATTGATAATGATGAAATGATAATGACGCGTGTTCATGAATGCAGGTGCAGTGGAGGCCATATGAGGGGATGACAGATGAGGGCCAGCCTTGGGTCGTATCGGGGCGACCTCGCTTCGGGCGTGAGCTATGGCTACACTGCTTGAGCGAGATTGAGCCGTTACGGCTTCGGCTGGTGATGAGGACCCTGGGCCTGCCCCAGGAGTGGATTGAGGTCGGAGAACCTCGAGGGATTGGCAAGAAGACCCGCGGTCGCACCAAGACGACTGACTGGAGGGTACGTTTTGAGGAGCAGTACGCCGACTGGCAGCGTGGCGGGACCAGAGTCGTTTCCCACGCGACTGACAGCTCCGAGTACCTCCGGCGTTACTGGGAGGTTCACGCCGGCAGACCTCAGATGAAGGTCTTAGGGGTATGTATATGCAATTATTTCTAAATGCCGATGCTTATACATGCATATTATGCAACTAATATGTGATGAATGCAGGATGCGCGAGATATAGCGGCCATGGATGCCCAGGCCCATCTACACGGCCTAGAGGACCAGCTGGCCGCCACACGAGCAGACCTGGAGACCCTGGTGAGTGTTTAAATTATTCCTATATGCAAATGAATTTTTTTTTTGAATTAATGATTAGCCACTGACGGTTTTGAATGAATGCAGCGTGCCCAGCAGGGAGCAGTGAGGAGAGATCCGGGGGAGGCCTCCAGCTCGAGGGGGCCTAGTGCAGAGGTGACTGCACTGACAGAGCAGCTGGCCGGTGCGATAGCGCGAGCCGAGGCGGCGGAGCGCGAGCCGAGGCGGCGGAGCGCGACCTTGCTTCACGGGTAAATTCTGAACTCAAAACCTCATTTTAAATAATGATTAGATATAAATTGTGCACTGATGAAATTTGTTTTGCAGGCCGAGGAGCTCCGAGCAACCATGACCTGTGTGGATGAGGGCTTCCGCTTGACGAACTCTCAGGTGCGTGATCTACCTTCAGTAACATGTTGTTATTTCATTTCATGAATTATTGAACTATGGAACTGATGATTTGTTTACCTGTTTGTAGGCCGTTCAGCTACAGGCGATACGTACCGAGTTGTCGATCCGCGATCAGTGGATCGTGGAGCTTCAGAGGGCCTTGAGGCGACGAGAGGAGCTGCCTCAGGACGTGGTCGAGCTGCGAGTTACCCTGGAGCTGGAGAGGAGGGAGCGTGCTCGGGAGCGCGAGGAGCTCCGAGCGGACCTCGTCCGGGAGCGCGAGGAGCGTACTCGCGAGCGTGAGGAGCACCGGGCGGACCTTGCCCGTCACCAGGAGGTAGCTGGAGCGCGGGAGCGAGAGCTGGCAATCTTGAGGACTCAGCTGGTCCTTTCCCAGGAGCGACAGCGAGTGTCCGAGGAGCGCTTGCAGCGAGGCCGGGAGCGAGCACGGGCTGCGGGGTATTCCTTCACCAGCTCCACCTTCGTGGCGGGTTCCTCCCTCCGAGAGAGGAGCGAGGCAGGGGGACACGTTCAGGTTCCGGTTTCTTCACGGGGGCCCATGCCTCCTCCACCAGCGCCAGCTCGAGACGGTGAGGAGGAGGTTGAGAGCAGGAGAGTAGAGGAGGGTGGAGACGAGAGCTGAGAGTTTTGTACTTGTACTCCTCCACCTTCACACCTGTACATGATAGATATGATGATATATATATATATGAGATTTGAGCTTTGTTACCTGAGCACTTGTGTGGTTGTGGCCTTGTGTTCGTGTACTTGTTCCTTTCCACGTTCTTCGTGTTTATTTTTGCTTTACCCTGTATCTGCAGCTGCGGTTCTCACTTGAACAAACAGGTTAATTCATCTGTTCGACTTGCCCCCTTGCCCGGTGAGCAAGGGGTGTAAATATTTTGACCTTAATAATGGGTCAAGGGGCCAAGCCTTTAATCAAATAAGGCAAAATGAAATAATCAAAACTGGGGGATGCCTCATGCACTCACACATATGCAAACAATAATTTAAAAGATGTCCAGGCAAGAGTGTAGTTCATGCAATATGAAGAATTTATCTTAGTTCTTTTTAGTATATATATATTTTTTTGAGGTTTTCTGAAAAACACGCCTTAGATTAGGTCGTTACTATCCCAAAAGACGCCCTCGGAGACGGCGTGACTATGAAAAGATTTATGAATTTTGTTGAGAAAACGTCCTTCCCAGAGGCGTTATTTCTTAAAGAAACGACTGTAAACGAGGCGTGAATTAACATGAACGCGCCTTGAACAAAGGCGTTAATTTTATTCCTCCCAAATTGGGCTGATAAAGAGATTAAGGCTGTGGGCCCTACTTGGTCATCATCTAAGATCCATTAACCTTTCTTGAATAATCAAAAGGGGAATTGGCGTGCATATGGTTGAACTTATACACAAGATTTCGTACAGTGCATTCTCTTCAGTTTGTCTCGACCATTCTGCTGGTTCATGACTTTTCCAAAATAAAAGAGGAGATATGAGGAAGCCCACAAAAGATTTAAAGATGCCTGAGGCAAAGCTACCTCTCCTACCCTATGCCTGTTGGGGTTCGGTCTTCGGCGTAGGGACGCTTTGTTGCCTTTTTGCCTCTTTTCACATTGCATGCATACGCCCAAGGTTTTCCTTGCGGGGACTTCGCCCTCTTGACATGCTTTTCTTTTCACCATTTGACTTTTACTTTGGAATTGATTTGCATTGAATAGATTTGAACTGATGAACAACCTAATTGTACTTGGGCTTTTGTGGCATTTGTTCCCTTTTGGGCCCTGACTTCCTCCTACTAGGGCGGCGGATAGGCTTGGCGTGTCTACCTCAAGACCTCCCTTCCTCCCTTGTGGGCCGAAGAAGAAAAAGAATGGATATGGTCTTTCGCCTTTGGTCCGGTTTTGACTTTCCATCAGATTTTGCACTGCTTGAGCTCAAGAGTAAAGTGTGTAGTGTGTGCGGGGTCAACTCCCATTTTAAATTAGCAAGACTGATGAATGGATTCTGAATTTTGACCTTTCGGACCGTGGACCTTTGCATGTCATGTCAGCCCAAAAGGAGAACCATGTTTTGATTTTGAAAATATTCGATTTTTTTTGATTATTTGGGAGATTTCTATTTTCTTTGGACTTTTTGTGAAGTTTTCAATCTTTGTTTGGATTTTTGTTCAGGGGTGATATTTCTTGAGATACAAACCGTTCCATGGGTGAGTTAATTCTTCGCCTCCAGCATTAACCAGTTTATAAGCATTGCCAGGATAAACATCTTTTATGATGAACGGCCCTTCCCAATTGGGTTGGAGCTTTGAACGAGGGCCACCGGGTTTTACAAAAATTCTTTTGATTACCATTTCACCGACCTTAAATTTTCTTTCAATTACCTTCTTTTGATAAAAACGTGAGAGCCTGTTTTGATAAACGCGCGCATGTTCAGCGGCGACCAGACGCTTCTCGTCAAGGAGTTCCAACTGGGCGAGGAGTGAATCACGACGCTCATCGATAGAGAGCTCCTTGTCCAATTGTACTCGCAGAGAGGGGATAAGAATCTCATAAGGGACTACGGCCTCCATTCCATAAGTAAGGGCGAAAGGAGTTTGCCCAGTGGGGGTTCGAATGGAAGTGCGGTAGGCCCAAAGAGCTTCAACCAGCTTGTCTGGCCAGTCCGAAAATTTATTAGCCTCACACGTCTTCTTAACAATTTTGATCAAGGTTTTATTAGTGGCCTATGCTTGGCCATTGCCCTGCGGATAATAGGGAGAAGAATGATGCAATGCAATGTTATACCTGTTGCAGAGATCCTTGAGATCTTGAGAGATAAATTGAGGTCCATTGTCGGTGACGATGGTATTCGGGATCCCGAACCTCGTGATGATGTTCTTCATGATAAACTTGCAGACGGTTGCCGCTTTAATTTCCACATAGGCTTCTGCTTCCGCCCACTTGGTGAAGTACTCCGTTGCCGTGAGGATGAATGATTTTTGCTTGGTCAGGAGGTTCGAGTCACCAAGAGGTCCGATGATATCAAAAGCCCACATGGAAAAAGGCCATGGGGAGGACGTAGGATGGAGTGAAGAAGCAGGAGAATGAATCTTGTCGGCGTGCAGTTGGCACTTAACACACCTACAAACGTAGATAGAGCAATCCTCTTCTAGAGTGGGCCAATAGAACCCTAGTCTAAGAATCTTCTTAGCTAGCATCTGGCTGTTCACATGACCACCACACACACCAGAATGCGCCTCCTCCACAACTTTCCAAGATTCATCATCATCGAGGCATCTCAATAAAACACCGGTGAGCCCTCTTCTGTAGAGCACACCTCCGACCAAAGTGTAACGTTGAGCCACTCTTCTTATTGCTTTCTTTTCTTCTGTGGTGGCTTCCCCGGGATAAGACTGATCATTACAGTACTTGGCAATCTCATAATACCAAGGCTTTTCTTCGTCAGCCAACTCTTCTTGCCAATCCAATAGCATGACCTCTTTGCCTTCAAGAGCTTCTTTCCGTCTAATCTTCTCAAGCACCTGATCCCTAATATCAAGAAAAGCACGATCCCTAATAGCTGGAGTATCACGCTGATGAATCAGGGGGACATGAAAATCACGCTCAGGAGGGAAAACTAAAGCGGAAGCTAAAGAAGCAAGTGCGTCAGCCAAGATGTTCTGGCTACGCGGGACATGAACGAAGATCAATTTAGTGAAGAGTTTGGCGTAAGCTGAAGCGAGTTCCTGGTAGGGCTTGAGCTTGGGATTGATGGTGCGACACTTGACCAACACTTGGCGTAGAATAAGCTGACTGTCACCGACAATTCGCAAATGAGTGACACCATATTGATGAGCGGTTTTAAGACCGGCCAAAAGAGCTTCATACTCGGCTATGTTATTGGTGACGGGAAAAGTGAGCCGAGCAGCAAATGGAATGGTGACCCCTTCGGGTGTTAAAAGAACCATGCTGATCCCTCTTCCTTGAGAATTAAGGGCTCCATCAAAATGTAATGTCCACATAGGATCGTGGGGTTGGTTAATGGACATTAATTCTTCATCTGGGAACTCTGAATTGACAGGATCAAAGCGGGGGAGAGGGTGGTGAGCAAGATGCTCGGCAATGGCATAACCTTTGATAGCTTTTTGCTGAATGTAAGTGATGTCAAATTGAGAAAGGAAGCTTTGCCAGCGTGCTAATCGATCAGTGAGGACCGATTTTTCAAGGAGGAACTTGATTGGATTCATGCGAGCAATGAGGTGAACCTCGTGAGCTAGGAAATAGTGTTTTAGCTTCTGAACTACCCAAACCAAAGCTGCACAAGTCTTCTCCATGGCTGAGTACCTCTGCTCACAGGGGTTGAGAAGTTTAGACAAGTAGTATGCTGCCCTCTCCTTACCTTCCTCATCCACTTGAGCTAAGACAGCACCTACGGAGTCATCCAGGACCGAAACATAGAGAATAAGTGGCTTGCCTGGAATTGGCGGCCTCAGGACAGGAGGATTGACCAAATAATCCTTCAATCCGTCAAAGGCTGCCTGACATTTATCATCCCAATTAAACTTGACTCCCGGCTTAGTAAGCTTGTAGAACGGCCTACACCTCTGCGAGTGCTGGGAGACGAAGCGGCGAATGAATTGCAACCTCCCTATTAGTCCTCGAACTTCCTTCAAATTCCTGGGAGGAGGCATATCTCTGATGGCCTTTGCCTTATTGGGATCAACTTCAATTCCCCTCTTACTAACAATGAAACCAAGCAATTTCCCTGAAGAAACGCCAAATACGCACTTCTTGGGGTTCATTTTCAAATGAAATTCTCGGGATCTCTGCAAAACCTTAGCCAGAACCCCAGGATGCTCAATCCTTGTCCTTGACTTCACAACCAGGTCATCTACATACACCTCAATATAAATGTGAATCATGTCATGAAAAATTGCCATCATAGCCCTTTGATAAGTGGCTCCAGCATTCTTAAGTCCAAAGGGCATGACCACATAACAATATGTGCCCCATGGTGTAGTGAATGAAGTTTTCTCTTGATCTTCTTCAGCCAGGCGAATCTGATTATAGCCTGAAAAGCCATCCATAAAAGAAAGAGTCTCAAATCCTGCCGTGTTGTCGATCAACACATCAATATGAGGGAGGGGGAAGTCATCTTTAGGACACGCCCGGTTGAGGTCCCGGAAATCTATACAAATCCAAACTTTTCCATCTTTCTTCATAACCGGGACAATGTTAGCCACCCAATTGGGATAAAGGACGACTCTAACGAATCTAGCCTTGTGGAGTTTATCGACCTCTTCCTTCATTTTCAAAGCCATACTAGGGTGGAAACGCCTCAACCGTTGTTTTACCGGGACAGACCCTGGCTTAAGTGTAAGGCGATGTTCAACGAGCGCAGGATCTAATCCCGGCATATCTTCATAATTCCAAGCAAACGTGTCCTTGTATTCTTGAAGAACTAAAATGAGCGCCTCCTCTTCGGAGGGCGGCAAATTCTTACTTATGAGGACAATCCTAGGGTCTTCCTCGGTACCCAGATTGATTTCTTTGGTGGGTTCTTCTACGGAGGCTGATGGTTCGTCGAATCTTCTTATACCACTAGCAAAAGCATCAGCCTCGTCCTCATATTCTTCATAATTTTCATCCCCCTCTTCAATAGGGTCTTCATCATTCATGATTTCATAAACGCCCAAACCCTCATAAGAAGCAACAGAATCCTCATATTCTAACTCTGGCAGGATAATTGGATCTTCCACAAACTCAGGGAGGGCTAAACAAGCTTGGCATCTGATGGCCAATTCCAACAAAAATCTGCGAGGAATCTGCTTACCCTTGGCCTTCTTGTGTGAATTTACCCCATGATTTTTATTAGAAGAAGAGGAAGAAGAGGAGGAAGAGCAACTAGCTTGATTAGAAAGGAAAGAAGGAGGTGAAAAAGTGGATACAGGAGGTGATACAGAGGAGGACCCCTCGCCGGAGGGGGAGAAAAGACTTACCAAGGAATCTTGGAAGAGCGGCCCCTGGATCGGGACGCACTCGGGAGAAAAATAGGAGGTTTCCTCAACAGAAATGGAGGATTGGAAAGTTGGGAAATCGGCGTTTTTTTTTTCATTTTTATCTTTTTCGTCGTTTTTATTTTCTTTTTCAAGTAAAAAGCAATGCGAGGGGAGAATAGCGGGGTGAGCGGAAATTGCAAGATCAGAGAAAGCTTCAATTAATAATGGCCCGCGCGGGGGCGAGATGGAGAGTGTGGAGAATCGCTCGCGGAGCGAAGAAGGAATCGGGAGGGAAATCTGAATTGAATCAGGAGACAAGTTGATTATGAATGGTGGTGGTCGTGGCACGTGACCAAACCAACGGGAATACAAAGAAGCCAGCAAAGATGGATGCACAGAAGTGAGGGAAAAGAGGCCGGCCCACAGCCTGTCCACGGTAAAACCTTCCTCAAAGGGGACATCTGGCTCCCCAGTATCTGTGTAGTCACTTAGCAACTGTCTCTTATCTGTGATTGCGGCAGGCATTTCAATCAATTCTCGAATCAGTGGCGGCCATTCCGGATCTGTCGGCATGAACAGGCGGCTTAAAGAAAAAGTGATGTCATTCATGTCGAACCACCTGTACCAATCGCCGGATCGTCCATTTTCCTTCTTTTGTCCGGCCTTAAAGACTCCAGGGCTTTATAAGTGGCCAGTGGGGCAATGTGCCGAGCAAACTGTCTGGCGTGAACATCCTGACAATCTAGCAATGAAGTAATTACTGTAGTCTGCTCATTATTTTGAATGCCACTGGTAACAAAATGTGTCTTTAATGTCCAGGTGAGCGGCTGGCGATCTGGCTTGAACGTAGAAGTCATAAATGCCCATGGTTCTTCTTTATTTTTGCCAGGCCCTTTATAGCCCAAACCGCCTCGTACAAGTAGTTTCTGTGGCTTGATGGGCCTAACCCTGCCCTGACATTTTGCGCCTAGGCCCTTGCCGTCTTGATACCCCATTTTCAACAGAATGTTCCAGCCAGGGGTGTTAATCATATTCTTTTTCTTCTTCCCCTTGGAAGGTAGGGGCGTCATGGCAACTGTGGTGACGGTCTCAGATGGCCTCGGTTGCGGACGGGGGACGTCCAGCACAGACAGAAGTGGCTTGCTGGCTGGCCAAATGGAAGGAACTGATGAAGCTGCATGAATATCTTCCTCTGGCAGGATAGGCATACTGGTCACCTTGATAATGCGGCCCTTGTGGGGGAATTTAATACACTGATGATTTGTAGATGGCACCGCATCAAGCTGCTGTATGTAGGGGCGACCCAGAATGCCATTAAAGGTCGGGTCCATGTCCAGAATATGAAAATCTGCTGTTATGGAAGCTGGACCCAGACTGACTTTTAAAGTGACCATGCCTAGAGGAGGTTTCTTGGTATTATCATAGGCAGTGACCGTTATAGTGGATGGCCGAATCTGATCTTTCGGAATACCGCACAACTTTAAAGTGCTCGGTGGTAACACATTGATGGAAGCCCCTGTATCCACCAAACACTGCTTGACAGCCACTTTGTTGATGTCGACCGTGATACAAAGAGCATATTTTCTTGCCTGAAGAGGCGCTAGTTCATGCTCATGGAAGGTGATTGCTGGCTGACTGCTAGTAGGTGTCAAGACTGTAATTATCTGTTCAACCGGAAGGTCCTCATTGACCATGACCTTCTGCAGGTATTCCTTTAATGCCAGCTGATGAGTGGTGGACCGTTTGATCAATTCAAGAATAGAAATCCTGGCGGGAGTGCGGTCCAAGTGCTTTAACAGATCATACTGAGTTCCTGGCACTGCATCTTGTTCCTGTTCCTGCTCTTGCGGCCCCTGCACGGGCCCTAGCTCTCTCTGTGGGAAAATACGGTGGAACATCCGTCCACTACGGAGCGGCGCCACGCCTTGACGCGCCTCTGTCGGGGCGGAAATGGGAGGAGGGTTGGAAGAAGACGAAGGAATGTCGGTAACAGAGACCCCGCTAGGGGATATCGAGGGGGAATTCAATAAAAGAGGTGCCCCCGTAGGAGGCGTAGGAGGAACTTTTGACGGAGATGCCCCCGCAGGAGGCGTGGGAGAAGGGAGAGATATCCGAATGCGAGGAGCATTGGCAGGTGGTGGAATAAGGAGAGATCGTGGCACAAAAGGTGGTCGCACTGATGGTGGAGGTATCCTTGCCGGTGGGGGAGTAGTGGTGGCGGGTGTTACCGGTACTGACGGAGAGCGAAGCAAGAACGACCTGGATGGCGCGGGTGTGGGATTGGTGATGGATGAAGGAGTGGCAGGTTGCGGGGGTGGTAAGTGGTTAAGAAGAGAGCGAGCCGGCAAGGCCGTGGAATTGGTGGTGGTAGATGGGTTGACGGGGCGTAAAAGAGAACGTCCCGATAGGAGACTAAAAGAAGAAGGAGGAATGCGCAAAAGGCGCGGAGTTTGATTTTGGTTTGGATCATGGTGAAATGCCCCGACAGAGGCGTTTTCTTCGTGCCATCCCTGCCCTCTCTCCACCTCGTAGAGAGACGTGACAGGGTTCACGTGTTGATTAGGAGCGTGCTCCGGTAATGGATTACGGACGATCCCCATATCCTGCTGGGGTGCTGGAGCTTGCTGTGGCTGAACTTGCTGCGGAGCTGGCTGCTGTTGTTGCTGATTTTGCTGTTGCCGAGGAGGCCTTCTTTCTTTCATGGTGGCGATGACTTGCCTCATTTCATCCCAATTAATGCCCCCCTGGTCATTCAAATCATAAATGTGATCTCTGAAATGGAAACAACGATCAAGGTTGTGACCAGGGGCGCGGTGAAATGCACAGTAACGGGATGTGTCAACATTGTCGGGCCACACCGTTCTTTCTTTTGGTAAGACGAGCAGGTTGGCGGCCATCAAAGCATTAAAAATGTCAGGGAGACTCTCTGGGAGTGGCGGATAATGGGCCCTCTTGGGGCCAAGTGGTGGTCTCCGTTGTTGCTGGCCATAGTTGGTGGGTGGAGGGACCTGATGGTATTGCGGCGGTGCTGGAGGGTCAGTGCGAGGCGCTTGGCTCGGTGATGGAGCAAAAGAGGGTTGGGGTGCGAAGTGGCGTTGTGGAGCGGAGGCAAAATGGGGGTTTTGCTGTGGAGTTGGCGGAGGTCGTGGGTTTGACTGGTGGTGGGGGTGGCCAACTACGCCAACCTGCTCGTTTGTGACAGTGCCGTCAGTCGTGGGCCCACTATTGACATTTGTATTCTTTTTAAATAGCCGAGGCTTCGGCTCAAACATGCCCATGATGGGCGAATCCTTCATTTGTGTTTGTATATAACGAGCTCTTTCATAGAGCTCTTCCATAGTTGTCAGCCGATTCATGGCCAAAATATGCCGGAATTGAGGAGTTGCGTTAGAAATAACCATTTTCACTTGCTCCTGTTCTGACAATGTGTCCTTCAATTTCTCGGCCATAGACCGCCACCTATCAGCAAATACAATGAAGTCCTCCTCGGGCTTCATTTTCTCAGCGACCAGATCTGTAACAGAAAGGGAAGGTCCCACCCGGTCTCTGTACTTTTGCAAGAATTTTCTTTGGATAACATCAAAATCGCCGGCATCAGCTGGCTCCAGAGAATAAAACCATTCGAGGGCGGGTCCCTCAAGAGATCTCCTGAACAGATAGGCCAGGGAGGCCTTATTGTCTTGCCAGAAAGAAGTCTCATATCGGAAATCCTTTAAATGAATGAATGGGTTACCGGTTCCATTATATCGCCGAAAATGCGGCATCTCAGAAGGGGGTAAATGGAACACCGGCAACGTAGGAAGAGAAATTTCCGGAGCATTCTTAGTTGCCGTAACTTTCTTAAGCTGCTCCTCCATGCTGGCTAGCTT
This sequence comes from Amorphophallus konjac, assembly GCA_022559845.1. Taxonomy (NCBI): domain Eukaryota; kingdom Viridiplantae; phylum Streptophyta; class Magnoliopsida; order Alismatales; family Araceae; genus Amorphophallus; species Amorphophallus konjac. Next base: position 368,397,473 of record CM040123.1, read on the forward strand.
TTGAAGCAAGAGAGTGTTGGTATCGGGCTCGACTGGGGCCTGATTCTGAACAAAAGAATGCGGTATAGGCGCTCGTAGAATCCGAGGAGGTTGTGAAGATTGATGCCTAACCGCCGAATAGCTCGCCTGCTGGGCCGGCATGGCCGCAGTAGGCGTTTGTGGACGGGAGGAGGGGGAATGCAAGACCGCCTGGTCATTAGCAATCTGATGGCCACTCACGGCCGGAGGGGGATTAGAGGAAGATGAAAGGACGGATTTCCCCTTTAAAGCGGCCTGAATGGCTTGCCGCTGGGAGTCATCCAACTGGGAGAGAGCTTGGATCAAATCTGTGACGTTGATGGATGGGGAAGGGTTCCCCGAAGTATTGGAAGATGGAACTTGAGACGGAGGGTCCGCCTCATGAATAGTGGTATCAACCACATGAACTTGTGAGTAATGAGGATGAGGAGGGAGATAGTTTCCCTCATAATAAACTGAATCTTGGTAAGGGTCACCATATTGACCAAATATGTTCTCATCCTCATCATCATAAGAGTACCCGTTGCCTGACATGTTGATGGTTTTACCTGAACGGAGTTTCATTCTTAAGAGAGAGGATGTTTAATGAAGGAATTATCACAAAAAAGGCACTTTAATCAAAACACTTCAATCAAATCAACCCAACCAAGTTATGCAAACAATGTTGGAAAGCACGGCAGATTTTAATGTTTGGATGTTTTGAGATTAAAGTGGATTATTTGTGAATAGTTCACTCTTTTGCCAAATGAAACCTAGTTTGATCCGAGTGTGACTTCCGGGTCAACTAGATTTTCTCTCTCTTTACCAACGAATAGGATATCTAAACTCCGGGTACTTCGTGGGTACAACCAGCCCGGCGTCCGTGAGGGAATCCACGGGTGCGGGGACTTATGGAGGTCTTAGAAAAGGGATTTCCGGTCCAAAGAGACGGAATGCTCAATGGAGGGTTATCCCGATTCCAAGAAAGGTGTGTGGAATCCTAGGCTAGAGAGAGGAGGTCTCTCAACCAAAAAACCCACAAATATAACGATGCCAATATAAATCACAGCAATATATATCAAGGCAGATCAATATAACAAGCAATGAATCACGAATAAGGCAGTAAGAGGCTGCTGCGAAAACTCAGTAAAGACACGACCTGGAACAGGCCGTTACAAGCTCAGCAGGAAAAACACGACCTGAAGGGGGTCGCTAAAAAGACAAGAAACGGCAGCGTTGCTGTCGTAAAATTTTTGCGAGGGGTCACAGAGAGAAGCAAATCACGCCTTAGAGTTAGGCGTTTTCATGAAAGGACGCCTCCACGGGAGGGCGTCAAATGAATAATACACGCCCCAATGACAGGCGTCAAAACACAATAAAACGCCCTGGATGGGGGCGTGACTCCTCAGACAGTGCAAGACAGTATGAATAAAGCAGGGAAAATTGATGAAACGCCCTTATGACAGGCGCTTAAAATAAATGGCACGCCCTGTGGTGAGGCGTGAATTCGCAGACGATGCAATATAGCATAAATAAGTCAGAGAAAATTAATGAAACGCCTTAACGCCAGGCGCTAACAAACAATGACACGCCCTAGGATGGGGCGTGAATTCTCAGACAAAAATAAGTAAACGCAAGAGCGACAGGAGATATGCAAAAGACGCCCAAAGCAGGAGGCGTTAATCAAATAAAAACACGCCCTTGAAATGGGCGTGAAATCCAAATACGCCCTCGTGGAAGGCGTTACTAAGCAAAAATTGACTGATCCGGGAAGTGTGCAGGGTGCACAGTGGAGGATGCCCGAGGGGCACAAGGGAAAGGGTACCGAGGGTACCAAAGGGAAAGGGCACGCGAGGGTGCCTAAGGGGAAAGGACACACGAGGGTGTCAAGGGGAAAGGGCACGCGAGGGTGCCAAAGGAGATGGTAATCAGTAAAGAAAACAGTGGTTGTCCCACCGTGATCGCCAATTTGTAGATCGGATTAAAAATCCTCACTTAGGAATGAAAAATAACATGCATAAGATGTGTATAAGAAATGCATAAGATGCAATAAAAATAGCACGAGGTGCTAAGGGGAGTTGTGATCGCCAGAGGAATTACCTCAATAAGAAGAAAAAGAGATCGCGTGTACCTGGTGGAAATTGGGATGCGGGATGGATGTGGATTTCTTCCTCCAACTTCAATCGGCCGGCCGATGAAGTGGGTCTTCTTAGTTGATTACCTTGCAAAACAAACAATGAAGAAACAAGCAAAGGGAGAGGGATCAGCCAAAGTGCTATAGTATCAATCAAGAACTAACATAAAATGATGAAAAGACATCAACGCACACACCTCTTTTTTTGATTTCTTTTAAACCCCTAGAGAAGAACTAGGGAAAGGATGTGATATGATATGATATTTAATGCAATAAGAAAACTGATGGTGTGATGACAATGATGGAACTCAAATAAAATAAGCACGATATAGCCCTGCTCTCCCTGACGAGAGTGAAGGGAAACCGTGAAGACGTTGGGTGGATGCAGAAGACACCAGGATGCAGCAGGATGAAGCCCGATCGGATGCAGAGGATGCCAATATGCAGCAGGATGAAGTGCAAAGAGGGGGAGGTTCTGCTTGCAATTGCGACGTTATGGGTTCAAGGAGTTCAACCTCTAATACGCCAACCTCTAATACGTCAACCTCTAACACGATCGATTGGGACTTCAATTTATAGCCTCAATCGGATGAGATCAAACAAGGTAAGATAGGAACGGGCAATGAGGCATTCAGGGAAGGATCAAGATCGAGCAAGAGTCCCATGGATAGCAGGGAACTGTGAGGGAAAGATGGAAAAAAGAAGGACTCTGGTGTAAAACACGACTTAGGACAGGGCGTCGATTTAAGAATTGACGACCTCCACAGAGGCGTTTCTTGAAACACGACCTAGGAACGGTCGTTTCTTCCTGGATTTATATTTAGAAATAAAACTTCCTTTGTTTAAAAACTGAGAGAACACGCCTGAGATAACGGCGTTTATTAAAAACACGCCCTGAAGAAGGGCGTTACTCACAAAATGCTTTTTACTTAGTTTTATCTTAAAACGGATAATTCCAGGAATTGACGCCTCCACCTAAGGTCGTCCTTTCTTTGAAAACGCCCTACGACAGGTCGTTACTTTGAAAAATAACGCCCTTCTTCAGGTCGTGAATCACGAAAATGCAGAAAAAAAATGCATAAACTCACAAAAATAGAAAAAACTTCATTTTATGGGAATATTGAAGTCCACTTGGGGTGTTGTATATAATGACATGAGATTTGATCAACATAACGTCAATTTTGGCGTGTCTACACATGGCACGTATTCCGGTACGATGTCATTAGTTACACTTTGCACTCCATAGGAACACTCTCTTGGACTTGTGATCCTCTCCGTTGGATATTCCTTCCATCAGACTATGTGATCTTATTTCAAGGCCTTTATAAGTCTCCGCGAGCCTGGGATTCTCACTAGGACGCCGAGCTGGTTGTACCAAAAAATCCCAATAGATTAGAAAGCACCTATCTTATTGACGTTTTTCTGTACCCTGGATAGATGGCGGCCCTCAGGAGACCGCCACCTTCTGGTAGCGGCCATCCCATGACCGCCATCTTGTTCCAGACTGAACACTACGTCGACTCTTCTTTCTTCATGCATCGACTCTATCATGATTGCGGCCATCCCAGGACCGCCAACTTCAGGTTGCGGCCAGGCTATGACCGTTACTTCAAGAAACAGCCCAGGGAAGATCTTTTTCTGTCCCTGTGTGCTTAACTCGAGGTTTGACTCAGGGGTTGAATTTCCTATGTTCCTAGATGGTATATTGATTATCTAGAACCTAAAATCTTGATCACATAAATTATTAATGAATTATTAAAGTTAAAGATTGTGCCGTTATGCTGTCGGATTCCTCCCGTAGCATAACTTTGTCATTAAATCATCTTTGAACTCTCATGATTCATAATTGGTGCATTCTTACCTTGATGTTATTATCATGAAGCTATTGTTTGAACTTTACATTATTGGCCTACATTATTTTTATATCTCATGGAAGTAGCTTGATTTATAACTTGAAGATGCAAGAGCGGGCATGGACAGTGTCCAAGGGCTCGACACTAGCCCCCTCGGTAGATAGTTAGAAACATACTATAAACTATGGGGTATGATGAGCACTGGAGTCACATTGCGCCGGGAGTACTTTTTTTATAGACGAGTGAAATCCATGGGGTCATTACATTCTTTCTAGTGCATTCTTGTTACATGACTTTCTAGTGCATAGCCTTTATGATTATGAAAAGTACATTCTCGTTACAGGAAAGGCCACTTTACATTCTTACTTGATTATGCTCTCATTCTACATGAACTTTCATATCTCTATGATTTACATCTTGTTACTTGTGTTGTTACTATGGTTTCATTGCATGTTTTATTGTGTTTCATTATCTTATGTCCTATAGCTAAATTATTAATTACTTAAACATTATCTTCATGTTGATACAAAGATACCTACTGGCCAAGTGTGCTCATTCCCTACTTTTCCAATCTTTTCAGAAAACTCTAGCGGGTCGGATTCAGACTATTCAAGTGATGGATCCGAGAGTAAATGAAGAAAGAGCGAAGCTCTAGATTGTCATTAGTTGATGGTCAAGAGTCACTATGTAATTTTCCCTTTTCATTTAGTCTAGAGTTAAAAGAGTCAAGTAAAGGAGTCAATTGTTAATGTACTTTGATTATTATTCAATAAAAGTGAAGTTTGAGTACATCTTCTTATGCATTCCTCTTATGTGTGTGAATGTGTTAGCGCTCTGGTTATGTTGCTCGCTTGAGGAGTACTAGCCGACTGTTCACGTTCCCGAACTACTTCCGCTGTATAATCTCAAGGCGTGACAGTAAAAGTGGTTTCAGAGCATAGGCATAAGTAAATCCTAGGAAAATGTCATGTGATAGGTAAGTCCAAGGATTAAGGACCCACACTTATGAACTAGGAAAGAAAATTTCAAACCATGTGAAGATCGGGTAGAGCTCGGGATAAGATAGTTATTTAGACATTTACCCTTAAATAAATCTACATAAATACCATAGGAAATAACTAAATGTTTATTTTCTCAGGTACCATACTCTCATAATGGCCGCTGAACGTGCCGCTAATCGTGCTAATTGGGAAGCGATGCAACAAACAGTTGCGGGAATTACCCAGGCCCTACAAATTGTGACCCAAGCTGGCGCAAGGGCTGGCGCGGGTAATTTGCACGTGAATTTTCGGAGTATGAATCCTCCAAGATTCTCGGGATTCTCCAACCCCGACGAGGCGGAGAATTAGATCGATGAGATGACCTAGATATTCGACGTCGTGCAATGCTCCGACCAAGAGAAGGTCTGTCTCGCCACCTTTCAACTAAACAAAGATACACGTACGTGGTGGGAGGCCACCGCAGCACAACCTCAAAATGCTCAACTTACATGGGAGGAATTCCTTACACTCTTCCGTGTAAAATATTTCTCCGAGCACGTCAAGGAGAGAAAGGCTACGGAATTTGCCTCCTTACGGCAAGGAATGATGTCCGTAGCGGAGTACGAGCTTCAATTCTCCCGTTTGGCTCCTTATGCTCCTCACTTGGTTAGCACCGACTTATTAAAGGTTAACCGATTTATGGATGGCCTAAGGCCGATTTTTATTTCTCAACTTGGACCTCAAAATATTCGTACTTATGCGGAGATGGTCCAACGGACGCATTTATGCGAAAGAACCTTGGAGAAGGTTGAGAAGTTCAAAAGCAAGAGCGAGGAGTCAAGCCGGAGGTTTGACAAGCAAGGATGAAAGGAAGAAAAGTTCAGTATCGTGGGCACTTACAACTCTCGTGATAACAAGAAGAGGTCCTGCAATGGGAGCGGAAGAAATAACAACAAGAACAAGAAGGTAAAGGAGGAGGAAAAGCAAGTCACTACGGCTTGCTCATTTTGCGAGAAGTTCAGACACTCGACCGAGTATTGCTGGAAACGCCTAGGGGCGTGCTTACGTTGTGGAAGTCGGGAGCACCGTATGTCTGATTGCCCTCTTATGAAGGAACAATCTTCTAATGGCAGACGTAGGCACTAGGCACGTCTTAATGCCATGATGGATGATGAAGCGCCCAAGGATGGCGGGCTAATGGAAGGTACCATTCAAATTTATTCGCATCCTGCATTTGTGTTATTCGATACTGGTGCCTCTCATTCTTTTATTTCTACTGCCTTTGTAAAAACTTTACCAATTTCACATGTTCCTCTACCATCGGACCTAGCTATCACTCACCTTTAGGTCCCGGAACAAAACTTACAACGCAATATCCAGATAGTGAGGTAACTATAGAAGGTCATAATCTTCCTACTAACTTAGTATGCCTCGACATGGAAGGCTACGGTGCCATTCTAGGTGTAGATTGACTTGTTGATCACTATGCATATATAAATTATCGTAATAGAAGGATTTCTTTCCGTAAGTCGGATCTTCCACGATTTTTCTTCCTTGGTATCAAGTATAGGAAGCACCCTACCATCATTTCTTCTCTTCACGCTTGCAAACTTATCTCACAAGGTTTTAAAGCTTTTCTCGCTTCCGTGATTGTTACCGAATCTAAGGAAATCATCTTAAAGGAAATACCCATTGTTCGAGAGTTTCCTAATGTCTTTCCATCCGACCTACCTGGTTTACTGTCCCAAAAGGGAAGTAAACTTCACTATTGAACTCATTCCTGGAGCGGCACCCGTTTCAATAGCTCCTTACAGGATGTCCCCCATAGAACTGAAAGAATTGAAGAGGTAACTTCAGGAGTTACTAGACAAGGGCTTCATTCGACCTAGCACATCCCCTTGGGGTGCGCCGATCTTATTCGTCAGAAAGAAGGATGTATCCCTCAGGCTATGCATCAACTACCGGTGACTTAATCAACTCACCATCAAGAATAAATATCCATTACCACATATCGACGAGCTATTTGACCAGATCTCTGGTGCAGAATATTTCTCCAAGATCGACCTCAGATCGGGCTACCATCAATTGAAGATCAAAGATGAAGACATCTACAAGTCTACTTTCTGGAGCAGATATAGACATTATGAGTTCGTTGTGATGCCGTTCGGGTTAACCAATGCCCCTGCAACTTTCATGCAACTCATGAATAATATTTTCAGGTCCTATCTCGATCGATTTGTAGTCATATTTATTGATGATATTCTTATATACTCCAAGACTAAGGAAGAGCATGAAGAACATTTAAGAATAGCTTTGCAAACTTTAAGAGAGGCACACCAACTCTATGCGAAGTTTAGCAAGTGCGAGTTTTGGCTAGAGGAGGTCTCTTTCCTTGGCCATATCATTTTAAAAAAAGGTATCGCTGAGGATCCTTCAAAAGTTGAAGCTGTCAAGAACTGGAGCCGACCTACGACCGTATCCAAAGTTAGGAGTTTTATCGGTCTGGCTGGCTACTATAGATGTTCATCAAAGATTTATCCAAGATCGCTGTTGTAACACCCGAGAATTTTAAAATAGAAATATACAAAAAAAAAATTTTTTATATATATATATTTATTTATTTAATTATTGAACTCATATTCTAATTCTATTGATTTAACCATTTAAAACATTTAATTACCAATAGATGCTTTAGAATATGCCAAATTATATTTTAGGAAATGCCTATTTATATTTTCAATCACTTAGGAAATTAATATTACACTATTCCAAAGAAATAGGAAATAGGTTATATAGATAGTGTTTTAAAGGATAAACATCACTTTTACAAGAAGCCAATTCATATTTTCATAATTTAGAAAATTTCATATTTCAACTTTTTCATTATATCATTATTTTGAAGAAATAAGGGTATATAGATGAAGTGTTAAAGGATAAACATAATTTAGAAAGTGAGAAAGGGTATATAGATAATTTTGGTTAGTGTAGAGTGAATACAAAAATCTCCGTTCAAAATAACGACATATGTTAAGTCGTTATTTCCTAAACGTGAATAGTGACGTGAATAGTGCCACTTTTTATTTAAAAAGAATTTTTTAAAAAATATATCTAAAAATAGAGAAAAATGTAAGGGTCTCACTCCTGAAATTTCACAAATAAATTCCATCAATTTTTAAAGATAAAAATCTTTGAAGTTAACATGGAAATCTTAACTTATGAAATACACGACCCCCTCTTGGACGTCATTTCTTTTCCGACAACTATCACGATCATTCTATCCCTCCAGCCTGTGTAGGCTGTAAACCCACTAAATACCCTATAATTCTGGATCTTGTCTCCCATCCTGTCAACCCTAAGGTTATAAAATACACTCTATTTTCTCCCTATTTGGTTAGTTCGACGGCTAGATACAGGAACAAGTTCTGAAGAATTGCAGAGGAAAGGAAGGGTTGCTTCTTCCTCTCCTATCAACTCCTGTCACTTCACAGAGGTAGGTGTTCTCAAATCCTTGCCTAACTAGTAGCTAATAGGTTAATTGATTCATGTTTAGAGTTCGATCAACTAGTCAACCATGCTATATATATCATCTGGCTTTACCGTAATCAAGCAATAATCATGTATGTATCATGTTATTTTGATAGCCTGTTACATATCACCATGATCTTTAAGATTTTAAACTTAGTTTGTTAGTATGATTTTTATGAGTTTTTGAACATATTTTATCACACTAGTTTTACAGTATTAATAACCATGTTTTAAACCTTAATATATAGTCTCTGTTAACATAATATGTTCATAGTTTAAAGACACGGAGGCTCCCAGCCCTCTGGTAAATGGCGCCCCTGACCAGGGCGCCATTTTCAAAATTGAAGACTGTTTGCACAGTCGTCATTTAAATGAAGACACCACCAAGGTCGTCAATTCGATTTCTGGAATTTTGAGTAATTGATAATTCAACACATTCAAAAATCCATAACTATCAAACTAAAGCACGAAATTTTTGCATGAACATGTTTCTGGAATCCTGACAATTTTCTCAACACATTCGTGCCATTACTTCCTGATTCGGAGTTTTTTTCACACGGATGAATAGTGACACCTCTCTATAATTGGCACCCCTGACCAGGGCGCCAATTTCAGAATTAAAGACGACCCGAGAGGGCGTCAATTAATTGAAGACATGCACCATGTCGTCAATTCTGTTTTCTGAAATTTTCAGAAATCAATAAATCAACGCATTCAGAAATCTATAACTAATAAACCGGACCTTGAAAATTTTGACAGAATATACTTCTGTGACCCTGAGATTTTTCTCCATCTGACCATGTCTTCGGATTTTGATTTGGAGAAACTTTTTCGAAATGAACAGTGATTTGAGTCACAGAACGTATCTGCTAGGTGAAAATCACTGAATTGAAGACAGCCCTTAAGTCTTCAATTTCATAATTGAAGACGGCCCTCAAGTCTTCAATTATTGAATTGAAGACGGCCCTTAAGTCTTCAATTTCAGAATTGAAGATGGCCCTCAAGTCTTCAATTAATTGAAGACTGCTCGCAGGGGCGTCAATTCCGTTTCATGAGGAATTAAAGTTATAACAATATAAAATTCATATCTGTGAAACAAAAACTCAGTAATTATATCTGAACATGTTTCTGGACTCCCAAGGAATTATACTAAGTATTCATATCCTTATTTTCGAATTTCGAGAAACTTTTTTGAAATGAATAGTGCTTTGAGTCACAAAACGTATCTATCCGGTAAAAATCACAGAATTGAAGACGGCCCTTAAGTCTTCAATTTCAGAATTGAAGACGGTCCTCAAGTCTTCAATTAATTGAAGACTGGGTAAAGGGGCGCCAATTTCATATATATATATATATATATGGGCAACCCCCAAGCGCCAATTACTGAATTGAAGACGGCCTTTAAGTCTTCAATTTCAGAATTGAAGACGGCCCTCAAGTCTTCAATTAATTGAAGACTGGGTAAAGGGGCGCCAATTTCATATATATATAGTTTTTTTGAAAAATCAAAATTTTGAAAGGTTGGGTAACCCCCAGGCGTCAATTCTTTAAATGACGACTTCCAGGACGTCTTCAATTAAATGAAGACATCTTGAGGGGCGCCAATTTGATATATACATATATAAATTTCTAAAAATTGAAAATTTGAAGGATTAGCAAACCCTCAGATGCCAACTCAGTAATTACAACTTCAGATCTTGATTTGTCTCGAGAATTGTACAAACACAACCCTAATCCATACTCCTGCATATGATGAGTTCTTAAAATTCCGTTCCATGAAAAATCTACTTGTGTATACCCTACATGGTCAAACCTTGAATCTCTTAAACTACCATTTAGGAGTGTAGGAACTAAGTGCCATGTAGGGCAAAGTGCTACGTTGTGGGAGCCACCTCTTGAGGCCGTACGGCGCAAAGTGCTACACGACGGGAGTCACCTCTTGAGCCTGTAGGGGCCACCTCTAGAATCCTCTATAACCAAATGACTAGTTAATCTCGTCTGAAATACCACGTTTCTAAATTCTTGAAATTCCATATTGGCTATAAATGAGAGTGGATGTCAAAGGTAATAGATGAAATACTGTGCATATAGGGCCCGATCTGGTCCTGGGAGGAGCACCCGAAGGTACTTGTGCCCATGGGAGTTTATTGACCACGGTGTTTAGCATTGCACCGGAGTACTTGCTTGACTTGAGACACTCCACCCCTACTCTCTCTCTCCTTACTTACTTGACTTGCGTGGCCCGAAATGGGCGATACTTGACTTGTGGCCCGAGAAAAGGAAAAATACTTACATGATAATAGTCAATTCTACTGATACGTACTTGACAATACTTACTTGAATTGAATTTTTACTTGATATACTTGTACATGAGTTCCTTCTCATACCTGCGTTCATACTTGTACACGAATCCCCGCTTGCCCGAAGTGGCATTTACATCTGTAAATTCTTGAAATACTGCTTGTCAAATACTTGAAATCTTGTTATACTCTCTTTATACAGTTCTTGATCTCTTATTGTTCATCATGCCTAGATTTACCTGTATACCTGATTTGTTTATTATACGTACATCATGCATAGCCATACTGAGAATACATGCAAATTGTAAATCACGTAAAGATTGCTCGTATTTGAGATGTAATTCCTACTGAGCGATTCGCTCATCCAGTTACTTCCTAACATTTTCAGGTGATTCGGATAGCGACAAGAATGGGTTTGAGGTCGAGTGAAGAGTGCTAGAACGCCATCCATTTATCATTAGCTAGTCGAGTCTTTGAATTTATTTGAGTCTACCTTGTATTCTCTGTTATGTCAGTTAGTGGTATAAACTTTGTGTTAAGTCGTGTAGCCTAATGTTTGGCTTTCTAAATTTGGAAATTTGTCATGGACTATCTTTATTTCCTTTGATTAATCAAATAAACATCACTTGGACTATTGGAATTTATTAGATTTTTAGTCATTTGCGCACTCCGAAATTTTGTATGTTAAAATTCTTATCACTCTAATGACACGATCTATATAGACGCGTCACGCATCCGAGTATCTTCCGCGCTCGGGACGTGACAGTCTTCGTGATATCAGAGCCTAGGTTTTCAAACCTAGGGAACTAGAAGAAATAAAAGGTTAGAAATTGAAATCTAAGTAAAAACTTGAGTCCAAGGATAGGTAAAACCCGAGTCCAAGGATGCATATACCTTACCCGGTGAGATGGATAGAGCCATGGGTTAAGTTCTATAATGACTTTTGACCTTACAAGTAAACCCGATCTTTATCATACTTAACTCTTTTGTAGAATCATGGCTGCGGAAAGAGCACAATGGCGCGAGATGCAGCGCACCGTGCAAGGCCTTACACAGGCACTACAGCAAGTGGCCCAAGGCGGAGCAAACCGTGGAGCGGGAGATCTCCACTGAAGTTTCCGTAACATGAACCCACCGAGGTTCACGGGTTCGTCCGACCCCGAGGATGCCGAGAATTGGCTAAAGGAGATGGAACGAATCTTCCGTGTAATGCAATGCGCGGACGAGGAGAAGGTTTTATTGACCGTATTCCAACTAGAGCGGGACGCTTGATGTTGGTGGGAATCCATAGAAGCAACACTGCCAGAATACCATGTCACATGAGATGAATTCACGGAGTATTTCAACAACAAGTACTTCTCCGACCATATCCAGGAGAAGAAGGCCGCAGAATTCACCGTTCTAAAACAACGGGGCTTGAAAGTGGCCGAGTATGAGGCCCAATTTTCCAGATTATCTAGGTATGCACCCCACTTGGTGTGTACGGAAAAGATGAAGGCAAGAAGATTCCTCAACGGGATTCGGCCCCATTATATCACACATCTTGCCCCGATGGACATCCAAGTCTATTCGGAGATAGTTCGGCGTGCCCAATTGCTGGAAGACGCCACCAAATTATCCGAGAGAATCCGAGGAAGAGACAAGAAGGAACCCGTCACAAGCCTGGGAAAATTCAAACAATCCTTCAACAAGAAGCGGTTCTTCATTGGAGGGGAGCCCTCCAAGGTAAAGAAATTCCAGAAGAATGACAAGCCATTCTCCACCACCACACCATCAAAGGAAATTTGTAAGTATTGTGATAAAGCTGGCCATAAGACCGAGGAATGCTGGAGGAAGTTAGGAGCTTATCTTCGATGCGGGAGCCGAGAGCATCGGATCCCAGACTGCCCACTGATGAAGGAGGAGGACATCAAAGACGAGAAGCGTCCGGTAAAGAAACAAGGTCGTCTGCAAGCTCTCCAAGAGACGGAACCCACTGAAGGCGGAATTGTGGAAGGTACTCTCACTATTTGTTTAAAAATTTCTCAAGTTTTATTTGATACCGGAGCAACTCATTCATTCGTTTCCAAGAACGTTGCTGCTTCATTTTCTAAGAAACATGAACTGTTAGATTTGGTCATATCTACACCTCTTGAGAATGAGTCTAATATCACTTATCACTATCCAAATTGTGAAGTGATGATTAAGGGAAGCAATTTACCTGCTGACCTGATATGCCTAGATATGAAGGGTTATGACGTCATACTAGGTGCCGACTGGCTATCCACATACCAAGCAACTGTAGATTGCCGGTATGGCAAGGTAACTTTCGTGGATTTCCCAGAGCTAGTTTACAATACCCCTCGGAGTAAATCACTTCTTCTATCAGCACTCCGAGCTAGTAAACTTATGAATAAGGGATGCATGGCTTTCATAGCATTCGTGACTGCCACGGAAGTCGAGAAGGTTAAACTTGAAGACATCCGTGTAATTCGGGATTTTCCCGATGTTTTTCCCGAAGATTTAACCGGCTTACCCCCGGAAAGGGAAGTGTCGTTCATAATCGACCTTGTCCCTGGTGCTGGTCCTGTCTCTAGGGCACCATAAAGAATGTCCCCTGCTGAGCTGAAGGAACTAAATGAACAACTAATGGAGTTATTGAAAAAGGGTTTCATCAGGCTGAGTACTTCCCCTTGGGGAGCACCCGTGCTGTTCGTCAAAAAGAAGGATGGATCGATGAGACTATGCATCGATTATCAGCAGCTAAATAACCTTACCATCAAGAACAAATACTCGCTGCCAAGAATTGACGAGCTGTTCGATCAGTTATCAGGAGCTTCATATTTCTCTAAGATTGATCTTCGTTCTGGTTACCACCAATTGAAGATCAAAGAAGAAGACATTCATAAAACTGCATTCCGAAGCAGGTATGGGCATTACGAATTTACTGTTATGCCTTTGGGACTAACAAATGCCCCCGCAGCTTTTATGCAATTAATGAACAGCATATTCAGGCCCTATTTAGACCAATTCATTGTGGTCTTTATTGATGATATTCTGATCTATTCCAAGATCAAAGATGATCATGAAGAATATCTCAAGAAGGCACTGTAGATATTAAGGGAAAACAAGCTATATGCCAAATTCAGTAAATGCGAGTTCTGGCTCGAGGAAGTATCCTTCTTAGGCCATATTATTTCGAAGAATGGAATTGATGTTGACCCGTCCAAGGTCGAAGCCGTGAAGAACTGGGAACGACCCACAAATGCAACGGAAATTTGAAGCTTCTTGGGTCTAGCTGGTTACTACCGGCGTTTTATCAAAAGACTTCTCCAAGATTATCGTTCCTCTAACCAGGTTAACCCGCAAGAAAAGTGCCTCATGAGTGGAATAAATACTGTGAAAAGAGTTTCCAAGCTTTGAAGGATCTCTTGACCACTGCTCCAGTCTTATCATTACCAATTGAAGGAGAAAAATAGGAGGTATATACCGATGCTTCGGGTATTGGCCTCGGATGTGTATTGATGCAGAATGGAAGAGTCATTGCATATTCTTCCCAACAATTGAAGAAACATGAAGAGAACTACCCGGTTCACGACTTAGAACTGGCCGTGGTAGTATTCGCTTTGAAGATCTGGAGGCACTATCTCTACGGAGAATAATTCACTGTGTACTCCGATCATAAAAGCCTCAAGTACTTATTCTCCCAAAAGGAGCTGAACATGCGGCAAAGGCGTTGGCTCGAGTATCTCAAGGATTTCGACTTCACTATACAGTACCATCCTGGTAAGGGTAATTCCGTAGCTGATGCCCTTAGTCAAAAGCAGAGAATAATATTGGCCAACTGCATGATACAAGAATGGAAGCTGCTGGAGAAATTTTCTGAGCTTGATATCAGCACAGATGAGAAGAACATGTGTATTATTCTATCTCATATGAGCCTACATCCAGATTTGCTACCTGAAATCAAGAAGCTACAGGAAGAAGATCCCTCACTTGTGGAGATAAAGAGCAAACTGGACAACAGACTGGATTTCAAGCTGGCACCTGATGGCAGATTGCTATTTCATGAACGAACATGTGTGCCCGACTGTCCCGAATTGAAGAAGAAGATTCTTGAAGAAGCTCATCGATCGAGGTACACGATCCACCCTGGAGCCACTAAGATGTACCAAGACTTGAAAAGAACTTTCTGGTGGCCTAACATGAAAAGGGAGGTAGCAGACTTTGTGTCTCGTTGCCTCACATGCCAACAAGTGAAGGCGGAACATCAAAAACCCGCCGAAAGCTACATCCGCTGGATATTCCCAAGTGGAAGTGGGAAGACATTGGCATGGACTTTATAATGGGTTTGCCCAAGTCTAGGGGCGGATATGATGGAATTTGGGTAATTATCGACCGGCTAACTAAATCGGCACATTTCTTACCCATCAAAAGCCGATGGTCAGTCGACGTACTTGTTGCCCTGTATATTAAGGAGATGGTTAGATTGCATGGAGTTCCCATCTTGATTGTATCTGACCGAGACCCGCGCTTCACCTCTCATTTTTGGAAGGGTCTAAAACACTCTCTGGGGACGAAACTTAATTTCAGCACTGCTTTCCATCCCCAGACAGATGGTCAGACTGAAAGGACAAATCATGTTGTTGAAGATATGTTAAGGGCATGTATTATAGATTTCGACGGAAGCTGGCACGACCACTTATCCCTAGTCGAATTTGCCTATAATAACAGCTATCAAGCTAGTATTCAAATGGCACCTTTCGAGGCGCTTTATGGCAGGAGTTGTCGTTCTCCAATATGCTGGGAAGAAGTCGATGAAAGACAAATTCTAGGCCCATATATGGTTAGAGATTCGACTGAGAAGATACACCTTATCAGAGAGAGACTCAAGGTAGCTTAGTGCAGGCAAAAATCTTATGCTGATAATAGAAGGAGAGATTTGGAGTTTCAAGTTGGTGACCATGTATTTCTCAAGGTATCTCCTGGCCGAGGTATTAGAAGATTCGGTGTTAAGGGCAAGCTTACACAGAGGTTTATCGGTCCATTCGAAGTATTGGAAAGAGTGGGCGAGGTGGTCTACCGTATTACTTTACCTCCTCAACTCTCGGAAGTGCACAATGTATTTCATATATCTATGCTGAAGAAATATGTGCACGACCCTTCTCACATCATCGACCATGTTGATTTAGTGATTTAAAGAGATCTTACTTATGAGCAAAGGCCGATGCGGATCCTCGACCGCGAAGTCCGAGTTCTAAGGAGCAAGACGATCCCTATGGTGAAAATCCAATGGAATCGATGCGCGGAACAAGAAGCAACTTGGGAGACCGAAGAATCTATGAAAAGAAGATACCCAGAATTATTTTAAACTGTAAGTATTTTATACTTTTCACAATATTTTTATACAGTTGAATTTGGGGACCAAATTCTTTTAAGTAGGGAAGGGTGTAACACCCGAGAATTTTAAAATAGAAATATACAAAAAAAATTATATATATATATATATTTATTTATTTATTTATTGAACTCATATTCTAATTCTATTGATTTAACCATTTAAAATATTTAATTACCAAAAGATGCTTTAGAAGATGCCAAATTATATTTTAGGAAATGCCTATTTATATTTTCAATCACTTAGGAAATTAATATTACACTATTCCAAAGAAATAAGAAATAGGTTATATAGATAGTGTTTTAAAGGATAAACATCACTTTTACAAGATGCCAATTCATATTTTCATAATTTAGAAATTTTCATATTTCAACTTTTTCATTATATCATTATTTTGAAGAAATAAGGGTATATAGATGAAGTGTTAAAGGATAAACATAATTTAGAAAGTGAGAAAGGGTATATAGATAATTTTGGTTAGTGTAGAGTGAATACAAAAATCTCCGTTCAAAATAACGACATATGTTAAGTCGTTATTTCCTAAACGTGAATAGTGCCACTTTTTATTTAAAAAAAATTTCAAAAAAAATTATATCTAAAAATAGAGAAAAATGTAAGGGTCTCACTCTTGAAATTTCACAAACAAATTCTATCAATTTTTAAAGATAAAAATCTTGGAAGTTAACATGGAAATCTTAACTTATGAAATACACGACCCCCTCTTGGGCGTCATTTCTTCTCCGACAACTATCACGATCATTCTATCCCTCCAGCCTATGTAGGTTGTAAACCCACTAAATACCCTATAATTCTGGATCTTGTCTCCCATCCTGTCGACCCTAAGGTTATAAAATACACTCTATTTTCTCCCTATTTGGTTAGTTCGACGGCTAGATACGGGAACAAGTTCTGAAGAGTTGCAGAGGAAAGGAAGGGCTGCTTCTTCCTCTCCTGTCAACTCCTGTCACTTCACAGAGGTAGGTGTTCTCAAATCCTTACCTAACTAGTAGCTAATAGGTTAATTGATTCATGTTTAGAGTTCGATCAACTAGTCAACCATGCTATATATATCATCTGGCTTTACCGTAATCAAGCAATAATCATGTATATATCATGTTATTTTGATAGCATGTTACATATCACCATGATCTTTAAGAGTTTAAACTTAGTTTGTTAGTATGATTTTTATGAGTTTTTGAACATATTTTATCACACTAGTTTTACAGTATTAATAACCATGTTTTAAACCTTAATATATAGTCTCTGTTAACATAATATGTTCATAGTTTAAAGACACGGAGGCTCTCAGCCCTCTGGTAAATGGCACCCCTGACCAGGGCGCCATTTTCAAAGTTGAAGACTGTTCACATAGTCGTCATTTAAATGAAGACACCACCAAGGTCGTCAATTCGATTTCTGGAATTTTGAGTAATTGATAATTCAACACATTCAAACATCCATAACTATCAAACTAAAGAACGAAATTTTTGCATGAACATGTTTCTGGAATCCTGACATTTTTCTCAGCACATTCGTGCCATTACTTCCTGATTCGGAGTTTTTTTCACACTGATGAATAGTGACACCTCTCTATAATTGGCGCCCCTGACCAGGGCGCCAATTTCAGAATTAAAGACGACCCGAGAGGGCGTCAATTAATTGAAGACATGCACCATGTCGTCAATTCATTTTCTGAATTTTCAGAAATCAATAAATCAACGCATTCAGAAATCTATAACTAATAAACCGGACCTTGAAAATTTTGACAGAATATACTTCTGTGACCCTGAGATTTTTCTCCATCTGACCATGTCTTCGGATTTTGATTTGGAGAAACTTTTTCGAAATGAACAGTGATTTGAGTCACAGAACGTATCTGCTAGGTGAAAATCACTGAATTGAAGACGGCCCTTAAGTCTTCAATTTCATAATTGAAGACGGCCCTCAAGTCTTCAATTACTGAATTGAAGACGGCCCTTAAGTCTTCAATTTCAGAATTGAAGATGGCCCTCAAGTCTTCAATTAATTGAAGACTGCTCGCAGGGGCGTCAATTCCGTTTCATGAGGAATTAAAGTTATAACAATATAAAATTCATATCTGTGAAACAAAAACTCAGTAATTATATCTGAACATGTTTCTGGACTCCCAAGGAATTATACTAAGTATTCATATCCTTATTTTTGAATTTCGAGAAACTTTTTTGAAATGAATAGTGCTTTGAGTCACAAAACGTATCTGTCCGTTAAAATCACTGAATTGAAGACGACCCTTAAGTCTTCAATTTAAGAATTGAAGACGGCCCTCAAGTCTTCAATTACTGAATTGAAGACGGCCCTTAAGTCGACAATTTCAGAATTGAAGACGGCCCTCAAGTCTTCAATTAATTGAAGACTGGGAAAAGGGGCGCTAATTTCATATATGTATATATATATATATTTTTTGAAAAATCAAAATTTTGAAAGATTGGGCAACCCCCAGGTGCCAATTACTGAATTGAAGATGACCCTTAAGTCTTCAATTTCAGAATTGAAGATAGCCCTCAAGTCTTCAATTACTGAATTGAAGACGGTCCTTAAGTCTTCAATTTCGGAATTGAAGACGGCCCTCAAGTCTTCAATTAATTGAAGACTGGGTAAAGGGGTGCCAATTTGATATATATATATATAAATTTTTAAAAATTGAAAATTTGAAGGATTAGCAAACCCTCAGATGCCAACTCAGTAATTATAACTTCTGATCTTGATTTGTCTCGAGAATTGTACAAACACAACCCTAATCCATACTCCTGCATATGATGAGTTCTTAAATTCCGTTCCATGAAAAATCTACTTGTGTATACCCTACATGGTCAAACCTTGAATCTCTTAAACTACCATTTGGAGTGTAGGAACTAAGTGCCATGCAGGGCAAAGTGCTACGTTGTGGGAGCCACCTCTTGAGGCCGTACGGCGCAAAGTGCTACACGACGGGAGTCACCTCTTGAGCCTGTAGGGGCCACCTCTAGAATCCTCCATAACCAAATGACTAGTTAATCTCGTCTGAAATACTACGTTTCTAAATTCTTGAAATTCCATATTGGCTATAAATGAGAGTGGATGTCAAAGGTAATACATGAAATGCTGTGCATATAGGGCCCGGTCTGGTCCTGGGAGGAGCACCCGAAGGTACTTGTGCCCATGGGAGTTTATTGACCACGGTGTTTAGCATTGCACCGGAGTACTTGCTTGACTTGAGACACTCCACCCCTACTCTCTCTCTCCTTACTTACTTGACTTGCGTGGCCCGAAACGGGCAATACTTGACTTGTGGCCCGAGAAAGGGAAAAATACTTACATGATAATAGCCAATTCTACTGATACGTACTTGACAATACTTGCTTGAATTGAATTTTTACTTGATATACTTGTACATGAGTTCCTTCTCATACCTGCGTTCATACTTGTACACGAATCCCCGCTTGCCCGAAGTGGCATTTACATCTGTAAATTCTTGAAATACTGCTTGTCAAATACTTGAAATCTTGTTATACTCTCTTTATACAGTTCTTGATCTCTTATTGTTCATCATGCCTAGATTTACCTGTATACCTGATTTTTTATTATACGTACATCATGCATAGCCATACTGAGAATACATGCAAATTGTAAATCACGTAAAGATTGCTCGTATTTGAGATGTAATTCCTACTGAGCGATTCGCTCATCCAGTTACTTCCTAACATTTTCAGGTGATTCGGATAGCGACAAGAATGGGTTTGAGGCCGAGTGAAGAGTGCTAGAACGCCATCCATTTATCATTAGCTAGTCGAGTCTTTGAATTTATTTGAGTCTACCTTGTATTCCAGTTATGTCAGTTAGTGGTATAAACTTTGTGTTAAGTCGTGTAGCCTAATGTTTGGCTTTCTAAATTTGGAAATTTGTCATGGACTATCTTTATTTCCTTTGATTAATCAAATAAACATCACTTGGACTATTGGAATTTATTAGATTTTTAGTCATTTGCGCACTCCGAAATTTTGTATGTTAAAATTCTTATCGCTCTAATGACACGATCTATATAGACGCGTCACGCATCCGAGTATCTTCCGCGCTCGGGACGTGACAGTCTTCATGGTATCAGAGCCTAGGTTTTCAAACCTAGGGAACTAGAAGAAATAAAAGGTTAGAAATTGAAATCTAAGTAAAAACTTGAGTCCAAGGATAGGTAAAACCCGAGTCCAAGGATAGATATACCTTACCCGGTGAGATGGATAGAGCCATGGGTTAAGTTCTATAATGACTTTTGACCTTACAAGTAAACCCGATCTTTATCATACTTAACTCTTTTGTAGGATCATGGCTGCGGAAAGAGCACAATGGCGCGAGATGCAGCGCACCGTGCAAGGCCTTACACAGGCACTACAGCAAGTGGCCCAAGGCGGAGCAAACCGTGGAGCGGGAGATCTCCACCGAAGTTTCCGTAACATGAACCCACCGAGGTTCACGGGTTCGTCCGACCCCGAGGATGCCGAGAATTGGCTAAAGGAGATGGAACGAATCTTCCGTGTGATGCAATGCGCGGACGAGAGAAGGTTTTACTGGCCGTATTCCAACTAGAGCGGGACGCTCGATGCTGGTGGGAATCCATAGAAGCAACACTGCCAGAATACCATGTCACATGGGATGAATTCACGGAGCATTTCAACAACAAGTACTTCTCCGACCATATCCAGGAGAAGAAGGCCACAGAATTCGCCGTTCTAAAACAACGGGGCTTGAAAGTGGCCGAGTATGAGGCCCAATTTTCAGATTATCTAGGTATGCACCCCACTTGGTGTGTACGGAAAAGATGAAGGCGAGAAGATTCCTCAACGGGCTTCGACCCCATTATATCACACAACTTGCCCCGATGGACATCCAAGTCTATTCGGAGATGGTTCGGCGTGCTCAACTGCTGGAAGACGCCACCGAATTATCGAGAGAATCTGAGGAAGAGACAAGAAGGAACCCGTCACAAGCCCTGGAAAATTCAAACAATCCTTCAACAAGAAGAGGTTCTTCATGGGAGGGGAGCCCTCCAAGGCAAAGAAATTCCAGAAGAATGACAGCCATTCTCCACCACCACACCATCAAAGGAAATTTGCAAGTATTGTGATAAAGCTGGCCATAAGACCGAGGAATGCTGGAGGAAGTTAGGAGCTTGTCTTCGATGCGGGAGCCGAGAGCATCGGATCCCAGACTGCCCACTGATGAAGGAGCAAGACACCAAAGACGAGAAGCGTCCGGTAAAGAAACAAGGCCGTCTGCAAGCTCTCCGAGAGACGGAACCCACTGAAGGCGGAATTGTGGAAGGTACTCTCACTATTTGTTCAAAAATTGCTCAAGTTTTATTTGATATCGGAGCAACTCATTCATTCGTTTCCAAGAACTTTGCTGCTTCATTTTCTAAGAAACATGAACTGTTAGATTTGGTCATATCTACACCTCTTGGGAATGAGTCTGATATCACTTATCACTATCCAAATTGTGAAGTGATGATTAAGGGAAGCAATTTACCTGCTGACCTGATATGCCTAGATATGAAGGGTTATGACGTCATACTAGGTGCCGACTGGCTATCCACATACCAAGCAACTGTAGATTGCCGGCATGGCAAGGTAACTTTCGTGGATTTCCCAGAGCTAGTTTACAATAGCCCTCGGAGTAAATCACTTCTTATATCAGCACTCCGAGCTAGTAAACTTATGAATAAGGGATGCATGGCTTTCATAGCATTCGTGACTGCCACGGAAGTCGAGAAGGTTAAACTTGAAGACATCCGTGTAATTCGGGATTTTCCCGATGTTTTTCCAGAAGATTTAACCGGCTTACCCCCGGAAAGGGAAGTGTCGTTCACAATCGACCTTGTCCCTGGTGCTGGTCCTGTCTCTAGGGCACCATACAGAATGTCCCCTGCTGAGCTGAAGGAACTAAAGGAACAACTAATGGAGTTATTGAAAAAGGGTTTCATCAGGCCGAGTACTTCCCCTTGGGGAGCACCCGTGCTGTTCGTCAAAAAGAAGGATGGATCAATGAGACTATGCATCGATTATCGACAGCTAAATAACCTTACAATCAAGAACAAATACCCGCTGCCGAGAATTGACGAGCTGTTCGATCAGTTATCAGGAGCTTCATATTTCTCCAAGATTGATCTTCGTTCTGGTTACCACCAATTGAAGATCAAAGAAGAAGACATTCATAAAACTGCATTCCGAAGCAGGTATGGGCATTACGAATTTACTGTTATGCCTTTCGGACTAACAAATGCCCCCGCAGCTTTTATGCAGTTAATGAACAGCATATTCAGGCCCTATTTAGACCAATTCATTGTGGTCTTTATTGATGATATTCTGATCTATTCCAAGACCGAAGATGATCATGAAGAACATCTCAAGAAGGCACTGCAGATATTAAGGGAAAACAAGCTATATGCCAAATTCAGTAAATGCGGGTTCTGGCTCGAGGAAGTATCCTTTTTAGGCCATATTATTTCGAAGAATGGAATTGCTGTTGACCCGTCAAAGGTCGAAGCCGTGAAGAACTGGGAACGACCCACAAATGCAACGGAAATTCGAAGCTTCTTGGGTCTAGCTGGTTACTACCGGCGTTTTATCAAGGACTTCTCCAAGATTGCGTTCCTCTGACCAGGTTAACCCGCAAGGAAGTGCCTCATGAGTGGAATGAAGACTGTGAAAAGAGTTTCCAAGCTTTGAAGGATCTCTTGACCACTGCTCCAGTCTTATCATTACCAATTGAAGGAGAAAAATACGAGGTATATACCGATGCTTCGGGTATTGGCCTCGGATGTGTATTGATGCAGAATGGAAGAGTCATTGCATATTCTTCCCGACAATTGAAGAAACATGAAGAGAACTACCCGGTTCACGACTTAGAACTGGCCGCGGTAGTATTCGCTTTGAAGATCTGGAGGCACTATCTCTACGGAGAACAATTCACTGTGTACTCCGATCATAAAAGCCTCAAGTACTTATTCTCCCAAAAGAGCTGAACATGCGGCAAAGGCGTTGGCTCGAGTATCTCAAGGATTTCGACTTCACTATACAGTACCATCCTGGTAAGGGTAATTCGTAGCTGATGCCCTTAGTCGAAAGCCGAGAACAATATTGGCCAACTGCATGATACAAGAATGGAAGCTGCTGGAGAAATTCTCTGAGCTTGATATCAGCAAAGATGAGAAGAACATGTGTATTATTCTATCTCATATGAGTCTACATCCAGATTTGCTACCTGAAATCAAAAAGCTACTGGAAGAAGATCCCTCACTAGTGGAGATAAAGAGCAAGCTGGACGAGAGACTGGATTTCAAACTGGCACCTGATGGCAGATTGCTATTTCATGAACGGACATGTGTGCCCGACTGTCTCGAATTGAAGAAGAAGATTCTTGAAGAAGCTCATCGATCGAGGTATACGATCCACCCTGGAGCCACTAAGATGTACCAAGACTTGAAAAGAACTTTCTGGTGGCCTAACATGAAAAGGGAGGTAGTAGACTTTGTGTCTCGTTGTCTCACATGCCAACAAGTGAAGGCGGAACATCAAAAACCCGCCGGAAAGCTACATCCGCTGGATATTCCCAAGTGGAAGTGGGAAGACATTGGCATGGACTTTATCATGGGTTTGCCCAAGTCTAGGGGCGGATATGATGGAATTTGGGTAATTATCGACCGGCTAACTAAATCGGCCCATTTCTTACCCATCAAAAGTCGATGGTCAGTCGACGTACTTGCTGCCCTGTATATTAAGGAGATGGTTAGATTGCATGGAGTTCCCGTCTCGATCGTATCTGACCGAGACCCGCGCTTCACCTCTCATTTTTGGAAGGGTCTACAACACTCTCTGGGGACGAAACTTAATTTCAGCACTGCTTTCCATCCCCAGACAGATGGTCAGACTGAAAGGACAAATCAGGTTGTTGAAGATATGTTAAGGGCATGTATTATAGATTTCGGCGGAAGCTGGCACGACCACTTATCCCTAGTCGAATTTGCCTATAATAACAGCTATCAAGCTAGTATTCAAATGGCACCTTTCGAGGCACTTTATGGCAGGAGTTGTCGTTCTCCAATATGCTGGGAAGAAGTCGGTGAAAGACAAATTCTAGGCCCAGATATGGTTAGAGATTCGACTGAGAAGATACACCTTATCAGAGAGAGACTCAAGGTAGCTCAGTGCAGGCAAAAATCTTATGCTGATAATAGAAGGAGAGATTTGGAGTTCCAAGTTGGTGACCATGTATTTCTCAAGGTATCTCCTGGCCGAGGTATTAGAAGATTCGGTGTTAAGGGCAAGCTTACACCGAGGTTTATCGGTCCATTCGAAGTATTGGAAAGAGTGGGCGAGGTGGCCTACCGTATTACTTTACCTCCTCAACTCTCGGAAGTGCACAATGTATTTCATATATCTATGCTGAAGAAATATGTGCACGACCCTTCTCACGTCATCGACCATGCTGATTTGGTGATTCAAAGAGATCTTACTTATGAGCAAAGGCCGATGCGGATCCTCGACCGCGAAGTCCGAGTTCTAAGGAGCAAGACGATCCCTATGGTGAAAATCCAATGGAATCGATGCGCGGAACAAGAAGCAACTTGGGAGACCGAAGAATCTATGAAAAGAAGATATCCAGAATTATTTTAAACTGTAAGTATTTTATACTTTCCACAATATCTTATACAGTTGAATTTGGGGACCAAATTCTTTTAAGTAGGGGAGGGTGTAACACCCGAGAATTTTAAAATAGAAATATACAAAAAAAATTATATATATATATATATTTAATTATTGAACTCATATTCTAATTCTATTGATTTAACCATTTAAAATATTTAATTACCAATAGATGCTTTAGAAGATACCAAATTATATTTTAGGAAATGCCAATTTATATTTTCAATCACTTAGGAAATTAATATTACACTATTTCAAAGAAATAAGAAATAGGTTATATAGATAGTGTTTTAAAGGATAAACATCACTTTTACAAGATGCCAATTCATATTTTCATAATTTAGAAAATTTCATATTTCAACTTTTTCATTATATCATTATTTTGAAGAAAAAAGGGTATATAGATGAAGTGTTAAAGGATAAACATAATTTAGAAAGTGAGAAAGGGTATATAGATAATTTTGGTTAGTGTAGAGTGAATACAAAAATCTCCGTTCAAAATAACGACATATGTTAAGTCGTTATTTCCTAAACGTGAATAGTGACATGAATAGTTCCACTTTTATTTAAAAAGAATTTTTCAAAAAAAATTATATGTAAAAATAGAGAAAAATGTAAGGGTCTCACCCTGAAATTTCACAAACAAATTCATCAATTTTTAAAGATAAAAATCTTTGAAGTTAACATGGAAATCTTAACTTATGAAATACACGACCCTCTCTTGGGCGTCATTTCTTTTCCGACAACTATCACGATCATTCTATCCCTCCAGCCTGTGTAGGCTGTAAACCCACTAAATACCCTATAATTCTGGATCTTGTCTCCCATCCTGTCGACCCTAAGGTTATAAAATACACTCTATTTTCTCCTTATTTGGTTAGTTTGACGGCTAGATACGTGAACAAGTTCTGAAGAGTTGCAGAGGAAGGGAAGGGCTGCTTCTTCCTCTCCTGTCAACTCCTGTCACTTCACAGAGGTAGGTGTTCTCAAATCCTTGCCTAACTAGTAGCTAATAGGTTAATTGATTCATGTTTAGAGTTCGATCAACTAGTCAACCATGCTATATATATCATCTGGCTTTACCGTAATCAAGCAATAATCATGTATGTATCATGTTATTTTGATAGCATGTTACATATCACCATGATCTTTAAGAGTTTAAACTTAGTTTGTTAGTATGATTTTTATGAGTTTTTGAACATATTTTATCACACTAGTTTTACAGTATTAATAACCATGTTTTAAACCTTAATATATAGTCTCTGTTAACATAATATGTTCATAGTTTAAAGACACGGAGGCTCCCAGCCCTCTGGTAAATGGCGCCCCTGACCAGGCGCCATTTTCAAAATTGAAGACTGTTCGCACAGTCGTCATTTAAATGAAGACACCACCAAGGTCGTCAATTCGATTTCTGGAATTTTGAGTAATTGATAATTCAACACATTCAAAAATCCATAACTATCAAACTAAAGAACGAAATTTTTGCATGAACATGTTTCTGGAATCCTGACATTTTTCTCAGCACATTCGTGCCATTACTTCCTGATTCGGAGTTTTTTCACACTGATGAATAGTGACACCTCTCTGTAATTGGCGCCCCTGACCAGGGCGCCAATTTCAGAATTGAAGACTGCCCGAGAGGGCGTCAATTAATTGAAGACATGCACCATGTCGTCAATTCCATTTTCTGAATTTTCAGAAATCAATAAATCAACGCATTCAAAAATCTATAACTAATAAACCTGACCTTGAAAATTTTGACAGAATATACTTCTGTGACCCTGAGATTTTCTCCATCTGACCATGTCTTCGGATTCTGATTTGGAGAAACTTTTTCGAAATGAACAGTGATTTGAGTCACAAAACGTATCTGCTAGGTGAAATCACTGAATTGAAGACGGCCCTTAAGTCTTCAATTTCTGAATTGAAGACGGCCCTCAAGTCTTCAATTTCAGAATTGAAGACGGCCCTCAAGTCTTCAATTTCTGAATTGAAGACAGCCCTTAAGTCTTCAATTTCAGAATTGAAGACGGCCCTCAAGTCTTCAATTAATTGAAGACTGCTCACAGGGGTGTCAATTCCGTTTCTTGAGGAATTAAAGTTATAACATTATAAAATTCATATCTGTGAAACAAAAACTCAGTAATTATATCTGAACATGTTTCTGGACTCCCAAGGAATTATACTAAGTATTCATATCCTTATTTTCGAATTTCGAGAAACTTTTTTGAAATGAATAGTGCTTTGAGTCACAAAACGTATCTGTCCGATAAAAATCACAGAATTGAAGACGGCCCTTAAGTCTTCAATTTCAGAATTGAAGACGGCCCTCAAGTCTTCAATTAATTGAAGACTGGGTAAAGGGACGCCAATTTCATATATATATATATATATATATATATTTGAAAAATCAAAATTTTGAAAGATTGGGCAACCCCCAAGCGCCAATTACTGAATTGAAGACGGCCCTTAAGTCTTCAATTTCAGAATTGAAGACGGCCCTCAAGTCTTCAATTAATTGAAGACTGGGTAAAGGGGCGCCAATTTCATATATATATAGTTTTTTTGAAAAATCAAAATTTTGAAAGGTTGGGTAACCCCCAGGCGTCAATTCTTTAAATGACGACTTCCAGGACGTCTTCAATTAAATGAAGACATCCTGAGGGGCGCCAATTTGATATATACATATATAAATTTCTAAAAATTGAAAATTTGAAGGATTAGCAAACCCTCAGATGCCAACTCAGTAATTACAACTTCTGATCTTGATTTGTCTCGAGAATTGTGCAAACACAACCCTAATCCATACTCCTGCATATGATGAGTTCTTAAAATTCCGTTCCATGAAAAATCTACTTGTGTATACCCTACATGGTCAAACCTTGAATCTCTTAAACTACCATTTGGGAGTGTAGGAACTAAGTGCCATGCAGGGCAAAGTGCTACGTTGTGGGAGCCACCTCTTGAGGCCGTACGGCGCAAAGTGCTACACGACGGGAGTCACCTCTTGAGCCTGTAGGGGCCACCTCTAGAATCCTCCATAACCAAATGACTAGTTAATCTCGTCTGAAATACTACGTTTCTAAATTCTTGAAATTCCATATTGGCTATAAATGAGAGTGGATGTCAAAGGTAATACATGAAATGCTGTGCATATAGGGCCCGGTCTGGTCCTGGGAGGAGCACCCGAAGGTACTTGTGCCCATGGGAGTTTATTGACCACGGTGTTTAGCATTGCACCGGAGTACTTGCTTGACTTGAGACACTCCACCCCTACTCTCTCTCTCCTTACTTACTTGACTTGCGTGGCCCGAAACGGGCAATACTTGACTTGTGGCCCGAGAAAGGGCAAAATACTTACATGATAATAGCCAATTCTACTGATACGTACTTGACAATACTTGCTTGAATTGAATTTTTACTTGATATACTTGTACATGAGTTCCTTCTCATACCTGCGTTCATACTTGTACACGAATCCCCGCTTGCCCGAAGTGGCATTTACATCTGTAAATTCTTGAAATACTGCT
This sequence comes from Amorphophallus konjac, assembly GCA_022559845.1. Lineage (NCBI taxonomy): Eukaryota > Viridiplantae > Streptophyta > Magnoliopsida > Alismatales > Araceae > Amorphophallus > Amorphophallus konjac. The sequence continues at coordinate 368,425,883 of CM040123.1, forward strand.
TGTCAAATACTTGAAATCTTGTTATACTCTCTTTATACAGTTCTTGATCTCTTATTGTTCATCATGCCTAGATTTACCTGTATACCTGATTTTTTATTATACGTACATCATGCATAGCCATACTGAGAATACATGCAAATTGTAAATCACGTAAAGATTGCTCGTATTTGAGATGTAATTCCTACTGAGCGATTCGCTCATCCAGTTACTTCCTAACATTTTCAGGTGATTCGGATAGCGACAAGAATGGGTTTGAGGCCGAGTGAAGAGTGCTAGAACGCCATCCATTTATCATTAGCTAGTCGAGTCTTTGAATTTATTTGAGTCTACCTTGTATTCCCAGTTATGTCAGTTAGTGGTATAAACTTTGTGTTAAGTCGTGTAGCCTAATGTTTGGCTTTCTAAATTTGGAAATTTGTCATGGACTATCTTTATTTCCTTTGATTAATCAAATAAACATCACTTGGACTATTGGAATTTATTAGATTTTTAGTCATTTGCGCACTCCGAAATTTTGTATGTTAAAATTCTTATCGCTCTAATGACACGATCTATATAGACGCGTCACGCATCCGAGTATCTTCCGCGCTCGGGACGTGACAGTCTTCGTGGTATCAGAGCCTAGGTTTTCAAACCTAGGGAACTAGAAGAAATAAAAGGTTAGAAATTGAAATCTAAGTAAAAACTTGAGTCCAAGGATAGGTAAAACCCGAGTCCAAGGATAGATATACCTTACCCGGTGAGATGGATAGAGCCATGGGTTAAGTTCTATAATGACTTTTGACCTTACAAGTAAACCCGATCTTTATCATACTTAACTCTTTTGTAGATCATGGCTGCGGAAAGAGCACAATGGCGCGAGATGCAGCGCACCGTGCAAGGCCTTACACAGGCACTACAGCAAGTGGCCCAAGGCGGAGCAAACCGTGGAGCGGGAGATCTCCACCGAAGTTTCCGTAACATGAACCCACCGAGGTTCACGGGTTCGTCCGACCCCGAGGATGCCGAGAATTGGCTGAAGGAGATGGAACGAATCTTCCGTGTAATGCAATGCGCGGACGAGGAGAAGGTTTTACTGGCCGTATTCCAACTAGAGCGGGACGCTCGATGTTGGTGGGAATCCATAGAAGCAACACTGCCAGAATACCATGTCACATGGGATGAATTCACGGAGCATTTCAACAACAAGTACTTCTCCGACCATATCCAGGAAAGAAGGCCACAGAATTCGCCGTTCTAAAACAACGGGGCTTGAAAGTGGCCGAGTATGAGGCCCAATTTTCAGATTATCTAGGTATGCACCCCACTTGGTGTGTACGGAAAAGATGAAGGCGAGAAGATTCCTCAACGGGATTCGGCCCCATTATATCACACAACTTGCCCCGATGGACATCCAAGTCTATTCGGAGATGGTTCGGCGTGCTCAACTGCTGGAAGACGCCACCGAATTATCCGAGAGAATCGAGGAAGAGACAAGAAGGAACCCGTCACAAGCCAGGAAAATTCAAACAATCCTTCAACAAGAAGCGGTTCTTCATGGGAGGGGAGCCCTCCAAGGCAAAGAAATTCCAGAAGAATGACAGGCCATTCTCCACCTCCACACCCTCAAAGGAGATTTGTAAGTATTGTGATAAAGCTGGCCATAAGACCGAGGAATGCTGGAGGAAGTTAGGAGCTTGTCTTCGATGCGGGAGCCGAGAGCATCGAATCCCAGACTGCCCACTGATGAAGGAGCAAGACACCAAAGACGAGAAGCGTCCGGTAAAGAAACAAGGCGTCTGCAAGCTCTCCGAGAGACGGAACCCACTGAAGGCGGAATTGTGGAAGGTACTCTCACTATTTGTTCAAAAATTGCTCAAGTTTTATTTGATACCGGAGCAACTCATTCATTCGTTTCCAAGAACTTTGCTGCTTCATTTTCTAAGAAACATGAACTGTTAGATTTGGTCATATCTACACCTCTTGGGAATGAGTCTGATATCACTTATCACTATCCAAATTGTGAAGTGATGATTAAGGGAAGCAATTTACCTGCTGACCTGATATGCCTAGATATGAAGGGTTATGACGTCATACTAGGTGCCGACTGGCTATCCACATACCAAGCAACTGTAGATTGCCGGCATGGCAAGGTAACTTTCGTGGATTTCCCAGAGCTAGTTTACAATAGCCCTCGGAGTAAATCACTTCTTATATCAGCACTCCGAGCTAGTAAACTTATGAATAAGGGATGCATGGCTTTCATAGCATTCGTGACTGCCACGGAAGTCGAGAAGGTTAAACTTGAAGACATCCGTGTAATTCGGGATTTTCCCGATGTTTTTCCAGAAGATTTAACCGGCTTACCCCCGGAAAGGGAAGTGTCGTTCACAATCGACCTTGTCCCTGGTGCTGGTCCTGTCTCTAGGGCACCATACAGAATGTCCCCTGCTGAGCTGAAGGAACTAAAGGAACAACTAATGGAGTTATTGAAAAAGGGTTTCATCAGGCTGAGTACTTCCCCTTGGGGAGCACCCGTGCTGTTCGTCAAAAAGAAGGATGGATCGATGAGACTATGCATCGATTATCGCAGCTAAATAACCTTACAATCAAGAACAAATACCCGCTGCCGAGAATTGACGAGCTGTTCGATCAGTTATCAGGAGCTTCATATTTCTCCAAGATTGATCTTCGTTCTGGTTACCACCAATTGAAGATCAAAGAAGAAGACATTCATAAAACTGCATTCCGAAGCAGGTATGGGCATTACGAATTTACTGTTATGCCTTTCGGACTAACAAATGCCCCCGCAGCTTTTATGCAGTTAATGAACAGCATATTCAGGCCCTATTTAGACCAATTCATTGTGGTCTTTATTGATGATATTCTGATCTATTCCAAGACAGAAGATGATCATGAAGAACATCTCAAGAAGGCACTGCAGATATTAAGGGAAAACAAGCTATATGCCAAATTCAGCAAATGCGAGTTCTGGCTCGAGGAAGTATCCTTCTTAGGCCATATTATTTCGAAGAATGGAATTGCTGTTGACCCGTCAAAGGTCGAAGCCGTGAAGAACTGGGAACGACCCACAAATGCAACGAAATTCGAAGCTTCTTGGGTCTAGCTGGTTACTACCGGCGTTTTATCAAGGACTTCTCCAAGATTGCGTTCCTCTGACCAGGTTAACCCGCAAGGAAGTGCCTCATGAGTGGAATGAAGACTGTGAAAAGAGTTTCCAAGCTTTGAAGGATCTCTTGACCACTGCTCCAGTCTTATCATTACCAATTGAAGGAGAAAAATACGAGGTATATACCGATGCTTCGGGTATTGGCCTCGGATGTGTATTGATGCAGAATGGAAGAGTCATTGCATACTCTTCCCGACAATTGAAGAAACATGAAGAGAACTACCCGGTTCACGACTTAGAACTGGCCGCGGTAGTATTCGCTTTGAAGATCTGGAGGCACTATCTCTACGGAGAACAATTCACTGTGTACTCCGATCATAAAAGCCTCAAGTACTTATTCTCCCAAAAGGAGCTGAACATGCGGCAAAGGCGTTGGCTCGAGTATCTCAAGGATTTCGACTTCACTATACAGTACCATCCTGGTAAGGGTAATTCGTAGCTGATGCCCTTAGTCGAAAGCCGAGAATAATATTGGCCAACTGCATGATACAAGAATGGAAGCTGCTGGAGAAATTCTCTGAGCTTGATATCAGCACAGATGAGAAGAACATGTGTATTATTCTATCTCATATGAGCCTACATCCAGATTTGCTACCTGAAATCAAGAAGCTACAGAAGAGATCCCTCACTAGTGGAGATAAAGAGCAAGCTGGACGACAGACTGGATTTCAAGCTGGCACCTGATGGCAGATTGCTATTTCATGAACGACATGTGTGCCCGACTGTCCCGAATTGAAGAAGAAGATTCTTGAAGAAGCTCATCGATCGAGGTACACGATCCACCCTGGAGCCACTAAGATGTACCAAGACTTGAAAAGAACTTTCTGGTGGCCTAACATGAAAAGGGAGGTAGCAGACTTTGTGTCTCGTTGCCTCACATGCCAACAAGTGAAGGCGGAACATCAAAAACCCGCCGGAAAGCTACATCCGCTGGATATTCCCAAGTGGAAGTGGGAAGACATTGGCATGGACTTTATCATGGGTTTGCCCAAGTCTAGGGGCGGATATGATGGAATTTGGGTAATTATCGACCGGCTAACTAAATCGGCCCATTTCTTACCCATCAAAAGTCGATGGTCAGTCGACGTACTTGCTGCCCTGTATATTAAGGAGATGGTTAGATTGCACGGAGTTCCCGTCTCGATCGTATCTGACCGAGACCCGCGCTTCACCTCTCATTTTTGGAAGGGTCTACAACACTCTCTGGGGACGAAACTTAATTTCAGCACTGCTTTCCATCCCCAGACAGATGGTCAGACTGAAAGGACAAATCAGGTTGTTGAAGATATGTTAAGGGCATGTATTATAGATTTCGGCGGAAGCTGGCACGACCACTTATCCCTAGTCGAATTTGCCTATAATAACAGCTATCAAGCTAGTATTCAAATGGCACCTTTCGAGGCACTTTATGGCAGGAGTTGTCGTTCTCCAATATGCTGGGAAGAAGTCGGTGAAAGACAAATTCTAGGCCCAGATATGGTTAGAGATTCGACTGAGAAGATACACCTTATCAGAGAGAGACTCAAGGTAGCTCAGTGCAGGCAAAAATCTTATGCTGATAATAGAAGGAGAGATTTGGAGTTCCAAGTTGGTGACCATGTATTTCTCAAGGTATCTCCTGGCCGAGGTATTAGAAGATTCGGTGTTAAGGGCAAGCTTACACAGAGGTTTATCGGTCCATTCGAAGTATTGGAAAGAGTGGGCGAGGTGGTCTACCGTATTACTTTACCTCCTCAACTCTCGGAAGTGCACAATGTATTTCATATATCTATGCTGAAGAAATATGTGCACGACCCTTCTCACATCATCGACCATGCTGATTTGGTGATTCAAAGAGATCTTACTTATGAGCAAAGGCCGATGCGGATCCTCGACCGCGAAGTCCGAGTTCTAAGGAGCAAGACGATCCCTATGGTGAAAATCCAATGGAATCGATGCGCGGAACAAGAAGCAACTTGGGAGACCGAAGAATCTATGAAAAGAAGATACCCAGAATTATTTTAAACTGTAAGTATTTTATACTTTTCACAATATTTTTATACAGTTGAATTTGGGGACCAAATTCTTTTAAGTAGGGAAGGGTGTAACACCCGAGAATTTTAAAATAGAAATATACAAAAAAAATTATATATATATATATATATTATTATTGAACTCATATTCTAATTCTATTGATTTAACCATTTAAAATATTTAATTACCAAAAGATGCTTTAGAAGATGCCAAATTATATTTTAGGAAATGCCTATTTATATTTTCAATCACTTAGGAAATTAATATTACACTATTCCAAAGAAATAAGAAATAGGTTATATAGATAGTGTTTTAAAGGATAAACATCACTTTTACAAGATGCCAATTCATATTTTCATAATTTAGAAATTTTCATATTTCAACTTTTTCATTATATCATTATTTTGAAGAAATAAGGGTATATAGATGAAGTGTTAAAGGATAAACATAATTTAGAAAGTGAGAAAGGGTATATAGATAATTTTGGTTAGTGTAGAGTGAATACAAAAATCTCCGTTCAAAATAACGACATATGTTAAGTCGTTATTTCCTAAACGTGAATAGTGCCACTTTTTATTTAAAAAAAATTTCAAAAAAATTATATCTAAAAATAGAGAAAAATGTAAGGGTCTCACTCTTGAAATTTCACAAACAAATTCTATCAATTTTTAAAGATAAAAATCTTGGAAGTTAACATGGAAATCTTAACTTATGAAATACACGACCCCCTCTTGGGCGTCATTTCTTCTCCGACAACTATCACGATCATTCTATCCCTCCAGCCTATGTAGGTTGTAAACCCACTAAATACCCTATAATTCTGGATCTTGTCTCCCATCCTGTCGACCCTAAGGTTATAAAATACACTCTATTTTCTCCCTATTTGGTTAGTTCGACGGCTAGATACGGGAACAAGTTCTGAAGAGTTGCAGAGGAAAGGAAGGGCTGCTTCTTCCTCTCCTGTCAACTCCTGTCACTTCACAGAGGTAGGTGTTCTCAAATCCTTACCTAACTAGTAGCTAATAGGTTAATTGATTCATGTTTAGAGTTCGATCAACTAGTCAACCATGCTATATATATCATCTGGCTTTACCGTAATCAAGCAATAATCATGTATGTATCATGTTATTTTGATAGCATGTTACATATCACCATGATCTTTAAGAGTTTAAACTTAGTTTGTTAGTATGATTTTTATGAGTTTTTGAACATATTTTATCACACTAGTTTTACAGTATTAATAACCATGTTTTAAACCTTAATATATAGTCTCTGTTAACATAATATGTTCATAGTTTAAAGACACGGAGGCTCCCAGCCCTCTGGTAAATGGCGCCCCTCACCAGGCCGCCATTTTCAAAATTGAAGACTGTTCGCACAATCGTCATTTAAATGAAGACACCACCAAGGTCGTCAATTCGATTTCTGGAATTTTGAGTAATTGATAATTCAACACATTCAAACATCCATAACTATCAAACTAAAGAACGAAATTTTTGCATGAACATGTTTCTGGAATCCTGACATTTTTCTCAGCACATTCGTGCCATTACTTCCTGATTCGGAGTTTTTTCCACACTGATGAATAGTGACACCTCTCTGTAATTGGCGCCCCTGACCAGGGCGCCAATTTTAGAATTTAAGACTGCCCGAGAGGGCGTCAATTAATTGAAGACATGCACCATGTCGTCAATTCCATTTTCTGAATTTTCAGAAATCAATAAATCAACGCATTCAGAAATCTATAACTAATAAACCGGACCTTGAAAATTTTGACAGAATATACTTCTGTGACCCTGAGATTTTTCTCCATCTGACCATGTCTTCGGATTTTGCTTTGGAGAAACTTTTTCGAAATGAACAGTGATTTGAGTCACAGAACGTATCTGCTAAGTGAAAATCACTGAATTGAAGACGGCCCTTAAGTCTTCAATTTCATAATTGAAGACGGCCCTCAAATCTTCAATTACTGAATTGAAGATGGCCCTTAAGTCTTCAATTTCAGAATTGAAGATGGCCCTCAAGTCTTCAATTAATTGAAGACTGCTCGCAGGGGCGTCAATTCCGTTTCATGAGGAATTAAAGTTATAACATTATAAAATTCATATCTGTGAAACAAAAACTCAGTAATTATATCTGAACATGTTTCTGTACTCCCAAGGAATTATACTAAGTATTCATATCCTTATTTTCGAATTTCGAGAAACTTTTTTGAAATGAATAGTGCTTTGAGTCACAAAACGTATATGTCCGATCAAAATCACAGAATTGAAGATGGCCCTTAAGTCTTCAATTTCAGAATTGAAGACGGCCCTCAAGTCTTCAATTAATTGAAGACTGGGTAAAGGGACGCCAATTTCATATATATATATATATATATATATATATATATTTGAAAAATCAAAATTTTGAAAGATTGGGCAACCCCCAAGCGCCAATTACTGAATTGAAGACGGCCCTTAAGTCTTCAATTTCAGAATTGAAGACGGCCCTCAAGTCTTCAATTAATTGAAGACTGGGTAAAGGGGCGCCAATTTCATATATATATAGTTTTTTTGAAAAATCAAAATTTTGAAAGGTTGGGTAACCCCCAGGCGTCAATTCTTTAAATGACGACTTCCAGGACGTCTTCAATTAAATGAAGACATCTTGAGGGGCGCCAATTTGATATATACATATATAAATTTCTAAAAATTGAAAATTTGAAGGATTAGCAAACCCTCAGATGCCAACTCAGTAATTACAACTTCAGATCTTGATTTGTCTCGAGAATTGTACAAACACAACCCTAATCCATACTCCTGCATATGATGAGTTCTTAAAATTCCGTTCCATGAAAAATCTACTTGTGTATACCCTACATGGTCAAACCTTGAATCTCTTAAACTACCATTTAGGAGTGTAGGAACTAAGTGCCATGTAGGGCAAAGTGCTACGTTGTGGGAGCCACCTCTTGAGGCCGTACGGCGCAAAGTGCTACACGACGGGAGTCACCTCTTGAGCCTGTAGGGGCCACCTCTAGAATCCTCCATAACCAAATGACTAGTTAATCTCGTCTGAAATACTACGTTTCTAAATTCTTGAAATTCCATATTGGCTATAAATGAGAGTGGATGTCAAAGGTAATACATGAAATGCTGTGCATATAGGGCCCGATCTGGTCCTGGGAGGAGCACCCGAAGGTACTTGTGCCCATGGGAGTTTATTGACCACGGTGTTTAGCATTGCACCGGAGTACTTGCTTGACTTGAGACACTCCACCCCTACTCTCTCTCTCCTTACTTACTTGACTTGCGTGGCCCGAAACGGGCGATACTTGACTTGTGGCCCGAGAAAGGGAAAAATACTTACATGATAATAGCCAATTCTACTGATACGTACTTGACAATACTTGCTTGAATTGAATTTTTACTTGATATACTTGTACATGAGTTCCTTCTCATACCTGCGTTCATACTTGTACACGAATCCCTGCTTGCCCGAAGTGGCATTTACATCTGTAAATTCTTGAAATACTGCTTGTCAAATACTTGAAATCTTGTTATACTCTCTTTATACAGTTCTTGATCTCTTATTGTTCATCATGCCTAGATTTACCTGTATACCTGATTTTTTATTATACGTACATCATGCATAGCCATACTGAGAATACATGCAAATTGTAAATCACGTAAAGATTGCTCATATTTGAGATGTAATTCCTACTGAGCGATTCGCTCATCCAGTTACTTCCTAACATTTTCAGGTGATTCGGATAGCGACAAGAATGGGTTTGAGGCCGAGTGAAGAGTGCTAGAACGCCATCCATTTATCATTAGCTAGTCGAGTCTTTGAATTTATTTGAGTCTACCTTGTATTCCAGTTATGTCAGTTAGTGGTATAAACTTTGTGTTAAGTCGTGTAGCCTAATGTTTGGCTTTCTAAATTTGGAAATTTGTCATGGACTATCTTTATTTCCTTTGATTAATCAAATAAACATCACTTGGACTATTGGAATTTATTAGATTTTTAGTCATTTGCGCACTCCGAAATTTTGTATGTTAAAATTCTTATCGCTCTAATGACACGATCTATATAGACGCGTCACGCATCCGAGTATCTTCCGCGCTCGGGACGTGACAGTCTTCGTGGTATCAGAGCCTAGGTTTTCAAACCTAGGGAACTAGAAGAAATAAAAGGTTAGAAATTGAAATCTAAGTAAAAACTTGAGTCCAAGGATAGGTAAAACCCGAGTCCAAGGATAGATATACCTTACCCGGTGAGATGGATAGAGCCATGGGTTAAGTTCTATAATGACTTTTGACCTTACAAGTAAACCCGATCTTTATCATACTTAACTCTTTTGTAGAATCATGGCTGCGGAAAGAGCACAATGGCGCGAGATGCAGCGCACCGTGCAAGGCCTTACACAGGCACTACAGCAAGTGGCCCAAGGCGGAGCAAACCGTGGAGCGGGAGATCTCCACTGAAGTTTCCGTAACATGAACCCACCGAGGTTCACGGGTTCGTCCGACCCCGAGGATGCCGAGAATTGGCTAAAGGAGATGGAACGAATCTTCCGTGTAATGCAATGCGCGGACGAGGAGAAGGTTTTACTTGCCGTATTCCAACTAGAGCGGGACGCTCGATGTTGGTGGGAATCCATAGAAGCAACACTGCCAGAATACCATGTCACATGGATGAATTCACGGAGCATTTCAACAACAAGTACTTCTCCGACCATATCCAGGAGAAGAAGGCCGCAGAATTCGCCGTTCTAAAACAACGGGGCTTGAAAGTGGCCGAGTATGAGGCCCAATTTTCCAGATTATCTAGGTATGCACCCCACTTGGTGTGTACGGAAAAGATGAAGGCGAGAAGATTCCTCAACGGGATTCGGCCCCATTATATCACACAACTTGCCCCGATGGACATCCAAGTCTATTCGGAGATAGTTCGGCGTGCCCAATTGCTGGAAGACGCCACCGAATTATCCGAGAGAATCGAGGAAGAGACAAGAAGGAACCCGTCACAAGCCAGGAAAATTCAAACAATCCTTCAACAAGAAGCGGTTCTTCATGGGAGGGGAGCCCTCCAAGGCAAAGAAATTCCAGAAGAATGACAGGCCATTCTCCACCACCACACCATCAAAGGAAATTTGTAAGTATTGTGATAAAGCTGGCCATAAGACCGAGGAATGCTGGAGGAAGTTAGGAGCTTGTCTTCGATGCGGGAGCCGAGAGCATCGGATCCCAGACTGCCCACTGATGAAGGAGAAGACATCAAAGACGAGAAGCGTCCGGTAAAGAAACAAGGCGTCTGCAAGCTCTCCGAGAGACGGAACCCACTGAAGGCGGAATTGTGGAAGGTACTCTCACTATTTGTTCAAAAACTGCTCAAGTTTTATTTGATACCGGAGCAACTCATTCATTCGTTTCCAAGAACTTTGCTGCTTCATTTTCTAAGAAACATGAACTGTTAGATTTGGTCATATCTACACCTCTTGGGAATGAGTCTGATATCACTTATCACTATCCAAATTGTGAAGTGATGATTAAGGGAAGCAATTTACCTGCTGACCTGATATGCCTAGATATGAAGGGTTATGACGTCATACTAGGTGCCGACTGGCTATCCACATACCAAGCAACTGTAGATTGCCGGCATGGCAAGGTAACTTTCGTGGATTTCCCAGAGCTAGTTTACAATAGCCCTCGGAGTAAATCACTTCTTATATCAGCACTCCGAGCTAGTAAACTTATGAATAAGGGATGCATGGCTTTCATAGCATTCGTGACTGCCACGGAAGTCGAGAAGGTTAAACTTGAAGACATCCGTGTAATTCGGGATTTTCCCGATGTTTTTCCCGAAGATTTAACCGGCTTACCCCCGGAAAGGGAAGTGTCGTTCATAATCGACCTTGTCCCTGGTGCTGGTCCTGTCTCTAGGGCACCATAAAGAATGTCCCCTGCTGAGCTGAAGGAACTAAATGAACAACTAATGGAGTTATTGAAAAAGGGTTTCATCAGGCTGAGTACTTCCCCTTGGGGAGCACCCGTGCTGTTCGTCAAAAAGAAGGATGGATCGATGAGACTATGCATCGATTATCAGCAGCTAAATAACCTTACCATCAAGAACAAATACTCGCTGCCAAGAATTGACGAGCTGTTCGATCAGTTATCAGGAGCTTCATATTTCTCTAAGATTGATCTTCGTTCTGGTTACCACCAATTGAAGATCAAAGAAGAAGACATTCATAAAACTGCATTCCGAAGCAGGTATGGGCATTACGAATTTACTGTTATGCCTTTCGGACTAACAAATGCCCCCGCAGCTTTTATGCAGTTAATGAACAGCATATTCAGGCCCTATTTAGACCAATTCATTGTGGTCTTTATTGATGATATTCTGATCTATTCCAAGATCAAAGATGATCATGAAGAACATCTCAAGAAGGCACTGCAGATATTAAGGGAAAACAAGCTATATGCCAAATTCAGCAAATGCGAGTTCTGGCTCGAGGAAGTATCCTTCTTAGGCCATATTATTTCGAAGAATGGAATTGCTGTTGACCCGTCCAAGGTCGAAGCCGTGAAGAACTGGGAACGACCCACAAATGCAACGGAAATTCGAAGCTTCTTGGGTCTAGCTGGTTACTACCGGCGTTTTATCAAGGACTTCTCCAAGATTATCGTTCCTCTAACCAGGTTAACCCGCAAGAAAGTGCCTCATGAGTGGAATAAATACTGTGAAAAGAGTTTCCAAGCTTTGAAGGATCTCTTGACCACTGCTCCAGTCTTATCATTACCAATTGAAGGAGAAAAATACGAGGTATATACCGATGCTTCGGGTATTGGCCTCGGATGTGTATTGATGCAGAATGGAAGAGTCATTGCATATTCTTCCCGACAATTGAAGAAACATGAAGAGAACTACCCGGTTCACGACTTAGAACTGGCCGCGGTAGTATTCGCTTTGAAGATCTGGAGGCACTATCTCTACGGAGAATAATTCACTGTGTACTCCGATCATAAAAGCCTCAAGTACTTATTCTCCCAAAAGGAGCTGAACATGCGGCAAAGGCGTTGGCTCGAGTATCTCAAGGATTTCGACTTCACTATACAGTACCATCCTGGTAAGGGTAATTCGTAGCTGATGCCCTTAGTCAAAAGCAGAGAATAATATTGGCCAACTGCATGATACAAGAATGGAAGCTGCTGGAGAAATTTTCTGAGCTTGATATCAGCACAGATGAGAAGAACATGTGTATTATTCTATCTCATATGAGCCTACATCCAGATTTGCTACCTGAAATCAAGAAGCTACAGGAAGAAGATCCCTCACTTGTGGAGATAAAGAGCAAACTGGACAACAGACTGGATTTCAAGCTGGCACCTGATGGCAGATTGCTATTTCATGAACGAACATGTGTGCCCGACTGTCCCGAATTGAAGAAGAAGATTCTTGAAGAAGCTCATCGATCGAGGTACACGATCCACCCTGGAGCCACTAAGATGTACCAAGACTTGAAAAGAACTTTCTGGTGGCCTAACATGAAAAGGGAGGTAGCAGACTTTGTGTCTCGTTGCCTCACATGCCAACAAGTGAAGGCGGAACATCAAAAACCCGTCAGAAAGATACATCCACTGGATATTCCCAAGTGGAAGTGGGAAGACATTGGCATGGACTTTATAATGGGTTTGCCCAAGTCTAGGGGCGGATATGATGGAATTTGGGTAATTATCGACCGGCTAACTAAATCGGCACATTTCTTACCCATCAAAAGCCGATGGTCAGTCGACGTACTTGTTGCCCTGTATATTAAGGAGATGGTTAGATTGCATGGAGTTCCCATCTTGATTGTATCTGACCGAGACCCGCGCTTCACCTCTCATTTTTGGAAGGGTCTAAAACACTCTCTGGGGACGAAACTTAATTTCAGCACTGCTTTCCATCCCCAGACAGATGGTCAGACTGAAAGGACAAATCATGTTGTTGAAGATATGTTAAGGGCATGTATTATAGATTTCGACGGAAGCTGGCACGACCACTTATCCCTAGTCGAATTTGCCTATAATAACAGATATCAAGCTAGTATTCAAATGGCACCTTTCGAGGCACTTTATGGCAGGAGTTGTCGTTCTCCAATATGCTGGGAAGAAGTCGATGAAAGACAAATTCTAGGCCCATATATGGTTAGAGATTCGACTGAGAAGATACACCTTATCAGAGAGAGACTCAAGGTAGCTTAGTGCAGGCAAAAATCTTATGCTGATAATAGAAGGAGAGATTTGGAGTTCCAAGTTGGTGACCATGTATTTCTCAAGGTATCTCCTGGCCGAGGTATTAGAAGATTCGGTGTTAAGGGCAAGCTTACACCGAGGTTTATCGGTCCATTCGAAGTATTGGAAAGAGTGGGCGAGGTGGCCTACCGTATTACTTTACCTCCTCAACTCTCGGAAGTGCACAATGTATTTCATATATCTATGCTGAAGAAATATGTGCACGACCCTTCTCACGTCATCGACCATGCTGATTTGGTGATTCAAAGAGATCTTACTTATGAGCAAAGGCCGATGCGGATCCTCGACCGCGAAGTCCGAGTTCTAAGGAGCAAGACGATCCCTATGGTGAAAATCCAATGGAATCGATGCGCGGAACAAGAAGCAACTTGGGAGACCGAAGAATCTATGAAAAGAAGATACCCAGAATTATTTTAAACTGTAAGTATTTTATACTTTCCACAATATCTTATACAGTTGAATTTGGGGACCAAATTCTTTTAAGTAGGGGAGGGTGTAACACCCGAGAATTTTAAAATAGAAATATACAAAAAAAATTATATATATATATATTTAATTATTGAACTCATATTCTAATTCTATTGATTTAACCATTTAAAATATTTAATTACCAATAGATGCTTTAGAAGATGCCAAATTATATTTTAGGAAATGCCAATTTATATTTTCAATCACTTAGGAAATTAATATTACACTATTCCAAAGAAATAGGAAATAGGTTATATAGATAGTGTTTTAAAGGATAAACATCACTTTTACAAGAAGCCAATTCATATTTTCATAATTTAGAAATTTTCATATTTCAACTTTTTCATTATATCATTATTTTGAAGAAATAAGGGTATATAGATGAAGTGTTAAAGGATAAACATAATTTAGAAAGTGAGAAAGGGTATATAGATAATTTTGGTTAGTGTAGAGTGAATACAAAAATCTCCGTTCAAAATAACGACATATGTTAAGTCGTTATTTCCTAAACGTGAATAGTGACGTGAATAGTGCCACTTTTATTTAAAAAGAATTTTCAAAAAAAATTATATCTAAAAATAGAGAAAAATGTAAGGGTCTCACCCTTGAAATTTCACAAACAAATTCATCAATTTTTAAAGATAAAAATCTTTGAAGTTAACATGGAAATCTTAACTTATGAAATACACGACCCCTCTTGGGCGTCATTTCTTTTCCGACAACTATCACGATCATTCTATCCCTCCAGCCTGTGTAGGCTGTAAACCCACTAAATACCCTATAATTCTGGATCTTGTCTCCCATCCTGTCGACCCTAAGGTTATAAAATACACTCTATTTTCTCCCTATTTGGTTAGTTCGACGGCTAGATACGGGAACAAGTTCTGAAGAGTTGCAGAGGAAGGAAGGGCTGCTTCTTCCTCTCCTGTCAACTCCTGTCACTTCACAGAGGTAGGTGTTCTCAAATCCTTACCTAACTAGTAGCTAATAGGTTAATTGATTCATGTTTAGAGTTCGATCAACTAGTCAACCATGCTATATATATCATCTGGCTTTACCGTAATCAAGCAATAATCATGTATGTATCATGTTATTTTGATAGCATGTTACATATCACCATGATCTTTAAGAGTTTAAACTTAGTTTGTTAGTATGATTTTTATGAGTTTTTGAACATATTTTATCACACTAGTTTTACAGTATTAATAACCATGTTTTAAACCTTAATATATAGTCTCTGTTAACATAATATGTTCATAGTTTAAAGACACGGAGGCTCCCAGCCCTCTGGTAAATGGCGCCCCTGACCAGGCCGCCATTTTCAAAATTGAAGACTGTTCACACAATCGTCATTTAAATGAAGACACCACCAAGGTCGTCAATTCGATTTCTGGAATTTTGAGTAATTGATAATTCAACACATTCAAACATCCATAACTATCAAACTAAAGAACGAAATTTTTGCATGAACATGTTTCTGGAATCCTGACATTTTTCTCAGCACATTCGTGCCATTACTTCCTGATTCGGAGTTTTTTTCACACTGATGAATAGTGACACCTCTCTGTAATTGGCGCCCCTGACCAGGGCGCCAACTTTAGAATTTAAGACTGCCCGAGAGGGCGTCAATTAATTGAAGACATGCACCATGTCGTCAATTCTATTTTCTGAATTTTCAGAAATCAATAAATCAACGCATTCAGAAATCTATAACTAATAAACCGGACCTTGAAAATTTTGACAGAATATACTTCTGTGACCCTGAGATTTTTCTCCATCTGACCATGTCTTCGGATTTTGCTTTGGAGAAACTTTTTCGAAATGAACAGTGATTTGAGTCACAGAACGTATCTACTAAGTGAAAATCACTGAATTGAAGACGGCCCTTAAGTCTTCAATTTCATAATTGAAGACGGCCCTCAAGTCTTCAATTACTGAATTGAAGATGGCCCTTAAGTCTTCAATTTCAGAATTGAAGATGGCCCTCAAGTCTTCAATTAATTGAAGACTGCTCGCAGGGGCGTTAATTCCGTTTCATGAGGAATTAAAGTTATAACATTATAAAATTCATATCTGTGAAACAAAAACTCAGTAATTATATCTGAACATGTTTCTGTACTCCCAAGGAATTATACTAAGTATTCATATCCTTATTTTCGAATTTTGAGAAACTTTTTTGAAATGAATAGTGCTTTGAGTCACAAAACGTATCTGTCCGATAAAAATCACAGAATTGAAGACGGCCCTTAAGTCTTCAATTTCAGAATTGAAGACGGCCCTCAAGTCTTCAATTAATTGAAGACTGGGTAAAGGGACACCAATTTCATATATATATATATATATATATATATATATATATATATATATATATATATATATATATATATATATATGTATATATATTTGAAAAATCAAAATTTTGAAAGATTGGGCAACCCCCAAGCGCCAATTACTGAATTGAAGACGGCCCTTAAGTCTTCAATTTCATAATTGAAGACGGTCCTCAAGTCTTCAATTAATTGAAGACTGGGTAAAGGGGCGCCAATTTCATATATATATAGTTTTTTTGAAAAATCAAAATTTTGAAAGGTTGGGTAACCCCCAGGCGTCAATTCTTTAAATGACGACTTCCAGGACGTCTTCAATTAAATGAAGACATCTTGAGGGGCGCCAATTTGATATATACATATATAAATTTCTAAAAATTGAAAATTTGAAGGATTAGCAAACCCTCAGATGCCAACTCAGTAATTACAACTTCAGATCTTGATTTGTCTCGAGAATTGTACAAACACAACCCTAATCCATACTCCTGCATATGATGAGTTCTTAAAATTCCGTTCCATGAAAAATCTACTTGTGTATACCCTACATGGTCAAACCTTGAATCTCTTAAACTACCATTTAGGAGTGTAGGAACTAAGTGCCATGAAGGGCAAAGTGCTACGTTGTGGGAGCCACCTCTTGAGGCCGTACGGCGCAAAGTGCTACACGACGGGAGTCACCTCTTGAGCCTGTAGGGGCCACCTCTAGAATCCTCCATAACCAAATGACTAGTTAATCTCGTCTGAAATACTACGTTTCTAAATTCTTGAAATTCCATATTGGCTATAAATGAGAGTGGATGTCAAAGGTAATAGATGAAATACTGTGCATATAGGGCCCGATCTGGTCCTGGGAGGAGCACCCGAAGGTACTTGTGCCCATGGGAGTTTATTGACCACGGTGTTTAGCATTGCACCGGAGCACTTGCTTGACTTGAGACACTCCACCCCTACTCTCTCTCTCCTTACTTACTTGACTTGCGTAGCCCGAAATGGGCGATACTTGACTTGTGGCCCGAGAAAAGGAAAAATACTTACATGATAATAGCCAATTCTACTGATACGTACTTGACAATACTTGAATTGAATTTTTACTTGATATACTTGTACATGAGTTCCTTCTCATACCTGCGTTCATACTTGTACACGAATCCCCGCTTGCCCGAAGTGGCATTTACATCTGTAAATTCTTGAAATACTGCTTGTCAAATACTTGAAATCTTGTTATACTCTCTTTATACAGTTCTTGATCTCTTATTGTTCATCATGCCTAGATTTACCTGTATACCTGATTTGTTTATTATACGTACATCATGCATAGCCATACTGAGAATACATGCAAATTGTAAATCACGTAAAGATTGCTCGTATTTGAGATGTAATTCCTACTGAGCGATTCGCTCATCCAGTTACTTCCTAACATTTTCAGGTGATTCGGATAGCGACAAGAATGGGTTTGAGGTCGAGTGAAGAGTGCTAGAACGCCATCCATTTATCATTAGCTAGTCGAGTCTTTGAATTTATTTGAGTCTACCTTGTATTCTCTGTTATGTCAGTTAGTGGTATAAACTTTGTGTTAACTCGTGTAGCCTAATGTTTGGCTTTCTAAATTTGGAAATTTGTCATGGACTATCTTTATTTCCTTTGATTAATCAAATAAACATCACTTGTACTATTGGAATTTATTAGATTTTTAGTCATTTGCGCACTCCGAAATTTTGTATGTTAAAATTCTTATCACTCTAATGACACGATCTATATAGACGCGTCACGCATCCGAGTATCTTCCGCGCTCGGGACGTGACAGTCTTCATGATATCAGAGCCTAGGTTTTCAAACCTAGGGAACTAGAAGAAATAAAAGGTTAGAAATTGAAATCTAAGTAAAAACTTGAGTCCAAGGATAGGTAAAACCCGAGTCCAAGGATGCATATACCTTACCCGGTGAGATGGATAGAGCCATGGGTTAAGTTCTATAATGACTTTTGACCTTACAAGTAAACCCGATCTTTATCATACTTAACTCTTTTGTAGAATCATGGCTGCGGAAAGAGCACAATGGCGCGAGATGCAGCGCACCGTGCAAGGCCTTACACAGGCACTACAGCAAGTGGCCCAAGGCGGAGCAAACCGTGGAGCGGGAGATCTCCACTGAAGTTTCCGTAACATGAACCCACCGAGGTTCACGGGTTCGTCCGACCCCGAGGATGCCGAGAATTGGCTAAAGGAGATGGAACGAATCTTCCGTGTAATGCAATGCGCGGACGAGGAGAAGGTTTTATTGACCGTATTCCAACTAGAGCGGGACGCTTGATGTTGGTGGGAATCCATAGAAGCAACACTGCTAGAATACCATGTCACATGAGATGAATTCACGGAGTATTTCAACAACAAGTACTTCTCCGACCATATCTAGGAGAAGAAGGCCGCAGAATTCATCGTTCTAAAATAACGGGGCTTGAAAGTGGCCGAGTATGAGGCCCAATTTTCCAGATTATCTAGGTATGCATCCCACTTGGTGTGTACGGAAAAGATGAAGGCAAGAAGATTCCTCAACGGGATTCGGCCCCATTATATCACACATCTTGCCCCGATGGACATCCAAGTCTATTCGGAGATAGTTCGGCGTGCCCAATTGCTGGAAGACGCCACCAAATTATCCGAGAGAATCCGAGGAAGAGACAAGAAGGAACCCGTCACAAGCCTGGGAAAATTCAAACAATCCTTCAACAAGAAGCGGTTCTTCATTCGAGGGGAGCCCTCCAAGGTAAAGAAATTCCAGAAGAATGACAGGCCATTCTCCACCACCACACCATCAAAGGAAATTTGTAAGTATTGTGATAAAGCTGGCCATAAGACCGAGGAATGCTGGAGGAAGTTAGGAGCTTGTCTTCGATGCGGGAGCCGAGAGCATCGGATCCCAGACTGCCCACTGATGAAGGAGGAGGACATCAAAGACGAGAAGCGTCCGGTAAAGAAACAAGGTCGTCTGCAAGCTCTCCAAGAGACGGAACCCACTGAAGGCGGAATTATGGAAGGTACTCTCACTATTTGTTTAAAAATTTCTCAAGTTTTATTTGATACCGGAGCAACTCATTCATTCGTTTCCAAGAACGTTGCTGCTTCATTTTCTAAGAAACATGAACTGTTAGATTTGGTCATATCTACACCTCTTGAGAATGAGTCTAATATCACTTATCACTATCCAAATTGTGAAGTGATGATTAAGGGAAGAAATTTACCTGCTGACCTGATATGCCTAGATATGAAGGGTTATGACGTCATACTAGGTGCCAACTGGCTATCCACATACCAAGCAACTGTAGATTGCCGGTATGGCAAGGTAACTTTCGTGGATTTCCCAGAGCTAGTTTACAATACCCCTCGGAGTAAATCACTTCTTCTATCAGCACTCCGAGCTAGTAAACTTATGAATAAGGGATGCATGGCTTTCATAGCATTCGTGACTGCCACGGAATACATGCATTATACGTACATCATGCATAGCCATACTGAGAATACATGCAAATTGTAAATCACGTAAAGATTGCTCGTATTTGAGATGTAATTCCTACTGAGCGATTCGCTCATCCAGTTACTTCCTAACATTATCAGGTGATTCGGATAGCGACAAGAATGGGTTTGAGGTCGAGTGAAGAGTGCTAGAACGCCATCCATTTATCATTAGCTAGTCGAGTCTTTGATTTTATTTGAGTCTACCTTGTATTCTCTGTTATGTCAGTTAGTGGTATAAACTTTGTGTTAAGTCGTGTAGCCTAATGTTTGACTTTCTAAATTTGGAAATTTGTCCTGGACTATCTTTATTTCCTTTGATTAATCAAATAAACATCACTTGGACTATTAGAATTTATTAGATTTTTAGTCATTTGCGCACTCCAAAATTTTGTATGATAAAATTCTTATCACTCTAATGACACGATCTATATAGACGCGTCACGCATCCGAGTATCTTCCGCGCTCGGATGTGATAGCTGTCCCCTTCACTCGACTCACAAGACGTAGAATCCCTTTGTATGGTCGAAGGACTGCGAAGAGAGTTTCCTAACTCTTAAAGAACATGTCACTATTTCTCCTATCTTGGTACTACCTGAAGGTGGTGGATTTGAAGTATACACGGATGCATCAGGCATTGGCCTAGGATGCGTTCTTATGCAACATGGTAAGGTGATTTGCTATGCCTCCAGGCAATTAAAGCGTCATGAAGAAAACTACTCCTTCCAAGATCTGGAATTGGCTGCGGCTATCTTTGCCTTAATGATTTGACGGCATTACCTCTATGGGGAGAAGTTCATTATATTTTCGGACCACAAAAGTCTGAAGTATCTTTTCACCCAAAAGGAGTTAAACATGAGGCAACGAAGATGGTTGGAGTATCTCAAGGACTTCGACTTCTCTATCCAATATCACCCCGGCAAAGCAAATGCTATAGCAGATGCTCTCAGCAGGACACCGTTGACAACTCTAGCAAGCCTCAGGAAAGGTATGACCTATCTCATAGAAGATTTTTCAAAGTTGAACCTAGATGTTAATGCAGGAGAAGAACGAGGTATTATTGCCAATATCCGATTGCAACCTACATTGATTGAAGACCTAGTCAAGCTGCAAGATAATGACCCCACACTAATGGAGATCAAAGCAAATATTGATCAACGGTCATAATTATCTATCTCAACTGATATTAGACTATTATTCAAAGATTGAATCTGTGTGCCGGATCATGCCGACACTATGAAGCTGATCATGGAAGAAGCTCATAAATCAAGATATACCATTCACCCTGGTGCTACTAAAATGTACCAAGACTTAAAAAGGAATTTCTGGTGGCCCAATATGAAGAGAGAGATAGCGGATTTTGTATCTCTCTGCCTCACTTCTCAGCAAGTTAAGGCGGAACATCTAAAATCCACTGGTAAACTACATCCCTTAGAAATACCCGAATGGAAGCGGGAGAGTGTAGCACCCCCGATAAAGCAATTGAGAAATTTTAAAACTTCTTTCTAAAAGAATCATACATGAAGGCCTTCCATAAAGAACCCAACCTTGTTAGGGTGCTAGGCCCGGATACAGAGGGGGGTGAATGTATCCTTCTATGAATAATGGCCAAATAAAAACTCAGATGCTAGGCAAAATCCGGAATTAAGCTAATTCGATTAAGCAAAATAACAAGCAGGTGGAGCGAGCCTATCAAGCATCTAGCGGAAGCAAATCAAGCAATCAAACCACTGCTCAATAGATTTTTAGGTGGTTCGGTCCTCCAGACCTACTTCCACCCCTCACTCCCAACCGGAGTGAGGCTTCACTAGCAAACGCTAGAACCAAGTAGACTCAGTCTGCAAACAGTTGCTGCCACACAGCTTGACCAGGGGAACAGCCTCCCCTCTTCCTCCCAACCGGAGGGACACCCAAGTGACTCCCAGCCACTTGGAAACTAGAGGTCGCAGACCTCTCTTCCTCCAGACCAGGAGGGACCCGACCTCAGTCCAGAGGATCAGAAGTACAAAGCTAACCAAATGAAAAAGGGAAAATAAGAAAGGAAAAATACACAGAGATCAGAAAGCTGTAAAGAAAGATAACACAGATGTGGCTCGCATGGAGCTGACAGGCCTGGATTTGATCCACGGTCCAGTAGACAGATCTTCATGTAAGCTTCTCTTCCTCTTCTCTTCTCTCTCACTTTCTTTTTCTCTTAACCCTCACGAGCTCTCTAACTCTCTCTTTCTCTTCTACTCCTTCTGATCTTCTTCTCTTTCTTTTCTTCTTCTTTCGCAGGCTCTCTCTGTCTCTTCTCTTCTCTGCGATCTACTGCAGCTCTTTTCTTCTTTTCTCTTTCACTCTCTCGATCTCTGCTCCTCTATACTCTTCGGCTCACTCTCTCTCTTTTTCTTTTCTGGATCGAATGCTCTCTACTGCTCTCAGACTGGATGTATAGACTTTGCTCCTTTTCTTTCGATCAGTCTTCTTTAGTGGAAGAAGGCTCGTATATATAGCAGCAGCAGCAGCAGCCCCTGGGCGCGTGGCTTCCACGTTTTCCCGCACAAGGAATTCGCCAGATCCGAGGCAGCTTCATCCAGCTGTCAGCATCTGCATACCTCGTCCTCCTGGGATCACGAGCCAGGTCATCAATCTCGGTAATAATCCCTGTCAGACAGAGCATCGGATAAGTCATCAGTTTAAGTCTAAACACCCTGTACAGACTTTGTGAATGCAAAGCATTGTATAGACTTCAGACTGTATAGACTTGAGCAGATAAAGCAAAAGCAATGTATATACTTCTGAAGACGAATGCAGTGTATAGACTTTACCCCAATGTGTAGACTTCACATAAGAGGGCAACGGCTACACATATTTTGAAGATGAAATGCATTGTATATACTACACGATGCTTAGCCAGTGTATAGACTTCACGAAGCTCACCCAGTGAAAAAACTTCAGTGCAGAAACCAAGGCTGTATAAACTTCAGACTTGAACGTGTGACCTGTGAGCGATGTATACACTTGGCCCTTGAAGGATGTACAGACTAAAAGGAATGAAGCCCACGATGTATAGACTTGAAGATTGAAGGCGATGTACAGACTTTGATGTAAGACGCAGAATGAGACGCTGAAGTCTGTATAGAGTTTGATGACTGAAGCATGAACAGTACGCCAACATATGGACTTGGCCAAAGCGTAGGGAAAGCCCCCAATATGTAGACTTCCAATGTGAATGAAACGCTGTACAGACTTGCTCAAACAGTCCGATGTATGGACTTGGAATTCCAACAGAAGGATGTATAGACTTTATGAGACTGCAGCAGCCAGTGTATAGACTTGCAGTCTTGTACAGACTAGTCAGTGTATAGACTAGACGAGCATGCAGCACACAATGTGCAGACTTCGTGCAGTGTATGGACTTCATGCAAAGCAATGCAGTTTATAGACTTCATGCAATGCAATGCAATGTATAGACTTAGAAAGCATTCAGCTCGTGCAATGTATATACTTCATGCAATGCAATGCAGACAAATGTATAGACTTCATGCAATGCAAAGCAGACCAAAGTATAGACTTCCTAAATGCTTCAAGACCATGCACATCAAATGTCTAGACTTCACAAGGTGAACGGCTGTACATACTTCCTATGTGAAGACAGCTGCTGTACAGACTTGTTGAAGTGTGAAGGAGTTGAGTGTATAGACTTCACGATGTGAAGACTTGTCAAGGATAGCAGGCCAATGTACAGACTTGAGCGAATCAAGGTCTGTATAGACTTGAAGATCATTCAGCAACCAATGTATAGACTTTCCAATGGAACGGCTGTACAGACTTGAAATAATGGAAGACAGCGAGTGTATAGACTTTGAAGTGCAACGTAGGTAAAGGCTTCCAATGCATAGACTTTGAAGTTCACTAAATGATGTTCAGACTTTGTTCCACTGACCAGTGTATTGACTTTACAAGCGTGAGACGCTGGATAAGACGGTGGATGTACAGACTTTAGGTGAAGGCATGAAACGATCTCTAAGACGATGAAGTCTGTATAGACTTTGCAGTGAATGGATGCTCAGTGAGACGTAAGTTGAGACGATGCAGTGTACAGACTTCATGTAATGCATGCAGACGTTGAACAATAGAATGTGCAGACTTTGCCATGAGACGCTGAACAAGACGCTCCAATGAATAGACTAGCTGGATGCACTATAGACAATGTATAGACTTTGAAGGCTAACAGGCGTCCTCAGTGTACAGACTTGAGCTGTACAGACTTTGACTCAAATGTGCATATGAGACGCTGAATAAGACAATTCACTGTATAGACTTAGCCTAAGACAATGCATGAGACGGACGGTGTATAGACTTGCGTTACTGTAGCAATGTATAGACTTGAGATGCACTAAGACGATGACTGTTCAGACTTTGGCAATGTGCAGACTTAGGACAGCAGCTAAGCATGTGTGTATTATGTGAGAGTGTATACACTTGAAAGCAACATATAGCCAAGTATGAACAACGTGAGAGTGTATACACTTCAAACTATTGAACACAAGTACAATGTATATACTTCATGAACAGACGATGTACCTACTTGGAATTGATGCATGCTGTGCAATGTCCATACTTGAAATCATGCAGGCTGTGTTAGACAGGAGGACGGTGAGCTAGAAGGGGAGGGGATGAATAGATCACCGTTTAAAAAATATTTGACTGAGTCGAGGCAGGACCCTTAACCAATATAACGTAGTTCACGAGCGCAGAGCATAAATCACTCAAAAATTCATCAGCACACATGCACAACCACCTAGCGAGTAGTCAGACCAAGATTTTGATCATCAACATTCACATTTACTTAATGAAGCCAGACAAAAGCATAAGGAAGATAAATGCGCACAACCATACCACGGAGAACAGGAGATTTAGATGGTTCAGTCTGCAACCTGCTGACTTACGTCCATCCCTCACTCAAGGCCGAGTGAGGCTTTCTTTCACAAGAACGAACCGCAGACTCAGTCTGCCAACATCACGCTGATCCACAGCTTGGGGATCGAAATCCCTATAGACGCTGAACACACAGCTTGAACCCAGGTCTCACACCCCAAGACCTGACCCGGAGATAACTCTCCCTTCCTCTTAGACAAGAGGGAACCTAGCAGTGACTCACCCTCACTGCAATTCAGAGACGCTGTCTCTCTTCCTCCACAGCCGGAGGGAACAACCCAGATAGCCTCCTCACTATCTGAACATAGCAACCCCGGAGACCACCTCCCTTCCTCTGATCTGATTCAGAGGGAATCACAATGCAACCCAGAGGATCCACCTCTCTTCCTCTACACCTAGAGGGAACGATAAAACAGAGTATCGGAATTTAAGAACAAACAACTGAAAACATAAAGAAATATCGAAGACAATCGAACGGAGAAACAATGTAGCTTCTTAAAGAAGCATAGACAAAAAATAGCAGAAAAACATCCTCTCCTTCATCACTCTCTCTCTTTCAGGTACGCTCAACGAATGGATCAGGATGGCTCCTCCTCTCCTTCTTCTCGCTCTGGCCTCACCCTTTTCCTTGTGGCTTCGGCAGCTTTTTAGGAGCAGAAACCTTCATATATATATATCCAACCTCACGAGAGAGTGAGGGTTTGGGAGACACGCGCGAAGACATGCTTCCAGGTGAACCGAGCCAAGTGTTAGACGATTGTTCCCTCGGATCACGTGCTCACATGATTGGAATAAAGTTCCAATTTGTCTTTAAGTCCCTGTAAGGTTTCAGAGAACATTCAGTCAATCTCAGAAATATTCAAGTCATTAATTGTTCACACAGAATGCACGGGACTTATCAAAGGACAGAAGAACGCGTCAACGCACTAAGGCCAAGGCGTTAACGCAATGGATATAATGGAGAACAGGTCCCTTGACCAAATACACTAATGCGTCAACGCATCAGTTGACAGCGTCGACGCTTCTGCTTGGTGGTTGATCAAAAAGAACCTTTGGTCATAAACTCAAGGCGTCGACGCTTCCATTGTGTAGCGTCGCCTCAGCTCCTTGGGCGAGACGCACAATCTCTTGGTAACAAGCCAATGCGTCAACGCTTCAGGTGACAGCGTCGACTCAGCTTCATAGGCGAGACGCTCAAGCCCTTGGCACCAAGCTAAAGCGTCAACGCTTCAGGTGACAGCGTCGACTCAGCTTCATAGGCGAGGCGCTCAAGCCCTTGGCACTAAGCCAATGCGTCAACGCTTCCATCGTGCAGCGTCGACTCAACTTCATATGCGAGACGCTCAAGCCCTTGGCACCAAGCCAATGCATCTACGCTTCCATCGTCCAGCGTCGACGCAGTGGACAAAACAGCAAGCGAAAGACGCACTATTGCGTCTACGCAGCCAGCCAAGTGCATCAACGCACTAAAAGTACAGAACCCATATAATCAAGACAAGTAAGTATGAGCTCATGGGTGTACATGATAGAGGAGCATCAAAACAGAAAAGCATGATGAAAAGCATTTGATCCATAGATGTGCATGCAAAAACAACAACATTAGATCCTGAGAATATTTAGATAATTCAGGATCTTTATCATTCATTTAGGAGCATCAAGATGATTATCATAAAAATAATTTGATTCATAGTGTTAGTCATCATCAAAACTACAGAGATGCAACAATCTCCCCCTTTTTGATGATGGCAACACCATGAGTCAAATTTAGTGAAAGGAGAAATACCAACTTAAAACATTCTCAATAAAGGCAGCAATGGTGACCTCCCAAGGCCTGAACAGGCCTGAACTCACAGCACTCATCATTGTTTATAAAAAATTCGAAAACCTTCCTACCACTAGCTGGCTACAAAAACACCTCTTTACTCCCCCTTTCAACCTCCCCCCTTTCAGACTTCTCAACCTTCTCCCCCTTTGACATCATCAAAACAAGGAGAAAGAGAGATGTTGACGCTGGACTGATGAAAAAAAAAAGATGGAGAAGATTCCAACAGAAGGCACTCATTGTCAAACCTTAGATGCTTAAGTGGGGCTGTAAGGTCCAGTGAAGAATCTTGGAGTTCTGGTAAGAGAAAGAGATTCAGAATAAACTTGAAGTTTATCAACTTACTATGATTATGAGAGAAGAGCAAGTGGCAACAAGTAAGACTGAGATAACTGTTAAGGCTTGTCAAAGAGACAACAAGAGTTTGAACCACTAAGACAGCCTGTAGGCATTGAGGACAAACAGTCCAGGCAGAGAGAGCATAGTTGAAGAGTGTATTTGGCCAGTTGCACTTTTGACATTAAGTATGCACCTTGGTCAGAGGCCAGCATCCTCAGTTACTCAGTGTAAGAGCCTCATCACTTCTCAATTAGAGAACAGAGATAGTGACCATTGGTTGTTACATGAGGAGACACCTTGATCAGAGGCCAGAATCCCCAGTGACTCACCATATTGTCATCATTGCTCTGCCAATCACAATTTTGAACACACATTTCTTTCTTTTGATTTTGTTTGTGAGAACTGATACCTCATGACATAGGAAATTCTCATTTCATTGATGGGATTCCTAGTTTCTCAGTATGCAGTTTTAAGCACAGATTAGTTTAACTAGCTCAACAAGGGGTTGTTTGAAGACACAAGCCAGGGCAAGTATTAGAGGTCTTATCAAGATGTCCAATGAGAAGCTCATAAACAGAAACCATTTCTTACAAGTCTAGCTTGTTCATGAGTCATGCAACAAAGTAAGAGGATATACTTGTGAAGGTGAATCTTAGCCTCTTAAGACTTACGAGAAGAGGATTCTAGCTGGACTTTAATTGCACAAACTTAAGAGTGTAGGAAATGAATGAGGTTCTATTAAGAGGAATATTCAAGATCAATTCTAACATTTAATCCAGCAACAACAACCATCTCTCAAGCGTTTCTAATTAGTCAAGCTCCCCCTCTCTAGTAGCTCTATCTTCCATTTTACCCAGAAAAACAGCAGAGAAGCAGAATTGACTTTACTCAAAGCACACACCCGCTCCCCCTCACATAGGGACCCCCACCAGAAAAAGTATGACAAAACTACCACTAAAATTTATGGAAATACATGAACCAGAAATCATTGCCTCAAATCAGTCAAAGTTTGTAAATACCAAGTTCTCTTCTCAAGGAAGTGAATTTTTCAGTATCTAGAGGTTTTGTAAAGATATCAGCAATTTGATCTGCAGTCCCAACATGAATTAATTCAAAAGTTTTATTTGCAATTTCATTTCTGATAAAGTGGTGCCTGATTTCAATGTGTTTTGTTCGTGAGTGTAAAACAGGATTCTTTGCAATGCTTATGGCACTAGTGTTATCACAAAAGATGGGAGTGCAACCTGTCTCTACTTGGTAATCCTGGAGTTGATGCTTGATCCAGATAACCTGAGTGCCACAGCTGCTTGCAGCCACGTATTCAGCCTCAGCAGTGGAAAGAGCCACTGAATGCTGTTTCTTTGAACTCCAAGAAACTAGGCATCCTCCTAAGAATTGGCAGTGGCCACTGGTGCTCTTCCTATCTAGCTTACATCCAGCAAAGTCTGCATCAGTGTATGCAACTAAATCTAATGTGCGTGAAGCAGGATACCATAAGCCTAGTGTATGTGTGGCAGACAGATATCTAAAGATTCTTTTTACAGCAGACACATGTAGTTCAGTAGGCCTAGACTGATATCTTGCACATAAACCAACACTGAATTGTATGTCTGGCCTAGAGGCAGTTAGGTACAAGAGGGATCTGATCATACCTCTGTAGAGTTTTTCATCCACTTGTTTACCTGACTCATCTGCATTAAGGGTCATGCTTGTGCTCATTGGGATGGAAATTTGCTTCAGGTTAGTCATCCCAAACCTTTTTAGGATATCCAGCGTGTACTTGGTTTGGTGGAAGAAATAGCCATCTGTCATCTGATTTATCTGCAAGCCAAGGAAATAAGTCAGTTCCCCAACTAAGCTCATCTCAAATTCAGCTGACATAAGCTGTGAAAATTCTTTACACAGTTCAGGATTTGTTGATCCAAAGATGATGTCATCCACATATACCTGAACTATGATGAGATCTTGTCTTGAATTCTTAGTGAATAAGGTTTGGTCAACTTTACCTCTGTTATATCCTTTATTTAGTAAGAAACTGGTCAGCCTTTCATACCAGGCCCGAGGAGCCTGCTTTAATCCATAAAGAGCTTTGTTTAACCTGAAAACTTGATCAGGTTTAGTCGAAAACTGAAAACCAGGATGTTGTTCAACATAAACTTCTTCTTTTAGAATTCCATTCAAGAAGGCACTCTTAACATCCATTTGTTGAAGTTTTATGTTGTTTGAACAAGCAAATGCTAATAGAATTCTGATAGCCTCCATTCTAGCTACTGGAGCAAAGGATTCATCAAAGTCCACTCCATACTCTTGATTATAGCCTTTAGCTACAAGTCGAGCTTTATTCCTAGAGATGACACCTTCTTCATTCAGTTTGTTCTTAAAAACCCATTTTGTTCCTATTACATTGAAATTTTCAGGTCTAGGTACAAGTTCCCAGACATTGTTTCTATCAAATTGCCCTAGTTCTTCACACATGGCAGTTACCCAATTCTCATCACTTAAGGCTTCTTCAATGGTCTTAGGCTCAATTTGAGCAACTAAAGCAATTAAGTCCTGATTTTGAACATTTCTAAAATGAGATCTTGTCCTAGGGGGATCATTGAGACTACCAATAATATTGGTTACAGGGTGGTCTTTTAAAACTCTGACATTTGTTGAGGACTCACCTTGTTCAGCTGTACTTACTGGGTTCAGATCAGTCGGTTCTTCAGCAGGTTGTACTTCCTCCTCTTGCATTTGATTCAGGAACTCTCCATCATGACTTGTAGACATGTTATCATCATTTAGACTGCTAGAGATTTTTGTTTCATCAAAGATAACATGAGGGGTTTCCTCTACAGTCCTATCAGTTTTATTAAAGATCCTGAAGGCTCTAGATGTTTCAGAGTATCCTAGGAATATTCCTGGAATACTTCTAGCATCGAATTTATCTAAGTCTCTCTTGTTGTTATTATGAATAAAGCATTTTGAACCAAAAATTTTGAAATATGAGACATTAGGCCTCTTACCTTTCAGGAGTTCATATGGTGTTTTCTTATGTATGGGTCTTACCAAGGCTCTATTAAGTATGTAGCAGGCTGTGTTTGCCGCTTCTGCCCAAAAGCTCTTAGGTAGCTGACTCTCCATTAGTAGTGTTCTTGCCATTTCCACTATTGATCGATTCCTTCTCTCCACAATTCCATTCTGCTCTGGGGTCCTGGGAGAAGAAAATTTGTGAGTCAGTCCCTCTTTGTCACAAAAACTAGAAAATGAGGAATTCTCAAACTCTCCTCCATGATCTGATTGGATAACAGTGATCTTGTGACCTACATGTTTCTGCTTATTGAAAAAATGTTCAAATTTTTGAAAAGCATCACTCTTATTTGCCAAGAAAAATAGCCATGCAAATCTAGAGTAGTCATCGACAATGACAAAACCAAATCTTTTACCATTTAGACTCTGGGTTCTAGTAGGACCAAAGAGATCCATGTGCAAGTGTTCCATGATCTTAGTTGACAAGCTCTCGACCTAATTTTAAAAGAAGCTCGAGTTTGCTTGCCTAGAGTACAGGCCTCGCAATTCTTCGAAACTGATTTGAACTTTAAGCTAGGCATGCCTCTAACTAAATTAAATTTAGCTAATTTATGCAAGGTGTTAAAGTTAGCATGGCCTAGTCGCCTATGCCAGTCAAACATGTTATTCTCTGAGTCAGCAGTGAGACACAGATTAGACTCAGACTCAGCATCAAGATCCACAATATAGACATTATTGACTCTATTTGCAATGAACTTTATTTTATCGGAGTTTGGTTCTAAAATTTTGCAAGCATGCTCATCAAAAAGAACCTTGTGACCCTTGTCACACAACTGACTAATACTTAATAAATTGTGTTGCAGACCTTCAACCAACAAGACTTTCTCAACAGAGTTGGAGGTTTTCTTACCGATGGTTCTGGTCCCAATGATTTGGCCTTTGTTTTTACCTCCAAACTTAACTGACCCTCCTGCTTTCAATTCAAGCTTGCTGAACTTTCTTTGATCCCCTGTCATGTGCCTCGAGCAGCCACTGTCGAGATACCACTTGTTGTTCTCGGCTGCTAGGCTCACCTGCACAATAACAATTTAAGTTGTGTGCTTTGGAACCCAAGGTAAATTGGGTTCAAAAATACCGTTCAATTCATTAAGCACAGTCTTGGGAATCCAGATCTGTTTTAACCCCTTTTTCTTTCTGTGCTGAGAGTTGACAGTTTTGTTGTTAATGTGCATTTAATTTGTTTCTTTTTGTTTCTCAAAGTGTGTCCAGTTTCTGTTGATAAAGGTTTGGGCCCCAGCCAGACCATAATTTTTAACCTGTCTAGATGAAGGCATTTTATTGTCAGTATTCTGTGTGTAGTTAGACGTTCCCATGTTTCTTTTAAAATAGCCCATTCTTTTTTTAGAGTCATAGTTGATGAATTGACAAACACCTTGCTTCTGGTGCGTGGGCTTGTTGAATTTCTTGAAGATATTTTTTCCAAAATCAGCCTTTTGTCTATGAATGTTCTTCTGTTGTTCAGTAGTTTTGGAACTGGATGGAATGTCCAGTTTCTCTTTTCCTTTCTCAGTGCAGAAAGTAGTGGTTTTTACCCCAAATGCTTCCTTCTTACTTGGGTTGAAACCCAACCCCTCTCTGTTAAAGTTTACTTTGGTGCCTAACAAGGCATTCAAATTACTCTCTCCCAAAACAAACCTCTCAAGGGTTTTCTTCTTATCTTCCAACTCCTTCCGCAGACATATATTATTTTCCAGCAATTCATCATTGACCCTTTTAACAGCTTCATACCCTTCCCTGAGTAAATCATTTTGTCTCAGGTTTTCTTCAGTATGTTGATTGGTTTCATCAAGCTGTTTTCTTAGTTTTTCAAGCTCCTTTTTAACAAGATTGTTCTCATTTCTTACATTTTCCATTTGAGCTAATTCAGCTATCAGTTTGGAATTTTCTGTCTTGATGAGTTCTTGTTCTTCATTAACCACATTGAGTTTGCGTTTGGTGACTCTATGTTCTTTAGCTAAGGCATTGTACATATCTAGTAGTTCACCATACTTATCTTCCCAGTCATCAATAGAGTAAGTCACAAAGGGATTGATTACCTCATTTTCCTCGTCGGCCATCAGACATACTCCTTCAGTCTCCTTTCCTGAGGAGTTAGTCTCTGAGTCTTCTTCTTCATCGCTCCAAGTGCATACCATAGCTTTTGGCTTTTTCTTATACACTTTGGAGCCTTTCTTATGGTAATCCAGTGTTTTCTTCTGAAGCTCAGGGCAATCTTGCTTCATGTGTCCAAAGTTCCTACAATGATAACACATCACACCTTTAGCATTCCTATCCTTGTCATTGCCATTGTTTGGATATTTACCTGATGAGTAATTTCTTCTTCTCCCATATGATTTTCCCTTCAGTTTCAGAAATTTCCTGAACTGCCGTGTGAGCAGAGCTTTTTCACTCCTGTCAAGGTCTGGAATTTCATCAGAGTCTTCACTGCTGCTGCTGCTGCTGCTGCTACTATGTCGTTCAACTTTAAGAGCAACATTCTTGCCCTTTCTGTCACTTCCTTCTCCTGTTTTCTTGAGATTCATCTCATAGGTCATAAGAGACCCTATGAGTTCAGTGACAGTCATGGTTGTTAAATCCTTCGATTCCTCTATCACAGTGGCCTTTGTGTGCCACGCTGGAGTCAAAGATCTCAAGATCTTCCTGACTATATCCCCTTCAGATATTTCCTTTCCAAACCCCTTGAGGCTATTTGTGATCAGTGACAGCCTAGCGTACATATCAGTCGCGCTCTCCTCTGACTTCATCTTAAATAATTCATACTCAGAGGTTAGGTAGTTTACCTTGGTAGCTCTGACCTGAGAGGTACCCTCGTAAATCAGCGCTAGTTCATCCCACATCTTCTTAGCTGTCTTGCACGCCGAAATTCGGGCATATTCTTCAGGGTGAACTGCGCACTGGATGATGTTGAGCGCCGACCAGTTCAGTCCGGATAATTTGACTTGTTCTTCAGACAACATCTCCTCATTCGGAGGTAAATCATAAGGTCTAGTTGTAATGACTCTCCACAGCTTGTGGCTCTGAGATCGGATGAAAACTTCCATCCTGTTTTTCAAAAGAAATAATTAGAACCATCAAAATATGGGGGACGGGAGATTGACTGTCCTTCAGCTATGTAGCTGCGAGGACCACTGGTTCCAGGATTACCCTGGTCGTTGGACCACATCTCGGGTAAACCCGCTCTGATACCAACTGTTAGACAGGAGGACGGTGAGCTAGAAGGGGAGGGGATGAATAGATCACCGTTTAAAAAATATTTGACTGAGTCGAGGCAGGACCCTTAACCAATATAACGTAGTTCACGAGCGCAGAGCATAAATCACTCAAAAATTCATCAGCACATATGCACAACCACCTAGCGAGCAGTCAGACCAAGATTTCGATCATCAACATTCACATTTACTTAATGAAGCCAGACAAAAGCATAAGGAAGATAAATGCACACAACCATACCACGGAGAATAGGAGATTTAGATGGTTCAGTCTGCAACCTGCAGACTTACGTCCATCCCTCACTCAAGGCCGAGTGAGGCTTTCTTTCACAAGAACGAACCGCAGACTCAGTCTGCCAACATCACGCTGATCCACAGCTTGGGGATCAAAATCCCTACAGACGATGAACACACAGCTTGAACCCAGGTCTCACACCCCAAGACCTGACCCGGAGATAACTCTCCCTTCCTCTTAGACAAGAGGGAACCTAGCAGTGACTCACCCTCACTGCAATTCAGAGACGATGTCTCTCTTCCTCCACAGCCGGAGGGAACAACCCAGATAGCCTCCTCACTATCTGAACATAGCAACCCCGGAGACCACCTCCCTTCCTCTGATCTGATTCAGAGGGAATCACAATGCAACCCAGAGGATCCACCTCTCTTCCTCTACACCTAGAGGGAACGATAAAACAGAGTATCGGAATTTAAGAACAAACAACTGAAAACATAAAGAAATATCGAAGACAATCGAACGGAGAAACAATGTAGCTTCTTAAAGAAGCATAGACAAAAAATAGCAGAAAAACATCCTCTCCTTCATCACTCTCTCTTTTCAGGTACGCTCAACGAATGGATCAGGATGGCTCCTCCTCTCCTTCTTCTCGCTCTGGCCTCACCCTTTTCCTTGTGGCTTCGGCAGCTTTTTAGAAGCAGAAACCTTCATATATATATATCCAACCTCACGAGAGAGTGAGGGTTTGGGAGACACGCGTGAAGACATGCTTCCAGGTGAACCGAGCCACGTGTTAGACGATTGTTCCCTCGGATCACGTGCTCACATGATTGGAATAAAGTTCCAATTTGTCTTTAAGTCCCTGTAAGGTTTCAGAGAACATTCAGTCAATCTCAGAAATATTCAAGTCATTAATTGTTCACACAGAATGCACGGGACTTATCAAAGGACAGAAGAACGCGTCAACGCACTAAGGCCAAGGCGTTAACGCAATGGATATAATGGAGAACAGGTCCCTTGACCAAATACACTAATGCGTCAACGCATCAGTTGACAGCGTCGACGCTTCTGCTTGGTGGTTGATCAAAAAGAACCTTTGGTCATAAACTCAAGGCGTCGACGCTTCCATTGTGTAGCGTCGCCTCAGCTCCTTGGGCGAGACGCACAATCTCTTGGTAACAAGCCAATGCGTCAACGCTTCAGGTGACAGCGTCGACTCAGCTTCATAGGCGAGACGCTCAAGCCCTTGGCACCAAGCTAAAGCATCAACGCTTCAGGTGACAGCGTCGACTCAGCTTCATAGGCGAGGCGCTCAAGCCCTTGGCACTAAGCCAATGCGTCAACGCTTCCATCGTGCAGCGTCGACTCAACTTATATGTGAGACGCTCAAGCCCTTAGCACCAAGCCAATGCGTCTACGCTTCCATCGTCCAGCGTCGACGCAGTGGACAAAACAGCAAGCGAAAGACGCACTATTGCGTCTACGCAGCCAGCCAAGTGCGTCAACGCACTAAAAGTACAGAACCCATATAATCAAGACAAGTAAGTATAAGCTCAATGGTGTACATGATAGAGGAGCATCAAAACAGAAAAGCATGATGAAAAGCATTTGATCCATAGATGTGCATGCAAAAACAACAACATTAGATCCTGAGAATATTTAGACAATTCAGGATCTTTATCATTCATTTAGGAGCATCAAGATGATTATCA
Organism: Amorphophallus konjac; assembly: GCA_022559845.1. Lineage (NCBI taxonomy): Eukaryota > Viridiplantae > Streptophyta > Magnoliopsida > Alismatales > Araceae > Amorphophallus > Amorphophallus konjac. The sequence continues at coordinate 368,460,963 of CM040123.1, forward strand.
TAAAAATAATTTGATTCATAGTGTTAGTCATCATCAAAACTACAGAGATGCAACAGGCTGATGTGCAGACTTTAGTTGAACCCAACCGAAGAGTGTATACACTACACTTATCTGGGGGGTCGACCCATCTAGAAAGGGGTCGGCCCACACTGTGCTGACTGTGATGTATGAATGCTTTATGCAGCAGATAACATGGCTACATCAAATATGCAATGCAAATGCTTTATGATCTGATAAACTAACAGAACAGCAATGCAATGCTTTGATAAACAGGCTGAACATCAGAATGACTGAACATATGTAGATGACTTATTTCAGCAAGATGACTCACAGTAGCTCACATCAAACACCAATCATCAAAACCAAATCAATCACCAAAACAGAACGTCAATGCATGGTGACTCACAGTGTATGACTCACATCAAAACCAATCATCAAAACCAAATCAATCATCAATCATCAAAACCACAGAGGCACAACAATCTTCCCCTTTTTGATGATGGCAACTCTACACAGTGAGTCAATCTGATGACTCAAACTATTCTCCCCCTTTGACTTCATCAAAAAGAAAATAGTTTGAGAAATTATATCATGTATAAAAATTCTGACAATTTCTCCCCCTTTAAGAGTTTCAGCAAAAACATGAGTTAGAGATGATCAAAAGGAACCTGCATGCACTGATTGAATGATATTCTCCCTCTTTGGCAAACAATCTCCCCCTTTGGTATAATCAAAATAAACCATGGGAAGGGGTGAATGCAGATGCAGATACCAGAATGCAAGAACACAATTCTCCCCCTTTAAGAGTTTCTATGCACCATGATGCATATGACATGAAAGCTCCCCCTGAATAGATGCCAATTGATATGCATGTGTTGCATGACTCCAAATTGATATTGTTGAGAAAGAGACCACAAAGGCAGTTTAGGTCAATGAATTAAGGACAGTGAGCAGAAAGGGTTCAAATCAGCAGATTTACAAATAAGCTCCAAACAGAAATAATTCAACAAGATTTTCAAGGAGATATCAATCTCATAAATCTAAAACATAATTTTTCAAAGTCTTCCATTATAGGGGCTTATGAATGAGCTTTTTGAACAGCATGGTTTAAACATGATGTATGCAAAGTTTATCAATAAAATTCTGTATTGATATCTAAAACCATGTTTTAATAAAAATGAACCAAGCCCTCATATTTATCTTGATTGTCCTCCCTTTGTCTTACACAATCAAATTTATTGACTTCTTTCAGAATTACATGCACTAGTATTGAGATTAAGCAATTATGAAGTCATATTATTTTGTCTAGGGATGTAGCAATTTGATTTTAGCATCAATATTCAAATATTGAGATATGTTCAACAATTTTTTATGCTACAAATTTTACGAGCAGTCTAGTTCAGTGCACACCTTGTAACTAGAGAATATACCTTGATCAGAGGCCAATATCCCTAAGCACTTAGTGTGACTAACTGCCATGCTATATATGAACAGAGATAGCATTTACACATCATGACACACTCCAAATCATTTCTTGATGAGTGAGTTGTATTTCTCAGTGTGCATGCCATTGCTCTGCCTAAATTTCAATGAATTCTTAATCAGAGTTAACTATGGTACCTCATGACACAGTCCTTTGAACATGTGTTTCTCAGTAACCAAGGTCATTGCTCTGACAGATATTACCCTTTAGACTTTTCAGAAAAATTCATTTGCTTCAAATCAATAATAGTTTCATGTACTTAATCAGTTGAAGTCATGTATTCAAAAGTGCAGATTTCAGAAGTTTTCAAGACACAGCATGAAACAGATGGTTAATGTTTATTAAACATGCTTCAGATATTTTTAAGAGATTTTAAAGTCAACCCTTGAGTACATTAAACTTAAACCACCTGAGTTATTTCAGATATTCATAAAAACGTATAATAGAATATTTCTAGTTCAAAATTTTCAGATTTATGATCGAGATAGCCCAGTGAAATCTTCATGAAGGACTGATGGAATTCTGAACCCAAATGATACCAATTGATAGGAGAAATACCAATTGTTAAGAGAGATTGTGAAGCTCAAAGTTTTCAGAATATGATTAAGGTTTGTCAACAAAATCAGTAAGAAAGGATATGCAATGAGTTCTGACACATGTATGCATTTGACAACCTATATGCAATGCATTGACTCCCCCTCACAATATGCATTCAAACTCTCTTTTTGGCATTTTCAATATAAGGAAATGCAATGCACTATATGTATGCAAAAACATGCAATTAACTCCCCCTGAAGACATGTAATGTTTGCCATGAGATACTGAACATATGATTTTGATTCATGCACATTCAGAATGTCCTAACCAGCAAAGTGACCCATGGTACGAGGCGGAGCACTTGGTCTAAAAGACCACCTCACACATAGTAAGAACCTCCAGACAGACCTCCCTGCCTTTTGGTACCTTACCATTTATATACCATTGAGGTCATGCACGATTATTCAACATGCAGTCCTATATGCAATTCAGAATTTCAGTGAGCTATTGCAACACACAAATTTCAAGTCACACTCATAAGCAGTTCAGATTTTTCAGAAAATTCGAAATGCAATTTGTTTTCAGAGTTTATGCATAACATAATTATCAAGCAATTGCAATTAGCCTATGTATGCATCAGATACAGACAACCCTTTTTAATCTGATATTTGCACAGAACTCTCAGCAAATGCATGATCATAAAATAATGCACATGGCAAATGATGAATGAAAATGCAAAAACAGATTTAACTTGCTATGCATTAAAACTAAAAACAAGAAGAGCAGGAAGTTTACCTGAAAAGTTCAGTATGGGGTTTTCTTCTTGAGTGCCTTGGATCATTACCCCTTTTTATTCCAGTCCCAAGGCACACCTGCATAGCAATGTTATTTTGCACAAACAGGTACCCAAGAAGTCTTGGGTCCTGACAAAACAGTATTACTCCTAGCATGTTTTCTCAGCACATTTCTAGGAGCACTTTTCAGATTTGATTTATGCACATTCTTGTTAGCATGAATTCTATGTGCATATGCATGAGATTTCTTGTTAACAGAATAAAAATTCTGTTTGCCAAAACCAGTTTGGTTTTGATATCCTGCCAGCCAACAGGTTGCAGCCCTGTGACCTGGCTTCCCACAATGATGGCATGTAAATTTCGCAACATGGAATTTAGCAGAGTTATTCTGAACATGCCAACAATCTCCAGTTCTGTGGCCTGGCTTCCCACAGTGATAGCATGCAGGAGACTTTCTGTTAATGGCAGGGAATTTAACAGTTTTAGAATTTAATTTTCTACCCTGAGCATGCCAACAGTGGGCTGCAATGTGGCCCATCTTGCCACAGTGAAAGCATGAATTAGAACTTTTCTTACCAGCATTCAGCCAGCATTCAAATCTCTTCTGACCCAATTTTCCACAATTAAAGCATGTCATATGCTGGTTTATTGGAACCGACTTGTTCTTGTTAAGAGCATGATCGTTTGCATGAAATTTATTCTTATCACTAATAAACCAGCATTGTGAAATTTTGTGTCCTAGTTTACCATAATGAAAACACTCAACTTTCCTTTTCTGAGATGAAAGATTTTTATCATGATATCTCCTAGCATTCTTATCATCCTTCTCCATCAACTTACACTCATGCATCAGATGTCCAACTTTATGACAGTAATGACAGATAATCTTCTTTTTAGATGCATGTGAGCGTGTGTGAGGACTGTGATCAGCAAACACTGATGGACCCTTTTTATTTATTTTCTCTTTTCCAATCATTTTCTGATTTTTATCATGTTTTTCTATTTTCTTAGCCTTATACTGAGGTGAAGATGAAGTAGAAGGCTTTTCCTGTTCAGAAGATTTAACAAAAATAGTTTTCAAATTGGATCCATCGACCTTCCTCATGACTGGACTGTAGCCCAGTCCCTCTTTCTTAAAATTATCCTTTGCTCCCAACATTTTCTGAGCAATAGGCTGTTTGTCTTTAGAGGTGGTGGCTACATCTGAATCACTTACAAAAGATGTCATAACTTTGTTCTGAAGTTCCTTCTTGTTTATCTTATTGTAGCCCAGCCCTTCCTTCCTAGGGTTGATTTTTATACCTAGTAGCTTGTCTAGGTTTTTCTGCCCATCAACAAATTTAGACAAGGAAACTTTCAAATATTGAATTTCATTTTCAAGAGATGCAATGTGTATTTCATAACTAGCGATCTCTTGTTCACTACAATTGACAGCTTCATTCAAAACCTTGTTAGCTGTTTTGTATTCTTCAATTTCCTTTCTCAACTCATCTACCTCTTCAGTCTCGTTTGTACAGATGACTTTCCATTTCTCCAAAGTAAGAAGTCTTTCAGATATTGAAGAGTTCAGTAATTTTAACTTCTCATTTTCTTCCTTAAACTTGTCATTCTGAATTAACTCATTTATTAGAGTCTGATCTTCTGAGTTAACCATGCTTTCTCTCCTAGCTTCAAACTCCTTCAATTCCTTTTGTAGTTTTTCAAAATCTTTCTGTAATTCTATGTTTACAGATTTTATGGCATTAAATTTTTCAATCAGCAAATCATTCTCTCGTTTAAGTTTCTCTAATTGTTCTTCATTTTCTTTAGAAAACTTTCTGAGAGAGTCATTCTCATTTTTCAGCTTGTTTAAGTCAGATTTAACACATTCAAGTTCTTTCAGCAAATCCTTACTCTGAACAGAATCATGACTAGCTAGGCTAAGCTTCTTTTCAAGTTTAGAGATTTCCTTTACATGATCTTGATCTTCAATTTTCAGCAATGAAATTTGTTTCTTCAACATTTGAATATCAGACATAAAAACATCATGAACATTTTTCAGTTCAGCACAGTTTTTACATGGAGAATTGAAACTGTCTGACCTACTATTCTTCTTCAATTTTTTGTATTGTTCTTTTAACTGTTCATGAGACTCTAATAATTCAGCATATGAATTCTCCCAATCATCCAAGGTATAGTTCTCAAAAGGGTTTACCTCCTCATCATTATCGTCTTCACTTTGATTGCTGCCTTGATCGCTGCCACCTTGATTACTTCTGTTGGCCATCATGCAGCTCGTTTGATTTCCTTTCCCGACTCTCTTCATCATCTCCAACATATCCCTTGCAGATCTGCAATCAAGGAAACATGAGTGAAAGGCTTTGTCAGTGGCTGCTTTCATCAGATTTATAGATGTCTGATTCTCCTCATACATTGATTCGTGACTGTCAGTCCATTTAGACCTTTTCTTTGGTAATTTATGAGGACCATGTGAAATCACTTTCCACAGGTCTGGATCAACAGATTTAACATAAGCACGTAAAGCACTGTGCCACTGGTTGAAATCAGAACCACTAAAGATGGGTGGATAAGCCATTGAAACAGATAGCAGATAGATTCAATGCAACAGGAATATTGATGCACTAAAAATAAATTAGCACCGAAGACTGCAAGATCGGATCTGCAGGTCGATGGACCTTCTAAGCAAACACCGCTCTGATACCAACTGTTAGGGTGCTAGGCCCGGATACATAGGGGGGTGAATGTATCCTTCTATGAATAATGGCCAAATAAAAACTCAGATGCTAGGCAAAATCCGAAATTAAGCTAATTCGATTAAGCAAAATAACAAGCAGGTGGAGCGAGCCTATCCAAGCATCTAGCGGAAGCAAATCAAGCAATCAAACCACTGCTCAATAGATTTTTAGGTGGTTCGGTCCTCCAGACCTACTTCCACCCCTCACTCCCAACCGGAGTGAGGCTTCACTAGCAAACGCTAGAACCAAGCAGACTCAGTCTGCAAACAGTTGCTGCCACACAGCTTGACCAGGGGAACAGCCTCCCCTCTTCCTCCCAACCGGAGGGACACCCAAGTGACTCCCAGCCACTTAGAAACTAGAGGTCGCAGACCTCTCTTCCTCCAGACCAGGAGGGACCCGACCTCAGTCCAGAGGATCGGAAGTACAAAGCTAACCAAATGAAAAAAGAAAAATAAGAAAGGAAAAATACACAGAGATCAGAAAGCTGTAAGGAAAGATAACACAGATGTGGCTCGCATGGAGCTGACTGGCCTGGATTTGATCCACGGTCCAGTAGACAGATCTTCAGGTAAGCTTCTCTTCATCTTCTCTTCTCTCTCACTTTCTTTTTCTCTTAACCCTCACGAGCTCTCTAACTCTCTCATTCTCTTCTTCTCCTTCTGCTCTTCTTCTCTTTCTTTTCTTCTTCTTTCGCAGGCTCTCTCTGTCTCTTCTCTTCTCTGTGATCTACTGCAGCTCTTTTCTTCTTTTTCTCTTTCACTCTCTCGATCTCTGCTCCTCTATACTCTTCGGCTCACTCTCTCTCTCTTTTTCTTTTCTGGATCGAATGCTCTCTACTGCTCTCAGACTGGATGTATAGACTTTGCTCCTTTTCTTTCGATCAGTCTTCTTTAGTGGAAGAAGGCTCGTATATATAGAAGCAGCAGCAGCAGCCCCTGGGCGCGTGGCTTCCACGTTTTCCCGCCCAAGGAATTCGCCAGATCCGAGGCAGCTTCATCCAGGTGTCAGCATCTGCATACCTCGTCCTCCTGGGATCACGAGCCAGGTCATCAATCTCGGTAAGAATCCCTGTCAGACAGAGCATCGGATAAGTCATCAGTTTAAGTCTAAACACCTTGTACAGACTTTGTGAATGCAAAGCATTGTATAGACTTCAGACTGTATAGACTTGAGCAGATAAAGCAAAAGCAATGTATATACTTCTGAAGACGAATGCAGTGTACAGACTTTGCCCCAATGTGTAGACTTCACATAAGAGGGCAACGGCTGCACATATTTTGAAGATGAAATGCATTGTATATACTACACGATGCTTAGCTAGTGTATAGACTTCACGAAGCCCACCGAGTGAATAAACTTCAGTGCAAAAACCAAGGATGTATAAACTTCAGACTTGAACGTGTAACCTGTGAGCGATGTATACACTTGGCCCTTGAAGGATGTACAGACTAAAAGGAATGAAGCCCACGATGTATAGACTTGAAGATTGAAGGCGATGTACAGACTTTGATGTAAGACGCAGAATGAGACGCTGAAGTCTGTATAGAGTTTGATGACTGAAGCATGAACAGTACGCCAACGTATGGACTTGGCCAAAGCGTAGGGAAAGCCCCCCAATGTGTAGACTTCCAATGTGAATGAAACGCTGTACAGACTTGCTCAAACAGTCCGATGTATGGACTTGGAATTCCAACAGAAGGATGTATAGACTTTATGAGACTGCAGCAGCCAGTGTATAGACTTGCAGTCTTGTACAGACTAGTCAGTGTATAGACTAGACGAGCATGCAGCACACAATGTGCAGACTTCGTGCAGTGTATGGACTTCATGCAATGCAATGCAGTTTATAGACTTCATGCAATGCAATGCAATGTATAGACTTAGAAAGCATTCAGCTCGTGCAATGTATATACTTCATGCAATGCAATGCAGACAAATGTATAGACTTCATGCAATGCAAAGCAGACCAAAGTATAGACTTCCTAAATGCTTCAAGACCATGCACATCAAATGTCTAGACTTCACAAGGTGAACGGCTGTACATACTTCCTATGTGAAGACAGCTGCTGTACAGACTTGTTGAAGTGTGAAGGAGTTGAGTGTATAGACTTCACGATGTGAAGACTTGTCAAGGATAGCAGGCCGATGTACAGACTTGAGCGAATCAAGGTCGGTATAGACTTGAAGATCATTCAGCGACCAATGTATAGACTTTCCAATGGAACGGCTGTACAGACTTGAAATAATGGAAGACAGCGAGTGTATAGACTTTGAAGTGCAACGTAGGTAAAGGCTTCCAATGCATAGACTTTGAAGTTCACTGAATGATGTTCAGACTTTGTTCCACCGACCAGTGTATTGACTTTGCAAGCGTGAGACGCTGGATAAGACGGTGGATGTACAGACTTTAGGTGAAGGCATGAAACGATCTCTAAGACGATGAAGTCTGTATAGACTTTGCAGTGAATGGATGCTCAGTGAGACGCAAGTTGAGACGATGCAGTGTACAGACTTCATGTAATGTATGCAGACGTTGAACAATAGAATGTGCAAACTTTGCCATGAGACGCTGAACAAGACGCTCCAATGAATAGACTAGCTAGATGCACTGTAGACAATGTATAGACTTTGAAGGCTAACAGGCGTCCTCAGTGTACAGACTTGGGCTGTACAGACTTTGACTCAAATGTGCATATGAGACGCTGAATAAGAGAATTCACTGTATAGACTTAGCCTAAGACAATGCATGAGACGAGCCTAAGACAATGCATGAGACGGACGGTGTATAGACTTGCGTTACTGTAGCAATGTATAGACTTGAGATGCACTAAGACGGTGACTGTTCAGACTTTGGCAATGTGCAGACTTAGGACAGCAGCTAAGCATGTGTGTATTATGTGAGAGTGTATACACTTGAAAGTAACATATAGCCAAGTATGAACAACGTGAGAGTGTATACACTTCAAACTATTGAACACAAGTACAATGTATATACTTCATGAACAGACGATGTACCTACTTGGAATTGATGCATGCTGTGCAATGTCCATACTTGAAATCATGCAGGCTGATGTGCAGACTTCAGTTGAACCCAACCGAAGAGTGTATACACTACACTTATCTGGGGGGTCGACACATCTAGAAAGGGGTCGGCCCACACTGTGCTGACTATGATGTATGAATGCTTTATGCAGTAGATAACATGGCTACATCAAATATGCAATGCAAATGCTTTATGATCTGATAAACTAACAGAACAGCAATGCAATGCTTTGATAAACAGGCTGAACATCAGAATGACTGAACATATGAAGATGACTTATTTCAGCAAGATGACTCACAGTAGCTCACATCAAACACCAATCATCAAAACCAAATCAATCATCAAAACAGAACATCAATGCATGGTGACTCACAGTGTATGACTCACATCAAACTCAATCATCAAAACCAAATCAATCATCAATCATCAAAACCACAGAGGCACAATAAACCTCGTGAGGGCTATTATATAAATATACAAGCCAACATCACTTTATGCCATAAAGAATCATGAAGGCCTTATGTAAAGAACCAAATCTTATGAGGACTAGTATATAAATGTACAACCCACCACTTTATGCATAGTACGTAATAAACTCTTCCTAAAGAATCCTATATGAAAGGCTTTATATAAAGAATCCAACTTCATGAGGACCATTATGTAAATGTACAACCCAACTTTACTTTATGCCAACACATGGGCACATGGGTAGTACGTAAGTGGGCTTCCACCTTTTTCAAACCAAGGGAATGGGCGCCCCTTTACCAGGGCGCCATTCACCAAATTGAAGGCCCTTTGAACATGCACCATTTACCTTCTGGGCCCTCATCCAACACCATTATTATATCCACGTGAAGGGCTATGTATTCCCATAAACCAAAGGAATGGACGCCCCTTTGCCAAGGCATCATTCACCTAAGAGAAAGCCCTTATACAAGTTGTCATTTAACCCTTGGAGCCACCATTCCACTACATTATTTCACGTATCTAAAGACATGAAGAATGGACGCCCTCATGCAGAGGCATCATTTACATGAATAGGACCACCTAGATTAATGGACGTCCCCTTACAGAGGCGTCATTTAATCTATGCTTCTAGAAGGTTGAGGCATGAACAACCTCATTTAGCTGGCAAAGCACATCTTGTTCCTCAACCATACCCGCAAGGCATTAAACCCATCCTATAATTAATCCCCTCCGTAGCACTGGCAGAGGCTAATGCCGTCATCAGTGCTGAAGAAGCATTTTCTTCTCGACGTCTGTGATCCCGAAGCAGTTTTCTTTATTCTATATCTCGTAATCACACGTCAAAAGGTAGGTGTTCTTAAGATCTTGCCTAACTAGTAGCTAAATAGGTTAACGTAACATGCATGCTTAGAGTTAGAATAACTCATCATCCATGCTATATTACCTGGCTTTATCATGATCAAAAATGACCAAGTATATACCATGTTACATTGATTTTAATAGCATGTTACACCTGTTATATATGGTTTTATATACAATCTGTTACACTGATTTTTATGAGTTTTGAACATATCCTACTACACTAGTTTTACAGCCTTTAATAATCATGTTTTAGCCTTAGTATATAACCTCTGTTACAATAGATACTTACCTGTTTTAATAACCCGAAAAGCCCAGCCCTCAGGTGAATAGCGCCCCCAGCCAGGGCGCCAATTAAATGAAGACACTGTGAAGTGTCGTCATTTCCATTTCCTATAATTTTCAGACATTATTAATCAACACATTCAAAAATCGATATCTATTGAACTAAACGATGAAAATTCTACATGAATATGTTTCTGTGATCCTGACATTTTTCTCTACCTGCCTGTACTCTTACTTCCTGATTCATAGAACTTTTCTACTGATGAATAGTGAACCACCCAGGGTAAATAGCGCCCCTGACCAGGGCGCCAATTACCCAATTGAAGACTCCGTGCAGGGTCCTCAATTAATTGAAGACCCACTGTGTAGGCGTCAATTCCTTTTCTGTATATTTTTAAACACCGAGATAGAAAATTTAATATAAATGATACTAGTCCACAATAATTTTTCATGAACATATTTCTGAACTCCCGAGAATTTTCACTACCTGTTCAGGTCCTTACTTCCTATTTTCGAGAAACTTTTCGAAATGAACAATGTTTTGAGTCACAAAACGTACCTGGATGGTGAAAATCACCCAATGAAATTGGTGCCCCCATCTAGGGCGCCAATTCATTAAATAGCGGCAGGCAGGAAGTCTTCAATTAATTGAAGACTCCCTGAGCAGGCGCCATTTCCATTCTGTATATATATATTTTCTAAAAATTGAAATTTTTAAAAGATTGGCCTTACCCCAGGCGCCATTTTCTTGAAAGGGGGGCTCACCCCCAGGCGCCATTTACATGAAAAACCCCCTGACCCCAGGGCGCCATTTACCTGAAAGAGGGGTCACCCCCAGGGTGCCAATTAAGTATATTGCATCTTCTGATTCTGATCTGTCTCATGGTTTGTATCGACACAACCCTAAGTCATTTTCCTACATATTATGAGACCTTGAACTCTATTCTATGAAAATCTACCTTGTGTATATCCTACAATGGCAACCCTTGAAACTCCATATTGGCTATAAATGAGAGTGGATGTCAAAAGTAATACATGAATTGTTGTGCGTATAGGGCCCGGTCTGGTCCTGGGAGGAGCACCCAAAGGTACTTGTGCCCATGGGAGTTTATTGACCATGGTGTTTGGCATTGCACCGAAGTACTTGCTTGCTTGACTTAAGACACTCCACACTTACTCTCTCTACTTGCTTGACTTGACTTGCGTGGCCCAGAATGGGCGATACTTGACTTGCGTGGCCCGAAAAAGGGAAATATACTTGCTTGATTGAAATAGACAATTCTATTGACACGTACTTGATATTACTTGCTAGAATATGAACTTTACTTGCCTGAAAATGACTACTTGCTTGTACTTGAGTTCTTGCTTGCCCGAGAAGTGGCATCTACAGCTATAAAGTTCTTGATATACTGCTTGGTCAAATACATGCAATCACGATATACTTTCTTTATACAGTTCTCGATCCCTTATTGTTCATCATGCATAGATTTACATGTATACCTGATTTTTCTTACGCGTACATCATGCATAGCCATATTGATAATACATGTAAACTGTAAATCACTTAAAGATTGCTCAAACTTGAGATGTAATTCCTACTAAGTGATTCGCTCATCCAGTTACTTCCTAACATTTTCAGGTAATTCAGATAGCGACATCCACGTGAATGGGAATGAGACCGAGTGAAAAGTGCTAGAATCACCGTTCGTCTACCGCCAACTAGTTATGTCCTTTGTGTTTAGGTTCTACATTGTATTCTAGTTATGAATGGTCTAGCCGGTTGGAAATTTGTTAAGACTTGAAGAACGGTAACTGGGTTTGAATAATGTATAATCTTCATCAGTTGTCATCAGTTGATTATTTATAAGAATTATCACCTTGGACATTGGTATTATTTGGAAATTAAGTTTAGTTATGAATTAGATAAATTGCGCACTCCGTATTTATGTCAAAAATTTTATCGCTCTAATGACACGATCTATATAGACGTGTCACGTATCCGAGTATCTTCCGCACTCGGGGTGTGACAGTCTTCGTGGTATCAGAGCCTAGGATTTTTAGTTTCCTAGGTAAAACCTGAGTCCAAGGATAGGTAAAACCCGAGTCCAAGGATAGTTGTATCTTACCCGGTGAGATGGATAGAGCCATGGGTTAAGATCTATAATAACTTTTGACCTTATAAATAAACCCGATCTTTATTATTCTTCAACAGTTTTGTAGTATCATGACCGTTGAAAGAGCACAATAGCTAGTGTCTATTATGATAGTTTGGGAAATATGGAAACTCAGATGTCAAGCCAGATATGAAGGGATCAGAACTAATCCAGAAAAGACCTCGGAACAAATCATTGCAGATACAAAACTTATTGTGAGTCGGATTAAATTTAAACAAGGAGCTAGCAGTGAATATCGGACAATATTGCAAGGATTTGGTATATCGGTTAGCAGCCATCTTTCAACATTCATCCTTGTCCGCTGGAAAGCCCCTGAAAGAGATTTTATCTTAAATGTGGATGGAGCCAGCAAAGGCAACCCGGGTTTTGCTGGGGGCGGTGGATGTTTCAGGGATCATTATGGCCAACTAAGGCTCGGATTTTCTTACTTCTACGGGGTTGGATCTAATATGGTGGCAGAAGGTCGAGCCCTTTTAGATGGCCTTCGACTTGCACAACACCACAACATCACTATATCATCCATCTATACTGATTCTCTGGCCTTGATTATGTTGCTGAAAAACAAAAATGATCCTCCTTGGTCTCTTATTCCATGGTGGGACTCTTTGCAACAAATCCTCTCTTCTTTTCACTGTCCCATTATTCATTCATATAGAGAGGGGAATCAGCTTGCGGATGCACTTGCCAACCATGTTGTGCAGGCTGGATGCAATCTAGAATTCACTTCAATCCGGGAGCTACCTATAAGAGCAAAAGGATATGCCATAGCAGATGCCAGAGGCATCCCTAACTTTCGTAGAAGGCTTGTATAGGTTTTTTTTTGGACTTTATCATTGTATATCAAAGGCTATGCCTTCTAGCAATGTAATTCTTTTGAAAAATCAATAAAATAAAGCATCATGTGGTAATTTGGTGGAGTGGGAACATTCCCTTCCTTTGGAATGGGGGTGCACTCTCCCTTATGCCACTTGATGACTTGGCTTTACCAAAAAAAAAAGGGCACAATGGCGCGAGATGCAGCGCACCGTGCAAGGTCTTACTCAGGCGCTATAAAAAGTGGCGCAAGGCGGAGCTAACCGTGGAGCTGGTGATCTCCACAGGAGTTTTCGTAACATGAACCCACCAAGGTTCACGGGTTCGTCTGACCCCGAGGATGTCGAGAATTGGTTAAAGGAAATGGAACGAATTTTTCGTGTGCTGTAATGCACGGATGAGGAGAAGGTGCTTAATGCAAGGTCTTACTCAGGAGCGGGACGCTCGATGTTGGTGGGAATCCATGGAAGCCACATTGCTCAATGACCACATCACATGGGATGAATTTATGGAGCATTTAAACAACAAGTACTTCTCTGACCATATCCAGGAGAAGAAGGCCGTGGAATTCGTCGTTCTAAAACAACGGGGCTTGAAAGTGGCCGAGTATGAGGCCCAATTTTCAAGACTGTCCAAGTATGCACCCCACTTGGTGTGTACGGAAAAGATGAAGGCGAGAAGGTTCCTCAACGGGCTTCGGCCCCACTATATTACACAACTTGCACCGATGGACATCCAAGTCTATTCGAAGAGGGTTCGGCATGCTCGATTGCTAGAAGACGCCACCGAATTATCTGAAAGAATCCGAGGAAGGGACAAGAAGGAGCATGTCACAAGCTCAGAAAAATTCAAACAATCCTTCAATAAGAAGCGGTTCTTCATGGGAGGGGAGCCCTCCAAGGAAAGGAAATCCCAGAAGAACGACAGGCCATTCTCTACCGCCACACCCTCTAAGGAGATTTACAAGTATTGTGATAAAGCTGGTCATAAGATCGAGGAATGCTGGAGAAAGTTAGGTGCTTGTCTTCGATGTGGGAGCCGAGAGCATCGAATCCCAGACTGCCCACTGATGAAGGAGCAAGCCACTAAAGACGAGAAGCATCTGGCAAACAAGCAAGCTCGTCTGCAAGCTCTCCACGAGACGGAGCCCACAGAAGGTGGAATTGTGAAAGGTACTCTAACTATTTGTTCTAAAACTTTATTTGATACCGGAGCAACTCATTCATTCGTTTCCAAGAAATTTGCTGCTTCATTTTCTAAGAAACATGAACTATTAGATTTGGTCATATCTACACCTCTTGGGAATGAGTCCGATATCACTTATCACTATCCAAACTGCGAAGTGATGATTAAAGGAAACAACTTACCTGCTAACCTGATATGCCTAGATATGAAGGGTTATGATGTCATACTAGATGCCGACTGGTTATCCACATACCAAGCAATCGTAAATTGCCGGCATGGCAACGTAGCCTTTGTGGATTATCCCGAGCTGGTTTACAATAGGCCTCGGAGTAGATCACCTCTTATATCAGCCCTCCGAGCTAGTAAACTTATGAGTAAATGATGTATGGCTTTCATAGCATTCGTGATTGCCAAGGAAGTCGAGGAGATTAAACTTGAAGATATCCGTGTAATTCGGGATTTTCTCGACGTTTTTCCAGAAGAATTGCCCGGCTTGCCCCCGGAAAGGGAAGTGTCGTTCGCAATCGACCTTGTCCCTGGTGCTGGTCCTATTTCCAAGGCACCGTACAGAATGTCCCTTGCTGAGTTGAAAGAGCTAAAAGAGCAGCTAATGGAGTTATTGAAAAAGGGTTTCATCAGGCCAAGTAATTCCCCATGGGGAGCACCCGTGCTATTCGTCAAAAAGAAGGACGGATCGATGAGACTATGTATTGATTATCGGTAGCTAAATCACCTTACAATCAAGAACAAGTACCCACTTCCGAGAATTGACGAGCTGTTTGATCAATTATCTGGAGCTACATATTTCTCCAAGATTGATCTTTGTTCTGGTTACCACCAACTAAAGATCAAAGAAGAAGACATTCATAAAACTACATTCCGAAGCAGGTATGGGCATTACGAATTTACTGTTATGCATTTCTGACTAACCAATGCCCCCGCAGCTTTTATGCAGTTAATGAACAACATATTCAGGCCCTACTTAAACCAATTTATTGTGGTCTTTATTGATGATATTCTGATCTATTCAAAGACCAAATTGAATCATGAAGAACATATGAAGAAGGCATTGCAAGTATTGAAGGAAAACAAATTGTATGCCAAATTTAGCAAGTGCGAGTTCTGGCTCGAGGAAGTATCCTTCTTGGGCCTCATAATTTTAAAGAACGGAATTTCTATTGACCCATCAAAGGTCGAAGCCGTGAAGAACTAGGAATGACCCACAAATGTAACAGAGATTCGAAGCTTCTTGGGTCTAGCTGGTTACTACCGGTGTTTTATTAAGGACTTCTCCAATATTATTGTTCCTCTGACCAGGTTAACCCGCAAGGAAGTGCCTTATGAGTGGAATGAAGAATGTGAAAAGAGTTTCCAAGCTTTGAAGGATCTTTTGACCACTACTCCAGTCTTATCATTACCAATTGAAGGAGAAAATAGGAGGTATATACCGATGCTTCTGGTATTGGCATCGGATGTGTATTGATGCAAAACGGAAGAGTCATTGCATACTCTTCTCGACAGCTCAAGAAACACGAAGAGAACTACCCGGTGCATGACTTGGAGCTGGCCACGGTGGTGTTTGCCTTGAAGATCTGGAGACACTATCTCTATGGAGAATAATTCACTGTATACTCCGATCATAAAAGTCTCAAATATTTATTCTCCCAAAAGGAGCTAAACATGCGGCAAAGGCGTTGGCTCGAATATCTCAAGGATTTTGACTTCACTATACAATACCATCATGGTAAGGGTAATTCCGTAGCTGATTCCCTTAGTCGAAAGTCGAGAGTAATATTGGCCAACTATATGATACAAGAATGGAAGTTACTGGAGAAATTCTCTGAGCTTGATATCAGCACAGATGAGAAGAACAGGTGTATTATTCTATCTCATATGAGTCTATATCCAGATTGCTACCTGAAATCAAGAAGCGACAAGGAGAAGATCCCGCACTAGTGGAGATAAAAGGTGAGCTGGACGAGAGACTTGATTTCAAGCTGGCACCTGATGGTAGATTACTATTTCATGAGCGGACATGTGTGCCCGACTGTCCCAAATTGAAGAAGAAGAATCTTGAAGAAGCTCATCGATCGAGGTACACAATCCATTCTGGAGCCACTAAGATGTACCAAGACTTAAAACGAACTTTCTGATGGCCTAACATGAAAAGGGAGATAGCAGACTTTGTATCTTGTTGCCTCACATGCCAACAAGTGAAGGCAGAACATCAAAAACTCGTCGGAAAGCTACATCCGCTAGATATTCTCAAGTGGAAGTGGGAAGATATTGGCATGGACTTTATCATGGGTTTGCCTAAGTCTAGGGGCGGACATGATGGAATTTGGGTAATCATCGATCGTCTAACTAAATCGGCTCATTTCTTGCCTATCAAAAGTCGATGGTCAGTCGATGTACTTGCTGCCCTATATATTAAGGAGATGGTTAGATTGCATGAAGTTTCTGTGTCAATTGTATCTGACTGAGACCCATGCTTTACCTCTCATTTCTGGAAAATTCTACAACATTCTCTGGGGACGACACTCAACTTCAGTACTGCTTTCCATCCCCAGACAGATGGACAGACCGAAAGGACAAATCAGGTTGTGGAAGATATGTTAAGAGCATGCATTATAGACTTTGGTAGAAGTTGGCATGACCACTTACCCCTAGGCGAGTTTGCATATAATAACAGCTATCAAGCCAGTATACAAATGGCACCCTTTGAGGCACTTTATGATAGAAGTTGCCGATCTCCAATATGCAGGGATGAACTTGGTGAAAAACAAATTCTAGGCCCAGATATGGTAAGAGATTCTACTGAAAAGATACACCTCATTAGAGAAAGGTTAAAGATAGCACAGTCTAGGAAGAAATCTTATGCTGACAACAGAAGACGAGATCTGGAATTTCAAGTCGGAGATCATGTTTTTCTCGGCCGAGGTATTAGAAGATTCGGTGTTAAGGGCAAACTAACACCAAGGTTTATTGGTCCATTCGAAGTGCTGGAAAGAGTAGGCGAGGTGGCTTATCGCATCGCCCTACCTCTGCAACTATCAGAAGTGCACAACATATTCCATGTTTCTATGCTGAAGAAATACGTGCACGATCCTTTCCATGTCATTGACCACAATGACTTAGTGATACAGAAGGACCTTACTTACGAGCAAAAGCCAATGAAGATCCTCGATCGAGAAGTTCGAGTTCTAAGGAACAAGAGGATCCCTATGCTGAAAATCCAATGGAATCGATGCTTAGAACGAGAAGCTACATGGGAAACATAAGAGTCTATGAAGAGAAGATTTTCGGAGTTATTCTCATTGTAAGTACTTTGCATCCTTCCTATTTTCGCATAATACAGTTGAATTTGGGGATCAAATTCGTTTAAGTGGGGGAGGGTGTAGCACCCCCGATAAAATAATTGAGAAAATTTAAAACTTATTCCTAAAAGAATCATACATGAAGGCCTTACATAAATAACCCAACCTCATGAGGGCTATTATATAAATATACAAGCCAGCATCACTTTATGCCATAAAGAATCATGAAGGCCTTATGTAAAGAACCAAATCTTATGAGGACTAGTATATAAATGTACAACCCACCACTTTATGCATAGTAGGTAATGAACTCTTCCTAAAGAATCCTATATGAAAGGCTTTATATAAAGAATCCAACTTCATGAGAACCATTATGTAAATGTACAACCCAACTTTACTTTATGCCAACACATGGGCACATGGGTAGTACGTAAGTGGGCTTCCACCTTTTTCAAACCAAGGGAATGGGCGCCCCTTTACCAGGGCGCCACTCACCAAATTGAAGGCCCTTTGAACAGGCGCCATTTACCTCTTGGGCCCTCATCCAACACCATTATTATATGCACGTGAAGGGCTGTGTATTCCCATAAACCAAAGGAATGGACGCCCCTTTGCCAAGGCATCATTCACCTAAGAGAAAGCCCTTATACAAGTCATCATTTAACCCTTGGGGCCACCATTCCACTACATTATTTCACGTATCTAAAGACATGAAGAATGGACGCCCTCATGCAGAGGCGTCATTTACATGAATAGGACCACCTTGATTAATGGACGTCCCCTTACAGAGGCGTCATTTAATCTATGCGTCTAGAAGGTTGAGGCACGAACAACCTCATTTAGCTGGCAAAGCACATCTTGTTCCTCAACCGGACCCGCAAGGCATTAAACCCATCCTATAACTAATCCCCTCCATAGCACTAGCAGAGGCTAATGCCGTCATCAATACTGAAGGAGTGTTTTCTTCTCGACGTCTGCGATCCCGAAGCAGTTTTCTTTATTCTATATCTCGTAATCACACGTCAAAAGGTAGGTGTTCTCAAGATCTTGCCTAACTAGTAGCTAAATAGGTTAACGTAACATGCATGCTTAGAGTTAGAATAACTCATCATTCATGCTATATTACCTGGCTTTATCGTGATCAAAAATGACCAAGTATATACCATGTTACACTGATTTTAATAGCCTGTTACACCTGTTATATATGGTTTTATATACAATCTGTTACACTGATTTTTATGAGTTTTGAACATATCCTACTACACTAGTTTTACAGCCTTTAATAATCATGTTTTAGCCTTAGTATATAACCTCTGTTACAATAGATACTTACCTATTTTAATAACCCAAAAAGCCCAGCCCTCAGGTGAATAGCGCCCCCAGCCAGGGCGCCAATTAAATGAAGACACTGTGAAGTGTCGTCATTTCCATTTCCAACAATTTTCAGAAATTATTAATCAACACATTCAAAAATCGATATCTATTGAACTAAACCATGAAAATTCTGCATGAATATGTTTCTGTGATCCTGATATTTTTCTCTACTTGCCTGTACCCTTAGTTCCTGATTCATAGAACTTTTCTACTGATGAATAGTGAACCACCCAGGGTAAATAGCGCCCCTGACCAAGGCGCCAATTACCTAATTGAAGACTCCGTGCAGGGTCGTCAATTAATTGAAGACCCACTGTGTAGGCGTCAATTCCTTTTCTGTATATTTTTAAACACCGAGATAGAAAATTTAATATAAATGATACTAGTCCACAATAATTTTTCATGAACATATTTCTGAACTCCCGAGAATTTTCACTACTTGTTCAGGTCCTTACTTCCTGTTTTCGAGAAACTTTTTCGAAATGAACAGTGTTTTGAGTCACAAAATGTACCTGGATGGTGAAAATCACCCAATGAAATTCGCGCCCCCATCCAGGGCGCCAATTCATTAAATAGCGGCAGGCATGAAGTCTTCAATTAATTGAAGACTCCCAGAGCAGGCACCATTTCCATTCTGTATATATATTTTTTCTAAAAATTGAAAATTTTGAAATATTGGCCTTACCCCAGGCGCCATTTTCCTGAAAGGGGGGCTCACCCCCAGGCGCCATTTACATGAAAAACCCCCTGACCCCAGGGCGCCATTTACCTGAAAGAGGGGTTAACCCCAGGGCGCCAATTCAGTATATTGCATCTTCTGATTCTGATCTGTCTCATGGTTTGTACCAACACAACCCTAAGTCATTTTCCTACATATTATGAGTCCTTGAACTCCATTCTATGAAAATTTACCTTGTGTATATCCTACAATGGCAACCCTTGAAACTCCATATTGGCTATAAATGAGAGTGGATGTCAAAAGTAATACATGAAATGCTGTGCGTATAGGGCCCGGTCTGGTCCTGGGAGGAGCACCCGAAGGTACTTGTGCCCATGGGAGTTTATTGACCACGGTGTTCGGCATTGCACTAAAGTGCTTGCTTGCTTGACTTGAGACACTCCACACTTACTCTCTTTACTTGCTTGACTTGACTTGCGTGGCCCGGAATGGGCGATACTTGACTTGCGTGGCCCGAAAAAGGGTAATATACTTGCTTGATTGAAATAGTAAATTCTATTGACACGTACTTGATATTACTTGCTAGAATATGAACTTTACTTGCTTGAACATGACTACTTGCTTGTACTTGAGTTCTTGCTTGCCCAAGAAGTGGCATCGATAGCTATAAAGTTCTTGATATCCTACTTGGTCAAATACTTGCAATCACGATATATTTTCTTTATACAGTTCTTGATCTCTTATTGTTCATCATGCATAGATTTACCTGTATACCTGATTTTTCTTACCCGTACATCATGCATAGCCATACTGATAATATATGTAAACTTTAAATCACTTAAAGATTGCTCGAACTTGAGATGTAATTCCTACTGAGCGATTCGCTCATCCAGTTGCTTCCTAACATTTTCAGATAATTCAGATAGCGACATCCACGTGAATGGGAATGAGACCGAGTGAAAAGTGCTAGAATCACTGTTCGTCTACCGCCAACTAGTTGTGTCCTTTGTGTTTAGGTTCTACATTGTATTCTAGTTATGAATGGTCTAGTCGGTTGGAAATTTGTTAAGACTTGAAGAATGGTAATTGTGTTTGAATAATGTATGATCTTCATCAGTTGTCATTAGTTGATTATTTATAAGAATTGTCACCTTGGACATTGGTATTATTTGGAAATTAAGTTTAGTTATGAATTAGATAAATTGCGAACTCCGTATTTATGTCAAAAATTTTATCGCTCTAATGACATGATCTATATAGACGCGTCACGTATCCGAGTATCTTCCGCGCTCGGAGCGTGATAGAGAGTATAGGGATGGATTTCATCATAGGTCTGCCTAAGACAAGAGGTGGACATGATAGTATATGGGTGATCATAGACCGATTGACTAAATCTGTACACTTCTTACCAATTAAAAGTTGATGGTCTGTGGATATTCTAGCAGCTATATATATAAAGGAGATTGTCAAGCTACAAAGTGTCCCTGTCACCATTATTTCTGATCGAGACCCTCGATTCACATCACAATTCTGGAAAGGTCTGTAACATTCATTAGGGACCCGACTCAATTTTAGCACTGATTTTCATCCTTAGACAGATGATCAAACTGAAAGAATCAATCAGGTAGTAGAAGATATGCTCAGAGCTTATGTTATTGATTTTTGTGGGAGTTGGCACGACCATTTACCTCTAGTGAAATTTGCCTACAACAATAGCTATCAAGCTAGTATTCAAATGGCTCCATTTGAGGCATTATATGTAAGAAGTTGCCGCTCACCTATATGCTGGAATGAAGTTGGAGAAAGATAACTTATAGGCCCTGAAATCATTAGAGATACTACCGAAAAGGTGAAGATTATTCAAGAGAGACTCCATATGGCTCAAGATAGGTAGAAATCATATGATGACAATAGAAGGCGAGATCTGAAATTCTAAGTGGGAGATCACGTGTTTCTCAAGGTTTCTCCAGGTCGTGGTATTCGAAGGTTTGGCATTAAAGGCAGACTCACTCCAAGATTCATCGGCCCTTTGAAATTCTTGAAAGGATCGGCGAGGTCGCATACCGGATAGCATTCTCCCTCAACTAGGTGGAGTCTATGACGTATTCCATGTTTCTATGCTCAAGAAGTACGTCTATGATCCTTTCCATGTCATAAGTCATGACGATCTGGTGATCCAAAAGGATATGACATACGAACAGAAGCCGATCAGAATTATCAATCGTGAAGTGCGTCAACTTCGGAACAAAACCATTCCCATGGTAAAAGTCCTATGGAATAAGAATACGGATCAAGAAGCGACGCGAGAAACCGAAGAAGCTATGCACAAGAGATTCCTGGAATTATTCATCTGTAAGTATACTCTGCACAAAACCCATGCAGTGAATTTGGAGACCAAATTCTTTTTAAGTGGGGGAGGGTGTAACACTCATGAATTATCCAAAAATTATCTAGAATTAAATATAATTATTAAGCATTTAAAATGCTTAATGGGCTGTTAAATGAATTTTGGGTTAAATAAATTAATATCAAAGGCCCTAAATGAATCAAATAAATAAGCCCACTTAAATTGGGCCCATAAACCCAATTCTATGGCCTTTTGACCCAAGTCCATTACTAGAAATGTAATTTGGGCAATTTACGGATTTAAAAAGGATAAATAGGCCAATTAAAGGGATAAATAGGGGATAAAAGGAAAATTCTGAAAATTTCGGATTAAATGCCAGATGGCGGTCTATCGCAAGACCATCTCTTCCAAGAAATGGTCCAAGGCTGACCGCTACTTTGTTCCGAAAACGTGAGTTGAAGAAACGTGGAAAACTTGGATTTTTTCCATCCCAATCCCTATGATTCGAAGGTACCTGGCATATGAACTTAGTCTATGACTCTTGAGGATCGATCCTACCCCATATTAGAACTCCTAGTTGGATCTAAATCCTCAAACCCTAGGCCAACTCTATAAATAGAGCCCAGATTCGACCTACACGAACCCTTGATTTGGCTCGCGTATTTCGAAGGTAAGGAGACATTTTCTCATGTTAGTCCTTTAGAATAATTTATTCTCCTTAGTTTTATCTAACACCTCTCCAAATCTCATGCTAGGAGGTCAAGCCATTGGAGAGCTAGAAGCCCTCGAAATTGCTATTTCTTTGCAGTCTACACAGAAAATAGTGTGTCCGTCCAAGGAAGATCTGAAGGATAGAAGCCCTAATCGAGGTTATCTCGTGTCTGATGGAGGCATCATCCACAACTCCCTTTGGCTAGGGTCGTCTTCACACTCCGGCGTCGTTTGAGTTTGGGCCTCTCTCTATAAAGGCCCAATTATCCTTTTTGTGCTATTTACTTGAGTCATTTGATGTAATTTTCATTTTATTTGAGGCATGTCCCTAAGTCTTGCATTTATTTTCCTAAGTTTGAGTGTCATTAGATTGTTTAGTGTGCTATTGGGCCCAATTCTTCAGGCTTGGCCCAAGAGCCCCCCCTATCCCTTCGGTTATTTGTCATTGAGTCTTTTGTCAAGGTCTTGTTGTAAAATGTGGGTTTCCTATATATAGGGACCCATTTCCTTCATTTGAAGGTAATGAATCAATCAATGAAAAATGCCATTTGAGAGTTCAAAGCTTAGTTTAATGGAGAGAATCCAATTGGGTGAGAAGCCCTAGGGTGAGAGAATCCCCACCCCCCCCCTTCTTCTCTCTCCACTCTCTCCTCCACTAAGGGGTTTGCCCCTTTCTCTCTCTCCTCCACCTCCCTCCCAACTTTCAACCCCCACCTACCCCATTAAAGTCCCTCCACTTCTCATAGCCACCATTACTCCACCCCCCCTAGTTCCAAGGTAGCATTCCCCCCATTCCAACACCATTTTCCCCATTCCAACCAAATCTTACCCATTCCAACACAATCACTCCTCTTCCCCACACCATCTCCCAACTTCCAAAGCCACTTTGAATTTGAAATCCCCTTCCCTCCAAGTGTTTTGGCCGCCCCCTTCTTCCCCCCCCCCATAAGGCTAGGTCGCCCCTTGTCCTCCACTCCCCTTCACCCATTTGCATCTTCACTTCATGCATCCCTGCTGAAACCTGCGCCCTCTCCCCCATTCCACCATCTTCCTAACTTCATTAGCACCCTTCCAACCCTCCCACATACTCCCACTACCATTCCCTACCTCCCCTTCACCCTATAGTCCTTGCTTCCCCTTCTTCTTATAGGACATTTGGAAGCTATACTCAAGCTGCAGCTCACGGTCCAGAAGTTACAGATGAACCTGTAGTTTGCAGCGGCCACCACGACCACACCCCTGCGAGTTTGAAGGTCCAAGAGGAGTCCATAAAAGCGTTTGCCTGTCCTCTTCGTAACGGCAGTGATTTCGTCCCCATCGGAGCACCGAGCTGCACAGGAGGTCCATTCTCCCACGACTGCGCAGAGTTGGCTCTGTAGAGATCCTGAGC
Source organism: Amorphophallus konjac (assembly GCA_022559845.1). NCBI lineage: Eukaryota > Viridiplantae > Streptophyta > Magnoliopsida > Alismatales > Araceae > Amorphophallus > Amorphophallus konjac. The sequence continues at coordinate 368,485,159 of CM040123.1, forward strand.
TGGAGAGAAAGCTTCACCACGACAAACTCCGGAGGAATCAGGCCACGAGCTCTTCTGCAAAGTTCTTCCTCTCCCTGTCTAATTTCAGAATCAAGAAGCAGAACTCCGTCCGGCATCCTGCAGCAGAAGTTACCAATTTTCTTCCTCAGGCGTTCGACTCTGCTTCCCACTGTCTGCATCGACCACTTCTCACTTTTCTGAGTCCTCTGATCTTCACCGGCATCTTTTGGCATCCCCGTTTGTTCTGCTGTAAAGAGGACTCACCCATGGTTCCAACGGTGACTGATTCGGAGTTCGGGAACGGTCGGGCAGCCTCGTCTTCCTACTGTTGGTAGTCTGTTGCAGACAGTCCGAGATTCAGCAACCCTATTCGTACTCCCTGCCCAGGCCGGCAGTGACCCCTGAAGAAATTGGCAAAATTCAGAGGCACTCCTGTTCCAGAGACGAAGAGATCCCCACTGGTCTCACCCTCAGCAAAATTCCTAAGAGAGTTCTGCGGCCTCCACACCCTCTGTCTGTCAGCTATTACAGAGAGAAGGCTGATTCGGTGTCCTCACTTCTTCATCACTCTTAGCACTAGTTTCCCCTCCCCGCTTGTCCGGCTGAAGGCCCCTCTCTGTGCGGAGGTAGTTTTGGTTGTAATATCTATTAACCCCCACCCCAAGACCCCCCCTTCTACGAGAGGTGTAGTATTGTAACTTGTTTGGGCAGGTCAAGCTACACCGCCACGGCGTGTGGGGATCCACTCGCCTCCCCGCTCGCCCTCGTCTCCGAGCGGGACCGATTTCTTCAAACCGATCGAGTAAGTGCTCACACCTCACTCCATTTAGTGCTTGTCATTCAATATTCGTTCTAGTTCCGCTGGTTATGCGAGTGAGAGCTCGATCCTCAAGCCCCGTTGTCTTGAGTGATCACCGTGGGAAGAGAATCACCGGTGCCTTTGGCACTTTGTCGGCCCCCTTGAATTGGGCATCCACATCCATTGGGAATCAAATCTTGGCCTTTCTGGCCCTCTACCAGCAAGGGCCAAACCCCACATCCTCTACTTGGCATTGCCAAGTCACCCCGGGCTTGGGTGAGCGACGGGAGAGCGGCGGCCCAAAATTGGCCCTTTTGATTGTGAATGTGCTTGCTTGCCTAAGTCTTAGGTTATGTCACATCAATTGGTATCAGAGCTAGGTTTTTGACTTGTCTCTATCAAGTCTAAGTGCTAGGACCTTTGCATTTTGTGTCCAACCTCTTTTGTCCCTTGTCTTGCATGTCCACCCGTAGTGGTGCTAGTTACCGACCCGATCCATCATCATCGGTTCCACCCATGGATCCCAATCCTCAACTCAATCAAGATGCTCCTAGGGAGGAACCCCAAGGCCAAATGAATAGGGTAGATGCTGCCCTTACAAACATTCTTGCCCTACTTGAGTCCCTTTCCACTCGAATTGCTCGACTAGAAGAGCATGAGTTCCACCCAAGGAACAATGAGCCTAGAGTCCACCCTCCACATGTTGAACCTCATAGGAAAGACCCTCATCCAAGGAATAATGAACCAAGAGTCCATCCACCACATGGTGAGCTACATAGGAATGAGTTCCACCCAAGGAACAATGACCCAAGAGTCCACCCTCCACATGTTGAGCCTCATAGGGATGAGTTCCACCCAAGGAACAATGGACCAAGAGCCCATCACCCACATGCTGAAATTTATAGGGAGGACTTGGACCTTGACCCCTACCATGACTATGAGAGGCCTTGCCACCATCACATTCATGAAAGGCGTCCACGGGACGACCCGGATGACCCTCTCTTAAGGATGATTAAAGTAGAGGCCCCAAACTTTGATGGTTCCCATGAACCAAGTGTCTACTTAGAATGGGAGACCACCATGGACCAATACTTTGAATGGTACCCTATGACCGACCAAAGGAGGGTAAGATTGACCAAAATGCATCTCACTAAATTAGCCAAAACTTATTGGCTAAACCAAGAGGGTTTAAGAAGGATTAGGCAGGAAGAGTCTATTGATACTTGGGAGGGTATGAAGAACCAACTTAGGAACAAATACCTTCCTCAATCCTACCATCAAATGCTCTTAGATGAATGGCAAAGCCTCACCCAAGAAGGGAAGACCGTGGTAGAATACATTGAGAAGTTTGACTCCTATCTTTTGAAGTGTAGAGTTCATGAGGACCCGGCCGTTACCTTGTCCCGCTTTAGGAATGGTCTTCAAAGTCACATCAAGAGAGAGCTTTTCATGAGAGATGTTGATAACCTTGAGCTAGCCTATCAAATAGCAAGGGATGTAGAAAGATTCTCTAGGATCCCTCGATTTGCTACTCCCCGACCGGCCGATCCCAAAAACTTGGGACCACGACCCATTCCGGCCTCCCCCATGAAAGCCCCAAATCCAAGTGAGAGTACCCCATTAAGACCTTACAACCCCCCTCCCACCATCACTCCAAACAAGCCCACCCCTAGTCACCCTCTCCCACGGAGGGAAGACAATCCCAAAGGCCCAAGTGTAGGAAACACTCCGGGTAGCGGGCGTCAACAATGCTATAGGTGTCAAGGGTTTGGCCACTTTGCGGGGCAATGTCCATCCAAGGGATTATCTAGCTTGCTTATTGAGGAAGAAGCTCCCCCACCCCAAAAGGAACTTGAGAGTGTTGTTGAGGACCATGAAGCCTCACTAGACTGGGAAGAAGAGTATGAGACCCAATACCTTGAATCGGGTCTAGATCACACCACTCCATCTACCAACTCCCATCTAGGAGTGATTAGATGCACCCTCACCAAACCCCAAGAAGAGGATTGGCGTCGAACTTCAATCTTTCACACTTTTGTCAAGATAGGGAGCCATGTAAGGAAAGTGATCTTGGATAGTGGGAGTTGTGTCAATGCCGTATCCCCCGATACCGTTGAGCTCCTTCGGCTTACTATCACTCCCCACCCAAATCCCTATCGGGTCTCATGGATCAACAACAACTCCATCCCGGTCAACACCCAATGTCTTGTACCCCTCACCTTCTCTTCATACCATGGTCAAATATGGTGTGATGTCATACCCATGGAAGTAGGTAGCATCCTTCTAGGAAGACCTTGGCTTTATGATGTAGATGCCACCATCTTGGGTAGGAGCAACATATGCACCTTTGAACATGAGGGTAAGACCATCCGTCTTAACCCCTCCCCACCACGTCCCATGGCCAAGAGGGACACTCTCCCTCAAGGACAACATCCCACCACCACACAAGTCTCGGGGAACTCTACCCCTCCAACCCCATCCCTCACCCAAACTCCCAAACAAAGTGGGACCTCAGGGTTGACCAAGGGTCTTCATCTCATCACTAGGAAGGAACTTGAAAAGGAGATAGTTCAAGGAGTACCTCTATGTGCGGTGATCATTTGTCTAGGAGAACCCACTTCCACCAATCCACATCCCATAGCAATCCAACAACTCCTAGAAGAATTCCATGATGTGTTCCCAACGGAGCTCCCGGACCAACTCCCTCCCATGCGGGATGTGCAACATGCGATTGATCTAGTCCCGGGGGCCACTCTCCAAACCTTCCTCATTATCGCCTCAATCCCACGGAACATGCTGAACTTCGGAGGCAAATAGAGGAACTCATTAGGAAGGGCTTCATTCGCATTAGCAAAAGTACATGTGCCGTCCCTGCCCTTCTAACTCCCAAGAAGGATGGGTCTTGGCGGATGTTTGTGGATAGCCGGGCTATTAATAAGATCACCGTCAAGTATAGGTTCCCCATCCCTAGGCTTGATGACATGCTTGATATGTTAGCCGGAGCCACCATTTTCTCCAAAATTGACCTTAAGAGTGGCTATCACCAAGTTAGGATAAGGCCCGGGGATGAGTGGAAAACGGCTTTCAAAACCAAAGATGGTCTCTTTGAATGGTTAATCATGCCTTTTGGGCTTTCAAATGCCCCAAGTACTTTCATGCGTCCTATGACGGAGGTCCTTAGGCCTTTCATTGGGATCTTTCTAGTGGTCTACTTTGATGATATACTCATCTACAGTCAATCCCAAGAGGCCCACCTTGACCACCTTAGGCAAGTTTGTACCGTCCTCCGACAAGAGAGCCTATTTGCCAACTTAGGAAAGTGCCACTTCATGACCACATCCATCACCTTCCTAGGATTTGTGGTGTCCACCAAGGGTGTCTCCATGGACCCCGACAAGGTCCAAGCTATTCTTGATTGGCCGGAACCCCACACCCTTCATGAGGTCCGAAGTTTCCATGGATTGGCAACATTCTATAGGAGGTTCATTCGTGGATTTAGCACTATCACCGGCCCAATCACCGATTGTCTCAAGAAGGGAACTTTTGTGTGGACCAAATCAGCCTCCAAAGCCTTCCAAGAACTTAAGAGAAGTTGACCCAAGCCCCGGTCCTATGCCTTCCCGATTTCTCTAAAGTCTTTGAAGTCACATGTGATGCATCCGGGATAGGGATAGGAGGTATCCTTAGTCAAGAGGGACACCCGGTAGCCTTCTTTAGTGAGAAGTTATGTGATGCTAGGACAAGATACTCCACTTATGATAAGGAGTTCTATGCCGTGGTGCAGTCCCTCCGACATTGGAGGCACTACTTGTTGCCCAAAGAATTTGTCATCTTTTCCGACCATGAGGCCCTCAAATACCTCAACTCCCAACAAAAGCTAAATGCCCGACATGCCCGATGGGTTGAGTTCATCCAATCCTACACTTTTGTCATCAAACACAAAGCCGGGAGTGAGAATCGAGCAGCGGATGCCCTTAGTAGGAAAGTTTTCTTGTTATCCACTATCCAAGTGGAAGTGAGCGGATTTGATAGGATCAAGGATGAGTACCCTAGCTGCCCCGACTTTGGGCACATCTATACCACCTTGACCACCCATTCTAGCAAGGAACATGAGGGATTTGTCATAGAGGATGGGTTCCTCTTCAAGGGACCAAAGCTTTGCATCCCACGGACCTCACTCCGCGACTTCTTGATTTGGGAATTACATGCGGGAGGGCTAGCTGGTCATTTTGGAGTCCACAAAACCATTGCTCTAGTTGAGGGACAGTTTCATTGGCCAAGTCTCAAGAGAGATGTAGGCAAGATAGTGGGTCAATGCCGAACATGTGCTTCGGCCAAACAGGTGAAACAAAACACTGGCCTATATACCCCACTCCCCATCCCCGACCGTCCATGGCAAGACTTGAGTATAGACTTTGTGCTAGGATTACCCAAGACTCAAAAAAGGCATGACTCCATCTATGTGGTGGTTGATAGATTTTCCAAAATGGCCCATTTCATCCCATGCTCCAAAACCTCCGATGCCTCCCATGTGGCTCGATTGTTCTTTGATGAGGTTGTCCGTCTCCACGGGCTACCTAAGACCATAGTCTCCGATAGAGATGTCAAATTCACTAGCTACTTTTGGAAAACTCTTTGGCACATGATGGGTACCCTCCTCAAATTCTCCACTGCCTACCACCCCCAAACGGATGGCCAAACAGAAGTTGTCAATCGGAGTCTAGGGAACCTCCTTAGGTGTCTTGTTGAGGATCGCCCCGGAAATTGGGATCTCATCTTACCACAGGCCGAATTTGCATATAACAACTCCATCAATAAGTCCATAGGGATGAGTCCATTTGAAGCCGTGCATGGGTACAAGCCAAGAAAGCCTTCCGATCTCATTCCCCTTCCCCAGCATGCTAGAGTGTCCATTTCAGCCGAGTCTTTTGCACAACATATTAGAGAATTGCATGAGAAAATTCGCAAGCACATCAGCAAAAAGAATGAGGCTTATAAAAGGTTGGCCGACTCTCATCGGCGTCACCAAGAGTTCCATGTGGGTGACTTTGTGATGGTAAGGACGGAGAGGCTCTCCCCGGGAGCCAACTCTAAACTGAGGCCACGTGGGGCTGGTCCCTTCCAGGTCTTGAGGCGCATTGGCGCAAATGCCTACGAGTTAGATCTCCCTGAGGAGTATGGAATAAGTCCCACATTCAATGTCGCCGACCTAGTGCCATATAAGGGACCCACGGTGGTACCTAGTGAGGAGATTGAGCCTACTTCTTCCATTGAGAGAGCACCCACCCGTGAGGAGAGACCACCAGCCAAGAGAGCCCAGCGTGAACAAATTGAACAAATATTGGATGAACAAGTCACTACCACTCGGAGCAAGGTATATGAGTGCTATCTCGTCAGGTGGAAGGATCGGCCTCCTTCGGAGGATTCTTGGGTGAGTCGGGAGGATCTCCAGCGGTTGGATCCGGACCTCCTCGAGCAGTACCACAGCCGGATGGACCCCTACTCGACGGAGTCGAGCTCTTCACAGCCTAGGGGATTTGATGGAGGCATCATCCACAACTCCCTTTGGCTAGGGTCATCTTCACACTCCGGCGTCGTTTGAGTTCGGGCCTCTCTCTATAAAGGCCCAATTATCCTTTTTGTGCTATTTACTTGAGTCATTTGATGTAATTTTCATTTTATTTGAGTCATGTCCCTAGGTCTTGCATTTATTTTCCTAAGTTTGAGTGTCATTAGATTGTTTAGTGTGCTATTGGGCCCAATTCTTCAGGCTTGGCCCAAGAGCCCACCCTATCCCTTCGGTTATTTGTCATTGAGTCTTTTGTCAAGGTCTTATTGTAAAATGTGGGTTTCTTATATATAGGGCCCCATTTCCTTCATTTGAAGGTAATGAATCAATCAATGAAAAATGCCATTTGAGAGTTCAAAGCTTAGTTTAATGGAGAGAATCCAATTGGGTGAGAAGCCCTAGGGTGAGAGAATCCCCACCCCCCCTTCTTCTCTCTCCACTCTCTCCTCCACTAAGGGGTTCGCCCATTTCTTTCCCTCCTCCACCTCCCTCCTAACTTCCAACCCCCACCTACCCCATTAAAGTCCCTCCACTTCCCATAGCCACCATTACTCCACCCCCCCTAGTTCCAAGGTAGCATTCCCCCCATTCCAACACCATTTTCCCCATTCCAACCAAATCTTCCTCATTCCAACACAATCACTCCTCTTCCCCACACCATCTCCCAACTTCCAAAGCCACTTTGAATTTGAAATCCCCTTCCCTCCAAGTGTTTTGGCCGCCCCCTTCTTCCCCCCCCCCCCCATAAGGCTAGGTCGCCCCTTGTCCTCCACTCCCCTTCACCCATTTGTATCTTCACTTCATGCATCTCTGCTGAAACCTGCACCCTCTCCCCCATTCCACCATCTTCCTAACTTCATTAGCACCCTTCCAACCCTCCCACATACTCCCACTACCATTCCCTACCTCCCCTTCACCCTATAGTCCTTGCTTCCCCTTCTTCTTATAGGACATTTGGAAGCTATACTCAAGCTGCAGCTCACGGTCCAAAAGTTACAGATGAACCTGCAGTTTGCAGCGGCCACCACGACCACACCCCTGCGAGTTTGAAGGTCCAAGAGGAGTCCATAGAAGCGTCTTCATGTCCTCTTCGCAACGGCAGTGATTTCGTCCCCATCGGAGCAACGAGATGCACAGGAGGTCCATTCTCCCACGACTGCGCAGAGTTGGCTCTGTAGAGATCCTGAGCCGGAGAGAAAGCTTCACCACGACAAACCCCGGAGAATCAGGCCACGAGATCTTCTGCAAAGTTCTTCCTCTCCCTGTCTACTTTCAGAATCAAGAAGCGGAACTCCATTCGGCATCCTGCAGCAGAAGTTACCAATTTTCTTCCTCAGGCGTTCGACTCTGCTTCCCATTGTCTGCATCGACCACTTCTCACTTTTCTGAGTCCTCTGATCTTCACTGGCATCTTTTGGCATCCCCATGTGTTCTTCTGTAAAGAGGACTCACCCACGGTTCCAACGGTTCCAACGGCGACTGATTCGAAGTTCGGGAACGGTCGGGGCAGCCTCGTCTTCCTACTGTTGGTAGTCTGTTGCAGATAGTCCGAGATTCAGCAACCCTGTTCGTACTCCCGTCTAGGCCGGCAGCGACCCCTGAAGAAATTGGAAAAATTCAGAGGCACTCCTGTTCTAGAGACGAAGAGATCCCCACTGGTCTCACCCTCAGCAAAATTCCTGAGAGAGTTCTGCGGCCTCCACACCCTCTATCTGTCAGCTATTACAGAGAGAAGGCTGATTCGGTGTCCTCACTTCTTCATCACTCTTAGCACTAGTTTCCCCTCCCCGCTTGGCCGGCTGAAGGCCCCTCCCTGTGCGGAGGTAGTTTTGGTTGTAATCTCTATTAACCCCCACCCCAAGACCCCCCCCTCCTATGAGAGGTGTAGTGTTGTAACTTGTTTGGGCAGGTCAAGCTACACCGCCGCGGTGTGTGGGGATCCACTCGCCTCCCCGCTCGCCCTCGTCTCCGAGCGGGACCGGTTTCTTCAAACTGGTCGAGTAAGTGCTCACACCTCACTCCATTTAGTGCTTGTCATTCAATATTCATTCTAGTTCCGCTGGTTATGCGAGTGAGAGCTCGATCCTCAAGCCCCGTTATCTTGAGTGATCACCGTGGGAAGAGAATCACCGGTGCCTTTGGCACTTTATCGGCCCCCTTGAATTGGGCATCCACATCCATTGGGAATAAAATCTTGGCCTTGCTGGCCCTCTACCAGCAAGGGCCCAACCCCACATCCTCTACTTGGCATTGCCAAGTCACCCCGGGCTTGGGTGAGCGACGGGAGAGCGGCGGCCCAAAATTGGCCCTTTTGATTGTGAATGTGCTTACTTTCCTAAGTCTTAGGTTGTGTCACATCAGTGTCCATCCTTTAGAATGAGTTATTCTCCTTCATATCTTCTACCTACCCTCCAAATTTCATGAATTTAGGTCAAGGGATTAGAGAGTTAGAAGGCCAGGAAATCGTCGGTTTCACGTAGGACGCGCAGGAGCCAACATCAACTTCCAGCAACAAATTCAAAGTTTAGAGTATTATCCAGAGGTAGGTTATCTCGTGATTGGCACAAACATCAAGTTATGAATAAAAGCCCTCTGATTTCATTTGATTTAATACTTCCTACACGTCGTATTTACGATTTACCATGGCTGTGCATTCAATTTATTTCTGCATGCATATCCCTGAACCTTAATAGAAAAGATGAATACTTTGGCTTAATCCATGCAACCCATGCATCTCCCTGGTTTAATTATGTTCCATCATGTTTTATCTTTCAATTTTATATAATTTCCATGCATCTATTGCCCAAGATTAGGCATGTGCTTCGATTTTTAACTCTATCTGCTACAGGAAATAAACGGTCTCACCGAGACCGCTATCATCATATAGCGGTTCTCAATAGACTGCTAACTGACAAAAACGGTCCTATGTTGACCGCCTTCTGGTTTCTGTTTTCTGCACTTTGTTAACTCTAAACAAAATGCAGAATTGCCCTAATAATTATATGTTAAGCCTAGGTAAATATGTTTTATTCCTGGTTTTGACTTCATATTCAGGATTATGGTTATATTGTGCATCGACCATAATAGGTTTTATGCTTTTCATGATTCATAAACTTATTTTAATCTTATGCTAATTTCATGCCAAAACCATATAGTTTTGTATTAAAGATATATTGCATGTGCTTTATGGACTTATTTTATTGATGATTTGGATCGTTGTTTCTCATGATTTCACTCTCATATTAAGTCTTTCTTAAGTACATGGCATGTATTCTGGTACGATATCATTAGTTACACTTTGCACTTGATAGAAACACTCTCTTGGACCTGTGATCCTCTCCGTTGGATATTCCTTCTACCGGACTAGGTTATCTTATTTCAAGGTCTCTGTAAGTCTCTACGAGCCTGAGATTCCCACTAGGACACCAAGCTGGTTGTACCATAAAAGCCCAATGGATTAGAAAGCACATATCTTACCGGCGTTTTTCTGTACCCTAGATAGATAACGGCCCTCAGGAGACTGCCACCTTCTGGTAGCGGCCATCCCATGACCGCCATCTTGTTCCAGACTGAACACTCTGTGCTTAACTCGAGGTTTGACCCACGAGTTGAATTTCCTATATTCCTAGATGGTCTATTGATTATCTAGAACCCAAAATCTTGATCACATAGATTATTAATGAATTATTTAAGTTAAAGAATGTGTCGTTATGTTGTCGGATTCCTCCCGTAGCATAACCTTGTCATTAAATCATCTTTGAACTCTCATGATTCATAATTGGTGCATTCTTACCTTGATGTTGTTATCATGAAGCTATTGTTTGAACTTTACATTATTGGCCTACATTATTTTTATATCTCGTGGAAGTAGCTTGATTTATAACTTGAAGATGCAAGAGTGGGCACGAACAATGTCCAAGGGCTTAACACTAGTCCCCTCGACAAATAGCCGGAAACATACTATAAACCATGGGGTATGATGAACACTGGCGTCGCATTGCGTCGGGAGTACTTTTTTTATAGACGAGTGAAATCCACGGGGTCATTACATTCTTTCTAGTGCATTCTTGTTACATGACTTTCTAGTGCATAGCCTTTATGGTTATGAAAAGTACATTCTTGTTACATTATAGTACATTCTCGTTACAGAAATGCCACTTTACATTATTACTTCATTATGCTCTCATTCTACATGAACTTTCATACCTCTATGATCTACATCTTGTTACTTGTGTTGTTATTATGGTTTCATTGCATATTTTATCGTGTTTCATTATCTTATGTCCTAGAGCTAAATTGTTAATTACTTAAACATTACCTTCATGTTGATACGAAGATACCCACTGGGCAAGTGTGCTCATTCCCTACTTTTCTAATCTTTTCAGGAAACTCTAGTGGGTCAGATTCAAACTATTCAAGTGATGGATCCGAGAGCGAATGAAGAAAGAGCGAAGCTTTAGATTGTCATTAGTTGATGGTCAAGAGTCACTATGTAATTTTCCTTTTTCATTGAGTCTAGAGTTAAAAGAATCAAGTAAAGGAGTCAATTGCTAATGTACTTTGATTATTATTCAATAAAAGTGAAGTTTGAGTACATCTTCTTGTGCATTCCTCTTATGTGTGTGAATGTGTTAACGCTCTGGTTATATTGTTCGCTTGAGGCATACTAGCCGACTGTTCACATTCCCGAACTACTTCCGCTACATAATCTCGGAGCGTGACAGTTGTCGTGATGTTTCTTCTGGCATCATAGCCAAGGTTTTCCTGCTAGTCCAGTGGTCCCCCGACTGTGAGATCGGGGTGTTGGTTTCCGTTCCCATTGGAGTAGTTGTAGCTGTCGTGGTTCCAGCGGCTACCGAGGGTTTTTACGGTTGTTCCCTTCTGCCGTTGTTATTTCCGTTACTACTCCTGCTATTGTTGCTGCTTTTCGTTACCACCGTTGTTATATGGTTGGGGTTCCGCGGGACCCCTACTGAGCCAGTGAGATGAGACTCACCCCCTATTTTTCAGGTGTGGCAGTTCCTTCCCGAGGCTCAAGGGTGAAGCACGGAGGTTCGTAGTTGCCAACTTGCCGGAGCCGAGTGTTCACTCGGTGTTGGGTACATTCCCTTGCCTTAGACTATACTTTATTTGGACTCGACTCTATAGTTAGTTTATTTAATTGTTATTATAATTATTATTCCTACTTTATTTCTTATTTCTATGTACCTCCACACACACCTTTCAGCCCTTCCAAGCCCTCCGACTCGTGGGCGGCGGGTCATGATTTTTGAATGGTATCGGGTTATTTCCGGTATCCTGATCTTGGGTCGTTACATTTTGGGTGAGAGAGGTCGTAGGGTCCCTAAAGAGGTCAAATCTGAGTAAAATTTGCTTCCAAGCGCATTGGACTAGATGCAACCAAACAAAAGATGATTAGTGGTTTCCTCCTCTCTTAGGCAAAGAGTGCACCTACTAGCTAAATAAATACATTTTCTCTTAATATTGTTGAAGGTGGGTAATCTATTCACGTAGGACTATCAAGTGCATAATGAAAATCTCTGGGAGGTGAGTCTGTCTCAGATCTAATCATGTACAGTCAACTTAGGATGGATTTGTCTAATTTGGTTCCAATAGAAGCAACATTGAATTTTCCATTGTTGTATTTTCAAATGATTTGATCAAGCCCATTCCCCACAATTGGATATTTCTAATAGTGGACTAGTGCGCAATCATCTCATGTCAAGTAAGAGGAGGAAGGTTTCAATGGCCATGGAGGATAAATGACTCTACATTAAAATCCTTAGGAGCCCCTAGGTCATCCATGATCGTATCTCCATGTAATTGATTCTTTTTTTTTATTGACCCAAGGGTCATACTACATGCTAGTGGGTGTGCCAATAGCAATAGAGTAGGCCAAACGATCAAGGATCCAAGAAAGAGCATGCAAGATACCTTTCCATGTATCATAAATTAGAAGAGAGAACCCCATCCTCTCTTCTAGTGAAAGTCTCTCTCCATTGTTTTGACTCCATGCATTGTCTAAAGTCTGAAATGATGTGAAGGAGAAGGTGAATCCATTCTTGACTTTTTCCCTCAAAATTTTTAGCACATCTCTCCTTCCAAATCCATTAAATAGTGGCCCAAAAAGCAATCTTGGCTAAATGACAAGGAATTCCTTTATCCTTGAAGTTTTGACCTAGAGTCGTACCTTTTGGGTGAGAGAGGTCGTAGGGTCCCTAAAGAGGTCAAATCTGAGTAAAATTTGTTTCCAAACGCATTGGAGTAGATGCAACCAAAGAAAATATGATCAGTGATTTCCTCCTCTCTTAGGCAAAAAGTGCACATACTAGCTAAATAAATACATTTTCTCTTAATATTGTTGAAGGTGGGTAATCTATTCATGTAGGACTGTCAAGTGCCCAATGAAAATCTCTGGGAGGTGGGTCTGTCTCAGATCTAATCATGAACAGTCAACTTAAGATGATTTTGTCTAATTTGGTTTCAAGTAGAGGCAACATTGAATTTCCCATTGTTATATTTTCAAATGATTTGATCAAGCCTATTCCCCACAAGTTGGATATTTCTAATAGTGGACTAGTACGCAATCATCTCATGCCAAGTAAGAGGAGGAAGGTTCTAATGGCCATGGAGGATAAATGAGTCTACATTAAAATCCTTAGGAGCCCCTAGGTCATCCATGATCGTATCTCCAAGTAATTGATTCTTTTTTTTATTGACCCAAGGGTCATACTACATGCTAGTGGATGTGCCAATGAAAATAGAGTAGGCCAAACGATCAAGGATCCAAGAAAGAGCCTGCAAGATAGCTTTCCATGTATCATAATGATAAAACCTGACCTTTGCAATCTAGAGATTCTCCTTGGCGAGGTATTTACTCAATGACTAATACTCGTTGCATCTTATATTATTTGCCTTGCACCCCCATCGTCTTATTCATCTACATTAGATCAATGGTGTTGTGTAACACTGAAAATTTATAATCTAGATCGGGCAAGAGAGCTTAGATGATGGTTAGCGGAGTTGTCAAGAGGTGAGTTGAGTGTTGATCTTTCTTTTGGTGTAGAGAGGAAGGGACCTCAGAGAAGGAAGGTAGTAAGGAGAGTCAAGTGGTGACTCAGATGTTGAAGCAGATGATTCTCCTGCGAAGAAAAAATTCTTGATTCGAGGTGAGGTGTCCTGGGAGAACCCTTCGATACTTAAATTATCAATATGTGGAGGAGAAAAGAATTAATATAGTAGAAGGAGCAATTCTTGCGTACCTTGTGACGTAGATGTATCGTACTTTTTATAGGCCTCGGGATTGAGAGAAGTCTTCCTCTAGAAGTTTCATCCTAGTCATGATCGCGGATGAAATATGAGACAAATCTGGAGTGGAGTCAGACGTAATTATGGGAACTCAGAAAGTCCAAAGTAATTACACAGATAAACGAAATTCGGAATAGGATCCGGGATGACAATAGAAAGAATATTGTATTAGATTTGATCCTGCGAGGATCTTACGTCTGTTATCTAGTCGGATTTAGATTGACGGGGATATTGTGACTGTTACCTAGATAAGTGAGGACTTAAATTGAAGGGTTTTTTGCATATTAGTCCCTACAAATACGACGAATTACTTTTTAGTCCCTAAAATCTTACTATTATTTAAAAAGTCCTTAAAATCATGTAACTCTAGCAGAAAGGCCCATGTAGTTCATCGACGTTAAAACAGTTGGATATTCGATGGAATATTCCATCCTTCTGTTTAAAAAAGTTGAAAATCCTAAACTACCCTTATCATAACCCTCTCCCTGTGAACCCTTCACCCCACCGCCTGCCACCGCACACCCCACCGCCCCCATACGAAGCCGCAGACGCCCCACCGCCATTACAATCTGTAGACTGCCCCCACCAGCCGCCGCAGATGCCCACCGCAAGGCCTCTAGAGGAATATCCCAGTCGCAGAGGCCCCAGCCGCAGACGTCCCACCGGTTGACGCAGACGCCCCACCGGCCACCACAGAGCCCCGCCGCAGACGCACTGCCCCATGTGTGTTTTTCTGGAAGCTGATGAACCTCCTCTAGGATTTCATATAGACCTTAGTGATGACTTATTTGAATTCTCCAAATAAGCTACAGTTCTACACATTATTATTCTCCGCCTGAAAGTAACTCCGTTGCTTTTAAATAGATAAGACTCTACTTGGGTAGAAAGCTGGAGTTCGTACCCAGAACCTGTATAAAGCATCAGAAAAATGAGAATGACTTCATAACAGTCGTAGGATTCTCCTCAACGGATCCATATGGCAAGGCCGTGGCCCTGCTCAATGTGAAGTCTGGCTTTGTCAAGGTATGCAGCTTTTAACTCCATTGATGCGTTGGTCCACCTGATTTGATGATGATGAGACATCATGTTCCTTCTCATGATGAACAGGCCGGCGAAGACTGGTTCTTGTTGCCCGGAATCTTGCTGGCATTCATACTTGCAAACATGAAGAAGGAGGGCCACAATTTCTTCATCCCAAGTGTCGGAAATGCTGCGGAGGCTGTTGTGTCAGACAAGAAAGCAGATGGAGGCAATTTGGATGATCAGGCATCCCACCCATCCATGAAAACTGACGCAGGTCAACCAGAGAAGGGCGGGGGGTGTGGCTCTGGATTCGGTAGCAAGTGCGGCGAGGCTGTGCATGCCAATGGCTGCAAGCCTATGAGTGGTGGATGCGGTGGCGGATGCGGTGGCGAGTGTGAGAGCATGGTGAAGAGTGCCAGACAGAAGTTATGGGTGCTGTAAACTCAATTGCTGTGGTGTCGACACTCCCAAGTGGAGAGGTCAACCTTTCATGAGTCAGATAGAAGTTAATGATTGCTAGATGGTGTGGTGTCGACACTCCCAAGTGGAGAGGTCGACCTTTCATGTACTGAAGATGCATGAACCTAACAGAAGTAAAGATGGAATTAATCAAAACCACCTTTCAAACAATCGTGACCTGCGGTTCATCTGTAATTGACCAAATTCAAGCTGATACGTTGGCAACTCCGATTTGGTTGAAACAATTGTGAGCTCTGATTCATCTGTAACTAATCAAATTCTATGCGGATACGTTGGCAACTCCAATTTGGTGATGATGCCCCTTCACTTGTGCCATCCAGTTCCACATGTATGTTACTTGCGTCAATGACTTCCCTGTATGGCCCAGTGTGGACATGCAAAATTGCACGCCCATACGTCCCAACTAGTCTAGCATCAACAACGACTCCAACTAGAGAAACGACGGAGGAGATGGGCCATCCGGACTCTCCAAACAAACGCACACACTGCAGTGAAGTCGTCTCCGGAGTCACGACAGCGAAGAGAGATCAACTACCAGAATACACTCCAACCTGTGGGCCTCGAAGAAAATCAAATGGGCCACAACCCGCACTCTCAACGAGCTCAGAACTGCCCACTTCGCCCCTTCAGCGGCACGCCCCTTGGCCCTTCAGCGGCACGCCCCTCAGGCCCCTTCAGCGGCACGCCCCTTCAGCGGCACGCCCTTCGGGCCCTTCAGCGGCACGCCCCTTCAGCGGTACGCCCTCAAGCCCGTTCAGCGGCACGCCCTCAAGCCCCTCAGCGGCACACCCTTTGCCCTCTTCAACGGCACGCTTGCCAGCCCTTCAGCGGCACGCCCTTGGGCTCTTCAACGGCACGCCCTCTAGGCTCTTCAGCGGCACACCCATCTTGCCCTTCCAGCGGCACGCCTGTGAGCTCTTCCAGCGGCACACTTTTGCAGGCTTCCAGCGGCACGCTTTTACAGTCTGCCAGCGGCACGGGTTTTCGCCCGTTCAGCGGCACACTTCGGCCGACAAGCAATCTTAACGCCATCCCCTATAGATCCTTGGCACGCAATGGGGTTGCTGAGGTGTCGCCCGGGGAGAGGGCCACGCTGCCTACTCCTCCTGCCACCCAGGACAAGGGAGTCAACTCCCATTAAATGCCCGACGGACGCTTCCCGCCTTCGGACGCTCCCGCCACCAGGGGTATAAAACCCCTCTTTTCGCTACGAACAAAAGGGGGGAAGAGGCAGACACACACACACGGACGGAGAAGAGAAGAAGAGAAGAAGAAGAAGAGGGGAGGCTCTGCCTCCCCCTCCTGCTGCTCCGTCCACCGCCGTCCGTGCGAAGAGGAGAAGAAGAAGAGAAGAGAAGAAGATGAAGGGAGGCTCCGCCTCCCCCTCCTGCTGCTCTGTCAACCGAAGTCCGTGCGGAGAGAAGAAGAAGAAGATAAGACAGAGAAGAGAAGAAGAGAAGAAGAGGAGGGGAGGCTCCGCCTCTCCCTCCTGCTGCTCTGTCCACCGTCGTCCGCGCAAAGAGAAAGAGAAGAAGGAGAAGAGAAGAAGAGTGGGTGGAGAGAGGGAGTGAGGTCCGGGAGGGGAGGAGTCCGTGCTCCGTCCCCCCCCCAGGTATCTTCTTTCATTCTTTCTTTGTCCCCCTTTCTTTTCATCCCTTCTTTAGGGTTTGCCTCCTCCCGGGTGTTTTCGCCTTCGTTCACATCCCGGCTGTGCCTTCGGCGGCACACCCCAACCAGCCCTCCAACGGCACAGTCCATTGGGCCCTCACCGGTGCACCTTACAACACCCTTCGCCGGTGCACCCTTCCTTGAACCCTTCGCCGGTACACCCTTTGACGCCCTTCGCCGGCACGCCCCTATGGGGCCTTCAGCGGCACACCCAGCAACTCTTCGCCGACACGCCTGTGATGGCCTTCGCCGGCACGCCCCCTTTTTCCGGCACGGTCCTAATGGTCTTCACCGGCACACCCTTGGTCTCCCTAGCCCGGCGCGCCCCTGACCGATTCTAGAGAGGCTCCCCCCCCCCTTTTTTCCACCGTTACCTCCGAGTTTTTCAAGATTTTGTTAAGGTGTTGCCGCTCTCGGGCGCCCACCTCCAGTTGTCGGGTTCCGCCACTCCATGTGGGCGCGTTCCCTGTATCTCCCTTACGCTCGGGTCAAGGGGAGATGCTGTCGAATTTTTGTTAGAAGTGATAACATATTAAAAGGTAAAAAGAAAGCAACAAACAAACGAAAAGAACAATGGTAAAACACTTTAACCAAGACAAGGGAACCACAATCAACACAAAGAGAGCCTAATCGAACGACAACTAAGCAACTTAAACATTCGTCCTCACGGGAGAAATAATGGAAGATAATCAAGAGAAAGAGAGAAGAAACCCATGCAAACCGAATAAAAATCAAGGGAGGGAGAGAAAAGTAAAAGATATAAGAGTGGGAGCGGAGTGGGCCCCGTCCTCACCCTCATCCGATACGCCTGCTTGCCTTGGCCTTCCTCAGCACGCTCCTAGACCGGCACACCTTGCCAGGCCCTTCGCCGGTACTCCCTGCAATCGCTCTTCACCGGCGCGCCCCCAGCCCAGTTTCCCCGGCACGATCCTTCCCCGGTACACCCCTTGGAACCTCTCGGCGGCACACTCGCCACGCCCTTCACCAGTACACCCTGCAGCACCCTTCACCGGCACGCCTCCTCTTCCTTCCTCGGCACGCTCCCATGGCCTTCGCCGGTACGCGCTTCCAGCTGCTTCGCCGGCACGCCCATATTTTCAAGCCGGACACATGTCCGAATATTAAACGGTCTCCCGAACGACCGACACGTTTCGGACGCTCGCTTCCCTAGACTCGGGGCTTTCCAGCTGATTCAAGGGATATCCCCCCGTTACCCCTTGGCACCGGAAACATTAATGACGCTCATGCGAGCCTGACTTCGACCGCGGGGGGCCCACCGCAGTATGGTCGCAGCTTGCTCTTGCATCGGGCCAACAGATTTACTGGTTTTTGACCGCTTCAACCGAAAAGTTTGTCCACACCCAGCCAACTTGTCGTCGATCAGCAAATGACAGGTCTCATAGAAGCCATCCGTCGGCTGCAGGTTTAGCATGCACGATTTGGGAATCGATATCTTGTTACCTTCAACCACACATCCCTCGTTCACTATCAGGACAAGGTGGTGCTTCCTCCCCAGAAGTTCTGATGCATATTTCACGTCGCCCACAGCAAGGGCCTGGCGAACCCGAGTCGAAGATACCCACTCCCCCTTGCTCAGGTTGTCATTTTTACTATCCAAGACAGGGCTCAAAATATAGGCTTCCAGGCCATACTCATTGCATAGCCTCACCAAGTCTGATGCATCACCTGATGCTTTATATCCAAACTGATAGTTCTCGCCTGCAACAACACCGCTTATCCGGAGCTCCTTCGACAATCTTTCAACGAACTCACGTGGGGAAAGATGCCTAACCTTTGAGAATTCAACATGGTATTCAAGTGGAGTAATGTCACCGCAGAATGGAGCCCAGGAGGTGAGCACTCGTTTTCGATCACACTGTGCAACTATAGGAGCCCTGTTCTCCCAACCAAATACTTATGCCATGCCTGCAAATGAAAGAAGGAAAGGAGTCCCTGCCTTTGATGCTTGTACAGCAAGTTCTAGATGACCTATATGAAGGGCATCAAACTTTCCAAGGCAACAATACCTCCAGTTACACATTCTTGGTCTGGACCACAGTCTGTTAGCAATTTATCCTTTACCAGTTCAGCATTACCCAATCCTGGACCTTGTTGTTCACATGACCTGGAAATCTCCGTAGAAAGGTGATATCCTTTCAGTGAATTGTGTGTGACCGTGTAACCTTTTTCTTTCAAACAACCATACATCCTGACGATGTCCTAAAAAAATATGTCCGTACAGGTGCACAAACTCTGAATGGCTGACATCAAAAGATGGCTCACCTGCTGATCATTCCTAGAAGCCTCCTCGTTCCGGGAGAACCGGGAAGGGGCGCGGGGGAGGTGGAGTGTAACGGCCCGAGAATCCGATTACCGGGAAGGCCTGATAACCCGAGACTCGCACCGCCGCCCACGAGCCGGGAGGGCTCGGAAGGGCTAAAAGGAGTGTGGAGGCACAAAGAAATAGGAAATAAAGCAGGACAATTCAATAATTAACAGAAATAAATAAACAACTACAACAGAGTCCAGTCCAATAGAAAGTACAGTCTAAAGCAGTAAAACGTACCACATGCCAAGTGAACACTCGGCCCGGCAAGGTGGCAACTGAGAACTTCCGCTCCGCGCCCTCGAATCTCGAGGAAGAACTGCCACACCTGAAGAGTAGGGAATGAGTCTCCAAAATAGAGACTCAGCAGGGATCCCGCGGAACCCCAGCCGGAAACGACGGCGGTAGCGGAAAGGAACGCTACAACTACAGCAGGAACAACAAACCGGTGGCCGGTCAAAACTCGGCACTACAACTACTCCTACTGTACCAGAAACACACCCCAGACTCACGGTCAAGGGCTACCGAACTACACTAGTATCGCTTATCGAAGTGAAAACCCACGGCAACCACGCCGTAGAGGCCTGTCTCCCAGAACACGGCCAACCTGGACACGATGTCTAAAGTGCAACCCTGACACCTGGTCACGGGTACCGCATGACAAGACGCAACCTTGGTAAAGTCACTAGCACTAGCCTCACGGCACGAAAACCGACACGCGCCACGGCGAAACAATCGAAAACTCAACGGTCAACACGACCGAAACCCGAAGGTCGAAGTCACACGACTGACAGTCTGCCACTCTCTGTCCAGAACAGGAGTACCTCCCACTAGAAGAACGACCGGATGCGTCCACTGACGTCTTACACCGCGTCACAAGTGTCTAGCTACAACGCCCTAGGCGTGAGACTCAGACACACACAGTAACCAGTACCACAACAAGGACTAGCTGGGGTCACGCTCGTCAGCGCGTGTCCTAAGCCCCCAACTACGTGTGCACACACAGACCATCTGCTCTAGGTCGGGTCCTCTAGCTGGTTTTCCCCCCCACCGGACTCTGGTGGCAAAGGCAAGGGGCCGACGGAAACCAGCCTAAAAACCGCGTCTCACCGGGTCGCGCTCTCCACCACTCCCAGGTGGGTCCGCACACGCGTGCGCAGGAAGCTACGACTAGTGGAGGATCACTGAGAGAGTAGACTCTCAAGATAACGGAAAATAATGTCCGAACCCGACGACGTACGGGGACCACCCCACGCACCGGCCCCGTCGCACGGTGACCACAGTCGGAGAAGAAACGGGACTCACAGTCCACGGCCACGCACGCACCGTGCGCTAGAGTCGAGAAAACTCAAGTGGCGCTAAGCCACTGGACTCTGGACAGTCCTCTAGACGCACTACACCCAACGATCCTTGAGTCACAAGACTCGGGGTCAAGACCGTTGTACATAACAGCACAAGGCCGTCAATCTAGTCCAATCTCTAGGTCTAAAACCATGGTAGCACAAGTACCGAGACAACTCACGAGTTGCCAAGACCACTCCCTCGGGAAGGGAACGCAAGGGACCAAGGCCACCCACACGGGCCACACGGAAAACACAGAAGCACGATTCCCAGGGCAGCACACAAGCCACCACAACGATTTCCCATCTTGTAGCAAGCGGGAAACCTCCAGCCCCAGGCCGGATAACTGGACTCGGAGTCCAAGGCCAAGCACATGGCCCACATGGGAATCGCCTTCCAAAGGAAACCCACGACATGCGGGGGAGACCCCACTGCACACACACCGATACACGGTGACTCGATCATGCGTAACACGAAAGCCCGGAACACGTGGGGTCACCCGGACCCACCACACCTACGGGCATGCCAGTCGAGGCAACACAGTCCCTCTCGACACCCCAAAAACACAGACACAGAATCCATGGGGTGTCCGGGATACTCACAAGGCCAGAGGTCGACCACTGGGTCACAACCGGGTCGACCGGAGACCAACACAACACAATCGGAGCGCTAAAAGGTCACCCGGACCCTTAAGCTCATGACACGCAAAACGAGGTAAGTGGGACAACCTCTGGACACCCAAAGACACGGTCACGGAACTCCACGGGGTATCTGAGACACTCACGAGACCTAAAGTCAACCATTGGGTCACAACCGGGTTGACCGGAGGTCAAAACAGAGCAAACAGGAACCAGAACATGGTAGTGGTCACCTGGTGACCGCGACCAGATAGTGGTCGACCGGGGACCGCGACCAGATGGTAGCGGTCGACCGGAGACCGCGACCATGCTGTCACGGTCATCTCACGACCGCAACAAGCCACGCGTAACCCCGCTGGTAGCGGTCGCCCAAGGACCGCGACCAGATAGTAGCGGTCATCCCATGACCGCGACTAGACCAAAGCGGTCTATCGCACGACCGCGACGCTCGAAGGCCTCCTCGACCAAAACACAAAGGATGAACGCGGTTCTCCCAAGACCGCGACCAATGAACGCGGTTTCTGGTGGACCGCGACCATTTCGGAAAATCGAGAACGACGGGAAAACCCCAAAAATCCACGCCACGCCCCCAAACATCCACGGATGAGGGGGAAAACATAGGGGAAGCCCCCAAATAACCCCTAGCATGCATCTACGGCCTCGGATCGGCCAGAAACGCAATGAAACGGGAGATCGGCCCACAAGCCCTAAAACATGGATCTTGCCCAAATCACCCCGTTTGGCCCGCTCGGCTCACCATAGCCTACGAAACTTGCGGGAAAGGAAGTGCACGAGCTGGTGGTCCATCACCCTACCTCCACCGAAGATTTCGTGCACCGTGGACGCCGATCCATGAAGAAAACGCCGTTGAAGCCTCGCCGCTCCACGAACTCACGGCTGAGCTTCACCGCGCCCTCAAGCCTCGATCCTCGACCCATCCTCGCCGTCCTCCTGGCCCGCATCGCATCGCCCCGCCTCGCCCCCGCCTCGGTCCGTCGGCCGCCGGAGAGGAGAGAGTGAGAGGAGAGAGTGGGAGAAGAGAGAGAGGCTGAGAGTGAGAAATGAGAGGAAGAGAGAGGGTGGGGGGTATATATAGGAAAATCCAGAAAATCAGAAAAATCCCGAAAAATAGAAAATCACACCCTCGCGATCCTCGGAACGCACCGATCGCAACGGTACCACACTCGCCTAGGTGAATGGCCCGGTTCACCCGCAACGAGGTTCCGAAGGGGAAGCAGAAACCCACGCCGGGAATCGGAAAACACACGCGGAAAAAGTCGAGGAATGCCTCCGGGCCTCCGAAACGACTCCGGATCGCGCTGATCCGAACACAAAAGATGTCCGAAACAAAATTTCGGACACAATGGAGTCGGACACTCCGAGAAACCAGATCCGGGACCCATGAACGAGGATCCGAAACACTCGGGGCATTACAGCCCTCCCCCCTTAAAGGAATTTCGTCCTCGAAATTCAGGACCAAGCACGAAGTCACAGGGGAAGAACACTGAACGAACTGACAACGTTGTCAGAGCCCCAGCACAAAAAATCTCGGTTCTCATGAAAACACCAGTCCTGAGGGACACAGCCAGACTTACAATCACAAACAACACCTCGCTCCTCGCGCCGAGCACACTGGCCAACAGAGCAGGCATATACCAAAGGGCACAGTCCGGCATCACCTCAGACAACGCGAGAACCAACATGGCACCGCAGCCACAATCTTGCTCACCGAGGAATCACAACCCTCGACACGAGCAACAGCTACCGATTCATCCAATGGTCGGCAGATAAATCGCACATCAGCTTCGCAGCCAGCTGACAGGTCGCACACCCTCCTCAAGGGAGCAACCAAAACAGAGCCTCCACCAGCTCAAGCAGTCCTCTCCGCAGACCGTAACCAGAACATCGGCTCAGCACCAAGAAACACCTCACACATGGCAAGCCAAAAGCCGGACATAACACTGTGCCAACTCTTGTCAGAAGACAAACTTCGACAAAGTCCAGATCCCATCCGGAAAGGCACATCACAGAAACGACCACCTGAGGTCTCGCCGGCACACGGCTCTCGCCACGCTCGAGCCCCAACAACCAGCATCTTCTGTCTCTGATAAGACCATCCACTGGTCACCAACTGCTCGTCAACGGGAAACCTCCGCTTGCTCAGCTTCTTCCTTCTTTCCTGGTCCTCGACCGGGTCCAAAGGAAACATTCCAAACCTCGGCAAGCCATCCGTCGACTCACACACAGACTGATGCCGCATTTCGAGCTGCACTCCTCTCGGACACCGCATCCGAGCTCGAACATCGCTCCAACTCGACCCTCTCGGGGAGCACGACGAAACCAAATGACGGATCCTGGTGTCTTCAATCATCACCTCACTGGACTCAGACTCACAGGGGAATCATCCCATGCTGGTCACCAAACCAGGGATAACCATTGCGACACCAACGTCCTATCAAGGACCATCCTCCGACGTCCATCTCAAAAAAGGCCTCCGCCCACAGGCGTCACTCATCCATCTGGTCTCATCAAATCCTTCGATCAATCCAAGTGGACACCTACCAATCCTGATTCTACCCTTACCACAGAGCCACGGGACACCACCTGAACAGTGCTCACGGGTCCCCAAAGCAACAAACATCTCACCGTCACAATCCGACAAGACCGTAGAACCAACAGACACTGCTGTGGTCGGTCACACGGTTAGGCTCACCAGCCACTCATAGCCGTCAACCGGGACCCATAGTCTGCCAGAGACCATTTCCCCAAAACGATCTCATCCGAGGACACGACTAGGAACACAAGTCGGGCGCCAAGCCACGGACTCTGACCAACACGTCCTCGACCTCCGTCAGGTGACATCCTCAACAACCTCATCCAGGTCCAACATCGACACCTGACACGGCTTCCAACACAGGAACAGGGTACTCATGCGGCGCACTAGTCAGCACTTTTTCCCAACACTCCATCCTGCCAGTGCCAACAACCATAATACCTCGAGCAATGGCACGGCAACAACACGTTTCACACCGAGGAACCCATCCTCCAATGCTCAACACAAACTTAGGAATCCGCTCGTAGCAACCAACGCTACGATCCTGAACCAGTGGGTTATGGGCCCACCACGCTTCCGCTGCGCACTCAAATCCACGCGCACAGCCGAGAAAGCAAACACCACCCAACCAGCACTCGTCCTTCCGGAACAGCGCCAGCACCCTCACACGACAAGGGAATGGGCACAACTTCTCACAGGCAACCACCCTGCCAAGACAAGGAGCACGTCTCGCACGGACTTCATGGCACACAAGGCCAACCAATCCGAACACACAATGCAAGACGACGATCCTTAGCCGAACGTAATCTCTCCAACCAAAGGAGAAACCCACGCACTTTCGACCAACGAAAGAACTCCACGCTCTACCTGACCTCGAACCTCGCTCACGCTGGAAACAGCACCATCCAGTACCAAGGAAAACCATCACTTCCATCAGGTCAGGGCCTCCGACACACTCAACGAGTGTCACGTCAGACCATGATCACAACATCTCTCGATGCACCACCGCTACAATCCCCGAACTGCAACACGCCTGCCGGCAACCTCTGCCCAACGCAACACAACCAGGGCCACCAACCACGGGAGGAAGCTCTTGACCTCGATCCGCAGACCCCACGCCGGCACTCCAACGAGAACAGCAACCACCCTCACCGCGCCGCACAGCGCACTCAAGCTCTCAAGCGAGAAACAAAGCGAAAAACATGCACGAAACCTTATACCAGCTGCCGACTGTACTGGACCTAACGGACTCTGATCACTGCAATATCTCGATTCCCATGTACGTCCACAACCACGCTCTGATACCAGCTGTAACGGCCAGAGAATCCGATTACCGGGAAGGCCTGATAACCCGAGACTCGCACCGCCGCCCACGAGCCGGGAGGGCTCGGAAGGGCTAAAAGGAGTGTGGAGGCACAAAGAAATAGGAAATAAAGCAGAACAATTCAATAATTAACAGAAATAAATAAACAACTACAACAGAGTCCAGTCCAACAGAAAGTACAGTCTAAAGCAGTAAAACGTACCACATGCCAAGTGAACACTCGGCCCGGCAAGCTGGCAACTGAGAACCTCCGCTCCGCGCCCTCGAATCTCGAGGAAGAACCGCCACACCTGAAGAGTAGGGAATGAGTCTCCAAAATAGAGACTCAGCAGGGATCCCGCGGAACCCCAGCCTGAAACGACGGCGGTAGCGGAAAGGAACGCTACAACTACAGCAGGAACAACAAACCGGTGGTCGGTCAAAACTCGGCACTACAGCTACTCCTACTGTACCAGAAACACACCCCAGACTCACGGTCAAGGGCTACCGAACTACACTAGTATCGCTTATCGAAGTGAAAACCCACGGCAACCACGCCGTAGAGGCCTGTCTCCCAGAACACGGCCAACCTGGACACGCTGTCTAAAGTGCAACCCTGACACCTGGTCACGGGTACCGCACGACAAGACGCAACCTCGGTAAAGTCACTAGCACTAGCCTCACGGCACGAAAATCGACACGTGCCATGGCGAAACAATCGAAAACTCAACGGTCAACACGACCGAAACCCGAAGGTCGAAGTCACACGACTGACAGTCTGCCACTCTCTGTCCAGAACAGGAGTACCTCCCACTAGAAGAACGACCGGATGCGTCCACTGACGTCTTACACCGCGTCACAAGTGTCTAGCTACAACGCCCTAGGCGTGAGACTCAGACACACACAGTAACCAGTACCACAACAACGACTAGCTGGGGTCACGCTCGTCAGCGCGTGTCCTAAGCCCCCAACTACGTGTGCACACACAGACCATCTGCTCTAGGTCGGGTCCTCTAGCTGGTTTTCCCCCCCACCGGACTCTGGTGGCAAAGGCAAGGGGCCGACGGAAACCAGCCTAAAAACCGCGTCTCACCGGGTCGCGCTCTCCACCACTCCCAGGTGGGTCCGCACACGCGTGCGCAGGAAGCTACGACTAGTGGAGGATCACTTAGAGAGTAGACTCTCAAGACAACGGAAAATAATGTCCGAACCCGACGACGTACGGGGACCACCCCACGCACCGGCCCCGTCGCACGGTGACCACACTCGGAGAAGAAACGGGACTCACAGTCCACGGCCACGCACGCACCGTGTGCTAGAGTCGAGAAAACTCAAGTGGCGCTAAGCCACTGGACTCTGGACAGTCCTCTAGACGCACTACACCCAACGGTCCTTGAGTCACAAGACTCGGGGTCAAGACCGTTGTACGCAACAGCACAAGGCCGTCAATCTAGTCCAATCTCTAGGTCTAAAATCACGGTAGCACAAGTACCGAGACAACTCACGAGTCGCCAAGACCACTCCCTCGGGAAGGGAACGCAAGGGACCAAGGCCACCCACACGGGCCACACGGAAAACACAGAAGCACGATTCCCAGGGCAGCACACAAGCCACAACAACGATTTCCCATCTTGTAGCAAGCGGGAAACCTCCAGTCCCAGGACGGATAACTGGACTCGGAGTCCAAGGCCAAGCACATGGCCCACATGGGAATCGCCTTCCAAAGGAAACCCACGACATGCGGGGGAGACCCCACCGCACACACACCGATACACGGTGACTCGATCATGCGTAACACGAAAGCCCGGAACACGTGGGGTCACCCGGACCCACCACACCTACGGGCATGCCAATCGAGGCAACACGGTCCCTCTCGACACCCCAAAAACACAGACACAGAACCCATGGGGTGTCCGGGATACTCACAAGGCCAGAGGTCGACCACTGGGTCACAACCGGGTCGACCGGAGACCAACACAACACAATCGGAGCGCTAAAAGGTCACCCAGACCCTTAAGCTCATGACACGCAAAACGAGATAAGTGGGACAACCTCTGGACACCCAAAGACACGGTCACGGAACTCCACGGGGTGTCCGAGACACTCACGAGACCTAAAGTCAACCATTGGGTCACAACCGGGTTGACCGGAGGTCAAAACAGCGCAAACAGGAACCAGAACGTGGTAGTGGTCACCTGGTGACCGCGACCAGATAGTGGTCGACCGGGGACCGCGACCAGATGGTAGCGGTCGACCGGAGACCGCGACCATGCTGTCACGGTCACCTCACGACCGCAACAAGCCACGCGTAACCCCGCTGGTAGCGGTCACCCGAGGACCGCGACCAGATAGTAGCGGTCATCCCATGACCGCGACTAGACCAAAGCGGTCTATCGCACGACCGCGACGCTCGAAGGCCTCCTCGACCAAAACACAAAGGATGAACGCGGTTCTCCCAAGACCGCGACCAATGAACGCGGTTTCTGGTGGACCGCGACCATTTCGGAAAACCGAGAACGGCGGGAAAACCCCAAAAATCCACGCCACGCCTCCAAACATCCACGGATGAGGGGGAAAACATAGGGGAAGCCCCCAAATAACCCCTAGCATGCATCTACGGCCTCGGATCGGCCAGAAACGCAATGAAACGGGAGATCGGCCCACAAGCCCTAAAACATGGATCTTGCCCAAATCACCCCGTTTGGCCCGCTCGGCTCACCGTAGCCTACGAAACTTGCGGGAAAGGAAGTGCACGAGCTGGTGGTCCATCACCCTACCTCCACCGAAGATTTCGTGCACCGTGGACGCCGATCCATGAAGAAAACGCCGTTGAAGCCTCGCCGCTCCACGAACTCACGGCTGAGCTTCACCGTGCCCTCGAGCCTCGATCCTCGACCCATCCTCGCCGTCCTCCTGGCCCGCATCGCCTCGCCTCGCCCCCGCCTCGGTCCGTCGGCCGCCGGAGAGGAGAGAGTGAGAGGAGAGAGTGGGAGAAGAGAGAGAGGCTGAGAGTGAGAAATGAGAGGAAGAGAGAGGGTGGGGGGTATATATAGGAAAATCCAGAAAATCAGAAAAATCCCGAAAAATAGAAAATCACACCCTCGCGATCCTCGGAACGCACCGATCGCAACGGTACCACACTCGCCTAGGTGAACGGCCCGGTTCACCCGCAACGAGGTTCTGAAGGGAAAGCCGAAACCCACGCCGGGAATCGGAAAACACACGCGGAAAAAGCCGCGGAATACCTCCGGGCCTCCGAAACGACTCCGGATCGCGCTGATCCGAACACGAAAGATGTCCGAAACAAAATTTCGGACACAACGGAGTCAGACGCTCCGAGAAACCAGATCCGGGACCCATGAACGAGGATCCGAAACACTCGAGGCATTACATGGAGGGCCGCCGCGGAGGCGGCGCCGAAGCCCCTGCTCAGTGACGGTGCCATGGGAGGGCCCCAAAGGGAAACAGAAGTAAAGCAATACTTCAATAAGATGCCTAAGAAAGGTCTAATTACTGGGAACATGATGATCGCCGGGCTTGAGAAACTTGGCTCTCCAGAAGCATTGGAGCTACTAGTTGAGATGAATTCACATAAAGCCCGATTGCTTCAGTTTTACAAGCATTATTGTTGTCTGTACAGATCTGGCTATTTTGGATTGTGAGAAGCAGGATCATGGAGCTATTGTGCAACAAGGCTATGGAGGAAACCGACCATTGTCAAATGCACTTGTTGATATGTATGCGAAGTGTGAGAATGTAGCCTGATCGTGTAAGATATTTAATGGGATGGCTCAGAAGGGCTTGGTTTCTTCGACTTCTTTGATGATTGGGTATGAAATACATGGATTTATAGAGGAAGCAATCAAGCTTTTTGATGAGATGGTCTCTTCTGGTATCTCACCCGATCTTGTTGTCTTTATGGGGCTTCCAAATGCTTGCAGGCATGCTGGACTTTAGATGAAGGTTTGAAGTACTTCAATTTGATGGTTACATATTATAATGTCACTCCAAGCCAAGAGATTTATGGGTGTGTTATTGATTTGCTGGGTCGAGCTGGCCGAATCAACGATGGTTATGCATTGATGCAGAAAATGCATTTTGAACCTGATAGATCAGTTTGGAGTGCTCTTCTTGGAGCTTGCAAGATGCATGGAAATGCTCACATTGGCAAATTTGCTGCACAAAAGATAATGGATCCAAAACGAAAGTCTTTTTCAGTGGTGTCGCCGTGTTGTTGAAGGACCCTTGTGAGGTGTCGACACCTCCTAATGAAGAGGTCGACCTTTCATGACTAGATAGAAGGTGTTGCTTGCTGGATTATCCGTGGTGTCGACGCTCCTTGATGGAGAGGTCGACCTCTCCCCACACCCCTGCACCTGCACCTCCCAACACCCCTGCACCTCCTCGCTGTGATTGCCCTCCTCCCCTCCTCTTCGCGAACGGCCACTCCACCGCGCCCACGGCCTCCCTGTGCCACACCCGCAACCGCCCCTCCACCTGCACCCCCCTTTCGCCGCCGACCTCCCTCACCGTCGCCCCTCTCCCCATGTCACCGGCCAACTCCCCACCCTCACCCTCTCTCGTTCTCCCTCTCTCTCACCCCACACCACGTCGCCGATCGCCCACCTATCCTCTTCCTGCTACCACCCCGCAGCCTCCCCTCCGGCCTCCACTCTGCCACCGGCCGTGGCCACGTAGCCACCAACCCACCCCCGGCAGCCTTCTCCTTCTCTAACACCACGTCGCACACACCGTCGTGGCAGCCCCCTGCCACCCTCACCACCTCCACACACCTCCGACCACCTCCACCACGGCGACCGCTTCTGGGCCTCCTCTCCGTACGACGGCGGTACTACAGCAGGGAGGAGTCTAGGGAGGGGGGTCAACAAAGGCGGCGAGGAGTCCAGGGAGAGGGAAGAGGATGACGGGGAGGCGGCTGCGGTTGGAGGGGAGAGAGGCCGGGAGGGGGAGGCCGAGAGGAGGAGGCCGGAGGGGGAGGGGAGAGGTCGCAGGAGAGGGGGGAGGGAGGCCGAAGGGGGAGGGGGAGGGGGAGGGGGGAGGTTGCATCGGTCGGGGGGGAGGGCGGCCGGAGGGGGAGGGGGGAGGTCGCAGGGGAGGGGGAGGGCGGCCGGCGGTGGAGGGAGAGGTCGCAGGGGAGGGGGAAGCACCCCTCTCTCTATCTCTCTCTCACACTCTCACATTTAACCTAGGGGTAAGTTAGTATTTTCATTTCCTTTAGTATAAGGTAACTGTAGTTTAGTTAACTGAATGAAGGGTAGGGACTTAAACGTGTAATGACTAAGATTATAGAGATTATTAAAATAATATTCAGAATGGAGAGACTAATCGATAATTCACTAAATTTATAGGACTAATATGTGAAAAACCCTAAATTGAAAAGGTGAAAGGAACTAAGGAAGCGCCACGTATGGGACATTAAAGAGAGAGAGGAGATCAGATAGAACTATGATCTCTTCTTCGCTGTCTCATCAGACCTATTTGAAATAATGAGGTGACAGTAGTGCAGTACACGTATATAATATATTCTCGATGAGTAATCATTTTATACTAATGGATTCACCAACCATGCCATGATATTTGTCGCTTTTCGTTTCGTGTCACAATGTGATCGGATACGAGGATCCAATGTACACATCATTGCGTTGAGGCTTCACAGAACCATCCCTTATACCATCCTGCGCTAGAGCTACTTATCTGCACTTCGACGCCACTTCACCTCTGTACTGCAGCGGCTGCGGCAATGGCAGACGCCTTCTCCTCCCTCTCGCCAGCTCCTCCGCCACTTCGGGCTCTCCATCTCGGAGGCAACAGTGGGGAGTCCTTCCTCCGCCTCCACTTGAGATGTCAGCTTCTCCCCCTCCCTCCCCCCCACCTCGTTTTCACCACGGCGGGCCGGAAGAGCAGGGCAGCGGCAAGGTCAAGGCACCTCCTCTCTTGCTCCTGTTCCCTCGGCACGCCTACGGCCAGGAGAGCGCAGAAGAGGCCCCCGCCCAGGAGGCCTCCATCTCCGAGGGCCCCGGTGGTCAGCGAGGGCCGGGACGACGACGAGGCCCTCCTGGTCTGTCCCGGCTGCGGCATCATCATGCAAGACGCCGACCCCAACCTCCCCGGATATTACCAGAAGCGGCTGGCCCAGGAAGAGGTCCCCGGGGATTTGTCTGGCGATCTCGAGGTTCTGGACGATGACGATTTCGACGAGTTCCTGGAAGAGGAAGAGTTGGAGAGTGATGGGTCCTCATCAAAATCTGACCTTGACGACGATTTTTTGATGGATGGGGACATGGAAGATGAGAGTTTTGTGGGTTCAGCGTCGGATTGGGACATGGAGGGCCTGGAGGAGGAGGAGGAGGAGGAGGGGGAGAGGCGGAGGAAGGAGCTAGACGGCTTCGACCCCGCGGGCGTTGGGTACGGGAACATCACCGAGGAGACGCTGAGAAAGCAGAGGAAAGAGAAGCTCTCCATGTCAGAGAAGAAGAGGAAGGCCAGGGAACAAGCCAAGAGTGCCGAGGAGGGCGCCGCCGCCACCGTCTGCGCCCGCTGCCACTCCCTCAGGAACTACGGCCATGTGAAGAATGACAAAGCCGAGAACCTGATCCCCGACTTCGACTTCGACAGGCTCATCGCCACCCGGCTGATGAAGCCTTCTACCACCTCCCCGGTGGTCATCATGGTCGTCGACTGCGTCGACTTCGACGCCTCGTTCCCCAAGCGGGCGGCGAGGTCGCTATTCAAAGCACTCGAGGGGAGCAAGTCCAAGCTCGCCAGGCTGCCAAAACTTGTGCTTGTGGCGACTAAGGTAGACCTGCTTCCATCTCAGATATCCCCGACCAGGTTGGACAGGTGGGTGCGCAACCGGGCGAAGGTCGGCGGTGCCCCCAAGCTCAGTGCTGTGTACTTGGTGAGCTCCCGGAAAGATGTGGGTGTGAGGAATTTGCTTTCTTTCATCAAGGAATTGGCAGGCCCCCGTGGGAATGTGTGGGTGATTGGAGCTCAGAATGCTGGGAAATCCACTCTGATCAACACATTTGCAAAGAAGGAAGGGGCGAAGATCACAAGGCTCACAGAGGCTGCGGTGCCCGGCACAACGTTGGGCATATTGAGGATTGGGGGCATTCTGCCGGCAAAAGCAAAGCTGTATGACACTCCTGGTCTTCTGCATCCATATCTGATGTCAATGAGATTGAACAGGGAGGAGCAGAAGATGGTGGAGATCCGAAAGGAGCTCCAACCCCGGAGTTATAGGATGAAGGTAATATGTTCGGCCACCATGATTGATTTGGCTTTCACTTTGTTCATTTGGCATTTATTTCTTTGTTTTTGTTTTTGTCTGGTGCTGCATTGCAACTGTTGAAAATGCCTTCCGATTTATCAAGCTGCTCTTGATTAGGGGTTGAGTCTCACAAAAAAATGTAGTTTATGCTAGAAACATGGCACTTTGTTGAAGAGGGGCATGCATGTGCCTGATTGACAAGTTCTACAAGGAGCTTGGTCAGTGATTTGATGTTCTCTCTGGATAGATTTAAGGTGGGTTATTTGCTAAAAGGTGGTCCTTTGCATATTTCAATGAAACTCAACAAAACAGTCCACGGGAGGGTCTTCCTCTGGCAGTCATTTCTGGTTGCTTTTTGCACATACCTAATGTCATTCGTGACTTACAATTGATGCTATCGTGCATAACTTCAATTCGATTGTTAATCTTTCAAATGTTACTCTTTATGTCAAAGTATGTCACATCTCTTGAAGTAAACTTAGTTGCTGGCTAATTGCACTATGCAATTCTCTGGTAGCAGGTGAATCTTCAATTTCATGTGTGTCGAGACTGATTATGTTTTAGTCAAGAGATAACGGTACTTTTTTTCATTAAATCAAACAATTCATGTTGTTTGACAACGTAAACTTTATTGTTTGACTTGACGCTCGGCGCTTGCACATTCCCCACTGGTCTACCTGTTGACAAATGAAGCTTTTGGGTCCTAGGACTGGCTCAGCTTCAAGCTTTTGGAGAGTTGTATCAAACATGAATCTTGGTGTATCATTATTATTCATTTTCCATCTGTTCAGTGATTTGGATTACTATATTAGGTTCAATTTTCTTTTAAATGTGACTTAGAATATACTCCTTGCACTTGCGGGCTGCTCTATCATTATTTTAGTCTGTGCTAATTGCTTGTTGTTGGGTTAATTGTTAATAATCTCTTGATCTGTGCTGGGAACAAGGCCTAGTTTGCATGATGCCAATGGGCAATGGATGGGGACTACCTTGGTATTTCCTTAGAAATACCTCTGTTATAGGGGTTGATATGGCAGCCTTGGCTGGCAAGGTCAAAAATTTTGCATAATCATTTGGTCCTTCTCAGGATCTCGATGAGCTCCGGTTGATGGGATAACGGTTCCATGATTGATGATTGATAGGTTATCTGTGGTGCAGAGATTGGCGGCCATTATATATCTAGTGAACAATGAGCCCTTGGCATTCTTGTAGCATCAATAACTTGTCTCTTTTCTAGATCTTCTGGATCCCCATGTTTCTGTGACCAACATCCTGTCTCATAATTTTCGTATACTTTTCCAGAAGGGTATGTTTGGTTGGAGATGATAACTCCATTTGAGCTTACAACAACTGCACGTTAAGTCATTTTATGCCTTAACACACCTAGATATGCCCATAGTGGCATTAAGTTTTGCCATTACAGTCCTATGTGCACTTATGCAATCTTGTTAACGGGGATAAACAAGCGTGCATTTTGCAATTAATGTGGTTCCCATTAACATGTTCATAAATGTAGAGTTATGTAAATGTGTATTGTCCATGAGTTGGAATAAACTGCCCCAGAACCTAACTGGATCCTTTCTTAATTGAAAAAGTCCTTTGGACTAGAAATAATTGGGCATCAAACACTTTGTATACATGAAGGCAGCGATGGTTTTAGTTTCTATACTAGTCAGAAAAGTCTTCTGATGAGGCAAATCTGTGAAGATAACTTTGTTTCATATGATAAACAAATCGGTTTGGATTCTAATAGGAAATCATATGCTTCCTGTTTTATCTTTTATTATTCAATATAGTTTCTGACCTGTTTTATTTATTTCAGGCTGGGCAGACAATTCATGTTGGTGGCTTAACAAGACT
Organism: Amorphophallus konjac; assembly: GCA_022559845.1. Lineage (NCBI taxonomy): Eukaryota > Viridiplantae > Streptophyta > Magnoliopsida > Alismatales > Araceae > Amorphophallus > Amorphophallus konjac. The sequence goes on from CM040123.1 coordinate 368,519,319, forward strand.
AGACCTCACTCAGGCTTCAGTTGACACCATTTATGTCACAGTATGGGCATCACAAAGTGTTTCTCTTCATCTAGGAAAAACAGAAAATGCAGAAGAAATCTGGAAAAATCATGTTGGTGTCAGGCTGCAGGTGAAAACATCATCTTAAATAACTTGAATCCTTTCAAAAACATTTATGTCATGGAAAGGTGTCTCATTTCCCGTCACTTGTCAGTCTTGAGTGTTCAAGCTTCTGAACTTTATATGCACTGTCACAGGCTACCTTGCACTTCGCATATTGACACAAGATATAACAAGACATAAGTTTGGAAGACCTAAAAATCACTGATTTACATGTGTTATATTTCGGTTCCACATCCTTTTTCATGTATTCTTAATTCAAAATCATGCTTTCCTTGTGCAGCCACCAGTGGGGCAAGATCGAGTACCCAAACTGGGTCAATGGATGCAGAGAGAGGTGAAGGTATCCGGGATCAGCTGGGAGGTGAACGGTATAGACATTGCAGTTGCCGGATTGGGTTGGGTCTCTTTAGGGTTGAAAGGTGAGGCCACTTTGATGCTCTGGACATATGATGGTGTTGAAATAACACAGAGAGAGCCGCTAGTTCTTGATCGAGCGCCATTTCTTGAGAGGCCTGGATTCTTACTTCCAAAGGCAATTTCTGATGCTCTTGGCAAACAAAGTAAGCTCAAAGCCGAAGCAAAGAAGTTAAAGGATGAGGAAGCTGATTCTCTTTCTGCTGCCAGCTTTTGATAAAGACTGCAAGCATTTTGTGTAGTTCATCTTGCTTAGAGCGAAGGGTTTTGGTCAACTGAGCTTGTCAGGGTCAGATTATTGGTCTGATCTGGTCTGACTGGACCAAAGATAGGAATATGCATCCTAGTGTATCATTCATTTGCCATGTTTTGATGGTAGCATTTTATACAGTATTTTCTCTTCCCCGTTCCTATGTTGCCTCCATCAATCCTTCCCCTATTCTATATATAGGACTCGAGAGTTTGATAGCACAAACACAGCTCGAATCCTAGAGGAGGAACAGCTGAACCACCGGCAGATATCGTAAAAAGCATACTATGTGATGTCTTTCCCTCAAAAGTACCTCATTTTTTTTTTGTTAGAAGAGAGCTCATCTATTGTATTTCTTATTCCAGGGAGCAATGCTCCTTATATTGAGAGTACAAGGGTAATATATCTTGTAGGACTAATATATGACTAACATACTCTAACACTTCCCCTCAAGCTGGAGCATATATGTCTAGGAGGCCCAGCTTGTTACATAAAGTAGTAAATCTTGGGAAACCCAGGGACTTAGTGAACAAATCAGTCAGTTGATCTGCTGATGAAGTAAAAGGTGTGGCTATCTTCTTGGACATCACTGTTTCTTGAACAAAATGACAGTCCACCTCGATATGTTTGGTTCGTTCATGGAAGATAGGATTATTAGCAATATAGATTGCAACTTGATCGTCACAATACATCATCATAGTTTCATTAGAGGGAAAATCAAGGTCTCGAAGAAGAGATTGGAGTCACAACATTTCACAAGTAGTGTGTGTCATAGCTCGATACTCAACTTCAGCACTTGAGCGGGTTACCACACTTTACTTTTTACTTCGCCAAGAAATAAGATTGTCACTAACATAAGAGCAATATCCTGTTGTAGATCTCCTGTCAGAAATAGATCCAGCATAGTCTGCATCAGAAAATGTTGCCACACGCACATGACCATGATGTCTATATAATAGACCCTTACCAGGTGCCCCTTTTACATAATTCAGAATTCTCAAAACGGCCTCCCAGTCACATTGTTTTGGGGTTTGCATGAATTGACTCATCAGACTAACTGCAAAGGTGATATCTGGTCTAGTATTAGTCAAATATATGAGTTTGCCAACTAGTCGCCGATAGCGACCAACATCAGGAAAGTCCTCCCCGGTCTGATCCCAGAACTCAGGTAGAGTGATCATAGGTGTGTCAACTGGCTTGCAATCAAGCAGACCCGTTTCTTGGAGCAAATCTAATGCATATTTCCTTTGAGAAAGAGAGATTTCATCCTTACTATATGCAACTTCAATATCAAGAAAGTATCGTGGTCGTCCCAAATCTTTTGTGACAACTTGTTTCTATAGGTAAACTTTGACAGCTGTAATCTCTTTTTCATCACTACATGCCAGAATCATATCATCAACATAGACAGCAAGGATCACAATACCTGCAGAGCTTTTCTTGATGAATACCGAATGGTCAGTCTGACTGCGTACAAGACCAATCTCTGATGCTATCTGACTAAATTTGTCAAACCAGGCTCGAGGACTTTGTTTGAGGCCGTAAAGCGCTTTTTGGAGTCTGCAAATGGTCATCTCCCCCTGAGCAACATACCCGGGAGGTTGCTCCATGTAAACTTCCTCATGAAGGTCACCATAGAGGAAATCATTTTTGACATCTATCTGGAACATTCGCCAACCAAAATTGGCGACCAGAGAGAAAAGAACTCGCACAGAACTAATATGTGCCACTGGAGAGAAAGTCTCAAGGTAATCAATGCCATATGTCTGGGTGAAACCTTTGGCAACAAGACGAGCCTTGTATCGATCAATAGTGCCATCTGGAATATATTTCAGAGTAAAAACCTATTTGCAGGCTACAGGAACCACACCAGGAGGACGATCAACAAGTTCTCAAGTGCCACGAGACAATAAGGCAGACATCTCTTCATCCATAGTAGCTTTCCACTTAGGGTGTGCAAGTGCATCTTGATAGGAGGAAGGAATGGCATTCGAGGAAAGAGAGAATGCAAAAGCCCGAAAAGACGGGCTGAGATGTTTATAAGATACAAACTGAGCAATCGAATGAGAGCTAGGACGACGAGCCTCTTTAGAAATGGACGGCCAATGAAAGTCAGGATCATACATAGAAAGTGACGGGGCAGTACGTTTACCTTTCCTGAGAGCAATTGGAAGATCTAAAGATATATCCTGAGGAGGAGGAATAGGAGCCAGATCTTCGACCGAGGGCACTGGCTGCGGCAGTGAAGTCGGTGCCTCTAGGACTTTCTGCCGTTGGTACACTTGCAATGGTTTTGGAGTAGGGTCCGTCATAATAGGCATAAATTCGTCACTCTGTCCTGAGTCATCCGGTGGAGGAGGCAAAGGAGGAAGTGGCAATAATGGAGGTGCTGATGACACGGGAGACGACAAAAAATAAGATGTGGGTTCAAAGAAGGTGACATCAGTAGTGACAAAACAACGCCGTGATACCAGGTCAAAACAGTGATAGCCTTTTTGAGTGCGCGAATACCCGAGAAAGACGCAGCAAATGGCGCGAGGAGATAGCTTATCGTGACCTGGTCCCACAGCATACACAAAACAAAGACACCCAAAAATCCGAGGAGGTAAATGAAAGGGTTCAATGGAGGGATACAGACACGAAAACGGACTGTCGCCAGAGAGTAGTGAGGAGGGAACCCGATTAATGAGATAACAGGCAGTAAGAACAGCGTCACCCCAAAAGTGTTTTGGAACATTCATGTGAAACATGAGTGTCCGAGCAACAACAAGGAGATGACGATTTTGACATTCAGTCACGCCATTCTGTTGAGAGGTGTAGGCACAGGAAGTTTGGTGGAGAATACCATGAGCAGCACAGAACTCATTGAATGAAGAAGACATGTATTCTTTTGCATTATCAGAGTGAAGAACCTTGATTGAAATGGAAAATTGTGTTTTTATTTCCTGATAAAGTTGTTTAAAGACATCCAAGACCTGTGACCGACTCTTCAGAAGATAAACCCAAGTCATTCGAGAGTGGTCATCAATGAAAGTAACAAAATATCGAAAACCTAGAGACGTAGCAACTGGACTAGGACCCCAAACGTCACTGTGGACCAAATAAAATGGAGAAATGCTCTGTATATTTTTACGAGAAGGGAAAGACACTCTATGATGCTTGCCAAGCTCACAAGCATCACACTGAAACTGAGACAGACTAGAAGGAACATGAACAAAGAAACGGAGCTTTGAGGGTGCCGGATGCCCAAGACGACAATGCCAGTGGTACGGAGAACCTACGCCAAGAGCCGAAGGAGTGCCAGACGGTTGATCTGTCAGATTGTAGAGGCCACCAGTCTCACACCCGCCACCAATCGTCGCCTTCGTTCGGAGATCCTGAAATACACAATAGGAGGGAAAGAAGGTGATTGAACAATTATAATCACGAACAAGACAACTTGTAGAAAGGAGATTTACTGGAAACTAGGGAACATATAGAACATTTGAGAGGGTGAGAGATGGAGATATACTAACAGTGCCTATCCCATGAACAGGGGACGATGAGCCGTCAGCAACAGAAATAGGTGGCAAGGAAGATGAAAGACGTAAGGAGGAAAAAAATGATCTATTACCTGACATATGGCTAGAGGCCCCAGAGTCAATGATCCATGATGAACCATGAGAAACAGCATACGCACTACCTGAAGTGGAGGGAATCGCATGAAACGACTGTTGCTGAAGAAGGCGCTCGTAGTCAATCTTGGATAAAGTGATGGTCACCTCTGATGAGGGTTCTGGTAGCGCCACAGAAGGGTTATCAGCAGGAGTGTCTGCAGCGGAAGTGATAGCAGCTACTTTGGCATTGTCCGGATGACCAAATTTCTGCCAACAACATTCAGAAGCATGATTCTGACGACCACAGTGACGACACGGAGGGAAGGAGTTGCGGCCACGGCCACGACCACGTCCTGCTGCATGCGCTAAATGTTCCATTGGACCAACAGTAGGAGAAGCATCAACATTAGAGTTGGAGGAGCTGACCCGAAGGACACTCGACATGGCATTTGCCAGAGAAGGAACCACGTCGTCCGAAAGTAGATGAGAGTGAACATGGCTGAGTGAATCATCTAGGCCAGATAAAAATTTTGCGACCAAGAACTCCTCCCGTTGTTTCTTGAGGACAGTAATATCCGTTGTCAAAGGATGGTACACCTGTAACTCATCCCACTTGCCTTTCAAAGCAGCAAAATATTCATGAATAGATTTTCCATCTTGCTTGAGAGAAAAGATTTCTTCATATAAAGAATAAATGCGTGAAACATTCTTGTCATCTGAGTACATCTCTTTCAGAGCATTCCACATTTCTTTGGCAGTACTATAGACACGCCATTTTTAACATTTCTGTGATTAAATTTCATATTATGCTACGATGCCCTAAAGTGGCTTACGCATTTGACTTATGTGGGTGATTAGTCATTTTTTTAACTTTTATATAAAAATATAATAAAAAATTCAGCAAATGCTAGAAAAATAAAAAAAAATCAAGAAAAGTTTATAAAGAAGAAAAATACAAAAAATTGAGAAAATTTATAAAGAAGAAAATACAAAAAATGAGAAAATGTTATTTAAAAAAATACAAAAATTAATAAAGGGTCATAAAAATACAAAAAAATTAAAAAAAGTTATAAAAAATACAAAAAAAATTGTGAAAAAAATTAAAAGTAATAAAAAGTAATATAAAACTCAAATATATATATATGGTTGTAAATATATATATGTAATATATATATGGTTGTAAATATATATATGTGTAATATATAATATAAATATATATATATATACATAGTTGCAAAAATATATACGTAGATATATAGATATATATATAGTTTTATTCTAATAAGCTTAAACAAAAGAAACAAAACATTCTTAATTAACTTAAATAAAATAATAGTAATCACTTACTCCACCCCCTATATTCTCGGATCTGATTTCTCTCTTGTATACTCATCTCTACCCCACCTTATCTCCCTCTCTCTCAATGCTTATCACACTCTCTCCCGACATGAGGAATCCCCCCCTCTCATCTTTGGCAGAACACACACACCCTCACTCTCACGGCACACACTCACTGCACACCCTCACTCTCACGGCACACACACGACACACACAGACACTCCCCTCTCCATCTCATCTCCTTCTCCTCCCACTCCTTGCCTCCGACACACGGCAGTCCCCATCGAAACCCACATCCACTCACCCACTCCCTCTCCTCTACCATGGACACCTTACTCCACTCCTCTCTCTACCTGCCAACCCGCTCCACCTCTCTCCTTTTTTCCTTCCCTCCCTAACATCACGCATGCGACTCCGCCACCGAGCCCCCTCGTCGTGATCTCCAGCCACCTCCATACAACCTCTACCCCACCGCCACACCGCCGTGAAACCATCGCCATCGTCGACTTCGCCGTTGTTGCACCATGCTGCCGCCATGAAGCCACCGTCGTGAAGCCGCTGTTGCCGCTCGTCCATGCACGTTGCATCCTCCTCTGGCTGCCGCGAGCCTCCCTCGTTCACGCTCGCTATGCAGCCGTCGTGAAGCCGCCTTCCTCGGCACCTCCTTGCCGCTACCACCGAATAAAAGCTGAGGCTCTAGCCCTGTCAGCGCTCCCGCGTGTTCCTATACACGAGGAAAGCCGTTTCGTCCCACCGCTCGCCCCCGTGCTTGCATCGCCATCAGCGGCTTCGTTTGTTACTTTTATCATTTTATTGTATTTTTAGTCTATTCTCCAGTTATTAGTGTTCTTATCCCATGAATTGCTATCATATCATATCATCGTTCTAACTTAATTTCTGTGTTTGTTTCTTTTTGCAGGGGTAACCACTCAAAAGCCCTCTTCTTCGGCCAGCCGAACGAAGAGGAAGAAGGAGCCCATATCATCCCGCGTCAAAGGCAAAAGCGATCAACCAGTTTGGGGCCCTCGGTCCCTGGCGATCACACATCCAAACGCGTGCTTGTAGTAATTTTTACTTTATGTCTATAATACTCGCGGATAGCTAAATCCCAGGTCTGTTTGTACTATAATTGGCAGTGGTGAGTCATTTCACCGTGGCCATTTCCTTTCAGCACTTTTCTTTTACGCTTTGTTATATTACTGTTGAAACCCCGCAAGGACCAATGTCCTGCGGCGGTTTGTTTACTTTTTACATTCTTGCTATTATAATTGTGTGAGGAGTGATATACCGTTCCGAAATCTGAGTCTACGTGTGTCTTTTCATTTACCAATGTCTACTACGTAGAGTCCCAGGCTCGCACCCGGTATATAGAAAACTACTCACGGAACGGTAGGCTACGCCTATCAGGAAGGAGTTTAGTTTGCGCGAGAGGATCTTCGGATCTCTATCTCCGCCCTGTATCAGAGTTCGGTAAGTTTAGGTTCTCTGCGTCCCCCTATAGAGTGCCCTTTGAGATCGTACTCTCCACCTTTTCCCATATCACTCCCCTTTTACGCGCGTGTTTTTTTCGTCATTTCTTTCTTTCTTTCACTAAGAGAGAAAGAGAAATCCCATCTCTCTCTCTCAGTCCACCACGTGGCGCATCCACATCTCTGGCGATCACGGTGGGACCTTCTTTTACTTTTTTTTGGGTTACCCTTGAACTCTCGGCACTCACGTGTGCCTCCCTCTTTTGACACCCACGCGTGTCCCTCCTTTCGGCACCCATGTGTACCCTTCCCTATTGCGCCCACGTGCGCCCACTCCCCTCGTGTACCTCGTGCACTCCCCCCGGTCCTTTGTGGTTACTTGAGAGGTCGACGTTGTCTCGTGCACCTCGTGCACTCCTCCTCTATTTGGCACCCACGTGTGCCCCCACCATTTGGCACCCACGTGTGCTCCCTCCATTTGGCACCCTCGTGTGTCCCCCCTTCTTATTGGGCCCGCGTGCGCTACGTCACCCCTCTCGTGCACCGTGTGCACCCCCTTAGTCTTCTCTTTTGTGATTTCTAATCTGTGTCGGCTTGGAAAGAAGAACGGTTATATCCTACTCTATCTGTTTATTATTTTTATATCTCTGTTATATCACTGTTATATCTGTTGTATTTTTGTGTATATCTCTGTTTTATTTGTGTTTATCTCTGTTCTATTTGTGCTATATATTTCAGCACTGCATTGCATATCATCTCCCCTTTATTTTTATTTTTTTGTTCCTTTTTTTAGGATCACCCTTTCTTGGTGAAGGAAGGACTCTCCGTCGGGAATTCCTCTCGACGGACTAGGATCTCCTTCATCGGGACCTCCGTAAGTCCCCGACATCGAAGGATTCCCTCTTCGTTCACTGGGCTGGTTGTACCACTGAAGTTCCCTGGAGATAGTCAACCCATTCGTGGTGAGTCGAGTGTCCCTAGTTCACACGGCGGTAAAACAAAGGTGTAACTAGGATTTTTGCAAATTTTGTGTGAATTTTTACAATTGTTAAAAATAAAAAAAGAGTTAAAACAAAAACAAAAAAAAGGGGGACGTAAAGCATTCACTTGTCTATTAATCTATGTTAATTGTTTGCTGGTGTTTGCTATTATGCTCTCACAAGATTGTTATGGATGGCTGAATATGATCACAATGCTTTCAAGGCCGACGCCTATGAGTCCCAAATGCGTGACCCAGGTCACGATTCCCATGGAGTCTATAACTCAGATCGGGGCTACCAGTGTGAGCCACACGTCCAGCCCATGGACGGTCCATCATATGAGTCCTCTTATGGAGTACAGGCCACTATCGGGGGAGCTTCCTCCTCCATTAGTGCTCCCCATGCCTTAGATGTCCTAGCTCCTCACATCGACTCCCTTACTCCTCAACAACTTGAAGCCATCCAGGCTATCATTAAGAGGGGTTCTACTTCTACCTCTCCCCTAGGTCATCCATGTGCTATAGGTGGTCCTCGTGCTGCTCCTTTTGAGGACCACATGGGCCAACCACCTCCCTCATTTCAGCATCCCTCATGGCCTCAAAATCTGGCCGTCCCTCTTACCCCGGTTCGACCAGGTCATTCCATGGGCAAACCTTACTCCCTTTCTCCTTCACGACCTTCATGTCAAGCCGCCCCTCCAGAGTCTCAAAGTCGACTCTCAACTTCACAAGTCACACCTCTCCAACAAGCTATCATTGATAAAATTGATCAAATGGAGGAACAATTAAAGAGGATCACGAGTCCGCGACCTCTTCCTACTCCTCCTCAAGTTAACCCCCTTCATGCTAAAATCGCTGAAATAGATAAAGAGTGGAAGAAGGTAAGAGATGAGTATGAGCAAGAGCTTCTTTCAAGTCGTTACGATCAAATGGATGACATCTACCCATCACCCATTTATCACGCTAATTCATACGGCCCTCCGTCTCCACATCCATATTCATATACGCAAAATCCTCCATACCAATACACGTCACCTCACCTCATCAATACGCCTCCATCACAGCATCCATTTGAACCTAATAATTATGAGGAATTACAAATGACACATGATCACATCTTCGAAAATTTTGAAGATTTACCCACTCCGAGGTTTCTTCGTTCCTTCTCTCTCCCACCACCACCAGAAGACTCCCCTGCTCAGGACGAAGTCACTGACCCAACCCCTACCTATGAAACATCATGGTATTATGACGATGGGTCCATGCTCCAGCAACCTACGTCAACGTACCATGAGTCTCCTACTGATTCTACCCCTATCTATGAGACGTCATGGTATTATGACGATCGATTCATGCTCCAGCAATCTACGTCAACGTACCATGAGTCTCCTACTGATTCTACCCCTATCTATGAGACATCATGGCATTATGATGATGGGTCCATGCACCAGCAACCCACGTCAATATACCATGAGTCAACCATTGATTCTACCCTTACCTATGAAACCACCTGGTGTTACGATGACGGGTTTACACCCCAACAACCCGCATCAATGCACCATGAATCACCTTCTATCCTTAACCCCCCACGTACCACCCATTTTCTACGTACCAAGTCTTCTACTGTTACCCCTTTAATTGCACAATTAACCCCTGCACCATTGGCTTCCACTGAGCATTCCATTAACCCTTGTTCCCAACCAAGTAATCCTTCATCGCCTTCACCTAAAACCTCCACGGAGCCTTCTATTAACCCTTGTCCCCAACCAAGTAATCCTCCATCGTCTCCACCTAAAACCTCCACTAGCCTTGTAACTCCGAATCCAACCATTCCTGTTCCTCCACTCAACCTCATACCCAAACCCGTGATTAGTCCAGAGCAGGGCCCATCTATTTTTGCACCCGAGCCAATCTCGTCTGCTCCCGAGCAGGAGGAGAAGCTCATCGTGTTTCAACCTCCACCTACTCTTTTTACAACCCATTCCATTGAACCTCTATTACCCGCTGAGCCTGTTGCCTCCATCTCGCCTCCGCCACTTCAGGCTTCCACCATCCCTATAACTTCAAACCCAACCCCTCTTACTCCTCCACTTGACCTCTTACCCAAATTCGTGGCTAACCCTGAGCAGGGCCCATCCATTTTTGCACCCGAGTCAACCTCATCTGCTCCCGAACAAGAGAAGAAGCTCGCTGTGTTTCAACTTCCATCTACCCCGTCCATTGAACCTCCATTGTCCGATCATGTTGTTTCCGACTCACCTCTTTCTATCACCTCTCGGAGTGGGTGTATTCTTATAAATACATGTGCCAAAGATGATGATCAAGAATCGGACAAGAAGAATTCGGTTACGGCTATGCCGTTCAAAATTCAAGATTTCATATGCCGAATGCCAATTCGAGTTCTTGTACCGGTCACCTTTGAGAAGGCCGAATCTCCATCTGCACCAATGTCCATCAAAAAGGACTCTCAGGAATTGGTGCTAAGTAAATCAAGGGCCAAAACAATAACGATCACGTTACTCATTGGCCAACATGCTTTCAAGGCCCTTATTACCCCTTGTTCGGTCATAGTCCAAATGGCCAATCAAAAGAAGGGGATCTCCTCATGCATAGTGATGACACATTCTACTGCCAAGGAGATGATGAATTCTATGCTCAAGGGAGGGTCATGCCGCTCTTTATTGGAAGCTTTTGATGTTTTGTCTACTCCCTACCAACTTCCATGCAAGGGGCGAACGTCTATGCTATCAAGCATATTCACACACGATATTCCAACGCCCTTGAGTAGTGCATCAAATAAGAAGCCCTTTATGCCGAGGGTCAAACTCCCAATGATAGATACCATCCATTTATCAAGGGAGTTATTTCTAAAGGAGCCATTCCATGTCAAGATCCCTACTGCACAAGCGGGACTCTTAAACTTTTGCTATGATTATTTGCCAAGAGAGTTACCGTTCATTTTCGAATGTCCAAGGGATCTTGTTACATCAAATGAGAGCCTGTGGGCTCTGACCGCACCAATTGAACCGATTGGTCAGAGAAGGATGAGGCCATCTTTTGAAGCACATAATTGGAGTGAGCGGCCTACAAGGTCAAGAGGTCAAGAAGTCATGTTGAAGGTTGATGATGTGGCACAGCCCAAAGACCACTAAATATGATGAGATAACCCTAGGACTTAGACCCGCAAGCATACAAGCGCTCAATGATTCTCACAATGACGATTTTTGCTCACCCGATTCACACGTTCACTCGGTGGGTCCGAGAGATAATGATGAAGGTCCGGGGCGGGACCCAATTGTTCTAATGGACTTACAATGCTAGGGCTGACCCCAAATGAGTCTAGGATACCCAACTTTGTGGGCGGCTGGCCCGCAAGGCGGGGGGCTTGGTGGCACTCACTCACGGTCCGCGGTGGACACTAACAAACTAGCATGCAAGTTCGAGCCCTCTTCTCACCGCCGACGAGCAATCAAAGCAATACTAAACTAGCAGGAATAAGGCTACTAAGGATAGTATCAGAAGCTCACCTGATCGGTGTGAAGACACCGATCCCGATCGGAGACGAGGGCGCGCCGGGAGGCGAGGGTATGCACCCGATCGCCGCGGCGATGTAGCTTGACCTGAAATTGCAAACGGTACAGCACTACTCCTCACGCAGGAGGGGTGATCTTGGGGTGGGGGTTATGCTTAATACATTCAAAACTACCTCCACGCAGGGAGGGGCCTTCAGCCGGCCAAGCGGGGTGGGGAGAGATGCAAAGGAAACCGAGTTTTCGAGCTTCGCCGATTCTGTCTAGCTTCTGTAATTCTGGATAGGGAGTCGATGTTGATGCAGCCAATAAATCCACCGAGCTCAGAATCTCATGAGACTTGCGCCAAAAGATTGCTAACCGGAGAGGGGTGCGGCTTGAATTTTTGGACGACGTTCTGATCTGGGGGCTGACTGCTCCGGTGACTTGAAGATGGATGCAGCTCTGGTCTCTGGCCGAGCTCAGCCTGAAACAGCAGGTTACAGAAGCGGGCACGGTCGCTCCTGAGCTCCAAATCTGGCACCGCTGGACTCGTTGGAATCGTATACGAGTCTACTTTGCAGCAAAACAAATGGGGAAGTCTTCTGATGTCGGAGATGAGCTGGGTGTCCAGAGAAGTGGATGGTGGTCGGGGCAGACTGTGAGGAGGCAGACCGGCGTGGTTGTGGTAGAAAATTGGTATCTCTGGTTGTCGGATGCCGAACGGGATTCTGCCATCTGTTCCTGGATGCTGACAGGGGGAGGAAGAACTTTTTTGAAGACCCTGAAGACTGGTTCCTTCAAGGCTCGTCGTGGGAGAGTCTTCTCTGCCGCTCTGGCTCCTGGTCTGAGAGGTTCTGCGCAGTCGGGGAAGAACAGCCTTCACGGACGGCCACGAACTCGGAATGGAGTGATTCCACCTCGCCTGCGAAGAGCACAGGGAGGCCTTTCCAGAAAGTTAGGCCACGTCACCAGCAGAATCAGGATGCAGTCGTGGACGTCGCTGCAACAGAGTGCTAAACTGCAGGTCGGCCTGCACACAAAGCTGGAGTGGAGAAGAGAGGAGGGGGTGAACTTGGCTTGAGGGGAGAGGAGGGGTGCGACCTAGGGAGCAAGGAGGGAAGGGGAGGTTCGAATTTGGGCTTTGGAATGAGTTAATTCAGCCTTGGGAAGGTGGAGATATGCTTAGGGAAGTGAAAGGGGTAGGTGGTGGTTGGAGGGTGGGGTTTTGAGTGGTGGAACTTCCTTGGGACTAGGTGAGGATTAAAGAGGGGTTGTGGGAAGTTGTGGGGAGTTAATGGAGGTAGGTGGGGGTTGGAAGTGGTTGAGAGGGGGAGGAGAGAGAGTGAATTTCGAAATTTAGAGAGAGGAGGAGAGAGAATGGAGAGATAATGAGAGAGAGAGAGATATTGAGAGAGTTTGAAAGGGTTTTCTTCAATATTCATCAAAAGTTGAATACAAGAGGAGAGATGGGGCCTATATATAGGCAACCATTCTTTACATGACCAAAATACCCTTGACAATAAGATAAAAGATCGAGCATATCCTAGACTCAATCCTATGGGCCCATAACTAAAGTAATAAGGCCCAATTAAACATAACAAGGGAAATGGACTAAAACCATATGACTCAATAAAGGAAAATACATAAGATAGGACTCAATAAAAAGAAAATACATAAAATGAAACTTGGGAAATGAAGATAACAAGTGTAGATCATGATCAATCCATATCAAGAGTGTGCAGGCGATCAAAGCTAGAGGGGTGTCGGGAGATGCCCTCATCAAATCCCCCGGGGTGGGGAGAGCTCGACCCTGTCGAGTATGGGTCTGCCTGGCTGTCGTACTGCTCCATCATGTCGGGATCCAAGCATATCAAATCCTCCCGACTCACCCATGTATCCTCGATCGGGGGACGGCTCTTCCACCTAACCAGATAGCGCTGATACACCCTGTGCCTCGTAATGATACTCTGCTCATCCAGTATTGCCTCTACCTGCTCTCGTCGGTCTCTCAAGCTAGAAAGTGGAGTCCCTCCGGGAGTGTCTCTCATAAGGGGGGGTAAAGGCTCAAGCTCCTCACTGGGTTCCACCGCGGGGCCTTTGTGGGGTACCAGGTCCGCCATACGGAAGGTAGGGTGCACCCCATAGCTTTCTGGTAGGTCAAGCTCATAAGCATTGCTGCCAAGTCGTCGTAGAACTCGAAAGGGTCCCGAACCCCGTGCCCTCAACTTGGAGGCAGGTCCCGGAAGGAGCTGCTCCGTCCTCACCATCACCGAGTCTCCCACTTGGAACTCGTAGTGGCGCCGATGAGCATCTGCCTGCCTTTTGTAAGTCTCATTGATCCTTCCTATATGCTTGCGAGAATGCGTATGCCATGCATGATGATGCGATGTTAGTGTGAAACGAATGGTATGCCAAGGTGGACCTGGGCAGCCAAATGTAGACCGATCACACTTTGATGCTATGAAGACTGTGGTAGTCTTAGGAGGGCCGGGACATCCATAGATGAACCTTTTATGCATGGGTGTGATAAATGTCGGGGGACCCGGACATCCATGTATGCTCCTATCATGCTTAAGACTCATGATGAATGAAGGTGGGCCAATACATCCGAATATGGTCCACTTATGCTGCCTACTTGACATGTGGGTGATGTGGATGAATGTACCCGACTTATGAATCATGTCAAATGGTGTGGTAGGCCTGGACACATGCATGTTTATCCCAAAGGTGACTTCCATGTGCATAGATGTGGGATGACTTTTGAACGTCCACGTGAATGGGTCGAAGGGATCTACGAACGTGGTTATGGGGTGGGGCACTTCATCAATCCCAAGGTGTTTGTTGCCTAAGGTCAAGGCTCTCTTGTTGTAACCCGATTCTAGGAAGGGAGGAGTTTGGGTCGACACAGGCGATGTGGGTAAGGTGAGGTGGGTGGTGAATAGGGAAAGTGGGTCACATGGAGATTTAGGCTCCCATAGAAAAGGGTCAAAGGGATTATGGTAAGGGTCACTTAGGTAGGGGTACTCCATGTTCTCAAGGTCCTCAAATGGCGAATCATCTCTCTCTAAGATAATTGGGCCAAGGTTGCTAATGGGTTGGCTAATCAAAGTACTTGGGATCTCAATGGTTGGGGAGTAGACTAGGATGGGTTCCTCCTCCATGGGAAGAAGGAGTATGATCTCACTTGTAAATTGGCCATTGGTGTAGATGGAAGTGATGGAGCCAATGGTGGGGTAAGCTAAGCTAATGGTGCTAGACTCTGATGGCCTCATGGCTAGCATATCGGTCAAGTGGACTTGCCAATGTAGGTAGGCCACTAAGTCTCCCAAATCTTCTACACAATAGGAGGTTTGATAAGTGACATGAGGCTGAGTGGGAATGAGTTGGGATTGATGTCCCATGAGTAGGTGGCTTGGTTGTAAACTAGGAATGGTGAGGCCTCGCTTGAGCCATAGGAATATGGACTTATCTATGGTGATGGTGTCATGGGGAAGGGTGTATAGCTCTTGAGGAACTAGGTTAGGAGGGGTGGGTGAGTTGTATGGCCCTTGGATTTCCTTGATTTTGGGAGGTGGATCCGAATTGGTATCCCTCTCCACTTGGGTAGGTGTGTGGGTTGCAACTCCTAAGGACAATGGGGTAGGAAGGTCTATGGTGGGTGGGTTGGTGTTAGTCGAGGCATGGCGCACTCGAGGAGGTGAGCAAGGTCGGACATGGGTTGGACTTGGGAGTGGAAGTAGTGGAGGCCTAATTTGGGGTAAGATTGGTGTAGGAAGCGGGAGGTGGGTTGGGTGAGGGGTTTTGGGTTTTGGGGTGGTGGCCATTATGGGCCTTGGTGGAGGGGTGGACATGGTGTCCACATGGTTTTTAATGGTGAGGGTTGGATGAGTGGTGGTCACCATGGAGGGAATTGGGTTGGTTAGGGGTCTCTTGCCCTTGGGATCACTTGGGGTGGAAGTGGGGGCTAAAGGGGCTTGACTAGTGTAGGTTAGGGAAGGGGGTTTTGGTTGGGATGTGGGGGACCTCATGGGGTTAGGTGGGGAGGTGGAGGTCTTAGGTACTTGGGTTTTAGTGATAAGGGTTTGGACGGGTGGGGTGGGAGGAGTGGGAGTGCTCCTTGGGTTTTGGTGATCCGAGTGGGAAGGGGACACATACCTAGCCCTTAGCTGATCCTTCATGTCCTCCCATGTGGTGAGGGGAGCTTCCCGTCTAATTATCCTAAAGCCCTCAATTTTACACCAATGAGTTTGAGCCCTTTTGGTTAGTTGTATTTTGGCAACCCATGCCTTTTCATCCTCGGAAATATGATACCAATTGAAGTATTGGTCCATTGTAGCTTCCCAATCTAAATATTTGCTAGGAGAGGTCCCATCAAAGGTGGGAAGTGGGAAAGGGGCCATCCTATCGTCCGTCCTTAGGGCGGGCCTATTTTTTTCAAGTTGGTTGAGTCGGCTCGATATGTTATCAAGCCGCTCATTGGCATAGGTCAAGGCTTTCATGAAGTAGTTGAAGTCATGAGTGTTAGTGGTAGGCATCCCTTGGGGTTTTGGATTCATTGTGGGATTGGAAGATGTAGTATTGGGTTGAAAGCGAGTACCACTACGAGTGGTCATGCAAGGTTGGGTGGGCTATGCAAGGGTGTGCGGATGCACCTATGAAAGACTTAGTGTGACCCAAGACTAGACTTGTAAGGACAAGCCTATGACTGCTCTGATACCACTTGATGTGGCACAGCCCAAAGACCACTAAATATGATGAGATAACCATAGGACTTAGACCCGCAAGCATACAAGCGCTCAATGATTCTCACAATGACGATTTTTGCTCACCCGATTCACACGTTCACTCGGTGGGTCCGAGAGATAATGATGAAGGTCCGGGGCGGGACCCAATTGTTCTAATGGACTTACAATGCTAGGGCTGACCCCAAATGAGTCTAGGATACCCAACTTTGTGGGCGGCTGGCCCGCAAGGCGGGGGGCTTGGTGGCACTCACTCACGGTCCGCGGTGGACACTAACAAACTAGCATGCAAGTTCGAGCCCTCTTCTCACCGCCGACGAGCAATCAAAGCAATACTAAACTAGCAGGAATAAGGCTACTAAGGATAGTATCAGAAGCTCACCTGATCGGTGTGAAGACACCGATCCCGATCGGAGACGAGGGCGCGCCGGGAGGCGAGGGTATGCACCCGATCGCCGCGGCGATGTAGCTTGACCTGAAATTGCAAACGGTACAGCACTACTCCTCACGCAGGAGGGGTGATCTTGGGGTGGGGGTTATGCTTAATACATTCAAAACTACCTCCACGCAGGGAGGGGCCTTCAGCCGGCCAAGCGGGGTGGGGAGAGATGCAAAGGAAACCGAGTTTTCGAGCTTCGCCGATTCTGTCTAGCTTCTGTAATTCTGGATAGGGAGTCGATGTTGATGCAGCCAATAAATCCACCGAGCTCAGAATCTCATGAGACTTGCGCCAAAAGATTGCTAACCGGAGAGGGGTGCGGCTTGAATTTTTGGACGACGTTCTGATCTGGGGGCTGACTGCTCCGGTGACTTGAAGATGGATGCAGCTCTGGTCTCTGGCCGAGCTCAGCCTGAAACAGCAGGTTGCAGAAGCGGGCACGGTCGCTCCTGAGCTCCAAATCTGGCACCGCTGGACTCGTTGGAATCGTATACGAGTCTACTTTGCAGCAAAACAAATGGGGAAGTCTTCTGATGTCGGAGATGAGCTGGGTGTCCAGAGAAG
Source organism: Amorphophallus konjac (assembly GCA_022559845.1). Lineage (NCBI taxonomy): Eukaryota > Viridiplantae > Streptophyta > Magnoliopsida > Alismatales > Araceae > Amorphophallus > Amorphophallus konjac. The sequence continues at coordinate 368,536,745 of CM040123.1, forward strand.
TGGATGGTGGTCGGGGCAGACTGTGAGGAGGCAGACCGGCGTGGTTGTGGTAGAAAATTGGTATCTCTGGTTGTCGGATGCCGAACGGGATTCTGCCATCTGTTCCTGGATGCTGACAGGGGGAGGAAGAACTTTTTTGAAGACCCTGAAGACTGGTTCCTTCAAGGCTCGTCGTGGGAGAGTCTTCTCTGCCGCTCTGGCTCCTGGTCTGAGAGGTTCTGCGCAGTCGGGGAAGAACAGCCTTCACGGACGGCCACGAACTCAGAATGGAGTGATTCCACCTCGCCTGCGAAGAGCACAGGGAGGCCTTTCCAGAAAGTTAGGCCACGTCACCAGCAGAATCAGGATGCAGTCGTGGACGTCGCTGCAACAGAGTGCTAAACTGCAGGTCGGCCTGCACACAAAGCTGGAGTGGAGAAGAGAGGAGGGGGTGAACTTGGCTTGAGGGGAGAGGAGGGGTGCGACCTAGGGAGCAAGGAGGGAAGGGGAGGTTCGAATTTGGGCTTTGGAATGAGTTAATTCAGCCTTGGGAAGGTGGAGATATGCTTAGGGAAGTGAAAGGGGTAGGTGGTGGTTGGAGGGTGGGGTTTTGAGTGGTGGAACTTCCTTGGGACTAGGTGAGGATTAAAGAGGGGTTGTGGGAAGTTGTGGGGAGTTAATGGAGGTAGGTGGGGGTTGGAAGTGGTTGAGAGGGGGAGGAGAGAGAGTGAATTTCGAAATTTAGAGAGAGGAGGAGAGAGAATGGAGAGATAATGAGAGAGAGAGAGATATTGAGAGAGTTTGAAAGGGTTTTCTTCAATATTCATCAAAAGTTGAATACAAGAGGAGAGATGGGGCCTATATATAGGCAACCATTCTTTACATGACCAAAATACCCTTGACAATAAGATAAAAGATCGAGCATATCCTAGACTCAATCCTATGGGCCCATAACTAAAGTAATAAGGCCCAATTAAACATAACAAGGGAAATGGACTAAAACCATATGACTCAATAAAGGAAAATACATAAGATAGGACTCAATAAAAAGAAAATACATAAAATGAAACTTGGGAAATGAAGATAACAAGTGTAGATCATGATCAATCCATATCAAGAGTGTGCAGGCGATCAAAGCTAGAGGGGTGTCGGGAGATGCCCTCATCAGTTGAGAGGCCACACTACGAGAGAGTATCCACCAGGAAGAAGGGAAAGCATAAAGTGAAGCTTAAGGGTGATAAATCCCATGTGGATGAGCCATCTTGTAGCTCATCTACTTCATACCTCATTCCATCATTGCTTGTGCTGTTATTCATCTTCTTTTTATGGGCAATCCATTGGCTGAGAGGATGCTTCCCATCATCTAGATCTACGCAATCAAGCTCCTCTTCTTCTCTAGGGTCTTTGGACCCTCACATTCATCCTCCTTCGGAGCCTCCGGACCCTTACCTTCCACCTCGTCTGGAATCTTCGGACCCCTATACTCATTCCCGTCCGGAACCTCCGGACCCCTCCCTATTTAATTTCATGTTTTTATCCATCCCTCATCATCATCCCCGTTCGAAACCTCCGGACCCCGCTCTATTGAGTTCCATGTTTTTATTCGACCCTCATATTCCACCCCCTCTGGAACCTCCGGACCCTTACCTTCTACCTCGTCTGGAATCTCCGGACCCCTATATTCATCCCCTTCCGGAACCTCCAGACCCCTCCATATTTAATTCCATATCTTTATCCATCTCTCATCCTCGTTCGGGACCTGTGGACCCCGCTCTGTTTAGTTCCTTGTCTTTATCCGACCCTCATATTCCACCCCCTCCGGAGCCTCCGGACCCTTACCTTCCACCTCGTCCGGAATCTCCGGACCCCCATTTTCATATTCCTCCGGAACCTCCGGAAACGTCTCCCTTTAATTCCATATCTTTATCCACCTCTCATCCCTATCAGGAACCTCCGGACCCCTCTTTATTAAATTCCCTACCTTTATCTATCTACCCTCACATTCCACTCCGTCTGGAACCTCCGGACCTCTCCATGTTTAATTCCTTATCTTTATCCGTCTCTCGTCTCCCTCCGGAACCTTCGAATTTCTCATCTTGTTATCCATCCCTCCTAGGGCATCGCGCCCTACCTTTTCATATCCGCCCGAAGTCTCCGGACCTTTCCGTCTTCCGATTTATCCTTTTGTTCTTCCAGGGTATCGCGTCCTTTATTCTTTTCCTCCCTTTGAGTTACCTTTTTCCATACCTTTTCCCAGGGCATCGCGTCCCTCATCATGTTCTTCCTCCGGAACCTCCGGATCCATACTCCTCTGATTCTCCTCCTTTACATTCGGATCCTCCGAATCCGCCTCCCTCAATTCATCAATTTCTAATTCCTCTCGATCTTGATCCCGAGTCTGACTCGATTCATGTCATATTAATTGTCTCGGGCATCTGCCCGTTCTCATACTGCTTTCAAGGCTTTAGTCCTCACCTTTTTCTTTGATTCCTTTCTTATCTTGTAAATTCTTCTAGGCATCTTCTGTCTAATCCTTTTTTTTATCACCATTCCTTTACAATAAATTACAGCAGAAGACAGGAAAGCCATAAGGAGAGTTGCCCAAAGGTACACACTTGTTGGGGGATTGCTATACAAAAGAAGCCTCACTGGTGTTCTTCTAAGGTGTCTTGATGATGATGAGTCCTGGAAGTGTGTAGAGGAAGCACACTCAGGCGTGTGCGGTGGCCATGTAAACAGCCAAATGCTTACTAAGAAGATCATTCGACAAGGCTTTTACTGGCCTACCATGGAGGAAAATTGTGTTGTCTATGTCTGTAGGTGTGTCAAGTGTCAACTTCACGCCGATAAGATCCATTCCCCATCTTCCTCTCTCCATCCAGTGTCCTCCCCATGGTCTTTCTCCATGTGGGCATTCGACATCATTGGTCCTCTTGGTGATCCCAACTCCCTCACTAAGCAAAAATCATTCATCCTTACTGCAATGGAGTACTTCACCAAATGGGCCGAAGCTGAAGCTTACGCGGAAATCAAGGCATCAACTGTTTGCAAGTTCATTATGAAGAACATCATTGCCAGATTCGGCATTCCAAGAACTATCATCACCGACAACGGGCCACAATTCATTTCTCAGGGCCTTCAGGACCTCTGCAAAAGGTATAAGATTGCATTGCATCATTCATCACCATATTATCCACAAGGCAATGGCCAAGCAGAGGCTACTAATAAAACCTTGATTAAAATCACAAAAAAAAGACATGTGAGTCTAACAAGTTCTCAGATTGGCTAGAAAAGCTCGTTGAGGTTCTATGGGCCTATCGCACCTCAATCCGTACCCCCACTAGGCAAACTCCGTTCGCCCTTACTTATAGGATGGAGGCGGTAGTTCCGTATGAAATCTTGGTTCCTTCTCTCAGGGTACAGTTGGACCAAGAACTTCCCCTCGACGAACGTCGTGATTCACTCCTTGTCCAATTGGAACTCTTAGATGAGAAACGGTTGGCCGCTGCCGAGCATGCACGTGTATATCAGAATAGACTCACACGTTTTTATCAAAAGAAGGTCATTGAAAGGAAATTTCAAGTCGGTGAAATGGTAGTTAAAATAATTTTTGTAAAACCTGGTGGGCCACGTTCTAAACTCCAACCCAATTGGGAAGGACCGTACGTGGTTCAGGCTGTGCATCCTGGCAACGCCTACAGGCTAGTCAATGCTGAGGGGATCGAGTTATCCCACCCTTGGAATGGGCTTTATCTTAAGAAACACTACCCTTAGATAGGTGTACAGAGTGTCAAAAATGAAACAAAAACAACAAAAACAATAGAAAACAATGAAAATAACAAAAATATGTATATATACAACAACAAAAGAAAAAAATAGAAAAAATGAAAACAAAAGAGAAAAAATAGGAAATTCAAAATACTAATGTCTGGAGACCACCATGCAATCAAATTATCGCATCTCATCTTCATGTTAGGATAGGGTCCACTAAGACTTGGTAGGTCTCAGGTCTTGGTTTGCCAGAACCGCGGAGATCCCTGTCCGACTAGTTCGGCTTATGCCCCTTCAAAAGAAGGCAGCATGCATGTACACATGTGTTCTATAAAAGATCAGTAGCATCGCTCATGGTGAGGTCTCACCCAGAAGGTCTCCAAGAAAGCCGTAGTCTTTATTCTCTCTCTCTTCGACCGAATGAGACAGCCGGCGCCCTTAAAACGTTGAGCATGGGAAACACGAACACAACCCCTCAGGGTGAGAGTAGGATCCAATTCCTCGAGCATGGGTCAGAGCACGAGAAGAGGGCAGTGTCCCCGCAGGCATCCAAAAGGGATTCCATAATGTCAAAATACTATTTCCCTCGCAAAAATCTGTCAAGAAAAATCAAAAAAGAAGAACAAAATCAAAGTGAAAGCCTGGTCGTGACCGTGCCTGATCCCACAAATAAAACCCCTTTGACTGAAAGTCAAATTCTATACAAAATGGGTCATGAGTTATAAATGCTCGAGATTTGGTCTGAAGTTGCCCAAAAGGGGAAGTTAAGTGCGCACCTACTGGCTCGTCGGGTTAACGGTTTTGCCGGTCCTCTCAGGAGGTTTACCCCCCTACACTCTTCCTTCTTCCTCTGAAGATGAAGGCTCAATGGAGTTCCTGAAGGGTGAAACTCACCAAAGCCTGCAACCACCTTTCAACACAAACGTATGGTTGTCCATTTTGAAAAGTAGAAGTCATTGTCGTGAAAGAGTCCGTGTTTCTGGCCGGTCAAGACCTTTATCTACCATCTTAATGTCTTCTAGTCTAACTTTGGGCTTAGACCAATGCAAGCGCGTCACCTATAGGTGCGACGGCGTCTGATTCTGGGTCAGCGTCGCGCGGTTGGTCATTTGGGTTCCAAGGTGTTCCATTATATACCATCTAGAGTTGTGAGGAAATAGACCCGGGTCGGGCAAATCATTTACCTCGAACACTTTTTGGGTGAATCTCTACGGTCGGAAGCAACTGGGAGCCTAAGCATGGCATGACGGCATGGTCATCAGGATAAGTCTTAGCCGGCGGGATTATCATTCGAGGAGTTTAGAGGCCCAAATCAACCTAGATGTGCACTTAGGATGTCTGGGAGGTTAGCAAGAAACCCTTGTTCTCGTGCAGGTTAGATGTTATATGGGTTGGTCATCATGCATTAGTAAAAACAAAAAAAATAATAAACCAAAAATAAACAAAAAATGACAAAATCAAAAATCCCAAAAAAGAAGAAAAATGTATATGCATAAAAAAAATGGAAATGTAAAAGACCAAAAAAAATGAATGAACAAACAACAAAACACAAAAAAATGATGAATAAAAAACCCAAAAAAAAATACATTTCACATGATTGCATTTGTATGCAGCATCTTAAGTTTTCGCTTGCGTCCGTGTGCCTGTGTGCTGCATTCATCATCGCCTTTTATTATTGCCTTTGTTAATAAAGGCTTGCCCCTTGACCTATTATCAAGGACAGTTGAAACAAACACCTAATTATTGAGCAAGGGGCAAGTCAGAACAGAAATTCTGGCTTGTTTGTTTTAGTGATGTGTACAGGGATTCGAGATAGCAAGAAAGAGGTGAAAATCAAACAATAAACATTTTATTTCATTCCACTTAAAAATTGTACATTAAGTTCCACATTCTCTCTCTACATTACTCGTCCCACCGCTCTCCGGGCAAGACGCTCTAGAGGGTGCTACCCAACTACGAAAAGCGGTACTTCTACCGCTCTGTGCTCCTCTTCCCATTTCCACACCCCGGCGTTGATCTGCGGGGCAGTGAGGAAGCTACTAACATGAAAGCCACGCTCTCATGCTCTTCGGTAGCGTTCCTCGCCATCCTTCAGCCACTGCTCGGCGAGGCCGAGACTGGCCCTAAATTCAAATAATTGGGCCTCCAGGGCCCTCTTTTCCTCTTTATCGGCCAATCTCTTGGCCTTTTCTCGTTCCCTGTCCCTTTCTCTCTCGGCGCGTTCTCTTTCTCTATCTTCCCTCTCCAGCTGAAGGGTGACCCTCAGCTCCACAGCGTCCCTAGAAAAGTTGTCACCTGGATGACACTGTAGTTCCTCTTCCAGCTCAGCTATTTTAGCTTCCTTCTGGGTGGCATGCGCAAGTGCCTCCTGTGTTTCTTTCTCCTGCCATACATCTCATCTCAGGCATATGCCAATGCTTGAACGAGGAATATTACATGGTGAGACCCTCACCGGTGCAGAAAGCATCCCTTCTGCCTCCACAGCCCGTTGTGTGGCATGAGCAAGCTGCTCGTGGAGTAGATCTAACTCTGAAGTAGGAATCCATAGACTGGAAGAAACGCCGTCTGCCCCCATTGCCGATGAAACTGCATCGAGCTGGGCACACTGCGACAGATAAGAGGTGACATTTAAGTGGTTAGGGCCATGAATTTCAAATCATACCAGGAGCGTGTACATATACACTTACTGATGAACCCAGAGCCGCTCGGGTGTCATTCAACTCTTGCTCCGTATCCGCCAAACGAGCTCGTAAGTTCGTTATTATGGTGTCACGGGCATCCTACACCCATGCCTTATGAGTTCACAAAAAATGAAAAAAAAATAGAAAAATGTAAAAGATAAAAAATGGTTTCTTTTTACTTTACCTCCATAAGCCCTCCAAGCTGGAGCCTCTCCGCATACATTGCCCTGTAGAGCCATAGGTAATCTTCACTGTCTTGCGCTTGTGATTCCACGAGCGTGCCACCCCGTTGCCAGTCTTCATATTGTTCGGGGAAGCGCACCCTCCAATCAACACAGGTTGTCGGCCCACGCATCTTCTTCCCGACGCTGGGTGATGTGGTCATATCCACCCATTCCTGGGCAAGCCCTAGGGTCCTCATGGCTAATCGTAGCCTTAGTGGCTCAATTTCGTTCAAACAATGGAGCCAGAGGTCCCGTCCGAATCGGGCACGGCTTCCAATTACCCATGGCTGGTCGACATCGACCATGTTTAAGTAAGGCCTCCAGTTCACATTTGTTGGGTTGTATATATCTTCTTGGTTAGCCAAAACACAAAAAAATGATGAAAAATGAATAACAAAAAAAGAGGAAAAAGTATCCTACCATTGCTGTAGGGAACTCTTGCAACTCCCGTCTCAACACCATCAGTTGGTAGGATAGAGGTGATGTGCTCATGATGGGTTACCACCGTCTAGCCAGTGGGATCGTCATTGGCTGCCAGTGTCGAGCTCTCCCCATTGGAAGGTAATAGTAGCTCCATAGTTGCACCATCGTGTGCCATTCGCATCAAAAAATACAAAAAAAGGCATAAAACAAAAATAACAACAAAAAAAATCCTTTACTTGGATGAAGGGCGTAAACCCATTTATTGTCACCTCTCGGCCTGTCTTTTGCGACAGACATGTGAATAGATGCGCCAGCACGGCAGCTCTCCAGGCATATTATCCTACTCTTTCCAAGTCTACTAGCAACTCTAGGAAGCGACAATGTATGTTGTCTCCCTTGGAGCCCAGTAGCAACTTGCCCAACAGAAAGATGAGGAACCTCCTCAGATCCATGTTGCTCCTTTCCCAGTTGCTGGCGTCCACACAGTATACAGCACGGGCTCCTCTTTCGGCTCTTTCCATGAATTCCTCCAGGGACTCGTCATCCCATGGATGAATGTCAGTAAGCCCTAGCGCCTCCATGATCGATGCCTTCGCTACTGACCTGTTCTTCCGACCGTCGAGGTCCAGCCCTAATAGCTTTTGGGCACCTTCTCGGTAGTCCGCATAGGTGACGCCTGTCACTGCCTCTCCATCCACTTTGAGGCCCGTGATTCGGACCACATCTTCTAGGCTGGGCACCATGTGCCCTCAAGGCATCAGAAATGCCCGACTCACTGGGTCCCATCTTTCATGCAGTGCTTGGATTAGGGCAAGGTCGAGCTTTATCGGCTCGATTCGGAGGAAGGCCCCGAACCCCATCACATCTAGCCTGGCCTTCTAGAAGTCCGGGAGACCTCGATATGCCGCCACTACCAGCTCCCACGAGATGTGCGATCGCATCATGCTCTGCACATACACAAGAGGCGAGAAAGGGGAGCTTTAGAAAGGAAAAGAAAGGATGAAGAAAGGAACTAAGGGATCCACTTACAAGCTGTGATCGTGTCCTCTCACTCAGTTGTCCTTCGACTTCTGAGAGTCTTCTGGAGCTGCTACCAGATCTGCTCCTCTTCGAAGAGTGGGAAGACTCACCCTCTGCTCTGAAGCAAGATTCACCCTCCATTCTGAAAGTTGAGTGTGGACGCCAAAAAATGTCGATGAGGATCATACGGCATGCACGTCTCGACACTCGAGAGCAAGCCGAAGATGGAAATGCCGAAAAAATCTCATGCCTCGCCCGATCAGGATGAGAATCCGCTCGTTGGTCCGCTACCCGTTAAGGAAGCCCCCAAGGCGGAAGATATAACCACAACCCCACAGCCGTCCGTGCTGAGAGCGGAATCAAAGAAGAGTCGGGAACTCTGGTACAGCCTCAGTATGCACCGAAAGTTACGCAAAGTCTGGGATCAAGCCCCAAAGGCTGCAAATGGAATATTATAGAGGCCATGCATTGCAACTAGAACACTCCAGGAGCGCCAACACTCGAATAAATGGCTGCGACTTCGAAAAGAATCCATTTGAGACTTAAACGGCGTGAAAGGGCCTTAAACCGGCGCGGCCTTCATCTTGGGTTAAACCGGCGCGCCCCCTTCATCTTGGGCTAAACCGGCGCGCCCCTTTTCCCCTTCATATGGGTTAAACCGGCGCGCACCCTTTCCCTTGCATCTCACGTTAATCCGGCGAGCAAACAAGCCGTCTCATCTACATTCCGATGCTCTATTTTGCATCATTATGGCGTGCAAAGGACATTCAATGCCCATGACTCTGCTTCTACCTCCGTTCGACAGCACATAAGCAGCAGCAGCAAGGCAAGCTCCGACAGATCTCTGAGCGTCCCATCCTCGGACGAGCAACAGTGTACGGGACGAATCAACGGCGTCTAGCATAGCAAGTCAACTCCCGACTTCATTGCAGACGAGGTGGAAGTGGCAGGGACGCTCCCAGGCTGGCCGTTCTATAAAAGGGACAGTATTGTGAAGCCGAAGGTAGAGGGGGACGGAAGAGAGAGCTCGAAGAAGAAAGTGCTGAGAGAAGAGAGGCTGAAGGGAAGGCTGGCTGGTTCGGCTAGGGTCTCCGGCGTCTGAAGAGAAGAAGAAGCTCCATCCATTCCCACCTGCAAGGTGAAGAAAAATGAGAGAGGGTGAGAAAGAGAGAGGGGAGAGAGGGGGAAGAGCTTGTGCTCTGTTCCTCCTTCTCCCCCACCGATGTATCTTCTTCCCCCACCTCAACACTTAGCTTTTCTTTTATCTTCTCCGTTGTATTCTCCCCCGTGCTTTGGGGGTAGATCTTCTTTCCCCTTGAGGATGAATAAAAGAGTGACTCTTGTGGGCGTAAATGGCATTCTATTGCTCTCACCTCTTCCCCTTTTCTTCCGTTTTCTCCCTCCCGGTTTTCAACATCACCTGGGGTCCTCAGAAGCTTGCCCTTCTATGGCATGAACTCTGAGGGAACCAGTTCGAAGGGTGAACATTCATGGCCACCTATGGCCTACATCTGTCCCGTTCCACGAAGTCATCACCCGTGAGTTGTGAGAGCTCTTGAAGGCTAGTCCTCGAGCTTTCCAACACTCACATTTGGGTTATTGGACCGCCATGAGGTCTAGATTTGAGGTGCACCCCGGAGTTATCTGTTTGGTGTTCCTTATTTTTATCTGGCAACTCCCAGTCCAGGGGAGGTGCTGCCCAAATCTCGCCAGGATGAGAACACTTAAGAACAGACGAACAGAATGAACTCTGTGGGTAAAAGAACAGACGAACAACTAAGCCCCTGAATCAAGTTGAATTCACGAGTCCCTGCATAACAAACTCTGCCGGTAAAGCATTCGATCATACGTACTCATTCACCTCAACAAATGTTAAGAAGCATTCCATTGATTTAAAGTGCCAATTGAACAAACAATCTGCCCATTTGATTAATCTGCAAGTTGAAGAAACAAGAACATAAGCAATAAGAATCAAACAGATTGAAATAAAACCCCGTAGAAGCCTAACCCGGCGCGCCCTAATCCGGCGTGGGCTAACCCGGCGCGCCCTAATCCGGCGTGGGCTAACCCGGCGCGCTACCCCCCCCCCCCCGCCGGATTAGTGCCACACTCAAAACCACTTTCAAATTCTTTGCCTTGATCCGGCGCGCACTCCTTCTTTTGGACCTACTAGACCGGCGCGCCCCGTTTCAAGCCCTATTCCGGCGCGCCCTCATGGTATCCCCATTACCCGGCGCGCTCCCCTTTCTCCCCTTACATGATCCCTATTCCGGCGCGCCTCCCTTCTTGGCCTTATCCGGCGCGCCCCTCTTCTCCTTTGGCATCTCCTTAATCCGGAGTGCTTCATAAGAAATCCATTAACCAAATAAAAGAGATAATAAAAAAAACTTAAGGCCAATAAAAAAGAAAAGGAAGCATACAAACCCTTTCTATAACCAAATTTTGTTCCGGGGGCGCTGCCCCGGGAAACCCCCGCAAGGGGCGCTGCCCCCTTGACCCCCGCGACCTGACTGCGCAGGTCGATCCGCGTGTGAGGGCGCACGTTAGTGAGCTCGGGCTACGCACTTAATAACTCACTCCCTCGGACTGGGTGCAAAGAGAAAATCAACGACGCCTTATGGTATCGGACGTGGTTTACAGAATTTCTGACATGGCCATAGTCTGAAATCATCTCCGGCCAACAGTCTATCAACTTGACCCGCCCCTACCGGGATCCAATCCCGCATTCTCATTAAACTTGCCTTGTTCGTGGCAGACATCTGCGCGGTTTTGTTACCGTCTCTTACGCTACAAACACGGACCTTCGTCCGAACATGAAGTGGCCCATGAGTGGCCGACATAGTCTGAACATTCACATCCCGATATGGGTTTCTAGCATATTTCGTCTTTCACTATCCTCCTGCATCATTAGTATTCTCTCTAGGCCGTGAGGCCCCTTTTCCTGGCAATCAATCAAGGGTTTTCCCCTCTCCGAGGGGATGTAATCAACGTCGTAGCCTTCACGGTACGGCGGGTTCTCAGTCCCGACACGAACCACACAATCGTCTGATTAGTCAGATCGAGCGCACCATGGGCTTCCATGAAGCCCGAATAAATCGTCACTTTGTGACTGGCACGCCCTCGCACTAAATAAATGAATTAATCCCAACCAACAAACGAACAGATTCCCCTTCGAATTTTAGTGCGTCCACAAGTCTGGCACGCCCGGTGGGACTGGAACCACCCTTCATCTCTTCGCCGGGATTCGGGGCCTCATGGCCTCCTAATAAACAATATTTGTCTGCTTTGATGAATTGCAGGTGTTGTCTTCGCCAGCCCTGTGGGGGGAAAAGCCGGACCAGGCGTAATTATCTTTAGGGCCTCCAGGACGCTACTCCGAGGCATATGCAGCTTTCAGGAATCATGAAGGCCGCTAAAAAAAAGAGAGAAGAGGAAAAGAAGAGAGGGAGGGGAAATCAAATCCCCCTTTCCAAAAAAAAGAAGAAAAGAAGAATATAAGAATAGAAGGGAAAAAAATGAAATGATAAGAAGAAAGAAGAAAGGAACGAAAAGGGAAGAGAAAGAATCGACGAGAGAAGATTGTGCGGTCATATCCGTCGGGACCCGTGCTGAACGAAGATTACCACTGTGGGATTGATGCGGTGGAGCGAACCACTCATCCCCTCCCTAAGGGGGTGAGCGCTCTCCTGCACACCCACCTTGGTCTATTACATAAAAAATAGAAGAAGAAGAGAAGAAAAGAAAGGACAAAATTTTGGCAAGCGTGGCCGACCAAGAGAACGAGAAGAAGGCCGACATCCCGCCCGACTCTAGGAGGGTCGAAGTCTGCGGTACAATGCCCTGGCCTGTTCCACCCTCCTGCTGCCCCTATCCGGTATAAAACGGCCCCTCCAGTGGCTGCTAGAAGATCCAATAAGCCGCAACTGTGGCTTAATGAATTCTTGCCCCCTGTGGGGAATGCTTTAACCCGCCATGGGGTATAAGAAGCAAAGACTCTACCCCGCTCTAGGGGCACAAGAAGCAAAGACTATACCTCGCCATGGCGACATAAGAAGCAAGAAATACACCCCGGCATGGGGGCATACAAAGAAAGAGATAAACTCCGCCTGGGGTGCACAAGAAGCAGAATACACCCCGGCTTGGGGGCACATGAAGAGAATCCACCCCGACTCAGGGGCGCGTAAAGCAAAAGTCATACCCCGACTTAAGGGCATAAGAAGCAAAGGAATACACCCCGACCTGGGGGCACATGAAGAGAATCCACCCCGACTCGGGGGCACATAAAGCAAAGGTTACACCCCGACTTAGGGGAATACAAAGAGAAATATACCCCACTCTGGGGTCGAAGAAGCAGAAGAATCTACCCCGGCCTGGGGGCACGATAAGCAACACAGTTATACCCTGATCTAGGGGCACGTGAAGAAAAGACCCACCCTGCCTTGGGTGCACAAGAAGCAAAACACACACCTTGCGGGAGCACGTGAAATAAAGCTACCCTCCCCCCTTCAGGGGCATAGAAGCCATAAAAGATACACCCCGCTCAGGGGCACATGAAGAGAATCCACCCCGACTAGGGGCACATAAGGAAAAAGTTACACCCCGGCTTCGGGGGGCACATGAAAAGAATCCACCCCGACCTGGGGGCATAAGAAGAAACAGAGGTGCACCCCTGCTCAGGGGTATTCGAGGAAGAAATATACCCCGATATGGGGGCACATGAAGCATGCATCCACCCTGCCATGGGGGCATAAGAAGCAAAGACCATACCCCGCCATGGGGAACACGAAACAAGAAATCACCCGACCTAGGGGGCACACGAAGGAAGGAACACATGCCTTGCCATTGGGTGCACAAAAAGAGAAACACACCCCGGCCTGGGGGCATAAAAAGGAAACAACAACACACTCCGCCCGGGGTGCACAAGAAGCAAATACACCCCGCCATGGGGGGCCAAAAGTAAAGAAGCAGAATCCACCCCGGCCTGGGGGCATAAGAAGTATGAAGTTACACCCCGACTCAGGGGTACGTAAAAAAGAAACCCATCCTACCTTGGGTGCACAAGAAATGAAGAACACACCCCGGGTCTAGGGGCACGTGAAGAGAAATATACCCCGCCTAGGGGCATAGAAGCCAAAAAGAATACACCCCCACCTGGGGGCACAAAAGCAAAGAGGCCTACCCCCCGGCCTAGGGGGCAAATGAAGAAAAGCTACACTCCAACCTGGGGGCACGTTAAAAGAACACACCCCAGTCTGGGGGCATCAATGAGAAAGGAATAGCAGAACAAAATGAAGAGTCATGAGGCAAACATGGTCTTTGCACCTGCCTCTCTACAAAAGAAGAAGAGAAGAAGGGAAAAAAGAGACGTAAGGCAAACATGGTCTTTGTACCCGCCTCTCCGTAAAAGAAGAAGAGAAAGAATAGTCATGAGGCAGACGTGGTCATTGAACCCGCTTCTTTACACAAAAGAAGAAGAGAAGAAAAGAAAGAAAAGACACACGAGGTGAACATGATCTTTGCACCCGCCTCTCCTCACAAAAAAAGAAGAAAAGAAGAGAAAGAAGAGTCATAAGACAGATTTTTACCTCCAACCTTCGGTCATCCAACAAATAGAAACCGACAAAACCTTTCGCTGACGGGGCGTTAAACCGACTAAACCTTTCGTCGACGGGGCGTTAAACCGACTAAACCTTCCACCGACGGGGCGTTAAACCGATTAAACCTTTCACCGACGGGGCGTTAAATCGACTAAACCTTCCGCCGACGGGGCGTTAAACCGACTAAACCTTTCGCCGACGGGGCGTTAAACCGACAAAACCCTTTCACCGACGGGGTGTTAAACCGACTAAACCTTCCGCCGACGGGGCGTTACACCGACTAAACCCTTTTGCCGACGGGGCGTTAAACTGACTAAACCTTTCGCCGACGGGGTGTTACACCGACTAAACCCTTTTGCCGACGGGGCGTTAAACCGACTAAACCTTTCGCCGACGGGGCATTAAACCGACTAAACCTTTCACCGATGGGGCGTTAAACCAACCAGATACTCATCCATCGACCTCCCAGCCGACAGCTTTCTATTCATCGGCCCCTAAGCCGACAGCTATCCAATCATCGGCCCTTGAGTCGACAGCATCCCATCATCGGCTTCTAGGCCAATAGCTTTCTATTCATCGGCTCCTGAGCCGACAGCTATCCAATCATCGGCCCTTGAGTCGACAGCATCCCAACATCGGCTTCTAGGCCAACAGCTTTCTATTCATCGGCTCCTGAGCCGACAGCTATCCAATCATCGGCCCCTGAGCCGACAGCTATTCAACCATCAGCCCCTGAGCCGTCAGCTATTCAACCATCGGCCCCTGAGCCGACAGCTATTCACTTATCGGCTTTTAAGCCGACAGCTTCTCAATCATCGGCCCTTGAGCCGATAGCTATTCAATCATCGGCCCTTGAGCCGACAGCTATTCAACCATCGACCCCTGAGCCGATAGCTTCCCAATTATCAGCTTCCAGGTCAACAGTAATCCATCCATTGGCACTTAAGCCAACAACATCTCATCATTGGCATCCGAGCCAATAGCAATTCGAACATACTCAACCACTGGCATTCGTGCCAGCATGTGCTTACAGATATTCAAACCAAAAAAAAAGAAACAAAAAAAAGAGAAAGATTACAAAACCAAAAGAAGAAAAGGTGAAAAAAATAAAAAATAATAATCAGAGAAAGAACACTCAAGGGCCGACGGGGTGTTAAACCGACTAAACCTTTCGCCGACGGGGCGTTAAACCGACTAAACCTTCCGCCGACGGGGCGTTAAACCGACTAAACCTTTCGCCGACGGGGCGTTAAACCGACAAAACCCTTTTGCCGACGGGGCGTTAAACCGACTAAACCTTCCGCCGACGGGGCGTTACACCGACTAAACCCTTTTGCTGACGGGACATTAAACCGACTAAACCTTTCACCGACGGGGCATTAAACCGACTAAACCTTTCACCGATGGGGCGTTAAACCAACCAGATACTCATCCATCGGCCTCCCAGCCGACAGCTTTCTATTCATCGGCCCCTAAGACGACAGCTATCCAATCATCGGCCCTTGAGTCGACAGCATCCCATCATCGGCTTCTAGGCCGATAGCTTTCTATTCATCGGCTCCTGAGCCGACAGCTATCCAATCATCGGCCCTTGAGTCGACAGCATCCCAACATCGGCTTCTAGGCCGACAGCTTTCTATTCATCGGCTCCTGAGCCGACAGCTATCCAATCATCGGCCCCTGAGCCGACAGCTATTCAACCATCAGCCCTTGAGCCGTCAGCTATTCAACCATCGGCTCCTGAGCCGACAGCTATTCACTTATCGGCTTTTAAGCCGACAGCTTCTCAATCATCGGCCCTTGAGCCGACAGCTATTCAATCATCGGCCCTTGAGCCGACAGCTATTCAACCATCGGCCCCTGAGCCGATAGCTTCCCAATTATCAGCTTCCAGGTCGACAGCAATCCATCCATTGGCACTTAAGCCAACAGCATCTCATCATTGGCATCCGAGCCAATAGCAATTCGAACATACTCAACCACTGGCATTCGTGCCAGCATGTGCTTACAGATATTCAAACCAAAAAAAAAAAGAAACAAAAAAAGAGAAAGATTACAAAACCAAAAGAAGAAAAAGTGAAAAAAAATAAAAAATAATAATAATAATAAACAAACAACAAAGGAAAGAAGAAAACAAAAAAAATAACAACAAAAATGACAAACGAAACAAAAAACACACAACAATAAACGCTGCATGAGTTAAACTTTGAATGTGTGCTCACCTTGCTTGCACGATTGTTTATATTATATTTAATCCATCTCCTTTGAACCTCCTAGGACCGCATCTCCTTGAATAAATAATGCCGCCCCGATCATAGACTTGCGTGCGCCATGGCATATGCTAAAGAAGAAAAGCCCATCGTGGCGAGTGCATACGTCGAGAGGAAGAGTCATAGCTATGTTGTTAGCGTAACTCACAAAATATACTCGAAATGATGTTCTCACACTTTACGCACAATGCGATCAGTGGTTTCTAACTGTAGGGATCGCGGAATTTCTTCCCAACACTCTGTGGATGCTTGAATTTCCTATGCTCGCATGAACGGTAATCGTGAGGAAAAAACTGCCTGCCTCCTTTAAAAAAAATGTGAAAAAAAAATGATGAAGAAATGAAATATGGATCCAAGTTGCCGGGAATCCCCACTGAAACAAATGAGGAGACTCGCGCGAAAATGGTGAAGCGAATTACGGCCAAGGATGAAGCCTAGTAGCCGGGAATCCCCACTGAAACAAATGAGGAAACTCGCGCCGAACGGTGAAGTCTGGAAGTCCAAAATAAATAAGGGGGCTGTGTGAAACTACCGAAAGTCGAAAGCCTGAAATGTACACGTAGGCGGTAGAGCAATCCTTTAGTGTTGCTTAGAACGTCTGCACATCCCTATGTTTCGGGGCCACGGCTCACGTGCCTGCACTCTCACGCCATGGAACATTTGTTTTGGGTGGAAATCGTGATTTAAACTATACGCAGAGGCGATGCGATGCCTTTTTGGCGAATGCACAACTCTTTTAGTTATGACTCGTGAGCCGCACGCAGTCTGTGAATTCGGGGCTTCATCCCTACCCCACCCTCGATATAGGGGGCATACTATGTATCTATTGGATGCTTGATGTTAGCGAATGCTTGCATGCTTAAAAAACACAAAGAAACAGATAAATGAACAAAAACACAAACAAAACAAACAAAACAAACAAACAAATAACAAAAGAAAAGAAGAACAAACAAACAACAAACAGAAAAGAAACAAACAAACAAAGGAACGAACAAACAAACAAAAAATAAATAAATAAAAGAATAAACAACAACCAAATAAACCAATAAACAATAAACACAAACAAAAAGAGAACAAACAAACAAACAAAAAATAAGCAAACAAAAGAAGAAACAAATAATAGAAATAAATAAATAAAGGAACAGACAAACAAACAAATAAACAAACAAACAAACAACACAAACGAATAAAAACAACCAACAAACAAACAAACAAAAAACAAACAAACAAAAAGCACAAACAAAGGAAACTAACAAAAAGAAACAAAAAAAAAGAACAAACACACAACAAACAAGAAACTAACAAACCAAAAATAATCTCAATATCGACTTGTATGACCGACAACTATCTGATCATCGGCTTCCGTGCCGACAGCTACCTCAATATCGGCTTCTATGTCGACATCTATCTAATTATCGGCTTCTGTGTCGACAGCTATCTAATTTTATCGGCTTCCACGCCGACAGCTATCTCAATATTGGCTTTTATGCCGACAGCTATCTCAATATCGGCTTGTATGACCGACAGCTATCTAATTATTGGCTTTTATGTCGACAGCTATCTAATTATCGGCTTCCATGCCGACAGCTATTTCGTCATCGGCTTCTGCGTCGATAGCTATCTCATTATCGGCTTCCATGCTGACAGCTATCTCGTCATTGGCTTCCATGCCGACAGCTATCTAATTATTGGCTTTTATGCCGACAGCTATCTAATTATCGGCTTCCATGCCGACAGCTATTTCGTCATCGGCTTCCGCGCCGATAGCTGCCTCATTATCGGCTTCCATGTCGACAGCTATTTGATTATCGGCGTTTAGATGACAGCTATGTCATTATCGGCGTCTAGCCGACAGCTCTCTCACTATCGGCGTCCATGCCGACAGCTTTCAAATTTATCGGCGCCCATGCCGACAACTTCCTAATTACCGGCACCCAGGCCGATGGCTTTCGACTATTGGCATCCGAGCCAACAGCTCTTCACTATCGGCTTCCACGCCGGCAGCTACCCAAAGTTGTTCAAAAAGAAAAAGAAAACAAGAAGAGAAGAAGAAAAGAAGGGAAAGAAAAGAAGAAGAAAAAAAAGGGAAAAAAAGAGAAAGAAGAGAAGAAGAAAAGAAAAAAAGAGAGAGAAGAAAAGAAAAAAAAGGAAGAGAAGCAAAAAATCATCATCGAAGCCTCCGGGGGATGTCGACTCGTCAAGTCCCGCCGGAGATCAAAATATTTTAAGTCCCACCGACGCATAAGACAAGTGGCCCGGACCTTTCGTCTGGTGCCATGAACAAAAAGACCCTTGCTTTGGCACTTGTCCCGTGTCAATGAACAAACCATGTCGGTCCCTGACTCCTCGTCGGCATCGATGAACAAACCAGTGGCCCAGACCTTTCGTCTGGTTCCATGAACGAAAAGACCATTGCTTTGGCACCAACCCCGTGTCAATGAATGAACCATGTCGGTCTCCGACTCCCTGTCGACATCGATGAACGAACCAGTGGCCTGGACCTTCCGTCTCGTTCCATGAATAAAAAATACCCTTGCTTTGGCACTAACCCCGTGTCAATGAACAAACCACCCCAATATTGCAATCTCCAGTCTCACAGACGAATAAACCCTTGGCTTGGACCTTCCGTCCAAGTCGATGAACAAAAAGAACGCCTTTGCTTGGCTCGGATCTTTCATCCGAATCGATGAACAAAAAGAACCTCCTTGCTTGGCTCGGACCTTTCGTCCAAGTCGATGAACAAAAAAAAGAACCTTCTTGCTTGGCTTGGACCTTCTGTCCAAGTCGATGAACAAAAAGAACCTCCTTGCTTGGCTCCGACCTTTCGTCCAAGTCGATGAACAAAAAAAAAAGAACCTCCTTGCTTGGCTCGGACCTTCCGTCCAAGTCGATGAACAAAAAGAACCTCCTTGCTTGGCTTGGACCTTCCGTCCAAGTCAATGAACAAAAAAAAAGAGAAAAGAAGAACCTTCTTGCTTGGCTCGGACCTTCCGTCCAAGTCGATGAATAAAAAAGGACCTGCCTTTGCTTGGCTCGGACCTTCCGTCCAAGTCCATGAACATAAAGAAACCCCTCCTTGCCTGGCTCGGACCATCCATCCCAGTCCATAAACAAAAGTGCATCCCATTACTCGGCTCGGACCCTCCGTCCGAGTCGGTGAATGAACAACTTTCCTAAGCCCAACACGAGTCATCAACTCCCCCTTGGGATTGGCCTCATCTAAGTCGTTTTAGGCCTCTTGCCTGAGACGACACGTAGACCCTTCGTTCCCGCTTCGGTATTCACCCCATGCCGATGACTAAACCCCAACTCTGACATCTCAGTCCACGTGCATATGCGGTGAAGCGGTTCCCTCATCCCTTCATTGAAGGAGTGAGCGCTTTCCTGTGAATTTGCACCGGACCAGCATCCTACTGGCTCGGAAGAACATACGTCCTGTCGAAGAACTCTACACTCGCGGGCCCCGCGCACTCATCCCTCGCTTGCGCCGCCCACGAGTGGGGGGCATTTGTGGACGCCAAAAAATGTCGATGAGGATCATACGGCATGCACGTCTCGACACTTGAGAACAAGCCGAAGATAGAAATGCCGAACAAATCTCATGCCTCGCCCGATCAGGATGAGAACCCGCTCGGTGGTCCGCTACCCGTTAAGGAAGCCCCCAAGGCGGAAGATACAACCACAACCCCACAGCCGTCCGTGCCGAGAGCTGAATCAAAGAAGAGTCGGGAACTCCGGTACAGCCTCAGTATGCACCGAAAGTTACGCAAAGTCTGGGATCAAGCCCCAAAGGCTGCAAATGGAATATTATAGAGGCCATGCATTACAACTAGAACACTCCAGGAGCGCCAACACTCGAATAAATGGCTGCGACTTCGAAAAGAATCCATTTGAGGCTTAAACGGCGTGAAAGGGCCTTAAACCGGCGCGGCCTTCATCTTGGGTTAAACCGGTGCGCCCCCTTCATCTTGGGCTAAACCGGCGCGCCCCTTTTCCCCTTCGGATGGGTTAAACCGGCGCGCACCCTTTCCCTTGCATCTCACGTTAATCCGGCACGCAAACAAGCCGTCCCATCTACATTCCGATGCTCTATTTTGCATCATTATGGCGTGCAGAGGACATTCAATGCCCCTGACTCTGCTTCTACCTCCGTTCGACAGCACATAAGCAGCAGCAACAAGGTAAGCTCCGACAGATCTCTGAGCGTCCCATCCTCGGACGAGCAACAGTGTACGGGACGAATCAACGGCGTCCAGCATAGCAAGTCAACTCCCGACTTCGTTGCGGACGAGGTGGACGTGGCAGGGACGCTCCCAGGCTGGCCGTTCTATAAAAGGGGCAGTATTGTGAAGCCGAAGGCAGAGGGGGCCGGAAGAGAGAGCTCGAAGAAGAAAGTGCTGAGAGAAGAGAGGCTGAAGGGAAGGCTGGCTGGTTCGGCTAGGGTCTCCGGCGTCCGAAGAGAAGAAGAAGCTCCATCCATTCCCACCTGCAAGGTGAAGAAAAATGAGAGAGGGTGAGAAAGAGAGAGGGGAGAGAGGGGGAAGAGCTTGTGCTCTGTTCCTCCTTCTCCCCCACCGATGTATCTTCTTTCCCCCACCTCAACACTTAGCTTTTCTTTTATCTTCTCCGTTGTATTCTCCCCCGTGCTTTGTGGGTAGATCTCCTTTCCCCTTGAGGATGAATAAAAGAGTGACTCTTGTGGGCGTAAATGGCATTCTATTGCTCTCACCTCTTCCCCTTTTCTTCCGTTTTCTCCCTCCCGATTTTCAACATCACCTGGGGTCCTCAGAAGCTTGCCCTTCTATGGCATGAACTCTGAGGGAACCAATTCGAAGGGTGAACATTCATGGCCACCTATGGCCTACATCTGTCCCGTTCCACGAAGTCATCACCCGTGAGTTGTGAGAGCTCTTGATGGCTAGTCCTCGAGCTTTCCAACACTCACATTTGGGTTATTGGACCGCCATGAGGTCTAGATTTGAGGTGCACCCCGGAGTTATCCGTTTAGTGTTCCTTATTTTTCTCTGGCAACTCCCAGTCCAGGGGAGGTGCTGCCCAAATCTCGCCAGGATGAGAACACTTAAGAACAGACGAACAGAATGAACTCTGTGGGTAAAAGAACATACGAACAACTAAGCCCCTGAATCAAGTTGAATTCACGAGTCCCTGCATAACAAACTCTGCCAGTAAAGCATTCGATCATACGTACTCATTCACCTCAACAAATGTTAAGAAGCATTCCATTGATTTAAAGTGCCAATTGAACAAACAATCTGCCCATTTGATTAATCTGCAAGTTGAAGAAACAAGAACATAAGCAATAAGAATCAAACAGATTGAAATAAAACCCCGCAGAAGCTTAACCCGCGCGCCCTAATCCGGCGTGGGCTAACCCAGCGCGCTACCCCCCCCCCCCCCCCGCGCCGGATTAGTGCCACACTCAAAACCACTTTCAAATTCTTTGCCTTGATCCGGCGCGCACTCCTTCTTTTGGACCTACTAGACCGGCGCGCCCCGTTTCGAGCCCTATTCCGGCGCGCCCTCATGGTATCCCCATTACTCGGCGCGCTCCCCTTTCTCCCCTTACATGATCCCTATTCCGGCGCGCCCCTCTTCTCCTTTGGCATCTCCTTAATCCGGAGTGCTTCATAAGAAATCCATTAACCAAATAAAAGAGATAATAAAAAAAACTTAAGGCCAATAAAAAAGAAAAGGAAGCATACAAACCCTTTCTATAACCAAATTTTGTTCCGGGGGCGCTGCCCCGGGAAACCCCCGCAAGGGGCGCTGCCCCCTTGACCCCCGCGACCTGACCGCGCAGGTCGATCCGCGTGTGAGGGCGCACGTTAGTGAGCTCGGGCTACGCACTTAATAACTCACTCCCTCGGACTGGGTGCAAAGAGAAAATCAACGACGCCTTATGGTATCGGACGTGGTTTACGGAATTTTCGACATGGCCATAGTCTGAAATCATCTCCGGCCAACAGTCTATCAACTTGACCCGCCCCTACCGGGATCCAATCCTGCATTCTCATTAAACTTGCCTTGTTCGTGGCAGACATTTGCGCGGTTTTGTTACCGTCTCTTACGCTACAAACACGGACCTTCGTCCGAACATGAAGTGGCCCATGAGTGGCCGACATAGTCTGAACATTCACGTCTCGATACGGGTTTCTAGCATAGTTCGTCTTTCACTATCCTCCTGCATCATTAGTATTCTCTCTAGGCCGTGAGGCCCCTTTTCCTGGCAATCAATCAAGGGTTTTCCCCTCTCCGAGGGGATGTAATCAACGTCGTAGCCTTCACGGTACGGCGGGTTCTCAGTCCCGACATGAACCACACAATCGTCTGATTAGTCAGATCGAGCGCACCATGGGCTTCCACGAAGCCCGAATAAATCGTCACTTTGTGACTGGCACGCCCTCGCACTAAATAAACGAATTAACCCCGACCAACAAACGAACAGATTCCCCTTCGAATTTTAGTGCGTCCACATTGAGCAACACTCACTACCTCCCTTTACAAATCTTCACTCTTCGGGTCAACTCTTACGACTCTGGTGCTTCCAAGTCGAGTGAAAAGGGAGGTATTTATAGGATCGGAAAGGAGGTGATCTGGATCTATCACCATCACCCCTATCAACAGCCCTTACGACAAGTCACCCTCCCTTTACTTTTACGACCACTCTACCATGTAGAGTGATCGATTCGGAAGCGTGATTTGTTGACTTGTCGTCCCTAGACGCGGTCCAAAGATTCCCCGTGTTCATTGTCCCGTTGCGACTACTTTTAGCGCAAAGAAGAAAGTGGGGGACATTTATGCGAGAAACTAGGACCAAGGGTCGACGTTGTTAAAATTGGTGGTAGATTCCTTTGAAAGTCATGGCCACGGTACACTCGCGTGCCACTTCGCCATGTGGAGTAAATGGAGCAGAGACGTGATTTGTTGACCTGCCACCCTTGCATGGTCTAAAAGATTCCCCGTGTCCCTTGTCCTATTGCGACTGCTTTTGCCGTAAAGAAAGAAATGAAGGACATTCACGTGGGAAAAGAGCACAAAGAGCCGATATTGTTGAAGTCGATGGCAGATTCCCTTAGAAAATAATGACTATTGTGAGTCACCGCCCCGATTTTTAAGGAGACATCTTGTCGAGCATGTCTCGCGGGAACCCATGTGGTAGAGAAGAGCCGTAGGGCAGAAGGAACGCATCAAGGGCGAACCAGCCGTGTTCAAACTACGTCATTCCACTCACATATCTATATAAGGGTTTGTGCCCATCATGAGAAGAGAGTGGGTGTGCAAGTCACTCACTAACCCTTGTTACTCTCTCGGTCACCACTCTTCTCTCTTCTCTTCGAAGACGGAAGTCCCCCGAAGAAGTCTCTCAGAGCTTAGTGACGCAGCAATCACCTTGCCGCACCATGCGTTCACATCTGTTCTGGCAGTGCTCTTTGCCGTCTTCCTGTCTCTCTCGCGACCCCGATGGCCGCAAAACTCTTGAAGTCAAGGCCGCTGGTTGAGCTGCCCTCTGCTCTGCCGATGGAGACTGTACAAACTCTAAGAGCTCCTCTGCCGCGAGGTCCAACTCCCCTCCAATCTGTAGAGCAAGTGACGTGTCTGGACGCTCTTTCTCTCAGAGCTCCATCCTCAGGGCCTCATGTGTTGTTATGTCTTCACTGTCTCTTGCTTTACCTCTCTCTTCGCCATTCGGAGAGAAACCCTCAGCTCCAGGATGTCTCGGGGCAGCTCCTAGACGACGTGTCATCGTCACACCTTCTCCAGCTTTGTTATCTGGGCATCGCGCTCTGATCGAGCGACACATTCCTTCTTTGCTCAGGCCACAGGAGCTAGCAAGCCCTGGCTTTCTATTGCCTTTCAGATTCAATCATCCCACAAGGTCAGGATAAGTGGGTGAACAGTGTAGTCAAAATCCAAACCAAATCATGCCCACCTGAACTGCGAGCTCATGCTCGCCCTCTTCGGCACAAGCCACTATGCCGGGAACTTGCTCTTGGAAGGACATAACCTCCAAAAGAGGAGCTTAGGAACCAAGAGGCTCTGTCGGCCATCCTTTGCCACATGCTGGGCACCCTGAAAACGAGAAGAACAAATGTCGAGAAATTCAAAACACAAAAAAAGAGAAAAAAGAATAAAATAAACAAAAAATGATGTGCCTTGCCAGACGAACTCTGCTGTCTATGTTTCCCCTGCTTGTGTGAATTGTTATGATTGATTGATATTTTGTACACATGGGTGTTTATTTTTTGAGATATTTATTTTTGTTTACTGTGTCCACTGATGAATGCAGGTTTCAAAAGAACCAAAAATTTTAAAGAAAAAAAGAGATGAAAATAAAAAGCATGAAAAAAGATGAAAGAAAAGAAAAACAAGAAAAAGATGAATCATCACCCTCCTACATGTATCATATCTGCATTGTGTCTGGTATTGTATCTACACAATTGGAGTCTGTCAAGCACCGTACGCCTTGAATGAATTTGGAGTTTGAGTTCAGACTCTGATAACTCCAAAAGAGTTCAGAGCGTACGGATAGGTTGTTAAGTCGTGTCGGAATGGGGACGACGGTTCCGTTTGGTGTGGCGATAAACGGGCCCCGGCTCATCGAATCGGTATCCTGACCCAGTCTCCACAGCTTAACCTTGGTCAGTTGATTTCACTGCAAAAATCATTCACTTAAGTCAATTGTGCAAGCCACTGTGTTTAAACACTCTGAAATGTAAGATATTTCATTCAGAGTCGAGTACCGAGTCTTCCCGAGGTTGTCTTGGACTGTTTCTCTGAAAGAGATCATTGTTTGGATTTGTCCCAAAATCATCTTTTTTTATTCCCCTTGGACCCGCCTTGGCTGCAGTACTTCCACAATGGCTGGTAACCGCTCCCCAATGGTGAAACCTGCAGGTTTACGACCCAGATACTTCCGCACCGTGAAGTTGGTCCTTTTTTAGTTGTTTGTGCCCCAGCGCACATTATCTCCTTTCTTGTTTGTTATCATCCAAACAATTGTGGATTTCGGAGGACCTTCTTCAAGGTTGTTTCGGTGAAACTCGAGAAAGATTCCCATCAGGAAGTGTTAGAGGGTGTGTCTCATCATACCTTGGCATCCGCTTTTCACTTCACTTCATTTTATTCCAACCCACTTCATTCCATTCCACTACATGTCTTTCCCCTACAAAGCGGACGCCAAGACAGGGCAACTGTAGACACGCCATTTTTAACATTTCTGTGATTAAATTTCATATTATGGTACGATGCCCTAAAGTGGCTTACGCATTTGACTTACGTGGGTGATTAGTCATTTTTTTAGCTTTTATATAAAAATATAATAAAAAAATTCAGAAAAGATTAGAAAAATACAAAAAAATCAAGAAAAGTTTATAAAGAAGAAAAATACAAAAAATCGAGAAAAATTTATAAAGAAGAAAATACAAAAAAATGAGAAAATGTTATTTAAAAAAATACAAAAATTAATAAAGGGTCATAAAATACAAAAAAAATTAAAAAAGTTTATAAAAAATACAAAAAAATTGTGAAAAAATTAAAAATAATAAAAATTAATATAAAACTCAATATATATATATATATATATGGTTGTAAATATATATATATATATATATATGTAATATATATATGGTTGTAAATATATATATGTGTAATATATAATATAAATATATATATATACATAGTTGCAAAAATATATACGTAGATATATAGATATATATAATTTTATTCTAATAAGCTTAAACAAAACAAACAAAACATTCTTAATTAACTTAAATAAAATAATAGTAATCACTTACTCCACCCCCTATATTCTCGGATCTGATTTCTCTCTTGTATACTCATCTCTACCCCACCTTATCTCCCTCTCTCTCAATGCTTATCACACTCTCTCCCGACATGAGGAATCCCCCCCTCTCATCTTTGGCAGAACACACACACCCTCACTCTCATGACACACACACTCCTCACTGCACACACCCTCACTCTCACGGCACACACACGACACACACAGACACTCCGCTCTCCATCTCATCTCCTTCTCCTCCCACTCCTTGCCTCCGACACACGGAAGTCCCCATCGAAACCCACATCCACTCACCCACTCCCTCTCCTCTACCATGGACACCTTACTCCACTCCTCTCTCTACCTGCCAACCCGCTCCACATCTCTCCTTTTTTCCTTCCCTCCCTAACATCACGCATGCGACTCCGCCACCGAGCCCCCTCGTCGTGATCTCCAGCCACCTCTATACAACCTCTACCCCGCCGCCACACCGCCGTGAAACCATCGCCATCGTCGACTTCGCCGTTGTTGCACCATGCTGCCGCCATGAAGCCACCGTCGTGAAGCCGCTGTTGCCGCTCGTCCATGCACGTTGCATCCTCCTCTGGCCGCCGCGAGCCTCCCTCGTTCACGCTCGCCATGCAGCCGTCGTGAAGCCGCCTTCCTCGGCACCTCCTTGCCGCTACCACCGACTAAAAGCCGAGGCTCTAGCCCTGTCAGCGCTCCCGCGTGTTCCTATACACGAGGAAAGCCGTTTCGTCCCACCGTTCGCCCCCGTGCTTGCATCGCCATCAGCGGCTTCGTTTGTTACTTTTATCATTTTATTGTATTTTTAGTCTATTCTCCAGTTATTAGTGTTCTTATCCCATGAATTGCTATCATATCATATCATCGTTCTGACTTAATTTCTGTGTTTGTTTCTTTTTGCAGGGGTAACCACTCAAAAGTCCTCTTCTTCGGCCAGCCGAACGAAGAGGAAGAAGGAGCCCATATCATCCCGCGTCAAAGGCAAAAGCGATCAACCAGTTTGGGGCCCTCGGTCCCTGGCGATCACACATCCAAACGCGTGCTTGTAGTAATTTTTACTTTATGTCTATAATACCCGCGGATAGCTAAATCCCGGGTCTGTTTGTACTATAATTGGCCGTGGTGAGTCATTTCACCGTGGCCATTTCCTTTCAGCACTTTTCTTTTACGCTTTGTTATATTACTGTTGAAACCCCGCAAGGACCAATGTCCTGCGGCGGTTTGTTTACTTTTTACATTCGTGCTATTATAATTATGTGAGGAGTGATATACCGTTCCGAAATCTGAGTCTACGTGTGTCTTTTCATTTACCAACGTCTACTACGTAGAGTCCTAGGCTCGCACCCGGTATATAGAAAACTACCCATGGAACGGTAGGCTACGCCTATTAGGAAGGAGTTTAGTTTGCGCGAGAGGATCTTCGGATCTCTATCTCCGCCCTGTATCGGAGTTCGGTAAGTTTAGGTTCTCTCCGTCCCCCTATAGAGTGCCCTTTGAGGTCGTACTCTCCACCTTTTCCCTTATCACTCCCCTTTTACGCGCGTGTTTTTTTCGTCATTTTTTTCTTTCTTTCACTAAGAGAGAAAGAGAAATCTCATCTCTCTCTCTCAGTCCACCACGTGGCGCATCCACAAGTACCAAGAAAGACCACATTTGAACTGACTTGAGGCTCCATGCTATTGATGAGAAGTGTCATGACAAAATAATCATCTGATTGTCATGCTGCGAACTTCGGTTCATCCTTCTTGTCGACAGGAGGAGAATCTAAGTGAGAGAGCTTCCGTTGTGATCCACACAAAAAATGGAAAGCGCGTGACCAAAGGAGATAATTGGAACCATTTAACTTAACAGTCGTCCCAAGAGCAGAATTGGTCGTGCAGATGTCGGAAGGCGAGGATGAGGAAGCCATCGCAGCTGCCAAGAGCAAAGACGAGCGTCCGATGGAAGATCAACACATAAAGATAATTCTACCAGACATCTGAGAATAAGATAGCACTTTCTATAGGATCATGGCGGAGAGGAAAGTCACCGACTATTCTGACGCTAGTTCCCGCAAGCCCACGATGCAGGGAAGCAGGGCGGTGAACATCCGCGTGGGTTAGAGTCGGAGACCCTGTGAGGTCGAGCAGCCTCCGCCAGCGTGGGAGCCCTACGTTTGCGCGTCTGCGGGAGGCGGATGCCCGCACGTGGGGAGACCCGCGTTCGCGCAGGCGGAGGGGCCCGGCGAGCTCCGCGTCCGCGCTTCCTCGAGCCGCCCAGGCGGGGTTGGGCGCCCCGCGTTTGCGGCAGGCGGAGGCTGCGCGTGGGGAGACCCGCGTCCGCGGCCGGCGAGCTCTGCGTCCGCTCTTCCCCGAGCTGCTCAGGCGGGGTTGGGCGTCCCGCGTCCGTGGCAGGCGGAGGCCCGCGGACGCTTGCGCGTGGGGAGACCCGCGTCTGCAGGATGGAGCGGCCCGGCGAGCAAACCGGGGAGGTGGAAGACGACGGAAGAGAAGGAGAAGGGGGGGGCTGCGGAGTCAAACCTGCTCAGATACCATGTTAGAAGAGAGAGCTCATCTATTGTATTTCTTATTCCAAGGAGCAATGCTCCTTATATTGAGAGTACAAGGGTAACATATCATGTAGGACTAATATATGATTAATATACTCTAACATTAAAAAAAAACTTGCAGAGGATGCATCTTGTTGTTTGGACTACAAAGGTAAAGGAGATGACGTTCCTGCAAGTTTGGGTCCGCGATGCTCTGTGTCATTCTGAATAAGATGAGGCCTACTATGTTAATGTTACTGCTGTTCAATGGATTTCTCATGCGTAAAATCTTCAACAATGAGAACGCCAAATAGCAACAAGATCTTGAGAAAGGTCACGGGAGGTCAGGAGATTGCATGACTTGAAGTGGCGTTAACTGAGGCCAAAAAAACATTTTTAAGTGGGTTGGACATGTTAGGCAAATGGTCAGTTGTGGGATGCTATTGAGAGATTGGTTCCTCCCCCAAGTTGAATGATTCAGAAAGCAAAAGAAAACTAAGCAATTTGAACGAAGGTGGCGAGATCGGATTTAATAGAACTCATTCGCATAAGGTCTACATTCCAATGGGGACGCATAAAGATTTTGTATCTTCTGCTTATGCACTTCTCAATGGTTTTAGATGTATATTTCTCTGTTCTGTTTCTACTCTGCCCAGAGCATGTTTGCCCGTTCTCAATTTTTAGTTTCCGGCGTTAACAGTGCAATAACATAAGATTTGAGTTTTATTTTGGGGATAATTATATATATACCCTAGAATCTCATGTATTCTACTCTTTACCTCTCTATTCTTGATACTGTCATGCATGCTTCCATGTCAAAGAATAATGCTTCAGCTATGCCCCTCAAGTTTTAACACCATCAGAGTTGATAGAATTTTCGATTGAACATGTACAATATAAGGCTTAGAGGGATACGCAAGATGGTATGAAAAGTTATTAGGCGCATATATGTCATTGTTTTATTTTTATGATAGGATTAAACAAGGGTAAATTAGTTTTTTTTTCATGTTGATCTACCTAAAATTAAGTTAAACGAACGGTAGGTGATGACAAGGATGTATACGGTGGAATACAACTTATTGCGAGAGTATATTTCACAATATTATTAAGAAAATAGAGTGAAATATATAAGATTCTGACACGTAAATATCCCTTTATTTTATTGTCGGCCTCACATTGTCATTCATTTTATATTTTATTATCCACATGTATCCCCACCAAGATTTGCCGATCCGGTCGACCCGATCGAGGCCTGGGTCGGGTCAGGTCGGTCCCATCTCGATCCGACCCGGTCCGTCCCGTTCTAAAAAACTACTATATATATTTATATATATATAATATAAAATAATATAATATAATATAATAGAAAAAGACACATTATATATAAATTATAATATAATATAATATTGAAATAATAGACCGACCCGATGGCGACCCACGGCCCGGCCGACCCGATCCCGACCTGAGTCGGGTCGGGTCGTGCGAGTCGGGACGACCCGCACCGGATCGGTAAACCATGATCCCCACTGCCATTTAGTAGACAATTCTAATGCCCCTTCCGTCCAAAGGTAATTAAAACTGATCATGTCTGCTAACTAGTCTTGATATAAAAACTGGGAGGCTGCAACTGAAAGCTTATTCTCAAAATTTTATATGTTGTTTTGTGCCGTAATCTCTTCTCTCATGCTGTCCTGCTGCCGGTATTTTCTAACCTTCCTTTCTTCATTAGACATTTTTTCTGACGGCAAAGATGATCGGAGCTTATCAATTCATCATCAAGATTCGAGATTCGTCATGAAGTCTTGCATTCATCAATGAACTAAGAAAAACACCAAGAATCGTCCGAGCAAATGTCATCTTCAATAATAAATGGAATTACAATCGACCATCCAAAAAAATTTAATGCTCCAGGACCCCAATCCTTACCAAGCCTTCACTACGTCTCTCTTGTTTAGGGTAAACAACTAATTTGCAAGGTGGATTGAAGAAATTGGGAACACCCAATTGCTAGGGCATTCGACGCAAGCAAAGACGAGCATTAAGCTCTCTGTCACTCGAGTACTACCGTCCCAGGCCATTGAAAATTTAAAAAATAATAATACAGACAAACCAGGATAGGCGTCATAAACGTCCAACAACGATTCACAGCAAAAGTTCAAGTTTGATATCTGGATTGTCAGGAAAGGCAAATCCACCAACTATCACAGGACAGCATTGCATCGTCTTGAGCCAAAAAACCACGGGTACTCGCGGGAACCGGAGGAAAGCGATGCCCCCTGAACTTGCAAAGCCAAGGCTCAGATAAAGCTTGTGCAGACTGGGCCCTTGGAAAGTCCAAGGCGAACCTCCATGCCATGATGCATGTCAACTGGTCGCAAATTGTCCGAGTCCCGGGGATCTGCAGAATCAGTGAAGAAAAAGAAAAAAAGGTACATTAAGATAGATTCCTAAAGCAGCGGCGAAGTGGGCAAAAATTTCGACAGTTTTATCGATGGATACAGTTTTTGAATTGGACAATTGTGCAGCTCATAGCAAATGCGATACTGCTATTACAACGATGAGTAATGCTTGCTGCACCCACCGGGCGTAATTACACTCCCATGGGGGTGCACCAAGTTTTTCTTTTTTTTTAATTTTGAGAGGTGGGGCCCACCACCGTCTAACTTGCCGTACAAGCCAATCTTGACATTGGGAAGTGGGACCCACCAACTTTTTGCTGTTCACACATTCAATACTGTTCACATGGTCTGTTATTTGCTTTTTTAGGGAGTTTTTTGGGCCTTTGGATGGGGGTGTGCTGTGAACGCCAAGTTAGAGGGGTGTGGGCCCCACCTCCCAAAATAAAACAAAAAACTTGGTGCACACACACCGCAGGGGTGTAATTCACCCCTGGGAGAATCAAGCATTACTCTACAGTGATACAGAAATCACATCCGCAGGAAAAGAAATAGGTGCAAAATGGCCCTTTTATTTCTGCACCCTAATGTTGATAATCATTTGAGTTATTGTAAATCAACTACCTCAGATGGGCAGAAAAATGCATCGCTAAGTTTGTCTACCATAATGACTTCGTCCACAGGATCCAAAAAAGGGAAAGTGTCCTTCCTCAGGAGGAAAGACATTCATTATAAGTACTCCAGATCATATAACATGTTATGAAGTTTGACAAATAAAGTTGCCTAATTGTAGGTCCTTGTGCATGCCTGTGATGGAAGAGACCAAATGAAAACAAAATAAAATGGATATGGTTACCATTCAGGTAATCCTCGAACCCAAACTCATCCAAACTCCCAGTAACAACCTCCAAGCCTAGCATGGAGGATGGAAGCGCACCTGGTGGCCTCTGAAATCTGTAATGGTGAAACAATAAACATGTGGTCAGATTTTAAAACGTATGATAAGCAACATGACTTTATGTATCAAACCACAGGCATAGAACAGAAATGAAGATTTTATCATTATCACCCAGATATATTAATGAATGATAAAAAGAATGGATTTGGTGACATGATAGAATATTTACAACATGTGAGAAGGTATATTACTGCTTATCCTATTTGAAGTGGCCCTGTTCTCTCTTACATCCGGTTCTCAAATCATGATGTAAAAGTCTTACAAAGTGGAAATATCCATCCTAACAAGTAAGAAAACCTAAAGCTCATTTGAAACCCAACAACAAATCACCAAGCAGCTCCAGGATCCACAAGCCCACAAAATGAGCAATGCACTGGTCAGTATTTACAAATAGCAACTTTTAGTCATCTTCCACAAAGATACAAAATCCATGAGCAAGCTGACTTTTGAGAGGTGACTTCACTTTCTATGCCCAGAATATTTCTGACCTCTTTATAATCAAATAAGCCATGCCATACAAGTCACACGCAAGTAGGATATACCAGAATAAGTGACTTTCTGATTTGATAACCGTAAGCCTATTCTACTGGAATAAAAAGAACAAAGGAAGTTAAAATAGGTAAAACATCAACTTCTATTCTAACTGGAATAAATAATTTGAGTCTTTTGGTCAAACTAGATATTCTGGTTTATCTTGATATAACTCATTCTGGGCCAAATATCTCATCCTAGCAACCAAAACAGCCCCAACCACAAATAGCCCATATAACCTAGCCTGTTGTTAAATCAAAAGAGGCCCTTGAATGAAGCCTTGTTCCCGATAATCAGAATGTATACTGAATTCATGGATAAAGACCCATTACCAAGGTTTCCTGCAATTTTGCCTCCTTCGTTCTACCCATTTTGTTGCTTCGATGATTGCTTTCCAGATGGTAGGACATTATTGGGGTGAGCATCTGAGCAATCTACATGCAACCATCTTCTTTCTGGACATATCTTTGTCAGATCAGCACCTTCCAATGATGCATATTTAGGAAACAACCAAATCCAATTCAATGTATTTGATGCACTTCCCAAAAAAGTTGAGCCAAGTATTCAGTCTCATATTATCAAGTTCTATGAAATGCTGCCTGGAAGCAGGAAGACAATATTGTTTTTCAACTTTTCTTGTTTATAAATTCTTACCTCCATATCCGATAATAAATTCCCAAAGAAACCTGTGTATTAGAATAACTAACTTCATCACGGTGACTATTTTGAGGATAACGCTAAGTGACTATCATGGTTTGCCATATCGGATCTCGGCTTCGTCTCGGGTGGGTTGGAGAGAAGAGATCTCGAAAAAATCTCGGGAGATCGGGTTCAGGGATTTCGGAACATTTTTTCATATATATAGCCTATTTCTAAGAAAGATCATTATAAATAATTATTCCAAGATTAAATGGTGGAATTTAAAAGGTAAAAGTTTGGAAACATTTAAAAATCATCTATTAAAGGAAAATATTTGGAATTTAGAACAAGAAACTAATGTAATGTGGAATAATGTTACAAATTGTATAACGAGGGTTGCAAAACAACTCTTACGCGAATCTAAAGGTAAAAAGAATTTAGAAAAAGAGACTTGGTGGTGGAGTGAGGAAATCCAAAATATCATTAGAGTAAAAAAGGAATACTTTAAAGTTTGGCAAACTAACAAAAATGATCAAACCCTAGAAGCCCATAAAATCGCTAAAAAGAGAGCTAAGAAAATAGTTAGCGAAGCTAAATCAAAGGCATTTGAAGATTTATATAATAAATTAGGAACCCGAGAGGGTGAAAAGGACATATTTAAACTTGCTAAATTAAGATAAAGGAAAACTAGAGATTTAGATCATGCTCGATGCATCAAAGGTGAAGATCAAAGGGTTTTAACTAAAGATCTTGAGATTAAAGGGAGGTGGCATAGCTATTTTCAGAAGTTACTTAATGGAGATTCCGTCAATGATTTATCTTTAGAAGGTACCCAAGAGTCCACAATATTTGATAAATATCAATATTTCAGGCGTATTAAGATGTCAGAAGTGGAGGATGCTTTAAGAAAAATGAAAGTGGGTAAGGCTTTAGGACTAGATGACTTACATATTGAAGTTTGGAAAGGCCTAGGAGATATTGGTATTCAGTGGCTAACTAAATTTTTTAATAAAATTTTAAAGGAACGGAGAATGCCAGAAGTTTGGAGAAAAAGTGTTGTAGTTCCTTTCTATAAAAACAAAGGAGATATTCAAAGTTGTAATAATTATCGTGGAATTAAGCTTATGAGTCATACTATGAAACTTTGGGAAAGAGTAATTGAAAAACGCCTCCGATGTATGACTACTGTATCGGAAAATCAGTTTGGTTTTATGTCAAATAGATCTACTACAGAAGCTATTTTCTTACTACGGCAGTTAATGGAGAAGTATAGAGAGATGAGAAAAGATTTGTATATAGTTTTTCTTGATTTAGAGAAGGCGTACGATCGAGTACCGAGAGAATTGATTTGGTGGACATTAAGAAAGAAAGGAATCTCTCAAGGATATGTTGATTTGATTAAGGATATGTACGACGGCGCTATTACTAGTGTTCGAACTATTGCTGGAGAGACTGGTGAATTTCCCGTTTCTATAGGTTTGCATCAAGGTTCTGCACTAAGTCCATACCTCTTTGCCTTAGTTATGGATGAAGTAACTAAACAATTGCATGAGGATATCCCTTGGTGTATGCTTTTTGCAGATGATATTGTTTTAATTGATGAGAGTATTGATGCTCTAAATGCTAAGTTAGAGCGTTGGAGACTTACCTTGGAGTCTAAAGGTTTTAAAATTAGTAGGAGTAAGTCAGAGTTTATGTACTGTAATTTTAGTAATGGGAGAGTGGTTCAGGAAGACATGGTTCTAATTGATGGACATAACATTCAGAAGAATAGTAGCTTTCGATACTTAGGGTCTATCATACAAGAGAATGGGGAGATTTATGATGACGTTACACATAGGATTAAGGCAGGCTGGTTAAGATGGAGAAGTGCATCAGGTGTCCTTTGTGATCGTCGTATGCCTGTGAAACTCAAAGGGAGGTTTTATAGAACGGCTGTGAGACCTGCTTTGTTATATGGTACCGAGTGTTGGGCAGTACGAAAGGAACACATCCACAAAATGTGTGTAGCAGAGATGAGGATGTTGAGATGGATGTGTGGCAAGACTAAGAAAGACAAGATTAGGAATGAGCGTATCCGTAAGGACTTAGGGATAGCTCCAATTGATAGTAAAATGAGAGAAAATAGACTCAGATGGTTTGGGCATGTGTGTCGTCGCCCTAACTCAGCGCCGGTTAAAAGATGTGACCAAATCTTAGTGGATGCTAGTAAAAGAGCTCGGGGAAGACCTAAAATGAGATGGTGCGATGTTATTAGGAAGGACATTAGTTTCTTGGGTTTAAATACGAATATTGCACTTGATAGAAATCTTTGGCAGAATAGGATTCATGTAGCCGACCCCAATTAATTGGGATAAGGCTCTGATGATGATGATGATGATGAGCCTATTTCTAAGAAAATCCTAATTCTTTTATACTAACCACTCAATTTCACATGCACTCATATCAATATGCATCAAAAGTTACACAAATCTAAAATTATACCTTATAAAATTTAAATAATTCTTCAAGAATTCACTATTTTCCCAAGACAGCTACCCCTCGCCGAGATGCGCCTACTCGGGACCGTCTCGTGCCTCGCGGACACGCCGAGACAAAGATCTCGGCGAGATCTCGCCGAGATCTCGCGAGATGGCATACATTACAGATTTGACTTACAAGATTTTTGTCTAGGAAAATCAGAGTTCTACACCTTTTAACTCTCACTAACAATGAATAGGACAACATTCAGTTACACAATTGAAGAAACAACTAATCCTAATTTTCTGTGAGTTGCTTGAATGTGTTAGAGAAATTCTAATAAATTCTGATACAACTCTTGATTTTTTACGCATTATATCATAAAATTATTGAGTTTCTTTAACTAGACATGTAGTAAAAGCTGCCCAACTCTATGTTTATCAACTTCATATACAAACTTTTCAAAATGGACACATTCTCTTTGTGCTTAAAGAAAATATAGCCAACTAATACAGAATTTTCCTTTTCCAACTTTTTAATGTCCCAAAATGTTATTTTCATTCATGGATAGCAGTTATAATAGATAATTTTACCCTTGTAGAGTAGAACGTCCACCTTCTTCTTGAAGAGTTATTTGATATATAATAGTACTATTAATTGTTACAACCACCTACGTGGTAAATTAAATATTTTATGATCACAACATAAAACAAAGAATTATCTCCTTCACCATGGCTC
The DNA here is from genome assembly GCA_022559845.1 of Amorphophallus konjac. Lineage (NCBI taxonomy): Eukaryota > Viridiplantae > Streptophyta > Magnoliopsida > Alismatales > Araceae > Amorphophallus > Amorphophallus konjac. The sequence continues at coordinate 368,572,788 of CM040123.1, forward strand.
AACCACTGTGATTGCCATTAGCCTCTTGAATGGAACTTACAAAATCATATTCAAACTGCTAGCCACAAGACTTCACATAGTGCTTGACAAATTGGTTAGTGGCTACCAAGGGGCTTTCATCAGGGGCCGTCACATACAGGAGAATTTCTTGGCAGCACACGAACATCTACATACCATGAAGACTCAGAGGGAAAAAGGGATGATCCTCAAACTGGATTTTGAGAAAGCCTATGATAGTATAAATTGGATTTGTCTATTTGAAGTGCTTGGGAAGATGGGATTTGATGAAAAGTGGATTGGATGAATCCGGGCTTGTGTCACTTCAACTAGTTTTACAGTCTTAATTAATGGGCAGCCTTCCACCTCTTTCACAGTGGTAAAGGGTTCCAGCAGAGAGACCCTATGTCATTGATACTTTTTGTTCTGGTTGCACATGTTCTGGGCAGGATATGACTAAGAGCTGAAGCGCAAGGGCTCATCAAAGGTTTCCAAGTTGGAGGGGTTGTGTGCACATCACTCACTTACAGTATGTTGATGATACGATCCTTTTCTTAATAGAGGATGAGAGGCAGTTGTATATCATGAGGCTTATGTTGGAGCTGCTACAAGAAGTCAGTGGGCTTAAAGTGAATTTTAACAAGAGCCAGATAGTGAGGATTAATTTGAAAGAGCGAGCTCTATGGAGAGCAACTTTCATTCTAGGTTGCCAAATTGGAGATTTTCCTATCTCTTACTTGGGCTTACTATTGTCTCTTAGGATCCTACACTGTAGTGATTGGAACAGTGTGATACAAAGGTATGAGTCTAGACTAGCAAGATGGAAGCGGAGACTTCTCTCATATGGGGGGGCAATGGTGCTCTGCAAATAGGTGCTGAATAGCCTCCTTATCTATTATCTCTCCATCTTCCAGATTTCGAGGATAGTGGCAAAGAAGTTGGAGTCTATTCAAGCAAGATTTTTCTAGCATGGTCGTGGTAGTAGTAGAAGAAGCTATTCAGCATGGGGCAGAGTTTGCAAGAGTAAGAAAGTGGGAGAAGTGGGCTTAAAAAATGTCAGGGACTTCAATCAGGCCTTATTGTGCAAGTGACTGTAGAAGCTTCGGTCTGAATACAACGGGCTATAGTTGCAGGTGATCAGGCAGAGGCTTTATGGGAGAATAAGGGACTGGGACATGAACCCAACCTCCTAGGACAATACCTCTCCCACATGGAGAGATATCTTGAGCTGCAGGGATATCTTAGTGGCTAGTGTATGGGTCCATGTGAGAAGTGGGCGAAGTGTATGTTCTGAAAAGATAGGTGGTGTGTTGACTTTATACTAGAGGACACCTTCCCATAGCTCTTTGCGATTACCCTACACCGGCGGCATTAGTCTCCTAATTGTTTGAGCCACAACTATCAGGTGGCACCTGGGCTCAATCCTTCAAAAGAAATCTCAAGGAGGAAGAGATTGATCAATTGGAGAAACTCCTATCCTTGCTCATAGATTTTACATCGAATGTCAATGGCATGGATAGGTGGTGGTGGAGGTGGGATAATGAAGGAAGGTTCTCGGTTAGGTCAACATACACTCTTATTGTAGATGGAGGAGTAAGGCATGGTTTTGCATTGCAGATTTGGACCCCTAAGAGCCCTCTGAAAGTGAAGCTACTTATATGGAGAATCTGACATGGGCGCCTGCCGACGTGTGATAGGCTAGTTCCTTTCCTGGCGAATATCCCTACGTTGTATTCTCTCTGTCATAAGGAGGAGGAGACCCTTGATCATCTTTCTGTAGGTTGCTCCTCCTCCAAAGAGGTTTGGACACAATTTTTGAGCAAGTTCCCAGGTACCATCTGCTTTGTGGACAAGGTGCAACTGTTGATAGGAAGATGGCATAGGCGATGGACTTTCAAGGGCGACAAACTCTTGTGATGGCTCATCCTCCATGCTATACTTTTGTCCTTATGGGGAAAGAGGAACAATTGAGTTTTCAGAAGGGAAGCCAGAGTCTCAAATAGGATTGTTGCTTTTATTTTGGAGAGAATGAGAGAATGGGCCTTGGCATGTATAATGAGGGAAGCCAGAGCCTCATCCCCCACAATTCTTCCTTTTTGGTTTGAGCATGTACTTTTTTTGAATGCATATTTGTTTTCTATCAATATTTATGGACTGATCACAAGTCGAAGCATGGTTAGAGTAGACTATGGTTCTATAGGAATAAAAAATGCTTTCCCGATCCCAGATTTCTCAACGGCAACTCCTCTAATTACTTACCCCATGGATCTATTTATTACAAATGGATAAATTGTTCCATAGATTTTTCTATTTTGACATTACTTATTATTCATGTTCCATATGGCGAAGGCATAGTCTTTTTTTTTTCAAATAAAAAACTCATTGGCGCCAAGCGTGAGGGAATGCTAGACATTTGGTAATTTCTCCTCCGAAACACTTCTTTAGATTAGAAGGCACTTCGTAAGAAGTGCTCGAGTTCGACTCTCGAGGTGGTTCGTTCCAGTCGAAGATTCCAATCATGTCGAAGGCTAAGTCCCTGATGAGAATCCAATGCCCTGAAAACCTAAGGGTTTCTCCGCAAGGTTCGTCCATGGAGGGTGAGTCAGGGCCTAAAATCAGGCCGAAAGGCGTAGTCGATGGACAACAGGTGAATATTCCTGTACTACCCATTGTTGGTCCCGAGGGATGGAAGAGGCTGGGTTAGCCGAAAGATGGCTATCGGTTCACCCCAATTGACTGACCCGCAATAATACCTACAACTTCCCCCAATTCGACCAGGTCACCGTGAGTGGGACTCCGACCATAACATAATTGGCAGATCCAAGATGTACTCCTGCAAGTAAATGGAGTTCGAATATATATTGGTTGTGCTCGAAAGGTCATGAATCGATTGACAAGTCTAGTTATTTTTCTTCTAGTATTTATATTTAATTTACTAGTACTAGCCAATTTAATCCTTTTTTCCCTCTATCTATAGTGGAGATAGTTGCACGTAATGACAGATCACGGCCATATTATTAAAAGCTTGTGGTAAGAATGGATCTTTTTCTTATCAATGCATAGATCTCTTTACTTGTATGACTTAGATGTCTCGTATTGCTCGAAAAAGTGATTCGATTGATGGGATTTGGTATGATACTTATGAGATCACCAACCCTCCCGTTCAAAGCGAGTCCCATCCTCCGCAAAAACAAATAGACTAGGAGCAAGAGGGTTCCCTTGTCTCAATCCTCTTGAGGATTTCAAAAATCACATCATCTTGGTGTGGAGCATTTTTTGTATAGGGAACTTTTGGGAACTCTCTAAATATACTTGTATATCCCTCCTCTTTTTATTTTAATACAATATTGTGGTACGAACCACTTCCCCCCAAAAAATTGGTTTGCAAAAGTTTACAAATGTCTCTGCAACACTAAAAATAGATTTTCAATTAATAGACTATGACCATGGAGGAACACTAGCAATTCCTCATTTGAAGATGCTAGACAAAATCTCAAGGAAGCATACCTTTTTCTAAATGGGGAAAAGAGAACACCTGGAACACCATGCCAAAAGACACCCGAGCTACCCTTGCCTAAGAGGCCACAACAATGGGGGTCAATTGCACTCGGGCAGGCTTCTTACGATCTCCTCAACCACTGTCAGATTGAGGTAGGACGAAGTCCATGGGCGTTTGAGAAACATATCAGAGATTCATTTCCCCAAAGACAAGGAAAATGAAATTCATTGAACACAAAGATTCATGATTCCCTCTCAAGAGGACTTGTCTAAAAGGTATGATTTCTCAGTTATGCCTGAAGCCAATAACCTTAGCTTATTTCCAGCTAACGGGACAGATGCCAACTATTACACCAATCACAAATCCAAGAGAAAACGGAGATTCCTCTGACATGCATGTCAAATCCATAATCATTCAACAGCCACTCAATCAAAAGCACTTCAGCACAAGAACTACAGGCAACTACAGGAGGCATGTCTTTTTATAATCAGTGGTACTACCCACGTTCAAAAAAACTACAGGAGGCATGTGGCCTCCCTGGGCACGCACACCTGGACCTTCTTGATGCAAAGATGGGCTCCTCCCTCCCTCATTTTCTTTCCTGAATGTAGCTGCCTGTTCCAACCTCCACAACCACAGACAACAAGATCAACACCGATGCCTTCAAATCTGCATAATAATTATATCCACCTTTCACAAACCTGCGCCCAACAAATCCAATGCAACTTAAGAACACGGCCACTCACTACTTTTTCCTCATGTAATAACATTGCGGATAGCTTATGAATGCATACAAGCCGGCAGACAGTAATGCCCAGAGGCGACACCCTGTTCCCATCGAGCGCGACAAATCTTTCACATTATACATTGTGATAGATAACCAACAAGCCCTAGGTACTGAGAAGACCCAAGTTTCGTAAGACCCAAGTTTCCTAACAAACATGTTTAGCGCTGTCAGAGTAGCATAGCAGCAAAAGGACCCCAACAACCACTTTCCAAGCATTAATCCATCAACAAGAGAAAGTAACAAAATACAGCAAGGAAAAATAAGCAAAAGGCAACAATTCATCTGAGGACCTGGAAAAGATTTGCCGGTCGAGGTCCATCTTCAGGGGGAAGGCCGAGCCATAGAGGTTAGCAAGGACCGTCCTCTTCACCTCGTCATGCGCCCGCTTCGCCTGAAACAAAACCCAGGGTCAGACCAGCTGAGCCGGTTCCGAACAACAGAAGAACGCGAAAGATTAACGGGAGGGGGCGATCAGAAGGGTGAGAAGAGGGGGAATTACGGATAGCTGGAGGGATTGGAGGGGGTGGGCGCCGACGATCTCGCTCTTGACGCCGTTCAGGCCCAAGCGGAGGGCGTCGCCCTGGACCCCCGCCACGTCGTTGGGGATCGAAGCCTTGGAGATCTCCATGGTTGCTCGCTCTCCACTGCTGCTTCGTTCCCCGACTCCTTCAGTTCTTTCCCTCTTCTGTCTGCAAAGGTGCGGTTTTTGGGAGCAGAGGCTTCCTGCCCAATGCAAAAGGGGAAGGATTGGGCCGGGGTAGTCCGCCGGCCCAGACAGATCCATGAAGTCAGATCCATCCCGTTATAATCCGGATCCCATGATTTTAGTTACAATAACTAATCACCATATCGTACAATCTATAACATATAAATAGATCCTATTTCTTATGACGTGTTCGAATTATATTTTTAGGGAACCCGTAAGTTTCAATGTCACAACACATCCTTAACACACAATTGTATAATAATGCTATCTTCATGTCTTTTTTATTGCATACATAATTCTCTGAGAGACCTCTTTATCTGTCGGTTACTGAGCAAATTGTCTTTTATTGCACCCCTTTTGAACATTGAGTATAGTGCATCAAAGTTTTGACAAATCGATATGATATATTACGAATCGCACGTACTGAACTGTACTAGAAAAAAAGCGGTACGAACGAGATGTGGCACACATATGATATGCCACCCCTAGTCGCCGACGACTTGACAGAGACGACAGTGACGGAGACGGCAGAGGTGGGGACATTACCAGAAAAGGCGGTGTTTGTGACGGTCGGGTTCCGTTTGAAATCCGTCCGAACTTCCGTCTGAAATGATTTTTCGGACGGATTTCAGACGGATTTCGGACGGATATACTCCGTCGATTCCAAGTAACAAAATTCAGACGGATAAACTAGTCGACGGAAATTCCATCTGAAATTTAAGACGGAACATTATGCGTCTGAACTTCCGTCTGAAATTTAAGATGGTATTAGTCAACGGAAATACCGTCTGAAATTTAAGACAGACCGTTGTGCGTCTGAAATTCTGTCCGAAATTTAAGACGGTAAGGAGTCGACGAAAATTCCGTCTGAAATATTTCCGTCAGATATGCTGTCCCAAAATCCGTCTATAATATAAAGGCGGTGTTTGTATAAAAATATATATTTCGGACGGATTCGTCTGAAAATCCATTTGAAGTTTCAGACGGAATATATACCGTCGTTATATCCGTCCGATACTTCAGACGGATTCGTCACAAAATCTGTCTGAAATTTTTTTATTAATTTTTTTAAAAATAATAAAAATTTTATAAAAAATAAGTTTAATTAAAAACACATCAAATATATCCATCACAATCAAACCAACGTACAGAAAACAAAAAACATAAAAAAATCAACAAACATCCTACACATCGTCCATATCCTCATCCTTCTCGCCCTGCTCATCTCCTCTGTCGCCGCTCGCAGTAGGATCCTCCTATATTAAAAAAATAATAACATTAAATATTCATTCATAGATAAAAAAATTAGTGAAGAGATAAAGTAAATATTTTATTTGATTTTATAAATTCAAATAAGACATAATATCAAATTGATAATTATATATATTTTAAACCCTCCCCAACTAACCAACCTAGTTATTATATTATAAATTAATTATATTTAGATAATGTAATTTTGAGCGCCGAGCGCAAACCGGGTATCCGAATTGAAATCCGTCAGTTCTGACAAGTCACTTTCATCTCCCAAGTCTTCTTGTAACGATCGGTACACCGATCAGACCGGTATTTCATATTTTAGACCGTCGAACCCTACTTCTTTAGTTTTTAACTAAGTGCATTTACATAATGCACTTTTGAGCGCCGGGCCCAAACCGGGTATCCGATTTGGATTCCGTTAGTTCTCACAAGTTACTTTCACCTCCCAGGTCGTGTTGGAACGAGCGACATGTCGATCAAACATGTATTTCAGATTTTAGACCCCCCAACCCCTAGTTATCTGTCTTTTAAATTAATTATATTTAGAGAATGCACTCTTGAGCGTCGGGCTCACACCGGATATCCGATTTGGGTTCCGTCAGCTCTCACAAGTCACGTCTACCTCCCAAATCCTGTTGGAATGATCAACACGCCGATCAGACCAGTATTTTACATTTTGGACTCCCGAACCCCTAATTATCTGAATTTTTTTAAACTAAGTTAGTTTTGAAAACTAACTTAATTATTTGAGCGTCGGACTCACACCAGATATCCGATTTGGAAATTCTGTCACCTCTCACAAATCACGTCTACCTCCCAAGTCATGTTGGAACGATCGGCAAGCCGATCAGGCCAGTATTTTGTATTTTGGACCCTCGAACCCCTAATCATCTGAATTCTTCTAAACTAAGTTAGTTTTGAAAAGTAACTTAGGGCTCACACCGGATATCCGATATGGATTCCATCACCTCTCACAAGTCACGTCTACCTCACGAATCCTGTTGGAACGATCGGCATGCCGATCAGGCCAGTATTTTATATTTTGGACCCCCGAACCCCTAATTATCTGAATTCTTTTAAACTAAGTTAGTTTTGAAAACTAACTTAGTTATTTGAGCGTCGGGCTCACACCGGATATCCGATTTGGATTTCGTCTGCTCTCACAAGTCACGTCTACCTCCCAAGTCCTATTGGAATGATCGGCACGCCGATCAGGCCAATATTTTACATTTTGGACCCCTGAATCCCTAATTATCTGAATTCTTCTAAACCAAGTTAGTTTTGAAAACTAACTTAGTTATTTGAGCGTCAGGCTCACACCGGATATCGGATTTTGATTCCGTCAGCTCTCACAAGTCACGTCTACCTCCCAAGTCATGTTGGAACGATCGGCACGCCGATCAAGCAAGTATTTTACATTTTGGACCCCCGAACCCCTAATTATCTGAATTCTTTTAAACTAACTTAGTTTTGAAAACTAACTTAGTTATTTGAGCGTTGGACTCACACCGGATATCCGATTTGGATTCCGTTAGCTCTCACAAGTTACGTCTACCTCCAAGTCATGTTGGAACGATCGGCATGCCGATCAAGCTAGTATTTTACATTTTGGACCCCTGAACCCCTAATTATCTGAATTCTTCTAAACTAAGTTAGTTTTGAAAACTAACTTAGTTATTTGAGCGTCGGGCTCACACCGGATATCCGATTTGGATTCTGTCAGCTCTCACAAGTCACATATACCAACCAAGTCCTGTTGGAACGATCGGCACGCCGATCAGGCCAGTATTTTACATTTTGGACCCCCTAACCCCTAATTATCTGAATTCTTCTAAACTACATTAGTTTTGAAAACTAACTTAGTTATTTGAGCGTCGGGCTCACACCGGATATCCAATTTGGATTCTGTCAGCTCTCACAAGTCACGGCTATCTCCCAAGTCCTGTTGAAACGATCGGCACGTCGATCAGACCAGTATTTTACATTTTGGACCCCTGAACCCCTAATTATCTGAATTCTTCTAAACTAAGTTAGTTTTGAAAACTAACTTAGTTATTTGAGCGTCGGGCTCACACCAGATATCCGATTTGGAAATTCCGTCAGCTCTTACGAGTCATGTCTACCTCCCAAGTCATGTTGGAATGATCGACACGCTGATCAGGCCAGTATTTTACATTTTGGACCCCCCAACCTCTAATTATCTGAATTATTCTAAACTAACTTAGTTATTTGAGCGTCGGGCTCACACCGGATATCCGATTTGGATTCCGTCAGCTCTCACAAGTCACGTCTACCTCCCAAGTTCTGTTCGAACAATCGGCACGCCGATCAGTCAAGTATTTTATATTTTGGACCCCCAAACCCCTAATTATCTGAATTCTTCAAAACTAAGTTAGTTTTGAAAACTAACTTAGTTATTTGAGCGTCGGGCTCACATCGGATATCCGATTTGGATTTCGTCAGCTCTCACAAGTCACGTCTACCTCCCAAGTCCTATTGGAACGATCAGCATGCCGATCAGGCCAGTATTTAACATTTTGATCCACCGAACCCCTAATTATCTGAATTCTTCTAAAGTAAGTTAGTTTTGAAAACTAACTTAGTTATTTGAGCGTCGGGCTCACACCGGATATTCGATTTGGATTCCGTCAGCTCTCACAAGTTACGTCTACCTCCCAAGTCCTGTTGGAATGATCGGCACGTCGACCAGGCCAGTATTTTACATTTTGGACCCCCGAACCCCTAATTATCTGAATTCTTCTGAACTAAATTAGTTTGAAAACTAACTTAGTTATTTGAGCGTCAGGCTCGCACCGGATATCCGATTTGGAAATTCCATCAGCTCTCCCAAGTCACGTCTACCTCTCAAGTCCTGTTGGAACGATCGGCACGCCGATCATACCAATATTTTACATTTTGGACACTCGAACCCCTAATTATCTGAATTCTTCTAAACTAACTTAGTTTTGAAAACTAACTTAGTTATTTGAGCGTCGGGCTCACACCGGATATCTAATTTGGATTCCGTCAGCTCTCACAAGTCACGTCTACCTCCCAAGTCCTATTGGAACGATCAGCATGCCGATCAGGCCAGTATTTAACATTTTGATCCACCGAACCCCTAATTATCTGAATTCTTCTAAACTAAGTTAGTTTTGAAAACTAACTTAGTTATTTGAGCGTCGGGCTCACATCGGATATCCGATTTGGATTCCGTCAACTCTCATAAGTCACGTCTACCTCCCAAGTCCTGTCGGAATGATCGACACGCCGATCATGCCAATATTTTACATTTTGGACCCCCAAACCCCTAATTATCTGAATTCTTCTAAAGTAAGTTAGTTTTGAAAACTAACTTAGTTATTTGAGCGTCGGGCTCACACCGGATATCCGATTTAGATTCCGTCACCTCTCACAAGTCACGTCTACCTCCCAAATCCTGTTGGAACGATCGGCACATCGATCAGGCCAGTATTTTGCATTTTTGACCCCCGAACCCCTAATTATCTGAATTCTTCTAAACTAAGTTAGTTTTGAAAACTAACATAGTTATTTGAGTGTCGGGCTCACACTGGATATCCGATTTAGATTCTATCAGCTCTCACAAGTCACGTCTACCTCCCAAGTCCTGTTGGAACGATCGGCACGCCGATCAGGCAAGTATTTTACATTTTGGACCCCCGAACCCCTAATTATCTGAATTCTTTTAAACTAACTTAGTTTTGAAAATTAACTTAGTTATTTGAGCGTCGGGCGCACACCGGATATCGATTTGGATTCTGTCAACTCTCACAATTCATGTCTACCTCTCAAGTTCTGTTGGAACAATTGGCACGCCGATCAGGTCAGTATTTTACATTTTGGACCCCCGAACCCCTAATTATCTGAATTCTTCTAAAGTAAGTTAGTTTTGAAAACTAACTTAGTTATTTGAGCGTCGGGCTCACACCGGATATCCGATTTAGATTCCGTCACCTCTCACAAGTCACATCTACCTCCCAAATCCTGTTGGAACGATCGGCACATCGATCAGGCCAGTATTTTGCATTTTTGACCCCCGAACCCCTAATTATCTGAATTCTTCTAAACTAAGTTAGTTTTGAAAACAAACTTAGTTATTTGAGCGTCGGGCTCACACCGGATATCCGATTTGGATTCCGTCAGCTCTTACAGGTCATGTCTACCTCCCAAGTCCTGTTGTAACGATCGACACGACGATCAGGCAAGTATTTTACATTTTGGACCCCCGAACCCCTAATTATCTAAATTCTTCTAAACTAAGTTAGTTTTGAAAGCTAACTTAGTTATTTGAGCGTCGGGCTCACACCAGATATCCGATTTGGAAATTCCGTCAGCTCTTACAAGTCACGTCTACCTCCCAAGTCATGTTGGAATGATCGACACGCCGATCAGGCCAGTATTTTGCATTTTGGACCTCCGAACCTCTAATTATCTGAATTATTCTAAACTAACTTAGTTATTTGAGCGTCGGGCTCACACCGGATATCCGATTTGGATTTCGTCAGCTCTCACAAGTCACGTCTACATCCCAAGTCCTGTTCGAATAATCGGCACGCCGATCAGTCCGGTATTTTATATTTTGGACCCCAAAACCCCTAATTATCTGAATTCTTCTAAACTAAGTTAGTTTTAAAAACTAACTTAGTTATTTGAGCGTCGGGCTCACATCGGATATCCGATTTAGATTTCGTCAGCTCTTAAAAGTCACGTCTACCTCCCAAGTCCTGTTGGAACGATGGGCACGCCGATCAGGCCAGTATTTTACATTTTGGACTCCCGAACCCCTAATTATCTGAATTCTTTTGAACTAACTCAGTTTTGAAAACTAACTTAGTTATTTGAGCGTCGGGCTCACACCGAATATCCGATTTGGATTCCGTCAGCTCTCACAAGTTACGTCTATCTCCCAAGTCCTGTTGGAATGATCGGCACGTCGATCAGGCCAGTATTTTATATTTTGGACCCCCGAACCCCTAATTATCTGAATTCTTCTAAAGTAACTTAGTTTGAAAACTAACTTAGTTATTTGAGCGTCAGGCTCACACCGGATATCCGATTTGGAAATTCCATCAGCTCTCATAAGTCACGTCTACCTCCCAAGTCCTGTTGGAACGATCGGCACACCGATCATGGCAGTATTTTACATTTTGGACCCTCGAACCCCTAATTATCTGAATTCTTCTAAACTAACTTAGTTTTGAAAACTAACTTAGTTATTTGAGCGTCGGGCTCACACCAGATATCTAATTCGGATTCCGTCAGCTCTCACAAGTCACGTCTACCTCCCAAGTCATGTTGGAACGATCAGCATGTCGATTAGGCCAGTATTTAACATTTTGGTCCACCGAACCCCTAATTATCTGAATTCTTCTAAACTAAGTTAGTTTTGAAAACTAACTTAGTTATTTGAGCGTCGGGCTCACATCGGATATCCGATTTGGATTCCGTCAACTCTCACAAGTCACGTCTACCTCCCAAGTCCTGTGGGAATGATCGTCACGCCGATCATGCCAGTATTTTACATTTTGGACCCCCAAACCCCTAATTATCTGAATTCTTCTAAACTAACTTAGTTTTGAAAACTAACTTAGTTATTTGAGCATCGACCTCACACCGGATATCCGATTTGGATTCCGTCAGCTCTTACAAGTCACGTCTACCTCTCAAGTCCTGTTGGAATGATCGGCACGCCGATCAGGCCAGTATTTTATATTTTGGACCCCCGAACCCCTAATTATCTGAATTCTTCTAAACTAAGTTAGTTTTGAAAACTAACATAGTTATTTGAGCGTCGGGCTCACACCGGATATCTGATTTGGATTCTATCAGCTCTCACAAGTCACGTCTACCTCTCAAGTCCTGTTGGAACGATTGGCACGCCGATCAGACCAGTATTTTATATTTTGGACTCCCGAACCCCTAATTATCTGAATTCTTCTAAACTAACATAGTTTTGAAAACTAACTTAGTTATTTAAGCGTCGAGCTCACACCGGATCACCGATTTGGATTTCGTCAGCTCTCACAAGTCATGTCTACCACCCAAGTCCTGTTGGAACAATCGACACGCCGATCAGGGTAGTATTTTACATTTTGGACCCCCGAACCCTTAATTATCTGAATTCTTCTAAACTAAATTAGTTTTGAAAACGAACTTAGTTATTTGAGCGTCGGGCTCACTCCGGATATCTGATTTGGATTCCGTCAGCTCTCACAAGTCACGTCTACCTCCCATGTCCTGTTGGAATGATCGGTACGCCAATCAGGTCAGTATTTTACATTTTAGACCCCCGAACCCCTAATTATCTGAATTCTTATAAATTAAGTTAGTTTTGAAAACTAACTTAGTTATTTGAGCGTCGGGCTCACATCGGATATTCGATTTGAAAATTTTGTCAGCTCTCACAAGTCACGTCTACCTCCCAAGTCATGTTGGAACGATCGGCACGCCGATCAAGCCAGTATTTTACATTTTGGACCCCCGAACCCCTAATTATCTGAATTCTTCTAAACTAACTTAGTTATTTGAGAGTCGGGCTCACACCGGATAGCCGATTTGGATTCCGTCAGCTCTCACATATAACGTCTACCTCCCAAGTCCTGTTGGAACAATCGGCACGCCGATCAGGCCAGTATTTTACATTTTGGACTCCCGAACCCCTAATTATATGAATTCTTCTAAACTAAGTTTGTTTTGAAAACTAAATTAGTTATTTGAGCGTCGGGCACACACCAGATATCCAATTTAGATTCTGTCAGCTCTCACAAGTCACGTCGATCAGGCCAGTATTTTACATTTTCGACCCCCGAACCCCTAATTATCTGAATTCTTCTAAACTAACTTAGTTATTTGAGCGTCAAGCTCACACCGGATATCCGATTTGGATTCCGTCAATTCTCACAAGTCACATCTACCTCCCAAGTCCTGTTGGAACGATCGGCACGCCGATCAGGCCAATATTTTACATTTTGGACCCCCGAACCCCTAATAATCTGAATTCTTCTAAACTAACTTAGTTTTGAAAATTAACTTAATTATTTGAGCGTCGGGCTCACACCGGATATCCGATTTGGAAATTCTGTCAGCTCTCACAAGTCACGTCTACCTCCCAAGTCCTGTTGGAACGATCGGCACGCCGATCAGGCCAGTATTTTACGTTTTGGACCCCCGAACCCCTAATTATCTGAATTCTTCTAAACTAACTTAGTTTTGAAAACTAACTTAGTTATTTGAGCGTCGGGCTCACATAGGATATCCGATATGAATTCCGTCAGGTCTCACAAGTCACGTCTACCTCCCAAATCCTGTTGGAACGATCGGCACGCCGATCAGGCCAGTATTTTGCATTTTGGACCCCCGAACCCCTAATTATCTGAATTCTTCTAAACTAAGTTAGTTTTGAAAACTAACTTAGTTATTTGAGTGTCGGGCTCACACCGGATATCCGATTTGGATTCCGTCAGCTCTTACAAGTCATGTCTACCTCCCAAGTCATGTTGTAACGATCGACACGATGATCAGGCCAGTATTTTACAATTTGGACCCCCGAACCCCTAATTATCTAAATTCTTTTAAACTAACTTAGTTTTGAAAACTAACTTAGTTATTTGAGCGTCGGGCTCACACCAAATAACCGATTTGGATTCCGTCATCTCTCACAAGTTACGTTTACCTCCCAAGTCCTGTTGCAACGATCGGCACGCCGATCAGGCCGGTATTTTATATTTTGGACCGCCGAACCCCTAATTATCTGAATTCTTCTAAACTAACTTAGTTTTGAAAACTAACTTAGTTATTTGAGTGTCGGGCTTACACCAGATATTCGATTTGCAAATTCCACCAGCTCTCACAAGTCACGTCTACCTCCCAAGTCATGTTGGAACGATCGGCACGCCGATCAGGCCAGTATTTTGTATTTTGGACCCCCGAACCCGTAATTATCTGAATTCTTCTAAACTAACTTAGTTATTTGAGTGTCGGACTCACACCGGATATTCGATTTGGATTCTGTCTGCTCTCACAAGTCACGTCTACCTCCCAAGTTATGTTGGAACGATCGGCACGCCAATCAGACCAATATTTCTTATTTTGGACCATCGAACCCCTAATTATCTGAATTCTTCTAAACTAAGTTAGTTTTAAAAACTAACTTTGTTATTTGAGCGTCGAGCTCACACCGGATATCCGATTTGAAAATTTCGTCAGCTCTCACAAGTCACGCCTACCTCCTAAGTACTATTGGAACGATCAGCATGCTGATCAGGCCAGTATTTTACATTTTGGACCCCCTAACCCCTAATCGTCTGAATTCTTCTAAACTAACTTAGTTTTGAAAACTAACTTAGTTATTTGAGCGTCGGGCGCACACCGGATATCCGATTTGGATTCTGTCAACTCTCACAATTCATGTCTACCTCTCAAGTTCTGTTGGAACAATTGGCACGCCGATCAGGTCAGTATTTTACATTTTGGACCCCGAACCCCTAATTATCTGAATTCTTCTAAAGTAAGTTAGTTTTGAAAACTAACTTAGTTATTTGAGCGTCGGGCTCACACCGGATATCCGATTTAGATTCCGTCACCTCTCACAAGTCACGTCTACCTCCCAAATCCTGTTGGAACGATCGGCACATCGATCAGGCCAGTATTTTGCATTTTTGACCCCCGAACCCCTAATTATCTGAATTCTTCTAAACTAAGTTAGTTTTGAAAACTAACTTAGTTATTTGAGCGTCGGGCTCACACCAGATATCCGATTTGGATTCTGTCAGCTCTCACAAGTCACGTCTACGTCCCAAGTCCTATTGGAATGATCGGCACGCCGATCATGCCAGTATTTTACATTTTGGACCCCCGAACCCCTAATTATCTGAATTCTTCTAAAGTAAGTTAGTTTTGAAAACTAACTTAGTTATTTTAGCGTCAGGCTCACACCGGATATCTAATTTGGATTCCGTCAACTCTCACAAGTCACGTCTACCTCCCAAGTCCTGTTGGAACGATCGGCACACCGATCAGGCCATGTAGCGGCAGGAAAATGGTTCCTAGGCCATGTACCACCTTCTCTATTTATTTGTTGGGGAAGTCTTCTCGCGCCCGTGGAGGCCTGCACACACCAAGAAACCAGAAGGGCGTCAGAACGAGTCCCGGGTGTTATCCCAGGGGACAACCCTCCGATGCTTAAGTCATCAAGGGATGAATGAGCAATAGATAAGAGCAAGGTAATAGAGAAATAGAGGCCATAGTAGTCGATCCAGGAGGCGTGTAGATCCTCCGCACGCGTGCTCGCCGCTCCTAGTGGGCTCTCGAAGAGTGCTCGTTGGATGGTAAGGCCGTGCAGGAGGAAGAGGCTCTCTGGTTGTAGCGGATAGGTTCTCTGTCGTAGTTGCAGGTTGGGTCACTCTCTTCTCAGTAGGAAGCTCTAGTGGCAAAAGTATCCACTGCATCTCCTCTTGCATAGTAGTATGGGGTTTTAGTAGAAGAATCTATCTTGTCTTCTCTCTTCTGTCGATGTCCCTTTTATATGAGTTGTCCTGGAGTGAGGGACCTCATCCCTAGATAAGGAAGGGTCCGTTTAGTAGAGTAACGTTTCCCCGCTATGTTGGCGGAAGTTTCCCGTTAGATGGTGATAGCCTCAGCGTCGGCCGGTCCCTGGGCGAGTCTTACGACACTCATGGTGCATGCTCGCCCGTTACGGGGTCAAGGCCGACGTCGTGGGGGCAACGGTCGGTCGTCGGAGTGTCCTTCGGCGAGAACTGCGCTTGGGCCGGCTTCATCGGTGTTGTGGAATCCGATGCTCTGTTGGGCCGGTCTTCCTCTTATTGGGTTGAGCATGTGTGCTCTTCCCTAGCCTGGGCTTAGCACGTCCAAATCTTAATGGGCCGCTTGTGCTTGGGCCGTTTCTGGGTCAAACTAGATTTACCCTCCTCACTTCCCCCTACTCTTAGTTTCCGAGCACTCGCAGGGGACTGAGAGTAGCCCAAGAGAGGGTTCTTCTAGAGGGTGTGATCCGAAGATGATTTCCTCGTACGGCGGGAGTTGGTGACTTCGAGAGCCTGCTTGGCGCGCAAGGCGCCTCCGATGGTGGCAGAAGCCACGCTGGCAATGATGACTCCGGGTCTTGTCCTGTTCTGGGGATGTGGGCTCAGAATGGTCACCTGGTCTCGGTAGCCGTGCCGTCGTAGCGGCCGGCATCCCTTCACCTGGCCCCCAGGGGACAACCGTCGATCTGAAGTGGGCGGTTATAAGAAGTGTTGCGGGGTCTCTCGCAAGCCATACCCACGTCTTGCTGGTCGCCGCACTCCGTCGTAGGCGTCTTCCTCCATTTGCCTGGTGATGATCCTTCTTTTTCTGTTCTTCTTCTCTTCAGTAACGATGCCTCCACGTAGGAGAGCCCTTAGCGTCGAGTCTTCCTCTTCGGAGGAGATGCCTCAAGGTCAGGGTGGTAGGCCGAGCACCTCGGGAGCAGGCACTTGTCGGCCTGGTTCCCCTCCTCTAGTGGCCTATAGGGTATTCCATGACTTGCAGGAGGCCTTTCAAATTCCCCCTGAGTATGACATCGTCTTCCCCTCTGTGGGAGATCACATAATGAGTCACCCCTCCGGCGGGATCATGATTCTGGTGGCCTCCTTTCAGGCGGGTCTCCGTATCCCAGTCCATCTTTTTATCGCAGCCGTCCTCCGCCATTACGGGCGGAACCCTGGGGGCATAACCCCCAATTCTTACAGTATCCTCTGCGGGTTTATCTAAGCGTGCTGTAGAGAGTCGGTGGAGCCAAGTGTCGACCTGTTCCGGTAATTCTTTCTCCTCCAGAGTTGCTCATCCGACACCTATTTTGCCTACTTCAAGGCTCATGCCAACGACCATTTTATCACAGTCTCTCGTACCGCGTCCAACCGTAAGGGATGGGCGGAGCGGTACGTATACTTGATCAAGTCGAAGGATTGGGAAAGAGCCTCTGACGGTTGGATGCGGAGTGGCTTTCCTCGCCCTTGGCGTGATTCGAAGCCTCCCCTCAATGCCGAGGGCCGCCGGGATTTGAAGGTTGTTTCCCGGTATCCCCTTGCAGATGCAGACCACGTTCTGACCTTGGCATTGCTTCGAGAGCTGGGGTTGTGTCCTCCGTTGCCGCAAGGTACTGGTTTTATCTTCCCGTAGGGTCGTGGCGGTAGTGACCGGTGCTCGACTAACCTTTTCCTTGTTTTCAGGGGCGGTTGAAGCGCAGGGGTGGACCCCCGAGATCGTCCGGCTGCCGCGGCTTGCTCCTCGTCCCGTGGATGACGTTGCTCCGGGAGCCGGCTAGGTATCGGTCGTCGCCCCCCCAGCCCAGGTTGCGTTTGCCTCGGGGAGGTTGCAGTATTCGGCCCCCATTGGCATTCCTCTGGTGCGTTCGCCCGATGTGTCGGTGGCCAACGGAGGGCCTAGTCTTCGGCAGAGTTCCACCGAAGCCAATCCTAGCGCACCCGGTGAAGAGTCCTCCATGGCTGGCGGTAGTCGAGCTTATCTGACCGAGGATGAGCTGGCTGAGATGGACAGTCGCCGCCGATCGAGGAAGAGAGGGAGGGATTTTGTAACGACCCGAGAATCTGATTACCGGGAAGGCCCGATAACCCGAGACTCGCACCGCCGCCCACGAGCCGGGAGGGCTCGGAAGGGCTAAAAAGAGTGTGGAGGCACAAAGAAATAGGAAATAAAGCAGGACAACCAACAACAACAAGCTGAAAGAAAGAACAACTACAGCTACAACTGAGTCCAGTCCAACAGAAAGTACAGTATAAAGTAGTAAAATGTACCACATGCCAAGTGAACACTCGGCCCGGCAAGCTGGCAACTGAGAACCTCCGCTCCGCACCGCACCCTCGAACCTCGAGGAAGAACAGCCACACCTGAAAAGCAGGGAATGAGTCTCCAAACAGAGACTCAGCAGGGATCCCGCGGATCCCCAACTGGAAATAACGGCGGTAGCGGAAAGGAAGGCTACAAGAGCAACCGCAACAGTAGGAACAGTAAACCCGGCGGCCGGTCGAAACACGGCACTACAACTACTCCTACTGTACCAGAAACACACCCCGATCTCGCAGTCGAGGCTCCCGAACTACACTAGTACCGCTTACCGAAGTAAAAACACACGGCAATCATGTCGTAGAGGCCTGTCCCCCGGACACAGCCAACCTGGACACGCTGTCCAAGGTGCGACCCCGACCATCCGATCGCGGGTACCGCACCACAAGACGCAACCTCGGTAGAGCCACTAGCACTAGTCCCACGGCGCGAAAACCAACACACGCGCCACGGCGAAACAACCAAAAACACAACGGTCGACACGACCGAAAACTCGAAGGTCGAAGTCACGGAAACTGACAGTCTGTCACTCCAACTCGACAGGAGTACCTCCCACTAGAAGCACAGCCGATAGCATCCCCTGACGTCTTACACCGCACCGCAGGTGAACTGCCTGACGTGGTAGCACCTACCAAAGGCACGAACACCGAACAAGTACCACAAGCAAGTGACTAGCTGGGGTCACGCCCGTCGACGTGGGTCCAACCGCCCCTAACCACGTGTGCACACACAGACCGCGCGTCCCTGGTCTGGCCCTCTGACCGGTTTTCCCCTCAGCCGGACTCTGACTGCAAGACGTGGGGCCCGACGACAACCGGTCCACAAACCGCCTATAAGGGTAAGCCCGTACACCACTCCCTGGTGCGACCGGTACCGCGTACTGGTAAGCTACGACTAGTGGAGGGTCACTGAAGGAGTAGACTCTCAAGTCAACGGAAAACAACGTCCGCATCCGACGATGTACGGGGACCACCCCACGTACCGGCCCCGTCGCATGGTGACCACAGTCGGAGAAGAGACAGGACTCGCAGTCCACGGCCACGCACGCACCCTACGCGAGAGTCGAGAAAACTCAAGTGGCGCTAAGCCACAGGACTCTGGACAGTCCTCTAGACGCACTACACCCAACGGTCCTTGAGTCACAAGACTCGGGGTCAAGACCGTTACACATGACAGCACAAGGCCGTCAATCTCGTCCAATCTCCAGGTCTAAAATCACTGTAGCAGGAATACCGAGGCAGCTCACGAGCCGCCGAGACCATTCCCTCAGGAAGGGAACTGAGAAGCCTTCCAGCCCCAGGCAGGGCAACTGGGCTTACAGTCCAAGGCCACATACACGACCCACGTGGAAAGCACAAAAGCACGATTCCCAAGGTAGCGCCCAAGCCGCCACGTCGATAATTGGACTCGCAGTCCAAGGCCAAACACATGGCCCACTCGGGAATCATCTTCCAGGAAAACTCACGGTCATGCGGGGGAAACCCCACCGCTCACACACCGATACACGGTGACTCAGTCTAGCGTAACACGAAACCCCGACACGCGAGAAGTCACCTGGACTCTCAAACCCACGGGCACGCTAAACGAGATAACATGGTCTTCCCGACACCCTCAAAACACGGACACAGAATTCCACGGGTGTCTGGGACACTCACGAGATCGCAAGTCGACCACTGGGTCCCAATCGGGTCGACCGGAGACCCACACATCGCGGAACAAGGTGGAGAACACAAAAACTCGCCTCGGTGCAACACAACGCCTGACGGTCTAGCCCTAGACCGTCACAGGGCTGTAACGGTCTAGGCGGGACCGTCACATCCACCTGGCGGCCTAACGCAGGCCGTTACACGGCCCATAGGAACGCAGGATGTAACGCGCCAGGCTCAGCGCGTTACACAAATGTAACGCGCCTGCCCTGGTGCGTCACGCGCGCCTCACGCTCCCAGCGTGAAAACGGGATGTAACGCGCCTACCCCAGCGCGTTACGCAAATGTAACGTGCCCGGTCCAGTGCGTTACACACACAGACACCCAACGGTCAAACGACAACGGTTGGAACACCCCTAACGGCCCACCCCAGGCACGTCACGCGCATGTAACGGTCCGTCGGGGGCCGTTACACCCCCAGCCTCAGCTGGGTAACAGGGGATGTGACGCACCCACCCAGGCGCGTCATACGGCGGTGGCGGTCTATCGTGGGACCGTCACACCCACGAACGCCAAAGCCCAAAGCAAAGGGAATGTAACGCCCCTGCCCAGGCGCGTTACACACATGTAACGGTCACTGGAATGACCGTCACACCCTCCCGAGAACGTTACGGTGGGAAACCATCCAAAACACCGATCCACGCCCTGATCACCCCCGAGTGATGGGGAAACAAAGGGGAATCCATCCCCAAGCCCCTAGGCATGCATCTAAACCCCTGGATCGCCCAAAAATGCCGTAAAACGAGAGATCGGCCCACAAGCCCTAAAACATGGGTTTTGCCCAAAAAACCCCGATTCCACCCGCTCGGCTCACCACGGCCTACGAAACTCGTAGGAAAGGAAGTGCACGAGCTGGGGGTCCATCTCCCTACCTCCACCGAAGATTTCGTGCCCCGAGCTCGTCGATCCGCGAAGAAAATGCCGTGAAACCCTCGCCGCTCCACGAACCCGCGGCCGAGCTTCCACGTGCCACCGGCCCTCGATCCTCGACCCATTCCCCATTCCTCGCCTCCCGCCATCGCCGCCTCGCCCTCCTCCGCCACCGTCGGCCGCCCGGGGAGAGGGGGAGAGAAAGAGATGAGAGAGAGTGAGAAAGAGAGAATGAGAGGGGAAAGAGAAAAGGGTTAGTATATATAGGAAAACCCAAAAATTCGATAAATTCAGAAAATTATGAAAAATTACCTCCGCGATCCTCGGAAGGAACATAACGCAGTGGTACTGTCCCAGAGTCGAAGAATGCCACGGTTTGCCCTGCACAGGGTTCCGAAGGCACATCAGGGAAAAACACGTGTAAAGCACAAAATACACTCCGAGACCAACTAAAATGATCCAAAAAGATCTGAAAAACCCGGGACATTACAGCCCTCCCCCCTTAAAGGAATTTCATCCTCAAAATTCAGGATCAAGCACAAAGTCACAGGGGAAGAACACTGAACCAACTGACAACGCTGTCAGAGCCCCAGCACAGAAAATCTCAATCCTCACGAAAACACCAATCTTGAGGGACACAGCCAGACTTACAATCACACACAACACCTCGCTCCTCGCGCCGAGCACACTGGCCAACAGAGCAGGCATATACCAAAGGGCACAGTCCGGCATCACCTCAGACAACGCGAGAAACCACCATGGCACCGCAGCCACAATCTTGCTCACCGAGGAAACACAACCCTCGACACGAGCAACAGCTACTGATCCATCCAATGGTCAGTAGATAAATCGCACATCAGCTTCGCAACCAGCTGACAGGTCGCACACCCTCCTCAAGGGAGCAACCAAAACAGAGCCTCCACCAGGTCAAGCAGTCCTCTCAACAGACCGCAACCAGCTCATCGGCTCAACACCAAGAAACACCTCACACATGGCAAGCCGAAAGCCGGATATAACACTGTGCCAACACTTGTCAGAAGACAAACTTCGACAAAGCCCAGATCCCATCCGGAAAGGCACATCACATAAACGACCATCAAAGGTCTCGCTGGCACACAACTCTCGCCACGCTCGAGCCCCGACAACCAGCATCTTTTGTCCGTGAAAAGACCACGCGTCGACGATCACCAACCGCTCGCTCAGGTTCTTCCCTCTTTCCTGGTCCTCCACCGGGTCCGAAGAAAATATTCCAAACCTCGGCAAGCCATCCGTCGACTCCCACACAGACTGATGCCACATCTCGAGCTGCACTCCTCTCAGACTCCACATCCGAACGCCAACTCGACCCTCTCGGGGAGCATGACGAAACCAAATGACAGATCATGGTGCCTCCAGTCATCACCTCGGTCGACTCAGACTTACAGGGGAACCACCCCATGCTGGTCACCAAATCAGGGATAACCATTGTAGCACCGATGCCCCATCGAGGACCACCATTCCGACGCCAATCTCGCAAAAAGACCTCCGCCCATGGACGTCACTCTTCCATCTGGTCTCATCAAATCCTTCGATCAATCCAAGTGGATACCTGCCAATCCCGATTCTGCCCTTACCACAGAGCCACGGGACACCACCTGAACAGTGCTCACGGGTCCCCAAGCAACATACATCTCACCATGGTTGGCTACGTGATTAGCCTTACCAGTCACTCGCAGCTACCAACAGGAACCCACAGCCTACCAGAGATCACTTCTCCAAAAACGATCTCGTCCGAGGACACGACTGGGAACACAAGTCGGGCACCAAGCTACCAACTCTGACCAACACGTCCTCGACCATCATCAGGAGACATCCTCAACACCCCATCCAGCCAATGCCAAGAACCACGAAACCTCGAGCAACGACACGGCAACAACACATTTCACACAGAGGAACCAATCCTCCAATGCTCAACGCAAACTCAGGAATCCGGCCGTAGCAACCAATGCTACGATCCTGAACTAGTGGGTCACAAGCCCACCAGGCTTCCGCTGCGCACTCTGATCTGCGCGCACAGCCGAGAAAGCGAACACCGCCCAACCAGCACTCCTCCTTCCGAAACAACGCCAGTACCCTCACACGACAAGGGAATGGGCACGACTTCTCATAGGCAATCGCCTTGCCAAGATAAGGAGCACGTCTCGCACAGACTTCATGGCACACAAGACCAACCAATCCGGGCACCCAATGCAAGACGACGAACCTTAGCCCAACATAATCTCTCCAACCAAAGGGGAGACCAAACGCACTTCCGACCAACGGAAGAACTCCACGCTCGACCTGACCTCGAACCTCACGCATGCTGGAAACAGCACCACCCAGCACCAAGGAAAGCCATCGCTTCCATCAGGTCAGCGCCTCCGACACACTCGGCGAGCGTCACATCGGACCATAATCACAGCATCTCTCGATGCACCACTGCTGCAATTCCTCGAACTGCAACATGCCACGCCAAGAGCCGCAACACGAGCCACAATGACAACCGCCGGCGCTCATCCTCGAGTCCCGAACTCACCGCGGAGCCTTCACATCTCAAGCCAACTCCAGGGCGAACACAACCCATCCACTGACAGAAATGCAGGAGCAAAGACTTACCGGGACATCTCTGCCAAATCCTGCCTTGAAATCTACAGAACAATCGGGACTGACACGTCATTTCTGACGCCACAGAGCACGACAGGAACATCAGGCTCGACGAAATAGCAGCTCACCGAGAAGATATCCCGCTCACCCGAGCACACTTCTCGATCAGAACACCCGCTCTGCCACCTTAAACCACGACCTGAACACCTCAGGGGCTGGATAAACCTCAAGCTGGAGTGGCCAAAATTGACAGCAGCTCCCTCAGAGCACACTCACGACCACTTAACCATGAAAAATCCTCTCCAGCCACCTGACCACGCTGTAGGTTCCTCGAACGCAGCACCGCAGCAATGCACCTGCCGACAACCTCTGCCCAACGCAGCACAACCAGGGCCACCACCGACGAGGGAGAAGGCTCTTGACCTCAATCCTTAGACCCCATGCTGGCACGAAAGCCGCGGACAGCAACCACCTTCACAGCGCCGCATAGCGCACTCAAGCTCTCAAGCGAGAAACTAGGCGGAAAGCGAACACAAAACCCTAAGCCAGCTGCCGACTGTACTGGACCTTATGGACTCTGATCACTGCAATATCTCGAATTCCTATGTACGCCCACAACCACCGCTCTGATACCAGCTGTAACGACCCGAGAATCCGATTATCGGGAAGGCCCGATAACCCGAGACTCGCACTGCCGCCCACGAGCCGGGAGGGCTCGGAAGGGCTAAAAGGAATGTGGAGGCACAAAGAAATAGGAAATAAAGCAGGACAACCAACAACAACAAGCTGAAAGAAAGAACAACTACAGCTACAACAGAGTCCAGTCCAACAGAAAGTACAGTCTAAAGCAGTAAAACATACCACATGCCAAGTGAACACTCGGCCCGGCAAGCTGGCAACTGAGAACCTCCGCTCCGCACCCTCGAACCTCGAGGAAGAACTGCAACACCTGAAAAGCAGGGAATGAGTCTCCAAACAGAGACTCAGCAGGGATCCCGCGGATCCCCAATCGGAAACAACGGTGGTAGCGGAAAGGAAGGCTACAAGAGCAACCGCAACAGTAAGAACAGTAAACCGGGCGGCCGGTCGAAACACGACACTACAACTACTCCTACTGTACCAGAAACACACCCCGATCTCGCAGTCGAGGCTCCCGAACTACACTAGTACCGCTTACCGAAGTAAAAACACACGGTAATCATGCCGTAGAGGCCTGTCCCCCGGACACAGCCAACCTGGACACGCTGTCCAAGGTGCAACCCCGACCATCCGATCGCGGGTACCGCACAACAAGACGCAACCTCGGTAGAGCCACTAGCACTAGTCCCACGGCGTGAAAACCAACACACGCGCCACGGCGAAACAACCGAAAACACAACGGTCGACACGACCGAAAACCCGAAGGTCGAAGTCACGGAAACTGATAGTCTGTCACTCCCAACTCGACAGGAGTACCTCTCACTATAAGCACAGCCGGTAGCGTCCCCTGACGTCTAACACCGCACCGCAGGTGAACTGTCTGACGTGGTAGCGCCTACCAAAGGCACGAACACCGAACAAGTACCACAAGCAAGTGACTAGCTGGGGTCACGCCCGTCGATGTGGGTCCAACCGCCCCCAACCAAGTGTGCACACACAGATCGCGTGTCCCTGGTCTGGCCCTCTGACCGGTTTTCCCCTCAGCCGGACTCTAGCTGCAAGACGCGGGGCCCGACGGCAACCGGTCCACAAACCCCCTCTAAGGGTAAGCCCGTACACTACTCCCTGGTGCGACCGGTACCGCGTACTGGTAGGCTACGACTAGTGAAGGGTCACTGAAGGAGTAGACTCTCAAGTCAACGGAAAACAACGTCCGCATCCGACGACGTACGGGGACCACCCCACGTACCGGCCCCGTCGCACGGTGACCACAGTCGGAGAAGAGACAGGACTCGCAGTCCACGGCCACGCACGCACCCTGCGCGAGAGTCGAGAAAACTCAAGTGGTGCTAAGCCACTGGACTCTGGATAGTCCTTTAGACGCACTACACCCAACGGTCCTTGAGTCACAAGACTCGGGGTCAAGACCGTTGCACGTGACAGCACAAGGCCGTCAATCTCGTCCAATCTCTAGGTCTAAAATCACGGTAGCACGAATACCGAGGCAACTCACGAGCCGCCGAGACCATTCCCTCGGGAAGGGAACTGAGAAGCCTTCCAGCCCCAGGTAGGGCAACTGGACTCACAGTCCAAGGCCACACACACGGCCCACGTGGAAAGCACTGAAGCATGATTCCCAAGGTAGCACCCAAGCCGCCACGCCGATAACTGGACTCGCAGTCCAAGGCCAAACACATGGCCCACTCGGGAATCATCTTCCAGGAAAACTCACGGTCATGCGGGGGAAACCCCACCGCTCACACACCGATACACGGTGACTCAGTCTAGCGTAACACGAAAGCTCGACACGCGAGAAGTCACCCGGACTCTCAAACCCACGGGCACGCTAAACGAGATAACACGGTCTTCCCGACACTCTCAAAACATGGACACAGAATCCCACGGGTGTCTGGGACACTCACGAGACCGCAAGTCGACCACTGGGTCCCAACCGGGTCGACCGGGGACCCACACATCGCGGAACAAGGCGGAGAACACAAAAACTCGCCTCGGTGCAACACAACGCCTGACGGTCTAGCCCTAGACCGTCACAGGGCTGTAACGGTCTAGGCGGGACCGTCACATCCACCTGGCTGCCTAACGCAGGCCGTTACACGGCCCATAGGAACGCAGGATGTAACGCGCCTGGCTCAGCGCGTTACACAAATGTAACGCGCCTGCCCTGGTGCGTCACGCGCGCCTCACGCTCCCAGCGTGAAAACGGGATGTAACACGCCTGCCCCAGCGCGTTACACACACAGACACCAAACGGTCAAACGACAACGGTTGGAACACCCCTGACGGCCCACCCCAGGCGCGTCACGCGCATGTAACGGTTCGTCGGGGGCCGTTACACCCCCAGCCCTCAGCTGGGTAACAGGGGATGTGACGCACCCACCCAGGCGCGTCACACAGCTATGGCGGTCTATTGTGGGACCGTCACACCCACGAACGCCAAAGCCCAAAGCAAAGGGAATGTAACGCCCCTGCCCAGGTGCATTACACACATGTAACGGTCACTGGAATGACTGTCACACCCTCCCGAGAATGTTACGGCGAGAAACCATCCAAAACACTGATCCACGCCCCGATCACCCCCGGGTGATGGGGAAACAAAGGGGAATCCATCCCCAAGCCCCTAGACATGCATCTAAACCCCTGGATCGGCCAAAAACGCCGTAAAACGAGAGATCGGCCCACAAGCCCTAAAACATGGGTTTTGCCCAAAAAACCCCGATTCCACCCGCTTGGCTCACCACGGCCTACGAAACTCACAGGAAAGGAAGTGCACGAGCTGGGGGTCCATCTTCCTACCTCCACCGAAGATTTTTCGCCCCGAGCTCGTCGATCCCCAAAGAAAACGCCGTGAAACCCTCGCCGCTCCACGAACCCGCGGCTGAACTTCCACGTGCCACCGGCCCTCGATCCTCAACCCGTTACCCGTTCCTCGCCTCCCGCCATCGCCGCCTCGCCCTCCTCTGCCACCGTCGGCCGCCCGGGGAGAGGGGGAGAGAAAGAGATGAGAGAGAGTGAGAAAGAGAGAATGAGAGGGGAAAGAGAAAAGGGTTAGTATATATAGGAAAACCTGAAAATTCGATAAATTCAGAAAATTATGAAAAATTACCTTCGCGATCCTCGGAAGGAACATAACGTAGTGGTACTGTCCCGGAGTCGAAGAATGCCACGGTTTGCCCTGCACTGAGTTCCGAAGGCACATCAGGGAAAAACACGTGTAAAGCACAAAATACACTCCGAGACCCACTAAAATGATCCAAAAAGATCCGAAAAACCCGGGGCATTACAGATTTGACCCCGGCTAGGGGCCGAGTCCTACCCTCGTCCGGGGTGCCTCCCCCCAGTGTTCGCCCGCCGTCATCGCATGTGGTGCCGGCAGCTGCTACTCCAGCGTCCGTCTCCAGTGGATGGGGGCGTGAAAGGGGCAAGGCCCCTGTTGCTGCTGAAGCTGATCCTCTCTCTCCGTAGAGGGTTCCCCCGCGTGGTCAGTCCTTGTAGCTCGAGGACTTACCGACGGGGATGCCTGGTGTCCCGGGCATCGTTGACCTTATGGTGCGGAGTGCTCGCTGGCATGAGCATGTGGGGGAGCTTGGTCCCGAGACCGTACATGAACTGACGGCCGTCACTGCGAGGAGCATGTGCCTGGTTACCAACGCCTTTGGGCTATGGAGGCACTGCTTCCTCGATGTCATCCGTGAACTGGAGGCCAGTCGGGCCCTTCAGGCAGAGGCCGAAGGGCGCTTGAAGGAGTCTGAAGCTGCGAACGTCGGACTCCAAGAATAGTTGTCCCAGCTGGAGTCGGCCCTGACTAGTATGGAGCGCGACCGAGACTCTTTCTGGGTGCGGGCTGACGCGGCCGGAGAGCGCGCGGCCAAGCTGGGGGCGGAGGCCCGAGCCATGGGGGCCCGCGGCCAGGAGATCGAGGCGGAGCTTGCTAGGCTGCGTACGTCTCTGTCCTCGATCGGCGAGGAAGCTGTGGGGAACTTCTGTTCCTCCTCGATCTACCGGGACGAACTG
The DNA here is from genome assembly GCA_022559845.1 of Amorphophallus konjac. Taxonomy (NCBI): domain Eukaryota; kingdom Viridiplantae; phylum Streptophyta; class Magnoliopsida; order Alismatales; family Araceae; genus Amorphophallus; species Amorphophallus konjac. Next base: position 368,600,765 of record CM040123.1, read on the forward strand.
ACGGAGGTGGCCTTGGCGTACTACGGGCCAGCCGGTGACCGTGGCTTCCGAGAGGGCTGGGGCGCTGCTGTGAAGGCCACGGTGAAGAGCCTCGGCCTGGCAGCCCCAGACCTCCCCCCTCCTTCAACCCCTTACAGCTCGGAGGCTGGCGGTGAAGAAGAGGGGCCCGACCCCATAGAGGTGGGCGCCGAACGGTCGGTGTCCAGTGCGGGTGAGCGAGCACCCGCGGATGTTGCTGTGGTGGACTTGATCGACCAGCCACCTTCTCCTAGTGTTACTGTTGTACGTGCGCCTACTGAGTCTAGGGCACGTGATGATGTAACTAGGGCAGGTCCTTGAGAGGATGCCCCTAGCTGTCTTTTTCTTTTTTGCACTTTCTGAGGCAGTGGTCTCTTTTTTGTAATTTCTTTTTTTCAGAAATGAAAGCCTTCCTCTTGTTTGCAAAACTTGAGATCTCTTCAGTGTACTTCCCTCCTCCTGAACCGTCGCGAGATCCTCTGGGGATACAAAGCAGCGTTATCGGTGAGGGCTCCGAGGGAGCGTGACTTTCGAGATCTGTCGCTTCGATTTCCACAGATTTGATTGAGGCGGTAGGAGTCCTCATACTCCTGGGGACTTCGATCTCTTTAATAAGTGGTGGCTTTCGCAGCACTCCAGCGATCAGCTCTGCACTAGCGAACCTTTGTAGGTAGCCTTCTTAGAGAATGTCCTCAGGAGAGTCTGGTACTTCATCGGATGACGATTCTACAGGCTCGTCGTCAACCCTTGGTCCTCTGGAGAAATCCAGCGCCGGTACCGTGGCGGCCGTGGCCTGCGCCTAGAGAGGGTGGCCCAACACCTGAGCAATACAAGCTCGGGTACCTAGATGGCTGGCGGGAGGCCTTGGAGAAGGTTAACAATTTATATGCTGACAGGGGAGTCCTGCTTCTTGAGCCGGATAAGTTCCATCCTTGAAGGGACGAGAAGTGTCAGGGTAATGCTGCTTTCCACTCTTCCACTAGTTCCCCTTGCTGGTCTTTGTGGTATATAACATTGCTTGCTCCTTGCAGGTGCTTGGTGAGATGCTCCTCGTTGCTGGAACATCTTCTTACTTTCTGGTATGAATGATTGTAAGGAAGGGTGGGAACTGTTTTCCCTTTTTCCACTTTATAGGCACCGCCGTGTGGCTTGGACGACGGTGGTGGGCTCCTCTGTTTACAGGCATGGCCAGTACGTCTCTCCCCGCCGCTGATGGGGACTCGTCGCACGCGGTCCGCGGCAAGACAACCTCTCCATTCAAGGGAGGCGCTGGTGGCAGCCGGGGCAGCGGGGCCTTGTTCGCCAATTTGGAAACATGGCCAGTACGCCGGGGTGGCCTTCCGAATGAGTTGGCCTCGTAGTACCGTTGTCTCCCGTTGGCTTGTGTAGGCCTGCTGGTTCCCTGTGACAGGTGGACCTCACTAGTCTTCCTCCAAGCAGGGGTGGCCGGAGCCGCTGGCCTAGTTTTCCTTATGCATGCCTTCTACCAGTGAAGCCTTTTGTTGGCCTAGGGGCTCTGTCCCTCTTCTCTTGCATAGGAGGCTTCTCCGTAGGTACCCTCCCACAGAACAAAAATGGGTGCCTACTGTAGACACGCCAAAATTGACGTTACTGTGAGTACATCTCGTATTGCCTCGCAATGTCCCAATTTGACCCTCAAATTAACTTTGTTTGAGTGGTTTTTCCCACTTTTCTTGGATTTCTCCCTTTTTTCTCACTTTTCTTATTTTTCCTATTTTTTAGATTTTTTGGGTATTTTTCTCCATTTTTTCAGATTTTTAAATAATTAACGGCGTGAGAGGGGACGTCATTTGTTTTTAAGAAAATTAAAGAAAATAAAAATGAAAATGACGCCTCTTTGAAGAGGCATCCGTTCTTTCTCTTTTCCTATTTTTCTGAATTTTCTGGAATTTTTTTGGATTTTTTTTAGAATTGACGACATATCAAGGGGCGTTGTTTTTATTTAAATTAAATAAAAAATAAAAAAAATGGGAAATGATGACATTCCAAATGTCGTCAATTTCAATTTGAAATATTTTAATATTATTTCTCACCCTCTTTCAGGGGTGACTTGGTGGCCTTTCGGATGTCAGAAAAATACGAAAAAATAGTAATTAGAATCAGCACAGTTAGATGCATGTCCACCTAAAAAATGAAAAAATAATATTGAGAAATAAAAAATGGCCCTGTTTTGCATGTTTTGAAATAACGGCCCCCACGCGGATGTCATTTCAATTGACGCCCGAGTGCGCGGTCGTCATTTCCTTTGGCTTTTTTATTATTTTTGATTCACGACGGGGTACATGTCGTCATTTAAATTGATGCCCATAGTCAGGTCGTCATTTTCATTGCTATATTTTGAGATTTTAAATCCGACCGAAATTCGTATTAAATTCTAAATAGCGCCCCTCTGCAAGTAGTCAATTCCTTAAATGACGACGCCTCCTCGGGCATCATTTTAAAAAGCGACCGTTTATCCGGTCGTCAATTCTTGTTGAATTTCAAATTTTCTCAGACCCTCTTCTTTCCTCATTTTGAGCCCATTTTCACTTCGGAAAGGACCCCAATGGCTTTCCATGACTGGAGAAACTCCTTCCAATATTTATCTCTTGCTAAAATCAAGTATCCTAATTGTTCTTAGAATTAAAACTCTAATCTTCCCTATAAATAGAGCCCTGCGGCTCATGCTAAAGGGAGGCCGACTTCAACGCAAAGGGGAAACGCTGCCTAACCGACGGCTCAGAAGGAGGACTCCCTGCATCCACTACTTCATCCTATTGGAAGGCCCTCTCTCCCGAACGTTCAACAAAGCCAACGCACTCAGAGAGCTGCTCTTCATATCATAGGCTCTTTCAATTCTTTTCTTTGTTTATTGCATTAGTTCATATGCATACATGCCTCGTATGTTCATCTCCTGCTAATCACCATAACTCAACCACGTTGAGTCTTCCCTCTTCACAGTGCAACACTTGCACAGTTTGGCATTTATTGTGTTTGTTATACTTATTCACCATCATACTTCTCAACCACGCTTAGAGCTCCAACAGTGCAACACTTGCACTTGTCTTTGCTGTATTTCCAAGGTGCAACACTTGCACTCCTTTTTTATATATATATATTTTGCATGCATCATGTTAGACCTCCTACCCATTGCATAGGGGTTTAAGGGCCAACACCCAACAAGGTGTGTTCTTATACATGCTTTTCATGCTCATCTCTATTATGAATTTGATGTTACACTCACCTTGATTTCTAATTCCTATTTTTATTGGTTGTTGTCTTTGATTCTTTGCAAGGGTAATCAACAAGAAGAACTCTCTTCATCGGTCGGCCGATCGGAAGAGAAGGTGCACTCACAACTCCCCCGCATCCTTTTGAGGTATTTATATTCGCGATCCCTCCATATTGTTATTGTTTATATCCTTTGAGGCCCTCGCGTCTCTGGCGATCACACATTCCCCTTAGCATCCTCGCATGCTCCCCTTTTCTCCCTCTTTTCCCATTCTCATTTCCTTCTTTTTTCCATTTAATTGTTCTAAGTGGATTTCTTAGAATCTACACCTACGCCTGCTCGGAGATTCAGCATGATCGTTGGCGGAGGATGATGCCGAAGAAGCGAGTCGCTGGAGTCATATGTCGCCATCGTCGAGCACATTTTGTCTCTCCATGTACTTGTATTTGGCCCATGTGAGGGTATTTTGCCAATTTCTGGCAGCTTGTATTTTTGACTAAAGAAATATAGATTCTTTATTCTGAGCCAATACTGTTGTGTACCTTTTGTTGGAGTGCTTCTGCGTGCTTTCTGGGCGATCCTCCGTGCTCGTATTCCACAGTGTTCGTGTCCTCCGCAGGAACCCTTAGGTTACCACTTCATTTTCAAGGGGAGCGGTGCTCGCCTCTAGGGAACCCTTAGGTTACCTTGATTTTCAAGGGGAGCAGTGCTCGCGCCTTTAGGGAACCCTTAGGTTACCTTCTTATTTTCAAGGGGAGCAGTGCTCGTGCCTTTAGGGAACCCTTAGGTTACCTTCATATTTTCAAGGGGAGCAGTGCTCACACCTTTAGGGAACCCTTAGGTTACCTTGGTTTTCAAGGGGAGCAGTGCTCGTGCATTTAGGGAACCCTTAGGTTACCTTCTTGTTTTCAAGGGGAGCAGTGCTCGCGACTTTAGGGAACCCTTAGGTTACCTTGATTTTCAAGGGGAGGAGAGCTCGCGCCTTTAGGGAACCCTTAGGTTACCTTCTTATTTTCAAGGGGAGCAGTGCTCGCGCCTTTAGGGAACCCTTAGGTTACCTTGGTTTTCAAGGAGAGTAGGGCTCGCGCCTTTAGGGAATCCTTAGGTTGCCTTCTTGTTTTCAAGGGGAATAGTGCTCGCGCCTTTAGGGAACCCTTAGGTTACCTTCTTGTTTTCAAGGGGAGTAGTGCTCGCGCCTTTAGGAAACCCTTACGCTACCTTCTCCATCGTTCGTGGACAACTTACCTTAGTGGAGTACGGCTGGTGACGTTTCACTGGAAGTATTTCCTGAGGTTGACGGAGTTCCACGTCCTGGGCACCTCTCTCCCCCCTGTTGGGGTGCATGGCCCGGATTCAGAGGGGGGGTGAATGAATCTCCCCTATAAAAATTTCCCAATAAAAATAGTAGCTAGACAAAGTTGCGGAATTAAAACACTCAGATTGCTTGACCAACTTGGATGCTCTCCAGTAGCAATTAGATGATCAGATAGACCGAGCTTCTGATCCAATTTAGGTAAACTGAAGAGATAACTGAGTTCAAGTATTCAATATGACTCTCTCAAGATAAGAATCAAATGCACAGTGTGCAAGCAGAATTCTCGTTAGACAGAAGGATCTAAATTTAAATGATCACACCTAAGCATTCATCTACTATGAGAGGAGACAACAGATAAGCAATTTGACAAAGAACTTAAGCATGCATCTAGCAAATCAGATTGGAAGCACAATGATCACACGATGCACAAGGGATTTTTAGGTGGTTCGATCTCTATCTAGAGATCTACGTCCACCCCACACTCCAACTAGAGTGTGGCTTCCGCTGATACACAGCTTAAACGGCTGGGCCTCACAGCTTGCCTACAACTGCTGATTCACAGCTTCAACCGCTGGGCATTACAGCTTAAGCCAACTGCTGACAAATAGCTTGCGCTGGGCCTTACAGCTTGGCCACCCGCTGATACATAGCTTAGAACAAGAGTTTGAAAGAAAACAAAAAGGAATTATGCTAGCAACAGAAAGCTAGAAACGAAAGCACATAAAACTATAGCTCACTCGGAGCAAAGTGGTAAGGATCTAATCCAAGACCACTATCAGAATGTAGGGTATCCTGACCAGGATCCCTCTTCTTCTTCTTCCTTCTCTTCATGAGCTACTGCAACCTTGACCTCTCATGGCTTCACAATGGCTCTCCATACCGATACTCTGTTTTGTTCCCATATCTACTCAACTTGCTCTCACAGATCTCCTTCAGCTCCACGAAGGCTCTCCTCTCATTTTTCTCTCTCTGCAGTCTTCTCTGCTATCATTCTCTATTCTCTCTCCCACGATCTGCATCTATATATATATGGAGGCTTCTGAGAGATGGGCGTGAGGAAACCATGTTTTCCGCCCAATGAATTCGAAAAGCAGTGCTCCTTTAGAGTCCACGTGTCAGGCTGTGAGATTTTGCAGTCCACGTGCCCAATCATTAGTTCCTGGGATCATGAGACCATCAGATAATTCACTTAATCATTCGCGAACAAGAGTCATACCGTGTTTAATTCCCTGTAAAGAGAAAAATACTGAGTCAATAAGTATGTTCAAAGTCAAGTCAATATGCTTAGACTATTGTATGCTTATACAGACATCGACCAACATTGCACCGACCGAGTCCTCGTGCTTTGAAACAGGAATTTGCACCGACCCAATGCTCACATCAAACTTGCACCGACTTGTGCTCGCAGCAAAAACTGCACCGACTCAAGCTAACACCAAATATGCACTGGTGCTAACAAAGCTAATACCAACTCTGTACCGACCTTCTATGAACTAAGTATGCACGGACCAAACATTGCACCGACCGGAGCTATAGGAAATAGCACGGACTTTGTAGGCACATAAACTGCACCGACCTAAGCATAGAAACGTGCACTGATCTACTATGTAGAGTGAACAGAGATTTGTATAGACCTTAATGTGAGCATGAACACAATATGCACCGAGGCAAGGTTTGCACCGACCCTATTATGCCTTAGACACCTAAGTGACTGTTTGAACAGTAACGTGCACCGAAGCGAAACATGCACCGAGGTAAGGACTTATTATGTCTAATGCAGAACTTGCACTGAGTGTACATATGCACCGACGTTATGAGCCTTAGGATAAAAGATGCATTGACCGTGAATAGTGATTTGTACATATCCTGACAAGCACCGATGTGAATATACTGAATCAACTAAATATACACAGATATTACTATATGCAAGATGTGCACCGACTCTAGGTGTGTGTGAGACGCTAAATGAGACGCACACATGCACCGACTCCAGGCCACCATGAGACGCAGAATAAGACGCAAAGACACGTGAGGCACATGAGACGCAGAGATGGAATGCATGTAGACAGAATGCATGAGACGCAATGCATTGTGCAAGAGAGACGCAATGTGATATGCAGCCATGGACTCACATAACATGTGAGACACATCTACGCAAGAGATGCAGCCATAGTCACAGTTGAGCATAAGACGTAAACAAGGACGCTAAGACTTAGACACATGAGACACTGGGTGTGCTAAGACATGATAGAGACGCAGCCAGAGACACAAGTGCAAATGAGACACAATGCAACGTGCTCAGACAAAACATTGTACAGACCTTGTTTGTGCTCCCTTAGACATAGCATGAGACGTAAGATGAGACGCATCACATGCACTGAGACACAAATGCATCGTCCTTGGATAGAGTAGCACCGGCCTTGTGTTCTGCCTTAGAGAATTAACCCTGCACTGACTTAAGCAATGCACAGACCTCTCCAGTGTGATGCATGCACAAGCATACCCATGAAATGCTCATCAAACTCATGATGCATACAACAAGTATTCAATGGAATTCATTTTTATCATGAGAGGTTCGATCAAGAACAAAAATCATTTCTATCATGCACAAATAGTGACATTTCTATCATGCACAAATAGTGTGACATCATCAAAGCCATAGCGGTTGACATCATCAAGACCACAGGGGTACAACAATCTCCCCCTTTTTGATGATGGCAACACTATGAGTCACACTTGCTCATGTCAAACTATTCTCCCCCTTTGACTTCATCAAAAAGGCATAGAAGAGCTATACTCCCCCTGGATAAATGAAGGAAATCAGCAAACACAGGGGCAGATAAACAACCAAGCACCAAATAAGAAAGGATTACAATCAATATGACACCACATACTCTCTCCCTTTGACAATCAGCTAAAATGGAAGGACATAGTGACACATTCTTCTCCCCCATTGATTTAGATAAAATGGACTGAAACTGATAGACTGATTGAATAACAGAAACCTTCTCCCCCTGAAAGTGTGATGTATGGAAGTGGGAATCCAGGCAAATGATTTGCAAACATCGCAAGGACAGCCAAGAGGGACTATCAAAGGTAAGTCTGATACCAAGAGTGGAGAAAATCAGTAGATTGATACCAAGATCATCAAAAACACAAGATCAACCACAGATTATTTCAGGTCGTACTCAAGAAACATTAGGGTCACTGAGTACTTTCAAATTGAATTCCATCAACAAGGTATTGACTAGATTGCCAATGAATAGATGAGACAGAAAGATTTTCAATAGGGTACCAAATTCGTAAATCTTGATAAGCGAATTTCAGACTCTTCTATTATAAGAGATTATGAATGAGTCTAAACTTACCAGCATGATTTAAGAATGATGTATACAAAGTTTATCAAGAAAATTCAATACTCATATCTGAAACACTTTTTAATAGAAATGAACCAAATACACATATGACATTCTTGTTTAACCTCCTTCTATCTTACTCATTTAAATTCAATGACTCATTTAGAAGTTACACTAGATAGTATTGAGATTAAACAAATATGAGTGTATCTGAATTGTCTTTGATTACACTTGTTTTTAAGAATTTTTCTTTTGATCAGCACTTATTTTTCCTGAGCAAGTTTGGTTAAATCAACACCTTTTTACATGAGGTACAACACGTCTTAGGTGAAGTGACCCAGTTACTCAGTGTGATAGCCTTATTGCTTCTCAATAGGAGAACATAGTTAGCAATTTGGAGTGTCTTTTTAAATGAGGAGACACCTTGATCAGAGGTCAGAATCTCCAGTTACTCAACACTACCATGCCATTGCTCTGCCAGATTTTCAATCATTTTTATGGCAGAGATAACTATGGCACTTCATGACTTGGGTTTGCTCTATTTCTTTGATGGAGGACCCAATTTTTTTTTTTAGCAAAAAAATCACCATCAGTTCAAGAGCTGGTCGAGTGCACCCTCCCTCAGAGAGGGAGGATGTTCTCACTCCCCCAGCCTGTGACTGAGGCTCTGAATTTTATTGATTATGATGAAAGAATACAAGATCTGCGGGGCATTCCCCTGAGAAAATGGACTAGCAGAATCTATGCAATATACATCCCTGCAGGGAGCAAATGAGAAACTAAAAAAATTGAAGAAACAGGGTACTAAGGGATGCGAATGGCCGGGAGGCCAGTCTTGTCCATCCGAAGAGCACCCTTGGCCAGCCGAGGCAATTCCCCTTCTTGTATGTAAACATTATTTTCTAGAGTATAGCAAGCATGAGAGGCCAAGGAGTCTGCGACTTGGTTTTCCTCTCTATAAGTGTGTTGAATTGAGCATCCACTTTCTTGAAGCAAGTCAAGAATCTTCCTCCACCAAGGGAGGACCATCCAACTAGGGGCTGTCCCTTTCCGGACTACCTCAATAAGGAGGGCACTGTCCGAGAAAATGGCTGCAAGGCAGATGCCTCCGTGCTTAACTATAGACAGACCATCGTATAGTGCTCTTGCCTCTGCCAATAGACTGGTTCCACTGCCATAATAGAAAGAGAAGCCAACAATCAGTCTACCATGGTTATCCCGAACACAGCCCCCTCCTCCACTTCTGCCAGGATTACCTTTAGAAGCCCCATCAACATGCAACGTAAACTTGTGAGGGGCCAGACTACAGACAATATAAAGAGCCTGCTTTAGGAGAACCCGAGGGGACAGATTGAAGGAGGCCAGGCATCTTAGTTGAGCTGAAGAGAGTGGTTTGTGAAAGCTATGCCTGTCCAACGCCAAGGCAATAGAGGAGTGAATCCTCCTCGTTATTATACCGAAGTTTAAAGGCCTTCCTTCAAATCTAGCTTCACATCTTTGCTTCCAAATTTCCCACAGCATATAACCCAATAAAATTGAAGGCAAAATGCATATTAGATGCAGTCAGAATATTCCAGCAGCGGGTTGTGATTTGATCACTAAGGAATACCCTATTACTTATCAGCGGATGCACCCAGTCCCACAACTTGGAGGCCATTTCTCCATTGATAAAAAGGTGGTTCAAGTCTTCTTGGCTCGGTGAAGAACAACAACTGCATTTAGAAACAATTGAAATTCCACAATCCACTACTCTGCTGTCGACAGGCACTGCACGGTGTATGAGCTTCCAAGTAAATAGAGCTGCCCTTGGGGCAATAGATGAGTGCCACAGCTTAGCCCAGGGGGGCCTCCTAGTGCCCTTAGATCTCAACAGATTGCAGGCAGATTTGACTGAGAAGTTTCCTTTCAAGGTCCCAGTCCACACACAAATATCTTCCTCATTACTTAATTGAGGACAGGGGAGATGAAAGTCATTGCCAAGAAGACCCCTGGTTACATGCTGAGGATCATGCATTACATCTCTGACTGATGCTGCAGGGAATCTCATCCTATTATTATTGGCATGAGCACCACTAATTATAGTTCTATTCCCTGTCCAATCGTCCCTCATGAAGTCAGTGTCAGCCCCATTCCCTAAGAAACATCTGCTTTTGGAGATAATCAATTCCTTTGCCTGCCTGAAAACTGCTATTAGCATTCCAACTGGAAATGGTTTGACACAGTCAGCAAAATGGAGTTTGATGTATCTTTTCCGGGCATATTGAGACCATAGGGAGAAGCCATGCAAAATATTCCATAGGGTTTTGGCAGCTAAGGAAACCTGCATCCACTGTAAGTCCCTTATTCCAAGGCCCCCCTCCAGGCGTGGCCTCTGAATATCTGACTAAGCAACCCAATGCCGTCGGTTGATGCCTTCATTACCTTGCCAAAAGAAATTGGCACACAGTCGGTCAATAATGTTGATAACCTTTTTTGGAATGTAACATGCCGAAGCAAGGTATATTGGCATACTGCAAAGGACAGAATCAATCAAAACAGCTCTGCCTGCTTGGGAAAGAATCTTTGACTTCCATCCTTCTAATTTGGACTGCACCCTGTCTATTAGAAATTTAAAGTCAGAGCTGATATATCTGCCTTTTTTGATTGGAATTCCAAGATAGTTAAAGCCACCAGCCTGATACTTGTAACCAGTGTGAGCTTGAATAGATTGTCTTAGGGCCGGAGGAGCTTTGGCAGATATTATGAAACTACTCTTATTGGCATTTACTTTCTGCCCTGAACAATTCTCAAATCTTTCAATAAATTGTTGGAAGGCCTTTATATTCTGTCTGCTAGCATTTAGAAAAACTAGGGTGTCATCAGCATATAAGAGGTGTGATACCTGCTTGGACTGCCTGGGCCCCTTATAGCCCTTGATGGCCCCTGACTGGAATAAAGCTGCCAAGCCCCTACTGAGGACTTCAGAAGCAATTATGAAAAGGTAGGGAGCTATGGGATCCCCTGGCCTAATCCCTCTGCTCGACTTGAAGAATCCTGATATGGCACCATTGAAGTTTATTGAGAACCAGCAGTTGGACAAAAGCATTCCTATCAGGGAGGACCCAGTTTCTCTGTAACCAAAGTCATTGCTCTGACTTTATTTTCTTTCAAATGATTTCAGATTTTTCTGACAATGCTCTACACTGAAATGTTTAAGAACAATACTCTCTACAAGTATCTTAACTAAAGAAGGCCGTGTTTTTAAAATTTCAGATTTCAGAAGGTTCTGCATGAAGTTACATGAGACAATTGGTTAAGATTTATTAAACATAATGATTCAGATATTTTCAAGACTTTTAAATCAAAACTTAATGAATACATTAGACTTAAATTAATTTGATTTATCAGATATTCTTAAGCCAGTATAATAGAAGATTCTTCTTTTAGAAATATGTCGGATTTATGATTATGGTACACAGATTGAAATCTTCCCTCATTCAGATGAATCGACATTGACAGTGCAGCAAATCGATGGAAGTAACAAGAAATTTTTATTGAGAGAGCAACAGAAGACAACAATGATGCAGCAAGAGGTGAACATTAGAATAATGCAGTTCAGAAGCCAGTATTAAAGTCTGGAATTTAGTCAGACTAGCTTGACAAGTGACAAGGAAGTATTCAAGCAAGGCTCTCCTTCAGCAAATTAAGGAGTAATCACAGAGAAACTTCAGGTTCAAAATAAGTGAGGATTCAGATGATGAGAAGTCTTAGACAGAATCAATAGCACAGAATTCTTCGAAGTGAAGCTCCCTTTCAGCAACCACAAAAGTAGTACACACAGGATTTCAGACACAAGAGCAATTGGGAAAAGATCAAAGAGTGCAGGATGAATGAAAGTATGTCATAATGAGAATCAAGATGGATGCTCCCCCTGACAAGATGCACGAGATATTAAGAAGTGTAAATGTCAGAAAGAGGAATGACATGAATGCATGCACTTAACATTCCTTTTGGTATTTTCAAAATTAATAGAATGCTATGCAATTTACTACATGTATGCAAGTGCATTAACCACTCATGAAGGACAAGAAAACTATGCAGGGAATTAGCCTAAACAAGTATGCATGATACACAAGAAATGCTTTGACTTACTCCCCCTGACCATGTGCATTATGAAACTATCATTTAAGTGCTACAAACACACAAAATATTGTGTGGGGAAAATCATGAAATATGCTCATGAAACAAATATGCAATTCCAACTGAGATAGGCTATAATCATCTTGATGATCAATTCAGATTTTCAGAGAAGATCAGTTAGAAGATGCACAGATGAATTAACATGTTATGCAAGAGATATGCAATGCATATAATGCTGAACCAAATTTAACATGCTATGCAATCATCAAAGACAGAAAGGCTTCAATGATAGACATTGAGCAGAGTTAACATAACCAACCTGGAAGGTGCATGCATGGGGTTTTCATGCTTGAATGTCTTGGTTTATTACCCCAGTTTATTCTTCAACGCAAGGCACACCTGCAAAACATCAATTTATTTTGCACACATAGGTGTCCAAGATGTCTTGGGTCCTGAGTTAACAGTGACACCTTTAGCAGGTGTTAAATAGTTTTTGTACATGAAGGTCATCAAATCTCATCAAGTAGCAATCATTTATTGAATGACCTATCTGACCACAGTAATGGTTTGATGCAGCAGATTTCAAATTCTTTTCATGCAAATTACTGTTATCATGAAATTTATTAGCAGAGTGAAAATTCTGTTTACTAAAACTAGCCAGCCAACAATCAGCAGCTCTATGGCCTGGCTTCCTACATTCAAAGCATGAAGAGTTTTTCTTTTTATCAATTAAGTTATTTCTAGCAGAAGCATAGAAAGCAGGGAATTTTACAGATTTAGAATTCAATCTATTTCCCTGAGCATGCCAGCAGTTCTTGACTGTATGGCCATGCTTTCCACATTCGAAGCACCAAATGTGCTTTCCCTTAGAAGCAAAATTATTTCTTTCAAAAATATTTTTGTAATCATGGAAATTAACAAATTCAGAATGAAATTTCTTCCTCTGAATGTGCCAACATTAAGCAGCAATGTGGCCCAGTTTGCCGCAATGAAAACATTGAATGTTCTTCTTATGATTTGCATGATTTTTAGCATGAACATTCCTATCATGCAATTTTATAGCATTAAGATCATCATGTTTCTTTAGTCTATAATTATGCATAAGATGGCCAATTCTGTGATAGTAAAAATACTGAATCCTTTTATTCTGAACTAAAGAGGATTTCTTAACCTGAGAATTCATAGCATGAATTCTGTCAAGTTTCATATCATCCTTTTTCATCACAAAACAATCAGCCATCTCATGACCAAATTTCCCACAGTAGAAGCACTTAACATACTTAGCATGAGATTTGTTGTTAACCTGAACTTTCTCAGTATGTTGATTGTTCCTTTTATTTTTCAGTGGTTTTTGATTCTCAGTCGCAGTAGACTATTTTGGAGATTGCCTTGAAGTTCCTTCTACTTCAGAGTTTCGAATAAAAGTGGTATACAGCTGGTTCCTCTTAGCTTGCTTAATTTCAGAAATGTTGCCTGTCCCTTTTCTTTGACCGCTTACATTATCTTTCAGAGGCATTTTCATTTTGCCTTTATCCTTCACAGATTCAGACATGGAATTTTTTAGATCGTGGATTTCAGACTTTAGAGAAATAATGTCAACCTCATAACAAGCAATGTCAGATTCACAGCTGATAACAAGTTGATGTAAGACATCATTCAGACTTTTGAGTGTATTAATTTCCTATTTCAATCTTTGTTCAGAGTCATTTTCAACACACTTTCCATTTTCAATGGTTAACTATTTTTCTCCCATAACAATATTTAAGACCATGAGCTTTTTGTTTTGATCCTTCAAAATTTTCATTTCTTCCATCATTCTTTCATTTTCTTTTATTAGTTCTTCATTCTGAACTCGCTTATTTAGTAAGATTTGATCACCATTAATTGAGCTCAGTTTTTCTTCCAGTTCAGAGATCTTATCTGTGAGTTTCTGATTTTTATTTTCCAATACAGAAATTTGTTCCTTACTCATATTAACATCGGCTAAGCATATATCATGAGATTTTCTCAGTTTTTGACAGTTTTCACAAGGAGCATTCGAATTAATCTGATCACATTTCTTTTTCAACTTTTTATTTTCAGATTTTAATTTCCTACATCTATCAGTAAGTTCTTCATTTATATTCCATAAATCATCAAACGAAATCTCTTCGGATCCAGAGCTTACCTTGGATGACGTTTCCTCCTGTTGATCAGAGTTGTGATCACCCCGGTTAGCCATCAAGCATTGATCCTCTTACTCCCCATTTGTAGCTGTTATTCTATCCAATATTTCCTTTCCAAAAGCGCACTTGAGAACAAAAGGAAATATGTCAGTATTAACTGCAGCTTTCAAAATATTAAGAACTGTGACATTATCATGATTCTTTACTCTGTCCTCTCTAGACCACTTGGTCTCATCATGAGGTAATTGGTATGGGCCTTTTGAAAGTAAATTCCATAGATTAGGGTCAATGAAATTCATATAGACACATAGGCCGCCTAACCACTTACTGAAGTTAGAACCATCAAACGCAAAAGGACGGGCCATTAAGACAGATAGCAAACAGATTCAACGCACAAAGCAATCGATAAGAAATGCACCAAAAAAAATAAGATAGCACCGAAGACAACAGGATCCTCTGCAGATCGTTGGATCTGGAAAGTCAGAGACAGCTCTGATACCAATTGTTGAGGTGCATGGCCCGGATTCGGAGGGGGGTGAATGAATCTCCCCTATAAATATTGCCCAATAAAAATAGTAGCTAGACAAAGTTGCGGAATTAAAATACTCAGATTGCTTGACCAACTTGGATGCTCTCCAGTAGCAATTAGATGATCAGATAGACCGAGCTTCTGATCTAATTCAAGTAAACTGAAGAGATAACTGAGTTCAAGTATTCAATATGACACTCTCAAGATCAGAATCAAATGCACACTGTGCAAGCAGAATTCTCGTTAGACAGAAGGATCTGAATTTAAATGATCACACCTAAGCATTCATCTACTGTGAGAGGAGACAACAGATAAGCAATTTGACCGAGAACTTAAGCATGCATCTAGCGAATCAGATTGGAAGCACAATGATCACACGGTGCACAAGGGATTTTTAGGTGGTTCGATCTCTATCCAGAGATCTACGTCCACCCCACACTCCAACTAGAGTGTGGCTTCCGCTGATACACAGCTTAAACGGCTGGGCCTCACAGCTTGCCTATAATCGCTGATTCACAGCTTCAACCGCTGGACATTACAACTTAAGCCAACTGCTGACAAACAGCTTGTGCTGGGCCTTACAGCTTCGCCACCCGTTGATACACAGCTTAGAACAAGAGTTTGAAAAAAAATAAAAAGGAATTATGCTAGCAACAGAAAGCTAGAAACGAAAGCACATAAAACTGTAGCTCACTCGGAGCAAAGTGGTAAGGATATAATCCAAGACCACTATCAGAATGTAGGGTATCCTAACCAGGATCCCTCTTCTTCTTCTTCCTTCTCTTCACGAGCTGCGGCAACCTTGACCTCTCATGGCTTCACAATGGCTCTCTATACCGATACTCTGTTTTGTTCCCATATCTACACAACTTGCTCTCACAGATCTCCTTCAGCTGCACGAAGGCTCTCTTCTCATTTTTCTCTCTCTGCAGTCTTCTCTACTATCATTCTCTATTCTCTCTCCCACAATCTGCATCTATATATATATGGAGGCTTCTGAGAGATGGGCATGAGGAAACCACGTTTCTCGCCCAATGAATTCGAAAAGCAGCGCTCCTTTAGAGTCCACGTGCCCGATCATTAGTTCCTGGGATCATGAGACAATCAAATAATTCACTTAATCATTCACGAACAAGAGTCATACTATGTTTAATTCCCTATAAAGAGAAAAATACTGAGTCAATAAGTATGTTCAAAGTCAAGTCAATATGCTTAGACTATTGTATGCTTATACAGACATCGACCAACATTGCACCGACCGAGTCCTCGTGCTTTGAAACAGGAATTTGCACCGACCCAATGCTCACATCAAACTTGCACTGACTTGTGCTCGCAGCAAAAACTGCACCGACTCAAGCTAACACCAAATATGCACCGACGCTAACAAAGCTAATACCAACTCTGTACCGACCTTCTATGAACTAAGTATGCACGGACCAAACATTGCACCGACCAGAGCTATAGGAAATAGCACGGACTTTGTAGGCACAAAAACTGCACCGACCTAAGCATAGAAACGTGCACTGATCTACTATGTAGAGTGAACAGAGATTTGTATAGACCTTAATGTGAGCATGAACACAATATGCACCGAGGCAAGGTTTGCACCGACCCTATTATGCCTTAGACACCTAAGTGACTGTTTGAACAGTAACATGCACCGAAGCAAAACATGCACCGAGGCAAGGACTTATTATGTCTAATGCAGAACTTGCACTGAGTGTACATATGCATCGACATTATGAGCCTTAGGATAAAAGATGCACTGACCGTGAATAGTGATTTGTACATATCCTGATAAGCACCGATGTGAATATACTGAATCAACTAAATATACACAGATATTACTATATGCAAGATGTGCACCGACTCTAGGTGTGTGTGAGACGCTAAATGAGATGCACACATGCACCGACTCCAGGCCACCATGAGACGCAGAATAAGACGCAGAGACACGTGAGGCACATGAGACGCAGAGATGGAATGCACATAGACAGAATGCATGAGACGCAATGCATTGTGCAAGAGAGACGCAATGTGATACGCAGCCATGGACTCACATAACATGTGAGACGCAATATGAGACATATCTACGCAAGAGATGCAGCCATAGTCATAGCTGAGCATAAGACGCAAACAAGGACGCTAAGACTTAGACGCATGAGACACTGGGTGTGCTAAGATGTGATAGAGACGCAGCCAGAGACACAAGTGCAAATGAGACGCAATGCAACGTGCTCAGACAAAACATTGCACTGACCTTGTTTGTGCTCCCTTAGACATAGCATAAGATGCAAGCTGAGACGCATCACATGCACTGAGACACAAATGCATCGTCCTTGGATAGAGTAGCACGGACCTTGTGTTCTGCCTTAGAGAATTAACCCTGCACTGACTTAAGTAGTGCACAAACCTCTCCAGTGTGATGCATGCACAAGCATACCCATGAAATGCTCATCAAACTCATGATGCATACAACAAGTATTCAATGGAATTCATTTTTATCATGAGAGGTTCGATCAAGAACAAAAATTATTTCTATCATGCACAAATAGTGTGACATTTCTATCATGCACAAATAGTGTGAGATCATCAAAGCCATAGTGGTAAACATCATCAAAACCAAAGGGGTACAACACCCCCCAGCGTCACTAGCCTATATGCTCCTTTGCCGAGTGTTTCCGCTACCCGGTATGGGCCTTCCCAGTTCGGTGCAAGTTTTCCTACGACCCATCGTGGGTCAGCCACGCTTGCTCACCGTAGAACCAAATCTCTGAGGAAGAAGTGTCGCTCCTTAACCCGGGCGTTGTAGTATTGAGCCAGCTTCTGCTGATATGCCACAAGTTTCACCTAGGCGTTGGTTCTTCCTTGTTCGAGCAAGTCCAGACTTTCTCACATTGCCTGGTTGTTCCTGGCCTCAACAAAATGTCCCACTCGTAATGAGGGGTTGGATATTCCCACCAGAACCACTGCCTCAGCTCTGTAGGCAAGATGAAAAGGTGTCTCCCCGGTGGCGGCTCTAGCGGTGGTCCGGTGAGCCCATAGAATGCTGGGGATTGAATCAATCCATGTGTCGCATGCTTGGTCCAGGCGGGTCTTGATGCCATGGAGTAGAGTTCGGTTGGCATTTTCCACCGACCCATTGGCTTAGGGATGCCCCACCGAGGTGTAGTGGTTCCAGATCCCCAACTCCGAGCACTTTTCCTAAAAGACAGTGCTCGCGAATTGTCTGCCGTTGTCAGTAGTAAGAACCCTGGGGATCCCAAACCGACAAATAATGCTTCGCAACACAAATTTCCAGGCTGCTTCACTTGTTATCTTTCCCAATGGTTCGGCCTTGATCCACTTGGTGAAGTAGTCGATAGCGACTATGAGGAATTTCTTCCTCCCTTGTGCTTCAGGGAAGGGTCCCAGTTTGTCAATCTCCCACCGAGCGAACGGGCGGGGCTCCGTCAAGGCGTGGAGCTGCGTCGCTGGCTGGTGGTATAGGTGGGAATACTTCTGGCATTGGGGGCACCTTCGAACATAGTAGAGACAGTCTTGCTGCAAGGTGGGCCACCAGTACCCTTATCGGACCAGCGTCCTTGCGAGTGCTCGCCCTCCCACATGGCTTTCGCACAGTCCTTCATGCATTTCTTGGATGGCCTGGTTGGCTTCCGTGGGGAAGAGGCACTTGAGTAGAGGAGCTGAGAGGGACCGGCGATATAGCCATCCGTCTACCATGGTGAAGTGGGCCGCTCTTGCCCGCGTGCGCCGCGCTCCGGCATGATCGCTGGGGAACTGCTACCGAAGGAGGAAATCAAGTAGAGGATCCATCCATGAAGATTCGTAGTCGATGGCATTTGCCTGGAGTGTTTGATCATCTATACTCGGTGCTGACAGTTCCTCGATTAGGACTGACCTCGAATTGGAGACTGCGGTGGCTGACGCTAGGCGGGAGAGGGCGTCTGCTCGGACGTTCTCTTCGCTTGGGATGTGGACCACTTCAAAGTGGGTGAATTCATTCACCGCGGTCTTGGCCTTATCTAAGTATTTCATCATGGAGGGATCGCGGGCCTCGAAATCCCCCCTGACCTGGTTGGTGATGAGCATGGAGTCGCTGTATGCTCGTACACTTGACGGCCCCCAGGTGTTTCGCCATGCGCAACCTAGAGAGGAGCGCCTCGTACTCAGCCACATTGTTCGTGGTCAGGAAGTTGAAACGTAGGGCGTACTGTAGCTCCACTCCTTCTGGCGAGAGTAAGACCAACCCCGCGCCGCTGCCAACAACGCAAGACGATCCGTCG
Source organism: Amorphophallus konjac (assembly GCA_022559845.1). NCBI lineage: Eukaryota > Viridiplantae > Streptophyta > Magnoliopsida > Alismatales > Araceae > Amorphophallus > Amorphophallus konjac. Next base: position 368,619,785 of record CM040123.1, read on the forward strand.
ACGTATAGCTCCCAAGTGGGCCCCAAGGACCGCTCGGGTGAGCCTTTGGTGGGCAGGGTGCATTCAGCGACGAAGTTCGCGAGCGCCTGGGCCTTGATTGCTGTCCTTGGTCAGAACTTGATGTCGAATTCTCCCAACTCGATGGCCCACTTGACCAGTCTTCCAGATGCATCAGGGTTCTGAAGGATTCGCTGGAGGGGCTAATCGGTGAGGACGGCGATCGGGTGGGCCAGGAAGTATGGCCGTAGCTTGCGAGCAGCTATAATCAGTGCGAGGGTGAACTTTTAAGTCCGCGAGTACCAGAACTCCGGTCCTTATAGTGCTCGGCTAATATAGTAGACGGGCTTCATGGCACCTGTCTCCTCCCGTGCGAGCACAGCACTCATGGTGCAGGGTGTTACGGACAGCTACAGGAGCAGATGCTCTCCCCTTTGGGGCTTGGCGAGGATAGAAGGTGTCGTCAGGTAGCGCTTCAATTCTTCGAACGCCTGCTCGCACTCCTGGTCCCAGTCAATCCATCCCTTCTTTTTCGGCGCCAGGTTGGCTTGCTTGATCAGTCGGAAGAAGGGCAGACATCGTTCGGCGGCTCGGGACAGAAACCGGGCCAGAGCGGTAATGCGTCCTGTGAGGCACTGTACATCCCTCACCTGCTTAGGTCGCTCCATCTCCAACACTGCTCTGATCTGATCGGGGTTGGCTTCGATTCCTCGGTGGGTGACGAGGAAACCCAGGAACTTTCCTGACCGTGCCCCGAACGCACATTTAGCAGGGTTGAGTTTCATGTTGTACCTTCTAAGTGTGGCGAAGGTCTCCGCCAAGTCGCGCAAGTGTTTGACTGCTAGGAGGCTTTTCACGAGCATGTCATCGATGTAGACCTCCATGTTGCGGCCGATCTGCGAGTCAAACATATGGTTGACTAGGCGTTGATACGTGGCTCCAGCGTTCTTCAGCCCAAACGGCATGTGAGTGTAGCAGTAAAAGCCATGGTCGGTGATGAATGCGGTCTTGTCTTGGTCGGGCTGGTGTATGCTGATCTGATGGTATCCAGAATAGGCATCGAGGAAGCTCAGCATTTCGTGCCCGACCGTAGCGTCGACTAGCTGGTCGATCCGTGGCATGGGGAAGCTATCCTTGGGTGTGGCTTTGTTGAGGTCGGTGTAGTCCACGCACATCCGCCACTTCCCATTGCTCTTGGGCACCAGGACTACGTTGGCTACCCAATCTAGATACTGGGTAGGCCGGAGTAGTCCTGATCGCAATTTTTCTCCCACTTGCTCCCTGATGATGGCTTGTCGCTCGGGGTTGCACCGCCTTCGGCGTTGCTGTACCGGGCGGCAGGTGGGGTCCAACCTTAGTTGGTGCGTGATAACCTCTGGGGGAATTCCGGGAAGCTCGTCCTCGGACCAAGTGAACACGTCCTGGTTGGCCGCGAGGAAGCTTGCGTACGCTTGCTTATCTTGCTCGGCCAAGGTAACGCCAATCTTTAGTGATCTGCTAGGGTCGTCCCCAACCTGGATGAGGTATAAATCCTCGGTTGGCGCACTCGTGCTCGGACCCGAATCTTCGGTCCTCGCCTTTTTCTATGGAGGCACCTCTTCGGGACGTTGATCGCGGGTGGAGATAAGGTAGCATCTTCTGGACTCCCGTTGATCACCCCGGGCTTCTCCTACCACACGGGGGGTGGGGAACATAAGCTTCTGGTGGTAGGAGGAAGGGACGCCTCGAAGCGTGCAGAGGATTCCTCGGCCGATGATGGCATTGTACCTTGTCATTGCACGAACCACAGTAAAGTCGACGATGAAAGCTACCTCTTTCGGTGCCATCCCAAATGTAATCAGGAGCGAGATACGCCCTTCCGGGCGGACAGTCGTGCCGGAGAATCCATACAACGGCGTGTGCAATGGCACGAGTCGTGACACGTCCACACCCATGAGCACAAGACAGTCGTATGCAATAACATCAGGTCCACTTCCATTATCCACCAGGATGCGTCGCACAGTACATTGGTTAATGGTGGCGGAAACCACCAAAGCATCAAAATGGGGCGTCGTGATGCCTACCAGTTCATCCTCGGAGAAGACTATGGGGTCTCCCAGGTGACCTGAGGGGGAAAGTTCCCTTGGGGTGCCATCGTCTTGGTCCGCCGTGTTGATGGCTGTCGCGTACCGACTTCTTCTGCTCACGCTATCTCCCCTGGCGGCGGGCCCCCCAGAGATCATCATGATCTCCTTTCTGTTGGGCCGATTGTCGATCGGGGGAGGCGTCTTTTATCGTCTTTTGGCAGCTTTGGCGAGGAACTTGTCGAGGAGCCCCCTGCGGACGAGGTCCTCGATGGCATCCTTCAGATTGATGCAGTCGACTGTGTCGTGACCGTGGTCTCGATAGAAGTGGCAGTACTTCTTCTTATTCCGTGAGTTAGGATCTGACTTCATCCGCGAAGGCCATTTGAGGAATGGCTCCTCATGGATCTCCATCAGGATCTGGTCGGGTGGGGCCGTTAGGGGTGTATAGTGGTGGTAGCCACCCATTTCCTTCTCGGAGCGGTCGCGGTTGTGCCCATCGCGTCACTCCCGTTTGCTCCGACCCTCCCGTCGTGGGTCAGCGACTCTCTTGCGGTCAGGCTGGTCGGTCTCGACCGCGCGACGCAGGGCCGCGGTATTCTCCTCGCAGTGCGTGTGCTTCTGGGCTAGCGCGAGGAGGTCCGGAAGGGTCGTCGGGGCTTCGACTCCGAGTGCGCGCCAGATGATGTGGTCCCGCGTCCCCTGGGTGAGTGCGGTGGTGGCGATATCGACATCGAGATGGGGGATTCGAAGTGCCTCCGCGCGGAAGCGGGAGACGAAGTCCCATAGCGCTTCTTCCTTCCCCTGCCTGAGAGCGAGCAGGGTTACAACAGACTTGGCTACCTTTCGACAGCTCACAAAGTTCTCCTTGAACTGCTTTTTGAGCTGTTGGAAGCAGGAGATCGTCCCGGCCGACAGGGACTCAAACCATGCTCGGGCGTTCTCCCGAAGAGTCGTGACGAATGCCAGACATTTCACAGTGTCCGAGGCCCGGTGAAATACCAGGTGGGACTCGAAGCCGTGTAGGTGGTCGGCCGGGTCGGTGGTGCCGTCGTAGGAGGCAAATGACGGCAGCTGGAGCTTTGGTGGGATGGGGGCTTCAATGATATCCCTAGAAAAGGGAGCATGGAAGTCCTGATCGTCGTCGATGAGGCCGCGATTCTTAGCGGCCAGGAGGACGTCGTCTAGGTACCGAACCTTGTCCTCTATCTCGCCGAACCGTTGGAGCCGACGGTCCATCTTCGGGTAGGAGTGAAGCGGGCTGCGCACCCTGGGGGAAGGCACGCTGCCTGACCGTCGGGTACTTGCGACGGAGGCATGGGATGCCTCCCGTACCTATCGGAAGTTCTCTCCGGCCTGGCCTCCTTCACCCTCCCATCGCTCGGGTGGGACGTATTGGGGCCTCTGGTCCCAGAGCACTCGATAGAATTCCGCCAGGGCTCGGACTTCCTGGCGGAGCTCATCTAGGTCACCCGGGATGACCTCTTGTCGGGGGCAAGCGGAAGAAGCTTCCTGCGATCCCCGGCGAGAGTTGGGTCCCTGATGGGAACCCCTCCCCCGGTTGCTGGCATTGCAGAGGCTTCCACGGGGCACCATAGCTTTCCTCTCAGCATCCTACAAACGGCACCAAGAAGTGTAGCGGTAGGAAAATAGTTTCTAGGCCACGTACCACCTTCTCTATTTATTTGTTGGGGAAGTCGTCTCACGCCCGTGGAGGCCTGCACACACCAAGAAACCAGAAGGGCATCAGAACGAGTCCCGGGTGTTACCCCAGGGGACAACCCTCCGATGCTTAAGTCAGCAAGGGATCAATGAGCAATAGAGAAGAGCAAGGTAAGAGAGAAGTAGATGCCGTAGTAGTCGATCCAGGAGGCGTGTAGATTCTCCGCACGCGTGCTCGTAGCTCCCAGTGGGCTCTCAAAGAGTGCTCGCTGGATGGTAAGGCCGTGCAGGAGGAAAAGGCTCTCTGGTTGTAGCGGATGGTCTCTCTGTCGTAGTTGCAGGTCGGGTCGCTCTCTTCTCAGTAGGAAGCTCTACTGGCAGAAGTATCCACCGTATCTCCTCTTGCGTAGTAGTATGGGGTTTTAGTAGACGAATCTACCGTGTCTTCTCTCTTCTATCGATGTCCCTTTTATAGGGGTTGTCCTAGAGTGAGGGACCTCATCCCTTGATAAGGAAGGGTCCGTTTAGTAGACTAACGTTTCCCTGCTATGTTGGTGGGAGTTTCCCGATTGAGGGCGATAGCCTCGGCGTCGGCCGGTCCCTGGGTGAGTCTTACGGCACTCATGGCGCGTGCTCGCCCGTTATGGGGTCAAGGCAGACGTCGTGGGGGCAACGCTCGGTCGTCGGAATGTCCTCCGGAGAGAACTGCGGTTGGGCCGGCTTCATCGGCGTTGTGGAATCCGATGCTCTGTTGGGCCGGCCTTCCTCTTATTGGGTTGAACATGTGTGCTCGTACCTTGCCTAGGCTTAGCATGTCCAAACCTTAATGGGCTGCTCGTGCTTGGGCAGTTTCTGGGTCAAACCAGATTCACCCTCCTCAGGCCAATATTGTACATTTTGGACCCCCGAACCCCTAATCATCTGAATTCTTCTAAACTAACTTAGTTTTGAAAACTAACTTAGTTATTTGAGCGTCGGGCTCACACCGGATGTCCGATTTGGAGATTCTGTCAGCTCTCACAAGTCACGTCTACCTCCCAAGCCCTGTTGGAATGATCGGCACGCCGATAAGGCCAGTATTTTACATTTTGGACCCCCGAACCCCTAATTATCTGAATTCTTCTAAACTAACTTAGTTTTGAAAACTAACTTAGTTATTTGAGCATCGGGCTCACACCGGATATCCGATTTGTATTCCGTCAGCTCTCACAAGTCACTTACCTCCCAAGTCCTGTCGGAAGGATCGGCACGCCGATCAAGCCAGTATTTTGCATTTTGGACCACCGAACCCCTAATTATCAAAATTCTTCTACACTAAGTTAGTTTTGAAAACTAACTTAGTTAGTTGAGCATCGGGCTCACACCGGATATCCGATTTGGATTCCGTCAGCTCTCACAAGTCACGTCTACCTCCCAAGTCCTATTGGAACGATCGACACGTCGATCAGGCTAGTATTTTACATTTGGGACCTCCGAACCCCTAATTATCTGAATTCTTCTAAACTAACTTAGTTTTGAAAACTAACTTAGTTATTTGAGCGTCGGGCTCACACCGGATATCCGATTTGAAAATTCCATCAGCTCTCACAAGTAACGTCTACCTCCCAAGTCTTGTTGGAACGATCGGCACGCCGATCAGGCCAATATTTTACATTTTGGACCCCCGAACCCCTAATTATCTAAATTCTTCTCAACTAACTTAGTTTTGAAAACTAACTTAGTTATTGGAGCGTCGGGCTCACACCGGATATCCGATTTAGATTCCGTTAGCTCTCACAAGTCACGTCAACCTCCCAAGTCCTGTTGAAACGATCGGCACGTCGATCAGGCCAGTATTTTACATTTTTGGCCTCCGAACCCCTAATTATCTGAATTCTTCTAAGCTAAGTTAGTTTTGAAAACTAACTTAGTTATTCGAGCGTCGGGCTCACACCGGATATCCGATTTGGATTCCGTCAGCTCTCACAAGTCACGTCTACCTCCCAAGTCCTGTTGGAATGATCGGCACGCCGATCAGGCGAGTATTTTACTTTTTGGACCCCCAAACCCCTAATTATCTAAATTCTTATAAACTAACTTAGTTGTTTGAACGTCGGACTCACACCGGATATCCGATTTGGAAATTCCGTCAGCTCTGACAAGTCGCGTCTACCTCCTAAGTCATGTTGGAACGATCGGCACGCCGATCAGGCCAGTATTTTACATTTTGGACCCTCGAACCTCTAATTATCTGAATTATTTTAAACTAACTTACTTATTTGAGCGTCGAGCTTACACCAGATATCTGATTTGGATTCCGTCAGCTCTTACAAGTCACGTCTACCTCCCAAGTCGTGTTGGAATAATCGGCACATCGATCAGGCCAGTATTTTACATTTTGGACCCCTTGAACCCCAAATTATCTGAATTCTTCTAAACTAAGTTAGTTTTAAAAACTAACTTAGTTATTTGAGCGTCGGGCTCACACCGGATATCCGATTTGGATTCCGTCAGCTCTCACAAGTCACGTCTACCTCCCAAGTCATGTTGGAACGATCGGCACACCGATCAAGCAAGTATTTTACATTTTGGACCCCCAAACCCCTAATTATCTGAATTCTTTTAAACTAACTTAGTTTTGAAAACTAACTTAGTTATTTGAGCGTTGGACTCACACCGGATATCTGATTTGGATTCTGTTAGCTCTCACAAGTTACGTCTACCTCCAAGTCATGTTGGAACGATCGGCACGCCGATCAGGCCAGTATTTTACATTTTGTACCCCCGAACCCCTAATTATTTGAATTCTTCTAAACTAACTTAGTTTTGAAAACTAACTTAGTTATTTGAGCGTCGGGCTCGCACCGGATATCCGATTTAGAAATTTCATCAGCTCTCACAAGTCACGTCTACCTCTCAAGTCCTGTTGGAACGATCGACACGCCGATCAGGCCAGTATTTTAGATTGTGGACTCCCGAACCCCTAATTATCTGAATTCTTCTAAACTAACTTAGTTTTGAAAACCAACTTAGTTATTTGAGCGTCGGGCTCACACTGGATATCCGATTTGGATTCCGTCAGCTCTCACAAGTCACTATGTAAGGTTTCGATCAGTGGAGCAGCGGAAACGATGAAACCCTAAGAGGTGGATCGTTGCTGGCGATCAAAATCAAAAACTATTTTAATTGAAGAACCGGCTTAGGAAGAACAGTTCTATACCTTTGCGGGATTAATTAATTCCCAGATGCCTGAAGACGATCGAGTAGAGGCTCGTCGGGCTGCTAGCCGTCCAAGTGTCCGGCCTCTAGATATATCCACACGAGCAGTGGGAACAGACGGAGTCTCCTTCTCGATCTCCACACGTCGGCCACTCCTCAGCACCACCATCCACCACCGCAGGAGGAGGAGAGAGAGAGGGGTGCGCCCAGGTCAGGGAGGAGAGAGAGAGGGGGGCGGCCAGGGGAAGAACACTAATGCTTGGGCCAGGGTTTCTCTCCTCAGCGTGTATTTATAGACTCTGGCATTTTTCACAAAAACCCAGAAACAGTCTATAATTACCGTCCTAATCCATCTTATCCACTACTCTATTGTGTGTGACCCTCTAGGCCCAATAGTCTGTTTGTTTTTCAGGCCCATTAAGCTAAGAACTCTTCTTAACTTAATTAATTATAATCCATTAACTCTTAATGGATTTAATAGGCTTTCCGACCACGAATGGCACCAAGCAACACCTCGTGATCCCAAATGACTTTGGGAGGTATGCAACCCATATTGAACCTTTCCGTCATCAGATTCCACACAGTTATAGATCCTCATTCATACAATGCTCCAATCAGATTTAGGGTACGGTCAAACTGTCAAACCCTAAAGCATCATGATCTTATGGACCCTTGTACTCTTAAGTACAGTTCACTGAAAAACTCCTTTTCTCAGTGAACTCCCATACCCTGGCCATGGATTTCTAAGTACATGTCCATAGAGCATTCTCTCTCTTAATCCATGCAGAGAGTGAACGATCCCTTGTTATCCACCAAAGTGTTTTCACATGAATCCCATTGAGTCCGAATAACTAACTATTAAGAACCACAAGGTTGAAGTTCATAAGTCAGCAATCAAACGCTCAGTGGAGTCCATGCAAAACCTCTTTAGTGACTCAGGTCAAAGATCTATATGTGCTACTGTGGCACTAGAATCTCCTGATTGACAGTCAGCATGATTACCATTCAGGAATTCTAGATCGGGTTAGTTCAGTGAACTCATTCCACTAATGAGCACCTGCACGTGTACCTTGATGTCACCACACTGGTGGTTATGAGATCGACCACCCTCATCACATGAGTGAGCACCACGTGCACTGATCTAGCCGGATCTTCAATGCCCCTTCTTGAAGATCCTACGACCAGGAACATTTAGAATATAAACATCTAGATGACTGATCTCATTATCACAATCTCATCATGATCCAGTCATCATAGCTCATATTCAAGGACTTCATCATATTACAACAAACACACTATATCGTGCTAAGAATATAATGAAGAAAACACCATTAGCATATTGAATGAAATTGTACAAGAAATGTCACCATCACAACACTTGTGATTGACTTGAAGGGCATACATCTCTAACAATCTCCCACTTGCACTAAAGCCAATCACCCACATGCTTGATCCCCATCAGCCCAAGGTGACGCTCAAACACACTTTGAGATAAAGGCTTAGTCAATGGATCTGTAATATTATCAGCAGAAGATACTCTATCTACTATCACATCTCCTCTAGCTATAATCTCTCTGATCAAGTGATAACGCCGCAGAATGTGCTTGGACTTCTGATGAGACCTCGGCTCCTTTGCTTGTGCAATTGCCCCATTGTTGTCACAAAACATGGGGACATGATCAGAGATGCTTGGGACAACTCCCAATCCATCGATGAACTTCTTCATCCAGACCGCCTCCTTTGACGCCTCGGCAGCAGCTATATACTTGGCCTCGGTTGTTGAATCAGCAGTGGTTTCTTGCTTGGAACTATTCCAACTCATTGCCCCACCATTGAGAGTAAAAATGAACCCAGAGGTTGACTTGCTGTCATCTTTGTCAGACTGGAAACTAGAGTCAATGTACCCTCTCAGTTTCAAGTCCTCTCCTCCATAAACCAGAAATAGATCCTTAGTCATTCTCAAGTACTTAAGGATACATTTCACAGCTATCCAGTGTTGTTCACCTAGACCTACTTGATACCTGCTCGTAACACTTAGAGCATAAGCTATATCAGGCCTAGTACACAACGTCACGTATATGATGGACCCTATGGCAGAGGCATAGGGAACCCTACTCATGTACTCCCTCTCTTCTGGAGTTTTAGGGGACATCTCCTTAGAGAGGTAGATTCCATGTCTAATTGGTATTAGACCTCTCTTGGAGTCTTCCATGCCAAACCTTTTAACAATGGTGTCTATGTACATCGATTGGGACAAGCCTAGCATCCTCTTTGATCTATCTCTATAGATCTCAATCCCTAATACTTATGATGCTTCTCCCAAATCCTTCATGGAGAAATGCTTTGATAGCCAGGCTTTGACTGACGATAACACACCTACATCATTCCCAATGAGTAGTATGTCATCCGCATACAGTACCAAAAAGGTGATTGCACTGCCATTTGTTTTCTTGTATACACATGGCTCATCTTCGTTCTTAACAAAGTCATAGGATTTGATTGCTTCATCAAACCTTATGTTCCAACTACGGGATGCTTGTTTTAGTCCATATATGGACCTCTGAAGCATGCACACTCTATCTGGATACTCTTTGGATATGAATCCCTTAGGATGTGTCATGTACACTTCTTCCTCAAGGTTTCCATTGAGGAATGCCGTCTTCACATCCATCTGCCAGATTTCATAATCATAGTGTGCAGCAATGGAAAGTAAAATTCTAATGGATTTTAGCATGGCTACAGGAGAGAAGGTTTCGTCATAGTCAACACCTTGCCTTTGACGATATCCCTTCGCTACAAGCCTTGCCTTATAGGTATCAACCTTTCCATCCACTCCAATCTTTCTTTTAAAGATCCACTTGCATCTAATAGGTACAATACCCTCAGGTGGATCCACCAAGTTCCAAACTTGGTTGGAGTACATGAAATCCATTTCAGATATCATGGCCTCTTGCCATTTCCTAGAGTCAATGACACTCATTCCCTCCTCGTAGGTCTTAGGATCATCAGCCTCATTATGTGATACCTTACCAGAAATATGTCCTACATATCTATCTGGTTGAACAGGTATCCGGCCTGGCCTACGCACAATTTGTGGGTCAGTTTGTACTGGATCTTGAGAAGGTACACTGACAGGTTGTGGTTCTAGAACTTCTTCTAGTTCTACCGAGCTCCCACTGTTCCCCTCAAGGATATACTCTTCCTCAAGGAATACAGCATGTTTAGCTGCAAACACTCTTTGATCGCTAGGCTGGTAGAAATAATATCCATAAGTTTTCTTAGGATATCCCACAAACCTACATTTCTCAGTCTTAGATCCCAGTTTATCAGAGTCATGTTTCTTTACATGGGCAGGGCAACCCCAAACCTTAAAGTACTTAAGATTTGGCTTCTTTCCTTTCCATATCTCATATGGAGTGGAGTCGACTGACTTCGATGGGACTTTGTTCAACAAGTGTGCATCAGTCTCTAAGGCATAACCCCAGAGGGACAAGGGTAAACCAGCAAAACACATCATGGACCGTACCATATCTAATAGGGTACGATTCCTCCTTTCTGCTACACCATTCAGCTGAGGTGTATAAGGAGGAGTCCATTGAGATAATATTCCATTATCCCTTAAAAACTGTGTGAACTCCGTACTCAAGTATTCACCCCCTCGATCTGATCGAAGAGTTTTAATACTTTTCCCGGTTTATTTCTCTACTTCATTCTTAAACTCGACAAATTTCTCAAAAGCTTCAGATTTGTACTTCATTAGGTACACGTATCCAAATCTTGAGAAATCATCAGTGAATGTAATGAAGTATGAATAACCTCCTTTGGCATGTATGGACATAGGTCCACACACATCATAGTGTATGAGTTCTAACAACTCATTTGCTCTTTCTCCATGCCCAGAAAATGGAGACTTGGTCATCTTACCCATGAGGCAAGATTCACAAGTCGCGAATGATTCATAATCAAATGGATCAATGTATCCATTCTTACACAACTTTTTCAATCTTTCCTCATTAATATGACCAAGCTTACAATGCCAAAGATAAGCCTGATTCACATTGCCTCTTTTGCATGTGAAGCCTCTACTAACTCTTTCTTCACCCGGGAAGAGGATCTTCCAAGACTGGCCAGGGGCGCCCTCAGGGTAGATAAGGCAGGCCTGCCTGCCTTCCGATATTAATTTCATTTGGTTTTCTTTTAGAATCTTTGATGTGCTTTCTGCAGGGCCTTGATAAATGGCCTGATGCAACCCAGGGGATTGCCCTCTCGGACTCTATATCTCTTTCAGTTTGAATAAATAAAAATTAGGGCCCTGGAGAAGCCTGGGGAGTGAGAACATTCTTCCTCTCTGAGGAAGGGTGCACTCGACCAGTCCTTGCTCCAGATTGGCCAATTTTTTTTTTAAAAAAAACATTGTCTCTTTTTCTCTTAAGAGGTCTGTCCACACACATCATAGGAGATGCCACATCTAAAATATACAAACCATTCATTAAGCTCCCACTGGCAAACAATTCACCATTTAATAATAAAGAACAATTATTGTTTCCAAAACTTACAACAAATCCATATTTATTTAAGCAAGAAATGGAAATAATATTCTTTATTATAGAAGGAACATAATAACAGTCTATAAGCTCTAGTGTAACTCCTGTAGGCATCTGGAGGTTCACCTTCCCGACCGCGAGCACATCAACCTTTGCTCCATTTCCCAGCCGCAAGTCAACCTCGCCTTTGTTCAATTGCCTACTGCTTGTCAGCACCTGCAAGTCATTGCAGATATGAGATGCACATCCAGTATCTAATACCCACGATGTGGATCTATAAGACAAGTTTAGGTCAACAATCATGAACATACCTGAAGCTTCTCCAAGCTTTTGTTTTACCTTTTTTGCAAGATACAACTTGCAGTTCCTCTTCCAATGGTCATCCTTATGGCAGTGGAAGCATTGGCCCTTGTCCTTCTTAGCCTCATCTTTCTTGACAGTCTTTCCCTGCTTATCCTGCTTTTTCTTCTTATTTTTCTCAAAAACAGATTGATTCTTTCTCTTCTTGTTGGTCTTACCAACAAGTAGCACAGAAGATTTCCCATTATTCATTGTCACCTCAACTGTCTTCAACATATTAAGAAGCTCTGCTAGAGAGCACTCTATCTTATTCATGTTGAAATTCACTATGAACTGGGAGAATGAACATGTGAGAGACTGCAAGATTAGGTCAATGCACAAATCCTTGTTCATTTCAAAATCTAATTCTTTCAGCCTCTCAATCCACTCTATCATTTTGAGAACATGTGTCTGCACATATGTTCCCTCAGACATTTTGGCCTCAAACATATTCTTAGATATCTCATATCTTTCTGTTCTACTCTGAGCTCCAAAGAGCTCCTCCAGGTGAAATAGGATGGATCTAGCATCCATCTTTTCATGCTGCCTTTGTAACTCATTGGTCATGGAGGCTAGCATATAACATTGGGCCAGAGTGGCATCTTCCTTATGCTTTTCATAAATAATCATCTCAGCCTCATCGGCATCATCAGCAGGAAGAGCAGGAACAGGCTGCTCAAGGACATAGGCTATCTTCTCAGCCGTGAGAACAATTCTCAAATTCCTGAGCCAATCGACATAATTAGGACCAGTCAGCCTGTTGCCATCCAGTATGTCTCTCAATTGGTGGTTCGTCATTGTGGTCTACAAGAGGAAATTAAAGAGAATTTAGAACAATATTGTAGATATTCATGATATTAAATTAAGACATGGACTTTTATCCTAACTTAATACTCCCACTAATTTTTGACGAATTTGCATAACCCCTAATATGCAAAGACGGGACACTTCGACTGTGTCCTAGTGGGTACTAGGATCCCATTAACATTATGGAAGTAGTCTTGTGGTAGCACAACAAACTACCCCATACTTAATGGGTAGGCAACTCTTCCCAATAACAACTCATTGTAACTCCCAGTAATTTAGCCTCCAAACGCTTCGTGATCTTATGGTAGCACAACAAACCACGATCGTTGGTTAGGTCCAACCCGTTGTTACGTTATGAGAGTGGGTTTATGACATAACTCTTGTGGTAGCACAACAAAGCCATGCCAGCCCCCATCCCAAGGTTCGACCCAAGCCCTAGCCTAAGTCTCCGTCCCCTTGCTGTGATAGTCTTGTGGTAGCACAACAAACTCCCACAGTCTAAGGACGGCTCACTTTGACTATAACAATGGAAGGCTACGTGGAGCATTCTTAATGTCTCACGCTTATCGACCTAATATTTGATTGAAGGGGATTTGAATATTTTGGTCTCATCAATATAGGTGCTACATATATATAATAATTTGGAGTATTGTATATACTCTCTCTCTCTCTCTCTCTCTCTCTCTCTCTCTCTCTCTCTCTCTCTCTCTCTCTCTCTCTATATATATATATATATATATATATATATATATATATATATAATTAGCAGCACAACCACATATATCAAATATATGCTGTAACACCGATGGATGATCATGGACTTTAAACCTAGCAACATTACCAGAGCCAGTTGGTAATGTACACACAACATGGCAAATAATCAAAGACTTGGAGCATCCAATGCTCTCACTAGATGTGAAGAATCTCCCGAGCCACCGTAGTTGGTCTCTTTCTTAGTCTCCATCCGCTTCTCATTATTACAAGTAAATTTGAAATTGGGCACGCATGCCCATAAATATACATCAGATAATAATAAGAAACCTTGAACTAGTCAAGGGGAGTACAACACAGGTGGGAGATAGAATGTACAACCCGGATTAATAAGAGAGAGAGAGAAGGAGGCATGCAGGCCCTAATAATCACATCATGATCCATTCACCACAAACCATACCATCACATGATATCTAAGTCCATGACCATCCATCCGCACACATGACACATCACAGGCATCAATAAGTAATTATCATATAATTACAACAAGGTACAACGCAATAATTTCAAAATAATAATGATAGTTTTGAAATCACGCATGTAAACATTTAACTAAACAATTCAGTTAAATCAACCAAGTTTAAACAACTTTAGACCATCGTCATTCACATTCACTGCATAGGCTCAATAATAATATTCTATTAATTAACCTCATAAGAATCACATTCTTATAGTAATTAATATCTTTTAATTAGATAATGGGAAATACTTAAAACTATTTCAAAATTCCCATTAACTAACCAAGGGCAATATAATAAAAAATACATTAATAAGTTGCTAAAACTATTTCAGGACTTATTAATATAATTTTAGAATTTTTCTGGCATTTTCTGAATTTCCATGCATTTTAAACACTTTAAAATGCTGAAAAATCAAAAAAAATAAAGGGCGGGCTTATCGGGCGCGGATCCGGCGAGGGCCGGATCTGCCGGCGGGAGACCCGCGGGGGGGTCGTCTCCCCCACCCGATCGCGAAGGGGAGGGGGCTGGGGTAAAACCCTAGCCCCCCCGGTGGCCGCCGTAGGGGGGCCGTCCGCCGACCCGGGCCACCGCGGACCGCCGCAGGGACCCCGACGGCAGGCCCGCCGGCCACCGCCCCCTTCGCCGTCGCCGGAGAAGAAGCCCGCGAAGAAAATGGTGCCGCCCCGCCATGTTCGCCGCGAACCACGCCGGAGCCCCAAATCCGGTCACCACACGCCAGAGGACGCCGTGGGATGCCATGGGGGATCATCCAGCAACTCTTGCTAGCCCCATGGACATCCCCAATCGGAGATTAGCAGCCTAACTTGGCCACCGTCTCCTTGTGCGAACGACGACCGTGGCCGTGAAGACATGTTCGATTCGCCCTCACCGTAGGGTCAATCAACGCACCAAAACGTGCGTTTTGATCCTATTACTACTAGGAACAATTCCACAAGATCAATTGACCGAGATCCATCTGTGAGAGACTCAATCGAACATCCTAACATTGGGCCCTTTGCGTGAACGTGAAGAATGAAAAATAATATCATCATCATCATCATCAGAGCCTTATCCCAATTAATTGGGGTCGGCTACATGAATCATGTTCCGTCAAAGCTTTCTATCAAGTGCAATATTCATATTTAAACCCAAGAAACTAATGTCCTTCCTAATAACATCGCACCATCTCATTTTAGGCCTTCCCCGAGCTCTTTTACTAGCATCCACTAAGATTTGGTCACATCTTTTAACCGACACTGAGTTAGGGCGACGACACACATGTCCAAACCACCCGAGTCTATTTTCTCTCATTTTACTATCAATTGGAGATATCCCTAAGTCCTTACGGATATGCTCATTCCTAATCTTATCTTTCTTAGTCTTACCACACATCCATCTCAACATCCTCATCTCTGTTACACACATTTTGTGGATGTGTTCCTTTCGTATTGCCCAACACTCGGTACTTTATAACAAAGCAGGTCTCACAGCCGTTCTATAAAACTTCTCTTTGAGTTTCACAGGCATATGACGATCACAAAGGACACCTGATGCACTTCTCCATCTTAACCAGCATGCCTTAATCCTATGTGTAACGTCATCATAAATCTCCCCATTCTCTTGTATGATAGACCCTAAGTATCGAAAGCTACTACTCTTCGGAATGTTATGTCCATCAATTAGAACCATGTCTTCCTGAACCACTCTCCCATTACTAAAATTACAGTGCATAAACTCTGACTTACTCCTACTAATTTTAAAACCTTTAGACTCCAAGGTAAGTCTCCAACGCTCTAACTTAGCATTTAGAGCATCAATACTCTCATCAATTAAAATAATATCATCTGCAAAAAGTATACACCAAGGGATATCCTCATGCAATTGTTTAGTTACTTCATCCATAACTAAGGCAAAGAGATACGGACTTAGTGCAGAACCTTGATGCAAACCTATAGAAACGGGAAATTCACCAGTATCCCCAGCAATAGTTTAAACACTAGTAATAGCGTCGTCGTACATATCCTTAATCAAATCAACATATCCTTGAGAGAGTCATTTCTTTCTTAATGTCCACCATATCAATTCTCTCGGTACTCGATCGTACGCCTTCTCTAAGTCAAGAAAAACTATATACAAATCTTTTATCATCTCTCTATACTTCTCCATTAGCTATCGTAGTAAGAAAATAGCTTCTGTAGTAGATCTATTTGGCATAAAATCAAACTGATTTTCCGATACAGTAGTCATACATCGGATGCGTTTTTCAATTACTCTATCCCAAAGTTTCATAGTATGACTCAGAAGCTTAATTCCATGATAATTGTTACAACTTTGAATATCTCCTTTGTTTTTATAGAAAGGAACTACAACACTTTTTCTCCAAACTTCTGACATTCTTCGTTCCTTTAAAATTTTATTAGAAAATTTAGTTAGCCACTGAATGCCAATATCTCCTAGGCCTTTCCATACTTCAATTGGTAAGCCATCTAGTCCTAAGGCCTTACCCACTTTCATTTTTCTTAAAGCATCCTCCACTTCTGACATCTTAATACGCCTGAAATATTGATATTTATCAAATATTGTGGACTCTTGGGTACCTTCTAAAGATAAATCATTGACGGAATCTCCATTAAGTAACTTCTGAAAATAGCTATGCCACCTCCCTTTAATCTCAAGATCCTTAGTTAAAACCCTTTGATCGTCATCTTTAATGCACCGAACATGATCTAAATCTCTAGTTTTCCTTTCTCTTAATATAACAAGTTTAAATATGTCCTTTTCACCCTCTCGGGTTACTAATTTATTATATAAATCTTCAAATGCCTTTGATTTAACTTCGCTAACTATTTTCTTAGCTCTCTTTTTAGCAATTTTATAGGCTTCTAGGGTTTGATCATTTTTTTTAGTTTGCCAAACTTTAAAGCATTCTTTTTTTACTCTAATGGTATTTTAGATTTCCTCACTCCACCACCAAGTCTCCTTTTCTAAATTCTTTTTACCTTTAGATTCGCCTAAGAGTTGTTTTGCAACCCTCGTTATACAATTTGTAACATTATTCCACATTACATTAGTTTCTTGTTCTAAATTCTAAATATTTTTCTTTAATAGATGATTTTTAAATGTTTCTAAACTTTTACCTTTTAAATTCCACCATTTAATCTTGGAATAATTATTTATAATGATCTTTCTTTTGAATTTAGGGATAGTGACATCCATTACTAACAATCTATGTTGAAGGGCTAGACTCTCACCAGGAATAACTTTGCAATCTTTATATAAAACTCTATCGACCTTCCTAATGAGAAAATAATCAATTTGACTTATATGTGTTCCACTCTTGTATGTTATTAAGTGTTCGTCCCTCTTCTTAAAGAAGGTATTAGTAATTGCTAGATCATAGGCCATAGCAAAATCAAGAATAGTGTTACCCATATCATTTCTATTGCCAAAACCAAGCCCTCCATGAATCCTCTCATAGCCTCTATTATCTTTACCCACATGACCATTAAGATCCCCTCCAACAAAGATTCTCTCTTCACTAGGGATATTTTGGATCAAACTATCAATAGCCTCCCAAAATTACTTTTTAATGCTCTCTTCTAATCCTACTTGAGGTGCATATGCACTAATTATATTCAAAGTATCCTCACCTAAGATAAGTTTAATTAACATTAGTCTATCCCCCAATCTATTTACTTCCACAACTCTGTCTTTTAAGTTTTTATCTATTATTATAGCAACACCATTTCTAGAATTATTATTACCCGTATACCAAATTTTATATCCATCAATGTCTTTAGCTTTATGTCCTTTCCACCTAGTTTCTTGTAAGCAAGCTATGTTAATCCTCCTGTCTTTCATTAACTTAACTAATTCTAAACTCTTACCCGTTAAAGTTCCTATATTTCAAGTAGCTAGACGGATCCTATATTTTTGGACTTACTTCTTTACCCGTGTCCGTCCAACCCCACACGAGAACCCTTGCCTATTTGACACCGCAATCGGGCGCCATTGCGGCGCGTCGCTTACGGGGAACGCCCTAGCTAGCCCTTGCTCACTCAATTCCACAAGATCAATTGACCGAGATCCATCCGTGAGAGACTCAATCGAACATCCTAACATTGAGCCCTTTGCGCGAACGTGAAGAATGAAAAATAATATAATAATCTCAATTTTGATCCGACCAGCAACCTTGCTCTGATACCACTGTAAGGTTTCGATCAGAGGAGCAGCGGAAACAACGAAACCCTAAGAGGTGGATCGTTGCTGGCGATCAAAATCAAAAACTATTTTAATCGAAGAACCCGCTTAGGAAGAATAGTTCTATACCTTTGCGGGATTAATTAATTCCCAGATGCCCGAAGACGATCGAGTAGAGGCTCGTCGGGTGGCTAGCCGTCCAAGTGTCCGGCCTCTAGATGTATCCACATGAGTAGCGGGAACAGACGGAGTCTCCTTCTCGATCTCCACACGTCGGCCACTCCTCAGCACCACCATCCACCACCGCAGGAGGAGGAGAGAGAGAGGGGTGCGCCCAGGTCAGGGAGGAGAGAGAGAGGGGGGCGGCCAGGGGAAGAACACTAATGCTTGGGCCAGGGTTTCTCTCCTCAGCATGTATTTATAGACTCTGGCATTTTTCACAAAAACCCAGAAACAGTCTATAATTACCGTCCTAATCTGTCTTATCCACTACTCTATTGTGTGTGACCCTCTAGGCCCAATAGTCTGTTTGGTTTTCAGGCCCATTAAGCTAAGAACTCTTCTTAACTTAATTAATTATAATCCATTAACTCTTAATGGATTTAACAGGCTTTCTGACCACGAATGGCACCAAGCAACACCTCGTGACCCCAAATGACTTTGGGAGGTATGCAACCCATATTGAACCTTTCCGTCATCAGATTCCACACAGTTATAGATCCTCATTCATACAATGCTCCAATCAGAATTAGGGTACGGTCAAACTGTCAAACCCTAAAGCATCCTGACCTTATGGACCCTTGTACTCTTAAGTACAGTTCACTGGAAAACTCCTTTCCTCAGTGAACTCCCATACCCTGGCCAGGGATTTCTAAGTACATGTCCATAGAGCATTCTCTCTCTTAATCCATGCAGAGAGTGAACGATCCCTTGTTATCCACCAAAGTGTTTTCACATGAATCCCACTGAGTCCGAATAACTAACTATTAAGAACCACAAGGTTGAAGTTCATAAGTCAGCAATCAAACACTCAGTGGAGTCCATGCAAAACCTCTTTAGTGACTCAGGTCAAAGATCTAACTGTGCTACTGTGGCACTAGAATCTCCTGATTGACAGTCAGCATGATTACCATTCAGGAATTCTAGATCGAGTCAGTTCAGTGAACTCATTCCACTAATGAGCACCTGCACGTGTACCTTGATGTCACCACACCGGTGGTTATGAGATCGAAAACCCTCATCACATAAGTGAGCACCACGTGCACTGATCTAGCCAGATCTTCAATGTCCCTTCTTGAAGATCCTACGACTAGGAACATGTAGAATATAAATATCTAGATGACTGATCTCATTATCACAATCTCATCATGATCCAGTCATCATAGCTCATATTCAAGGACTTCATCATATTACAACAAACACACTATATCGTGCTAAGAATATAATGAAGAAAACACCATTAGCACATTGAATGAAATTGTACAAGAAATGTCACCATCACAACACTTGTGATTGGCTTGAAGGGCATACATCTCTGACACACTCTACCTCCCAAGTCCTGTTGGAACGATCGGCACACCGATCAGGCCAGTATTTTACATTTTGGACCATCGAACCCCTAATTATCAATATTCTTCTAAACTAAGTTAGTTTTGAAAACTAACTTAGTTATTTGAGCGTCGGGCTCACACCGGATATCCGATTTAGATTCCGTCAGCTCTCACAAGTCACGTCTACCTCCCAAGTCATGTTGGAACGATCGACACGCTGATCGTGCTAGTATTTTGCATTTGGGACCCCCCGAATTCCTATTTATCTGAATTCTTCTAAACTAAGTTAGTTTTAAAAACTAACTTAGTTATTTGAGCGTCGGGCTCCCACCGGATATCCGATTTGGAAATTCAGTCAGCTCTCACAAGTCACGTCTACCTCCTAAGTCCTGTTGGAACGATCGGCACACCGATCAGGCCAGTATTTTACATTTTGGACCCCCGAACCCCTAATTATCTAAATTCTTCTAAACTAAGTTAGTTTTGAAAACTAACTTAGTTATTTGAGCGTCGGGCTCACACCGGATATCCGATTTGCATTCCGTCAGGTCTCACAAGTCATGTCTACCTCCCAAGTCTTGTTGGAACGATCGGCATGCCGATCAGGCCAGTATTTTACACTTTGGAGTCCCGAACCCCTAATTATTTGAATTCTTTTAAACTAACTTTGTTTTGAAAACTAACTTTGTTATTTGAGCGTCGGGCTCACACCGGATATCCGATTTGGATTCCGTCAGCTCTCACAAGTTACGTTTACCTCCCAAGTCCTGTTGGAACGATTGGCACGCCGATCAGGCCGGTATTGTACATTTTGGACCCCTGAACCCCTAATTATTTGAATTCTTCTAAACTAAATTAGTTTTGAAAACTAACTTAGTTATTAGAGCGTCGGGCTCACACCGGATATACGATTTAAAAATTCCGTCAGCTCTCACAAGTCACGTCTACCTTCCAAGTCATGTTGGAACGATCAGCACGCCGATAAGGCCAGTATTTTACATTTTGGACCCCCGAACCCCAAATTATCTGAATTCTACTAAACTAACTTAGTTATTTGAGCGTCGGGCTCACACCGGATATCCGATTTAGATTTCGTCAGCTCTCACAAGTCACGTCTACCTCCCAAGTCCTGTTAGAACAATCGGCACGCCGATCAGACCAGTATTTTACATTTTGGACCCCCGAACCGCTAAATATATGAATTCTTCTAAACTAAGTTAGTTTTTAAAACTAACTTAGTTATTTGAGCATCGGGCTCACACTGGATATCCGATTTGGATTCCGTCAGCTCTCATAAGTCATGTCTACCTCCCAAGTCCTGTTGGAACGATCGGCATGCCGATCAGGCCAGTATTTTACATTTTGGACCCCCGAACCCCTAATTATCTGAATTCTTCTAAACTAAGTTAGTTTTGAAAACTAACATAGTTATTTGAGCGTCGGGATCACACCGGATATCCGATTTAGATCCCGTCAACTCTCACAAGTCACGTCTACCTCCCAAGTCATGCTGGAACGATCGACACGCCGATCAGGCCAATATTTTACATTTTGGACCCCCGAACCCCTAATTATCTGAATTCTACTAAACTAACTTAGTTTTGAAACCTAACTTAGTTATTTGAGCGTCGTGCTCACACTGGATATCCGATTTGGAAATTTCGTCAGCTCTCACAAGTCAAGTCTACCTCCCAAGTCATGTTGGAACGATCGGCACGACGATCAGGCCAGTATTTTACATTTTGGACCCCGAACCCCTAATTATCTAAAATCTTATAAACTAACTTAGTTTTGAAAACTAACTTAGTTCTTTGAGCGTCGTGCTCACACCGGATATTCGATTTGGATTCCGTCAGCTCTCACAAGTCACGTCTACCTCCCAAGTCCTCTTGGAACGATCGGCACGCCAATCAGGCCAGTATTTTACATTTTGGACCTTCGAACCCCTAATTATCTGAATTCTTCTAAACTAAGCTAGTTTTGAAAACTAAATTATTTATTTGAGCGTCGGGCTCACACCGAATATCCGATTTAGTTTCCGTCAGCTCTCACAAGTCACGTCTACCTCCCAAGTCCTGTTTGAACGATCGGCACGCCGATCAGGCCAGTATTTTACATTTTGGACCCCCGAACCCCTGTTTATCTGAATTCTTCTAAACTAACTTAGTTTTGAAAACTAACTTAGTTATTTGAGCGTCGGGCACACACCAGATATCCGATTTGGATTCCGTCAGCTCTCACAAGTCACGTTTACCTCTCAAGTCCTGTTGGAACGATCAGCACGATGATCATGCCAGTATTTTATATTTGGACTCCCGAACCCCTAATTATCTGAATTCTTCTAAATTAAATTAGTTTTGAAAACTAACTTAGTTATTTGAGCATCGGCCTCGCACCGGATATCCAATTTGGATTCCATCCGCTCTCACAAGTGACGTCTACCTCACAAGTCCTGTTGGAACGATCGACATGCCGATCAGTCCAGTATTTTGCATTTTGGACTTCTGATCCCCTAATTATCTGAATTCTTCTAAGCTAAGTTAGTTTTGAAACCTAACTTAGTTATTTGAGCGTCGGGCTCACACCAGATATCCGATTTGGATTCCGTTAGCTCTCACAAGTCACCTATACCTCCCAAGTCCTGTTGGAACGATCGACACGTCGATCGGGCCAGTATTTTACATTTGGACCCCCGAACCCCTAATTATCTGAATTCTTATAAACTAACTTTGTTTTGAAAACTAACTTAGTTATTTGAGCGTCAGGCTCACATCGGATATCCGATTTGGATTCCATCAGCTCTCATAAGTCACGTCTACCTCCCAAGTCATGTTGGAACGATTGGCACACCGATCCGGCCCGTATTTTACATTTTGGACCCCCGAACCCCTAATTATCTGAATTCTTCTAAACTAAGTTAGTTTTGAAAACTAACTTAGTTATTTGAGCGTCGGGGTCACACCGGATATCCGATTTGGATTCCGTCAGCTCTTAAAAGTCACGTCTACCTCCCAAGTCCTGTTGGAACGATCGGCATGTCGATCACGCCATTATTATGCATTTTAGACCCCCAAACCCCTAATTATCTGAACTCTTCTAAACTAACTTAGTTTTGAAAACTAACTTAGTTATTTGAGCGTCGGGCTCACACCGGATATCCGATTTGGATTCCGTCAGCTCTCACAAGTCACGTCTAGCTCCCAAATCCAGTTGGAACAATCGACATGCCGATTAGGCTAGTATTTTACCTTTTGGACCTTCGAACCCCTAATTATCTGAATTCTTCTAAATTAACTTAGTTTTCAAAATTAACTTAGTTATTTGAGCGTTCGGCTCACACCGGATATCCGATTTGGAAATTTCATCAGCTCTCACAAGTCACGTCAACCTCCCAAGTCCTTTTGGAACGATTGGCACGCCGATAAGGCCAGTATTATACATTTTGTACCCCCGAACCACTAATTATCTGAATTCTTCTAAACTAACTTAGTTTTGAAAACTAACTTAGTTATTTGAGCGTCGGGCTCACACCGGATATCCGATTTAGATTCCGTCAGCTCTCACAAGTCACGTCTACCTCCCAAGTCTTGTTGGAACCATCGGCACGCCGATCAGGCCAGTATTTTACATTTTGGACCCCCGAACACCTAATTATCTGAATTCTTCTAAACTAAGTTAGTTTTGTAAACTAACTTAGTTATTTGAGCGTCGGGCTCACACCGGATATCCGATTTAGATTCTGTCAACTCTCACAAGTCACGTCTACCTCCCAAGTCCTGTTGGAACGATTGGCACACCGATCAGGCATGTATTTTACATTTTGGACTCCCAAGCCCCTAATTATTTGAATTCTTCTAAACTAACTTTGTTTTGAAAACTAACTTATTTATTTGATCGTCGGGCTCACATCGGATATCCGATTTGGATTCCGTCAGCTCTCACAAGTCACGTCTACCTCCCAAGTCCTGTTGGAACGATCGGCACGCCGATCAAGCCAGTATTTTACATTTTATACCCCCGAACCCCTAATTATCTGAATTCTTCTAAGCTAACTTAGTTTTGAAAACTAACTTAGTTTTTGAATTGAGTAATTTTAGAATTGAGTAATTCTGCCAAAATAAAATCATAATAAACACTCATCTGATGGGCCTGTGCCGTGGGGGTAGATCCATGATGGAGAATTCCCGCCTGGGAGAGGAGGCCAGTGATTGCCTGCAACATGTTTCCCTGCTGGCTAGACATCTCCGCTCTCATCTACCTCATCTACTCATGCAAATTAGAGATCTCCGCTCGGACGATGTCTCTGACCTCGCTGGTAGAAGTACTGGGGCCGGGTGGAGGTGTACTGAAGCCACTGCAAATGGTTTGGGCAGTGCTTGAACTTGTTGGGTTCGATGCTATGTATTCAGAGGGGGTGAATGAATCAACCCTTTAAAAATTTCGCTCAAATAAAAATCTAGTTCGCTAACTAGATAAAACTAGAGAACCTGAACAACTAATTAAATCTCTCCTTCTTCAGAAGGACAATGAGCAATTGCGGAATAATAATATCAAAGGACACTCAATATCACAGTCAAACACACGGTGTGCAATCAAGCCATATCGTGCCTAACCATTCATCTAGCGCCAATCAGATAGAATAAATCAAACCAAAATGCAAGATGAGTTTTTAGGTGGTTCGGTCCTCCAGACCTACGTCCACCCCACACTCAACCTGAGTGTGGATTACTGCTGACTCACAGCTTGAACCGTTGGGCATCACAGCTTGCCTACAACCGTTGGGGACTACAACTTAACCCGTCCAGAGGAATCCTCCTCTGCCCGCTGAGCAACACAGCTTGCTGTCCGAGACCAAGTCTCGCCCGCTGAGGAATTACAGCTTGACCTATCCAGTGGAATCCTCCACTGCAACCGCTAACTAACAGCTTGAAGAAAGGTAAAGGATGAAACAAAAACAAGTAGACAATCAGCGACTGAAAGTTGTAAATGAAATGCACAATATAGCTCTCGCAGGAGCAAGTCTGGTTTGGATCTGATCCAATTTCCAGACAACCACTATCTCTCTCTCTCTTTCTCTGCTCGAGCTTTCTATCTCTCTCTTTTTCTTCTCTGCTCTTCTCTTCTCCCTCTTTTTCTTCTTCTTCTCTTTACACTGGATCGTGCAGGCACTCACTGCTTCTGCTCTTCTTCTTCAGCTCTCACAGCTTCTGTCGATCACGCTCACCTGATGAAGAGGTCTTCATATATATAGCAGCAGCTAGGGCGTGTGACTTCCACATTTCTCACCCAAAGGCCTCAGTCCACGTGGTAGCATTTCAGCACAGTGGTTCCACGTGTCACGATCAGGGCACTCCTATTATCCTCGGATCACGTGCCTTCATTAAGCTTCATGAAGAGTACCTATCAGTCAGTCAGATAGAGTTATCAGTTTAAGACTGAAAGCTTGTACAGACTTCGTTCAATGCATGAAGCAATGTATAGACTTAGAGTGAAAGTGCATGCAATGTATAGACTTGATGCAGTGTATGCAGTTCACCGATGCAGTGTATGCAGCGATGCATAGACTTGATCAGTCATCAAAACACACAAGTGCTCATGAGTGTATAGACTTGCTACGGCATCACAGTAACCATGACAGTGTACAGACTTTAAATGTGTGCAGGCAGAACGATGTACAGACTTGTTTGTTCGTGCATGCTACAATGTGTAGGCTTAGTGTTTGTGCAGCTAGCCAATGTATAGACTTGGCGTTATAAAGCACACAGACTATACAGACATGTGAATGCAAAGCTAGATAGTGCATGAAGAACAATGTGCATACTTGGTAGCATGCAATGTATAGACTTGTGCAGACTGGCTATCATGCGAGTGTATAGACTTGAGCAGACTGGCTATCATGCGAGTGTATAGACTTGAGCAGATTGGCTATCATGCGAGTGTATAGACTTGCAATGCATGCAGCGATGACAATGAATGGACTTGTGTGTGCAGGCTGTATAGACTTGATAGCGTGCATGCTACAAGGCAATGGCTGTACAGACTTGAATGCTTGAAGCACACGATGTATAGACTTTTGTTATGCACCCAGACAATGTATAGACTTGCACATAGTGACGCTACATGAGACGATGCAATGTATAGACTTGGTCTTACAATGCATAGACTTGAAAGACGACGCATGAGACGATGCATTGTATAGACTTAGCGATGCAATGTTCACACTCACTTAGACGCTGAGTGAGACGCTGGACAATGTACAGACTTTATGCACGAACTGTGCACATGAATGAAGAGCACTATGTAGACTTGTGTGTGCATGCTGCAATGAAATGTATAGACTTTTTAGGCATGAAGGCAACCGCTGTACAGACTTCGTGTGCTTAACACTTAAGCCTGAATGCATGATGTGTAGACTTCATGAATATGCAGTAATGTATAGACATGCTGAGACGCAACATGAGATGATGCACACGAACAGACTGCAATGTGT
This sequence comes from Amorphophallus konjac, assembly GCA_022559845.1. Classification (NCBI taxonomy): domain Eukaryota; kingdom Viridiplantae; phylum Streptophyta; class Magnoliopsida; order Alismatales; family Araceae; genus Amorphophallus; species Amorphophallus konjac. The sequence continues at coordinate 368,645,867 of CM040123.1, forward strand.
AGACTTGTGACAATGTACAGACTTGCTAGTGCATGATGTGCAAACATTGCAGCAAAGAATGTATAGACTATATGGCGTGCAATGCAGCAAGGCAACAATGCAGCAAGGCAATGGAGTGTATAGACTTTATGTGCCTGAATGCACCATGTATAGACTTGCCAAGCATGCATTGTATAGACTTATGTGATGTGCACGCGTGCAACTGATGAATGCACCTATACAGTGAACAAATGCAATGTATGCTAAACACAAAGACTGGCTCACTGTGATACTCTCACTTTGTTGCTATCATCAAAACAAAATAGCAAATGCTTGTGCCTAAGGGACACAATATTCTCCCCCTTTTTGATGATGGCAACAAAGTGACAGTGAGTCACCAACCAAATTTTCTCCCCCTTTGACATAATCAAAAAGAAAGAAACACATGAGTGCAACATGCAGAATACATTGCAGATTTCCCTTAGAACAGCTCAAACTCCCCCTGAATGAATAACTGCCCCTGAATTATTTCTCCCCCTTTGAGAAGGAATATGGATGAAACAGATAATCAAAAGGTAGAGAAGGTAGGAGGGAAGGAACATGAATAAAGAAGGGGTCACTACACAACAGCTGAAGCATTGGTTCAGAAGGTGAGCATGATTATAAACAACTGTTAAAGCATAAGAATCAGCAATATACAGCTTTGAAAAAATTCAGGTTTAACAGTGATAAAGATAGAGTAAAGCAGCTGACCATTGAAAAAGAGTTATAGACTTCATTTATAGCAATGAATCTAAGGCACATGGTTTTAATAGAAAAGTTAGAAATAATACCCTTTGTGATTAAACATGGAAGTTTAAGAAAGGCAACTTGAATATGTATTGAGAAAAAATAATTTTCACTCAATGACTTTTGATTTCAAAGGGTTACAGTAGTTTATTTTTCACTTTTTAATTTTTCAGAAACTGAGCTTAGTGAATAGACCAGTGGCATTTATGCTGTTGACATTAGGTGTACACCTTGATCAGAGGCAGGTACCCCCAGTTACTAGGCATAAACTACTAGATCTATTTCAGATGAAGACCTATAAGGAACAATTTTCACCTTTGACATTAAGGGCACACCTTGATCAGAGGCCAGTACCCCCGGTTACTTGGTGAAGACTCCCCCTATAGATTTGACCCTATGAACAGAGGTAGTCTGAAGCACTTCATGACTTATGAATTCTTCTGCTTCTTTAGAGGAGATCTGAGTTTCTCAGTGCAATTCAGCCATTGCTCTGTCACTGTGTTCAGCTCTTTACATTAATGTTCTTATTTACTGCTGCCCTGATTTCTTTTAGAGTGATTGTCAAAAAAAAATACACTCTTATTCACCTTTCCTAGACATTACCAGTTTAACACGTTCAGGTATATAAAAAAACTTTTTCTATTCTAACCATGAGACAAAGATTAAGAACTATAAAGGTTTTCTTTTATCTCAAGTTCTGAAGTGCAGACACTTAACTCTTCAATTTATAAAAGTTAAACCTTTAGTTCCTTTCAATTTGCAAGTGTGATTCTTATAAATGAAAAACTACAATAACCACAGCTCAATGCACTAAACCAGAAGCAATACTGTTGTTCAGTGTAGGTGATAGGGAAGTGATAGCAATAGACATTAAGGTTCAATAACATTTGATGTCAAAGAATATGACAGAATTGAATGGGGACTATGAGAAGTGAAAAGAATTCAATGTATTGAACTGAACTCAACTCCCCCTGACACCATGATGCAACAAAATGCTATGCAATGCTTTCACCTAACTAAATGCAGACTATGTAACAATGATACATAAAGCAAGTATGCAATCATTTCAAGTTTATGCACCCAAGTCATGAACATTTTATCCTTTTTTAGATTTTTCAAATTTAATGATATGCAGTACACTGCTCTATATGAAGACTTGACCCTTGGTACTTGACGGAGAACCTGGTCTCAAGGACCATCTCACACATAGTAAGAACCTCCAGGCAGATTTCCCTGCCTTTTAGTAACTTACCATTTAATATACCAGGGTTATGCAAATGATGTATGCAGTGCAAAGCAGTCCTATATGCATTGAAAGTCATGCAAATGATATATGCAGACATTAGGTATGCATCGACTACAACAATGGTTGTGCAGTGCATCTAACATCTTATGTATACAGTGCAAAAATTGGCAAAGAGAAGAGCATCAGATTTGTGCAGAATTAAATTCAGTAGCTGAGTCTGGAATGCAGACTGATCAGCTAGACAAGAAGAGAACATCAGAAATCAAACAAACAAATCAACATGAAATTCACCCATTTTGACTCACAATTTCAGATGATGAGATTTAAACAGAGTTCAGAACTGACCTGATGTGTAGGATCTTGGGGTTTTTCATTTTGAGTGCCTTGGCTTATTGACCCCCTTTATTCATCCCAAGGCACACCTGCAGAGAAATGATCATTTTGATCCAGTAGGAACCCAAGTAGTCTTGGGTCCTGTACTGGCCCTAGCAGGAGTTCTGAACAGTCGCTTAGCAATGCTATCATCACAATCCATCTGATAACAATTGGTCATGAAGTGACCCAATTTGCCACAATATCTACATGAAGCATCAGAAGTTTTGATCCTATGATGCATATCAACAGCAGTATGAGACCTATGTGCATAAGCATGAACAGTTCTGTTGTATGCATGAACAATTTGTTTCTTATATCCTAATGACCAACATTCAGTATACTTGTGACCTAGCTTGCCACAGTTAAAGCATGAAAGACTTGCAGATCTTTTGGCATAGAATTTTAAATGTTTGTCATTAACATGGCCTCCTTGGGCATGCCAACAGTCCTTGACTGTGTGGCCATACTTTCCACATTCTAAACATGATGAATTCATTCTGTTAAAATTCTTATAGACTACATGTCTTTTTGTAGGGATTTTAGCAGGTTTGGAGTTAAGTGTTCTTCCCTTAGCATGCCAACAATTTGCAACAATATGGCCCAATTTGTCACAATGAAAGCATTGAATGTTCTTCTTATGATTTGCATGATTTTTAACATGAACATTCCTATCATGCAATTTTCTAGCATTGAGATCATCCTGTTTCTTTAATCTACAATTATGCATAAGATGACCTATCCCATGACAGTAAAAACAGTGGATTCTTTTCGTTTGAACAAGAGAGGGTTTCTTACCATACAAGTTCCGAGCATGCTTTTTATCAACATTCATATCATCCTTCTTCATGGTAAAACAATCAACCATCTCATGGCCAAATTTACCACAGTAGAAATATTTCACATTCTTTCTTTTAGCAGAAGACAGTTTGACCTGAGAAGTTTCAACATACAGATTCTTATTCTGTTTTGTTTTCTGACTCTCTTGAATAGCAGGCATATTTGAAGAAGAAGCTGAAGTGCTAACTAACTCAGAGCTACGCACAAAGGTTGTGTACAACCTTTTTCTCTCTTCCTGCTTACTGTCTCCATCAGAGACTTTCTTCTTAGATGCAGCCTTCAGATTTTCTTTATTCTTAAAAGACTCATATAGAGATTTGTTCAGTTCAGTGATTTCATTTTTGAGAGAAGAAATGAGCATTTCAGAGTTTGTGATCTTTTCATTGAGTATTACATTAATAGCTTTGCAGCTATCAATCTCTTCTATTAAAGTACTCACTCTCTCACACTTATTTTCAAAAGAACTCTTCCCTTTTTCTAGCATTAAGAGTCTCTCAGACATTTCAGTATTTAGAACCTTCAGCTCTTCATTCTCCTTTCTTATTTGCTCATTCTGAACCCGTTCATTAGTTAGGATTTGATCATTTCCTAATGAATTCAGCTTATCTTCTAGTTCAAAAATCTTGGCAGTTAGTTCATCATTTTCAATTTTCATTAAATTATTCAGCTCCTTATGTTTGCAAACATCCATCAAACATGCATCAAAAGATTCTTTCAATTCAGAACAATTTTCACAGGGAGCTTTCAAATTTATCTGATCACATTTCTTTTTCAACCTTTTATTCTCAGATTTTAATTTTTCACATCTATTAGAAAGTTCCTCATTTATATTCCATAATTCATCAATCGAGATTTCTTCAGATTCAGATTCAGAATTTACCTTGGATGAGGCTTCCTCATCATCATTTCCCCGGTTGGCCATCATGCAGCTATCCTCATGTTCGTTATGAACAGAAATGACTCTGTCATATATCTCCTTTCCAGAAGTGCACATGAGAGCAAAAGGATATATATCAGTATTAATCGCAGCTCTCAAGATATTTAGAATTATGACATTGTCACGGTTCTTTATTCTGTCCTTTCTAGACCACTTGGTCTCATCATGAGGTAATTGATGTGGGCCTTTAGATAGTAGCCTCCATAGTTTGGGATCAATGGAGTCTACGTACACACATAGGCCTCCTAGCCAACTATTGAGGTTAGAACCATCATAAACCGGAGGACGAGCCATTTGGACAGATGGCAAACAGATTCAATGCGCAAAACAATCGACAAGAAATATATCAGAAGCGAAATAGCACCGAATACAGCAAAATCGGATCTACAGGTCGTTGGACCCTCTGTGCAGACACTCGCTCTGATACCAAGTGTTGGGTTCGGTGCAGTGGATTCAGATTTCCCTTAATTGTTAAGAGAAATATGCATATTGTTAAGAGAGCGAAACTCTGTGTTGATGATGTTGACAATAAGCTTTACTTCATTGGCAACAGCTTGTTTTGATTGATTGTCAACTGTTTATGTTTTGATGAAACTGTCTTTATCAGATTCTCTATGTGTTCCATGCAGTCATGGTCTACACAATGCACACACACACAAGTCTACACACTCAAAGTTTATACATTGCATTGTTGTGTTTGTGCATCGTTTAGAACAAAAGTCTATACATTCATCTGTTGATAGTTCAGTAAGTCTGTACATCGGTCAAGTCTATACATTGCAGCAGGGATACACTCCAAGTCTGTACAGCGTCTAGCATATCATGCAAGTCTGTACATTGCATATGTAGCAGATATAGCAAGTCTATACATCGCATTTGACGCAGGCATAGGAAGTCTATACATTGGACGCGGGCATAGGAAGTCTATACATTGGTATCTTTACCGACGTTGCACTCGCAAGTCTATACATTGGTATCTTTACTGATGTTCATTCGCTAAGTCTATACATCATGCAACTTTCAAGTCTGTACAGCCTGTGAGGTCCGTCTCACTCAGCGTCTCAAGTGGACTTGAAGTCTATACATTGGATCGTCTTACTTAGCGTCTCATGCAGTGTCTCATGCAAGTCTATACATTCTTGGCAGCTCAGCGTCTCATGCAGTGTCTCATGCAAAGTCTGTACATTGAGCGTCTCATGTTGTGTCTCATGCAAGTATGTTCATTCGTCAAGTCTATACATCGGGCGTCTCATGCAAAGTCTATACATCGGGCGTCTCATGCAAGTACGTTCATTCGCTAAGTCTATACAACGGCTTGTGCGCTTCATAACGCCAAGTCTATACAACGGCTTGTGCGCTTTATAATGCAAAGTCTATACAACGGCTAGCTGCACAAACGCCAAGTTTATACATTGGCTAGCTGGACCAACACTAAGTCTACACATTGGTGCACGTTGAGTCTGCATATTCATTTGGCATGTCAATGCATCCGTTTCTAATGTACATAGTTTGCTTGATGCATTCTGCATTACACAATGCAAAGTCTATACATTGTAAAGTCTACACATTGCATTATACCCTACAAAGTCTGTACAGAGTTTTACTGTCTTGAACTGATATTCCTTTCGACTGACTGACAGGGACTCTTTGCAAAGACTAATGATTGGCTCGTGATCCAAGGATGGACGAGGTGCCCAGATTGCGACACGTGGAATGCAGCCCAGCCAAGATGCTGCCATGTGGTCGAAATTCCTCGGATCTGGCAAAAGCTCTGGGCGGGAAATGTGGAAGCCATATGCCCTATCCAAACTGCTGCTGGTATAAAAGGAAGTCTTCTTCCTCAGAAGAAGGCTGATCGATGAGGTGAAGGCTTGAGAGCAGAGAAGCTTGAAGCATCAGAGAGCCACTGAGAGCAGAGAAGAAAAACCCACGATCCACAGAGAAGAAAAAGAGAAAGAAGAGAAGATTGAGAGAGATGAGTTGAGAGAGAGTTTGTTTGAGAGCTTGTCTGATTGTTCCTCAGACTCTTGGTTCAGATACCAGAGCTGAGTTGCTCATTGCGAGCTACATTCCCTGTTGGGATTTATTCTTTTCGTTTGCTTCTGTTTTTGTTTTCTTCGAACTCTTGTCTTCAAGCTGTGAGTCAGCGTTTGCAGAGGTGTTACCTCTGGACGGGTAAGCTGTATTCCCCAGCGGGTTTGCAGAGGTGTAGCCTCTGGACATGTTAAGCTGTAACTCCTCAGCGGGCGAGACTTGGTCTCGGACAGCAAGCTGTGAAGCTCAGCGATTGTAGGCTAAACTGTATTGCCCAACGGACGCAAGCTGTGTTGCGCAGCAGTAAGCCACACTCGGGTTTGAGTGTGGGGTGGACGTAGGTCTCCTGACCGAACCACCTAAAAATCTGGAGTGTCAAGTGTTTGTGTGATTGCCTTGATCTGCTGTGTGATTGAATTTGCTGATTCTATTCTTAGATCATTTTGTGTTTCTGCTCAGATCTAGCACTCGAGTTAGTGATTTAGTAGATCTGCCTAAATTCCGCATTAGAGCCTTATAGTGGTTTTAAAATAGGCAATCGATCTATTCACCCCCCTCTAGATCCACTCTCCGTGGTAATAAAGTGCTTCCACCGCTGGGCATCACAGCTTGCCTACAACCGCTGGGGACTACAGCTTAACCCGTCCAGAGGAATCCTCCTCTGCCCGCTGAGCAACACAGCTTGCTGTCCGAGACCAAGTCTCGCCCGCTGAGGAATTACAGCTTGACCTGTCCAGTGGAATCCTCCACTGCAACCGCTGACTAACAGCTTGAAGAAAGGTAAAGGATGAAACAAAAACAAGTAGACAATCAGCGACTGAAAGCTGTAAATGAAATGCACAATATAGCTCTCGCAGGAGCAAGTCTGGTTTGGATCTGATCCAATTTCCAGACAACCACTATCTCTCTCTCTCTTTCTCTGCTCGAGCTTTCTATCTCTCTCTTTTTCTTCTCTGCTCTTCTCTTCTCTCTCTTTTTCTTCTTCTTCTCTTTACACTGGATCGTGCAGGCACTCACTGCTTCTACTCTTCTTCTTCAGCTCTCATAGCTTCTGTCGATCACGTTCACCTGATGAAGAGGTCTTCATATATATAGCAGCAACTAGGGTGTGTGACTTCCACATTTCCCACCCAAAGGCCTCAGTCCACGTGGCAGTTTTTCAGCACAGTGGTTCCACGTGTCATGATCAGGGCACTCCTATTATCCTCGGATCACGTGCCTTCATTAAACTTCACGAAGAGTACCTGTCAGTCAGTCAGATAGAGTTATCAGTTTAAGACTGAAAGCTTGTACAGACTTCGTTCAATGCATGAAGCAATGTATAGACTTAGAGTGAAAGTGCATGCAATGTATAGACTTGATGCAGTGTATGCAGCGATGCATAGACTTGATCAGTCATCAAAACACACAAGTGCTCATGAGTGTATAGACTTGCTACGGCATCACAGCAACCATGACAGTGTACAGACTTTAAATGTGTGCAGGCAGAACGATGTACAGACTTTTTTGTTCGTGCATGCTACAATGTGTAGGCTTAGTGTTTGTGCAGCTAGCCAATGTATAGACTTGGCGTTATAAAGCACACAGGCTGTACAGACATGTGAATGCAAAGCTAGATAGTGCATGAAGAACAATGTGCATACTTGGTAGCATGCAATGTATAGACTTGTGCAGACTGGCTATCATGCGAGTGTATAGACTTGAGTAGACTGGCTATCATGCGAGTGTATAGACTTGAGCAGACTGGCTATCATGCGAGTGTATAGACTTGCAATGCATGCAGCGATGACAATGAATGGACTTGTGTGTGCAGGCTGTACAGACTTGATAGCGTGCATGCTGCAAGGCAATGGCTGTACAGACTTGAATGCTTGAAGCACACGATGTATAGACTTTTGTTATGCACCCAGACAATGTATAGACTTGCACATAGTGACGCTGCATGAGACGATGCAATGTATAGACTTGGTCTTACAATGCATAGACTTGAAAGACGATGCATGAGATGATGCATTGTATAGACTTAGCGATGCAATGTTCACACTCACTTAGACGCTGAGTGAGACGCTGGACAATGTACATACTTTATGCACGAACTGTGCACATGAATGAAGAGCACTATGTAGACTTGTGTGTGCATGCTGCAATGAAATGTATAGACTTTTTAGGCATGAAGGCAACCGCTGTACAGACTTCGTGTGCGTAACACTTAAGCCTGAATGCATGATGTGTAGACTTGATGAATATGCAGCAATGTATAGACTTGCTGAGACGCAACATGAGACGATGCACACGAACAGACTGCAATGTGTAGACTTGTGACAATGTGCAGACTTGCTAGTGCATGATGTGCAAACGTTGCATCAAAGAATGTATAGACTATATGGCGTGCAATGCAGCAAGGCAGCAATGCAGCAAGGCAATAGAGTGTATAGACTTTATGTGCCTGAATGCACCATGTATAGACTTGCCAAGCATGCATTGTATAGACTTATGTGATGTGCACACGTGCAACTGATGAATGCACCTATACAGTGAACAAATGCAATGTATGCTAAACACAAAGACTGGCTCACTGTGATACTCTCACTGTGTTGCTATCATCAAAACAAAATAGCATATGCTTGTGCCTATGGGACACAATAGAACTCGCACACGATGATATCACCGCGCTAGTGTCCAGGCTCTCCTCAAAACCATATAGCCAACCTTTCTTCGGTACGGCAGCTGCTCTCACCCATTCCACCGGATCCAACTCCGGCTGCTACGCGTCTCCCTCTCCGTACTTCTCTGTCACAGCTCTGGTATATGTTTCCTATAAATTGAAAAAAATAACTAGTCAATTTCTTATGAATCAATCATATTTAAATGAATGGTAGAACTTGCATATGTAGATAAACTTACCGCTATTGAGCGAGCTCTCTCACTAACAAATTGATCTGTCCCCTTCTTTTTATGTGTTCTGTCAGACACCTCGAGGAACGACGGAGCTCGATTAAGCTCCATAGCATGTTATACAATTCATAGTGTTGAGTATATCCGAGTGATTTTGATGATAACAAAACCCAAGACATTTATTTCTCACGTGCCATGTATTAGACAGAAGATTTTTTATGCAATAAAGGTCCAATTCCATCTCATTTCTTTTAAAGTGTTCATAATCCTCCCATTGTGTTAAAAAGAGCCTAAGTGGACTTGAAATGAATCATAACACAAGCTTAATTCAAGCATCGAACTTATGGTCAGTTTTCACTAAGCTAACACTTAGATTTTGCAGGACTGGAGACTTTCGGTCGACCTCTACACCATTGGCGGTCGACCTGAAATAACAGAACTGAACGAAGCCCACCTGTAAAAATAGCGGTCGACCGCCAGACCCATAGCGGTCGATTGGATTTTCCAACAGCCCAACATCTACAGGAATTCTCAGAATGGTCGACCGCCAACCTCCACCGGTCGACCGCCAGTCCCGAAAGCCTTCATTGTTGACTTTTGATTTTAGCTCGTGGAGAGATTCTCTTGGGGCATTTGTTTAAGCCCACTGCCCCCAATCAAGGCAAAGATTGTGGATCTGGTCCAGGGCTTGTCTCTTGACCACCCTGGGTCTATAAACATCTCATTGAGGGATCAAAAACCCTAATCACTTGTGGCGATCAAGAAGGCTATTGAAGGGGTAGAAGGCTACTCTAGATGCATGAACAGTGCTCTATCCAAGGGACTCTTCATCCAAGATTCAGGCTCTCAAGCAAATCTGCAACCCATTCAAGTGAAGATCAAGCCGAGGGATCAAGCTGCATCAAAAGCATTCGTCATCCACTAAGGGGGAGCAAATCAAGATTCTTCTCTTGTGTTCTATTTTCATATTTTTCCTTGAGCTTCATTTTGTGGTTCTTGTAATCTTCAAATACTTCTGTGTGTGTGGATCTTCCTAGATCCGTTTGTGTGTGTGTGTTCAATCTGTTGTGGTTTTGTGTGTGTGTTAAGGTGTTCTTACACCTTTGTGGGAGCTCTCATTCCCAACGTATCTGTGTGTGTGTCTCATCTTGTAACACCTTACAAGATAGTGTGTGAATCCTCACCGCTGGTGAGGGGTGGACGTAGGTTGCCGTCGTTGCATCTGAACCACCTAAAAATCACTGTCCCTTGTGTGTTTGCTCCTTATCTCCTACCTCCATTCTGCGTTTGTGTGTTAGCGTTTCATATTTAATTATTTGATCACATAGATTTACATTCTTAAGTGTTTTCTCATCAAACTAATTTTAATCGTACAGAGATAAATTAGAATCTGCCATCACCCAATTCACCCCCCTCTTGGGTGTCATTGATCGCGGGACTTCAATTGGTATCAGAGCTAAGGCTCTATCTTTTGAGATCTAACGATCTAGAGTGAGATCCAGATCAATGGCAAACAAGGGAATGATGACTGAGGGTCATTCGATTCATCATCCTCCTTACTTCGATGGCTCGAATTATTCCTATTGGAAAAATAGGATGTATGTCTTCCTAAGAGCCCAGGAGTATAAGATCTTGAGAGTTGTGTACAAGGGTCCATACAAACGCGGGGATGATGAAGAGAAATGGACACCCGAGGAAATTAAGAAATGCACTATAAATTTCAATGCCATGAATATTATGCAATGTGCTATTCACCCTAATGAGTTCTCTCGTGTTTCTATGTGCAGCTCAGCCAAAGAAATGTGGGACAAGCTGCGACTCATATACGAGGGAACTTTAGAGGTCAAGGAGACCAAGGCAAATCTCCTAGTCAGAGACTACGAGCTGTTCAAGATGAAGCCTGAAGAAACCATTTCTGAGATGTTTGCAAGGCTAACAGAGATCACAAATGGTCCCAAAAGTCTCGGGAAGGAATACTCAAATTTTGACCTTGTAAGGAAAGCTTTGAGGTCACTACCGTCGGCATGGCACACAAAGGCCACGGTAATTGAAGATTCAAAAGATATGTCCACTCTCACCCTGGACGAACTCATAGGGTCACTCATGACCTATGAGATAAATATGAAGAGGACAGCTGATGAAGACATCAAGAAGAAAAATATGATTGGATTGAGAGCTCATGGAACACCACAGTTAAATAATAAAATATAAAAGTGAAAATTTTAAATATGTATTGGAATTAAAGCTATTTTGACTTCAATGATTTCTCTTAATTAAAGAATATTATTTATTTTGAAAGTTGCTAAATTATATCAATAAAAAAGAATAATTATTTTTCTACAATTAGCATAAAAGAAATTTCATATTTCATGAGATAATTGAATTCTTCATGATAATTTGAATTTTATATGTATATAGATTAAATTAATTGAATTTCACCCGTAGGCTAAAGTTCTGACTAAATTCTAAAAATATGGAAAAATCACATCTTGTAGCGAACGAAGAGTGTAACAATATTGTCAACTAGGCTGACCCCTAATAAAAATTTTATTAGGCTGAATTAAGAAGTTCTTAGCCAAAATCGTTACTTTTCTTAGATCAACCTTAAAAGATCAAATTCGAGCCCATTTCTCAACCATTCGACCCCAAACCAGGCCCATTTGATAGATAAACTCTAGGAGTTTGTTTCCCCTCTGTAACCCTAACCTCTAGAGCCTTCTATTGGCGGCGGCGGCATAGATTAGGTAGAAGAATCGAGTTTTTCGCCGAGTTTTAACCCTTGGACTCTCGAGTCCAATTCGATCCCTAGAACGACCTATACGCTCTATAAATTAAGGGCTTTCGCAGCCCTAGACCTCCTTTTGTTTTTCCAACAGGTGGCGTGGGCGATTGTGGTCGAACCTAGGCGAATTTGGGCGTTTGGTGGCGACGTGTATTAGGGTTCCGGCGAGCGCGCCTTCCCTTCTTCTTCCCAAATCGGTAGGTTTCTCTCAGGCTGAACCCCCAAGTAATAGATCATCTTGTTCATCTCTGAGTCCTCTTTCTATTGCTATATGAAATTTAGTATCCTGCGAGAATTTCTAGTTTTAGTGGAAGCATGTCATAATTAGGGTTTCTATGTTCCGCCTCGATTTAAGTAGGAACTTCATGTCTTAAACATTAAATTGATTATCCTATCTTGTGTAACTTTTCGTGCTCGTTCTATTGATTATAAAAGCCCCAATTTTCATGCTCTATATACTGTGTATTTAGCTATTGTTCCTAACCCTAGCCGAACTCGTCGGAGGCGGGCAAGGCAAGGTAGCAGAGACTGTTTTGGGATGGGCGGCCATACAATAGACCGCTTGTCTATATGCACGGCCAGTCCATGACCGCCTATGTTACTTGCGTTATCATATTTTTATGAGATGAGCGGCCCCTCGATAGACCGCATGTCTATATGAACGGCCAGACTGCAACCGCCTGTGTTCTTTGCGTTATTGGGTTTTCTTGAGTCAACGGCTCAACCAGAACTGCTCAACGAGTCGTGCGGCCATCTATAGACCGCTCATGCCCTGTCGGGCCCCTGCCTGTAGATCGTGAACGGCCTATGAACGACCGCACATGTCTTTGAAAGGTTCTGGACGAACCGTTCATCTCCCCAGAACTGTGTTAAGTTTGAAACCTAGCATGTTTTCTCTCTAGTTACTTAATCTTAATGATACGCTAGCAACCAACATGAAAAAGGGATCATACGGAAGATTAAATGTTATAAGTGCTGGTTTATTTTCTTCATGACCTTGATTTAGTATTTCAATGAAGTAAATTTCAAACATGTTTATATGAACCATGATATTAGGGATGTTTGACAGTCATCCTACTCCGGTAGGATTGACTGACCGCTACACTGATTTCTAATGTTTTACTAGACTCTATTCCTTGTAATGGTTGGAACTCTCTGCCGGATATTCCTTCCGTCGGACTAGGACCTCCATTACGGGACCTCCGTAAGCCCCCGCGAGCCTGGGATTCTCACTAGGACGTCGGGCAGGTTCTACCATCACGACCTCAACTTGTCACGTGATCAAATCGCTTGGATTACTGTGTTGTGAGTCACGGCTCAATTGGGACCAACTGAGTCTTGAACGGCCAGAATCGGACCGTTTTACTCAGTGTGATGCCCGTTCTTGACTGTCTATACTAGTTAAAAGGCCCATTTATGACTGTTCTTCCCTAAGAGCGGCCCAGAATCATCCGTTTATCCTTAAGCTCTGGCTGGTGCCAGTCATCCTTGAACGGCCCAGTTTGGACCGTATATATCTTGAACGGCTCGATATTGACCGCATATTTTTCCTGTTTTTCGAAAACTAATGTTTCGTGGTTTTGATTGCGTGAGCTGCTCTAGCCTGTCCAGGCTATGGTTCCTCGACTTAGGACCTATTGTTAAGTCTATTGATGACATTATCAATTCTAAGTCATTTTGAATGACTCTTCCTCTTGATTAATGAGCTTATTGTTTGGAATCTCAAGAAAATCAATACTCTTATACATTTTACCTTGATTACATGAACTTGATCTTGGAACTCTTGGCCATTCAATCTATTCGTGGATGTCTAGATTTCGTGGGATCTATGATCCAATCAAAATCAATGCCAAGGCAATCATATTTAAGGGCCCAGTCTAGTCCTGGGAGGCGCATCCAAAAAGTACTTGATCCCCGGGGAGGTGAATGACTAGATGTGACATTTGGCACCTGTACTATCTAGCGTGTTGGGTCTACGACATTCCACATCCTCATGAACTTGCTATTCGTGCTTGAAAGCATGAAGTACTTGCTTGCATGACTCGACTCGACTTGACTTGATATATGGCCATTCACTTGAAGTTCTGTTTATTTGCTCTTGCTATCGTGACTTGCAATCTTTATCATGCTAGTCATCTTGTTATCATGCTTAATTGTTTTCTCGCGTTATTCATGCATTCATGAAATGGTTAATTACTTAAACTATGCCTGATGATAGAGTGTAATTCCTACTGAGCTTCTTGCTCACCCCTACTTTCCAACTCTTTTCAGGTAACGCGGTAGACAGAACGTTTGCAATTGGGATCGGGACAACGTGATCGAGTGAACTTGGAGCCTTAGAGATCGGAGTCTGTCTTTTTATTTTCTTGAGTCTAGATAGTATAGTGAGTCTTGTCATTTTCTCTTCTTTTATCTTTATTGAGTCAAAAATTGTAAATTTAATTTCAATCACCAATAAAAATATATTTTTATCAAATTGTATGGCCTCCATGCGTCTATTTGTGTTTATTATTTTGCTCTTGTTATCATGACTGCTTCGTTGTACGTTCCGAACGCTGCTTCCCGCTGCTATCGGTTCGGGGCGTGACAGAAGTGGTATCAGAGCCTCGGTTGTTTGTGTTCTAGGTTCTTGTCTATAAGTATAGGTTACCCTAAGTTATAGGACCTGTGTCATCCCTTTTGTCACCTGGTGAGATTGGGTAGTGTCTCGGGTTAAGTAATAAAATATGTATAAGATTGCGTAGTGCGACGCGTAAGGGTAATAACTTTCTAACTTCATAATTATTTTTGCAGGTATCAAAACCTTTTTGAAATGGAAGCAAAGGGGTTCCCGAGTAAGCTAAGGTTCGGCTTCGCTAGAAGGTGGCGAGTCCATCGTAAAAAGATTCGAAGTAATAAGAAGAAAAGGCATAACCTTTCGCAAATAAAATATTTTCACTGTCACAAAGTTGGTCATCTAATCAAGGAGTGCTGGCGAAGGAGCGGGGCATGTCTTCGTTGCGGAAATAAAGAACATGTAATGGCTAATTGCCCTAAGCTACTTCCACAAGTAAATTACAACTGATTTCTTTCGATTGAAGAATTTTATATAAGGTATCATTCTCATTCTTAACTATAGTTAAATTCTTTTGCATTCCATTAGTGGTATGATTAACATATTATTTTAGATAAATAAAATCATCTTAGTTTAAATGTTCGAATAGTTAATGACGTCCGACGAATTTGGGGACCAAATTCCTTAAAGTGGGGGAGGATGTAACACCCCGGTTAAATAATAAAATATAAAAGTGAAATTTTTAAATATGTATTAGAATTAAAGTTATTTTGACTTCAATGATTTCTCTTAATTAAAGAATATTATTTATTTTGAAAGTGGCTAAATTATATCAATAAAAAGGAATAATTATTTTTCTATAATTACCATAAAAGAAATTTCATATTTCATGAGATAATTGAATTCTTCATGATAATTTGAATTTTATATGTATATAGATTAAATTAATTGAATTTCACCCGTAGGCTAAAGTTTTGACTAAATTCTAAAAATATGGAAAAATCACATCTTGTAGAGAACGAAGAGTGTAACAATATTGTCAACTAGGCTGACCCCTAATAAAAATTTTATTAGGCTGAATTAAGGATTTCTTAGCCAAAATCGTTACTTTTCTTAGATCAACCTTAAAAGATCAAATTCGAGCTCATTTCTCAACCATTCGAGCCCAAACCTGGCCCATTTGATATATAAACCCTAGGAGTTCGTTTCCCCTCTGTAACCCTAACCTTTAGAGCCTTCTATTGGCAGCGGCTGCGTGGATTAGGTAGAAGAACTGAGTTTTTCGCCGAGTTTTAACCCTTGGACTCTCTAGTCCAATTCGATCCCTAGAACGACCTATAGGGTCTATAAATTGAGGGCTTTCGCAGCCCTGGACCTCCTTTTATTTTTATAACATGTGGCATGGGCGATTGTGGTCGAACCTAGGCGAATTTGGGCATTTGGTGGCGGCGTGTATTAGGGTTCCGGCGAGCGCGTCTTCCCTTCTTCTTCCTAAATCGGTAGGTTTCTCTCAGGCTGAACCCCCAAGTAATAGATCATCTTGTTCGTCTCTGAGTCCTCTTTCTATTGCTATATAAAGCCTTAAATTTCATGTAGTATCCTGCGAGAATTTCTAGTTTTAGTGGAAGCATGTCATAATTAGGGTGTCTATGTTCCGCCTCGATTTAAGTAGGAACTTCAGGCCTTAAACATTAAATTGATTATCCTATCTTGTGTAACTTTTCGTGCTCGTTCTATTGATTATAAAAGCCCCAATTTTCATACTCTATATACTGTGTATTTAGTTATTGTTCCTAACCCTAGCCGAACTCGTCGGAGGCGGGCAAGGCAAGGTAGCAGAGACAGTTTTGGGATGGGCGGCCATGCGATATACCGCTTGTCTATATGCACGGCCAGTCCATGACCGCCTATGTTACTTGCGTTATCATATTTTTATGAGATGAGCGGCCCCTCGATAAACCGCATGTCTATATGAATGGCCAGACTGCAACCGCCTGTGTTCTTTACGTTATTGGGTTTTCTTGAGTCAACGGCTCAACCAGAACCGCTCAACGAGTCATGCGGCCATCTATAGACCGCTCATGCCCTGTCGGGCCCCTGCCTGCAGATCGTGAACGGCCTATGAACGACCGCACATGTCTTTGAAAGGTTCTGGATGAACCGTTCATCTCCCCAGAACTGTGTTAAGTTTGAAACCTAGCATGTTTTCTCTCTAGTTACTTAATCTTAATGATAAGCTAGCAACCAACATGAAAAAGGGATCATACGGAAGATTAAATGTTATAAGTGCTGGTTTATTTTCTTCATGACCTTGATTTAGTATTTTAATGAAGTAAATTTCAAACATGATTATATGAACCATGATATTAGGGATGTTTGATAGTCATCCTACTCCGGTAGGATTGACTGACCGCTACACTGATTTCTAATGTTTTACTAAACTCTATTCCTTGTAATGGTTGGAACTCTCCGCCGGATATTCCTTCCGTCGGACTAGGACCTCCATTACGGGACCTCCGTAAGCCCCCGCGAGCCTGGGATTCCCACTAGGACGCCGGGCAGGTTGTACCATCACGACCTAAACCTGTCACGTGATCAAATCGCTTGGATTACTGTGTTGTGAGTCACGGCTCAATTGGGACCAACTGAATCTTGAACGGCCGGAATCGGACCGTTTTACTCAGTGTGCGGCCTGTTCTTGACCGTCTATACTAGTTAAAAGGCCCATTTATGACCGTTCTTCCCTAAGAGTTGCCCAGAATCGTCCGTTTATCCTTAAGCTCTGGCTGGAGCCAGTCATCCTTGAACGGCCCAGTTTGGACCGTATATATCTTGAACGGCTCGATATTGACCGCATATTTTTCCTATTTTTCGGAAACTAATGTTTCATGGTTTTGATTGCGTGAGCTGCTCTAGCCTGTCCAGACTATGGTTCCTCAAGTTAGGACCTATTGTTAAGTATATTGATGACATTATCAATTCTAAGTCATTTTGAATGACTCTTCCTCTTGATTAATGAGCTTATTGTTTGGCATCTCAAGAAAATCAATACTCTTATGCATTTTACCTTGATTACATGAACTTTATCTTGGAACTCTTGGCCATTCTATTCGTGGATGTCTATATTTCATGGGATCTATGATCCAATCAAAATCAATGCCAAGGCAATCATATTTAAGGGCCCAGTCTGGTCCTGGGAGGCGCACCCGAAAAGTACTTGATCCCCGGGGAGGTGAATGACTAGGTGTGGCATTTGGCACTGATACTATCTAGCGTGTTGGGTCTACGATATTTCACATCCTCATGAACTTGCTATTCATGCTTGAAAGCATGAAGTACTTGCTTACATGACTCGACTCGACTTGACTTGATATATGGCCAATCACTTGAAGTTCTATTTATTTGCTCTTGCTATCGTGACTTGCAATCTTTATCGTGCTAGTCATCTTGTTATCATGCTTAATTGTTTTCTCACGTTATTCATGCATTCATGAAATTGTTAATTACTTAAACTATGACTGATGATAGAGTGTAATTCCTACTGAGCTTCTTGCTCACCCCTGCTTTCTAACTCTTTTCAGGTAACGCGGTAGACGGAACGTTTGTAATTGGGATCGGGACAGCGTGATCGAGTGAACTTGGAGCCTTAGAGACCGGAGTCTGTCTTTTTATTTTCTTGAGTCTAGATAGTATAGTGAGTCTTGTCATTTTCTCTTCTTTTATCTTTATTGAGTCAAAAATTATAAATTTAATTTCAAAAAATATATATTTTTATCAAATTGTATGGCCTCCATGCGTCTATTTGTGTTTATTATTTTTCTCTTCTTATCATGACTGTTTCGCTGTACGTTCCGAACGCTGCTTCCCGCTGCTATCGGTTCGGGGCATGACAGCTCATCACTCCGATGACGACTCTCAAGAAGATGAATCTAGTGACGGAAGCAATGAAGAGGAAGAATTGGCGATGATAACTCGCCAAGTGAAGAGATTTTTGAGAAAAAAGAGAAATGTTCAGGGAAACTTCAGAAAGGGGCAAAGAAAGTCCACTCAAACCAAAGGCGAATTGAACAAGTCAAGTAGCATCATATGCTACGAATGCAAGAAGCCTGGGCACATGAGAGGAGAGTGCCTAGATCTGAAGAAGAAATTCAAGAAGGACAATTAATTTCAAGAAACCCAAAGCCATGGTCGCCACATGGAGCGGCGAAGAAGATGAACCATCTTATGAAGAGATCCAAGAGCTCGTGGAAAGCTTGTGCCTCATGGCACATGAAGATGAATCTCCTAAGGTAACTTCTGATCCTGATTTTATTTCGAATGAACAATGGGAGTCTGAATATGAAAAACTGTATGTGAAGTACAAGAAAATCAGGTCTGAAAATAAATATCTCAAGAAAAAGATTGATGAGTTAACACATGAAGATATCTTTGTTAAATTTGAGAAACTAGAACAAGATTGGTTTGAATCAACCGAAGAAAAAGAAACCTTGCTACAAACCATTTTAGACATTGAGAAAACTAAAGAGGAAATGTCCTGTAAAATGTCTGAAATGGAAAGTGTGTAAAAGATTGAAAATTGATGAGGAAGCTCTGAAGTCCACTATTTCAGAACTTGAAAAGAGAAACGTGAGTTTGGGTGAAGAGGTGGATGAGCTACAATCTACCCTATCTAGGTTTGTTAAAGGGAAACAGAACCTAGACAATTTGCTGGGGGTTAAGGCTAATTTCCAAACGGAAGGATTAGGGTACAGCCCACAAAATAAAAAATCTTTTGAGCTTAAGATCACCACATCCTATGTTCATAAAAAAGAAAATAACTGTGCCTCATGTTCCTACCTTAAAACAAAATACATCCAACCTAAACCACACCAACTCCAAAGGAATTTTGCACATGTAAATTGTTTTCATTGTGGTAGATTCTGACACATGATTGCCAACTGCTGGTTCAAACAAAACAATGCAAGAAATCATGCCTTTTGGACCAAGAATAGACATGCACAGAATTGGACTAACTCCTACGGACCCAAACTAGCTTGGGTACCAAAAACAATTGCATGAGAACTTTCTTTCTTGCAGATATGTCTTAAAGCCAGGGGGAGCAAATGGTACTTGGACAG
This sequence comes from Amorphophallus konjac, assembly GCA_022559845.1. Classification (NCBI taxonomy): domain Eukaryota; kingdom Viridiplantae; phylum Streptophyta; class Magnoliopsida; order Alismatales; family Araceae; genus Amorphophallus; species Amorphophallus konjac. The sequence goes on from CM040123.1 coordinate 368,665,412, forward strand.
CGATTATTCATGGCATATGACAGGGGACAAGAAGATGTTCTCTACACTGCAAGACAAGGATGGAGGTTCAGTTATCTTTGGAGGCCAAGACAAAGGTAAAATCATTGGAATTGGCAACATAGGTAAGAATTCTGAAATTCTTATTGAAGATGTGCTTTTGGTGAAAGGTCTAAATCACAATCTGCTGAGTATAAGTCAACTGTGCGATAAGGGTTTTAAAATTATTTTTGATGAAACCCATTGTATTGTCTTGAACAAGAACACAAATGAGGTTAAATTTATTGGAAAAAGGAATAACAATGTCTATACTATTGATATTGATAATATTTCTTGTGATAATTTTTGCTTGGTAGCAAACAATCATGAAAATGCATGGTTATGGCATCGAAGATTAGGTCATGCTAGTTTTGGAGTAATCTCCAAGTTGTCTAGACATAATTTGGTGAATGGATTGCCAAAATTAAAATTTGAAAGTGATAAAATCTGTGAAGCTTGCACAAAAGGCAAGCAAACACGAATTTCCTTCAAAAATAAAAACATTATTTCTACCGCTAGACCTTTGAAATTGTTGCACCTTGATCTCTTTGGTCCAACTAGGACTTCCAGCCTAGGAGGAAAATCTTATGGTTTTGTGATTGTTGATGACTATTCCAGATTTACTTGAGTGCTCTTTTTAACCAATAAAAATGATGCCGTGACAGAATTTCAAGTCTTTTGCAGGAAAGTTCAGAATGATAGAGGTTATCTCATCACTACCATTCAAAGTGATCACAGTGGAGAATTTGAGAATCCTGATTTTAGCAAGTTCTGTGAAGAGCAAGGATACACGCACATTTTTTCATCACCAAGGACGCCTCAATAGAATGGAGTGGTGGAGAGGAAAAATAGAACACTGATAGACATGGCGCGGACCATGTTAAGTGAGAACTCCCTACCCAAATATTTTTGGGTTGAGGCGGTAAGTACAGCATGCTACATCATCAACAGGGCAATGATAAGGCTCATCTTAAAGGAAACTCCTTATGAGCTGTACAAGGGTAAGAAACCAAACATTTCTCACCTTAAACCCTTTGGATGCTCATGTTTCATCCTGAACAATGGTAAAACCAATCTAGAAAAGTTTGATGAGAAAAGTGACAAAGGAATTTTTCTAGGTTATGCACTTAACTCTAGAGCCTACCGATTGTTCAATAAGAGGACTTTGGTCGTTGAAGAAAGTGCTCATGTGATTTTTGATGAATCTGAGTTAAAACTAACAAATCAATATGTTCAAATTATGGATGCAGATGAGGATTCCAAAAGTCCGAATGATGTCGAGGCCAAGAATGAGCCAACTGAAGATGGAGCCAGGAAAATTGAAGAAGATGAGGATCCCTCAATTGAAACACTTCAAGAACAGCAAGTGCAACACCCGGATTTGCCAAGATCATCCACTCTTCTGAAAGATCACCCCGCTGAAAACATCATAGGTATTCCTGAAGATGGGGTAAGAACTAGATCCTCTCTAAGGCAGGTAGAAGAGGAGGATTTGGTTACTTTAATTTCACAAGAGGAGCCTAAGGACATTCATGATGCCTTACAAAATGAATCCTGGATCCAGGCTATACATGAAGAGTTGCACCAGTTTGAAAGAAACGAAGTGTGGACTCTTGTGCCACGTCCTAGAAATCAACCCGTAATAGGAACCCGATGGGTTTTTAGAAACAAGCTGAATGATACGGGTTTGGTTGTTAGGAACAAGGCCGGACTTGTAGCCAAAGGGTACAGCCAGGACATGGGTATTGATTTTGATGAGTCCTTTGCACCGGTTGCTATGCTAGAGGTAGTCCAGATTTTATTCTCATATGCTTGCTCTTCTAATTTTAAATTATTTCAAATGGATGTTAAATCTGTATTTCTGAATGGGTATATCAAAGAGGATGTCTTTGTAGAACAACCTCCAGGTTTTGAAGACCCCAAACATCCATGGCATGTGTACAAGCTGCAGAAGGCGTTGTACGGACTAAAGCAAGCACCAAGGGTATGGTATGAAAGACTCACATCCTTTCTGATTGAGAATGGCTTCAAAAGAGGTAAAGTTGATCAAACACTATTCACGAGGAAATCAGGTAAAGATATTTTGGTAGTTCAAGTATATGTTGATGACATAATCTTTGGAGCTACTACCAATACATTGTGTGATGAATTTGCAGAAATAATACAAGGAGAATTCGAGATGAGCTTAATGGGGGAGCTGACTTTCTTCCTTGGATTGCAGGTCAAACAAACTTCAAAAGGAATCTTCATCAATCAAGCCAAATACACTGTGGAACTGCTGAAGAAATACGGGATGGCGGAAGCAAAACACATATCAACTCCCATGGCAACCACCACAAAGCTGGATAAAGATGAAGATGGTAAAATAGTAGATTCTACACTGTTTTGAGGTATGATCGGATCACTACTATACTTAACAGCATGCCGCCCTGATATCCAGTTCAGTGTGTGTTTATGTGCTCGCTTTCAGTCATGTCCAAAAGAATCCCATCTAATGGATGTTAAATGCATTTTTAGGTATTTAATTGGGACAATTGATTTTGGCTTGTGGTTTCTGTAGATTATGGAAAATCCACTTAATGGTTAAACTAAGAAGAATTAAAAGGGAAAAAGAAGAAGAAGAATGAGTTAAAGGGGAGAAAAGGGGAGCGTGCAAGGATGCTAAGGGGAATGTGATCGCCAGAGACGCGAGGGCCTCAAAGATATAACAAATAATCAATGGAGGGATCACGAATATAAATACCTCAAAAGGATGCGGGGGAGATTGTGAGTGCTTTCCTTCTCTTCCGATCGGCCGGCCGATGAAGAGAGTTTTCCTTTAGCTTGATTACCCTTGCAAAATTAACAAACACCAATAAAAGAATATGGATTAGAACTAAGGTGAGTGTAGCATCAAATTCACAATAAAGATGAGCATGAAAATCATGTATAAGAACACACCTTGTTGGGTGTTGCCCTTAAAACCCCAATGCAAAGGGAAGGATATAATATGATGAATGATATATGTATAAAAAAATAAAATAAGTGCAAGTGTTGCACTGGAGGAGGCTCAACGTGGTTGAGAAGGTGAAGTAACTGAATAAAAATGATGCATGCAGATGCAGTAAGAAGAATAGAGAAAAGTTTAAGAAAAGTTAGGAAAACTTGTGGATGTTCCTGGCAATAGATCAACGCTCGGGAGGAAGACTCTGTCGGATGAAGCGGTGAAGTGCAGGAGAGCTTCCCCCTTTAATCAACACACGGCAGCACCTCCCCTCTTAATCGAATTCGGCCTCTCTAGCAAGAGCCGCAGGGGCTCTATTTATAGTGGAGAATGGAGTTTAAATCCAAGAACAATTAGGATAGCCCGGTTTTAGCAAGATATAAACATTGGAAGGAGTTCCTCCAGTCATGGAAAGTCATTTGGGTCCTTTCCGAAGTGAAAAGGCGGCTCAAAATGAGGAAAGAAGAGGGTATGGGAAAATTTGAAATTCAACAAGAATTGACGACCGGATAAACGGTCGCCTTTTAAAATGACGCCCGTGGAGGCGTCGTCATTTACGGAATTGACGACTTGCAGAGGGGCGCTATTTAGAATTTAATACGAATTTTGATCGGATTTAAAATCTCAAAATATAGCAATAGAAATGACGACCGGACTAGGGGCGTCAATTGAAAGTGACGACTTGCACTCCGTTGTGAATCAAAAATAATAAAAAAGCTAAAGGAAATGACGACCGCGCATTCAGGCGTTAATTGAATTGACGTCCGCGTGAGGGTCGTTTTTTCAAAACATGCAAAACAGGGCTATTTTTCATTTCTCAATATTATTTTCTCATATTTTAGGTGGACGTGCATCTAACTGTGCTGATTCCAATTACTATTTTTTCGTATTTTTCTGACATCCGGAAGGCCACCAAATCACCTTGAAAGAGGGCCAGAAATAATAGTAAAATAATCAAATTTGCAAATGACGCCCTATACAATGTCGTCACTTCCCATTTTTCAATTTTTTATTTGATTAAAATCAAAACAACGTCTCTTGCTAAGTCGTCAATTGATTAAAAAATCTAAAAATTCCCAAAAAAATCTAGAAAAATGGGAAAATGAATATAATTGATGCCACTTCAAAGAGGCGTCATTTTCATTTTTATTTTCTTTAATTTTATTAAAAATAAATGACGCTCCCCCTCACGCCGTTAATTTTGAAAAATTCAAAAAAATGGAGAAAAATGTCCAGAAAATCTAGAAAAATAGGGAAAATAAGAAAAGTGAGAAAAAGGGGAGAAATCTAAGAAAAGTGAGAAAAACCACTCAAACAAAGTTAATTTGAGGGTCAAATTGGGGCATTACGAGGTAATATGAGATGCACTCACAGTAACGTCAATTTTGACGTGTCTACAGCTGCCCCGCCTTGGCGTCTACTTTGCAAGGGAGTAGAGCGAACTGAAAAGTAGATGCCAAGGTGTGATGAGAAACGCAATCAACGTCACTTGATGAGAATTAAATCAAAAGCTCGAGATGAAGCAATCTCGAGAAATTCAATGAAATCAACAATGTTTGGATAAAAGAGGGAGTGTGCACGCGGGCACGAAAAGGAATGATCAACTTCCAGCGCGGTGGAAGTATCCCAGGTCACAAACCTATAGGTTTCACCATTGGGGAGCGGTTACCAGCCAATGTGGACGTGATGCAACCAAGGTGGATCAAAGGAAAAGGATTGAAATAAGAGGATAGAAATCCAAACAAAGTGCTTTTGAGAAAATGACCAAAAACAGCGACAAAACGAATTGAGGATTCCATTCAACAATGAATATCTCATATCTGGAAAGATTAAGCTCAATTTGACTCTCCAAATCAACTTATCAGAATTATTTTCCAATGTTGATTCAAAGTTCTATATGAATGCATGCTGGGTTTAAAGGAAAAATTAAAACAAATGAAAATATAAGATAATCAAGGATAATACTGTTAAACTGCCAAAACTGAGTCAAGAAACTGATTTCACGAGCTGATACTAAGCCGAAGCCCGTTTATCCGCGCACCAACTCGTAAAAGGGAACCATTGTCCCCAGTCTTGGATGGCTCAACGGCCTATCCGTGTGACTAAGACTCCTCTGGAATCATCATTATTTTTGATGATGGGGAACTCAAATTTCAGATTTACCAAAGCCACAAGGTCCTTGATATAATCTAGTAGCGTATGTAACATATAGTAAAAATACATACAGGGAGATGGTGATAGCAATGAGCATGTGGGGAACTAAGATAAGGTGAAAACCCGTGAGGCTTGGATGATGATGCCCAGTCGATGGGACCACATAGCTTCTTATCATGCACTCAAACTTTCATTAGTCAAGATATAAGGAAGATAACAAGCAATGAATAAGGCATTTAAACATAGGAAGGATGGAATTCAAGCATGAAAGCATGAATAGCATTGAATAACATAGCATGTATCAAAGCATCAACAGTATGAGTTGAAAACATAGCATTGTAAAGCATCATTGTTTGTTGTTTGTCATGAGGATGCCAATCTTGACATGTGAGATTGAGATTGGATGATCAGGATCAAGTAATGCCCAGTGACAGAGTGATCAAGTGAAATCAGTAGGAGTTGATTAAAAGATTTTGAGATGAATGATCAGTTAACACCCAGCTAAAAATTGGCAAGAGTACCTTGTAGGAGAATGATGTGCATGGCGACAGGAGTAATCAGTAGATTGATACTCCGAACGTGACTGAAGATTGGCGTGAATAATCAGAATGATATAGGGAGATGATAATCAAAATGCCCAGGGTGGCATGTCATGAGAATATCGGGAAGAATCAACATATTGATAGCAATGAGTGGAGAGTACTCATCCTGTGTTCTTGGTCCTTGCAAAGGAATTGTCTCTGCAAAAAATACCATTAGAAAAATATAATGCATTTTTTCAGTTTTTTGAAGTATGCAAAGTTGTAGGGGTTTGAAAAGCATTTCAAATTTTTATGGATTTCGAAAAATGCTCGAATTTTTTTTTGGAATTTTGAGAATATTTGAATTTTTTATGGATTTTTTTCGAGAATATTTGAATTTTTAGATTTATTTGGGAGTATTTGAATTTATTTGGATTTATTTGAGAATTTTTGGATTTTTGGATTTATTTGAGAATTTTTGAATTTTTTTTATTTATTTGAAAATTTTTGAATTTTTGGTGACAACCGTGGGATGGTTGGAATGCACCGACTTGGAAATGAATGCACAGATGTTGCACTAGAATGCACTGATGTTGCAATGAATGCATAGGCCTTGGAGTGTGTATGGACTTGGATTGCACTAATGCAGGATTCAGAGTGCTTGGACTTAGGAGTGTGTATGGACTTGGATGTATAAACTTGGGATGTATAGACTTATGGAATGTGTATAGACATGGATGAAGCATGCTTTGACTTGTGATGTATAGACTTGGGATGTAATGTATAGACTTGGAATGTGTATAGACATGGAATGTATAGACTTATGGAACGTGTAGACTTGTGATGTATAGACTTGGATGTAATGTATATACTTGGAATGTGTATAGACATAGAATGTGTATAGACTTGGGATGTAATGTATAGACTTGGAATGTGTAGACTTGTGGAATGTTTGGACTTATGGAATGTGTAGACTTATGGAATGTGTAGACTTTGATGCTTAGACTTGTGGAATGTTTATACTTGTGCATTGCTTAGACATATGCATTGCTTAGACTTGTGGAATGTACAGACTTAGCCAAGGATGCTTAAACTTATGCATTACAAATGGACATTTAGACTTATGAAAAAGTGCATTGAAATGCATGTGAGCCAGCGGTGAAGAAATGACGACCGGACAGTTGCTGTCGATTACGGGAATGGCGCCCTCATAAGCGGGCATTATTTGAAAATAGTTTTTTTATTATTTTTGAAAATGAAAAAAAAATGGAAAATGAGCTTTTTTTGTTTTTTTGAAAGTTTTAAATTTTTACGAACTTTGGAAAAATATATGGTTTTTTTTAATTTTATCTTAGACTTTGCTAATACAACATCGGAGGGATGTTTAAACCACTGTCTAGGGGTCCTCCTTCCTTCTCCTTTCGCTAAAATTGCCCAAAGCCGAGCGTGCATTAAAGGTTGCGCCCTATAGCCGACTGTCCTTGATTAACGGTGCCCCTACGAAGGCCATACCCGAGAAATATTCGGTCTTAGAGGGAGAAGAGAAGAACAATTGGAGATAAGCTTTATGCAGGATGGGAAATATCGAGACTTAAATTCCTTCCGGGGTATTACCCCTCAAAGAGGTGGTCTGTTGCACCGGGGCTTTGTGCCTTTGATTTTTAGACCCTTGACATGCATATGACCAGGGTTTTCCCTGCGGGGACTTTGCCTCTCTTGACATGCCATAATTCATAATTTTGCATTTATCAAAATCTTGACTTGATTTTCATAATAGCCCTTTTGGCGAGATGTATCATGAAATTTGATTTTAGTTTGGGTTAAGAATGCCCCTATTTGAGACTTCTCTCGTATTATGGATTACCTAGGTTGGTCATCTCATCCGTCAACCTCTTGCCCCTGCATTCGGCCGAGCAAAGAAGAGAAAAGACTTTCAGATATACTCATGGCATGGCCAAAGTAGCAACGATGTTTTATCAAAGGAGCCAGCTAAGGACGCCGTGAAGTGTGTGCGGTGCCCAGCTAAGGGTTGCTCTTAACAAGCGGGGAGAGAATGTTGAATTCCCAGCGCGGGGTTCTTATAACCAAAGTGCTGCATAGTAAGCCTAAAGACTCTTTTCAATTTTTTTTTAAGATGAAATTCAATAAAGATAAATTCCTAGGATAAAGGCTTAAAATATCACTCTTACTCTTGTTAAGAAGCACTTTAGTTTGAAAATCATGCGTGAAGCAATGAGATAATGATATCATAAAAATGCTTACTTACGTCAACATATTACCTTGCGATCTTTGTTGAAGCAGCTGCCGCGAGAGGCGGGGTTGATCATCGTGAGATAGTCCTCTTAGGCAGATAAAAGGATTGGAAGCAAAGGATTTGGAAGTGGCTTAACAAGAATGAGTGGTGCCAAGACCAGACTCAGACGAATAAGGAGAAAAGGAAGAGAGGCAAGGGCTAGAACTCCCTTGCTAAGGCGCGGAGACCCTGATCACATGGAACAGTCTACAGAAGGAGAGGAGAATTAGAAGGAGGAGTGAGGACTAAAGCCTCGGAAGTAGTGGGAGAAAGGGCAGATGCCCAAGACAGTGGATGTGGAAGAAGTTGGGTCGGACCCATGATTTAGAAGAAGAAATTGATAGATGGAATGAGGCGGATCCGGAGGGTCTGGAGGCAGAGGCGGAGAATCATGATGGGAAGGAGAATCCGGAGGTTCTGGAGGGATAAAATATCGAGGGACGCGGTGCCTTGGGAAGAGATATGAAAAAAAATGATGAAAAAGGAAGAAGAGGATAAAGGACGTGATGTCCCGGAGGAGCAGAAGGATGAATCGGAGGAAAGATGGAGGGTCCGGAGGCACCGGAGGAGGAAAATGTCGAGGGACGTGGTGCCCCGGGAAGAGTGGATGAAAAGGGTCAGGAGGGTCCGGAGGTTCCGGAGGGATAGCGAAAGAAGGGACGCGATGCCCTAGGAGGGGAGATAAGAAATCCCGAGGATCCGGAGGAGGAAGACACCATGGGACGCGATGCCCAGGGAGGACGGGAGAGAAATCCGGAGGATCCGGATATGGAGGTGTGGAGGGGTGCGATGCCCTAAAAGGGAGTTCCGGAGGTTCCAGAGGAAGCAAATATTGAGGGACGCGATGCCCAGGGAGAATCAGTAAGAAGCCCAGAAGATCCAGACGTGAGGGTGTGTAGGGGCGCGATGCCCAAAGAGCTAGATCCGGAGGTTCCGGAGGGGGAAGATACCATGGGACGCGATGTCCGGGGAGAAGAGAAAGATCTGGAGGTTCTGGAAGAGTGTAATCAAAAAGGGGGTGATGCCCTAAAAGGAGGGATAAAACACCTGGAGGTTCCAGGGAAATAACATGAAAGGGGACGCGATGCCTCGAGGAGAGTGGATTAGAAGAGGATGAAGGATCCGAAGGTTCCGGAGGAAGAAAACACCATGGGGTGTGATGCCCCAAGAGGACAAAAGAGAAATCTGGGGAGTGCGGATGCAATAGTTGGAAAGGGGCGCGATGCCCTGAGGGAAGATCGGAGGGGGCACAATGCCCGGGAAGTGTAAGGGGACCTGGAGATAGAGGCAGAAGATATAGGAAACGTGGGGGATCTGAAGATTCTAGAAGGCGGGTAAGATACGGGTTTGGAAACCCGGGAAAAAAGAAGTGCATGTGGATGCAATAGAATGGATGCGATGAATGCATGGATGCAACAGAATGCATGAGAGGCAAAGAATATGAAGAACATGGAGGGCGAGAGGATGAGATCCTCCTCCTTACCCTTGGAGTGGCTCATGAAGAAAATGTGATAGACAAGAATGTGGATGGCGTTGAATAGAAGGTGGATAAAATAGAGGAAGGCCCCTTAGCACCAAGATAACCGCCCCTCCATGGCAGTGAAAGTGTATAGCCAATTGGCCCAATGGATAAAGCAAGATCCCGTGACGAAGCTTCAATGGTAAATGACAACTCCGTTAAAGAGTGAAAAGTAATAGTGTGAGAGAGTTGGAAAGTTGGGATAGGAAGCATTGTGTTGCCCAGGGGTTGTGGCGTATATGGAGTGTTGAACAAAATGGTCATTCGCCCCTTGTATGGAAGAAAAGGTTCAAGATTTGAAAGTTGGAACAAGGGGTGCCCTGTCCGGCCCTTGGGCACAAACTTACACGGCATCAAAGTTTGACATTCTCTCTTAGTGAGCAGTGGCGGGGACTTGGCCTCTTCGACCATGCTTGGCACAACAACCCGGATTGGCATCCGGCAAATAAACTCTTGCATCTTGAACAACATGGCCGTGGCCAAATCTTTCTTTCCCGGCTCTTGATCATCTTCGGCACAAGTACTTACAGAAGGACGCCCGTTCCGAGTAGTAAAGGGGGGTGAAGCGGAGGCAGAAGGTTCCATGGATGGTGGAGGTATAATGGAAGGTGTTGGAGAAAGGGTGAGTGGAAGTGAAGGTTCAAACACGTCGATCTTCTCCCTTTGCTCAGAAATAGTCGGGGTTGGCTCGAGTGCAAAAAGGGGTGGATCCTGCTCAGGACTAGCCACGGGTAAGGGTGAAGGGTTAAGTAGTGCAGGAGGGGTTATAGGCATAGTGGGTTTTGGGGTTAAAGGGATAATGGAGGGTTGAGGTGGCGAACAAAGAGGAGGAGTAATAGAAGGCTTAGCGGAGACCGGCGTAGTGGATGGTGATGGAGGCTCGGCGGAGGCTGATGGAATGGAGGCTACTGGTGTGGTTACGGGAGGTGCGAACGGAGAAGGTTAGTGCGTTGAAAATGCCGAATGGGGCGAGAGATGTTAGGGATAGAATGAGACTTATGGTGTGGTGGTATGGGTGATTGGAGTATCGACCCATCATCGTAACACCAAGTATTGGGGAGAAGAGGAGACTCATGGTGCGGCGGTATGGATGATTGGAGTATCGACCCATCATCGTAACACTAAGAGGTCTCATAAATGGGGGTTGGATCGGGGACTGCGGCATCGTCTTGAGCATAGGGGTCTTCTGGCAGTGGAGAAAGAGGATGGCAAAGGAAACTCGGAAGGAGTGTGTGGATGCACTTTTCGTTTAACAATCATTTTATTCGTTTGTTGGTTTATTAAGTGCGTGGGCGTGCCAGTCACCGAGGTGACGATTTATTCGGGCTTCGAAGAGCCCATGGTGCGCTCGATCTGACTTCGTCAGACGATTGTGGGGTTCGTGTCGCGCCATAAAGGTCACGGCGTCATTTACATCCCTCATACGAGGGAATACCCTTGATTAATTGCCGAAATTAGAGGCCCCGCGACCGAAAGGAGTAACACTAATAATGCGAGAGAGATAGGGATAGATCACACTGAAAGTTGTATTAAGGCCATAAACTATCGGCCGTGTCGGCCACTCGTAGACCTTTTGTATTCGGACACAAGTCTGTGGCAGCGTCACAATGAGAAAACCGAGGTAGATCCCTTCAAATGTCTGCCGAGCATGCGGTAATTTTTAATGAAGATTCGGAAGGTATCCGGAACGAGAAAACAAATCCGGTCCGATTAGGATGTCGGCCCGAGGTTAGATCAAAGCCCGGCCATATCGGGGGGATTCTCGAGACTCGGGCTCGACCTGAAAAGGCAGCGTTGTTGTTCCTTTTGCCCCGGGTCCCGGGGAGAGAGCGGGCTGCGGCGTGGGCATTAGCGTCTTTTATCTGGAGCTTTCTTAGTTATACCTTCTGGGATTTCTGATTTGATGTTTACCGTTTGTTCTTGCCTTTGATCGGGATGATTTCTCTTCTTTGATTCATGATTATTCTTATTGTTATTATTTATTTATTATTACCCCTCCCACCTCTTTTATCGTGATTAATATTGGGCATTCGGAGTCCTTTAATTAGCGTAATTTTTATTGATTTATTTGTTATTATTAGTGCCCTTATCGTGATGTACATACATGCATGCGTGTAGTGTGCCGGCGAAGGAAACAAGGTCTACCGCTGGAGGCTTGGGGTGTGCCGCTGAGGGCTGAAAAGGGCGTACCGCTGAAGGCCAAAGGGGCGTACCGCTGGGGGCTGAAACAGGCGTACCGCTGGAGGTCAATGGTGCGTACCGCTGAAGGTCAATGAGGGTATGCCGTTGAAGGCCAAGGGGGCGTACCGCTGAAGGTCAATGGGGCGTACCGCTGAAGGTCAATGAGGGTGGAGGCTCGATCAGTTTTCAACTATTTATTTTAAGGCTTTTCTTTTCTTCTTTTCTTAACTTTCGTGTAGTTTATACAAAGTTCCTCCCGTGTTTGTTCTCTTTGTTCGGTTCGGTCTCTTTTCTTGTGGGTCAGATGCTCGGGCTGCCGGGTGGTTAGTTAGCTCGGTCCGGTTCTCATCGTGATGCCGGCAGTGATTTGATAGGTTGGAAGGCTTCGTCAATTGTCTTGCTCGTTTATTGCTTCCTTTTGCCTCTTTTAATTGTTTATTAATTCCTCACAGAAAATTCGGCAGCATCTCCCCTTGACCTAGGGCGTAAGGGAGATAAAGGGAACGCGCCCACATGGGGTGGCGGAACCCGACAACTGGAAGTGGGCCCCCGAGGGAGCAACACCTTTAAAGAACCTCGGAAAACACGAAGGGAAACAACGGGCTCGGGCTTGGCCAGCAGGTGTACCGTTGAAGGCCAGAAGAGTGTACCGCTGGAGCCAGCTAGGGGTGTGCCGCTGAAGGTTCAAGGGGCGTGCCGCTGAGGGCAGACGGGGTGTGCCGCTGAGGGCAGGTGGGGTGTGCCACTGAGGGCACTTGGGCGTGTGCCGCTAAGGGCAGATGGGGTGTGCCGCTGAGGGCACTTGGGGGTGTACCGCTCGGGGGGCCAAAGGGATGCATCGCTAAAGGATTAAAAGGGCCAAGTGTGTGTGGACTTGCAGATTGTCCCAAAAAAGGAGGAAGGGTTATTGGAAATGAATGAAGGACCCCCAAAGCCAGACTTTGAAGGGGAGGCGTCACGTTGATGTGGTGGCTCAAGAGAAACCGAAGGAACGGAGGAAACGGGTAACACACTACATGCACTATGAAGTGAGGATCAAACCAATAGGAATAACATGAAAGGCCCCAAGGAGGGCGATTGTTTCTATTCGTGGGATGCCTAGCACCGTATCCCTACATGCATATTACAAGAGAAAATGCCCAAATGAGGCCATGGGTGAAAGGAAAAGACTCCAAGATGGGGAACAAGAGGAGGAATGAGATACAAGACAGAAGAAAGGATTGGGGCCTAAGACATAGGCCACCGTTCCCAACCCTCTCCCCGATACAACAAGCTCTCTCTCTCTTACTCTTGTTTCTTCCCGATGGCCGTCGGACGGAGCTCAGGCCGGGAGGACCCCTTCTTTCCTTCTCTCTTCTCCTCCTTTCTTCTGTGTGTGTGTGTCCGGCTGCCTCTCTTCTTCCTCCTCTGGTCGGATGCCTCTCGCCCCCCTCTGGTCGGATGCCTCTCGTCCCCCCTTCTTCTGTCGAAAACGGGCGTCTTTTATACTCTGGGCAGCCGGTGACTTCAAGCACCACCGTCGAAGGCGGGAAGCCGGCTGTGATGATGGTGGCTCACCTGCTCCGTCCTGGCTGTCAGTGGGGTAGGCTTGCGTGGCCCAAGGATCGGCCGCCACCTCAGACTGCTCCACTGCGCGCCAAGGATGTATAGGGCATGGGCTTCACGTCGCATTGACGTTGAAAGAAAATTCACCGCTGTGCCGTTGGTGGGTTAAAAAGGCGTGCCGTGGGGGAGCCAAAAGGGCGCACCGCTGGGAGCCCAAATGGGCGTACCGATGGAGGGCCACGGGGCCGTGCCGTTGACGGCCCTTTGGGGCGTACCGCTGAAGGCCCTGCGAGGTGCACCGCTGAACAGCCCAGTGGGCGTGCCGTTGAAGACCCCAAAGGGGTGTGCCGGTGAAGCCACCCCAGGGGTGTACCGGTGAAGCCACCCCAGGGGGTGTACCGCTGAAGGCCCCCAGGGGAGGCGTGCCGTTGAAGGCCCCCTGGGGAGGTGTGCCGTTGAAGGCCCCCAGGGGAGGTGTGCCGTTGAAACCCCCTTGGGGGGGGTGTGCCGGTGAACCCCCCCTGGGGGGGTGTGCCGGTGAACCCCCAATAGGGGTGTGCCGGCGAGCGCCCAATGGGGCCGTACCGGTGAAGGCTGCGGCAGGGTGTGCCGTTGAAGGGAGCGTGCCGCTGGGGACCCTGCAGGGCGTGCCGTTGAGGCCTCAAATGGGCGTGCCGCTGAAGGGCTAAACGGGTGATTTTGAGCCCATTGTGAGCATGAGCCGTGGCCCATTTGATTTTCTTCGAGGCCCACGGGCTGTGGGGCCCTTTTATGCTTGATTTCTCCGGGGTTTCTTCACTCGTTGTCGATGCTGGGCCGAGCATGACTTTTAGATGTGCAATTTCTGGTGTCCACAAATGCCCCCCACCAACGGGTATCCCAGGCGAAGGATGAGCCGGGCGGTGCCCGTGGGTGTCCTCGTCTTTTCTTTCTTTGTCGATGCCGACGGGGCATCGAGAGCCGACCTGGTCTGTTGATCTTCTTTGTCTCTTCATCAGTGCCGACAGGATGCCGGGAACTGACCTGGTTTGTTGATTTCTTTGTCTCTTCGCCAGTGCCGACAGGACGTCGGGAACTGGCCTGGTTTGTTGTCTCTTAGTCTCTTGGTCAGTGCCGACAGGATGCCGGGAACTGGCATGCTTTGTTGATCTCTTGGTCTCTTCGTCCGTGCCGACGGGATGCTGGGAACTGGCATGTTTTGTTGATCTCTTAGTCTCTTGGTCTCTTCGTCAGTGCTGACAGGACGTCGGAAACTGACCTGGTTTGTTGTCTCTTAGTCCCTTGGTCTCTTCGCCAGTGCCGACAGGACGCCGGGAACTGACCTGGTTTGTTGTCTCTTAGTCTCTTCGTCAGTGCCGACAGGATGCCGGGAACTGACCTGGTTTGTTGTCTCTTAGTCTCTTCGTTAGTGCCGATAGGATGCCGAGAACTGACACGCTTTGTTGATCTCTTGGTCTCTTCGCCAGTGCCGACGGGATGCCGGGAACTGGCATGTTTTGTTGATCTCTTAGTCTCTTGGTCTCTTCGTCAGTGCCGACAGGGTGCCGGGAACTGACCTGGTTTGTTGTCTCTTAGTCTCTTCGTCAGTGCCGACAGGATGCCGGGGACTGACCTGGTTTGTTGTCTCTTAGTCTCTTCGTCAGTGCCGACAGGATGCCGGGGACTGACCTGGTTTGTTGATCTCTTGGTCTCTTTTCTTCTCTTTTTTTTCTTTCTCTTTTTTTTCTCTTCTCTTTTTTTTGCCACATTACCGATACGAGCGCCCTTTCGGGTTTTCACCGGTACCGGCCCCCTCTTGCTTTTGCCCACGTGCCCTTTCGGGTTTTCACGTGGCGGGGTACCCAATTTTACCCGTAGCGCCCTTTCGGGTTTTCGCCACAGCCGGGTTGTCGCCATTTTTACCCTTATTCCGGTGTAGGGACAAGTTCGGCGGGGTATCTCTATTTTTAACCCCATTTTATTCTATTATTATTTTTTTGGAAATTGGGTGATATGCGAGTGTAGGCTAGGGCACGAAGCCTTGCGCCGGAAGATAGGGTTCATTCGTTGGCAAGAATAGAATGCCAGCACAACGGGAGAATTTATGCCGATTCGGCCGTAGGGTCCATAATGGCAATGTTGTGCGGAGTGGGTGGCTAGGGCACGGGGCCTTGCGCCGGAAAGAGACTTATTCGTTGGCAAGGCATTAATGCCAACGCAAGAATAGAGGTTCTGTCGATCCGGGTGTAGGGCCCGTGATGGCAATATTGTATGGCGTGGGTGGTAGCTGAGGCCCGAGGCGATGTGCCGGAGACGGGCTTGTCTTGGTGGTAGGGTAGTGACACTATGACAAGGATAGAGCCACAGGGGTAGAGTCGTCTTTGCTGGTGTGGACGTTCGTCTGACTGGGATCGTGGGGATGGAATGTCTTCCCCGGGGGCATTTATTATTGTGTGCTGTCGACTTACTCTTCCGCGTACGTGAGCGGATGGATATGTACATGCGTATACATATATGGGTATATATATATATATATATATGTATATATATATATATATTTATTTAATATATTACGTATATTTATTCTCTTTTTGCTTCCCCTCCCTTTATTTCTTCTTTTATCTTCTCCTTTTATTTCCCTCCTTTCTCTTCCCTTTTTTTTATTCCCTTTGTCTCTCCTTCTATTTTTTATTCCTTCTTCTTCTTTTTCTTCTTTTTTTGTATTTTCTCCCCCCCTTTTATTTCTTTTATATTTTATTTTTTTCCTCTCTTTTTTGTTTCCCCTCCTTTTTTCTTTTCCCCCTTTTCTCCTTTTTTTTTTATTTCCTTCTCTCTCTTTTTTTTTATAAATAGGGGGGGGGGGGGCGGGGGCGATTCGAACGGCTACTCCGTTCGAACCCCCTCGCCTCCTCTCTCTCTCTCTCCTCTTCTGGTGACCAGACGGACGCCCCCCCCTCCTTTCGTCCTTCTTCTTCTTCTCCGAGCACGGACATCGCCGCGGCCGTCGTCGTCGCTGCTGCTCCGGTGAGGGCGCCACCGTGGAAGCCCCCCCCCTCTTTTCTCTTCTTCCTTCTCCCGTCCTCTTCTTCTTTCTCTTTTCTCCACAGGGGACGGCGGACGGAGGCCCTCGCCCCTTCCATCTCCGTCTCTCTTTCTCCTCCCTCTCCCTCCTGTTCTCTTCTTCCCCCCCTTCTCCTCCATCTCCGGCGCCATGGGTGGCTGGAGGTGACGTTGGGAGCGGGCGTGCCGGCCGGGATGGTGCTGGGAAGGCCCCTTTGGGCGTGTGCCGGCGAGCACGGTTTGGGGCGCGTCGGGGAAGACCCCCATGGGCGCGTCGGAGAAGGCGCCGCGGGGTGTGCTGGGGAGGCCCCCGTGGGCGTGTGCCGGGGAACGGCTTCGTAGGGGCGTGTCGGTGAGCACGGTTTGGGGCGCGTCGGGGAAGACCCCCATGGGCGCGTCGGAGAAGGCGCCTCGGGGTGTGCCGGGGAGGCCCCCGTGGGTGTGTGCCGGGGAACGGCTCCGTAGGGGCGTGTCGGTGAGGGAACCCAGGGGGCGCACCGGTGAGTGGCTACTGGGAGTGTACCGGGCAGGGCACCCGGGGGCGTGCCGGCGAGGGCAGCCTGGGAGTGTACCGGGGAGCGGCTCCCATGGGTGTGCCGGCCAAGGCACTAGCAGGGTGTGCCGGGGAAGGCACTGGGAGGGTGTGCCGGCGAGGGCACGGGGAGCGTGCCGGGGAAGCCATGCGCCGAGCGTGCCGGGGAAGGACGCCTGGGGGCGTGCCGGGGAAGGTAAGCGCGGGTGTGCCGGGGAAGCCTTAATGGGCTGTGCCGGCGAAGGGGGCACCAGGGTGTGCCGTGGAAGGGCACCGGGCAGTATGTGGGGACTTTAGCTTAGGGGAGAAGACTCCTTCAACCGGCGGACTTCTGGTGTTGCCTCTCGGGGCCCACCATGCTTTGTTGGGGCCGTCACTCCTTGTGGACGCGCACCCGTGTTTTCCCTTACGCCTCTGGCCTAGGGGAAACTCTGCCAAAATTTCGTCAGAAATTGGCAATATTTTGTTCATTTGACTTGTAGTAAAGTTTCTTTGCAGTCCTTTTGCCTGTGATTTATTCTGATCTTCTTATTTGCATATCTTTGCAGACACATGGCTGCTCCAAGTGGTTCTTCCGCCCCTGCTGCTGCTGTCGGTGCCGACCTCATTCCGCGGGGTCCAGTGCCGGCAGTCACATGGCTCAATGTGGAGGAGCTAGACCGAGAGCACGCAGAAATAGCCGCTTTGGCAGAGTCATCTGAGTCCGACGGGGAGACCATGGATTTCCAGAGGCTTGCCCGAGTTGACAGTGGCTTCACATTTGACTGGGTCACCGTGAAATACAGGAAGGACTTCCCGAAGGACAGGCACCTGGTTCGATTTCTGAAGCATTTTCGCTCGCGGGAAGGGCGAGATTTCCGGGTCGTGAAGAAGGCCGAACAGGCCATATTACTGGCCCGGGATAGCTTGTTGTACAGCGTTCCTCGGAGTATTCCGATGTACCTGGTGGGAGAGGCCCGGGAGTGGAAGCCAGTTCTGGGGATCGAGGGGGTGCTGCCGACCGAAGACAAGCTGGTGCGGGCGCCTCAGTTTACTCCGGCACGATGGGACTTGTCTGCCGGGAGGTGCACAACGAGGCGCCTCGGTTCGGTCTATTCTTGGCTCCCCTGAAGTGGGGCTACAGAGAAGAGCCCTTCATCTTGGACTGTTTGGCCATCAGATTCAAGCATGATCTATCACTGGGCTGGTTCGGGGAGCTGAAGCTTCAGGATGCACACACCTTCCGGGAGAGGGCGGTGGAGTTCACGGAGCATGTGCTGTTCAACTATGCTCCTTTGCTGGTCCGGGTCGGCGTTTATCACAGCGTGTACGCCTCCCGATATGGCTATCCCATTTCCAAGGGCCTCTGTTGCGGCATGATAGAGGTGTTCAGCGCAGCGACTAACACCTTCTACACGGCGGAGGGCGAGACTTCGCTTGACTTATGGAGTCTCAGTCAGCTGAGCGGCTTGCCCATTGACGGGGAGCCTTATGAAGAAGTGTGCCTCCCCGATCTAATCAAGGATGAGACTAACGGGGATGGCTATTATTCTCTTGGGTATTCATACCGGTACCTGATGAAGGCGTACCGGGAGCTATACCAGGCATCACACCAGGGGAAACAGCCCGCCCGCGGGGACAGGAAGAGGGTGCGCATGCCCCTGTGGCTGGAGTATTTCTTCGACGGGCCGAAGCGGTACGAGGAATTCCCCTGCGTCGGTACTGCCGTGGCTCCCAAGAAACGCGCGAAGCCGAAGCTCGACGTGAAGATCCTGTCCAGAGGGTGTCGGAGCGGGCCTAACCCGATGGGCTTGGATCCCCAGACCCACTGCGCCGCCTATCTCACGTACTAGCTATGCTCATTTGCCATGCCGTACGGCGACGAGACAGTTATCCGGCCGGATGCCATCTACCCGGCGTGCCAGATGGCGTGGGGGATCAAGCTTTCTCTGTGCCCGGCCACCCTCTACTTAATTTACAAGGCCTTGGGGGATATTAGCACGCACCAGTTTCCGCGGCAGGCCCGGTATGTGTGCCCACTGCACTTCTTCAACGCGTGGGTTTGTTCGCTGTTCCCGGAGTTTGCCCCGCGAGTTCTCCAGGATTGGGGGCTGATACCGAGGATGCTGGAGTTCGCGAGTGCAGAGCCGGCTTCTACCTCCATGCGGATGTATGATATCCGGGGCCGGTTGACCACGGTTCCCCGGGATGCAGCCGGTACTATTCATTTCTGGACGCTGGCCGCACATTCAAGCCCCCTCGTGAATAATAAGAGGGAATGCAAGGATGACCAGGTGGAGAGGTATGTCCACCCTATCTGCCAGGAAACTGTAATTCGCCCGCTGCTGGAGCCGGAGCTGAGGGATTGGGCGCTATCAATTCGCCCGAGCGTGCTGGTGTTCAGGAAAGGGGAGCACGTGTTGCTGGAGCCGTACTACCCCTTCCGGTTCGGTCGCAATTTCGGGTATGATCAGCATATCCCTGCTTATCACGCACAGTTCAGCCTGCCCTCACGGAGCGTCCGGGGGGGCTCAGTTCCTGAGCACGCCAGGAGCTGGTGGGACTTCTTCCACCGAGCGGACTCCGCCTCTTTCAGAGTACCGGCCCCGGGTCGTGTTCCCCGAGTGACCCAAGATTACATAAAGTGGTGGAATGCCCGGACGGCTTTCTATCGGTTGCACAAGACCGATTGTTGGGATGGCGCCGAAAGGAGATTCCTTAGCCGGCAGCCAGTGCCAGTGCTTGATATTGAGCCGGATCATCTTCTTCGGCTCAAGAACAGGCAGGAGAAGGAGGTGGTAGCGTACATGGCAGCTCGTAAGCAAGCCCGGGACATGAGGCCGACGCCGAAGGTGGAGCTACCCCCGGTGGCTAAGGATGACTACGAGAAGACGCTGCGGGACTTGTGCCGGGTGGGGAGCGACCGTCTGGAGCTCATCAACTACCCATTCCCCATAGAGGAAGAGGGGACTCCTGCCAAGAGCTGGCGCCCAGAGAGGGACGTGGCCTGCCCGCATCGCACGTTTATGAGGCGGGAGGAGAGGCGGCCCGAGAACTATAAGGATACCACGTGGCTATATGTCCTTCTCCGGGTAAATGGGATGAAGATTGAAGATGTGACGGCCTCCATCCTGAGCAAGCGCCTGCACATCCCCTATTACTATGCTGATGGGTGGGGCATAGACCACTTCAATCTTTTCTGCCACCTCTCTTCCAAGAAGCACGCGGATCTGGCCAACCTCACGGACCGGTGTCAAACTATTGAGGACGTTTGCTGGCTAGTCCGGGAGGCGGCACGTCGGGACAAGGAGACGTCCCTGAGCTACTGGCCGATCACGCTGCGGCTGTACACTGGCCCTCATGGTACTCAGTTCCCTCTTGCTCTTCGGTTTTGTCCCTTAGCGCTGCGGCCTTCGCGGTGGGTTAGGTACTAATGGTATATGCATGTTCGTTCTTTCCCCTCTTTTCTTGGCAGACCATCCCGACAGCACGCAGATGGCCACGTACCGGAATCTCCTCCGGCTGGTGAAGAAGCCTGCATATTTTGAAGCAGCGCCGCTGGCCCCGACCACGGCTCCTTTGCCCAAGGCCGCGAAGAGGCCCCGGGCGAAATCCCCCGTGAAGAAAGCAATGGATGCCGCGAAGGCGGCCAAGCAGCGGGATACGAAGCGACGCAAGACGGAGGCGGCCAAAGCCTCGACCGCCGTTCCTTCGGTGCTTCGGGTCCCAACCTTCGAGGAATTTGAAGTCGCTCGGCCCGAGCCCAGCCCGCCTGCCGGTCAGTGCCTTCGACCGTCGGCGCCTCTTTTAAGTTTTCTCTCTTCTTTTTTTTTTATCATTTTTGAAGCAGGGCCCTGACGCTTGAATGTATTTTTTTGTCTCAGCCCTTGTGGAAGAGCCCGTGTCCGCGCCCGTCCCTGATGTGGAGGGGTCGGCTCCTATGCCCGCGCCTGTCATGGGTGCGGCCGCGGTCGTAGCAAAGGCGGCCTCGGTGGCGGCTCCGGCTCCCTCACTGCAGGCCAGGGAAAGGTCTCGAGCGAAGTCGCCTGTCCAGAAGGCGTTGGCTGCTGCCAAGGTGGCCGGGGAACAGGCGGCCAAGCGGAGGCGGGCCAAGGAAGCCCTGGGTACGACAGTAGCCTCACCGGCGGCCGCTATCCCGTCCTTCGAGGCATTTGCGGCCATGCAGACCGGGCCGAGCCGTGATACTGGTGAGGCTCGGCGGTCGCCTACGTCGTCCATGGTGGATCTCCCTCCTGAGTTGGCCTTGCGTCCCCGCGCGGAGACGATGCGTTTCTTCTCTGAGGGCGGCGTGGAGGGAACGGCGTCCGTGCCGATCCCGGGTGAGGGCGAGGCTGCGGCTCCGGAGAAGGCTTTGTCTGCCGAGGTCGAAGGAGGTATTTGCCTTTGTCGGCCTATTTTACCTCTTTCATCCTTTGGGAGCCGATTGGGCCTGACATGACCCGCGTTTTTTTTGACAGGTGCAGCTGGAGCAGTTACCGGGCTATTTGGCCTCCGAATGCACCCCCCGGTGACGCAGCTATATGTGCGGAAGAGGCCGAAGTCTGGGCTGCCAGCCTCACCCAGTCCGCGAGAGGAGGCGCCGGTTATCGAGCTCGAGGTGGAGGCCCCTTTGCCGGCACCGGCCGAGCCAGCGGCAGTCGAGTCTCCGTCCGGGGAAGAGGTAGACTACGACTACTCTTCCGACGAAGCGGCTCCCGCTGAGGTAGCGTCTTGAGGCACCGGGCCGTCCGAGCTGGCCTTTAAGGCTTCTTCATTTGCTAAGTCGCTCGGCTCGATGGAGGCTGCTGCCGTAGGCGTGGCTTTATTGGCGCAGGGCTGCCTGTGTGGTCGCCTACTGACGCCGTTTTTTTTGTTGTCGATTCTTTGCAGGAATCAGTTAAGCCGGAGGCCGCAGGAGGGGCTGCTCCAACTGCGCCAGTTGACCGCCCGGCGGGGGTTGCTGTTGGCATGGGCAAACTGGCCCTTCTATTCGAGGCCCTTCAGGAGGACGCATCGCTGGGACCTTTGGCAGGCGAGCCTCTGGAGGAGGGGGAGATTGCGCCTGAAAGCGGCATGTCAGTGGCTGAGGTAAGCATGCGGGTTTCGAGATCTCTTTTCGCCTCCTGCCCTCGCATGATTTATTCTGGATGGCGAATGGCTGATTTCCCTCCACATGGTCAGGCGATGCCGGAACCGGAGAAGGCCTCTGGTCGTGTCCGAAAGGCCGTGGCCAAGCGGCGACCAAGCGTCGCCCCGATTGCGGTGGAGGGGCCGGCTCTCGTCTCCGACTTAGGGGCGGCGAGTCTTTCTGCACTAGTGGAAGCGGGGCGTCTACCCCGACTGATGGTTCCACTTCCGCCTTTCCCGAAGCTTCCGGCCCAGATGGAGGACCCGTTCCTGAGGCAAATATTTACGGGGCTTCGGGCACATCTGGAGGGATCCCAGACGCGAGAGAGAAGTTCGTGGATGGCGTTCTCGGGTCCGGCTCTACTCGAAGCTCCGCCTTCGGCCAGAGTAGAGACACCTGCCCCCTCGCCTGTCGAGCTAGTGGCTAAAGCAGACCGAGCCGGGGAAGAGGAGACGGGGGAGCAGCGGATGATGGAGACGCCAGATGCTTCGGCGCCGGTCTCGGCCATTTCCTTAGCGGTGGTTGGCCAAGAACCCTCTGTCGAGCCATGCCGGCCGGGCGACTTGACCCTCGTCCTTCCATCTTCTTCAGTCGCGGTGGACGCTGGTTTGTGGGCAGAGGTGGACAGCACCGTGGAGTTCACTCTCCCAGCCATGCCTTCGGTTAGTCACACCTCGTCAGAAGCGCCAGTCCGCCAGATGCTGGTGACGCTGCGGACGATGCTTTCTGCCGACCTGTCTTTATCATATCGAGAGGTGCATGCCATTGTGACGCAGTTGACTGGGGCGCTGCAAGTGTTAGGCTGTCCACTGGGGGAATGGTCACGGCGGGTCTTGCTATTATTGAAGTATGTCAAACGCCGTGAATTCCTGGAGACTCAAGCTCCCGATGAGCGCGCTGCTCTAGATGCCCAGGCAGACGAGTATCTACAGGCCTTAGAGGTCCGGCGCCGTAACAAGGAATGCCACGAGAAGGCCTTAGAGGAGGGCGAAGGCAGCGTTCGCTCCCTCGAGAGCCGGGTCGAGGAGTTGGAAGGCTACCTTGCCGCGGCCAAGCTTGACCTCGCCGAGGCGGAGAGGGCGGTGGCAGAGGAGAGGGAAGCTCTTGCCGTCGCCGACGTTGAAACGGTGTCCGTCGAAGCGGAGCTCGCCCGTCTTGAGGGATTGAGGGGCCGACTGCGCGACAGGATAAACTTCCCCTACGTCGGGATCCTCCCTCTCGAGGATATCTTCAGGGACATCGACTAAGCGCTGCATCCCTTAATTTCTCTTTTTTTTGAATGTAACACAGGGGTATGCCCCGCAGCACATGTCATTTGATCCTCTTTTGAATAGAGCAAAGCATTTATGATTTTACGCGTTCTTGGTGTATGCATTTGTCCCAGAGGGAACTTTCTCACCCTTTTTTCTCTTCCGTGCATATTGTTTTCTTCTTCCTCTTCCCTTGCTCTTGTATATTTTTTGTGTAGAGACCCATTGGCAGGGTACGAGTCTCTGCGGGGCTTCGCTTTGGGAGGACCAGGCAGGGACCCATGCCAGGGTATAGGAGAGTGCTCGCCTTCCCAGGGGGAGGACGAGGGGACCACTCCACCATACCGAACGGGCGACTCCCTGGTTTTGCCGCAATATTGGTAACGCGTGCTGGTCTCGGGCGAGGGGTACTTGGCCAGAGACCCTTTTCGTCGTTCAGAGATGGCGGATAGAAGGATCTGTTTAGTCAGTGACTCAGACGGGAGGTCCGAGCCAGAGGGGTACTCACCGCCTGGGGAGGACGGAGAGAAGAGTTTGTTTAGTCAATGACCCGGACGGGAGGTCCGAGCCAAAGGGGTACTCACCGCCCGGGGAGGACAGAGAGAAGAGTTTGTTCAGTCAATGACCCGGACGTGAGGTCCGAGCCAAAGGGGTACTCACCGCCCGGGGAGGACGGAGAGAAGAGTCTGTTTAGTCAATGACCCGGACGTAAGGTCCGAGCCAAAGGGGTACCCACCGCCCGGGGAGGACGGAGAGAAGAGTTTGTTTAGCCCACTTCTAGTACCCCCGCTGATGCGGGGCGGCGACTGGAAATGGGGGGCGTTCCCCTTTTCTGGTTCTTCTTTTCTCTCTTTTTTTTTCCTTTTTTTTCTTTTTTTTTATATTTTTTTTGCTTCTTCCTTCTTTCTCTTTCTATTTTTCTCTCTCTTTTTTGCTTCTTCCTTTTTTTTCTCTTTTTGCTTCTTCTCTTTTTCTCTTTCTATATTTTTTTTCTTTTTTTTGCTTCTTCTTCTTTTTTTTATTTCTTCTCTTTTTTCTCTTTCTATTTTTTTTCTTTCCCTCTTTTGGAAACCCGGCTGGTGGCCAAATCATTCGGACATTAATCACGCAAATCCGCCCCCAAAATGGGGCGAAGAGTAATATTATTACCTGAATGGGGGCGCCGGAGCGTGGTACAATCTCAAGTGCCTTCCATTAAGAGGCGGGAATTGAACCTCCCCGCGGTGGTTGACAATTACATAGGCCCCACCTTCGTAGACTTTTTGGACTACGTAGGGTCCGAGCCAGTTCTCGTTTAGCTTACCCTTGGGGTTGGCTGCCATGAGATCTCTTCTCTTGACCATAACAAGGTCGCCCTTCTTGAATTCGCGTTCCTTGACGAGCTTGTCAAAGGCGCGTGCAATCCGGGCCTGGTAGACCTGATATTCTGTTGGGCTTGAAGCCGCTTTCCTTCCAGACTGGAGAGTTCGTCGAGCCTTCGCTCGGTGTTGGTCTGCCCTTCGGGGACAAGCCCCTGCTGAATGGCGACCCTGAGGGACGGTATCTCCAGTTCGACGGGGACGATTGCTTCCGAGCCGTATACGAGAGAGAAGGGCGAGCAGCCCGTTGGGGTCTTGTATACAGTTCGGTACGCCCAAAGCGCTTCATACATTTTTTCTTCCCAGTCCCTTTTATTAGAGCTAACGGTCTTGGCCAGGAGAGTGCAGAGTGTCTTATTGAAAGCTTCGGCCAGCCCATTGGCTTGTGGGTTGTAAGGAGTCGATGTCCTCCAGTCAATTCTGTATTTTTCTGCTAGCCGGTAAACCTTCTGGTTACGGAAGTGGCTGCCGTTGTCGACACAATCCGGTCGGGCACGCCAAACCGGAATATGATGTTGCGGCGGGCAAACCTGACCACGATTTCTCCGGTGACCTCCCGCAAGGCTACAGCCTCTGCCCAACGGGAGAAGTAGTCGGTTGCCGCCAAAATGTACTTGCATCCTGTGGAAGACGCGGGTAAGGGACCCACAACGTCTGTTCCCCATTGGGCAAACGGCCAGCTGGGCGCCGTTGGGTGCAATTGCACGGGAGGCCTTCTGGGTATGGCGGCATGCTCCTGACATTTCTGACATGACTTAGCATATTTGCAGCAGTCGTCGAACATTGCAGGCCAATAGTAGCCAAGTCTCTTGATCTCAATTTTCATTTTTGGTCCCGCCTGGTGTGCACCCGCCGTCCCGGCATGGACCTCCTTCATGACCCTCCAAGCTTCTTCGGTGGACAAACATCGGAGGAGCAGCTTCCGCCTGGCATCTGCCACAATTCGGAATAATATTCCGCTTCGGAGCTCATAAGAGTCCTTGGTTCTGACTAGCTTGATCTTTTCTTCTCTTCGGTCAGGCAACCGCTGGTGTTTGAACCACTGCATCAAGGGGTCTCTCCAGTCGGGCAGGCTGACGGCTTCCACTGTAGTGACCTCTAGGTCTTCTTCTTCTGATTCCTCTTCTACCATGCTGGGCATCTGGCGTTGGTTTATTACTTGGATGCTGAGAGATCCATCTGGAGGCACTGCTAATGAGCTTGCCAATTTTGCCAAGGCGTCGGCCTGGGCGTTCTCCCCTCGGGCCACATGGCCTATTTCGAGGAGGTAGAATCGCTCCATGAGCCCCTTCGCCTTAGCGTGGTAAGGGAGCAGCTCGGGTTTCCGGACATCAAACTGTCCCTGGACCTGCTTGACGACTAGCAGCGAGTCGCCGAATACCTGGAGCATTTTGATCTCCATGTGGAGGGCCACCTGGAGGCCGATAATCAGAGCTTCATACTCCGCCTCATTATTTGTACAGGGCTTGCTGATGCAACAAGAAGTGTGTAGCACTTCTCCATCTGGAGACTTGAGGACGATGCCCGCTCCGGCCCGCACCTTAGTATGTCCGGACGGGGTCGTTTCTGTTCTTGAGGCTCCGTCAAAATACAGCTGCCAGATGGCTTGTTGTATATGGTATACCTCCAGTGTTTCATCCTCGGGCAGCTCTGTGGCCAACGGGGAGTCTTCGGGCACGGGGTGTGCTGCGAAGAAATCCGCGACGGCTTGTCCCTTAACGGCCTTCTACGGCACGTAGGTAATATCGAACTCCATGAGTAGCACGGCCCATTTGCCAAGGCGCCCCTTCGGGACCGGCTGGGAGAGAATGTGCCTGATGGGGTCAGCTCTGGATATTAGACTGACTTCATGGGATAGCATGTAGTGCCTCATCTTCTTGACTGCGAAGACCAAAGCAAGGCAAACTTTCTCTATTGGAGTGTACTTGGCCTCCGCCCCTACCAGTCTCCGGCTAAGGTAGTAGAGAGCATGCTCTTTTCCTTCATCGTTGTTCTGGGCGAGCATTGCCCCCAGTGAATATTCAGTAGCAGCTATGTAGAGAATAAGCGGTCTACCTTTGACAGGTGCCCCCAGGACAGGCGGGGTCTTCAGATACTCCTTTAACTGGTCAAACGCGTGCTGGCATTCATGACCCCAGCTGAAAGGTGCATTCTTCATCATTAGTCTGTGGAATGGCTGGCAGCGCCCCGACAGGTTGGAAATGAACCTGCGGATGTAAGCTAGACGCCCCTGTAGGGATCTCAGCTCTCCCAGATTCTTCGGAGGGGGCAGCTCCTGGATAGCTTTTATCTTAAAGGGGTCGATCTCGATCCCTCTGTGTCGGACAATGAAGCCGAGGAACTTTCCACTGGACACGCCAAAGGCGCACTTCATGGGGTTCATTTTCAGCCCGTACAGACGGAGCCTTTGGAAGACGACCCTGAGGTCATTCAGATGCTCATCCCTCTTTTTAGTCTTGACGACCAGGTCGTCGATGTAGCATTCGACCTTGCTGTATAGCAGCTCGTCGAAGATCTTGGTCATCGCCCGCTGATATGTGGCACCAGCATTCTTGAGGCCGAAGGGCATCCTCTTGTAGTGAAATATCCTTTAGGTGACCTAAAGGCGGTGTGAATCCGGTCGTGGTCGGCTATCCAGATTTGGTTATAGCCGGACGACCCATCCATAAAGGACAAGGCCTCGTGGCCAGTAGTTGCATCGATCATCACTTCGGTGATAGGCACCGGGAAGTCATCTTTTGGGCAGGCTTTATTCAGGTCGCGGAAATCCACGCAAATCCTGATCTGTCCATTCTTCTTCTTCACTGGTACAATGTTGGCCAACCATGTGGTGTATTGGTTTTCCGCCACGAAGCCGACATCTATGAGCTTGTCGACCTCCTTGCAGATCTGGCTGGTTAACTCGGCCTCATGCGCCGGGGAGACTGCTTCACTGGCTCCACCTTGGGATCAAGGGACAGGATGTGTTGAGTCACCTCGGGGCTGAGTCCGGGCATTTCTTTATAGTTCCAGGCAAAGCAATCCCGGAACTCTTGTAGCAGCTTCATGTATTGTTCTCTCTCACGAGGGGGGATGAGAGCACTTAGAAAGGTCGGCCTGGGGTCGCCTTCTGTGCCGAGGTTGATCTCAATCAATTCGTCGACTGTGGCCTGGCCGCCATTTTCAATTTCCGGCGGGGCTGGCGACAAATCGACGAAGTCTTGGCCTTCATTGTCTTCGGGCTCGAGGATGGCATCCTCGTCTTCTTGCTCCTCCTGGCTGGGTGTGGGGGCTGGATTTGCCGTGCAGTCCTCTTGGACCGCAGCCGCCGGGTCTGTGAGGTCCGCTGGTGCAGAAAGGCACAGGGCCACCCCGGGGTCTTCAATGTACTCATCGTAGATAGCTTGGACGGGGGCCGGGGCAGCCGCATCTTCAGGGGCCTGGTAGTGGATGGACACGGTGTAGGCTCCCGCTCTGGGGCTGTCCGCCACATGGGGGCGTGGCGGGGCTATCACATAATTCCCCATCCTGAGCTCGTCCCTGTCAATGAGGTCTTGGGCAATGTCTTTGAAGACATAGCAGTCTTCAATGGCGTGGCCCAGCATCTGGTGGTAAGGGCAAAATAGCGGGTCCCCGCTTCTTCGGGTGTCTTGCGGCCTCTTGGACCGTGGAAGGGAGACTTTGCCGTAGTGGCAAGCCCAGTCGAAGATGCCCCGGGTCTTCTCTCTCGGAAAGGAATAAGGCTTCTGTAGCTTCTCTTGGAGTGTCAGCCCTTGCCTGGTCGGCCGCTCGATCAGCGAGCTTGCCATGTCTCTCATTTCCCGCCTTGACAAAGCGGGGGTGCTGGGACTGGTGCCTCGGGGCCGAGGCATCCGGCCACCCCATGGGGGGAGGGAGCCCTGGATCAGGTCGGCGACTAGCGAGGTTAACTCGGCTAGCCGCCTCTTCAGCATCTCGATCTCCCATTGCTGCCTGTGGTACAAGGCGTACATGACGGGGTCGTATCGAGGGGAATTCGGAGCATGGCCCATGCTACTGCTCCTTACTTCGCTGGCCGGCCGGGGCGAAGGTGTTTCGCCGGTGTGCCCTCTCGAGGTCGACACTTCGGAGAAGGAGGGGGTCTTCTCTATGCAACGGCGGCGGGGAGGTTTCCAAAGGAAGATCTCCTCGTCTTGTGCCTCCTGAACTGGGGGCGCAGGATGTACGTCTCGACAGGCTTCCCGCGAATCTGTAGCTTCTGCGGGATCGTCGCCGGGCCATGTTGAGACCGATATGACATCAGTCTCGTAGTAATTTTCTAGTGAAAAGTCCAGACCGGGGTGCTTGGTGATTTTCAGCAACCGTCGATCCAGGTTTGGTGGGTTCCACATTCTTTCAAACATTTCCTTCTGGCTGGCGGGCTGGTAGGGAGGAATCTTCTGCTTCCTGACCATTCTGGCTGCCCGGTCAGTCATGTGGGGAAGTCCCATAATGGGGACGTGCGGGTCATGCAACTCGTCAGGGAATCGGCAATTGTCGTCTTCCCTGATCGGCTTCTCCCCGGCCACATAGAAGATAGTGGGCGGCCCCTCGGGGTTAGGCACCTCGAAGGTTCTCAGTTGCTCAGCCGCTTGGCATTCAATTTCCGCTATCGGCTTGACGATCCCTGGCGGGACCCTGACATCTTCTAGCAGGTCTTCGAGGCAGGGTGCCCCCGGTGTGGGGTAGATAGGGAGAGGGGCTGCCCTAAATACCCCTTCCTCTTGTGCAATAAATGGTACATGTGGGGGAGCCACATAGCCTGGGGGCGGCGGAGGAAACCAGCCTCCCGATTCCATTTTCTTCTTTCCCTTGTCTTGGATGACTTGAGGAGCTTGCTTCGCCTTCTCTAAGTATAGATTAGCATCTGACAGGTGACACTCGAACACCTCGAACGGGTGGAGGTCGGCGAAGATTCTGACTTCCTTTCCCTCGCAGGGGTACTTGATGCATTGATGCAAGGTGGAGGGCACCACCCTATTTTGGTGTAGCCAAGGCCGGCCGAGCAACGCCTTGTAGGACGTGTTGGAGTTGATGACGTGGAACTGGACTTTGGAGGTGAAGTCGTCAAAGGTCAAGTTGAACTCTGCGACCCCCATGGGAACCTCACATTTCTGGTTAAAGCCGGCAATCTTGACATTTTTAACTTCGACCAGGTGTACGTCAAAGTAGTGCTTCTGGTATACCCGGTACGGGAGTATATTCACTGCTGCCCCTGGGTCGATCAAGACCCTGTTGATAGGCTGGCCGTTCAGCTGCCCTTTCATGTAGAGGGGCCTGTTATGGCTGCAAGTCGGTAGGAGCATGTCATCTTCTGTGAAAGCCACTGCTACTTCAGGTGGTGTTTCTGCCAAACAGGCTTCAAGGTGTGCTGGCGTCTGGAGTGCGGCGATGATGGCTTGCCGCGTTTCTTCGTTCAAGGACAGCATCTCCCACACCGTGAACCGGGTCAGGATTTTCTTGAGGTGTCTGACTATTCGCTCGGCCGCCCGCACCTTGAGCAATTTCATCTCTTCGGGCTTGCTGCGTCTGCCCTCATCCTGAGGCTGGAGTGCCAGCTCAAGGGATGCCTGTTTTGTGGGCTCTGATGCGGCCTGTTGAGCTGGCGGGGCCTGCTGGGCTTCTTCTGTTTCTCGCATGAACTCGGCGAGGTTTGGGATGCCGCTGAATTCTTCCTCTGGCTGGGCAGGAGTTGCAGCTGGTAGAGCTTGAGGAATGCTTGCTTTACTGGTCGCAGCGGACCCCTGAGGGTGCGCCCGCCTTCCTGCTCGAGCTGACAGGAATTCGGCGAACGACGGGGCGCCTTGACTCTTGGTACCCCCGGGGTAGAGACCTGATGGGGGAGGGATCTCGGTGCCTCGGACCTCAGGGTCGAGAATCTGATATGGTTGTTCCCCCTTGAGCATGATGTTGAGGCTGCCCTAAGGAGGGCGCCCCCACTTCCTCCCTGACCTGGTGGCGTGCTGGGAGGTGGATGTTTCAGCTTGACTCACCTCTGCCGGTTCATGGGGTGGCTCTTCTTCTTTCTCTTCCAGGGAGAGAACGGTGTCGAACAATGCCGAGAGGGTGTTGCAGGCGAAGACGACCTCCTTCTTCTTCTTGCCCCTGGGTCTTCTCTTCTTCCTCTTCTTGCCCGCCGCAGCGGATGGCTGCTCCCGAATAGGTTCACCCCACAGGGGAGGCTCTTTATCTGCATCAGCTTCTGTTCCTGGAGCCAGCTCGAGTGACTCGAACTCCTCCCTGGGGACATATTGTTTTAATTCGACGGGATGGATTTTGGGCTGCTCATAATCTTCAAGCCCGTCAATAATAGCCTGGAGTCTTTCAACCGTCGGGCTAGTCTTCTTGTACATCCGCAACGGGGCCGAGCTCTTCTTGTTGTGAGTGGGCCGCCTCATGACCAGCCGAGGGGCCGTGTCGTGGCAAACCGGGTTTACCGGGGGCGGTGCAGGCAGGGGCGCTGCTACCCTCGAGTGAATTCCTGGGGTAGGTCGAGAGGCGCGCGCCTTTCTAGTTTTTTTGGGTATAGTCTGTCACCCTTCTTGGTCTTGAGCTGGGGCCATGATGAAGGTCTCATAAGTGGCACGGGCACAGGCTTCCGCCCATTCTTCTGGCAACTCCTGATATAATGAGATCATATTGACGGAGGAGGCTATACTGGGCAGCTCGTGTGGCTGCGGGGGGTCCACTTTATGCTCCCCCATGTCGAGCTCCCCGTCCCTGATTAAGGACTCAATAACATCCTTGAAGACGTAGCAGTCTTCAATGGTATGCCCGAGCACCCGATGGTACATGCAGAAGCGCGGGTCATCCTTCTTCTTCAAGTCGCCAGGCCTTTTCAGCTCGGGCAGTGTGATTTTATTGTAGCTAGTTGCCCATTCAAACAGGAGCTTGGATTTGTCTCGAGAGAAGGAATATAGCTTGTTTCTCATCTTCTCCCTTAGCGAGGGGCCTTCCCGCCGCTCTGTGGTTCTAGGCGGCGGAGGGTTGGCCGCTCCCTTGGCTTTCTCCTTCTGCTTTTCAAAAGCCTGGAAGTCTAGTGCATGCACCTCCGGGGGAGCCGGCTTCTTCTCCGCCTGCCTGGCCCTCTGGCTTGACATGGCTGGGGTGGAGGAGTATCGGGCCAAGAATGCCTCGATCTCCGCTACCACGTTATTCAGACGGTCAAATGTTTTGACCTCAGTGCCGATCATCCTTTCTAGGATCTCTTTCTTTAAGTTCTACTTGCAGATCTGAACTGCATCCTCCTGATGCGGGGGGCGTTTGCACCTCATACTAAGGTTCCTCCATCTTTTAATGTAGTCGAGGGCCGACTCATCATTCTTCTGTCTTGTGGCGTAGAGTTCAGCCATGGTAACTTCTCTCTCGGCAACGTAGAACCTTTCCTTGAACTTCTTCTGCATGTCGGGCCAATCGGCCACCGACCCGGGCGACAAGCCGGAGTACCACTCAAAGGCGAGTCCGGTAAGTGTTGAGCCGAAGAACTTCAGGAGGTAGGCCTCATCAACAGCCAGGTCTCCCATGACGTTCACATAGTAGGCAATGTGCTCTCTAGGAGACCCTTGCCCGTTGAACTTTTCAAATTTCGGCGGCTTGGTGACGCCAGCCGGCAACTTCCTGGCAGCATAATGAGCCGGGTAGGGTACCCGGTAGACGTCGAAAGGCGTCTGCTCCCCATCGCCCCTCTCGGCCAGCTTCATCTCTATCATCTGTTCGAGCATCAACCGGCTGACTGCCGCCGGGTCGACTGGGCTTGGGTAAAAATGAGCAGGCTGCGCGCTCGGAGTGGCTATCACGGTCGCTCGGGGGGCCATGGGAGACCCTTGTGAAAGCGGAGCCTGTGTCCGGGCCGCTGCTGCGTAGTGTGTTTGCTGCGAGGGTGCGCCCCCGAGCGGATCGAGGGTCGCTGGAAGAGCGGCCTCTGAAGACTGCCCCCTATCCCTGGGTACTTCGGGTATAACCTCGGTCTGCCAGGATATCGGGGGAGGTGCGTCCCGCTCACTTAGCTGCTTCTTGAGTGACTCGATTTCCTGCTGGAATCGTTGTACCATGAGCAGCATCGTGGGGTCAGCCGTGGGAAGACTAGGCATCCCCCCTGTTTCTTCGGCCGGGGCGTCCTCGGAGGATGTCGAGGGTCCGCCACTCGTGTCGCCGGTGGTGACCACATTGGCCGTGAGGACTGGAAGGGGCTCTCCAGGTAGGGTTCCTTCGGCGGCTGTGGATTGTAGACACGCCATTCTTGACGCCTCCTGAGAAAGTCTCATATTACTATACAACGCCCCGCAACGGCTTACGCATTCTGAATCACTCGAGTGCTTCCTTTTCTCGGATCTTCTTCTGCCTTTTTCGGCATCCGAAATCGTCTCGTCACGGCATTCGGACGGCATCAACACCAGTCAGACGCATCAAGAGGTTCCGGAATCAAGAAGGGGGTCTGCCGGGCGGCCGCCGACGCCTGATTTGAGGACCCTGATGGGTCTTAATGGGGGCGTCCAGGCCCCTGGACGCCCCCATTATTTTAATTTGTTTTATTCTTTTCTCAGGGCCCAAAACCAAATAATAAATAAAAAAATATATATATTAATGGAGGCGTCCAGGACCCTGGACGCCTCCATAAAAACAAAAATAAAAAATAAGTGTAAAATGCCAGTTGGCATAAAAACAAATAAAATAAATAAAAAAATACATATTAATGGAGGCGTCCAGGCCCCTGGACGCCTCCATAAAAACAAATAAAAAAAATAAAATGCCAGCCCTAGCATAAAAGACAAAGAAACAATAAAAAATAATAAACTTTTGGAGGCGTCCAGGCCCCTGGACGCCTCCATCAACTCCCTCACGGGCGCCGGCCACCGAACGACGGTTTGTCGTGTGTGAAAAAAGCCAAATTTAGAGACGTCCAGCTGACTGGACGCGCCCATTTCTGAATCACGAGGCGCCGCTCACAAAACCACGCGTTGTGCCAAACCGCGTGCGGCCGTCGTCGGTTTTCGGTGGACCTGTTAGAGGCGTCCGGGACCCTGGACGCCCCCATAAAAGTATTCTAAAAAAATCAATAAAAATAGAATAAAATATTATTTCGGCCCTGATGGAGGTGTCCAGGGTCCTGGACGCCTCCACCTTCCGGAGCTCTATAAATAGAGGCCCACCCCCTCAGTTCTGGGGAGCTAAGCAGTGATCCGATAGGCTGCCGGAGCCCAGAGGCTACGGAGTCATTTTCTAACCCGTGGGTCTTTTGTAGGTGGAGGTTCTGCCGGCTTCTCGGGTGCCACGCTCGCGAGAGGAAGGTCGTCTTCATCCACCGCGCTTCCACGTCGTCCCCACGCTGCCGGAGCTCCGCCGGATTTCACCCTCGGCTCATCCAATAAGCCTTTTCTTCCCCTTTTTCTCCATAGTTCTTTACATTCATCATATTGCATCCTCTATCCCCCTTCACAAGGGCGCCTCTTCTCTTATACTTCTTGCATCCATCATCTCATTTTCCTCCTACTCGAGTCCGAGAGGGGTTTAAAAGATAACACCAACCAGGTGTGTGTCTTGCCATCATTTCGTTATTTTTATCGCAAGGATTTGAATACTACACCTCCATCTTTCTAATCCACTTGTCATTTATTTGTCGTTGTTTTGCAAGGGTACCCGAGGAAAGCCCTCTCCGTCGGCCGGCCGGAAGGAGAGGAAGAAGCAACCCGCCATCTCCCGCTCTTGAGGTAGGCGCGATCACTTTCTTATTTTGGGGTCTTTTGGCCCCTGGCGATCACATCTTTTCATCGAGGCCGCGGCGAGTCACTTCCCCAATGGCCGTTTAAATTTCTGTTTCCTATATTCTCTTTATATTTTGTTATATTCTGCTTATATCATCGAGGCCGCGGCGAGTCACTTCCCCAATGGCCGTTTAAATTTCTATTCCTATAATCTCTTTATGTTTGTTATATTCTGCTTATATCATCGAGGCCGCGGCGAGTCACATCCCCAATGGCCGTTTAAATTTCCGTTCTTATATTCTCTTATATTCTGTTATATTCTGCTCATATCATCGAGGCCGCGGCGAGTCACTTCCCCAATGGCCGTTTAAATCTCTGTTCTTATATTCTCTTTATATTCTGCTATATTCTGCTCATATTCTCGAGGCCGCGGCGAGTCACTTCCCCAATGGCCGTTTCAATTCTTGTTATTTAATTTCTACACCATTCTCGTCCCCCCGAGGCCGCGGCGAGTCACTTCCCGCTATGGCCGTTTGAACCTCATATCTTGCTATATTATACTTGTCCCGCTCGCCCCACCGGAGCAATCTCCCGTGGTGGCCCCTTCTCTCTTCTCTATCATTTCTGTGTTGCAGCAAAACAAGCAAACAAACAAAAAAGAGGAGCCCGCGCGCTCTCCGCATCCTCTTCCTCGCACCATCGAACTCCGAACCGCGTGACGTCGCTCACAGATTGGCGATCACGGTGGGACGTCTACTGCTTCCTCTCGGCTACCCTTGCAAGTTCGGCACCACCCGTGCCTCTCCACCTTGGCGCCCACGCGCGCCCCCGTTGTGCTCACGGCAGCACCGTCAGTTTGATTGGTTGTTTGTTTATTATATGTCTGTTATTTCTGTTGTTTTCCCACTCCATATATCTGTCAGCATTCCATTGCATACATCCATTCCTCTTTTCTATCCTTTTTTTCATTTTTTTG
Source organism: Amorphophallus konjac (assembly GCA_022559845.1). Taxonomy (NCBI): domain Eukaryota; kingdom Viridiplantae; phylum Streptophyta; class Magnoliopsida; order Alismatales; family Araceae; genus Amorphophallus; species Amorphophallus konjac. The sequence goes on from CM040123.1 coordinate 368,700,604, forward strand.
AGGATCACCCTTTCCCGGTGAAGGAAGGACTCTCCGTTTGGGAATTCCTCTCAACGGACTAGAATCTCCTACACTGGGACCTCCGTAAGTCCCCGACATCGAAGAATCTCCTCTTCGTTCACTGGGCTGGTTGTACCATTGAAGTTCCCCGAGTTAGTCATTTCATTCGTGGTGAGACGAGAGACCCTAGCTGACACGGCGGTGAAACAAAAATAAACTAGGGTCCCATTTTGTGTGAACTTCGGATCTCGCTAAAAACACAAAAAAAATCATCAAAATCAAAACACAAAAAAGGGCGTAAAGGCATCCACTTGTTTGATAATCTCTGCTACCTACTTGCTAGTGTATGTTTTTGCGTTCTGGGAAAACTGTGAGCATGTCTCACGAGTCTTCTGAGGAGAACCACCCTAGCCGTGGTTTGACAGCCGACCCGCGAGTCTATGCTATGGACTCGGGTCCTTCTCATGACCCCTCGCATGAGGTGCAGGTTATTGCCGGGGACACGTCCCCGCCACAGGATATCACTTCCTTACTGGGCGTCCTCGCCAACACGGAGCTTACCTCTGAACAGCTCCGGGCCTTCCAGGCCATTCTAAAGGGGAAATCTGTTTCCCCCACGCCCCAGGAGTCAACTCCGGCCATCGCACCTCTCCACGAGTCCGTGCAGGCCATTCCATCTCCTTCATTGGCGCAAGCCATCCAGTCTCCCTCGCTTCAAGGACAAGCGAGCCAACAACCTCCCTCATTCCAATTCCCGTCACAATCTCAAACTCCCGGTGTTCCTCACACACCGTTTCAGCCAGGGCCAACTGTCGGTGGTCCGACAGTTCCCTCTCATTCCGGGTTTCCCCCTCAAGTCTCCGGGAGACAGTTTCTCCCCCAGTGGCAAGTGCCACCTTCACCCCCAGAGGAGCTCGCCCAATCGCTCCTCAATAGGTTCAATCGCATGGACGAGCAGTTTCAAAATCTGAGAAGAATGGTGGACGTGAAAGCCACCCCGGAGGTTGCTTTGCCAATCCTCCCGTCATTCATCTTCCTCCCTCCGAAATGCCCACGTACCGCAGATACAATGGTACCGGCAACCCCTTCATTCACCTCAAGGACTTCATGTATGAGTCCTCTATTGGCAAAACGATCAGAGGTCCCTGGCATACCTCTTTCGGAGATCATTGGATGGTCCCGCGCTTGAGTGGTTCTATTCTCTGGAGCCCCGCGAGGCCGAGAATTTTGAAATAGTGCAGAGAAGGTTCTTGCAGAAATATAGGGATAGGGTCGGTCCCTCACTCTCCATTACCGACCTAGTGGCCGAAAAGATGAAACCCGACGAGGATTTTGTCCGATATGCTGATAGATGGAGGTCTCTGGCGGAAAGAATAAGGGATACCCTCTCCGAGCCCGAACAAGTGAAGATGATTGTGTCTAATGCAACCCCACAGTTCAGACACGTCCTGGCCATGAATAAACTTACTACAATGGAGGAACTCTATGAAAGGGCCCGATACATCCAAACCCAGCTAAAAGACTCCCCCATCATGAACATGTTTGAGTCGCCGAAGCCCAAAGTGGTCAGAAAGACAGGCGCTGGTGTCCCGGGCGGAGCCACAGAAGGGGTCGTGACAAATGAGCAAGTCAGTGCGGTCAACAATGCCAACTATGCAGTCAACCCAAGGCCTCCACAAATGCCCCGACTACCCCTTCAACCAGGTCCTTTCCCTCTCCGTCCTCCACCCCAAAATAATCCACCCCAGGATAATATGCCTCCATTACGCCAACCCCAGCAACAACAACCACAACCTCAGCAACAACAACCACCGCTTCAGTACAACCAAGTTCCACCCCCGGGGAACTATGGTCCCCAACAGCAACAAAGGAGGCCGCTCGGTCCCAAGAGAGCCTACTATCCACCATTGCCAGAAACCTTAGCAGACATTTTTAATGCCCTCATGGCATCAAACCAACTCGCCCTACCCAGAGAAAGGCCCGCGTGGCCCCCCAATGTTGATACCTCCAAATACTGCGTCTACCACAGGCAGCCGGGACACACAGTAGATTACTGCTTCCATTTCAAAGATTACATCCATGATATGAATGATGAACATCAAATAGATTGGGATGAGATGAGACGGTACGTCGCGGCTCTCAAGGCTAGGAGACCTCCTCAGAGGCCACAGCAGCAGTTACAACAGCAGCAGCAGCAGCAACCACAACAACAACAGCAGCCTCAGCAGGCCCCACAACAACAGCCCGACATGGGCATAATCCAGAATCCACTACCGGAGCACCAACAGCCCAATCATCAGGTTAACCCCATCTCCTCCTTCCCGGAAGTCGGGAGAGAGCAGGTGTGGCACCAGGAAAGTACCTCCATCTTTATACCTCCAACCCTATCGTCATGCAACCCCCTCACCTTGCCCGGGTAGCACCTCTCTCTCATCAACCCGCATCGGTATCGCCTTCACCATTTCCACTACCATTACGCCCTCTCATCCGCACCCCGACCTCCTATCAACCGACACTTTCTACTACGCCTTCACACCCTCTCACCTTCTCCCACTCCCCCACTTTACCATCCACCTCTACCACATTTACCCCTACGCCTTCTAAACCCCTTATCATCCGTCCACCATACATAACCCCGTCTTTCTCCACCACATCACCACTAATGCCTTCAAAACCACTCATCACCCACCATCCACCTCAAAACCTTTACCCGTTTCAAACCTTACCTCCACCTCCACCTTCCAAACCCCTTATCCTTCATAATCCGCGCGATATCCCCTCTACCTCCGCCATGCCTCCACCTAACAAACCCCTCATCAGAATCCCTGCTCCCGTCATCACCCCTGCTTCATCAACCATTCCTCCACTACTACCCCTCAAACCCCTGTTAAAACCCACTGCTACCCCCACAGAGGTACAAAAGCCGCAGGCAATGGTGCTCCGGAGTGGAAGGATTTTCCACAGGGTTTTCCCCCACAACAGTCAGAATCCCGAGCAATCTCAGCCAGAGAAGGATGATGCAGAACAACCAGAAAGAGCTATCCCTGGAACACAGTATGATCTATTGAAACACTTGGACAAGACGCCTGCCCGGATCTCCATCCTAGAGCTACTTCAAAGATCCACATCCCACCAGGCGGCCTTGATGGAATATCTTCAAAAGGTCATGGTTAATGAAGACCTCCCCGTGGAGAAGATTTCGACCGTCCTGACCCCAACAGACACACAACCGGCCATCATGTTCCACAACTACGAGCTCGCTCCCAAGGAAGCTCGGAAATATGCATTGTGCATTTCAATAAAAATTAATGGGGTATCCATAAACCCGTGTCTTGTGGACACGGGTGCGTCCATAAATGTGATCTCCATGAGCACTCTTCAGTTGTGTGGGGTCGACGAGGAACAAATAAGACCTTCCTCGATCACGGTCACGGCCTATGACAATAGCAAAAGGCCGCCGCAGGGGATGATTATTCTGAAGGCAGAACTAGGCCCCATGTCAATTCCCACGGAATTCCATGTCCTCGACATGGACCCCACATTCAAGGCTATACTGGGTCGCCCTTACATCGAAGCCATGGACGCTGTGCCTTCCACCAACCATCAGTGCCTGAAGTTTCCTTACAATGGGAGAATTATTAAAGTGGTCAGTACACCTGTCCTTCACACAGTGGATGCTATCAACACCTCTCTGCCCTCTGTTTGGCCGTCTCATCGGCCCATATTGTCACTGCTGGACGTACGTGATCCATCTCGCATTCCACTAGCACCAAAGGAGCCGGTCAGGGCAACCACAACATCATGTCTCCCTTTTCACTCCAAAGGTTGGGAGATTATGAGGAACATCGGCTATCAACAAGGAAAAGGTCTGGGCGCACAGTTACAGGGTATGCTCAAGCCGCCAAAGAAATTAGGCCGAACCGTAGGTTTGGCCTAGGCTTCAAAGGACCGTTCAAGGCAGATTGGAAGCCCCTCACATGGACTCTATCAAACCACTTCAACAGAGGGCCCGTTGTTCAGATGGGAGATCACCCACGAGAAGCATATGGGGAATCACATGCTGTATATTTTGCTGAAAAATGTCCGAGGATCACCAAAAGAGGCAAGATCAAAGATCCGGAATGCGAGTGGGATAAATGGTTCGACATACGGGACATTTCTGTTGCACTGGAAAGGATGTTCTCGTCCCCACAGCTTGAAGGACCACCATTGATCTCCGAGATACCAGAGAATATTACCACTCTTGCCAAGGTTCCAAACTATCCTCGTCCTCGCCAGAAGGACTCTGTCATCGACGGATCTTCATCCGTCCTCAACATTGCCATCGACGGCTCATTAGCCGCCATCCTCTCCATCCACTCGTCTCAGCCTTTGCTGATATCTTCTTCCTGGGCCAGACAATTGTCTGATGATCTTCCCAGGTCCCCTTCTTTGCTTACATACCTGCGCGGGCTTTTCAACCCGCGCCAGGTCTTCAACCATGATCTGCTCTACGAGCCCCACAATCCTCTAGCCATAACCACTTTCCTCTCTCCTCCAATCTCTTTTCACTGCTTTGTCATTAAAAATGAAAACGAAAAAAAAACGTCAATTTTCAAACTCTCCAACAACACATCTTCGTTGAGGAAACCTCCTACATCTCCCACGGGTGCGTACCGCCTTGCGGACCACCCGTCCAAGGTCCGATGAGCGACCTTTTCTACCCCTCCTCTGAGGGGTCTTCTCCTGTACATTCTACACCATCCTCTTCGTCTTCCTCTTCTTCTGTAAATATTGTCAGTCAATCTAGGAATGATAGGCCAAGGGTAGTACCTAGGAAGAAATCCAAGGGTAGGCAGATCCCTCGTCGATTCCTTCTGGATTTGGCCGCCAGGTGTCAGGCCCTTCTTGCCATCCCCCAGTTGTTAGAAAATCCCATCCAGCTACCCGAAATAGAATGCGAGGGCGACTGTGCATCTGATGAAGGGTATGGAGTCTACGAGATCACGAATGAAGAATGCCCCACTGAAGATGAGGGTGAAGAATATGAGGATGCGGCGGGCGCATACGCTAGTGGAATGAGGAGATTCGACGAGCCGTCAACCGCCGTAGAAGAATCCACCAAAGAAGTCAACTTGGGAACTGAGGAAGACCCTAGGATCATCCTCATAAGTGACAACCTACCACCCTCTGAAGAAGAGGCATTAATTGAGGTCCTCAAGGAATATAAGGACACGTTTGCATGGAGCTACGAGGATATGCCGGGTTTGGATTCAACCTTGGTCGAACACCGTTTAACCCTAAAACCAGGGTCCATCTCGGTAAAACAAAGGTTAAGGCGTTTCCACCCTCAGATGGCTTTGAAAATGAAAGAAGAGGTCGATAAGCTCCACAAAGCCAGGTTCATTAGAGTCGTTCTTTATCCTCAATGGGTGGCGAACATTGTCCCGGTCATGAAGAAAGATGGGAAAGTCAGGATTTGCATCGACTTCCGGGACCTTAACCGCGCGTGTCCAAAGGATGATTTTCCCTTACCTCACATTGATGTGTTGATTGATAACACGGCAGGTTTTGAAACCCTCTCTTTCATGGATGGATTTTCAGGATACAATCAAATTCGTTTGGCAGAAGAGGATCAGGAAAAGACGTCATTCACTACCCCTTGGGGAACATATTGTTACGTGGTCATGCCGTTTGGGTTAAAGAATGCTGGAGCTACTTACCAAAGAGCGATGATGGCCATATTTCATGACATGATGCACATATATCTGGAAGTGTATGTGGATGACTTATTGGTGAAATCAAGGACCAGGATGGAACATCCAGAAGTTTTGGCTAAGGTCTTGCAAAGGTCAAGAGAGTTCCAATTGAAAATGAACCCGAAAAAGTGTGTGTTTGGTGTGTCGTCAGGTAAATTGCTGGGGTTCATTGTGAGTAAAAGAGGGATCGAGATTGATCCCGACAAAGCCAAGGCTATCAGGGATATGCCGCCTCCCAAGAATTTGAGGGAAGTCCGAGGTTTAATCGGGAGGTTGCAGTTTATTCGTCGGTTTGTGTCTCAACATTCACAAAGGTGTAGACCTCTCTACGAGTTGACCAAGCCAGGAGTAGAATTCCACTGGAATTCTAAATGTCAGAAAGCTTTTGAAGGGTTGAAGGAATATCTGGCTAGTCCACCCGTTCTCATTCCACCCAAACCAGAAAAACCTCTGATCCTTTACATCTCAGTCTTGGATGACTCCGTGGGAGCCGTCCTCGCACAAGCTGATGAAGAAGGCAAGGAACGGGCAACCTATTACTTGTCCAAACTTCTCAATCCCTGTGAGCAGAAGTACACCGGCATGGAGAAAACCTGTGCTGCCCTCGTTTGGGTAGTGCAGAAATTGAAGCACTACTTCTTGGCTCACGAAGTCCACTTGATTGCTCGAATGAATCCTATCAAATTCCTTCTGGAGAAAGCCGTCCTTACGGATAGGCTAGCACGCTGGCAAAGTTTTCTCTCTCAGTTCGACATCACCTACATCCAGCAAAAGGCGATTAAAGGCTATGCCATAGCCGAGCATCTCGCTCACCATCCTCTTCCCAAGTTCGATCCCGTCCAATCAGAGTTTCCAGATGAGGAACTAATGTCCATCAACCAATCAGATGAGCCAATGTGGACACTATATTTTGATGGAGCTCTGAATTCTCAAGGGAGAGGAATCGGCGTCGCCCTCCTGTCGCCGGAAGGCCTCACATTCCCATTGGCATACCAGCTCAAATTTCAGTCACCAACAATATAGCCGAATATGAAGCTCTTCTAGCTGGCCTAGGACTCGCTCATTCTTTTCGTATCACTGAGTTGCGAGTCGTAGGTGATAGTCAACTCATCCTTCGCCAGGTACTCACTAAGTATCGCACTCGCGATCCCAAACTCAAGCCATACCAAGAACTCACTGCTGCCTTTGCCAAACTGTTCACAAAACTGATCTTTGTTCATATCCCTCGTCATCAGAATATTCTCGCCGATGCCCTCGCCTCATTGGCATCATCCATAAGGTTCCCTCTAGGAAGATGGTTTAAGTCCATTTCCATCTACAAACTTCACGCCCCTGCAGTCGATGATGCTTCCTACGTAAACATCAAAGACAGGATAGCAAGGAAGATCCTGCAGGAAGATATCCTTGAGAAGAGGGAGATCATGTTGGCAGAGGCCGAAGAAGAACTGGCTGATGAAGAGAAACCATGGTTCTATGAAATTGTCAAATATTGCCAAGATCAGTCTTATCCTGAAGGGGCCACCACAGAGGACAAGAAAGCCATAAGAAGGGTGGCTCAGAAATACACATTGGTTGGAGGTCTACTCTATAGGAGGAGCCTTACTGGTATTCTGTTAAGATGTCTTGGTGACGATGAGGTTTGGAAATGTGTAGAAGAGACGCACTCGGGTGTGTGCGGTGGCCACGTGAATAGTCAGATGCTCGCCAAGAAGATCATTCGTCAAGGCTTTTATTGGCCCACTATGGAAGAGATTGTGCTGTCTATGTCCGTAGGTGTGTCAAGTGTCAACTTCACGCCGATAAAATCCATTCACCATCTTCCTCACTTCATCCAATATCCTCCCCATGGCCTTTCTCCATGTGGGCATTCGACATCATTGGTCCCCTAGGTGATCCCAATTCCCTCACCAAGCAGAAATCTTTCATCCTTACTGCGACGGAATACTTCACCAAATGGGCCGAAGCCGAAGCTTACGCGGAAATCAAGGCGTCAACAGTCTGCAAGTTCATCATGAAGAACATTCTCGCCAGATTCGGCATCCCAAGCACGATCGTCACCGACAATGGGCCACAATTCATTTCTCAGGACCTACAGGACCTCTGCAAAAGGTACGCAATTGCATTGCATCATTCATCGCCTTATTACCCACAAGGTAACGGCCAAGCGGAGGCCACCAATAAAACATTGCTCAAAATCATCAAAAAAACCTGCGAGTCTAGTAAGTTTTCAGACTGGCCAGAAAAGCTTATCGAAGCCCTATGGGCCTATCGCACTTCAATCCGTACCCCCACCGGGCAGACTCCATTTGCCCTCACTTATGGTATGGAAGCGGTAGTCCCGTACGAGACTCTGATCCCTTCTCTCAGGGTACAATTGGATGAGGAATTTCCCCTCGACGATCGTCGTAATTCACTCCTCGCCCAGTTGGAACTCTTGGATGAGAAGCGGCTGGCCGCCGCCGAACACGCGCGTGTGTATCAAAATAGACTCGCTCGCTTTTACCAAAAGAAAGTCGTTGAGAGAAAATTCAAAGTCGGTGAGATGGTCGTAAAAAGAATTTTTGTCAAACCTGGAGGGCCGCGTTCTAAGCTCCAACCCAATTGGGAAGGACCATTTGTAATTCAAGCCGTGTACCCTGGCAACGCCTACAAGCTAGTCAACGCCGAAGGGACCGAGTTATCCCACCCTTGGAATGGGCTTTATCTTAAGAAATACTACCCTTAGCACAAAACAAAAAAAATGATGAAAAGATAAAAAACATCAAAAACAAAGGAAATATTGAAAACCACTAAAAATATGGAAAATTCAAAATGCCGATGCCTGGCAGGCACCATGTAGTTAAGTCCCTGCATCTAACCTTCATGTTAGGATAGGGCCCATTAAGGCTTGGTAGGCACCGGGTCTTGGTTTGCCAGAACCGTGGAGATCCCTGTCCGGCCACGTCGGCCTATGCTCGCTCGAAGGAAGCTAACATGTGTTCACTTATGTATTTTATTCAAAAAAAGTTGGTAGCATCACCTACGGTAGGGCCACACCTAGAAGATCTCCGGAAGCTGTAATCTTTATTCTTTTCTCTTCGACCAAATGAGACAGTCGGCGCCCTTAAAACGCTGAGCATGAGAAACCGAAACTCAAACCCCAAGGCAAGAGTAGGACCCATTTCCTCGAGCATCGATCAGAGCACGAGAAGAGGGCAGTGTCCCCGCAGGCATACGAAAAGGGAGCCCACAAACGTCAAACGACTATATCTCCCTCACAAAAGAAATACAAAATCAAAATCAAGAGAAAAGCCTGGTCGTGACCGTGCCTGGTGCGATAAACGGAACCCCTCAAAGCAAAAGTCTGAATCCACAAAGGGGGGCCGTGGAATGTAAATGCTCGAGATTTGGTCCGAAGTTGTCCGAAAGGAAAGAGTTAATGGGCCCTTATTCGCTCGCCGGGTTAACGGCTTTGCCGGTCCTCTCAGGAGGTTTATCCCCTACGCTCTTCCTTCTCCCTCTAAAGATGAAGGTTCGATGGAGTTTCTGAAAGGTGAAAACTGCCCAGGGTCTGCGACCTTATTTTAATATACACATTTTGGTTGCCTACTTTGAAAAGCAAAAGCTATCGCTGCGAAGGAGTCTCCGTGTTTCTGGCTGGTCAAGACCCCTGTTTACCACCTTGATGTCTTCTTGTTTAACCTCGGGCTTAGGCCAATGCAAGCGCGTCACCTATGGGTGCGACGGCGTCTGATTCCGGGTCAGCGTCGCGCGGTTGGTCGTTAGGGTTCCAGGGTGTTCCATCTTATACCATCTAGAGTTGTGAGGAAACAGACCCGGGTCGGGCAAATCATCTACCTCAAACACCTTTTGGGTGAATCCCTGTGGTCGGAAGCAACTGGGAGCCTAAGCATGGCATGACGGTATTGTCATCAGGGTAAGTCTTAGCCGGCGGGATCGTCATTCGAGGGGTCTAGAGGCCCAAATCAACCTAGATGTGCACTTAGGATACCTGGGAGGTTAGTAAGAAACCCCTGTCTCACGTAGGTTAGGTGCCATTTGGGTGCTTGCCGGGCGTTAGCAATAAAAAAATTGAAATGATAAAAGCAAAAAAAAATGGAAAAGAGAAATGTACATATTTGCAAACAAAAAAATCTTTTTATGATAAAACAAAAAAATGTCAAATATAAAAAAGAAAACAAATCAATTTTGCATGATTACATTTGCGTGCAGCATCTCACTTTTAATACCGCTTGCATTCGTGTGCTTGCCTGTCGCATTTATCATCACCGCATCTTTCCCTTGCCTTCGTTAAATAAAGGCTTGGCCCCTTGACCAGTTATCAAGGACAGTCACAGTGACCATTTGCTTATTGAGCAAGGGGCCAAGTCAGAACAGAAATTCTGATTTGTTTGTTTCAGTGATATGTGCAGGGATTCAGGTAACTGAAGCAAAGGTGAAAAACAAACAAACCAAACCTTGTGTTTTATTCCAAAAACCAAAAAAATTTACATCAAGTTCCGCCCTCTCTCTCTGCATTACTCGTCCCACTACTCTCCGGGCAAAACACTCTCAAAGGTGCTACCCAACTACGAAAAGCGGTACTCCTGCCGCTCTGTACTCCTCTTCCTATTCCCACATCCCGGCGTTGATCCGCGGAAGCAGCAGAGAAGCTACCAACACGAAAGCCACGCTCTCGTGCTCTTCGGTAGCGCTCCTCACCATCTCTCAGCCACTGTTCAGCAAGACCAAGGCTGATTCGGAGTTCGAATAGTTGGGCCTCCATGGCCCTTCGTTCCTCCCTTTCAGTCAATCTGTTGGCTCTTTCTCTCTCTGCGTCTCTTTCTCTCTCTGCCGTTCTCTCTCACGGTCTTCCCTCTCCAACTGGAGAGTGATCCTCAGTTCCATAGCATCCCTGGATGAGTCGTCATCAGGATGACGCCGCAGTTCCCTCTCCAGTTCTGCTATCCTAGCCTCCTTCTGCGCAGCTTGGGCAAGCGCTTCTTCCGTCTCCTTTTCCTGCCGAGTGTACCATCTCAGATACGCGATAAGGCGTAAACAAAGAGAACTCAACGCTGAAACTTTTACCTGTATACGAGCATCCTTCTGCCTCCGCAGCACGCTGCGTGGCGTGAGCAAGTTGCTCATGAAGCGAGTCAAGTTCTGAGGTGGGAATCCACAAGCTGGAAGAGGCACCACCTACTCCCATCGCTGGGGAGGCTGCGCCAATCTGGGCATGCTGCGACCATGTGAATTAGCAGCCAACATCTGGAATCTGGGGTTTTAACTAGGAACGTACTGTACACCTACCAAGGCGCTCGTAGCTCCGCGGGCATCACCCAACTGTTGTTCCATCTCTGCCAAGCGAGTTCGTAAATTCGCTATCATGGCATCCCGGACATCCTGCAGCCTTACAAGTCAGCATTTTCACCAGAAAAACCAAGAAAAGGAGAAAGAAGAGAAGAGAAAAGGGGAAACCTACCTCCACAAGTCCCCGGGGTTGGAACCGTTCTGCGTACTTTGTCCTATATAGACGCAAGTAGTCCTCGCTGTCCCGCGCCTGTGATTCTACAATCGTGCCACCCCGTTGCCAGTCTTCGTACTGTTCAGGGAACCGCACGCGCCAGTCAATGCAGGTCGCCGGTCCTCGCGTCTTTCTCCCGACACGAGGTGGCGCAGCTGAATCCACCCATTCTTGAGCCAGTCCTAAAGTCCTCATAACTAATCGTAGCCGAAGCGGCTCGATTTCATTCAGGCAGTGCATCCATAGTTCCCGTCCGAACCGGGCACGACTTGCTAGAACCCACGGCTGGTTGGCATCGACCATGTCTGAGTAGGGTCTCCAGTTTACCATCGCTGCAGGGAACTCCTGTAGCTCCCGCCTTAGCACCATCAGTTGGTAGGTTAGGGGTGCCGCACTCATGATGGGTTCCCACCGCCTGGCTAGCGGCACCATCGCAGGTCGCCAATGTCGAGCTCTCCCCATGGGGAGGTAATAATAGCTCCATAACTGCTCGGCGCAGGTCATCAGTACCTTGCAAAAACACAAAAAAAAAATACAAAACAAGCAAAACCAAAAAAAATACCTGGATGAATGGTGTGAAACCACTCACAGTCATCTCACGATCCGTTTCTTGGAATAGGCCTGCAAACAAGTGTGCCAGCATGGCGGCTCCCCAGGCATAATACCCTACTCTTTCAAGGTCTGACAGCAGCTCCAGGAAGCAACATTGGATACCATCCCCTTTCGAGCTCAGTACCAATCTCCCCAAAAGGAAGAGGAGAAATCTCCTCAAATCTATGTTACATCTTTCCCAGTTGCCGAAATCTGTGCAATACACGGCGCGGCATCCTATTTCTATCCTTTCCATGAACTCTTCTGAGGATTCATCGTCCCGCCGACGAGTGTCGGTGAGCCCTAATGCATCCATGAGGGACGCCCTAGCTACCGACCTATTTTTCCGACCATCCAGGTCCAAACCCAGTAACTTCTGGGCACCTTCTCTGTAGTCCGCGTAAGTGACTCCGGTCACTGCCTCGCCCTCTACCTTCAGGCTTGTGATCCGGACCACATCCTCCAAGCTGGGCACCATGTGCCCCCAGGGCATCAGGAATGCCCGGCTCACTGGGTCCCATCTCTCACACAAGGCTTGGATCAGGACTAGGTCAGGCTTGATCGGCTCGATCCGAAGGAAGGTACCAAATCCCATCACGTCTAGCCTCGCCTTCTGAAAATCTGGGAGGCCCCTGTACGCTGCTACTACCAACTCCCATAAGATTTGTGATTTCATCACAACCTACACATACAAGGAATGGGGGTGAGGTTTGGTCAGAAGAAAGGAAGAAAAAATGAGAAAAGGGCAAGAAAACTTGGCTTACGAGTTGTGATTGGGCCCTTTCGCTGAAGTGCCCTTCAAGGTCTGAAAGCCTCTGGAACTACTACCACTGGACCTGCTTCTCTTCGAGGAATGGGAAGATTCGCCCTCCATCCAACTCTCGGAATTTTGAACTCCTCCTCTCCCGTAAGAACTTGTGCTCCTCGAGTTAGCTCTCGATATACCTGGGAGGATAAAAGGGACAAGAATTTATAGAAATGGAAGGAGTGCGGGCCAAGATTGCCTCCATCACCTGTCGATGATAGCCCTCGCAATGAGACACCGGCCAAGCGGCCCCATGTGTCGCTTCACCGCTCGCACAGGGTGATTGACTGGACGAAGAATAGGACGAATAGCCCCTATGTTGTCTAGGGATACCCTATCATGTTTTGGAGGACGCCCGCAAAATTTGGCACAACATCCGGGAAAAGGAACTAGGGCCGTCAGTATTGACTTCGACGGCAGATTCCCGTGGAAAATGGTCACAACAAGACGTGATTCTCCGCTCGAGGCGGAGTCTCGACAGATCCGTCACATGGGAACAGTGCAAAGGAGAAGAAGTGTAGGGAAGAAGGAACGCACAAGAGGACAAACAAGCAGCAGAAAATCAAATCACTCCATTCATAATTCTACATAAGCTGTCATAAGCACTACAATCATAGAGAGGTGACGGGTCCACTAGCCCGCCAATCCTCACCATCACTCATCTCTCCGGGCACTCTCCTCCTCTCCCCCGAGGTGAGGGTCCCTCAGAAGCCTCCGGGATCCCCGTGCAGTAGCACCTGCCTCGCCTCTGGGCGCCTGCTCCGCAGCAGTGACTCGCTGCTCCTCCCCTGGCGTGGCGAAGAAGCCACTGGCGGCAAAGCGACCGGACTGGCGGAGTCGCTCCCCGAACTCTCGCGCTCTCTCGTAGCGCGTCTCCATCCCTCCTAGCCTCTGCACGACGGCCTGAAGGCCCAGCTGGAGCTCCCTCACTTGGGCCTCCAAGGCCCTCCTCTCGGTCAGATCCCGCTGTCGCTCGGACCTTCTCTCGGCTTTCTCTCTCTCTACCTCTCTCCTCATCATCTGCAGAAGAACCCTTAACTCCAGGATGTCTGGAGAAGGTCTCTCCTCACCACGATGCCGCAGCTCCGCTACAGTCGCCACCCAGGCGTCACGCTCCTCTTCCGCCCGGGTCGCACGGGCCACCGCACCGGCAAGTTGCTCCCGGAGGGAAGCAATCTCGAGAAAAGGGGCCGAGGAGCTAGAAGATCCGCCAGCCGCTCCCACCGTCGCTGTCTGCTGGGCACGCTGGAACAAAATAAACAACGGCCGTCAGTGAAACTCCAAAATCTGAAGTTAAAAGGGCGGCACGTAACTTACCAGGAGCGACAGCTCATGTTGAGCGACGGCCAGTTGCCGCCTAGTCTCTGACAGCTGGGCGCGCGAGCCGCCGATGCCACGCGTGTCCCCAGCTTGGGGAAGCCCCGCGTAACTCTCTCTCTGCCGCCGCAGGAAGTCGGCACTGTCCTGCACCAGTACACCCCCTTGCTGTCCAGGGAGACGTACGGGCCAGTCCTCGAGCCTCGCCTTGCCGCGACTCTCCCTCCTGACGCGGCTCGGCTCGTCCGCACTCGCCCACTCATCGGCCAGGCCCAGGGTCCTTGCCATGTCCTGCACCAAGAAAGGGGTCCCATATCAGTCAAAAGGAACGCGTCCCCTGTCTAGGACGCGTCCATCATTTGAGTGCAACACTCGCCGAACCCTTTCCTCCTCGCCCGGCTCGCTTCAAAACCCAAAATGAATTAAAAGAGGAAGAGATCGGAGGACCTACCGGACCGTGTTCACCTCCTCCCACGCCATCGGGCCCCTCGGGTCCCTCGGGGGCCCGAAGCGGCCCTTCCTCCTCCATGGACGCCGTTCCGTGATCGGGCGCGTCCCTCCTTGGGCGAGGATTTCCTCGTCCCTCTCCACCTTCACCACGGTCGGGCCCACCGAACTCCATCGATCAAAAGAGGAGGAAGACGAAAAAGGGGCAAGCGCGTTTCGGCGGAAGGCGGGCTCGTTTGCGGGTAAGGCACGGGAGAAGAAGGACCACCCGTCGCTTTAAATTTAAAATCAAGGATTAAGACGCGTCCTCGCGCCTGGACGCGCCCAAAAGGGGGAAAGGAAACAAAATCCCCCCGTGCAAAACATAGTTCCCCGCTGTTCAGGGCAAGGTCTCGCGAAGCGTGCCTCAAGGGACAACTCAGTGCAAAAAAAGAAAGTGTGGGAGAGAGAAAAGTACACACAACACAAAAAGCCATTTCCATTTCATATAATAGCCGAAAGTACATCATACAGTGAGAAGGGTGACGTACAAGCAACTCTCTAACTCTCACCGTCACCCTCCTGGTCATCTCCTTCCTCCCTCCTCTGACGGAGATCCCTAGGGGGCCTCCGCGACCTCTGTGAACCCTGAGAAGCCGTGCTCGCCTCGCCCTGCGGTGGCACTCCAGCCTCGAAGGCGCGACGACGCTCCTCGGCCGAAGAAACCAGGTAGCTGCCCATGGAAAAAGAACCAGACTGACGAAGTCGCGCCCCGCGTTCCTTCGCCCTCTGGTACCGCTCCTCGCTCTCCCGAAGCCTCCCCTCCGCCGTGCCAAGACTCAATCGGAGCTCCAGCAGCTGGGCCTCTAGAGCCCTCCTCTCGGTCTGATCCCGCTGTCGCTCCTCCCTCTCTCTCTCTCTATCCCTCTCCCTCTCTCTCTCCACGCTCTCCCTATCCCTCTCCCTCTCCTCTCTCTCCCTCATCGCCTCTCTCCTCGACAGCTCGAGGGCGATCCGCAGATCCACTACGTCGCGAGGAAGCTCCTCAGCCTCCCGTCGCCGCTCCTCCTCTAGCTCCGCAATCCGGGCGTCACGCTCTGCCACCCGGGCATCGCGCTCCTGCTCAGCACGAACAGCACGCGCCAGGGCCTCTCGGATCTCGGCCACCTGTCAAGCACGCATGCACCGTAAGAGAACAGTGATAGAAGGAAAGTAGCTGGAAAAGGGTCGCGGCCAAGCAAGCACTCACTCGAGCCTCGCGGTCACGCTCGGCCTCCTCAGCCCGAGCCACCGCGTACGCCAGCTGCTCCTGGAGGGCAGAAACCTCCGGAGGAGGGCCCCGCGAACTGGAACCCGCTCCACCAGCCATCGCGGCTGCCGCTGTCTGGTGGGCCCGCTGAAACACGGGGCAAACGTCAGTCAAAGGCTAAGCATCAAAAATCCAGGTCACAAAAAAATGCATTGCATAAACTCACCAGGATCTCCAACTCCTGTCGGATGGCCACCAACTGTCGCCTGGCGTCCGCCAACTGGGCCCGCAGGTCGGCGATCATGGTATCACGAGCATCCTGCATTACACATAAGTTAGTATCCCATGCATACATATAGAAAGGTGGAGCAGTTTCATTTCACTTACCCCTGCCATACCACCCAAGGAGAGGCGGTCCCCGTACGTAGCTCGGTACCGTCTCATGTAGTCTGTGCTGTCCTGTACGTGGGACACTACTGGGACCCCGCCCTGCTGCCAGTCCTGGTACTGTGCTGGGAAGCGCGTACGCCAGTCCACGATCTTCGCCTTCCCCTTGGTCTTCCGCCCAATGCGGGCCGGCGCATCTACGTCTACCCACTCCTGGGCCAGCCCCAACGTCCTCATGACCAGTCTAAGCCGCAGCGGCTCAATCTCGTTCAGGCAATGGACCCACACGTCCCGCCTGAAGCGAGGAAGACCCGCTACAACCCAGGGCTGGCCAGCATCGCCCATGCCCAGTAGGGCCTCCACACCACCTGCATCACCATACATACATCATGTTAGTTACCATTCAGTCACATGCATAAACACAAAAAAATCATACGCATCATACCATGGCCTCGGGATACTCGCTCAGCTCTCGACGAAGTGACGCCAGCTGGTAGCCGTGGGGTGCTGCAACCACGACCGGCCTCCACTGCCGCGCCAGAGGCACGGCCCTCCTGTTCCCATGCCTAGCCCTCCCCATCGGGAAATAGTAATAGCTCCACACCTGCATCCATCATACATCATTAGTACAATAATTGCATATTTAACTGTGGGAATGCATAAATAAAATGTTTACCTGGAGGAAAGGTGCGAAGCCGCTGACTGTCGTCTCCTTCTCCGAAGTCTGGGAGAGATCGGCAATCAATGGGCAAGCAGAGCCGCTCCCCACGCA